>OZ012715.1:18121148-20521148 GCA_963942605.1 Poecilus cupreus
CTAACCTAACCTAACCTAACCTAACTAACCTAACCTAACCTAACCTAACCTAACCTAACCTAACCTAACCTAACCTAACCTAACCTAACCTAACCTAACCTAACCTAACCTAACCTAACCTAACCTAACCTAACCTAACCTAACCTAACCTAACCTAACCTAACCTAACCTAACCTAACCTAACCTAACCTAACCTAACCTAACCTAACCTAACCTAACCTAACCTAACCTAACCTAACCTAACCTAACCTAACCTAACCTAACCTAACCTAACCTAACCTAACCTAACCTAACCTAACCTAACCTAACCTAACCTAACCTAACCTAACCTAACCTAACCTAACCTAACCTAACCTAACCTAACCTAACCTAACCTAACCTAACCTAACCTAACCTAACCTAACCTAACCTAACCTAACCTAACCTAACCTAACCTAACCTAACCTAACCTAACCTAACCTAACCTAACCTAACCTAACCTAACCTAACCTAACCTAACCTAACCTAACCTAACCTAACCTAACCTAACCTAACCTAACCTAACCTAACCTAACCTAACCTAACCTAACCTAACCTAACCTAACCTAACCTAACCTAACCTAACCTAACCTAACCTAACCTAACCTAACCTAACCTAACCTAACCTAACCTAACCTAACCTAACCTAACCTAACCTAACCTAACCTAACCTAACCTAACCTAACCTAACCTAACCTAACCTAACCTAACCTAACCTAACCTAACCTAACCTAACCTAACCTAACCTAACCTAACCTAACCTAACCTAACCTAACCTAACCTAACCTAACCTAACCTAACCTAACCTAACCTAACCTAACCTAACCTAACCTAACCTAACCTAACCTAACCTAACCTAACCTAACCTAACCTAACCTAACCTAACCTAACCTAACCTAACCTAACCTAACCTAACCTAACCTAACCTAACCTAACCTAACCTAACCTAACCTAACCTAACCTAACCTAACCTAACCTAACCTAACCTAACCTAACCTAACCTAACCTAACCTAACCTAACCTAACCTAACCTAACCTAACCTAACCTAACCTAACCTAACCTAACCTAACCTAACCTAACCTAACCTAACCTAACCTAACCTAACCTAACCTAACCTAACCTAACCTAACCTAACCTAACCTAACCTAACCTAACCTAACCTAACCTAACCTAACCTAACCTAACCTAACCTAACCTAACCTAACCTAACCTAACCTAACCTAACCTAACCTAACCTAACCTAACCTAACCTAACCTAACCTAACCTAACCTAACCTAACCTAACCTAACCTAACCTAACCTAACCTAACCTAACCTAACCTAACCTAACCTAACCTAACCTAACCTAACCTAACCTAACCTAACCTAACCTAACCTAACCTAACCTAACCTAACCTAACCTAACCTAACCTAACCTAACCTAACCTAACCTAACCTAACCTAACCTAACCTAACCTAACCTAACCTAACCTAACCTAACCTAACCTAACCTAACCTAACCTAACCTAACCTAACCTAACCTAACCTAACCTAACCTAACCTAACCTAACCTAACCTAACCTAACCTAACCTAACCTAACCTAACCTAACCTAACCTAACCTAACCTAACCTAACCTAACCTAACCTAACCTAACCTAACCTAACCTAACCTAACCTAACCTAACCTAACCTAACCTAACCTAACCTAACCTAACCTAACCTAACCTAACCTAACCTAACCTAACCTAACCTAACCTAACCTAACCTAACCTAACCTAACCTAACCTAACCTAACCTAACCTAACCTAACCTAACCTAACCTAACCTAACCTAACCTAACCTAACCTAACCTAACCTAACCTAACCTAACCTAACCTAACCTAACCTAACCTAACCTAACCTAACCTAACCTAACCTAACCTAACCTAACCTAACCTAACCTAACCTAACCTAACCTAACCTAACCTAACCTAACCTAACCTAACCTAACCTAACCTAACCTAACCTAACCTAACCTAACCTAACCTAACCTAACCTAACCTAACCTAACCTAACCTAACCTAACCTAACCTAACCTAACCTAACCTAACCTAACCTAACCTAACCTAACCTAACCTAACCTAACCTAACCTAACCTAACCTAACCTAACCTAACCTAACCTAACCTAACCTAACCTAACCTAACCTAACCTAACCTAACCTAACCTAACCTAACCTAACCTAACCTAACCTAACCTAACCTAACCTAACCTAACCTAACCTAACCTAACCTAACCTAACCTAACCTAACCTAACCTAACCTAACCTAACCTAACCTAACCTAACCTAACCTAACCTAACCTAACCTAACCTAACCTAACCTAACCTAACCTAACCTAACCTAACCTAACCTAACCTAACCTAACCTAACCTAACCTAACCTAACCTAACCTAACCTAACCTAACCTAACCTAACCTAACCTAACCTAACCTAACCTAACCTAACCTAACCTAACCTAACCTAACCTAACCTAACCTAACCTAACCTAACCTAACCTAACCTAACCTAACCTAACCTAACCTAACCTAACCTAACCTAACCTAACCTAACCTAACCTAACCTAACCTAACCTAACCTAACCTAACCTAACCTAACCTAACCTAACCTAACCTAACCTAACCTAACCTAACCTAACCTAACCTAACCTAACCTAACCTAACCTAACCTAACCTAACCTAACCTAACCTAACCTAACCTAACCTAACCTAACCTAACCTAACCTAACCTAACCTAACCTAACCTAACCTAACCTAACCTAACCTAACCTAACCTAACCTAACCTAACCTAACCTAACCTAACCTAACCTAACCTAACCTAACCTAACCTAACCTAACCTAACCTAACCTAACCTAACCTAACCTAACCTAACCTAACCTAACCTAACCTAACCTAACCTAACCTAACCTAACCTAACCTAACCTAACCTAACCTAACCTAACCTAACCTAACCTAACCTAACCTAACCTAACCTAACCTAACCTAACCTAACCTAACCTAACCTAACCTAACCTAACCTAACCTAACCTAACCTAACCTAACCTAACCTAACCTAACCTAACCTAACCTAACCTAACCTAACCTAACCTAACCTAACCTAACCTAACCTAACCTAACCTAACCTAACCTAACCTAACCTAACCTAACCTAACCTAACCTAACCTAACCTAACCTAACCTAACCTAACCTAACCTAACCTAACCTAACCTAACCTAACCTAACCTAACCTAACCTAACCTAACCTAACCTAACCTAACCTAACCTAACCTAACCTAACCTAACCTAACCTAACCTAACCTAACCTAACCTAACCTAACCTAACCTAACCTAACCTAACCTAACCTAACCTAACCTAACCTAACCTAACCTAACCTAACCTAACCTAACCTAACCTAACCTAACCTAACCTAACCTAACCTAACCTAACCTAACCTAACCTAACCTAACCTAACCTAACCTAACCTAACCTAACCTAACCTAACCTAACCTAACCTAACCTAACCTAACCTAACCTAACCTAACCTAACCTAACCTAACCTAACCTAACCTAACCTAACCTAACCTAACCTAACCTAACCTAACCTAACCTAACCTAACCTAACCTAACCTAACCTAACCTAACCTAACCTAACCTAACCTAACCTAACCTAACCTAACCTAACCTAACCTAACCTAACCTAACCTAACCTAACCTAACCTAACCTTTTTTTTTTTTTTTTTTTTTTTTTTTTTTTTTGATGGGTAGGAGAGAATGCTCATGCACACCTAGTATGATGCGTAAGCAGCGCATACCCCCCGAAAGGTATTAGGTAGTGTGGGACTCTAGACATCCACTTTCGTTTCATTTGCCTAGCCTACCCACTAAACTCTCCCGTCCCTTACCGCCCAAGATGAATGCGGAACCGCTTTAGCATTACTTCGCATCCACTTGTTGGCCTACGCTATTTTTATTCTACCGTTTTTTTATCTTCTTCCCGCTTGTTCTTCCTCTCTGTCCGCATTCTCTTTCCTCGTTATTACACCTCTAACATAATCGTCAATGGCTTGCCAACTTTTCTCCCCCTCTAGCATCCTACTGACAATATTTTCTGGCGTAACTTTACCTACAGTTTCCTCCATTACCTTCCTACTCTCTTCCCATGCTGCACAGTGAAAGATCGCATGCTCGACATCATCAACTTCACCCACGCAACACACACAACTATCGGTTGGCGCTTTGCGTATCCATCGCAAATATGCTCGGAAACACCCGTGTCCCGTCATCATCTGGGTAAGCTGGTAATTCATTTCTCCATGCTCACGGTCTAACCATGTGTCAATGTTCTTTATTAATCTCTTGGTCCAGGCGCCCTTTCCGCCATTTTTCCATCTAACCCTCCACGATGCTCTCACCATCGCTTCTCTTTCGTTCTTAGTGAGTTTTTCTCCATTTTCCTTCCTGGCTGCCCTCGCCCTGGCCACTAAGTCGATGGGAGGTAGGTTTGCCAGAACCAAGACGGCGTCCTCAGACGTTGTTCTATACGCACTTGTAACGCGTATAGCTGCTCTCCTCTGCACTGCAGCCAATTTTTTCCTATGGCACTTCTTGTCGAGCGCATCTACCCAAATGGGTGCTGCATACAGCATTACAGACTGAATTACATGTCCATACATTCGCCTTTTACTGGCTCTAGGTCCCCCGATGTTTGGCATAATTCTGCCCAGAGCTGAGCCTGTGTTTGCCGCCTTTTTTGCTACGGCTTGCACGTGCTTCCCATAGGTACCACCCTCACCTATGTTTACCCCCAGATATTTGATGGTGGCAGAGGCCTGGACCTCTTGATCTCTAACCATGAATGAAGCCTGCCCGCATCTTCTTTTTCCTGCTAGGAATAGCACTTCCGTCTTTTCCGGTGCAAGTTTTAGCTCGTTTTCTTCAATCCATTTGCAAATATTGTAGATTGCTGTATTCGCATTTCCGATGAGTTCTTCCCTTGTCTTTGCGCTGACGATCACCGCCAGATCATCCGCAAAGGCGATGAGTTGGACACCGTCTGGTACTTCAATTTTCAGGATTCCATCATAAAGGATGTTCCACAGGAATGGCCCGAGAACTGATCCCTGTGGAACCCCGCACGTTACTTCTTCCTCTTCAACCCCTTCATCGGTCTCAACTACTAGCCTACGGTGGGAAAGATACGCTTTCGTGGCCTGTAGTAGGTACTTTGGAGCTCTTCTCTCTCTCAATTCCCGTATTATTATACGCCACGACGCCGAGTTAAATGCGTTTCTAATATCAAAGGTGATGAGGACACAAATTTTTTGTGCCCTCCAATTCCCCTGCTTTGCTTCTGCAGTTGCCTCTTTAACTTTGGCTAAGGCGTCCTCCGTGCTTCGGCCTGGCCTAAATCCATATTGGTTTTCCGCCAGGTCGCCTGAGCTTTCTGCTACCTGCCTAAGCCTCAGGAGTAACAGGTGTTCGTAAACTTTACCCATTACGTCTAATAGACACAGAGGCCTATACGATGTTGGGTTCTCCATTGGCTTGTTGGGTTTTCTAATGAGGACTAGTTTGGCTTTTTTCCATTCTTTTGGAAAGTCCCCGCAGCTGATCAGTTTGTTGTAAACTTCAAGAACCTCATAAGGATGTTCCCTGAGGAGAATCTTTATAGCTTCCGGCGGGATCCCATCCGGGCCAGGGGCTCTTCTACTTTTTATTTTCCTTTCCACTGTTTCAAGCTCTTCTAGTGTGAAGGGGGGAGCTTCATATTTCTCTGTCTCGCATATCCAATTGACTTTTGGTTTCCTTGGGAAAAGGGCCTGGAGTACTGGAAGCAATTGATCTCTTGGTAGCACGAGTGGAGCATCGCGAGCTCTAAATCTCCTAGCGATGATCTTATAGCCCTTTCCCCATAGATCTCTGTCTACTTCCTCCTGCAAGTTCTCCCAGCACCTGCGTTTGGAAGCTGCAATTTCAGCCTTCAGGGCTTTTCTAGCTTCCTTCGCAGCCTGCATTTCATTCTCACACTCCCTTTCAGGACAGCGCTTCCTCTTTCGCTGAAAGATTCTCCTTGCCGCCAGAGCCTTCTTCCTCAGTAGTGCTATTTGACCGTTCCACCAGTATACGGGTTGCCGCATGCTGCTACCCTTTTTTGGCATTGCAGCATTACAGGCTTTTACAACTTTTCTGGTTAGGGCTTCTGGTGTTGCAGGTGGACTTTGCATTTCCAGCATTAGTTGTGATTTAAAGTCGTCTTCTCTTAATTTCCCTGCCGTCCACCCTCGACTTGTGCTGTTCCTTGGGGAGGCGCTGTTTACTATTTTTGTCAGAATGGCTTTATGGAGGCTGAGAGTTTCCTCATCCACCACGTGCCAGTCTTCTATTAACCTAGTTGCCTTGTTATTTGCCCATGTTAAATCGATATGAGATTCAGAATTCCCCCTTCTGAAAGTCGGAGTTGATCCCCTATTTATTATGGAGAGGTCTAGTTCCGCAGCCCATTCTGCTAGCCTAGCACCCCTAGCATCTGTCCAGGCACTGCCCCATTCAGGGGATTTAGCATTAAAGTCCCCGGTGATCACAATTGGTTTGCTGTCTCTCAGGCTTCTCACGCTATTCGCTAGGTTCTGGAGGAATTCTTCGTATTCGTCGAGCGCTCTGTTCGGGGAGAAGTAGCAACTGTATGTGACGACCCCCGCCACCTCCACCCAGACGAAGCCTTCTCCCTTCCCGGTGGCAGTGGCACTTCCACACAAAACTTTAATTGTGGAGTCTCCCCTGGTGTCCGCGTACCATCCGTCCTTGTATCTCAAAGTGGGCTCGGTGATGGCCAGGATATGGACATCCTTTCTCACAGATGTTGCGAGGGCCAGGTCCTGCGCAGCCCAGCTTCTTCCAACATTTAGCTGGAGGATCGCGAAGGTTGCTTTTTCTGCGCTTCCTCCCGCGCCTCTCTCATTCTATGGCCTTTTGGTCTTCTGCTTTTAGCCTCTTCTAGCGCCTTACGGTGTAGGGAGCATTGCGACGTACCACTCTTATGTCCTGTCTGCTTGCAGCTTAGGCAGACCGGGTCCTTTTTACACTCTCCGCTTTTGTGGTTCTCCTCGCCACATTTCCAGCACCTTTTACTCAGATCTTCCCCCACACAGTTTATTGCGGTATGGCCGTATGCGTGGCACCGGAAGCATTGGAGGACGTTCACATAGTAGTGCACCTTGCACGTAACAATCCCAATTATGATTTCGCCGTTCCTCTGCGTAATAAGGTTATTGGCTATTTCTTCCGAGACATTGGCAATAGCTGTTTTCGTGCCGTAGTATGATGCTCTCATCGACACGACTTCAATTTCATCCTTTTTTCCAGTTACTTTTTTCACTGCCTCCACTACTTCTTCCTGGGTGGTGCCTGCCTCCATATTTTTAAACACTACAGCCACAACCTAACCTAACCTAACCTAACCTAACCTAACCTAACCTAACCTAACCTAACCTAACCTAACCTAACCTAACCTAACCTAACCTAACCTAACCTAACCTAACCTAACCTAACCTAACCTAACCTAACATAACCTAACCTAACATAACCTAAACCTAACATAACCTAAACCTAACATAACCTAAACCTAACATAACCTAAACCTAACATAACCTAAACCTAACATAACCTAAACCTAACATAACCTAAACCTAACATAACCTAAACCTAACATAACCTAAACCTAACATAACCTAAACCTAACATAACCTAAACCTAACATAACCTAAACCTAACATTACGTACACCTTACATACGTACACCTTATATGTATGTGTATGTGCATGTGCATGTGCATGTGCATGTGCATGTGCATGTGCATGTGCTTGTGCATGTGCATGTGCATGTGCATGTGCATGTGCATGTGCATGTGCATGTGCATGTGCATGTGCATGTGCATGTGCATGTGTATGTATATGTGTATGTGTATGAGTATGTGTATGTGTATGTGTATGTATATGTATATCTGTATGTGTATGTATATGTTTATGTGTATGTGTATCTATATGTGCATCTATATGTGTATCTATATGTGTATGTGTATTTATATGTGTATTTATATGTGTATGTATATGAGTATGTGTATGTATATGTATATGTATATGTGTATGTGTATCTATATGTGTATGTATATGTGTATGTGTATGTGTATCTATATGTGCATCTATATGTGTATCTATTGTGTATCTATATGTGTATCTATATGTGTATCTATATGTGTATGTGTATGTGTATGTATATGTGTATGTGTATGTATATGTATATCTATATGTATATCTATATGTATATCTATATGTAAATCTATATGTATATGTATATCTATATGTAAATCTATATGTATATGTATATCTATATGTAAATCTATATGTAAATCTATATGTATATGTATATCTATATGTAAATCTATATGTATATGTATATCTATATGTAAATCTATATGTATATGTAAATCTATATGTATATCTATATGTATATGTATATCTATATGTAAATCTATATGTATATGTATATCTATATGTAAATCTATATGTATATGTATATCTATATGTTTATCTATATGTATATGTATATGTATTTCTATATGTATTTCTATATGTATTTCTATATGTATTTCTATATGTATTTCTATATGTATTTCTATATATATATCTATATGTATATCTATATGTATATCTATATGTATTTCTATATGTATATCTATATGTATTTTTATATGTATATGTATATGTATATGTATATGTATATGTATATGTATATGTATATGTATATGTATATGTATATGTATATGTATATGTATATGTATATGTATATGTATATGTACATGTACATGTACATGTACATGTACATGTACATGTATATATATATATATATATATATATCTATATATATATATATATATATATATATATATATATATACATATAAGCATAAGCATTACCTAAACCAAACCCTAAACATAATCTAAATATACCCTAAACATCCTGCGCCGCCAATCATCCTCTACCGCCACGCCACCGCCGCCATGTATCCTCCGCCGTAACACCTCCGCCGCAACCTCATCCCAGTTTATAACAATGAATACTTCTTGAATCGATAATAATTTAGTATTAAAAGAAAATTTCTTTACTTGAACATCATTTCAATTCATGCATTCTTACTTTAGTCGATAATAATAATAATAATAAATGACAGCACAGTTTTATATTATTTTTTCTATTCCACTATATAAAATATTGGTAATGTTTATTTATTTATTATTATTATAAATTCGAAACAAAGAATTCCACAGCTGGCAATAATATTAAGAATATAGTGTGTTATTAGCAATTGTCCAATAGAGGGAATAATAATGATTAAATATTTTTATAAAACATTGTGCCCATAGTAGGGCATATAAGTAAAATGTTTGTTATTAAATGTATAAATTAAAATATGTTGCTAATAATATTTAGAGTATAGTATGTTGTTACCTATTGTCTAGTATCTGTGTTCAATTTGCTTCTACGCTAGAGGGAATAGTAATTATAAAATATATTAAAAAACATTGTGCCCAGAAAAGAATAGATAAATAAAATGTTTTAATTGAAAGATGTTGATTGAATTGAACGCAAATACTAAGACAATTGCTAATAACATACTATATTCTAGATATTACTGCCAAGATATTTCAATTGAAACATTTAATTATAAACATTTTATTTATCTGCCCTTTTCTCGACTTAGCATGAAGTTATCAGTATAAAAAAAATAATAGTAGTACGGAATAGCGTATATGTAAATACAATAAAGTATAAGGTAGTTAGAATCAATTAGGGTCGAATTGAATACAGATACATGATAATTGCTATTGATATTATATATTTATTTATTATAAAGATGAGTTGAGTTTCAGTTCTGCTCTTAATCTTGCATAATAAACAATTACGCAACATTGTATACTGTTGGATACAGTCTTTAAATCTAAACAATCTCCTAAAAATATCATCATATTGCCTATGTTACATATTTAAGATGTATTGTACTTTACCCTGCTTAATCTATTCTTCAGAAAATATAAAACTTTTATTTAATAACTCTCTCGCAGCTTACTGCCTAAAAGATAAACTGGCATGAGGCATATACATTTATTTTTAACTATTTATTATTAGAATAGTTTCTTGTTCATTTTTCATACGATGTGCTTTAATTGACAACATACTATTTTAAACCAACACATAATTTGTAATAAATTGACATCTGTCTACTTACCAGCAAGTATTGATTGGACCCTCGGTTGAGTGACAATTTTTATCACACATTCAAAACAAAAGGATACACTACACAAATGAACTTCATGTTAATTAATTAACTAGCCACACACTCACATAATTTACCAAGTATTTCCACAAAAATTCAACAACACTACCAGAATATCACTTTAGTTCATTCCACTAGGTTCAAATTTTATTTAAACAATTCGAATTAAAGTAAACACTATCACAGTACACGTTTCACATATCAATTCATTTCGGCTGTTCAAATACGACTGCATACAATTACGTTTACCTAGCTATACTGTTATTTAATTCTCAAACAAATTAGTAACGATAATTTACTTAATGAAGAATACAAATTATGCAATGAGACGTGAATAGTTTTATACAAGTCAGTTTGTCAACAAGTTCCGACCAATCACTGGCGAGTTATTGGCAATTTTATAAAAACCACCATAACTCGTTAGCGACTGGTCAAAACTTGTTGACAACCACATTTTTGTGTTCAGGGGCGTATCCTTCACCTTTTTTGCTTGAACAATTTTGCTCTAAAATGCACCAGTAAAAAGTTGCCACTAACTCGTCAGCGATTGGTCGAAACTTGTTGACAACCACATTTTGGTGTTCAGGGGCGTATCCCCCACCTTTTTTGTTTGAACAATTTTGCTCTAAAATGCACCAGTAAAAAGTTGGCAATAACTCGTCAGTGATTAGTCCAAACTTGTTGCGACCCATATTTTTGAGTTCAGGGGCTTGGCCCGCAACTTTTTTGTTTAAACAATTTTGCTCGAAAATGCACCAGTAAAGAAATGATTTATTATTGTACTAGTACAGAAATGAATTCATTACTGTACTAGTACAATAATAAATCAATTTCTTTACCAGTTAAGAATTGATTTGTTATTGTACTAGGGCAGAAATGAATTCATTACTGTACTAGTACAATAATAATTCAATTTCTTTATTGGTGCATTTTAGAGCAAAATTGTTCAAATAAAAAAGTTGCGGGCCACGCCCCTGAACTTAAAAAAGTGGTTGTCAACAAGTTCCGACCAATCACTGGCGAGTTATTGGCAATTTTATAAAAACCACCATAACTCGTTAGCGACTGGTCAAAACTTGTTGACAACCACATTTTTGTGTTCAGGGGCGTATCCTTCACCTTTTTTACTTGAACAATTTTGCTCTAAAATGCACCAGTAAAAAGTTGCCACTAACTCGTCAGCGATTGGTCGAAACTTGTTGACAACCACATTTTTGTGTTCAGGGGCGTATCCCCCACCTTTTTTGTTTGAACAATTTTGCTCTAAAATGCACCAGTAAAAAGTTGGCAATAACTCGTCAGTGATTGGTCCAAACTTGTTGCGACCCATATTTTTGAGTTCAGGGGCTTGGCCCGCAACTTTTTTGTTTAAACAATTTTGCTCGAAAATGCACCAGTAAAGAAATGATTTATTATTGTACTAGTACAGAAATGAATTCATTACTGTACTAGTACAATAATAAATCAATTTCTTTACCAGTTAAGAATTGATTTGTTATTGTACTAGGGCAGAAATGAATTCATTACTGTACTAGTACAATAATAATTCAATTTCTTTATTGGTGCATTTTAGAGCAAAATTGTTCAAATAAAAAAGTTGCGGGCCGCGCCCCTGAACTCAAAAAAGTGGTTGTCAACAAGTTTCGACCAATCAGTGACGAGTTATTGGCAACTCTTTACTGGTGCATGCTAGAGCAAAATTGTTCAAATAAAAAAGTTGCGGGCCACGCCCCTAAACTTAAAAATGTGGTTGTCAACAAGTTTCGACCAATCAGTGACGAGTTATTGGCAACTCTTTACTGGTGCATGTTAGAGCAAAATTGTTCAAATAAAAAAGTTGCGGGCCACGCCCCTGAACTTAAAAATGTGGTTGTCAACAAGTTTCGACCAATCAGTGACGAGTTATTGGCAACTCTTTACTGGTGCATTTTAGAGCAAAATTTTTCAAATAAAAAAGTTGCGGGCCACGCGCCTGAACTTAAAAAAGTGGTTGTCAACAAGTTCCGACCAATCACTGGCGAGTTATTGGCAATTTTATAAAAACCACCATAACTCGTTAGCGACTGGCCAAAACTTGTTGACAACCACATTTTTGTGTTCAGGGGCGTATCCCCCACCTTTTTTGCTTGAACAATTTTGCTCTAAAATGCACCAGTAAAAAGTTGCCACTAACTCGTCAGCGATTGGTCGAAACTTGTTGACAACCACATTTTGGTGTTCAGGGGCGTATCCCCCACCTTTTTTGTTTGAACAATTTTGCTCTAAAATGCACCAGTAAAAAGTTCGCAATAACTCGTCAGTGATTGGTCCAAACTTGTTGTCCAATGCTTTGTTGTTTGAAAGCGGAAATATAGGTATTCATCAGCAAATGCCAAGCAAAACAATTGAAATAAACAGTATTTATAGTCGTAGTAAATACATATGTCATCACAGCGTTTATTCACTTTTTTTTTGTTTGGATGTTGTCAGCAGTTTTTGAAGTACTAGGTTTTACATTTCTCTCTAAACAAACCGATTCTAAATGACCTTCCTTTTTGCAAAAATTACAGATTTTATCCTTTTGTCGACAGTCAATCTTTCTAAGTGATCGAAATGAAAGCTGTAAAGTGACTCCCCAATAGTGGGTTTATGATTTGCTACATCCATGAATGATTTATATAAATCTGCATGACTTTGAAAGGTTTCCTTTAAGGTTAACTTCCACATATGCCAGGACCAGTTTACCCAATTTGCGTGGTTTCTGGTAAACGTACTATACCATTTACTTGCAGTGCCTTTTAATTTGCTTAGTGCCGCCATTTTTGTTACATTATCTTGCCAGTTTCCCGCAGTTGCATGATTATCGACTAATTGTAACCATTCGGTTACGCAATCATTAGCCGGATCGAAATCAGGAATGATATTGGTCATATTAGGTTTTAACATTGTACTCACCCCCAATTCCATACTACTACAACTTGGGTAAACGCACGAAGATGCTAATGTAGGTGGCGTATACGGGGACCTACTTCTAGAGCGGGTCAACTTACGTTGCACACGTGCGCGTGTACGGTGCCTTGAACGCCGCCGTTTCCTTTCGCGACTTCTACTTCTGCTCCTGGAGTCACTGCCATGGCTTGAAGAGTCGCTGCTGCTCGTACTACTACTTTCAGATGAACTTAAACGCCTTCGCGATTTCCTCTTTTTATGTCTTTGTGATAGACATATTTTCTTCTTTGAAGAAGGCATTCCACCAGTGTGACGACGATAGGATCCCACTTCTGATGTTATCGATTCAATTCACTCTCACAGTAACACACAAATATGAACCTCTAGTTATATTAATAGCGCTTTATTCACACGTCTATTCACATACATTCATGATACCAGACTACCGAAACATTGACTTACAACTCCAAAAGTAAACTACATTACACAATACTAATTTAATACTAATTAATTAATCTATTGTTG
The DNA here is from genome assembly GCA_963942605.1 of Poecilus cupreus. Classification (NCBI taxonomy): domain Eukaryota; kingdom Metazoa; phylum Arthropoda; class Insecta; order Coleoptera; family Carabidae; genus Poecilus; species Poecilus cupreus. Next base: position 18,134,948 of record OZ012715.1, read on the forward strand.
ATGTAACTGTTAACATAATCGTTAACAGTAGCAAATACAATGAAATTTAAGTACCTTATGCTGCTAGTTGTAATTGTTTTGTTGATTTTTGTATTATAAAATCATTGAAATGTAAGATTACTAGAATGCTCATTGATGTTGAATGACATGATGACAGCTAATTGAGAGCTACGTGTTGTAGTTTTACAATGATTTTATATTGACTGACAGTTTATTATTTCTTTTGTTTTTTTATTCAATACAATTTCCATAATCTTGATTTCATTGAATCATTTGAATTCGATTTCTCCATTTTCAAATTGTTGTTCTGTCATTTTGTAGATGTCATTATTGATGCTGGTGTCACAAGATGTAACTGATGATTGCATGTAATAAATGTAAACAATTAATAATCATAATGTAATAAAATTTAATGTGTATATTATTTACCGATGAAAATATTTCATTTCAAATATGTTTTTGTTGATGATTGTATCTGTCACTTTGCAGATGTCACTACTGATGTTTGAGGTTATGTTCAAATTTTTGCTTGATTTCTTGTAGTTCTTCTTTATCGATTGCTGGCGTGTCCAAACACATTCCATATAAAGTCACTAGATGTCACTGATGATTGCATGTGTTTATTTCTTCACGATCTAAAAATAAATAAATATAAACATTTAATAATCGTAATATAATAAAATTGAAAGTGCATATTATTTACCCATAAAAATATTTCATTGCAAATATTTTTGTTGTTAATGATTGTATCTGTCACTTTGCAGATGTTACTACTGATGTTGGTGGCGTCGCATTATTGATGCTTGTTCTTCTTTATCGATTGTTGGCGTGTCCAAACACATTCCATATAAAGTCACAAGATGTCACTGATTAGTAAATCTCTGAAATAAATAAATGTAAACGGTTAATAATTATAATATAATAAAATTAAAAGTGTTTATTATTTACCTATGAAAATATTTCATTTCAAATATTTTGTTGTTACTTTACAGATGTCACTACTGATGTTGGTGGCGTCGCATTACTGATGTTTTTTGACGTTTGAGGTTGTGTTCAAATTGTTGATTGATTTCTTGTAGTAGTTGATGATGTTTGAAGATATGTTCAAATTGTTGATTGATTTCTTAACCATTGATGTTGTAGGTATAGTTGTTCATCATCTTGATTTTGATTCAGAAGAAAAAGTAGACAAGAATGAAATAGTACGATAAGTGTAGAAGTAATTTCATAGAAAATGTGCAATTTACGAGTGTGATTGTGCATTGTTGGAGAAAAAACGTAGATTAGCATTTGCACATATTTATCGAGTTTGAAGAATTTTGTTAAATATAACATTGATAAGTAAACAAAGTCAACAATGAAGATTTTTGTACATGTTTTTATTTTAAATTGGCCTAATTTATTTAATTTAAGTACATTAATTATAGATGGCTATAGAAAATAAAACCAAAGTATGCTCCCCGCAGGGGATAACGGGGTCCTGGGGCGGTAGCCCCGGCAGGGTCCAGGAGCAGAGCCATTGGCAGGGGGTTCGGGGGGCGGAGCCCCCCATAATACAAAAAAAATATCTCAACTTTTGTAATAAAATGTATAATTTAAATTTGAATTTTAGCGCCACAATGTTTTGTGTATCCATCTAGTGGTGTGATTTTGTATCTATAATTGATGTACAAGATAACCTCAAATATGTATCTAAAATGTAATAATTTTTATGTTTAGAGGGAGCAAAGAGAGTTTAAATTAACCAGTTTATAATATTGTTTTATTTTCTATTCATTTTAGTATAGTTTAGTTGATAAAATGTAGGAAATACAATGCAATCATAATTTAATAAAATTGAAAGTGTATATTATTTACTCATAAAAATATTTCATTGCAAAATCAATATATTTTCCTTGTTTATTATTGTATCTGTCACTTTGCAGATGTCGCTACTGATAGTGGCGTCGCGTTATTGATGTTTGCTGACGTTTGAGGTTATGTTCAAATTGTTGATATATTTCTAGTAATTGATGATATTTGAAGTTATGTTCAAATTGTTGATTGATTTCTTGTAGTCGTTGAGTTTTCTTAACCATTGATGTTGTAGGTATAGTTATTCTTCATCATCTTGGTCTTGATTCAGAAGAAGAAAAGAATTGAATAGTACGATGAGTGTAGAAATGATTTTATAGAAAATGTGAATGAAGATTTTTGTACATGTTTTTATTATTAATTGGCCTTCTAATTTATTTAATTTTATTACATTAATTATAGGTGGCTATATAAAAGAAAACCAAAGTATGCTCCCCGCAGGGGATAACGGGGTCCAGGGGCGAAGCCCCGGCGGTGGGGTGCGGGGGGCAGAGCCCACCGTAATACAAAAAAATATAAAGAAAAAAAAGGAAAAGAAGCCCCCGGCAGGGGCCAAGGGGGCGAAGCCCCTAGCAGGGTCCAGGGGCGGCAGCCCCGGCGGGGTCCAGGGGCAGAGCCCCTGGCAGGGGGGATTGGGGGGCGGAGCCCCCGTAATACAAAAAAATATCTCAACTTTTGTAATAAAATGTATAATTTAAATTTGAATTTTAGCGCCACAATGTTTTGTATATCCATCTAGTGGTATGATTTTGTAACTAGAATTGATGTACAAGATAACCTCAATTATGTATCTAAAATGTAATAATTTTTATATTTAGAGGGAGTAAATAGAGTGTTTATTAACTAGTTTATAATATTATTTTATTTTCTATTCATTTTAGTATAGTTTATTTGATAAAATGTAGGAAATACAATGCATGTTGAAACGTCAGAGTGTAACTGAAATGTGATTATTTCAATATTTGTAGCTTATGTAGAGTGTTAAAATGATGTTTTTACTTATTTATTTTTCATTTTCTATCCATTCAAGTGTATTTCATTTCAATTGGGTGAAAATGCATTAGCCCGGACGGGTGAAATTTTCCAAGTCCAAACGTCAAAGTGGTACTAAAATGTTTTATGTTTAGAGGTGTATAATGACATTGAAATTACCTTGGATCGTTATAACTTTTCTCCCTCTATCCAATATAGTGGTTTTTATTTCATTCTGGTGAAAAAAAGGAATTTGCATTATCCCAGATGGCTGAAATTTTTATAAGCCCAAACGTCAAAGTGTGATTGAAATGTGATGTTTTTTTGTTTAGAGGCGTATAATGGTATTTAAATTACCTTGTATCGTTATAACTTTTCTCCCTCTATCCAATAAAGTGGTTTTTATTTCATTCAGGTGAAAAAATGGAAATGCATTATCCCGGATGGCTGAATTTTTTCAAGTCCAAACGTCAAAGTGAAACTAAAATGTGATTATTTTAGTACTTGCACTTGATTTATTGGGCTATAATGATGTTATAACTACGATCATCAGTAATAGTTGGAAGCACTGTGATTGTTATGGCAAAGAACACTACGACCATCTGACAGTGACCTTTAAAAACCTCATTTAAAAAATATTAAAAATAACATCCGATTTAACTAACAAAACGATTTTCCATTTTTTGGTCTTGTTAGTGTTCATTTAATAAATATTTATTAAGGTTCAAGTGTATTCATAAAACTGTTATGAAGATTCTAATATTCAGAAAATGTTGTTTAATTATATCTGTTATTCGAAAATACTATTGATGACATTCAAAAATTTTCATTACATTCGAATTTGCCGGTTGTTTTCTATTTCCGATTTGCGCCGGTCGAATCTGTCACTGGGTACGTTCAGCGCAACCAGCAAAGTTAGCAAAGGAAAACAGCGAAGTCAGCAAAAATATTTGATTGTTGAACGGTACATTTTTTATTCAACGGAGTGTATTCAAGGCTACTACTGTCACTTCTATAACCAAAAAATAAACGCAAAACATTACTTCGCCTAGTCATAGTGATTAACTTGAAAAATGAGTGAAAATGAATGTATTTCATTTATTGATGTTATTAAATTTATATAATCATGATTATCATAAAATTCTAATAATAATATTTTATTCATGGTACTTATGAATGTAGTAAATTTTTAATTTGGCGCAATTTTTATGCGAAAACAGCGCATATTTTTTCGCTTATTTCCGGTTTGCTAACTTTTGCTGGTGGCGTTGAACGTACCCATTCTCACGAAGTCACTAGCCACTTGCAGATAAGTTCGTACTTGGCCGTAAACTGCGGTTTAGCCAAGTAATCACTGGTAATGTGTAGGACAGGTATACTATAACCTAGTTTTATTTCATCATGTCCACTAAGAATTTCGACAAAATAAACACAGAATTGAAGAAACTGCTGACCAGTTTAATAATATCTTCTCCTAATGAAGTCACACTCAAACAATTACGGTGGGATTACCAACAACTTATTGGTCCAACTATACCTTATAAAGAATTAGGTTATAAAACTTTCGAACAATATTTGCATTCAATTCCTGACATTTGCAAACTTACCGGATATGGGGACCAAGCCGTGGTTGTTCCCGTGATTACGGAAAACAACAAACATATCAATGATATGGTATTGAAACAGAAGGAACCAAAATTTAGTTTGAAGTATAAACCACCAAAACGAAGCCGGGGCATTTACAAGGTTAGAACTGAACAGAAATGCAGTAAAATTGATGAACCCAGTACTTCGTATAATGGTAAAGTGTTTTTGACTGATTCTGACGACAGTGATGAAGTAGTGTATGAAAAATTAGGTATTTCTAAGAATCTTGGGTTTTTTAACGAAAGCAGTGATGATGATGAAGATTCGGTGTTGAAAGAAGATGAACCGTGTACTCAACTCTATTTACCAACAAGGCAAGCGCATGTGTCTAAAGTAAGTACTGAAATTAAAAACAAATTTTGTGAATTAATACGTGATTATCCGGATGGAATTTGGTGTTCAACACTTTCAACATTATTCGAAAACAAATTTAACCACAAATTGGAACCGCGTAATTTCGGATTCCCGAGTGTAATTGATATGTGCGAGGACGTTCCCGATGTGTTTTTTTGCGTTCGACCAAAACATATGGACTATAAACTCCTGGATGTGACACAACCCATTGCTAACCGGCATTTCGAAACCGAACAGTTATGTTTTTTCTACCCGTATAATTATCCGGATCAAGTGTTACATCCCGGTGATTCAATTAAACGGCAGTGGTTGGAAAATTCCGAACAACCTGAAGATTATCTCGACATCGTTGTTTCTGATGTGTTTGATCCGTCGAGGTTTTGGATTCAGTTGAATGGACCCAACACCAGATGGGCCCTCAACAAACTTATGGATGATATGCAAGTAGGTGCTTTTAAATTAAAATGACATTTAAAAGAGCGCGTACTTTGAAATCCGCTTTATTGTAATCAGTGAAATATGTTAATACTGGAACGCTTACTGCCTCAAAATAAATGCGGATTTTACATAACAGCAGCTCAACAAACGCATAGAAACCGTAGTTTTTACATAGCAACCGCTCAACAAACGCATAGAAACCGCGGTTTTTACATAGCAACCACAGTTTTTACATAGCAACGAGCCAACGAACGCATAGAAACCGTGTTTTTTACATAGCAACCGCAGTTTTTACTTAGCAACGGCCCGACAAACGCATAGAAACCGTGTTTTTTACATAGCAACCGGTGTTTTTACATAGCAACGGCTCACCAAACGCATAGAAACCGTGCATTACTCAATAAATAATTGAGATACAGTCACATTAAAAATTGTTTAACTGTTTTTTTACTACATATGACGGAGTGCGCGCTCTTTTAATTGTCATCAACTCAACACGGTTCACTACAGTACCTTTTCCTCTAGGAGTACTATATGCAGCACGCGGGGACATTACGTTTAAACGAGTACAGCGCTCGAGTTGGGCTAATGTGCGCAGCCCTATTCATGAAGGAGTACCACCGCGCGGTCATCATCAAAGAATTCGAGCTCGACGGCAACTACGTCAAAGTATTCTACGTGGACTATGGCACCGTTAACTGGGTGCACCTCAAGCACACCTGCTTCCTCCATAAGGACTTTGCAACGTTACCAACACAAGCATTACGCGCCAGGCTAGCCAATATTATCCCGCGAACGCCCAAATGGACTCGGGCTGCGTCCAATCAAATGCTTGAGTTGATTATGCAGAAGGACCTCGTGGCATTAATCGAGAATATTGAAGTTGAAGAACAAATTCTTAATTTGATTGTGACGGATACAACGGAACCGGATATCGATGTACATATTAATGATGAGTTGGTTAAGAGAGGGTTTGCTCATTTTGGAAATGAGCCGGTTGATTCGCCTTTGTATGATTTTAATTTGACTGATTATAATTATAGTGATGATGATGATGTAATTGAAACAACAAATTGTAATTAATTTTTTATAAATATTTTCACTAAGTTTTTTCTTTTATTACTATTTCTGAAAACTATTAAATTTCATACAATGTATAAATGACTGATATCTTAGTAAATAATTGAGTTTTAGAATAAATTTGGTTTGGACGGAAATATAAATTTTATTTGAAGTTTATTTACGACTTAAAAGTTATATTTAAAAAACTGATGTATTCAAAATTCTTATTTATGTTTGGTAATCCATGATTTATTTTTCAAAAACTTATAAATTTTTCTTAAAATGTTACATTTTTTTTTCGTTTTTTATGAATCGTTAACAATGTTATCCATTAATATAATTATCTACTTTCACATATTATGTAACTACACCGATTTGCAATTCCTAGAATTTAGTTATTGAATTATGGTAATGGATAATGATAACTTTTTAGGCCACTAAATGTTATTCTGTATTGAAAAACTTCAAATAAAATTATCAGAAATATGTATTTGTGATTTATAAATATTGTATCTGACATTAGTGTTATAAATAAAAATGTTTTACTAGTTAAAATGATTCATATTTAATAATTTTCCCTATGGAACAGAATTAGTAAACTGTAATGGAGGGTTATAAAGAAGCAAATTTTCGTGCTGCCATCTATTGATGTTTTCAATGAACTACGATGAAATTCACGTGGGCGAAACACAAACAAAACGCTGTCAAAATGACAGTTCTTAAAATGATGCTAAATATGGAAAATAAAGTGTGTGTATGGTTTGTGCAATAGTGACTACCTTTATAACTATAAAGAATATATGGCCGGTGTTAAATTTATTAAGTTTCCTAAATAATAAACTTCAAAAATAAAAACATAACCTTGTTAAAACACCTTATCTAACGTTAAAATATGGATGTTTGTGTTATGAACTTCCATCTTAACTTTTACCTCATCTTTCTCTTTCTTGCCTGTGACGTCAAAATCATAACCCTCCATTTTAAATGATTCATACTATTCGAATTAGAAAGTTACACACTTGCAAAAAAATAGTTATTTTAATTGAAATTCATTGATAATGATGCATTAATATAAAATTTATAATAATAGTTTTTTCGGAACGAAATATAAAGCGCCATCTATCAACTGTACAGAGAAACAAATGCGAGTGCAGTCGAGAAACAGTTGAACTCTCGGTACAGAAACAGTTCAACTGCCGGTATGACAGTTGCCCCATGACAGAAAATTTTACCGCCAGATTAAAGTAACGTACAAAAGTTTCAGTCATCATTTAATAAATTTAATACAAAATTATATAAGCAACCAAGTTTATAACAAATAACCAGTGAATAAGAGTTGTGTTTGTTTATGTTTTGTTTTTGTTTTCAGTTGTTACACATAACCTAGGTGAGAATGTTTAAACATTTGTTTTTCATAATAAATACGTTAATTTACTTAGTATCTTATTGTTTATATGTTATAATGCGTAGCAACTGCTTTATTATGTTATTATAAACAAAATTACATATTTCTTTAGAATGGCGAAGGTCCAGTTGTGCAATATTGTGGTAATGGACAACCCCAGTCCTTTTTCAAACCCATTTCAATTTGAAATTACGTTTGAGTGCATCGAGGAACTTAAAGAAGGTGAGTCAATATTTTTTTGTTACAAAATTATGTATTAAATATTGTTAATCTTTCATAGATCTGGAATGGAAAATGATCTACGTTGGTTCAGCTGAAAGTGAAGAATATGATCAGATTCTAGATTCAGTTTATGTTGGACCGATTCCAGAAGGAAAACACATGTTCGTCTTTCAAGTAAGTCTTCATTCTTATTGATACAAAAACTGATGTCATGAATGTTAATATTTTGATTGGAATTTTAGGCAGACCCACCAAATGTAACCAGAATACCTGAAAACGATGCCATTGGAGTTACTGTTGTGTTGCTAACTTGTTCATATGGAGGTGATTATTCTTTTGTTTTAACCGTTAAACTCAGTTTTTATTTTGAATGTATTTATTGCAGGACAAGAATTTATTCGAGTAGGTTACTTTATTAATAACGAATATACGGACCCAGAACTGCGCGAGAACCCGCCATCGTCTCCACAATTCGACAAGGTATGTTAAGCCGGACTTCAATGGGGTCATAAACCTTTTTTCGTTTTATTTTTTTTCTGTAAATTTGAGTAAAGTTATGAATGTAGATACTAATTTTAATATTAAAAGGCATGTAGTTATAAAGATATGATTTTTTGAAATGGGCATATCATTTCAAATTTTTCGCTCGTGACGTCACCATGTTATACTACTACAAAACACGCTCTAGCGGAGAGCGAGGAACTACACCTACTGTCAAATTGACTGTTATCAGTCATTGTTATTTACTGAGAGGTTTTTACAAATATAGTTTATTCACATTACCTGGGCAAAATAATATAACAGATATAATAAACATATGTTTAATTTGAAAATCGTTGTTAACTGCAACATATGATTTGAGATGACAGCTGTGATAATGAGACTACCGACATTACCGACAAGCGACAAGATATAGTACAACAAAGCAGTTTGTTTTAACACGTCCCAAACTCTTTGACTAGAAATGTTATAATTAATGAATATTTAATTTAATTTATCGGAGTATTCATCTTTATAATAATAAGTAATTTTTACAACACTGAAAAGGAAGTTTTTATTTGTTATCAACACCTCTTTCGCCTTGCCATGCTTTAAATTCTCTTACATGATGACATCACGATTTTGCAACCGCGAAACTTCAGAAAGGAAATTATGAATGAAAAGTTGAAAAATTATAAGAAATATTGAATAATATGTCACTGAAATGATCTAAATTTTTATAATTTGTAAAAAAACACAACTTTTTTTAAAAAGTGTATGACCCCATTGTTATTCGGTAACTAAGTAACTAGACGCTCACTGACGTTGAAACTGTAGGCTCCGTTTTTACGTAGCAACCGCTCAACAAACGCTTATTAACCGTTGTTTTTACGTAGCAACCACTCATAAAACCCTTAGCAACCGTTGTTTTTACGTAGCAACGGCTGTTTTTACATAGTAACCGTTGTTTTTACGTAGCAACCACTCACTAAACGCATTATAATCGTTCTACAAACAAGTGTTAAATATAGAAGACTTGTTTTTTTAATTATTTTCAAGGTATATTTTTTATTGATTTTTAAAATACTGTGTTAGGCCTGACTTAAGTTTTGCTTAATTTTTAGGTAACCCGAAACATCCTAGGTTCAGAGCCTCGCGTCACCCGTTTTAAAATCTTGTGGGAAGACTAAACAACTGAACAGTAACAAGAACAAAACGGCAGCGCTGGAGCCGCGTCCACTTCCACCGCAGCTAGTACTTCCGGTGTGGGGCTCGAACAGCAGCCCTCCATCAGTGAGAACTCCAACTCGTTGGCAACCATGGAATGTTTCTAATGCTCAACATTTTGTACACTATTTATGATACGCCTTTTAGATTTAAGTACGTTTTATAAATTGTTAGTTACGTTAATCATTTTGTCTAATTAAATAACAGTTTTTTTCTAATGTTGACAACTTGTCTACCGGTATAATTGCAATTTTAATACGTTTCGAAGTGCTACACGTAATTATTCGTTAAGATAAACAAGTTAATAGCAACAGTAACTAAGCAACAACACTTTGTCTTGTTGCTTAATTCCTGTTTCTATTTACTCGTTTTTCCTGACGAAAAATACGTATAATCTTTTCACTTATTGCTATAAATTCAGAAAGCCTTTTCAGCTTATTTAAATAAAATTTGTTCCTGAAATATCAAGGTAAAGCTAGATAATAAGCTTAATTTATTAATTGATCAAATTATTTTATTTAAATATCAGATAAAAAATCACACTTTTTAGGACATGTCAATTGCACAAATTAGTAAAAAATCAAAACGAAAACAGCTCAAGATGTCATCAAACTATTTATTTTCTTTGTAATATTTAGGAATAACACTACAATTCATTTGAATGCCACGCATGTCGATGAATTTCGCAAGAAAATGTCAATACAATTAAAAATAAGGTTAACTTTTCAATAACTTTTATTTATTATTCACATACACAAGCAATTATTTAATTTCAGCACGATACAACTAGTTTCTTACACAAATAAATGATAAAACAACTGCTCAACATTTAATTATCAAATTTTTTTTTTAATAAATTTGTTTATGTATATACAGTAGTTTGTATTTGAAATCCTCGGGTTTGAATTATCAATATACCATAGAAAATTATTTACATTTATTTTTTTAAACGTCCAGATAGCCTAAAAATTTTCTAATCAGTCAAAACGTCCTATGTTTTTACATGTAAATTAATTTACTCCGATTCAAACATAAATATCTAAAAAACTATTGAACCTAAAAAAATTCTGATGATATTTTTGAAATCCCCGGGTTTGAATTTTCAATATACCATAGAAAATTATTTACATTAATTTTTTTAAACGTCCAGATAGAATAAAAATTTTCTAATCAGTCAAAACGTCCTATGTTTTTACATGTAAATTAATTCGCTCCGTTTTAAACTTGGATATCTAAAAAAACTATTGAACATAAAAAAATTCTGATGATATTATTGAAATCCCCGGGTTTGAATGATCAATATACCATAGAAAATTATGTACATTTATTTTTTTAAACGTCCAGATAGCCTAAAAAATTTTCTAATCAGTCAAAACGTCCTATGTTTCTACATGTAAATTAATTTACTCAGTTTTAAACATGGATATTGCAAAAACTATTGCACCCAAAATAATTCTGATGATATTTTTGAAATCCCCGGATTTGAATTATCAATAAACCATAGTAAATTATTTACATTTATTTTTTTAAACGGCCAGATAGCCTAAAAATTTTCTGTCAAAACGTCCTATGTTTTTACATGTAAATTAATTTACTCCGATTCAAACATGGATATCTCAAAAACTATTAAACCTAAAAAAATTCTGATGACATTTTTGAAATCCCCGGGTTTGAATTATTAATATACCATAGAAAATTATTTACATTTATTTTTTTAAACGTCCAGATAGCCTAAAAATTTTCTAATCTGTCAAAACGTCCTATGTTTTTACATGTAAATTAATTTACTCCGTTTTAAACATGGATATCTCAAAAACTATTGAACCTAAAAAAATTCTGATGATATTTTTGAAATCCCCGGGTTTGAATTATCAATAAACCATAGTAAATTATTTACATTTATATTTTTAAACGTCCAGATAGAATAAAAATTTTCTAATCAGTCAAAACGTCCTATGTTTTTACATGTAAATTAATTCGTTTGAATTATCAATATATCATAGAAAATTATTTACATTTATTTTTTTTAAACGTCCAGAGAGCCTAAAAATTGTCTAATCATTCAAAACGTCCTATGTTTTTACATGTAAATTAATTTGCTCCGTTTTAAACATTGAAATTATTTTTTCATTCTAAATTTACGAGTAAAGTTTTTGAAAAAATGTCCACCGTTCTACGTAATTATATTTTTCTACGACCGAGCAGAAAATATACATTTCCAACTGTCAGTTGCAAGCAGAAAATTGACGATTGCCGCTTCCCCAGCAGCAAGTTTACTTTTAATGACAAGTTAGTTTGAACAAGGCATATTTTCAGGTAATAGATTAAGGCCCGGTATTATAAACGAATGTTAAAATTTAATAGCGTATTTTATAAATTAAGTAACCTACTATTTGCAAAAAGTGTATTATAAAGGTAATATAAATTTAGTCTCCTACTAAATCAGCTTATTAAATAAGCAGGACAGTTTTAGTGGTATTAAATTTAGTTAGTAGACTATTAAAAGTATATTTCAATGTTATTTTATATTTTTGTTCTATAAATACTTCATGGAAAATAATAAATAAAGACAATACTTGTTAAATATTAAAGATATTTAAATCGTTAAAATTTGTAGATATTTATATAGGTATATCAGTAACATCGATTGATAGCGTTTCAACAATTGATAGGTTTTCATCTGTTTATTTCTTTTTATATTATCTCCTCCAGTTCTACCTAAATAAAAATATATTCTATTTTTTACGTGCTCCATATTAAATAATATCCATTTATATTCTTCTTAGATTTCAGCTTTATTGACTTTATTTTAATATTTTCATAAAATAATTTTAAATAAATTCCTTATCTTTGTCCTTCCTGAACTGTACATTGAATTAAATTATACACATGGTTATATCTGCCCATCTGTCTTAGTCTGATAGTCTGCATATCCACTGCGTCTGTTTCTTTGTTTTTTCAATTATGTGCCTGGATTGAGATATAATTTCTAGTAATTTAAATTTTTGCTGTAATTTTTACCTCATTCTTATTATACCATTTTTCTGAATATATATTTGATGAATATAATTATGATAGCAGTAACTGATGATATCAAATTTCATATTTCATACACTTTTTGATCATTCAATAATGTAATGGTTTTAATAAATATTTGTATTATTTTATTTCAAATTGTTCCATTTAGTTAATTTCGTCATATTTTATCTAAGTTTTAATTAGTAAATAATAATTTAGACTTCCGCCATCTACATGGAATATGTGTCTACTTCTGATAGGGATTCTAACTTACCTACTAAATTTAATATGATTTGGTAAAAATCTTAAGGAAGAAAAACCATCAAATAACCTTTCTACACGTTTCCTATCACGTCATGATGGCATTTTTTAACTAGATGTACCTCAAATTTCTTCCACGTAAATACGTAAAATAAGTTTCTATTTACGTTTTAAATTATTTTTATCGCTTACAGGTGAACAATGAATCTTCCTTTATCTGTTTATTAAAGTTATTTGTACATATTGTTATGTACACCTACTATTTTATTACATCTTTACTCCCTTAATATAAAAAAATATTTGCGGTGGAAAAAAATATATGACTTGGATTCAGCTGGATGTATTTAAAATAATTTAAAAACGTTTCAATTCTTGTACGGTACAAAATGAATAAAAATAATAATCTACATATTTTTGATTCTTACAAAATTACTGTAACTCAATTTTTTACCGAGATACGCCCCAAAACCCTCAAATGCTAGTGTAAATATAAATATTAGAAATTCAAGTTGTATTTTAGTTAAAATAAACACCCTAAAATTCATACAGGGGGTGCTCCGCCTACAAGGACGGGCTACACCCCAAAAAAATATGATTAGTAAAAAACCACCACCAATAGGGCACACGTTAGGTGCCCACCCCAACAACGTACGCCCCGGCGACGAACGAAAAAAAATCTAAACTTTACTATTTAAAAGTTATGATGTCCACCTTAAAATCCGAAATTTAAAATTCAAAATGTCATTTTTTATGTGGAGTGTTTCCAAGATCAAAAATTTTTCAAGTTAGAAAAATGTGAAAGGTTGTATAAGGGAAAAGGAAGGTTGAACCCACTATGGAGTTCATAGATTTTGAGGTAAGAGCGACAGACAAGGTTACTCAACGTGTCATAGGTTCAACAAAATAATTCAAAATTGACTATTGAGAATTCTCTGCAAAATAAACCATTGAAATATACGATTATAAATGAATAATTTTTAACATTATGTTAAATGGGGTCCATTACTATTTAAAAAAAAATATTTTTTATGAAATATTATATAAATAGAAGACTATCTACAGTTTCAGAAAGTCTTAATTGTTATTCACTAAGTCGAAATGATTTTTTAAGTGAGTTAGTAAATAATTATAGTCATATCAATAGTATAAAAAATTATTTAAATAGAATTAAAAAAACTTTTCTTGGTAATTAATTAAAATATACATGAATAGGTGTATTCCAGGAAAAAACATAAATAAACTGTAAGATTATCGTAGTCAATACATTGATAAATTTTGATAACCTATGGCACTCAACATGTCTTTAATTTTGTTGTGTTACGAATACAAAACAAAGTAAAAATCATCAAATTAGGGGCCAACCATTTGACACTTCGACAATCGCTCAATAATAAGAAAGTACAAAGAATTTAGAATAGAATAGATGTGTGTAAGAGAAATCATTCAAAATTGCCATCTTTAAAACTCAAATATCTTAATAATATTTTTTTTAAATTTCTATTATATCTAATACGATATTTTTTACTTTCTTGGATTTTATAAGTTTTATGAAAAATGTAGAACTGAGTTGATTTTGAATGAAATTGAACAACCGGAAGAGGAACTTTACTGGACACAGAAAACAATAAATTCAATTTTTTTCAAAAATAGAATTAGCTTAGAGAAAAAGTTTCAAATAAAAGATGTTAGCAATAATATTTGAAATATAAAATGTTATTTGCACTTTTCTTGCACATGCTACTTATTTTGAGAAAAACCAAATTATATATTCAAGAATATATTTCAATAATCTTAGTTACAATGGGAAAGAAACGAAAACATTTTTAATATTTATATGTCAAACGTGTCAAATAATTGTGAAGTGTCAAAAATATGTGTCTTGTGAAATATTATAAATGTAAGTAATATTTGTATTATTATTTAGAAAGTTTTGCTGACTAGATATTAATAGATTTCTATTTTGAAATAGTCATACGCAAGAAACAAGTCATACGTGTTCAATTGGTTTTATTTGTATAAGAAAGTAGTGTGGTGCCCACACCAAATTTTGTTTGCTTCTTTTGACAAAACTGAATTATATGTTTAATAAACTAATTTTAGTTGGTATGGGAACAAACAAATAACAGAAACTGTAATTATTAATCATTCAATACAGATTCACATACCGATAGAAAAATTTGAAACTCACGAAATATCCTCACTTAAAATTGTTATATTTTTTTATTACACATCTTTATAATATAAGCGCTAAGAAACCCATTGGAGCAGAGCGCATCGTCAGATCTCTAATATTTTACCCGGTATATTTTCATCTATTTTTAGAAGTTTTATATCATGGATTCGAGATACGTCAATTTTTGGTATTTTTCGAAGTGCAACTTTAAGGGCCTGTAATTCAAAAAGTACAAGAGATATCTAAAAATTCTCTTCAGATTAGCGTTTCTGGTTCCTTATATAACAAATGAGCAAATTTTTTAAAATTTTGAATATTTTTGTATTTTTGTTCAAAATTTCGATCGGCGATAACTCGACAAATATTAAAGATACAGATTTGAAGTGTTCACCAATCGATTCAGCTCGTCGAAATACATATGTGTGTAAAGTTTCATAAAAATTGATTTGCGGGATAGAAAGTTAGAGCAAAAAGTCTGAAAATGGCGTTTTTTGTCCAAAAAGTCCCTTGACGTTTGGCCTGAATTTGCTTTTTTCAGACTTTTTGCTCTAACATTTCAACCGGTAGTCCGAATTTTCTGAAATTTTCAGGGTTTATGTATTTCTTTGAGCTGAATCGATTGGTGAATACTGCAAGTCTGTATCTTTTATATTTGTCGAGATATCTCTAATTGAAATATTAAAAAAAAATTCAAAAAAATTTCAAAATTTTCAAAATTTACTAATTTATTAAAAATACACAAAACAGGAGATATTTTTCAATATATGGTATAGTTTTCGAGTTACAGCCCCTCAAAGTTGCTCTTCGTAAAATATAAAAAATCGTCATATCTCGAAAAATATTAGAGATATAACGATGCGCTCTGCTGCAATGGGTTTCCTGGTGCGAATATTATAAATGTAATAAAAACATTTTACAATTTTAAGTCATATTTGGGGAAATTTCCGTATTTTGAAAAATATGCAATTGCCAAATTTCGATAAATATAAGACAATTACGATGCGTACTACAGCAATGAGTTTATTCATGTTTAAATTATACATACGTAATAAATTTCAAGTTAAGTTTGGAGGAGTAATTAATTTATTTTCAAGTAAACAATTTATTTGTATAAGAAAGTAGTGTGGTGCCCACACCAGATTTTTTTATATAGTTATAATATAAATGACTTATTTGCCATTTTGTGTCGCTAGTGAAGGACCCCATTCATAAATGTTAATTACGTTAAATTGTACACTCCATATAAAAATCAACAATCCTAACTTGACCTGAAAACGCGAAAACCCGATCCGAACCCGAAAAAAATTCGCGAAGTTTACCTCATTCATAAAAAAATATTTATTCAAACAAATTAAGATTAATTATTTAATTATTTTACTTGAAAATGACTGAGTTTTGTTGCGAAAGCCCGTTTAAAATTCGTCTGTTGTCTTCGAGAAAAGTTCTTTGATGGTACAGGCCTTTGAGGGCCCTGTGAAGGCCCCTCAAGGCCTTTGAGATACAGATGAAATATCTAAATATATTTGTAGGTCTTCGAGGAACTTTTAAGGCTTGAAAGTAATTTATTTTTATAAAACAGTAAAATATCGCCCGTTTTTATTAAATGTTTCGGTTGTATTTCGAGTATTCGACGCACGACCCAACTAACAACACTACAACATGTGCCTTGGAAAATAAAGTACAATAATATGACTTACATCCTGTATTTTTTGGTAAAATCTGTAAAAATTAATTATTTCCAAGCAATAAACAATTAGCTTCGAGCGAGTATTACGAAAGGTGCTTGTTTCATAATATTTATTAGAAAGTAATTAGTACGTAGATACAGGTAGTAAATCATATATAGCAAGTGTGAAATATTTAAATAACACATGTAAAGTACAGCGTGCATTATTGCAAAAAGGGATAGAGAAGAAGAGGCACATGTAAATTACTGACCTTGCCTTCTGTAGTTCTCCAGAACCTGCAACAATACAAAAAAATATTTAGAACACTTCAAACAAATCCACAAAAAACATATCAGCTTCAACAATGAAATAAATATTGAAAGCATTATTTTAAAATACAACCAACCATTTAGAAAGCTATTTTCGAGCCTACAGCAATCTGCAACGCCATCCTGAAGACCTGGTGGACTGCTCCTGGTGCATACACTTCGTAGACGACACTTTACACTACTCACTAACGAGATTTAAATTCGAGAATAAATCACTGCACTTATTCACAAATACACTACACAACACTGCGCGTTTACTTTTAATCGCTAGTCTTGGTTCCGAACGTAATTAAACTGAATTTTGCGGTTCGATTTAGTTTGTTCAAGGCAATCCTTTGCTTAATAAAATGATAGTAGTATTGGAAATATATTATTATTACATTTAAATATACAGAAAACAAACTTAAATTGTTTAAATTAAAATGCATGACAAAAATATGCACTTTTTAAATATGCAATTTAAAAAAAATTTCTATGAATAAATAAATCACAGTGTAAACTTACATTTACATATGATTTTATATTGAAATCTTTAAAATTAAAACATAAAAATGTAATATTTCAACTACATACCTCCCGAATTTATTACGTAAACACCGGTACATACAATCGAGCCTCTCGCATAATTTTATGTATCAAAAAATATATTTCCAAACTAAATATGTATCAAAATAACTGGAACAATGTCAGAACTTACTAAATCTTGGAAGAAATAATTCAATTCACAATATTTCACTTACTAAACTTAAAACCCGACCGACCATTGTGCAACAACTAATCACACTAATCTCTGAAATCAAAAATGATATGAAATGGTGGGGAGGTCGTGACATCACGCATGCGCAGTCTTTTGGTAGGTACAGTACGCCCACGCACAGTAGGCCATTTTAACAATGAATAAAAGGTTGTGACGTCACGCATTCTTCGAATTTTTTTGTTGCTCGAAAATAACCTGGATCTGCAATAGCAGAGCTGCCACGCCCAGAATTGAACTGGAGCGGATTTATTGGGTAACCAATGGCTGTACTTTATTAGGGATCTGCAATAGCAGAGCGTTCCAACCCAGAATTTAACCGGGAGGATTTATTATGGGTACCTATGGCTTTAATTGTACTAGGGATCTGCAATTGCACTACTAAATGCCCTAAACTAGAAAGGAGTGAAATTAAAACATATTTATACATATAAATAATTTATTTTGCACACACAAATATTTTTCAACAATTATGCAAAAATATAACATATTATTCGGTGATCTTGTTTGATGTACCTATGAACAGAAAAACAACAAAATATTCAACAAAAATAAAATATAAAATATAATTTGGTGTGAGTTGGCCCCAGCTTCAGAGACCTGAAGCTGGTTAAGCTCTGCAACCGCGGCAAGGTCCACCCCAACTGCAGAGAAAATGTTTGCATCCCCTGGACGCAAACGATGATATGAATATGAAATGATATGAATGATGTGGAAAAGGATAAAAGAAAAGACAAGAAATTGGTGGCCACCAAAGAAAAGAACAAGACACACACATAAAACACAGCTGGCTGCTGTGCTCTGCAACTCTGGATCCCGCATCTGAAAAGAAACATCCAGCTAGTTAGTAAAAGTTTAAAATGTATGTCATTATTTCTTGACTTACAAAATGCGAAAACCTATGGTGCTCTACAGTTGCAGATCTCTCGACTAGTGGCAACGTCGAGGGGTTGTCGTCGTCTACGCCAATAAACCTGCGCCCCAAAAAATAAGTCAGACTTTGCAGAATGTCCACGAAAGTAAATAAAATTATTTCGAATATTCAAAAACAGCAAAACATATAATTTTAAAACGGATTTATATATCTCTATTATTTTAAAGCTATGATTCGAAAATTTAGATCACTTTTTATTTATTCCAATATATTTTATGTACCAAAGTTGATTGCAATAATGTAAAATAAAATATACAACACCCGAAAATTAAAACAGATATAAATTATCTTTTCAATTATCGAAATATGGACCTACGCATATTTTTTGAGAATACATAAATACATAAAGACCTTATGTATTGTCACACATGTTTGCCTGGTAAATAATAGGGGTACAACTTATTATAATACAAATTATATCAAATAATTTTTATTAGGAAACACAATTTTTAGTTTTGAACAAAAATTAACGAAATTTTGCATATGCACATATTTTTTAACGTAGAATCGATTGGTGAAGATCCTGGATTCGTATCTCTTTTAGTTTGCAACTTTTGTTTATTAAAAATCAATATTTCAGTAACCAATTCAAAAGTAATTAGTTTAATTAAATTCTTGTGTAACAATGACGTGCAGTAAAAATATACAGACATCTACAAAGAATACAAAATTGCAAACTAAATTTACATGTTTTACTTTAAAATAATATAGAGCAAATCATGTTTCAATCATTTTTAGGGGCATAAATTTTATAGGAAATAAATTAAAATTTTGCTAGTCTATCAATAAAATGCTGAAGAATCAGAGTATTGATTTTGAATTTGAATATCTTTTTTAATTTTTAATTTATAGGTCGTCAAAGGAACAAAACATAATAGAAATTATATCAGATACATTTTTAACGAAACACAATTTTCAGTTTGTTCTAAAAATTTAATACGTGGACTAATTTTAACGAAATTTTGTATATTTATGTAATTTGGGCCGTAGAATCGATTGGTGAAGGTCCTAGGTTCGTTTCTCTTTTAGTTTGCAACTTTTGTTTATTAAAATTCAATAATTCCAATAACCAATTTAAAAAGCAATTAAGGTAATTAAAATCTTGTGTAACTATGACTCGTAGTAAAAATATATAGAAATCTACAAAGAATACGAAATTGCAAACTAAATTTACATATGTTTTAGTTTAAAATATACTAGAGCAACTAATTGTTATAGAAAATCAAATTTGATACGAAAAATGTATTATTTATTTTAATTTTTATCGTTTACAGATGCAATATCGAGCAAGTTTTTGCCGGATAAATCGCCAGTGTTCGAGCTCGCGACCAGCAAAAATATTGAAACGTTTTTAAACGTTTTGATTTTATTATATTTTTGTGATATATGTTTCGATTGTTGTAGATAAATAATAAAAACTTACCCGCTTTAGCGAGTTCTGGCGCTAGGTGTGATCCACCCCCCTGCAGGTGCACCTGCAGGGGTTCGGCGCGAAGGCTTCACATCCCGCGGTGTCCATCGATGTTCATCCCCCAAGTCTCTCGTTCGAATCTGCCAACCACACTAGGTTTACCCAGTACTGTCATCCCTTCCGACACATTTCACCCTTCGCCTATTAAGAACTGTTACTTGTTGCCACAGACGACCAACCACCGTAAATAGTCTGGCGGTTGGCCCGTACTCAACACTGTCCGGATACTTATATCCTATGAAACAATTTCACAGTCTTGTCTTAATCTTAGAACTCTTCGGGCGATGCCCTACTAAGCTCAGTTTTTTCACCACGTATCCACCACAACCCGGGCCCGGGGTC
This sequence comes from Poecilus cupreus, assembly GCA_963942605.1. Lineage (NCBI taxonomy): Eukaryota > Metazoa > Arthropoda > Insecta > Coleoptera > Carabidae > Poecilus > Poecilus cupreus. Next base: position 18,155,558 of record OZ012715.1, read on the forward strand.
TTATATACCGATAATACTTAATGATAGCTATTATCTGCGGTGGAATACGTGGCTACTTCGTAGCGCTGACCTCCGATAATACAGAGGAGGTACGGTCTACGATATAGGCTACTTCCCGGCTACTTCGCATAATTCCCCTGGGTGAAACTATTCTCCCATAAATATATCGAGGAAATCTGTGGTTGCCGGCTGAGACTTACGACAGTACTGGGCTGCAGAGACGGAGAGACCTGGATCTGCTTGGCTGGAATTACTGCCTCGTCTCGGATCTTCTGGAAACACTTCTTTTCTTCACTTGAATTCACATTTTAAACGTATGTGAATAATAAATGCCTTGACGACTGTTTGTGAGAACGAAGACGAAATACGTGATCACTCACTGAGAGTTCAATGAGCAATGATCTAACATGAACAATTAGCTGCGAAGCTGTACGTCATTCACACTATGCGCAGTTCAAACACAATTAATTTAATTTAATTCTCTGTACGTAAAATACAAGTACATTCACTATTTTTCCGAGTAGAAGAATAAAATTATTTTCAATTCATTAGTAGGCACACTATCGTTTATAAAAAATCACTGATTCAAATTATATAAAAATTAAGGATTTACAGTTTGTATTTCGGTTTCAAAACAAAAAAATACTGTAAAACAAAATTTTATATTAATTTTGCTACAGTATTTCAATCAAAAGTACAATCGGAGCAACAATTTTTCCAACCGGAAGATTAATATAAATTATTAATTAAACTATAAATGTCCGTATTTTAATTAATTTTCTTCAATATTATTAATAAATTACTGATGAACCCAAAATTTCTGATCAAGAACTACACAGCTTAAAATGTGGTTATGATTGATTATCAATACCTTAATAACTGAAAATGAATTATATTGGGTTACTTGTATCTCGAGGGGTAAATAGCTCCGTGGTAACGTGTCGGCTATGGATTGTGAGATCCTCAGTTGGAATCCCACTGCCGACAGTTACAAATTTAAATTTACCCCTGTGGTTCCCCCTCCACTAATATCTTTGGGGGCTATGATTTGCCGGCTGGTAACCGCACTTCATACGAAAAAATATATCACTTACCGAGATCTGCGTAAGCAGAATGCAACACCCGTAATGGGTAAAAGGCGTGATGATATAATTTTATTTATTTACTTGTATCTCGAATGATCTGAAAACTCCGTTTCCTGAAAGCATGGCTTCGAAATGTTTGATGTTTTGTTCTGCTGTCAACACCAAATACTGACAAAGAGTGGTTATGGTTTTCTACAATTAGAATAATATAGAAATAACTATCGATTGCTTTAAAACATTTTAAGAACAAATATGATAATTAAATACTTACAGTAAATATATACACATTATTATTGCAATTTTCATTGTCAAATGTGTGGAACACTACAATAATTGCAGAATTTATTTTTGACAGTTCGCTTGAAATGTTCTTAATTGTATTTTGTAAGCCAGTTGAGATAATTAAATAGCAGGAAGAAATATCAGTTCAGGGCACATTCTAAAGCATCTGTTAAAATTTTGTACAAAAATCTAAAATTGGAGTAGCCAGCAATGCTCACGACTGCTTCAATACGAACTTGTCGCTTATATACTGACTTGTGCAGGGTGCTCTGTCTCATTATTATATGAACAAAATTTCATTTAATACTGGCAAAGTTTGTAGAGTTCCCTGAAAAACTATAAAATAAATCTACTGCATAACCCACGACTGCGTCAATCTTACATATTGGTGGACTAATTATCCACATATTTTATATCTGCATAACGCATCGACCCGAGATGATAATTTTAAAACACTAGTTTAACAATTCCTCGCTATTTTTATAATTTTTGTGTTGTATACCAACCTGTAGAAATGTTTCTAAATTCTAAAATATTTTTATGAAATGATTCTCGTTGTTTTGCAGGTGGATAATTAAATAAATCTATTCTGAGTCTAAATATTAACAATAATTTCAATATGCCAAGTGGCCGTAGCGAATTGAACAAATTTTGCAACACTAGCAATCAAAATTTAGTATTTTACGTTCATATAACCACAGTATAAGAATTCTTATACTGTGATATAAAATCAATGGTAACAAATATTTTTTAAGCAAATGCGATCTAGCGAGAATGAAAAGAAAATATGTGATTATTGAATACTGCGTATATTTATTAATACATTAATAAGTTCTTATTAAATAGTTATACCTACTTCTTCCAGACATTATCTTTCAAGTGTTACTTTGTTAATTTAATGCATGTTTGTTTACTATATTTTTATTAATTTTCGTATGTGTATTACTTGAGTCTACATTCTTCATTATTAATGATTTGTTAAAGTATTCGTTGAGATGGACATATACAGCATGAATTATTCTCTCAAGTAAATGCAATTAGAGAACTTTAATACTTTACAGTGTTGAAATATTTATTAATATTTTTCCAGAAATTTGATTCTATTTAGGATGAGTACTAGTTTTTGGTGTAACACATACTGCATTACTGACAAAAATTGATTTTTTCACACACCTGAGGGCCGGGAATGGGAGTAAGCGTACTTTTCGAGTTAATTTTAAAATAAACCTATAATCATAATGAATTAGTATTATTTAAATTAAAACATTTGTATTTTTATAGCTCTTTCTAGGGTTAGCATTGCCTGTAGATATTTTAAATAGAAACGTGTATATCGTACAATTTTGAAGTGAATTATCAATTGCCAGGAAACACTTCAGATGTTGAAAACCCGCCAGTAATATTAAACGAAGAAAGAAACAAGTTGCGAAATATATAAATCGCAGATTGATGTACAATGCTTTACAAGAAAAAATAAATCAGTATATGTACGTGTAAATGCCATAGTATGTATATACAAAAATAAACTTTTCAAATTTGGATATTGTTTGTTAAAATTGATCTGTGAATTTGTTCACAATGGAATATTAAGTGATATACTACAATCACGGGGCTTATAGTGAAAATAGTGTTGTTGTGGCCGCGTGATGCATATGTGGCATTTCACTTCAAAATACACTTTGGGAGAAAATATTTTGAAAATTTTCATATTCCCGTGTAAAAGAAAATATCATCATCATCACGCCTTTTACCCATTGTGGGTGTGGCACTCTGCTTACGCAGATCTCGGTAAGTGATATATTTGTGCGTATGAAGTGCGGTTACCAGCCGAAGATGTTAGTGGAGGGGGAACCACAGGGGTAAATTTAAATTTGTAACTGTCGGCAGTGGGATTCGAACTGAGGATCTCACGATCCACAGTCCGACACGTTACCACGGAGCTATTTACCCCACTTAAACAAAAAAAAAAAGAAATCTGGCCGGAGAGTTCTGAAATTGCCCTCTCCATTGTGGCAGTCAACGTGTTAAAACATTTAAATGCCTTCGACCCGCTTTTTGATTAACACTCTGTATCTGTATTTTCCAAAATCAGATTAAGCATAATTGTCATAGAAATAATTCAAAATGTATAAATAATATACATGTAAGTTAAAAATTAATTATAGTAATAAAAATAATACAATGTTATAAATTAATAAATCATAGAATGTGTGTGGTGGTTCAGATTATTGCGTAATTTGTTTGATCGATATTGTATTTTGTTTTTATTTAACATTGTCACACTTATATTGATACATCGATATACCGATACATCCATACATCGATATTGTTGTAACATCGAACATCGATTTTCAAAACAAGATATCGAACAGCCCTACTCCTGATAGTGACTATCGTCATGAAAACAAAGTTTTAGTCATTTTATTGGTACCGAATTCAGATAAAAAAAAGAATGATGTATAAACTAATATTTAATATAAATCTACATTACATTTAAATTATTAAATTACATAGTTAAAATATAAAAAGATTACTATTAATTACCTATGACTTAAAATTTAACAATATGTTTAATTTTTATATAAAATATGAAAATTCGACACTATATAATATGAATACTTTATTGTACTGAGAGATCAATTTTGCCAGCCCTGTATTAATTTTAAATTCTTTAAGCTTTAAAATAATTTGTATAACTTGAGTTATATTCCTTTCATGTATGTGACAAGAAAATTAGTATGTTTGCTACAAATATTTTTTATAAATTCGTATGAAAACATTTACTTTCAATTTTTTTGTGGTTTCATGTATTATTATAATTTTGTACTATTTATGGATTATTTTAAAATGCAAACTTGTAAATGTAAATACTGTTTCAATCGTGCATATATACATATATACATACATATATATATATATATATATATATATAAATATATATATATATATATATATATATATATATATATATATATATATATATATGCCCTGCATCTTAAAGGGGTACATAGGAGATTAACTTGGGTAATCAGATATTTGCGTGCTGTTGCTCGGTGTTCTATGAATCGAAAGATATGATTTTTCTGAATCAAATTATGTAAAATACATTATAATTATTTTTTTTTGTAAAGCGGACTCAACTACTGAGGTTATATGCCGCTTCGGTTCCTCGTTTTCGGTGGTGTGACAACGACACGCAATGTTCAATGGTATGGGTTTTCGCAAAGCGGTCACCCACCCAACTACTAACCCCGGGCACCCTTGCTTAACTTGCGTTATCGAGTGAACCGGAATAAACGCTCGCAGCCATGTCGTTGCCTTAAATAATTATTATAAATGACTTTGCGTATAAATTTTATTAATAAGTAAAATTCTAAAAACCAGTCTTGTTTAAATAATGTAAATTACTAAGAGTTAAGTTTTTTTTTTTTTAAATCGATGACAAAAAATTTTCATTTTCATTTTCATTAGCCCTTATCTTCACCATATATTTTTCTACTTTCTTCGTCAAAAGTAAAAAGTTCTTGATTGCAGTGCATTTTGTAGGAATAATATGAACTTTTTTTCAAAATATTATGAACGATGTTATGATGTACCTACAATCAATTCATTTCCACTAAATCTAGTGCTATACGAAGGATCTACATTTATCATTCCTACAACCCTTTCTTCCAATAGAGCATGTTCTTCTGCTCTTGTTAATTTGCAATTACGAAGCTCACGTGTATTTTTTCGTGGATACTAGCAATTGTGGTTACACTTGGATTCGGTCGATTCATAAACTTGATAGAAAATAGATCTCGCACTCTGAGCTAACTATTTCCTCCATTAAACATTTTTACTATAAAAATACGCTCTTGAGTAGTATAAATAACCATATTTTTACAAATTGTCTTAAACAAGTCAAAAACGTCAAATAAATAGCTTGGCAGAAATCAAAATAAAACAATCATAGATGACTATATTTATTTTCGATAAAAATTGAATATATCTGAGAATTTTCAAAATTTAAAAATTAATTTACGGAACCAAATTACTACTAAATAGTAATGAATGTTTACATTGTTTGATTCAGAAAAATGATATCTTTCGATTCATAGTACATTTTTTGTTGTCCTGTAAAATACCGAGCAACAGCACGCAAAAAACGAATTTCCCATGTTAATCTCCTATGTGTACCTTCAAGAAAGACACACGGTATACAAACATACATACATACATTCACGTACTGGAAAAAATATATGTACTTCTTAATATGACAAAAATAAAAACACTTTAAATATGTCCCAGAAAATGTTGAAAGATATTTAAATTTAAATTATAAAATATAACTTCAAACATCGATGACTAGTTTCAAAAATACAACTAACAACAATGTCACCTACTTATCAATTATTGCCCTCAAAAGTGAATATTCAATACATGCAAGACACTTCACCGAGATCTTCGTCTGCACTTGAAGGAGGTGTATCTAATTGAGGTAAGCCTAAATCTAGATATTCTTCATTCGCTGTGATAGTAAGAATCCTATCTAAATCTTCTACAAGTTCGCTAAAGACTGGTCGCTCGTTTGGCTGATAGCTCCAACATTCTCTCATCAACATGTATCTGCAATAATATAAATTGTTATTATAAATAATATAGGTTTTATAGTAGGTACAGTGTACACACATTTCCAGTGAACAACATGGTGGTTTCTCCATCCTGTGGCCACTGCGTAGCAACTGAAACAACTTTTCTACATTTGGAACAGAAGGATACGGAGTTCCCCCCAGTGTCATAATTTCCCATAATAATATGCCATACGACCATACATCCGACTGTGTTGTGTACACCCTGTGGAATAACGCTTCAGGGGCCATCCACTTGACAGGCAAGCGGCCATCCGTTGTCTTACGGTAGTAATCGTGACAGTGGATGTCGCGGGCCAAACCGAAATCAGCAATTTTCAGCACATAATCATCACTAACTAATACGTTCCGAGCGGCCAGATCGCGGTGAATGCATCTACGAGATGCTAGATACTCCATGCCGCGGGCAACTTGATACGCGAATGACACAAGGTCCTTTTGCGTCAGTGTCTTCTTTTCTTTCTCTGTGTCCTGGCCGAGTGCCGGCTCGTAACCTGATGACGGCCGATGTTGACGTAGAAAATCACGCAGATTTCCGGACGGCGCATACTCCACTACTACGTACAGGGGTCCGTCCTGCGTACAGCAACCAAGTAGGTTGATAATATTGATGTGTTTGCCAATCATCTTCATCATCTCCATTTCAGACACCAAATCCATCATTTCCGTATCTGTGTGACCTTCTTTCAGCATCTTAACGGCAACGATTGAGTTGATTCCTTCTTTCAAGAGGCCACGGCCTTCTGCTTTCACCACCTTACCAAATGCTCCTTCGCCAAGGCTTTTGCCCAACACTAACAAATCTCTGGGAATTTCCCACTCGGAATCCATCGGTAGTTCGTATTCAGATATCATTGAGTCCCACGATGCAGGATGTTGCGATTTCTGCTTCTCTATCTTTACAATCGGTAGCAACTGAAACAATATATATTAAATTTAATTTGTGGGGCAATAAATAAATAAAAAATTAATACATACTAATGGTTCAGATACATTATTTGAATTAGATGTAGTTTGCTTTTCAACAATTACTTTCTTCGTCCACTGAGTCACTACAGCTGCTCTTGCAGTTTCAATTGCTATAAGTTTCTTCATTTTTTCTCTGAAATATAATGTGTCAATTGATTATCCTTTAAACCGTTATTTATGTACATATACCTTTTTAATTTTTTAATTATATGTATCATAAATATAACACCTACAAGAAACATTGTACAGAGAACGCCAGCTAGAATATTGACTAGCATTGGGTGAGTCTGAGGTGGATCTGGTTTAAACTCCGGTACAACTTGCAAATACGCACTTGCGTGTGAATGTCCCAAGCTGTTTGAGGCAATACAAGTGTACCAGCCTTCGTCTTCAAACGTCACATTGTGCAATTGTAGTATTTCCGGCTGCGCAGAATTTGTAATTGTCGTCTGCAGACAAAGGGATATAATATAATGTTAACTAACACACAATTCATTGGCAACGTTGAACGTGAACATGAACAATAACATGCAAATACATTACTCTTTTGCTAGTCACTGTATGCATGGGTAATAACTATTCCATTACCAATTAATGTCACATTTATACATTATAACAAGTAACATAAACAAATTAATATAACTTTATTGGTTTAGGAGTCCTGGCCACTTTTAATAGTAAAATATTTAATCAGTATTACTGAAATGACTAGCGGTCAGAATTCCTTTAGTAAGAAAAGAAAGACATCAAGATACCTTGTTTCGGGAATCGTTATAGGTTACCAACCACTCCAAATGAGAATGCAAGTCCGATAAATATTTGCAAGTAAAATTGCAATCATGACCATACACAACCGTTTGGTTCTTAGGGGTCTCGGTAAAAATTGGCTTGTGGTTTACTCGTTCTAAAAATTATATGCAACAAACATATACTACGTTAGATCATTATTAACATATTACAATTATACAAGATAAAAGATGTATAAGTATATTATGGACGACGGAGGATTTATATGGTATCGCACTAAAATGACAAAATGTATATGAATTCGTGAAATATTTTAAAACTATTATGTAATGAATTCAATGTAAATATGTTACATAAATGAATAAATACGAGTATTGTAATTTTAGTTCGATTTAATTGATTACCACCACCACCATCGAAAGCGTAACAAGTGCACAGAATATTGAATACAGAGTAGACCTTCACCAATAATAACAGTAGCAATAGATGTAGCACTACTGCACCAGCAGCTGACCCTCGCCTGATTTACCAATACAATTGTACAAAGTACATTACCTGCACCATTGTGCTGTTTGGAATCGAGCTTTGCTCATTAATGTCCGCTGGAGAATAATCTGTTTTGAACCATTGTATGTATGGTTCCAAATCAGATACCGTCTTGCATTCGAAATCTACTGTGCTATTTAATAGAACAGTTCGATTATGTGGATATCCCTCACTGATATAAGGTCGCGATGGGAATCGTTCTATCGTTTACATACAAATACACAAATATCGTATATTTGTTTATTACTTCTATAATACTTACCCAACACTTCCAATTTATATGTGAAATTTATGCATGCCACTAAGTTGCAGACATCGCACGTATAGTTTGCTGTATCGCTCACAACCAAATCTTCCAGCGTAATGGACCAGCGTGCCAATCGTATTGTGCCCAAATTTCGAATCATCGGACTCTTTCCATCTTTATACCACGTAATATTCGGCACAGGATTCCCATCAGCTGGGCACTTCAAACGTACCATGTTACCAGCTGGCTTCACCACAACCGGCATTAACTTCTTGACGAAACGTGGCGCATCTGTTATTTTATTCGAATAATATACACCATGGTTATCATCGTTCTCTTGTTCGGTGTCTTCATTGTCTTCTTGATTATCACCTGTAGGTCAAACAAAACAGATTTTACCCAGATAGAGTCAAAATATATGTTTATGCAATGTTTACTATTAGCAACGTGATTATCGGAATGAGAAGTGTCTGCAAGAACAGTGACGATGACTATGGCGATGAGTAGCAAGACAAGCAGGAAGCTCGGCATTCTCATGTGGCTCCTTGTTGTTGTCACTGTAACCATCGCGGCCAAGTGCTGTTCACACTCTTCTTATGAGACATCCTGGAAACAATCACATTTGCACCTTACTCACGTACAACTATATATGTGTATGGAAAACGCAAACGCAATAGCAATAGCAATATACATCGGGTAACAATCGTTATACACCTTATGCCACATAGCTAAAATAAATAAAATACAATTGAACTAGAGAGAGATCAAAATATGAACAGCAAATGCTTCAATATACATATACCATAATATAAGTTTCAAGTGTTTTGTTTTCCATGTAGTCGTAGTTCATAGTCTGCCCGGCTAGACGCTGTTCGGTTCGGTCATTGCTGCTTAATGCAATGATTGTTAGTGATTGTATTTAGAGTTCCGTGCTTAGTACTTCTGGAGACCAGATGTTTCTTTGACGACAGAATTAGGCCCGTACTCGCCCTACATGCACAATATTTTATTCACCGACAATAAAATTATTTTCTGGATACTATTAAATGCAAAAAGAACCTGAGGGTGGTCCATCGGTATGTAAATTTTAAGATCTTATGTTTCTCTTTAAATAAGTTCTTATTCACTATAGTCCTAAAATGATCAGTACAGAAACTACTCACGTTGTTATGATTCAATAATCACACAGAACATATGCCACAAAATTGTGTGTGAATGTTTAAACAATCAGATTAGTTGCTGTCAGATCTTTAATAATTATTATTTCCTATTTTCACATAGTTTAACAACTTTTTTTGTTATATTTTGTTTAGTAGTTGAACTAATGTTCAAATCGAACATTTATTTATAAATTTATTTATTGTTTTTAATTTCATGACATACTTTCTGTGTGTGATTCTACATTAATAAAAACGTGAATCGTTTCTGAACTGCTCATTTTAGGACTATAATGAATAAGAACTATTTTAAAGAGAAAGAAAAAGTCTTTCAAATTTTGTAAAAATATATAAATTGCATATCATTGCGAGAAAATGGAAGTTAGAAAACTTATACTGCAGATACATTCACATTTTAATGTAAATAAACTTTGTCTGAAAAATTTTTTGGTAATATTTATAATAATCGCATAAAATAAAAAATACAGACCGATGTACCAACCTGTATACTTTACATAACACTGTTTTGAGCGTTTGAGGATAGACATGGCTAATTAAAGTCATATAAAATATATCACCATGCCACCAATTTGTAATTTTAATTAAATAACACTTTACCTATACAAAACGAATGTGTTAGTGAAAATGAGTTCTGCTTTATGTTTTTACTTGTTGCTGGAGACTGTAGAATAATTCAGTTTCAGTTTTCAGTGTTCTCGGTTCCCAAATACGTAGCGATACTGAGCCGACACCGAGTGTATCAAATTTCATTGTACAGCGCACAGCTTCAACACTTTGCCAAACACAAACATTTTCAACGCCAGTTATTACATTACACAATGCTGAACGAAGTAAGACATAGTATTATGTATTTTGAAAACTATAAAATTTACGCTGTCGGTAAAATTAAATAAAATGTATCTTATTTTAGCCATGTGCCTATTTGTTGTTTTAGAAACATTCATAGGTCACTAAATACTTGCAAAAATAAAAATATAATTTCAGCCGACTCGGTGGTGTAAGGCTATGCCACGCCAGAGGTTGTGGGTTCGAATTCCACTGAAGAGCATGGTCGTTTGTGTTGTTCACATAAATTCACAACCATCCATTCATAAGCCGCATATGATCAAAATTAGTTAGTCCGCTTACCATATTTTCATAGAATAATAATAATAATTTCAGTTCTTACTTGTGTAATAGAAACAACAAATAAAAATTACTTGATATATGTACACCGGATATTCCCGGTCTAAGTCGAAAGTTATAATCAAGTGAACTGCGATCTAGTACTAGTAATCCAAGTCAAAATCAAATATGCTGTCGCATTTTGTGTCCTAGTCGTTTCTCACTTCACAAGGAGCGAGGAGGATGCTATATAAGAGATGCATTGCATAGCCTAGACATAGAGAACGGAAGTCACGTCAACTTGAAATAAATATTCACATACATGCCTACATTTGATACACGTCATTATTTCTAGGTTACGTTATGAATATTATATGATATGAAAATCGTAACTAAATATTATGATAACGTTCATATTCATATTAGTTATTAGATACTGCATACAAAATAAATATTGCGTACGTAATAAGTACATACATTAACAAATTTTAATTGTAGAAAATAATACCTAAAAACATTTTATATCACTCTCGAATATGGTGCAAATAAGTTTGCAGCTTATAGGGAGCATATTTTGAGTTACAATTCTGTTTTAATTATACAACAAAACACGCATAAAAACTTATTATTGAAAATGAGAAACATTGAATTACGGTACATTATTGTTTCGTTGATACTTTATCAACAGAATACAAATGAACAGCAATTTATAAATTAACGTATGTACGAATTACGAACGAGGGCGTCGGCAAATTAAATATTAGCAGACAATGGCAATAGCAAGCTGTAATCTTCTCATTTTAAAATCACTTGCTCAATTGTATCGCATACTTTTCTAATGTAGTAGTATAGTAAAGATAAGAACATAATCATAATTTGTATTTGTTGTAAGTGTAGAGAACATTCCCAGTTGCCATACTCCACTGGTACTGGTAATGGTAACTGCTAACTGCTACCACTGCCAGACGTTCGTAAATACGAACGCACAGTTTAAAATAGTCACGCATTTTTGTTGTGTACACCAAGCTTAAAATAACATATGAACAGATGTGTATTTTATGAAATTTTATACAGTTTGTAGAACACAAGCGGTAAGCAAATGCAAATATACAAAATTCTGCAATACTGTAAAACTGAAAACATTCAATCATATCATATATAGATCATAAAAATTCTTCACTAGTAGTAGTAGTAGTAGTTTTGCTTGTCCTGAGAGCAATCCGACCTTGAACCCGACTTTTTTCATCTGGGTTAAATGAAATTAATATGGGAAATAAGCAGTACAAAATTACTCTTTTCTCCCTAAAGTAATCCGGGACGCAATGACAGTGTAATAACTTTGTAATATTATAACGTGTATTTCACATTACTGTAAATCATTTGATTTTATTTAATGATTTAATTCAATTCCATGATTACTCTTTCTAAAATCAAAATTCTACACAACTTTAAAACGATTATTTGCGTTTATTAACGTTTACTACCCGCATTCCTTGTAAAATGCTATAAACACATTATAGTATATGATGCGGGCAATATACCTTCACTGAAATTTAACCATTTAATAATTTGATAAATTGTATTGACCTATAATACAATATGATACTGTTATTTGTTAATAAAGTTTAAATTCAGTCATAATATGCAGATACCTATTACGAAACTTTAATGTATGTTTGAGTTGAATCTCAACAAACACAGATCATATCAGAATTAAATTTCACTGATACTTCCCCAATTTTAATAGACAATGAGATAATACCAAATTAAAAGAAGCATAGTCCAAAAGATAGTACGCCTCTGTCTGTATAAGTATTCCAGTAAGAACGGCTACTAGCTATTCGCAGAATTAATTTTGTGTTTTAAGTCAAACATGATATTTTTAGAAATTATTATAAACAAAACTTGTAGGTACAGTAATAAACAAATTTAATACGCATTGATTCATGGAACATATTTAAGAGCAATTTCCCAGTATTATATTCACTATTCAATATCTATAAACCATGAATGTTGCGCGATCATAAAATATTGCAAAGAATTAACTTAAATGGTCAATGCCGGATGTTGGAACTAAAAATGTTGAATGTTGCATGTTCAGAATTCAGGTAGAGGAGTCCAGGCCAAATCTCAAATCCCAAATCCCAACCCCAAACTTATAGCATCGTAGTAACCAGATGTGCATGAACGTACATGTGCGTTTCATGTTTCTCATTTTCAATAATACCACAAAATAAAATCATTTTAAAATTGATTAATATTATTATTACTAAGTATTCTACACCTATTGAAAACACATTAGAAATAATATTTTGTTTTGAAACTTACCAAAGAATACCGGGATAGTAAGAAATACACTATATAGGTACTGTAAGTCACCGAAACATTGGCACAATACTGATAACTAAAAAATCCGGTTCCGTAAATTTGGATGTCCGACATCCGGATTCGTAACCGCAACAACAACCAGGTCTAGGTACACAATTCTACAACACTTCTAAATACTGTACCAGTGAACAGTAAACACTGCACGAATACTTATACTGCAAAAATGAAGGTACTACACGTAAACTCGCCAGACGAGACGACCATAGCGCAACACTGACAGCACGGCACTGCAGTGCAGGACGCAGGAGCATAGTCGTACACACCAACACTAAAAGCAACGCCTACAAGTGCCAAGTTTCGACATTCGACTTGAAATGTTAACGTTAAGACGATCCGTTCAATTTCAGCGTCAGTTTAATCTTTTATTTATCTTACAGCGCGCTATGCGTCTATTATTTTTAACTAAGAAATCATTGTCATTACACCTACATACCTAAACTGAATAGGTAATAAATATTATACAAATATAACTTTGGTTCACTTGAACTTTTGACAATCAGGGGACTTACAATCCTGTGTTCCCAGAACCCCGATGTCCGAACACTCAAACGCCCGACACTGTATCAGATCTTCACAATGTCAAACAAATTTAAATCATTTGTAGTTTTTTTTTTTTTGTAAAAGCCATGCATAATAAATTTAACAAAGTATATAATACATTTAATTCTATACTATTATTGTAAATAGACTTGTAAGCAAGCTGTGAACTGTGAACATTTAAATTATTACTGATCGAATGCAGCAGGTGTAAAATACTGTGAAAAAACCTTATAGCATATAGTACCTACATAATATAATTATAAATGATACTGCAAATATTGAAACGCTTTATGAATATGTGTTTTAAAAAATAAATTTCGTTTCTTTTATTTTGTTTTATAAAAGAAGTAAAACAATATTAAAATGTTTTCCATTTTCACATTTCTGCTGAAAAAATGTAATAGCAGCATAAGCCGCGATCTAACATCCGGTATAGGAACAGGCACATTAGCCACTCTTCACTTCATTGATACTGAAAGCTAGAAAAACAATATTCAGGATGTTTGTGTCGCGTCTCGCGCCCGCGGTCTCCGTCTTTCTAATTTCTGTTCTGCGTTTGGCATTTGACACTCACTCACACAAATTTCTATTTCGGTATCAATAATCTCTACTCTTACTCTTGTAACAGATGTTGATGCCAAATAGGAAATCATTAATCACTGTTGTTAGTCAAATAAAGAATGTGAATGTAAGTAAATCGTAAATAAGAATAATAAAGCACAGGAAGTACCCGTGATTTATAGTTATCAATATATGATACTTAAATATCTCTTGGTTTATCATACTTAAAGAAGCGGTGATGTTTTTGCGTACAGAAATGTGACATAACTGCGTCCAGGAGTAATTATTATAAAGCACTAATTTCGCATATGATTTATTTATGTACATATAACATTACTGTTTATAAATGATATTGGATAATTTTCAAATATAATTTGTTTCTTTGAAATACATTCTGTAGAGAAAACAAAAATTCTATTTATTTTTGTTTCTTTTTTTTATTATGTACATATTTTAATTTATATGAAATAATTAATATGTAGATAGATATACCGGGTGTATATCTAGCTAGACAAACAGGTCAGTCAAACCAAATTATTATTTGAATTTAAATAGGACAAAGAAGGATGATTTTATGCGTACCCCTAACCAGTTTTACATTATTTAAACTAGGTAGCACCGCATAAATATACGTTATTTTAATTTATTATGAATTCTCTTTGAGGGGAACATTTAACAGTAACTGTTGCAAAGGATTGCTCCAATTTAAAATACTTAAACTACAGAGATATATTGGGAAATTTGTATTTTCATTGTTTTGCAATGAAATATTTTAACAGTTTTTGACTAAAAATTTTATATGTGATAAATATGAAGTAATAAAGGAATGTACTTCATCATTATTAAAACAAATACTTATTTTCTTGTTCAACTGATATTGATGCCTTGGAAAGGATTAACATTTTATTCTTAATAAAATACCACTCTATTTTCAAATAAAGTTATTATTACGACTGTAGGTATAATAGAAAGTAGTTCGAATTTTCCACTAACATTGAAATTCTTTCCGTTCTTAAAAATATTTACTTCAATTTCCCGCCTTAGATTTTTTAGTTTCATGTTATCCGCTGGGTTGTGGAAAGGAACGAAACCGCGACGTATTTTGAAACATAAGTTGCACTTTAGAGATTACGTTTGAAATGAAACCACAGTCACTTGTTTAACAATAATAATTTGTGTATAACACTAAAATGAGAACAATATCACTTGAAAATCAGCTTGAGCAAAATGAAGAAACGTCTTCTACATCTTCAAGTCGTTGTCGGCGAATTATTTTGATGGGAGTAGACATATATGAAAATGATAATGATTCTTATTTTTGGAATTCCGTACGGGCCTTAAATGATCTTGGACACAACATAATAATTATAAGAAATAGAGGTATGTCGAAAAGGGATGTCCGACAAATAAATTTTGCACACAGGAAAATTGGAACATGGATTCCTAGAACAATTTGTGGATGTTTCCGGTAAATTGACATTTAAACTAAATTATCGCTATATCTAATATATGTTGTTTAATGTATTAGGTCCATTATGTACATGATACGTTCAGCATATACTGCATTGTGGGTTGTTCGAAATTTACAGACTACAATAGCTGAATTCGAACCTACTATAGTTGTATCGGATGCTAGTTGTGTAGCAGTGCCCATATTACACACATTTGGAAGATTTCAAGTAGTATGTTTGGAATACTTTCGAGAATTACTTGCGGAGTTTCAGCCATTTAATCAAGAGAATTCAATGTTGGATTGTTGTTTAGAGCCAATACGGCAAATTTGTTTAGCCCCGGCTGAACTAATACTCGTGCCTTGTCAAAATGCTCGCGAGGTTTGTATTTATATGTATATATTACATAACATACCTGCTCACCTCTCATGGTAACAGTGTTAGTATCTATAGCGTTTGTTTGTGCAGTTGGTGAATAGAAATGGAGCAGATGAACGGGTGCATGTATTGTACCCGCCAGCTGAGGGCGAGAACTCCGTCGAACTAGCACCCATTCGTCAGTTACATGGACACGGCCCTCAACTATATCCCAGACGCTATCTATATCCGCATAGACATCTACCTGAACCACAGGGCCACCCTGTACGGGGCCATTACACGTTCCTAGTGGTGGGCGTATACGAACCGCGCTCCAACTTCCATATGTTATTGGACGCCTTTAAAGTGGTGCTCGAGTCCTTCGGGCCGGTGCAGCAGCAGCGGGTGAGCTTAGTCGTGGCGGGCTCGTGGAGCACGGAAGGTCAGCGCGGTTACCGTCGCGAACTACGGGCCCAGTTGTCATCTTACTCTGCTGCCGTGGCCACACGCATCACCCTTCACAGTAACTTGGGATTTGAAGAGCGCTGCACGTTGTATCGCACCAGTTGTGCTGTCCTGAACGCCAATGTCTACGATCTGTATGTGCCATCGCTCATCGAGGCCTTCTACTTCGGCCGTCTGGTCATCACAGCATACTCGGACTTCGTGGCCTGGATCGTCCGCGACTCAGTCACGGGCCTCATGGTGAACGAGCTGAACGCCGGTGCTTTTGCTCGTATCATCCTCACCATGTTGCAGCCCCAGGGTCCTTCGTATCGTTTCATTGCAATTGCCGCTGCACACGAATACGATGATGCTTATTCGTTTGAAAGCTTCACTGACCGGTTGCAACAATGTATCCTGGCCATGTTACCTAACGCTGAAGATAATCAGTTTGCTGACGAGCTTTAAATTATTCACATTTCTTTTACTTTTAAGATTTAATTATTTTATAGTTCATCATTACATGCATCGTTTTGTATTCTAACTTAATGGAAATGTAAAAAAAATATTAGTGAATAAAAATATCAGTAATACAGAGTCACATATATTTAACATTGATCTACAATATACAGATTCCTATATTTTATATATAATATATATTCAGTAACAGTTATAAGTATTTCAAATGCAGTGTAATGACAGTTTAACAATTTGACAAAAATAACAGTGAATTCATAACATATATCACAGAAATACAAAATGCTTTTACTGCAGTAGTATAACTGACGTAGGTATTCATGAACGAACCTTGTAAACTATAAAAGCAGCTATACATACGTCAACTAAATGCTATACATTTGATTTTGAGTTCAGTCTAAACTACATATTACATCTATGACACATTTATAAACAATACCGAACCATTTGGTTTCGGATTCAAATCAATACATCAAACAGTAATAATTATCATTTGTATTAGCATTACTCGTATTGTATAGTTGAATGTACAGTGAGTGAGTTAGGAATACATTGATATAGAAGCAGTTAGCAGTTAGCAAAACTATACATAAAGGAACAAAAAGAGTGTGAGAGTGAAAGTACATGTATCTAGTTCTACTGTATGTACAAATGACTTGGCCTATCGGGGGCGAGCTGGCAGAGGCGGTGGGGGTTGTGATCGGGCAGGAACGGGAGGTGGAACACCGGGTGGTGCGGAGCCAGAGCCAGTATTTGGATTTGGAGGCACGCGCTGCGGTAACGGCGGCAAACTTTGATCAGGTCGAGGCGGAGGTGGCGGCGGTGGAGGTTCCCGTGGAGGCTCACGAGCCCCGGCCCCACTTCCGGTCGTCCCATTCCCACTTGGTCCGGTACCGCTTGACTCCTCGTCAATCTCTTCGTAAATCTGACTGGAATCAATCGAAGCGGACTTGCAGCTAGCAGCATTCGGTGGCACAGGTGGTGGAATTGTAGGTGGCATTGATGATGTCGACGAGATACTGAGTACGCCGGCTTTTCGGCACATCTTATTCGTGCTTGGTGCGGCAGCTGTTGTACTTGTTGGCAGCGGTGGACGCGTTGGCGGCGCCACCTTGGTCTCGGGAATGCCTAAACAGTTGTATTCGGGCTCATACAGTGGAATGGTATTGTTGGAGCACAGGTCGAGTTCAAGCTTGGCTTGTTGCACCCAGTGCGGCGTCTTCAGCGACAGCAGTAACGTGTAGCCCAGCACCTGCACACATTTCTTCGCGGCAGCGGCAAGCGCTGAGTGGCCGTCGCGGAACGTCACCCATACGGTATCGGCAATGAAACGTACCAGGATCACTTCACCAATCTGTGCCAGCTCCTGTAGTAATGCGCTTAGCAAATGATCATCATACACTTGGCCATGCTCATCCGGCTCAATATCGGCCTCGCTTTGTACTACGACGGTGGCGTCAGGCGGGCCTAGGTCGCGGATTACCTCGAACCACACGGCGGCGCGGCGATCCGCATCCAGTACGCCCACGTCCACGTCTAAAACGGCGATAACGGGCCGGTGGTCGCTCTGCTTCAGTTCAGCACGTCCGTAATGCAACAGCGTCCCCATTGACCACTCGGCCGCCCCCATACTCTCTTGTCCCGGTGGCCGTCGGCGCTTCCATAGCACGCGATCTGTCCATGCAGGTGCGCGACATTTCTCGCTTGTGTCGTAGTCATCGCTAAATAGATCATACTTGTATGTTGGCGCGAACACAATTTTACCCTCAATGAAGTTTTTAAACACATTACCCGCTTCTTGTTGTTTCTAAAATTATAACGAAATCATTATATTATTCACTGTAATTAAGAACAACTATTTAATATCAACATTACTTTTAATTGGTCCTGGGCAAGTATTGGTTCCAAGTCACCCTGACGAATGAGTTCTTTCATTTCATCTTTATCCATGTCAACGCGATAGTTGAAATCTCCGCACCAAAATACGTACTCATGTGAATTTAAAGTACGGCCCTATACGGTAAGATAAAATAAATATTAGAAATGAAAAATGTTTTGATAGAGATGAATGTTACCATAGGAAATGCAATTTTCCTCGTGATCTCATTGTAGTCCGCATTGCGTTCGGTGACCTGGGATTGACCCGCAGCGAAGTGCGCACACACAAAGCATAGCGATGTGCCGTGCAGCACGAAACGGATGGCGGCGGCGCCCTTGTTGCCTGTGGCACCGCCAAGGCCCGTTTTAACACAATCCACAGCTACATCGCGAATAGCGGACGCCAGCGCAGGCCGTACGAACACATACAGACAAACGCCTACTAGCTGTTGAGACGCTAACAACGCATATGCACGATCACGTGACAATACACGGGTCAACTCATCAGCCCACGCACGTGCATTATCTGAACTGGCCGCCATGATATTGCTGGCATTGAGATCCACGATCTCCTCAAAGCCCACGGCATAGATGTCAACGTCTCGCGATGTACCCGATGAACCTGAGCCTTCCACGTCAATGTTCATGTTCATGTTTACGTTCATGTCCACGTCCAATAACCAATCGGACAGATGCAGATCCTTATATGCCACACTGCGGAAGTGCTTGCCGCCGTTCACATTGTACGTGGCCACAGCTATACGCACTCGCTGTGTCGCTATATACTCCGCAGACCGGTTACACATCTCTCGCAGTATACACGGAGGTGCTGTAACAGATGATGAACTATTATTACTAACTCTACTACTAATACTATTACTTGTATTCAAAGTTACCATGTAACATATTGTAAGGCAATAGGATTCGTGCTCGGTCTGCCAACTCCGAACTCAGTGTGGAGCCCACTAGTAAGATGTCGATGGCCTCCTGCTTCGAGTTATCCAGCAGATTGTTTTGGATGGTTCTGGCTGCAGAGCGCGCGCCATCCATTAACTTGGAGCCACCCTGAATGGCTCCGGTGCCCGCATACATTTTACTAATTTCGTTACCGTTATTGATCCACATCTGACGAAACACTTCTTCAAAACGTGATACTGTTTGTTTTTTATCCGTGAGGTGAAGTGCAGTTAGTTGCTTTGATAAAATCTGCCACGAGTTATGCAATATTCATATATAATATGTACATATAATAAAATACTCAAGACTATACCTCCAAGCCAAAAAATGTTTGTACACAATTGGTTCTATCAAGACAATCTAAACAGTTTGTTCGTATGACACCTTTTTGTTCACTGAAATCATGTTCACTATCAGTGTCAGCTGTGGGCTGTCAGGTTACCGTTTGTCAATAAACTTGATTGATTGATTGATTACGCACCTGAACACTTCGCCTTCTTGATTATGATAAAATGAAAACGTATTTAAGTAATTCTCTAGGCGAGTCTTTAATTTGGCCAAGTTGTTTGTACTACCACGACACTCTTGGTGGTAATCGAACACCACGTGCGGTACATCGTTGTGCGTGGACTCCTTGTGGTGTTTCTAGAAGTGAAGTAAAATAAGCGACATAATGAGCGTGCGCAGCCTATTACGTGTTCGCGTTAAGGTACCTGAAACTCATTACTAAGCATTGCCTCACCCTCCTTGCTGCCAATGAGACTAGTACCCAAGAGGTTGACGATGACCTGCTGACCATAACGATCCTTCATGATGGCCATGTGCCGTTCGAACGCAGATCGCGATGCATCGAAGCCGCGCGAGATCTTCACCTTGTGAGAACCCACCTGCACGCCGGGCTGTTCCCAGAACAGTGGTACAGAGCCACGAGTTTGAATGTACGAGGACACTTCGCCGTCCAGATATACGACTTGCTCGGTCTCCACAAAGTTGGCCACGTGACCTTCATCATTGGTACCACGTACATTGAACCGGGTGCCGGCACGCTCGCAACTCAGACGCGAGATGACCGCAGCGCGAGCTTGTCTATGTCCCACGTACACTGTGCGGATCTCCACTGAGCCGCACATCGTCTTCAGCAACCATGCTCCGCACTCCACACCGAAGCGCACTAGGTGTATATGCAGCATACGATTCCTGCACACAGCACACATTCACATGTACGACTATGTATGTGTATGTACAGTACACTCATGTCATGTCTATATTTTACCAAAAGAAACGGTTGTCCGTCGTATTCGTTTTATGTTTCCTTTGAGCACAAAGTGTCAAATCCACGTTCACGCCCCCTGAACCTGAACTAGCTGCTGCTCCTGTACCTGGATTATACCATGAGAAATAAAACGTTCCCGAGTTTAACAATTTTCGTACTTCTGACACGCGATCTTCACTCTGCTGTTGATATTGTAGTGGTACAAAATGCGTTTGTGTTATTCGAAAAATCTCTGACTCTCCTATTTTCCCCACAGAAAAGCAACCAGTTACCATAACTAGATAAAGAACAGATGACTCTCCTACATTCAGTTGTAAGACTCCTAAACAACCATATGCATCCAATAATTTGGTGTATGATTTTCTTATTGATTCCGTTTCTTGAGGAGCTAAAATAGTGGACTCGATAAATACACAAACATGTATTGGAATTAGTGGTACGCTTACATAAAACAGCAACAGTCCTAGATTCAAATAATAGGGTATCATCTTTTTGTTTGTGCTCAAGAAGAACACTGTGGGGGCTTGGCGGAGATGATTTTTCTAAAACTCGAAATCCTTTAAACATCGCCATCACAAAATATTTTTTTTATAAACAATTTGATAACTCTTCATTCACATTAGATTTCTAAATAATTCGCATTTTTCTTTCATTTACCACGGATAATTAGATATAAACATAATTTTAAAAGCACTTAAATGTTAATCAAATTGTGGAACCTCGATTTTACCAACTACGCTGACCTCACCCCACCGACATCTTCCAAAACCGTAATGTCACTTTCAGTTTTTATTTCTACTCATAGAGGCGCTTGTAACTTGCTTTCAAATTAAACACAGGGTCGTATTATGTTGGCATATTTTCAAAGCATATAATTATTATTACCGGTGTCGTCTTGTTTTTCTTAAAAATAATATGTTGATTTATTGTATTAATTGCACCTTGTTCTGTGTGAAAGTATTCTTTTGTTGTTCATTTTTTATCATTTCTTTTCATTTCATTTTATAAATACAGACCTGTACAATATATTATTGTTAAAAAAAATTGTATGACTTTTAATTAGTTTAATTTATAACATTATGTAAAATGTATTTTGTATCAGAAAACTAACAATATCATTATAAACAATTTACATATAACCTAAATTATCTGAGACACTCTTGACATCACAATTTCCTAATCCACGGGTTACAATAAATGAAAAATATAAAATGGAGAATGTTAGCAATACAAATATTTTAGAATTTTTAGAGATCGTTGGTCGATTAAAGGTATTTGATTTTGAAAGTAGTTTCGAGAGAATTAGAATATATAAATAATTCCATATTCGCAGCACACTACGAGGAAAGGATGGTCGTTAAGAAATATATCAGAACCAGAATGTGTTGCTGGACATATGTATCGTATGGCAATAATGACATTTTTATTAAATGACAAAGAAGAATTGGATCGAGTCAAGTGTATGCAGCTTGCTTTAGTTCATGACTTGGCTGAGGCAGTAGTGGGCGACATAACTCCGTTATGTGGCGTGGATGCTGTAGAAAAACACAAACAAGAAGATGAAGCAATGAAAAACATATCAGCATTGATAGGTGAACGTGGAGAATCAATGTACACATTATACAAAGAATATGAAGCACAAAAAAGTGATGAAGCTAGATTTGTTAAAGACATTGACAGATTTGATATGATTCTTCAAGCATTTGAATATGAGAAACGAGATAAGAAACCTCAATTACTGCAAGAATTTTTTGATAGTACTAGAGATAAATTTAAACATCCCATGGTTCAGTCTTTATGTTATGAACTTTATTTACAAAGGTCTAATTTTACTGATTCTAATTAAATGGACAAATATGTTAACTTAATTATCAAAATAAATAAAATTATAAGTACATAAAAATATTTATTTTATATACATTTATTAAACGGTCCTATTTATGATTTAATCTATTTATAAAATGAATATTCTTAATATAAAATGAATTTTCATGCAAAAATACATGCATTTTATGGCACATAATAACACAATAAATCTTATAAGGGAATATTTATTGCTTTAATTGTGGAATATCAAAATTAGACGTACGAAATCACAATTTTAAATAAATTATGGGTATTTACTTACTTTAAATGAATAATTTTGGTGCATTATTTCGGCAACTTTGATCAAATTAAATAAAAAATATTACAATTAATTCTTACAATATTATCACAGTATTTTCACTGATATTCTGAAATTATAATTGATGAAAATATGAATACTCTATTTCTACGAATTCTTGTTGTTTTATAATTATAATTTGTAAGTGAACCCCTTTGAAGTTATTATGAATGTTATTTTAGAAGGGAAATTGCTATAAATTGTATTGTGAGCAAATACGTGGCACAGCCTTGAAATGTAAAGTTTATCGCTAACATAACATATGATATCAGCTCTTCCCTGAGTGCGCATTGATAAGAAACATCGAAATGTAAATGTCATTCGTATCCGTATGTATATGTATCACATGACGATGTCATTTCACGTTTTATGAGTGCGATGTGAATTGTTCAACCGGACCAGGCCGAAGAACGAGTGCCCATCACGCAATATGATCGTTCGATTCTTTTCTGTTTGCTGAATGAAGATGCGGTCATTAGCTCTCAAACTGTACACGGTTGCCGTATAACAACTAAGTTCGGCTGCATGTGACGGGGCGCCGGCGCCGGTGCCGCCGCCGCGAGGACCCATCGTACTACAACGAGCGATGATATTGTTCTCCGAACTGCCCTCAGACCGCACATACACTGAATAACTGTTAAGTGCGTTTGACGTCACATAGTAAACCTACAACGTATAATAATTATGATATGATCTTATCTCACAACATTATATCAGATTAGTAAATGTATGAAAACCTGGGCATAAATTAAATACAAGGCGGGTTCGGTCACTTCAATTGAACACTGGCCCTCAGTTAAATGAAACTTGGGGAATTTGTATTGTCTAGAGACAGTGTTATCAAGGTACCAAGGGCCTACAAGTCCTGAAATCAATACAATGTACCATTCATTCAACTACTATTACGTTGTTGTTTGTTACCTTGATCTTCTACAAATATTTCAGGCACACTACCCTTGAAATGTGCAGCGAGAGCCCCTGAAATCGATATGAAATTATTACAACATTATCAATGATATAATGCTGTAATACTCCTTAAAAAATACCCGAACTTTTTACTTTTCGCCTAGACGTCTTTTCTTTTGTTCTTCTGTTTGCTCTACGTAATCTAGTGAGAAGTGTATCTCTTGAATTCGTAAGCATTAATTCATAATTACCATCCTTGCCTTTGTTTTCCAATCCATTCCCTTGTAAGACTTGTGCCTCAGCAAACACTTCATCCAATGACACATTTTGCTCCGGGACTTCGTACCTTATATGTCCACAACTTTCTGACAAAGACTCTATTCTTGCATTCATTGTTTCCATTTCTCTTTGCACTTGTAATAACTGACTATACAATTTATATGTAACAATGTATGATGCAGTGATGCAAATGACAGTAATTATAATATTTATTAATAAACATATTTTCATTTTTTTATCTGTGATAAATTCTATATTTGTATGTATACGAAAATCTACATTTGAATTATCTACAAATAATAAATCTGTTATCATTGTTTAAAAGTGAATTTGTTTACGTTACCAACCATTTGTATTTAGGTTAGATGCACCATATTTCTGTTGTTTATTTACGTTTCCATTTTTCATTGAATTTGAATTTGACTGTTCTTCTTTTTTTGTACACATTTTAAATAAATTTATAAACGAATCTTTAAATTCTCTTCGGAACACCCATTTCTTTTGTTTATTGTTACTGTTTACGAAACAACGCGCTCTACACTTACAACACGTTGGCGCCACACTGACTGGGCTGACTGGACTGTTGTACGAACGAATACGAACGCCCTGCCCTGCATCAAAATATTTTCGTTTCCCAGCAAATATATAATCATCTATACGCTACTAGATGGCAGATACTACCTCAAAACGCATTCAAATCTTAATATATAAAATGAAAATAGATTAAGATATTTCATGAACTTTAATAGAGCTATGTTAACAAATACCGTAGAAATATTGAAAAATAACAATATTTCAATACAGTTTTGGTACTGTGAATAAAAGAAAGAAAGTTCGCGGATTTATACATCATTCACATAAATTTCAATGACTGTAGGAAATTTGGTTAATTTCGTATAGGTACTGCTGCTTGAATTTGACCTAAGATGTGTGAGGATTTTTGAGAACTAAACGGTTCAATCGAATTCTTATTGTCAATTCTGAATTAATCAGATAATTAAAAAACGGTAGCTGATAGCGTGTATTTGCTATATTATCTGAAATATGGATTATGAGATACTGAATCCAGTATTACTTGTATGTATGCACCATGAATGGAAACAGCAACATGAGAATAGTGGATTCATATGGATTTGTGTATTTTTTCGTACATTTATTGTTCAGATTTTATTTTATAAATATTATAAGAATAAATTATCTTAAGAAATTAGGCCCGAAAATGAATTTGTATCATTTCTTATGTTATGTACAGATTACACTTATCTTGAATTATTTTTGTTAATGTTCAGTGTTTTACATGAACATGAAAACAACGTACATAGTCATTCTTGAACCAGTGTTTTCAGAGAAGTTATATTTACAGTGGACATTCAAGTCGTATGTCATTTGTGGTATAGCAGTCATTGAAATCTTGACCAAACAGAGAACTGTGATTCGTGAATACTACTCATAACACAGTGTACAGAAAGCATGAAACCACGAAAGGGATGTCATGCTTCTAGTGATTCGTATTAGTTGATCGTTTCTATATACTACTAATACTCCTAGCTTGACTTAGAATCAGCAGTTTGCGCTGAAGCGTTACACGAAAAACATCCATATCTACATATCATTTATTTTGATCGTTCCGATTTTATTATTTTATTTTGGACACGGGGCACAAGAGTAGTAATAATGGTTGTGCAAAATTTACAGTCCAAAAACTCAATTGAATCGGATATTTTATTAAACGTTGCTTCACAAACCGGTAGAGATACAGATGTTAGAATGATGCCAAACAAGAACAAAAAAACTATCAAGTGCGATAGGTTGTGTAAATCCGTGTCGGGAACTTTGTTTTTGTCTTTGTTGTTATTATTAAATGTAACATTTTTGTTTTTTATAATGAACAAAAATTCAACGATAAATCGCCTCAATGATCAAGTGAATGCGCTGCAACGTGATGTTGACATGTTGAAATATCGGTTTTTCGATGAAAATCTTTTGAAAGAAATTGCAGAATTTGAAATGGAGGTAAGTGCACATCGTTATTATTATTCATTTTATTATAAGGCAGGTCTACAAATGTAGATTAATAATTGAAATTTGTGATAAAATGTGAGATTTATTTACATTTTTTCACAATTTGTTTACAAGTTTTCCTTTAAAATATTATCTTTCAATGAAATTTTGTTCATATAAATGATACATGTTTCACGGTATCAATTATTTGTGAAAAAAGTGTGAATAGAATACTGAAGTATATTTATGAATCAGGCAACTTTTATGTGAAATGTAATCATTTACCCATAGATGCATACCACATCCTGAACAGATTATCTCTCTTGCTGATATTAAAACGATTATTACTATTTATACTATGAGTGTTCAGAAGATTACATATTCTTACTGTTATATCTCAATTGTAAAATTGAAAATTTCTCATAAATATTTAAATATAAATCAGATTTATAGCTATATGGATGATAATTTATATTTCTATTTGTCAGAAAGTTATAGATTATTAATATAATGTAAATTTTACATTAATTACTTACTCATATATAAATAAAAAATCTTTAAATATATATATATATATATATATATATATATATATATATATATATATATATATATATATATATATATATATATATATACTTAGAAATTGTGTATAAGTATATGTACATGTGCTCTAATGTTCCAACTAACTACCGATTTATGTTTGCGGTCAATAACATTTTAAATATTTAAAACGTTGAGTCAGTTTAAATGTATTTTATGTCCCATAATTTTTTGTCATATGCAAAAACTTGTTACATGTTGTTGAAAAAACTTTCAGAACTCATGGTAAATTAAAAAGACTTGAATTAATTTCTGTACAATATTTTTTTTTTTAATATGTAATATATTTTATTCATGTCTACTCGTATATGTATAACATATAATTTTTAAATGAATAAAATGAAACGGTATAGTCTATCTAAACTCTTAAAGGATACCTAATTGTAGTTATCAAGTAGCGTATTAATATATGAATACACAAAGTCGAATAGAGTTCATTGCAATTTTAAAATTCTCGGTGATCATGTAACAAGCTTCATCTTTTCCGCACTTAATTAGAGTTATTACAAAAATGTTAATTAATTGATGCACGGCGCATAATTAATAACAAGTTTCAAAAATACAAATTGTCAAGGTTATTTGTTGATTAATTAATAACTACTTATCATTTCTAAAATTAGTCGATACTTAAATTTAACGATTATATTATGCTGGTAAACTTTGAAATGATAATAGTGATCTTATTTACAAGTACCTATTTTTAATTAGTACATAAGTAGTTAAGTACAAAGGCGTATGGTTACAAGGAAATGGGTGCCTACTAAAGAATTAATAAAAAATTATTGATACCTAGTTCTGTTTATAAAAATACTTATTTATAGATGATAATTGAATAGGTAAGTAATGTTAAGACGAATGGAAAATGAGGAATGACGATGGTGACTATTTTATGAAATATTCCCTGGAATGTCGCGTTCGCTTCCAAAACAATTTAATGTTCTTCACAGAGTCCAACAATTCAATTGGTATTTGCGGGGGTGTGCAAAACCACTGAAGAATTTTAGATCAATAAAGCAACGTACAGCGTGGTCATTTAGTCCGTTTCTCATTGCCATTGTAAAATAAGATATTGGATAAGAATATTTATTATTTAATTACTTTTCACCATTTTCTATTTAATTTGAACAGTAACTCTTAGCACAGAGCTGTATGCTGTAAAATGTTTAAGAAACAATACTAAATGAACAGTGATGTTTTGAAGGTCATATAAAAGTATAAATACGCTAATATAATATAGCATCTGAAAATAATCAAAGGCAGACATGAACAGATTAGATGACAGATGAAGTGTAAATGTAATGTATTGCAGCAGTAGCTGCGACAGCGACAGCGACAGCGATGCAGTGAGCTGAGTACGATATGCAATCGGAATCATTTGTACTTATATAATTATAGTCCTTATGTGCTAAAGCTAAAGCTGATGAAAACTAGATTTGTTGGTTGCTAGACATTGGTCATGACATACAAACAAGGTCACGACATATTTCTACTTAAATGCTGATTGTAACTTATAATCCACCTCCACGGTGTCAGTATAATATTCAAATAGGTACTAACGTTTCAGTAACAAACTAAAACTGATAAATAGAATTATAAAAATAGCGGTATGGCGCCTATAAGTCAATCATGTATCTGAATATTATGCAAGTTGTTCTAATGACCTAAATGTGTACGTATTGTGGTAATGGCAATGGTATACCCTCTATCTCTTAAGTATATGTGTTGTGTTGTTTGTACTTTGAGTAAAAAGATCAAGGTTATTAATAGTATTAGTATTAGCAGTGTCCGCTGTCCCGCTGTCCACACTCATTTACTTGATTTCTATCTCGATCTAATGCTTGTGTACTTACTGCTTGTGCTCTATGCATTTACTTTTACTTCTTTTCTTCAAGTTATATCTTAACTAATAAGATATTTATTCTTGCTTCAATAAGTTATAGGCCATATTTAGTAAATTCAATTAAAAAAATACAAGTAATTATTGTAATATGTATTATAATTTTAGTAAGTTGATAGGTAAGTGTTAATAATTTTCAACTTATATGCTGATAATGTCCTTGTAAGCTAAAAATACATTATTATTTTCGTTTCATGAAAAGATATATGGGGATTCAATGTTTTTGACACATGTTCTTTTACTTACGTAATATTTTATGAATATTTAATTAGTCATTTATTTTGTATCATTAATTGTATATCGAGAAATATATATATATATATATATATATATATATATATATATATATATATATATATGTATATAATATGTATATATATATTTTTTTTATTATTATTATTTTTTTTCTCACTATGTTATATATTTTAGTAGTGATTTAATAGATAAGAAACGTTGTCGCATTTAACTCTACTAATTTGTAGAGCAAAGAGACTTCAAAATCAGAATTATTATTAAGTCCAGTTATGTATGTTCGGTTAGAACCTAATCATTTATTTGTAATCATTCTAAGCTAGTTTCATATGGACCAAGGTAATAATTAAATTACATTTGACCTAATTTCCAATTAAGGATGTAACTATTTTAATCGCAAAACTATTTTTAACGCAATGACTATGTACGAGCGATTGTTAAATAAAATTTTTCATCTACATAAAATTGTTGTTCAAAGGTATATAAATGATATCAGTTGAACTGTACGCCATAGACCACAGTTTTCGCTCGATACTTATTAACCAATAAATGATTCAATTATACATAAAATTCCATCAGTCTTATGCAGATGAGTCGCAGCCACAACTTGAATCAGATGAGTACGTGAACGACTTGGATGATTATGAATTGGAGTATGAGGATACGGAGACACGAAGCAAGCGTGAAGTGTTGGCAGTGGCAGCGACGCTGGATGGCGTACCCATCATCACAGAGTCTTACGCAGAGCAGAAGCGACGAAATGCCAGCGCGTTTCCACTTCCAGTTAGCGGCAGCGAAGGTCTGCGACTATATGAGGCACTGGGTAAGAACACTCCTGCACCAGCAGCAGCAGCAACACACAAGCGAACATTGCATACGTAAGTTGTAATTGTAGACGATACACAATGCACAATGCACGTAGATAGGATTCCTATCGTTTGATTTTAGGGGCGGTTGGGCAACGCGGACTTATGTAAATCACGGGCATGGGCACGGACGCAATACACCAGTGCGACCCACACCTATTGTGAGTCGAACATCCCGCGTTATGCACACAGGCGAAGACAAATCCAAAGCGTTCCGCAAAGTCGTCAAGAAATCTCTGCTGAAATCAAGCGCAAGCAATCTACAAGAACACGTGGAGTCTGCACATGTGACAGTATTACCACCAAGTACAAGTACAAATACAAATACAGGCCGACGTGTAGGTGTAGGACATGGACATGGACATAGGCATGGTAAAGGACGACGTAACGGTGTTAGTGCTAGTGCTAGACTTATAGAAACTGCCGAAGTGGTAGGTGCACATTACTACGGTAACACATCGCATCTAGTAACAGGCAAACACCACGGTTATCGAGGTAACGGGCACCTGGCACATCCACAGGGCTTGTACGTGGACTGGCAGCCGAGCGAATGGGTGGCCACGAGTGCGCTGCACTTACAGCAGGGTGAAGTGTTGGTACGAGAAGCCGGCCTGTACTTAGTGTATGCACAGATCTATTACGTGGACGAGCACGATCTCAACGGTTTCCAGATCGTGCGTAATGGCGCTGAATTGGCTCAGTGCACCACCATGACGCACTCGGAGCGCAAGCTGGATAAGCGCAACACATGCTGGACGGCTACGTTGGCCGCGCTCGTCGATGGAGATCGTGTGAGCGTGCGTGACATCGAAACACATCGCTATGCGTTGCTGGCACACGCTAAATCTTTTTTCGGTCTATATAAGCTGGCGGACCTCAACCATCAACGCGACCACGCCAACGCACACACCATCAAGTAAAACCAATACCATTCTTGTCATTTGTGCCATAAACATAAGCTCCATTAACCCATTCACCCTTATTTACATAGGTATATTAACTATCTAACATATTTTATTTTTGTAATATATACTTGTATAATAGATTCTTAAAAATATTAAATGCAAAAGAAATCGAAATGATGGTTTAGTAGTTGTATCCTGTATTATATTAATATAAATATATTAGGATAGCTATGGCAAGAGCGCAAAATGAAGATCGGGGGCAAAGGACGAACGCGGACCATTACCAAATATGATATCGACCATAGAGACTAGAGTGACGGCGCATGGGCATCAGCAGCCACTGAACTAGTGAGCGGCGAGCGGCGAGAAACCCTCAAAGGACGAGTATCGCGCTTCGTGCTGTTCTGCTGTTTCAGTACGAAACAAACAGTGAACAGTCATTCAACATCACTTGCACTTAATACTAAAGCATAGGCTGCTAGTATTTCTTATGATAGTCCAAGGGTAAGTTCGATGTTTACGCTTACTCGAACATATCATATTACAAATAATGAATCAAACAAAGTGCTATTACTGGTATATGCTAGTTACTATTGTAAATAATCTTCAAAACACAATCAAATCTCAATTTTAACGAATAGTTTTTTTTTTCTTTTTGTAATATGAAATGTAACAGAGAAGATGCAGATGCAGTATAAAGGACCCACCTGTATCCTTTAAGTAAATAATACACTTATAGGTATGTGCTGAAGTAATTATTTATTGGTAATTTTGTAGGTTTTCTAATAGTTTGTTTTGGCCTCTACCCACTCGTTGCCTGTATCTATTGTTAATAATTGATTGCTGTCGTTCTCAATATTTCTAACTATTCTGTGGTGTGTGTTTATTATGACGTAGACGTAGCGTTAACGTAATATATAACTACCGACTAAAGCTTTATTGATCGAAAGACGATGCTTGACTCCCACTCATAATAATGTTTAAATATTACCGTTTCTAAGTGTCGTCATCAATAGGTCCTATAACATTTTACATTTTATATATGTATTTAATAATTATACAAATGTGTAGTATTTACAATAGTTGAATGAAAATAAATGGTATTTAGGTGAATTGCTGATGAGCCGAGGAGCCATGAATGCTGCACGAGTACGAGTAATGAACCTGGTACTGTTAGTTTTGGGGTTGGGGCTGGTCCATGGAGACCTCAATGACCCAGCGTTGTACGTGGCGGACTATTACCCTCCTCCGCAATTGGACGCGCCATCTCATCCTCCACTCTTTCGTTACCATTACCTCGACGACGACGACTACATGCGATCTGGTCAGTGTATACATGTGATATGTGTTGCATGAATACTATGTGATTGCAGTGTTCAAAATTCTAATACCTAACTAATTACGTAAATAGATGAACCAGGTTACTTCGTGGATTATCCTACCCCGATGCAATACAATAATCGAGCATTTGAAAACAATGTACTAGAATTTTTAGAGAAGAATGGATTACCAAACGAGAACCCGAGCCCAAGCGACATACTGAATAAAAGAGTATTATCTTCATTTCGAGAACGAGTAGAACATGAAAAATCCAAAGAACAAGAAAATTTAGCGGAAATGTTTTTACAAAAATTACAAGCAGAAGCTGAAGACAGAGAACTAGAACGAGAATATGATAATAGAGATTACATAGAAATGATTGAAAATCTGTGGGAGAAGTACAGGAATTCACAATACGACAAAGATGCGCCAGTATTCGTGGATGAAGTGAAGAAACGTCAAATTCAGATCCCGGCAGATTATTCTACGCTAGGTTGGTCAGGCGTAGGTTATAGGAAGCGCGCCCCTGCTGACTTGTTCAACGTGGATGTAGACAACAGTGGTAGTGGTAGCAGCAGTAGCAGCAGTAGTGGTAGATCCCGCTATAACTTTGTACAACCACAGGTGTCGGATTTGTATGCTAATTATCCGGCCGAATTTCTGTACGCCAAACGCAAACGCTTCCCCGTTGCCAAACGCAGCAGTAACTTTTACAATGCAAATAAAAAACTCCTTGTCGCCGCTTCCGGGACTGATCCAAAAATTGTTCAAGATTTAAGTCATATTTTTGGAAACAAACAAAATACAACTGAATCTGGTGTAAGCATGAAGCCTATGAAACTTGTAAATGAAAATAAAATTGTTGCGAGTAAAAAAATAACGTCTAGTCTGAGTACATCAACTGAAACTGTAATTCCAAGTGCTGCAGCTGCAACTGCAGGTTCACAAACTGAACAACTTAACTCGAATAATAAAAATGGATTTATTCAAGATGAACCTTTAAACATTCAAAAGAAATCCATAGATTGGTCCAATTATTTCGGTATAGATCGGCGTAAGAAAAAATCTCCGTTATTTACTAATGAAAATGACATCGATAATGACTGGTTAATTAAGAGGTACAATAAAGCTGTAGCAATGGCAGTAAAGCGAAGCTCAGAATATCCGTTGAATATTTTCCGCAATCATAACACGAAAAAAGAAAGTGATACGCCAGATATGGAAGAAAACAGAAAATTAGAATTAAAATCAGATGAAACTAAATTGAGAGACATGGATGATAAATTAAAGAATATGGAAGATGTTATCATTGATGAAGCATTAAAATATACAGGTGCCCATGAAGGAGAAACAGACCCAGCAGAAATTCAACAAGTTAAAGACAAAGTGATTTCCAGACTGGCAGCAGCATACAGTCTTGAGAAAATGCGTAGAGCTTTGAGCGAATTTAAGAGCAGTTTAGCTGCACAGAAAAATGAACACGGCAACGGCAACGGCAACGATAACATAAATATTAATAAACCTTCATCTGTGTTGGAACCGGAGCCAAAAACCGAGATGGGACCTCAATCCGAAAACCAAGATGACTCAATGAAAAAGAAAAGTACAGAAACGGAAAGAAAATGCACATTAAAATCTGGTTGTGAAGATGGAGCTGCTACTACTAACAATGAAATTCAAGACGATGTCGTTACTGGTGGTGAGTATATAAATGAAATATGAGAAGCAATGTATACCTTGCGTTTAGGTGCAGGACGCTGCAACATCATCGAGAACCGATGTCGCAGACTAATGAATGCAGGCGGAAGCTACAGTGGCTTGTTTTACTCGTTGTGCAAGTGGCATCAGCTGTGTTATCTGTGTGTAAGTATGGAATGGAAATGGTGGTGGATGTGGATGTCCCTACCCTATAGCCTATATGAATGTTACAGCAGAATGATATAGATGCCGGGACGTGTGATTTGCTGTTGCTGTCGCGTGCAGACGCATTATGTCGCGCTGACGCGGTATGCCAGTGGGCTGCGCGACCCGCGCTCACCTACTTGCGTCAGCTACAGGACGCCGCACCCTATCCGTCCCATTGCGATCGCGCTGCTGTCTGTACCCGATAAATGTACCACTCATTGCCCGAGCGAATAAGATTTACACATTTCTATTGTTACAGTAACAGACACAATTATATCAATATAAAATGACTGGACTACAATTCATTTTTTTTAACTTTTTTCATATAAAATGATAAATCTTCTTCTCCAGGGCACGGGCTATTATAATGATTGTAAATGATGAATATACTGAAATATTCTTATTATCAAGATTATTAATTGTCTGCATTTTTTTTTTTAAATATACCTTTTTGGTTCTACAATTTTCAACTTGAAACTAAAATATTTTACTCACTTTGTCAATGTGTATAATTATATTGATATTGATGTCCAATAGCCAACACAGCATATATACGATAACGATAGATAGTAATACAATATTGAAAATTCTCAAATGGCAAATGAATTGGTTGAAAGTGCATATCAACATATCGATATCGACGGAAATGGAATTTCAAATTATTCATATTAGGGCCGTACATAAATAAATATAGGTACTTAGACCTCGTTGTTTTAATATTACTGGATTTATTTATAAATGTGACAATAAGTAATGTTTAAAAACTGTTTCTAGTTTTGAAAGATCGATATGGGATATGGATATGATGAATGCGAAATAAAAACTGCGATTACATGGAATGAAAACTTATGGTATGAACAAAGAATTACATATTTATGGTAATGTATGAAATTGAGAAATAGAATTACTTATATTGGAAATACCAAAAATGTACGTATTTTTTTATGTATATTTTGTTTGTATTGACATTAAAATACATTTTTGTTGTACAGGAAATTAAATGTTGTAATCGAAAATCTATAATATGTTGATTTCCTTTGTTCCGGGTCGATGTTACATTTATTTAAAATTAAGCAATTAATTTAGAAACGGCTAAATGCAATAAACAGCGGAAGGGAATAAAAAATATACATTTATTATATTAAAATATCATTACCTATAATATAAATGAGATTGATCCGTTATGGCAAAAAATATTTTAAAAAAATAATCATTATACAGAGTGAACCAAAAAATTTAACATATTCCCAATTATCTTGTGATTGCTTTTTATGAAATATGAGAGTTGTGAAATAATAATGTTGAATTTATTAAAAATAAATATATCATCAGGCCTTTTACCCATTATAGGTGTGGCGTGTGGCACTCTGCTTACGCAGATCTCGGTAGGTGACATATTTTAGCGTGTGAAATACGGTTACCAGCCGTCAAGTCATAGCCCTCAAAGTTATTTATATATTCGATATCATAGAATCTTTTATATTTGTTTATTTTTTTTCGATGATAAAATTGTGGTAGATAAGTACAAAGACCATTAGTATTTATGGTGTTTGGGTAAGTTCCATTTTGAAGTTTCAATTAATACTAATTATTGTTCAACTTTATTTACGTTATCTATATACAAAATAGTTGTATTAATTAAATAGATACTTATATAAATAAAAACAATAAACTGAGTAACATGTAATGTCTTTTTGTGAGTGTACCTTAATTTTATCAGTTATTGCTGGTGCCATCTAGTACCTGCTGCAAAAATATCTTTATTTGACATTTGTTCTCGATGTTGATAAGCAAAAGCAATTTTCTAGATTAAAAATATACAATAGGCACTTATACTATAATGGCATCAAAGGTAAACAATTAAAATACAACAAATTATACATTTGTACAAAAGAAATTGACTTAATATTTTTTAGATTGAATTTTTTGTAGAAATGACTTGCGAATCTTGTGTGGAATCTATTAAAAAATGTTTAAATAGTGAAGTCGGCATAAAAAATGTTGATGTTCAACTAAACAATGGCACAGTTATAATCGAAACAACGTTGGCTATCAATAAAGTGCAAGATTTGTTGCAATCAACAGGTAGAAAAGCTGTATTAAAAGGATCGGCAAGTATGAATTTATATACCTAACCTAATGTGAAATTTGTAAATAACAGCATTTGTATTCCGTTTTGAAGGTTCTTTAGCAGCAGTTGCTGTTATTGAAGCTGGAGACAGACATGTACAAGGCGTTATACGATTTATGAAAAACGAGAATACTGATACATGTATCATTGATGGAACTGTTGATGGTTTGCAGTCATTTGCACATACGTTACGCATTTACGAATGCGGTGATATATCAAATGGTTGTGAAAGGTATGTCATCAGCCACAACAATTCACTTACAGGTATAATATGAAACGAGTTAATTTCAGTGTTGGATCATTGTATGAGCCAGAATCAGTAGATGGAGGAAAGGTATTTATTATTACAATTAAAGAATTCAATTAATTGATAAATCTTGTAGAAATTCAGCAGTACTGTGGGGACATTTCATCCCGAACAGAATGGCCGTGCTTCGTTTCGGATCATAAAAGACTTGAACCTATTAGATGTGATTGGTAGATCTGTAGTGATTATAAGAGAAAATGAGAGAAAAGTTGCTTGTGGGATTATCGCACGTTCTGCAGGGATTTTCCAGAATCCAAAGACGATATGTGCTTGTGATGGCGTCTCAATATGGGATGAAAATGATAAACCCAAACCATCATTGTAATAAATATCGTATCCAATGTTATTTCTTTGTAATGCACCTATGTACTAATTAAAAATATCAATTCCATATTTCTTAATCTTTTAATGTATATATAACATTCCAGTAGTAACATAAAACAACACAGGGAATTTAGTATGAATTATTTTTATAATAAATCGTTAAAATAAATTAGCATACTTGTACTATTCGAAATTTGAATATTTTCATCTCTTTCTATATAACATGTCTCTCTCTTCACATCACAATGGATCTGATTTTCTAATTCATGAAACAATCGTGTCCCAGATGCAGATGGTTCTAGCATCAATTTTATGTTTGTGGTGCCAAATAATATAGGAGAAATGTGTGGACGTATAGCCTGGTATGTAATTTGCACAAAATGATTACAATATAAATACGAAGTGTCTTTTAGTGCCCTTGGAATTGATGACTTAAGTTGTGCCACAGCATGTAAATCAAAAGGTGGCAATGTTTATATAAAAACAAATACACATAAATCAACAGCTGGAATACAAGCATCGTATAATGTGCCACCGACTGCGTCAGTGCCTGTTCTTGTTTCTGCACAACATGAATGTTTCCAAAATGAACAAACTAAATCTATTACTACTACAGATCCAGATCGCCTCCTTGTATCTATGCGGTTTGGAATTATTCCACATTGGCTAGTGAGCTTTTGTTATTATTTACTAACGAAAGCAACGTGAACTATTAACGTCTCTATTTTAGAAAACAGATAATGTAAAATCTTATAATCACGAAACACATTTGTGTAAACTTGAGCGAATACGAGAATCAAAACTTTACAATCCACTATACAAGAAAGGCTATCGATGTGCAATCCCCTGCGTGGGATATTATGAATGGCAAACAACAAAGTCTAATACTAATAAGCAACCTTACTTTTTTTACGATAAAAACGTACTTTAGTTGTAAAATGTTAACTGATTTAGATTTGAAATGAGTGTCATTTTAGAATTCACCATCAGATTTAACGTCCAATAAAGGATCATTTGAACCAGAAAGTGGTTGGAACGGTATACGGTTGCTATATTTGGCAGGAATCTTTAGTACTTATACAAATTGTGAAGTAAAACTATTGTAAATGAACGCGTTACTGATACTTGATGTATCATATGTATGATTTATTCCAGGGCAAGATGGCTTACTCGTTTGCAATCATAACAAAAGAGGCAAGTGAAAATTGGCAATGGGTACATCATCGCATGCCAATCGTGTTACAGTCAGAGGAAAACATATACGTAAGTTAAGTAAACAATATGCATGCAACTACATACATATTTCCTACTTCATTCATTCATTTATGTATCATTTTAGAATTGGATCCAGTACAACATATCACATTTATCAACGACTTCCTTACTTCGAATTTTAGAGACACCAATTACAAATCTAGCAGCTCATCCAGTGGATAAAACATTTGTAAATAAAACGAAAAATAATTTATCATCCTGTATTGCACCAATCGATTTGCAGTAAGAATCATTAGAGAAATGAGGACTATGAACATGTTTGTGCATTGTTGTTATTTTATAGTAAACCTACAAACAAATTGATGAAGTCTTGGTTGCTTAATGCAAATTCTATTACTAAAGATTCGGACAAAAAAGAACTCACAAAAAATACTAAGTATACGTTGTCAATTTTTATATTCAATTATAATTATTTTTTTTTTTATTTTAGAAAAAGAGCATCGTTAGATTCATGGGTAACTGTTAACACTAAAAAAAAAATAAAGAGGGAATAATTCTCAATTTTTTTTATATAAATTTATTCATTTCATATCTGTTTCTGATGCTTGTAAGATGAACATTTAAATATATTTGTAATAAATAAATAAACTTACCTGATATTCGAGATTCACACCACTGCACACCATTATATTTTATTTAGTCAGTAATAGCAAGGATATGCATAGTTTACTTGATTAGACTTGCTATACAATAATATAAAACATTTTTATTTAAAAGTGAATAGAAATTGAATGTTGTAATAAAAAATAGCATTTTATTTTTCTATGTAAAACAAACTTCCGGTATACACTATTTCAAATGTTTTCAACAGATAAATATATTAAATTTTATGTTCACTGTCTGTTTTAAATATTTCAAATCACACAAAAATGCACTAATTTTTTTTATTATATCACTTGAAGAAAATTAAACTGAATTAAAATAAAATATTTATTATAGCTCAAATAATTTGCATAAAAATTTTAATCACACTGAATTTGTTCAGAAATATAAATTTATCTTTGTTCAAATGGATGATAATTAATTTAAATAATTATATATATATATATATATATATATATATATATATATATATATATATATATATATATATATATATTTAGGTATGTGACTTGTAAAAAAGACACAAACAGATATTAGGGAACGCGTGATTTGATTATATTCTGGACTGGGGCTACTGTATATCTGTTTATGCTATTTTATATCACAATCACCTCCGCCCGTATTCTGTGTATACTTGCATGAGAAGTATGTACAACTTACTAATAGGACGTGAATATTCTTAGGTATTTAAAATTTTTAAAGAAACATGCTAATAGCTACTGACGATTATCGGCGCTACAATAAAGTCGTAATAAAATTAAATGAATTTGGACGCCATAATAGTTTGTAAAATAGTTACGAAATATTTATGCAAAGGAATGTGGCAAATAATATTAATAAAAAAAATATTTATATTTGTACATTAACACTAACCTTGGATAAATGTCAGCACAAGACATGTGGTTATAAATATATTACAAAAAATGAAAATAAGAACAAATAAAATAGTTGTAAAAGTAAAATGAAACGTAGTTACAAGTGACAACACACCACAACAGAATTAAGCAATGAGAGTTGAGTTGAGAGTACAGTGAAATGACTACTCGTATATACTGGAGTCTGTTATGTTCACTCAAACGTGGTGTTGAACATGTTCAGATCCTCGAAGGTGGTGGAACCACCTTGGTCCAGCATCTGCAGCATGTCAGAGAGCTCCTGTCCCTGCGGCGGCGGCTGCTGCTGAGCAGCGGGCGGAGGCGGGGCAGCAGCACTGCTGGCAGCAGATTCAGGGGGTGGTGGCTGCGCATGCCCATGGTGATGTTGCCATGCCCACATGCCAGGCTGCGGCTGAGCGGTGTAACGGGCCGTGGAGCCGCCGCTCAGTTGCGTATAGGTGGGCCCGCTCGGGGATCGAGCAGGACTCAGCTGATTGAACTGATAGCCTTCGGTGACAGGATGCTGCGGTTGCTGCTGTTGCTGTGTTTGCTGGCGCACCGGCCACGCGGCCTGCGACGGGGTGGGTGACGCGGCGGCCTTGGCAATCCGTTGCGCGGGTGCCGGCGCGGGCGAATACGCGATGGGCGATGACGTGGGATCATAACTGCTGTACACGTTCTGTGCGTTGTGCGCGGGCCGCAGCATATGTGCACCGTACACAGCAGCTGCGTCACGACGCTGCATGCTGTAATCTAGTCCCGGTTGTTGCTGCGGCTGTTGCTGTTGCGGCTGGGGCTGTTGTGGTTGATATGCGGCAGCCACTTGGTCGGGCTGCACGTCGCTAGCGCCGCCGCCGACGCCGGCGCCACTGCCATCTCCACCGCCGTGCAACGACTTGGCTGTCGTGTTCGTGCACACTATGTATTCCACGTCGTCCGTGTACGGATTCAGGAACGCGAAAGCGGACGTACGCAGCCACACCCACTCGCGGTTCTTCGCCCGGAATCGGTACATCACCGACATCACTTGGCCCTTGAGTTTCAGCACCTGTTCGAAACTCTCCTTCATGTGTGTCTGGTCCTCGGGATGGAAG
This sequence comes from Poecilus cupreus, assembly GCA_963942605.1. Classification (NCBI taxonomy): domain Eukaryota; kingdom Metazoa; phylum Arthropoda; class Insecta; order Coleoptera; family Carabidae; genus Poecilus; species Poecilus cupreus. The sequence goes on from OZ012715.1 coordinate 18,196,380, forward strand.
AAGTCGAAACAGCTCTTGCCTAGTAGCTCGGGTGGCGCATAGCCCAGCAGGCCCATGACGCGCTGATCCACGAAGCTGAACTTGCCCTCCATCGAATGGCGCGAAATGAATTCGGCCGTGTTGTTGGCGCCTGCCATGTCGCTGGTGTTCGGTGTCGATGTCACCTGCAAACGTCCGATCGCCACCAGACAGCAGTGTGACGAGTGGATCTCTTCCTCCGGCTGCCGGTCCAACTGTACGCCTGTAAACATATCTAATAGGTTTCACACTTAATGTCTGTACTACACGTAAGTGACCACACGCCACATCGGGCGTACCTGTCGGAGGCCAGTTCTTGATGTAGCCCGTGCAATGCACAACTGCGTAGTTCTGACCGTCCCGTCCTGGGCCCAGACTATTTCGTTGTTTCAAGCGGTTCAGATGGCCCACTGCCATGTTTTCGGCGGCTATATTTCCAATCTTCATTCGACAGATAAAGCCTCTGCGCGAACCCATACATAGCCGCATTGATGCTTTAACAAATCGTACAATCACATGAAAACCATCATTGTTCTCTATACTCTATACTATACATACATTGATGACCTTCTTTTTTCACGGTGCCAGATTTTAAATCTAATATCCTTCCCGTATTTTGAGGCTCTTGTGTTGATAGTTGTTCTCTAACTTTCTCTACATCTTCGGGATGTAAGTTATCGTAAATACAAGAACCGTACCAATCACTCTGTTCAAAATACATTTGTAAGAATGAGAAATACTGTTGATTATTATGTTTCATTTTGCACCATACCTGTGAATAATTTAACACTGGTGTGACTGAATCCGATACGTAAATGATACGGCCTGTGTCGCAACTAACAACGAATAAAAAACCGTCGGCGGCTTCTAAAATCAAGTGTTTTAATTCCTGATCGGTAAGAAACGATGGTTTGTACGTTCCATCCGTGCTAGTATTGCCAGTTCCTGAAACAACGTTGTTCATATCAATATCATAATTGTGAGCGGTGACAAAAGCAACAGCACGTATTGATAACAGATAACATCTGTGCTATGTTGTGGCATAACATAGAACTGTATATGTACTTATGGTACATATAGTGGATATGGGATATGGGTATGAGTATGCAGAGTGCGATTCTTGTATCCGGCAACAAATAACGTAACGTCACCATTGTTTCACTGCAGTCCCCTGTCATCTCTATAGCATATAGCACATAGTACCATGGTCATGGTATGCCGCCTGTCGCGTTGTATGTTCAGAATACGAAACGAGATAACTGTAGTGGTGGTGGTCGGTTGGATGGTTTCGACTTTGACTCTGATTCTGGGAAATAACACACACACACGCGCACACACATACACACATATACACTCAAACATATACATACACAATTTATGAAAACGAAATGATATAATTAGCGTTAAATGATGACAATCAATGTAATTTGATTAACGTGACGGTATGTAAAACATTAAGTTTACCTCGAAGCGCCTTCATGTGTGCGACTGCCATGCGGAGAATGGTGAGCTTGTCGGGCTTTCGAGCCAGTGCGCTGCACGTCGGCACCATGTCCGATAGCTCCGTAATGTACGCCGTCATCTTGTTGCGCCTCCGCCGTTCAATTTCGCAGTGGTTCTCCCTACAGTTGGGGCGAAGAAAAATACAAGGTAAAGCGACACTATCTACTATCTCGTGTTTCATATTTATCAAGTTCTACGTGTTCTTAACAAAAACAAAACATTTCTTCACTTGTGATTCACGATTACATTAGTATTGTCGTATACTGTTGGGCCGTTGCCTAGTTGCCTTTACGGTACGGTCAAGTCAAATGGCGAACGTTAATGAGTACAATTTAGAGAGATTACCTAGTGGTGGTAGGCGGTTCGGAATTGCGGGGAACGCGGGAGTTCAGGGTGATCGGTCACTAGCACTACACTACCATACCATCGTGTATCGTGTGCTTCACGAACCGTGAGATTTACGTTGCGACCTCCTAGTCCTAGTCCTAGCTAATTGATTATCTTCGATTCTCTGTGTCTTTGTGTGTCTGTATAGCCCGCACCGGTCAACAAACAACGTTCGCATTACTCTCGTTCTTTTTCTTCTTCTTCATTCAATTTAATACGAGTATTACATAAATGACGTTTTTATCTGTGTATTCGCGTACCCGGAACTCGCATACAGCTTTTCAATTATTACGTCACCGTTCATCTTTTTTACTTTTACTGTAGCGTAAAACGCTCAGTGCAGTATAAAGTAAAGCATAGAGTTGATACTTACCTGGCAAAACGTTCCTTGTCTTGAATACTTTCGTCCTCCATTCTAGTATATTTACTGCCACTTGGGTCGTCTTCATCTGATCTGTAACCGAAACAACAAATGATAGTGTCATTTCTCACTGAAATTATATTGTACATGAGGTAAAAAGGCAACGAACATGAAAAATGTTAACCTTCCGTATTATTGTACTTTATTTACAACCGCTTACTTAAATGTATTTGATTTTCAGTTACTTGTAGATCATAACACTGCAGCATACCAGCAATTAAGCAATGAAATGGAAGAATTTAATTAAGTCAGATTAATAGCTTTAATGTAATGTTGTTTAAAAAATACACAACTACAAAGTAGTGCAAAATCACGTTTGTTATAAAGATAGTGATTTTATTTTATTATACATGTTAATGATTAGCACGTTTCATTATCACTAAACTAATTATATTTACATTTTTTGATAACTGAGTATTTGATACGTTAAAGTTTTTACACAATTTTAGGAGTAACTTATTCGCAACCGCACAGTTAACGAACGTGCAAGTTCGACAGAGCCAAAATCATATGCAAAATTAGTAGAAATTGTAATATTTATTAAAGTGTACAAATATCCCAAATAATGAAAATGAGTTTGAGTTATGAATTACTTGTAACTTAAGATTAAACAAAAGTTCTTTTACTTTAAATTCTACTGGTACATAATATATGAATAATTTATGTATGTATTTCATTTCATAAACATTAACATTACTCATTACAGAATGGTTTGCTTTAGCTGTGTGCTGTGTAAGCAATTTTGTTTCTGTAGTGTTGAATGCTGAATTTCAAAACACATAAGCAGAACATACAAAAATACGGTATTCATATAAAAGGGAATTATACTGTGGAAATACTATAAAAACAATTATTTGGAAATATAAAATACAATATTACTCAAACACTTTTTGTTGAAATGTGAATGTGAGGAATACAAAGTTCCTAATGACATAAAGTCGAAGACAAGTAACAAGTTCTAATCATACTGTGGTACTAATTAAAATACTGATGTAAACTAAATATTTACACGGCATGATTTGAATTTATTCGTTTTCCGCTGGCTCAACAAAAAAGTCTAAAATGCCCAAACAGCCCGAGAGCCGTGAGACATGCATCACAAAAGTATGTAGTACGCAGTATATACGCACATCTACATCTACAAGTACTTGTGTACAATGTACCTACGGAGAGGTTTTTTACATTTTTATGTTACGTTTACATTTTGCGCAAATGGCAACGATTAGGTTCATTATAACGAAAATAAACAACAACATTACTCCGTATCTCCATAACAACAATAATATGAAATAAGTAATGTTGAATGTTAAATACTGATTCATTGTATAAATGTGGTGCAGTGCTTTGCGACACCGCGACACCCCGACACCCAACGCAACGATTAACAATGAAGTTCTGGTTACATGCACTCATGTATCATGCAATAACCAGTACGGTTGTCAGGCATAGACACAGGCAGCAGGCAGCAGGCAGGCGTAATTAAGCAGAGCCCACTAGATACTAGAATAACATGATTGCATTATGAGTATTTATTAAACAACATTAAAAACACGATTATCAAATGGCGTAGTGTCTGTGTGTAACCGTACACCTGACGGAGTCGTGCGAAAGACACGTACAGCGGATTTGTGTTCTGTATTTACAAATAGCAAATAGCAAATAACCACAACTACACTGTACTCATGTTTATGATTCGGACTAATGATAAGTGCATTTCTAATTTCCTCCCGTCGTCTGTCTCCAGATTAGCAAGGGACCGCAGGGCTAATGAGTGTTTTATCATAACATCGTGACCGTGAGTATTCGGGACTCTACAACACCGCAATTCCGCAACTCCGCGACTCGTGATACCACGTACCAAATTTGCAATCAGTATTAAATCGCATTTACTTATAACCATTCATTATCGCTAGGCAACAAGCCTGGAGCAACGCATAACGCATACCATTTGCATTTACTTACTTGAACTTATTTAATTGTTATTCATTTTGGTGTACCTTACACTTATCAGAGTCAGAGTATTAGTACACATAGTACCAGGTATGCTTATACCAGTGTTGAGGCCGTGGGAAACTATAACCCCGCGTTATTGCTGTTGCTGTTACAACTCGGTACCCGCATCAGCGCATTTCACCTCGCTCTCGCTTCTCTCAGTTCATTCGGAGTTCATTCTCAACCAACAAAAACTAAACTAAACTAAACGAAACGAAATTAAACTCAGACCTCAGCCCCTGTCTTCTACAACTGACAAGTGTCAATATAGATACAGAGAATCGAAATGACAGCGGTTCAAATAAAAAATCAAATCCTGACAGTTTCTATTTCTATTTATAAATAGTAATAATGTGCGGTGTGCGCTTGTGTGTCTACACTTCTACAGCGTCCCGCGTCATTCATAACATAAAGTTCAAGGATATGGTATTAGATGGGGAACATTCGATACAAAATAAAATAAATAATAATTAAACATTAGATGATAAAGCCACGACTGACTAAGGTATACCACCGCGTTTTACCCTCAATGTTCACAACAATATGTAGTACTAGTAATGTCACTGTCACTGCATCATCATCACGCATCGATATCACTTACACACAACATCCTAACTAAATGCATTAGTTACATTTACATTAAATGATGATAACGATACTAATGTAATGTAATGTGAAGAGCAACACGTGTTACCTGCGCCTCTTGGAGTAGGGGACCTGTGGGGGCGGGTGGTCCGGGCCGCCGGGGCCTGGAGGTGGCGCACCGGCACCAGCACCGGCACCGCCACCGCCGCCGCTACCACCAGGATACAGCGGCGGCGCGTAGCCGCTACCGCCAGCAGCGTAAGCATACATCACAACACTAGCACGAGCATATCTCCATTGAACAACGCCAACAACTCTGCACCGAGCGAGGAACCAAACTGAGCAGTGAACAGAGTGAACACCGTGCGACCGCGGGAGCGCGGGCCGCGAACCACGACACCGGGAACACCGCGCGAGAGGCGTGGCCAATTTGCCCCTCTTCCCCACAAACTACCAGTACGCTACCACAATCTCTACGTGTGAATATTCTCAATTTATTTTATTTACACAACTTTTTAAAACTATTGTTACTTGTAAGATTTAAATGAAAATGTATAATTACAAAGCAGTAAGTTCTTGGGACAAATGATAATAAAGTTGTACATTATCATTAACGTATTAACGCATGAACCATTAGGAAACACGAATTCTCACTTAGTGCCGGTTGCTACAGTACTATGTACTACGTACTAGGTAACTCGGTACTACGTATTACGTACTAGATACTGTATATCATATCATGCAACCATGACCATGATTGACGACATTTGTTCCTGTTTCTCGTGTTAATTAGACACATGCATAAACGAATAAGGTGTAGCCTGTAGCGTAATAGGGATGTTGGCTGCTTGCTTGTGTGCGTTGTAGATGTGTATTGACAGTGACAGTGGCTTCACACGACTCCAGGTAATTGGTATTCATGGAGAGGGTTCGGGCTATGAGCATGACGGTACACGGACACGGGACACGGGGCACACCAACACGGGATCAAAGGTAACTATACGGTGACTGGAACTAAGACTGGGATTTACGAACTTACACGCCAAAATGAGCATGGATTTAGCTATATTAATGGCTGTACCATCTTGCTTTATCACATTATTATCCTCACATTCATGTCCATCAGACACTACAATGTTTTTATTTCCGAAGAACACGGGCAAGTGGCCTTTTTGCTTCCCTATTTCACATTCGGTTTAATTCAATTGTATAAAAGTTACAAATGATCGTTAACATTTCCATTTAAATACTAGTTACCTACTCATACTCAATCAAATATATCTACATACTATTTTTCATTTCATGCTATAATTAATCCTAAAAACATTTTTTCTACCATTAATACTTTTAAAAACATAGTATGAACATGCGCTACTGTTTTCTATCAAAAATAATAGAGAATCTAAATGATTCTTATTTACCGAAAAGTATAAATGCATGTATGCGTTTAGTAAATGACTCTACATAATAAATGATTGAAAACAAAAATAATATTACTGAAAATTGAATAACCTAACAGCGTGTAAATATATCTGTATAAACTATAATTAATATATTGTCAGATGTTTGTTAACTAAACACTGTAAGAATATACCGGAGTTTTTATAGAAGATGGGGCCACGAGTAGCAAGTAGGTAAACAAATGTAACTAATCATTAGCTGATAAAAAGTTTAAGCAACATTTATCGTAATTGAATCTGCGAAAGCGTAGCTTTCGTATGTTACTTATTTCAAAAATATGACAATACCGAATATCAAGCATGTGGTTAATGCAAAACAATACATCAGTGTATCCAGTGTCGCCATCTACTATACGAGAATAAAAACTATCTGATTTTTATATGAGAAGACAATGTTACCGGCACTAGTGTATATTGGGTAAAATAAAAACAATTTATATTATTATATTTCAAGGTTTATTTACAATTAAAAATTACTTACCCAATACTACCCGCACGGCGTTTTTGGATGACCTTACTTGGGTCAGTTCCTACAAGAATAAATAAATTCATGTCATTATTTTTGTTTCAAACATATTACTCTTTTATACTCTATTTACTATTACATTTATTACAATCTTTAAAATATCTAATTTGTTTATATTTTATGAGGCAACTAGTACTTTATGTAGATAGCTATATTATTTGTTAGAAATGCCAAAAGATTTCTATTTTTTATAGTAATTAGTACCTGCATATTACTAAATTAGATATAAGAACTTCACCTATAATTTTTATCACATTAATCGATTTTCTTTGGAGTATGACAATTATTTAAAGTTATAAACAATATACAGAATCTGTCATTTCTTTAATATCTACGAATATTAATAACATAAATACATTATCGAATACTGGAAATGACTAAAATTCAAGGCCGAGAAACGAAGAGACGATATGACTAAACACTAACCTGAAACAGTATGAGTAACTGCAGACATTTGATATGTACACCATGCGGCTAAATGAATTGTTCCTCAAACACAACACTTTATGATACACACCAATTAATTGAAATAAGTACTGCATGAACAAATTTCGTCAAAACATTCTTGTTTACACGACAACAGACGCCATGATACAAATTTTCCAAATAGGACTGGGGAGGGAGAAACTTCCATTATGCAGCCATGACGGCACGACTGCAGAGCTTATTCACAGTGCTCTTATGAACTACAAATTCTGGCTCGTTCTCATTCATTGAATTTACATTTTCGTTCAAAATATTCACGGTTTTCATATCCGATATTGTTTACTATATTCCCACGGAGGATATATACTATTCACTGATCAAACATTACGTTTTATTATTTTGAGCAATTCAAATTTTTTTCTTTGAAAATATTTATCTTTCAAATTTTAACTTATTATTACAGAAAATAAATACTTTCTACAAAAACCAACAATTAAAATTCATATTTATTTTTATGTGCAAATTCGCCATACTCATATTCTTTATTAAGTTTTAATACAATAAAATTGTAGCAATAAATTTCCATTGGGTTTGTTTAATGTGATAAATAAATAAATTGCTTTCCAAGTACACTCATAAAAGTAACTTCTTGTTTCAAGAAAATTTTCAGTTTTCCTTTTGTATGCATTCGTTGAAGAAAATTCTATTTCTTACAAAATGATTACGTTTAGGGCTGATAATGATAATTGATATGTATCCGGTTACCCGGATTACGGATATCCGAATCTCTACGGATCCAGATCCATATACTCGGAATCCGGATTTTACGAACATTCTTGTACGTAATATATTATTTGTATAAAGTTTTCGAAAATCTTACATGCACTCCATTAATTATAAAATCGAGATCCGGATCTTACAATTATCCGGATACACAAATGTACGGATCTGGAATCCGGATACTCAGATAATTGGCAGTCCTAATTACGTTCAACTCAAAAAATATTAATTTTGAAAATAAATTTTATTTATTTTCTTTTTGAATATATTTTAAATTTTGTTTTTAAAAATAATAAAAAAGAAAACGTTTTTTATTTAAAACGATATCATTTTGAAATAAAATTACTCCCATTCAAACTACTTCATCCCCATAATGAGTCTCAGTTGAATACTTTGATATGTTCCTTTAAAACTAAATTAATTTTCATACAAGAATATTTATTAAATCTATAAAAGTTTTCAATGAAAACGACATCGGATTGGCAATATTCAAATCAATTTTTCTCTTCATTTAAGAGGAATCTGTTTGTTCTAAGAAAACATTTTTATCAGTGTACGTAAAGAAAAATAAAAATTGTTCAATACGTATAAATTTCATTAAAAAATGACATCATTCTTAACAATAAATAAAGTTTTAATAAATAAAAAGAGACCACATTAATATATGTCGTTTCATATGTTTATAAACCCAATATAAAAATAATTTAAATAACTATTTTTATACCCAATTACACATCTTTCTTTCTCTTTTCCCAGATTGGACGTCTGATTACACGTACAACAATTATATAATTATTATATTAAAGATTACATAATTATAATGTAGTCTCGGTTAACATTTATAAAAAAATATATTATACACGGGCATATATTTGTTTACACATATAGATTTAATCAAGATCTTTCAAATTTACAGTTGACTCCGGAAAGCTTGTGGTAGTGCCAGAATCAAACAACAAAATGTACTCGGCTCCATCTTCATGCGTGTACATGTCTGCATTGACTATATCAGTAACATCAGTAGCTTCCTGAAACAGAAGCAAAAAGCATAAATATTTGTGGTTCCAGTTTGAACGGTCTCCATTATCTTACCTGTAACATGAGGTCACTGAAATATACAGTCTGGTTCTGATGATCCTCCACAGTATTACTGTCATCTAGTACTATTGTCTGTGTATGAGTGTGGGTGTCCACGTCCGAGGTAGTCTTGTCTACATAGGGCAAATATGTGCGAGCACAACTCTTGTTTGCTTTCGTTTTCGGTTTTCGTAATGTTCGTGGTTTGTTATTAGTGCAATTAGTCGCCGATGGATTGTCGTTGTCCAAACTCACTTCATATTCCTTGCCATCAACGTCCTGAATGACAACTGGTCCCGTATTTTGCTCTAGAGTTATTAAGAATGTAGTATTTTCATGTTCATTATCATCATGATCATTTTCAGTGTCGGTCAGTGTACTCGTTGTTGTTGGTTTGTTACTGGTGATTTCGGTGGGTGTGGGATGGAACTTCTTCTTGTGTACGTAGAGCGTTGCTTTGGCAGAACACTTTTCACCGCATATGGGACACTGAAACGTGCGCTGCGCAATGTGTGTGAACGTATGCTCGCGCAAGTGTTCGGATCGCATGAACGCCTTCGTACAATCACCGATGGTGCAGCGAAAACGACGCTCGTTATTGTGCTTGTACTGGTGACGCTTCAGTTTACTAGAACTGGCGAACGCCCAATGGCAGTCCTGGTAACGGCACACGTACGGTTTGTCGCCCGTGTGCACGCGCATATGTGCCTTGAGTCGACACGGTTTGTCAAAACGACGGCCACAATTCTCCCACTGGCAGCGCAGCTCTTCCTCCTTGTGTTGGTGCACACGCATATGTGCCGTCAACGCGCCCAATGAAAAGTAGGGCTTGGAGCAGCCGGCCGCCATGCATCGGTACGGCGCCAGCGTCAGTTCATGGGTCTTCAGGTGCAACTCCATAGCACGGCGCGTCTGAAACCGTGCGGAACACGAGCGCACCAGGCACTTGAGACGCGCTGGACGCTCGTGCAGCTTCAGATGCGTGTTCAGGTTGTAAACCGTGGTGAAAGTACGATTGCACCCCACAACAGTGCACACGAAGTCCTTGCGCTTCAGGTGTGTGTCACGGTGACGCTTCAGCTTGAACGACGTGTAGAATGACCACGGACAATCGGGAAAGTCGCACTTGAACGGCTTGAGGCCGTAGTGCGACAGAATGTGCGACTTGAGTGTGTTGAGACGGTTGAACATACGTCGACACTCGTGCTCGGGACATAACCACAGCCGCATGCCCAGGTTTGTGCCGATGCTGTACAGCATGTTGTCCGCGATACCGAGCACGGTCAACATGTCGCGCACTGGCCGATCCTCGGGTTCGCTGTGTGCGCCAGCCGCTACTGTTACTGTTGCTGCGGTACGAACGCTGGTGACGATGTGTTCGCCGGGTCTGGCCGCGGCCTCCGTCAGTTCGCTCGTGTTGCCCTCGTAGCGCTCCACACCACGCGTTGTGCGGATCGCGATACGCGTCTTGCCCACGGTGCTCGACACCACGGCTACGGATCCTGTCATGCTCTTCATCTTCGTCTTCATCTCGGACATGTACTGCTTTCGTACCACTTTTGTTGCTTCTTCATTCCGGACCTGTGTTTCACTTGGTACCGCACATAATTCTTCCGGCTCAGGCAACAATGATAGTAACTCGTCACTTGTAAAATCGAACACAGATTCGTTCATGTTCTTATCCACAGTTTTGGATTTGGACAGTACGTTATTGGTTTTGTGTTTTGCGGTGCGTAAAATATTTGGTCGCTTAATACTAATGGGTTTCTTGTTTCGTGGCGTTGCTGATGTTACTACAGGTGGAAGTGATTGGTTGCTGGCTGCTTTCATTATGGATACAAGTTCATTTGAATCCGATTTAAATGGCGGTGTTTTCATGCTAGATGGGTTCTTGACGTGAAGATTACTTTCTGTTAACGAGTCTAATGTATTTAAGTGATCATTCGCATCGAACGATAGCGGTAACAGATTAAAATCTGCAAAATCACTATTATTTTCCACATCACAGTCACTTTTTCGACTTGCAATACTTAATGTATCCCATACAGGTCTAACTTTATTTAAACTAGTTTCTCCATCCGATGCATATAAATCTTTCCCACTTAATAGATTATCACACTTTGTTTCAGTCTTACGTAATAATACTTCATTCATTGGTACAAGATTCAACAGAGGATCTGTGTAATCAAGATCAGAGTTTTTGTCATTAATTGTACAATAATTTAAGTTTGATTCTTTTTTCTCGTTATTAACAAGTATTAGCTCTAATCCTACATCAGATGAACACATATCAGGATCTCTAGATGATAGAAAATTTATATCATTTAGGTATGCACTATCAATACAGTCCATAGATGTGCAGGTTGTTTTCTGTCGGAACCAATCATCCATACTTGTATTAATTTCAGATAATACACTGGAAACATCTGTGTTTTCATTATTTGAACATTCATTGAAACATAGGTTAAAACCTTTATCTTGGGCGGTATTTAAATTAGGATACACTTTATCATCAAAATGGTGCACTGGAGACATTCTACTTAAAATTTCTGAACATACTATTCGTGCACGAGACATATTTAAATATAACTATTAATAAAATGATTTCATTTTAATAACTCTTACAACATACACTGCCAAACAAACGATTCTGTCAAAATGCTATCAGAGCCATCATTCGTCAGTATGTACATTAAAACGGTATTTGGAATCTAGTTCATTTTATTTTTAATATATTAACGTATTTTATATAACAGTATTTATAAAAAAATTATCATTGTTAAAAAATATTCGCAAAACCAACAAGTCTGCGAAAGAGCGATGTGAAATCGAGCGGGAAATTAGAAAACCGAGAAATTTGTGAAGAATTTAAATCGTAATAAATTTATAAAACCGTCATCGTATATTTGATTGATTCCATTCTTAATATATATTTCTAAATATTAAATTTCAGTACTTATTTTCTAGAAAGTTTAAAAATCCATTTCATTAAAATCAAAAAATCTAACATGAATGTAGCAGTGTGAAAAACATCAAAGATATGGACATGAATGTGGATGCAATGCACGTAGTAATATCATTTTTATTATAATGAACAGATATTGTTACTACATGAAATCTATATATTATAAAAACCTATTGGTGTAATTTTATTTTTGTGTCTAGATGTTATGATCTAAACGCAATATTTTACCAGCCATCAGTGTAAAAATGTCGAAATTAAATACAGAACAGGGCGGAGGTTTCATTCATAAGCCAACAAGAGGTTGGCTTCATTCTGATATGCTTATAATAAAAGAAGGTGTGACATATACATTACGGGTATGGACAGTTGTACATAGTTTTTGTTATTTTACTAAATATCTGATTCTGTTTAGTATGTTGGATGCTTGGAAGTAAATACATCCATGAAGAGTCTGGGATTTGATACTCGATCACAAGTAGCTAGGTAAAAATGTAATGAGATTAAGAAATGTCGGTTATATGATATATATATGTGATTCAGGGAATGCATAAATCGAGTGTGCGAAGCTGCAGGACTGAGGGCAGCGGACAAGGCGCGGGTGGTGGACCGTCGGATCGCAAAGCACATCTCCAGGTTCCCACGCATGGAACACGCCGGCAGCAACGTCAGCCTCACCATTTCCAGCACCAGCCTGAAACTTGTCAGGTTAGACTCGGGTCAGCTCATCGCGCTGCACGATATGCCCCGCATTTCTTTCGCGTCGGGTGGAGACACTGTAAGTGCTTTATGCATTCTATATAATATAGAATATAGAGACAAAGTTGATAATGTCCTTGTTCATTCACATCATATATAATTACTTATAATATGCATGATATGTTTTTACTCATTCGGGAATACCTACATATATGAAATATCGTGAATAATAATAATGTAAGTTAGTAGTTCGTGATCAGTCATTAGAAAAGCTAAAACGCTAAAACCATAAAGTATACCGATACGTGTATGCATTATGTTTTTGTTAGTAGTACGATATGATATGTTTGACTAGGATACATTAGATTTCGTCGCGTACGTAGCGAAAGACCCGAATGATTGGCGAGCGTGTTACGTGATAGAGTGTGGAGGCGGCCTAGCACAAGACGTCATCTCGACTATCGGTCAAGCGTTCGAGTTGCGATTTAAACAGCATCAAAACAATCCAGCCAACTTGTGAGTACACTGTAATCTGTGTTCTGTGTTGGTGATGAAGATGTTGTGTTGTGTATGCGTAGTTTAAGTAAATTCCCAATGAGTTCTCGAGAGCGAGAGCGAGAGCGAGAACGCGGTCAAATACAAATGGAACGCGAACGTGACCGCGACTATTACAACGATTTGCCGGGCAAAGTACCACCGGACGTGGGCCCACCGCCCGTGCCACCGCTGCCGAGTGTTGTACCGTCATTCAGCACTTTGCCCAACGTACACACATCCTACCTCATCGATCTCAATGCCGAGCCCACCAAGCATCTCGTGCGTGCTCATGATTATGTTAACGACGACGTGACAACGAGAGATGTGTTTGATATGCGTAAGTACAACAACAATAACAATAACAAATGCAATGGCAATGACATTGACACAAGACACACAGACATATGTAATTACATTGTTTTCTAGAACCGTTCACAGAAGAAAATTCACAGCGGACTCAGTTAGAGCGGGAACTCTGGTTCCACGGTGCTATCAGTAGAACAGAAGCAGAGAACATGGTGCGCAATGACGGTGACTTTCTGGTACGCGAGTCGCAGGGTACTATGGGGCAGTACGTGCTCACGGGTATGCAGGGCTCCACCAAGAAACATCTGCTGCTCATCGACCCAGAAGGAGTTGTAAATGTTGCCAGTATCAGTGTAGGTACGCCATTCTTATCTACATGATATTTATTCCTGTTTCAGGTCAGAACAAAAGATCGGATGTTTGAAAGTGTAAATCATTTAATAAACTACCATTGTGAGAATTCGTTGCCAATAATATCGGTAGAAAGTGCGTTAGTCTTACGAAATCCAGTACCAAGGCAAGATACAATATGAAAAATCAAATAGAGGAATGTAAATAACCATTATAATATACGAGTAATACGGACAATTGTAATTGTATCAATGTCTGTAACGTATTTACAAATTCTAAATAATTCGTTAAATTTGTTTTTTACGCCTACAAATACCAAGACTGTTGTATTGTTTATTTTTACAACACCAGTTAGAGTATGGAGATAAAGTAAAAATCAAAATACTCACGCGTTAACTAATCATAATATATGTGTCATATCATGTGCGAATACTTGCTAAGTCATTTCATTAGAAACATTGTTTAATTGAACATAACATCACAACTGTTTTCATATTGAAGCAATTTGGAACTGATAAGAATGAAATAATACCAATACGTAATATGAGAAGTGCTGGTCACTTCCATTTCTAACTCTGCTGCCTTACTACAGACTACACTATATTCTGTTTCATTTTAATGCTTTCATGCGTACTATATTTATATTTTTTAACCACCAGATGAAATTATTATTTATGTTTACTTAAAATGTTACTCAATTATGGCTTTATTCTATAATTTTTATCTATAACTCTTAAGTTATAGAGTGCACTATAAATACTTGCAATTAGTTATACAGGTGATTTACATTATTTTCTGTTACACTATTTGGCACTGATTAAATTTTTGTAAAGTTAACCTTTAATATGGGAAAAATTAATTACTTTTAGATTCGTACTGGTTATGTTGTAACATTGTAGTAAACATTTTAGAAATAAATACAAAGTAATGAAAAAATATGTTAATGTATATGTGACAGTCTCCTTTGGATCAAGTCTTAATTCACAAATACTGAAATTGGGTGCAACAGTATCCTTAAATTAAAACTGTCAATATACATTTATTGTCATCTTACTGCATAAACCAGTCCTGTTATCTGCAACAATTCTATGTATTCATTTCAATGAAACATTTTATATGTGATATGAAAGTAATGTTCTTTTCTTATTTATTTAAAATGAAATATGTATATTTTTGTAATTAGCGCCATTATTCTTTTTAAATTTCCCGGTATATTTAACAAAGTACAGTAAATCTCTTCTGATTGTTACTATAATAATTATGAAATAATAGCATACACATATTCACTTTAGTTATGCTTATTAATTATTTTAATATCTAATCTTTGATATAGAATGCATGATCAGTGTATAATAAAATATTTCTTTTAAAGCCCTGTTCAGACATGGACACACAGAGGACACATTCAAGCCACACACAGGCAACAGTTGCTCAATGAAGAAGAAGTACTGAGATACACGGAAGACACCAAAATTTGAGCCGTTCACACATGGAATTTGTTTGTGACCTCAAAATTAAAGCAAAAGAGGCACTCAAAATTAGTTTTTGTTATTTCTCTATTTTTCTTTATACAATGAAACATAAGATTTATACTCAAAAACTAAGCCAAATTAATAAAACCAAAAGAAAAATTACAATCGACAATAATTAACAATGCCAAAATAAATTGCAAGTGACAGAAGAAATAAATTTTTAAGCCTACAAACAAAACATTTCAATGATTTGAAGTTATCAGTGAATTTGAACTTGTACTTTTCCAAGACACTTTGAAGCCACAAATTAGCGGCGCCTCTATTTGACAAGCGACACACACCGCACTTCTTCATTGTGCTACTGATGCCTGTGTGTGGCTTGAATGTGTCCATGTCGGAACAGGGCTTAACATAGTTACGACAGCAATGTAACATTGACATACGTACATAGATATACGATAGTTTTGAAATAGTGTATTTTCACTTATAAAATCATATATATGTATATAGTATGATTAATTTGTATATTCTTATAGCAAATGGGAAGAATTTGATACATTTGTATATGATTTTTGTAATAAATAAATAGAAATTTATTCCCGCCGTATTTTTGTATATTGATATAATCTCACCTTCCGTTTTTCAGCTCGTGCAGAATGCCGCTATGCGTTTGCGTTCGGTGTTCGGTCGGCCATTTTGTAGTATTGTTAAAGTGGTCATGCAAGCGCAAGCGGCGAATCAGTAAACCAAATGAAAGTTAAAATGGCTGCGGGTCACATTTAACATGTACGCTGGTGTCATTATTAATTGGAACTTAATATGCATAGATTAAATAACATTGTTGTTATAAATTTCAGTGTGTAATGTAAATAACGTGTTCATAAGATTTTTGATATCATGAATTATTTATTCGTTATGTATATTT
The DNA here is from genome assembly GCA_963942605.1 of Poecilus cupreus. Lineage (NCBI taxonomy): Eukaryota > Metazoa > Arthropoda > Insecta > Coleoptera > Carabidae > Poecilus > Poecilus cupreus. Next base: position 18,212,807 of record OZ012715.1, read on the forward strand.
CATAAATTGTTCTGTGTGTGCAATAAAATGGCGACGCCGTTGGTTCTATGAAGTGGTAGATTGTTCAAGTGTTGAATATTGTTGAAATTTTTATATTATTCGTACCTAAAGGTATGAGAAGACTATGAAATATTTGGAAGTGTACATTTTTACATTATATAGCGGACATCTATTAACGGGAACATAATACCATATTGGGATTGGTAAAGATGCCTAAGGTGAGAAAAATAGTTACAAGTTAAATGAATATGTATCTATCTGTTGCCTGCGTTCTTCTATAATGTTGTGTAACGTTCTACGGGGTTGTAGAGACGCAGAAACCAAGGGCGTGGTCCAGGACGTTAGGATTTACTTCAACCCTTTTGCACTCTGTTCTTGTTTACAATAGGTATTTCGGCTGTTTTCACCTCCAGTATCGCGTGTTCCACAGTTTTTTCTGTTTATATGAGTTCTTTACTGTTTTCAGAAGAGCCTGGGACCAGAAATTTCTAAATAAAAATTGGACCCTTTTTAGCAATTTTAGCCAGAAGTTTGTGCTTGTCAAGTATTATGACCAGTAATATACATAGTTGAGTGTTTTGTGCCTGTACTTTAGTGATTTCTATAGGTTTATGAAAATTACGTAACGTCCTTTCAAAACATATTCATCCAATACTATTTTACTAATTTTAAGTGATTTCATTTGTATTTTACAGATGCTATAAATTGTAACAATACCTACATTTAAATAATGTGTGATTTGCCATTGTACTGCTTGACTATGGGATTCTGTAGTATTCTACAATATATATATATATATAAAGTGTGATTTATCCTTCTTTGCACAAATCTGTACCAATTTTCTAGCATTTTAATGTTGATTCGATTGTCTAACACTAAACACATCATAGATTCTGTTTACAACAAGCCTTTGTTTCATGTAAATGTATACATATTTTTATTTATATAAACGTTATTTTGTGCTTTATTTCGAAAGCAATTCTTTCATTCTAAAGAGACTTAATTATTGTTATATGATTTTCTGTAATGAAAAATAGTAGTTTAGTTTTCATCTTAGTTTGTAAATGAATCTAGTAAGATAAATAACAGTACATGTAATGTATAATATAAACATTAACACCTTATTATTTTAGACTGGTAATCTATCGGACTCTGAATCAGGATCTGGTTCTGGTTTTGACAACGAAAATAAGAGCGATTCATCTGGTAATTCTGGTTCAGATAGGTACGTAGAAGTAGGGAACGTTCAATTTCACTTATTAACATTTTGCACATATACAGTGATTCAGGCAGCAGCTCATGTTCATCCGAATCGTCTGCTTCGGAGAGCCCACACAAAACTATCAACCCTTCTTCGAGTAGTCCGGCCACTTCGGTGTCGCCAAATATTAAACTTAAAAACAACACTCATTCCAAACAAGACGTAAGTTTTCACTTTATTTCACTTTTTATTTATTTCATTCTATGCGTTTTCAGGTTAAGTTGTGTGCAATATTGACGTTTCAGCAGCCATGTTATTTACATCAGATTCAGATTATTCGTACAAAGGTCGTATTTATTTGGTGACTTATAACCTCGTTCACGTAACACTTGTATAACGGGGGTAGTAAGATCGGTTCACAAATTTTCTGGTTCATTCGAAAAGTTGTAAATAAGTACGGCCTATATAAGTTTGTGTGTAATAGAATGGAGTATTTAAAACGAAATTTAAATAAAAACATTTGAAATATTGCCTTGTTATAATTTTATTTTAAATGGTTCCTGTTTTTATAACTTCTTTTTAGATGTCACTGTTATTTTAGAAATATAGTATCGTAACTACTGCTGAGACGACAATTTTACATATTTTAAAATTATGTAATTATGTATGTTATATTAATTGCAATAAATTAATTTTTAAGAATTATTATTTTTATTTAATATATAATATATATTAGAAAAAATTAAATAAATATAAATGCAATTTTATTCTCCAGTTAAAAAAAAAAACAAAATCTAATTTGATTAATTTTAGTTATGGGAAGAAAATAGTGATTTATATGGCATCAGGAGATCTGGCAGATCACGGAAGGAACCTGAACGATTGAATGTAGAAGAGGAAGGTAGTGAGAAAAGTAATTCCCAGAAGTCTCGACATGCAAGTTCCTGGAACTATGATGATAGTACATCGGATTCAGACGATGATAATGAGAAAAAGAGCTTAGTGACGCCCAGTAAACGGTTGAGTGCACTGAAACTAAAACGTGAAAGTCGTAGGGTTCCTGCGAAAAGCAATGCCGGTGGAGTACACAAGCCCCACAGCTCGTACACATCCGAGGATTCGAGTGTTGACAGCGACGATGACAACAAACGTCTGGCGTCGCGTCGCACAGCTGCTACCACCGTGAGTTACAAAGAAGCCAGTGAAGATGAGAAAACTGATTCGGAGGATCTCGTGGAGGTGGAGTATATGGAGGCCGAGGTGGCAACCGAGACGGAAAAGTGCGAGACTATTGAGAAGATTCTGGCACAACGGCGTGGGAAGTGCGGTGTGACGGGCAACATCACCACGATATACGCCGTGGAGGAGAACGGAGATCCAAACGCGGACGTGGACCCGAGCGATATCGACACCACTGAGCTACAGTATCACATCAAGTGGAAAGACTGGGCGCATATCCACAACACTTGGGAATCGGAACAATCGCTTCGAGACCAAAAGGTAAACAACAAATGAATTCACTTCAATTTCAATCATGCATATAATGCGTTTTACAGGTTAAAGGACTTAAGAAATTAGAGAACTACGTAAAACGGGAAACGGAACTTGCCATTTGGCGTGAACATGCGACGCCTGAAGACATTGACTATTTCGAATGTCAATTAGAATTACAACAAGAGTTACTTAAAAGTTATAATAATGTAGAACGAATAATAGGTACGCACAAACGCATATGCAATGATCATTAACATAACATGTTATTGAAAGTAGTACAAGTAACACATGTAATCTGTTTAATTTTAGCAAAATATGACAAACCAGACGGTGCTGGAATTGATTATTATTTAAAATGGGAAAGTTTACCATACTCAGATGCAACGTGGGAAGACTCTTCGCTAATCATAAAGAAATGGCCAGAGAAGGTCGAGGAATTTAAAGAACGTGAGGACTCGAAACGCACCCCTTCTAAACATTGTAAAGTATTAAAATATAGACCAAAGTTTCATGAAGTGAAATCACAGCCTACATATATGGCAAATAATAAAGTACGTTAATCATTAATATTATACTCGTATTGTTTCTGTTTGTAATATGTAATGTTTGTTTCTATTATAGTTGTGTTTACGTGATTACCAAATGGATGGATTGAATTGGCTCATTCACTCGTGGTGCAAGGAGAATTCAGTGATTCTGGCAGACGAGATGGGATTGGGCAAGACCATTCAGACAATATGCTTTCTGTATTACATGTTCAACACGCATCAGCTGTACGGACCGTTTCTATGCGTTGTGCCACTCTCCACCATGACGTCGTGGCAGCGTGAGTTCGCGCAGTGGGCACCCGAGATGAACTTTGTCACATACTTAGGTGACGTCAATTCACGGAACATCATCCGCCAGTACGAGTGGAGTTACGAGAGCTCGAAACGTCTCAAGTTCAATGCCATTCTCACCACGTACGAGATCGTGCTGAAGGATAAGGCGTTCCTCGGCAGCATCAGCTGGGCCGTGTTACTGGTGGACGAAGCCCATCGTTTGAAGAATGATGACTCGTTACTATACAAGGCCCTCATGGAATTTGATACCAACCATCGCTTACTTATCACTGGCACACCATTGCAGAACAGTTTGAAGGAATTGTGGGCATTGCTTCATTTTATTATGCCCAATAAGTAAATGATTCAGAAATATGGTTACGATATCTTTGTTATGCTCATATTGTAATAGGTTTCAGAATTGGGAAGACTTTGAGAAAGACCACGAGAACGCAGCTACGAAAGGTTACAACAAACTGCATAAACAATTGGAACCGTTCATTCTTCGTCGCGTGAAAAAAGATGTGGAGAAATCTTTGCCAGCAAAGGTAAGCGGGTTCTGGTAAGGCTCGGACTCGGAACTTGTCCATCCAGTAATCTCTGTCATCATTCAGATAGCTATTTGGTATTTTCTATATAGGTGGAGCAAATACTGCGAGTGGAAATGACATCCGTACAAAAACAGTATTACAAATGGATCTTAACGAAAAACTACAACGCTTTACGGAAAGGTGTGAAAGGTTCGACAAGTACTTTTCTCAACATAGTCATTGAATTGAAGAAGTGTTGTAATCATGCCTTACTCACAAAGCCGCTCGAATACGAGCAACAGTCGTCGCACCAAGATGCCGTGCAGCAGTTACTGCGTGGCTCCGGCAAGCTAGTGTTACTGGACAAACTGCTGACGCGGCTACGTGCAACCGGTCATCGCGTACTCATCTTCTCCCAGATGGTGCGCATGCTGGACATCCTAGGCGAGTACCTACAGAAACGGCACTTCCCCTTCCAACGGCTGGACGGCAGCATCAAGGGCGAGTTGCGTCGCCAGGCCTTAGACCATTTCAACGCTGAGGGATCAGCCGACTTCTGTTTCTTGCTGTCTACGCGCGCCGGCGGTCTCGGCATCAACCTAGCTACAGCTGACACCGTCATCATATTCGATTCGGATTGGAATCCGCAGAACGATTTACAGGCGCAGGCGCGAGCGCACCGCATCGGCCAAAAGAACCAGGTGAACATCTACCGCCTGGTGACAGCACGTTCCGTGGAGGAGGAGATCGTTGAACGTGCCAAACAGAAGATGGTGCTGGATCACCTGGTTATTCAGCGTATGGATACTACGGGTCGGACAGTTCTAGACAAGAAAGCTTCTGCCACCAATAACACGCCGTTCAACAAAGAGGATTTGACGGCCATATTGAAATTTGGTGCCGAAGAGTTGTTCAAGGATGAAGAGAACAACGATGAAGAGCCCACGTGTGACATTGACGAGATCTTACGACGTGCAGAGACCAGAGACGAGGGTCCGACGATGGCGGGTGACGAGTTGCTGTCCGCATTTAAAGTGGCCAGCTTTGCCGCGTTTGACGAGGACAAGGAGCCGCCACCGGCCGAAGTGAACACGGAGGATGAGAGCAAAGACTGGGATGACATCATTCCGGAGAATCTGCGCAAGAAGGTTGAAGAAGAGGAACGCTCCAAGGAAATGGAAGATTTGTATCTACCTCCGCGGTCACGAAAAACTCTACAACAAATCAATCAGTCAGAGAGTGATGGTAAGTATGATTGTCTACAATTGTAGAATGTAGACACGTTGTTGTATATGCCGTGGATGTCTGTGGGACTGTGTTTAGGTGAGTCAGGCTTGGGGCGCAAGAAACGCAAACACGCTGAGGAGTTCAGCACCAGTGGCGAGGATGGCAGCGACGAGGAACGACCGAAGAAACGCGGAAGACCACCGCTGGGTAATCGTGAACGCATCAAGGGTTTCACGGACGCAGAGATTCGACGGTTCGTCAAGAGCTACAAGAAGTTCTGCGCGCCACTCAAGCGTCTGGACGCTGTGGCGTGCGATGCCGAGTTACAGGAGAAACCATTGGCAGAATTGAAGAAACTGGGTGAATTGTTGCACGAACGCTGCCAAGCCTACATGGGTGAGCATGTGGCGTCCAAGGAGAACAACGACGCCAACTGTCAGGACGACAGCAACTTATCCGCATCCGTAAAGAAACGTGCACGCGGCCCTTCATTTAAGCTGGGCGGCGTGTCCGTGAACGCGAAGACTATGATGGCATGTGAACAGGAACTGCAACCACTTGACGAGGCTGTACCAACAGAAGCAGCAGAGCGCGCCAAGTGGCTACTGGACGCGCGCACTAAACCGGCACACTTTGACACGGACTGGACGACGCAAGAAGACTCCAAACTGCTACTTGGGATCTACCAGTACGGTATGGGCTCATGGGAGGCCATTAAGATGGATCCGTCGCTCGGCCTCGGCGACAAAATCCTTACCAATGGTGACAACAAACCGCAGGCGAAACACTTACAGTCCCGTGCGGAGTACCTACTCAAAGTACTTAAACGTCAATTGGACACCAAGAAGGGCGTGCAAAAGCCTAAACGACAACGGAAAGCTAAGGAAGCGAAAACGTTAACGAAGGAGATTATCGAGAATGACGAAGCCAGTTCACCGGATGATGTGACTACAAGCACCACACAGAATTCACTCGGTTCCAGTACAAGTAAAAAGGTTCTCAAATCTCCTAACAAAACGAAGTCGGAAGAGGAACACGAAGATTCGTTATCGTTATCAACTGCCGGAATTGGGGCGGCGGCGGACCATAAACTAGACAAGAAAGATAAAGAGAAGAAGAAAATGAAACGGGACAAGAAGAAAAAGAACGAGGCAGGCCCGATGCACTTTACAGCAAATAACGAACCCAGAGCATTGGACGTACTTGGTGATTTAGATCCGTCAATATTTAACGAATGTAAAGAAAAGATGAGGCCGGTTAAGAAAGCTCTAAAAGCACTGGACAATCCCGATCAGTCGTTATCCGAAACAGATCAGGTTCAACATACACGCATGTGTCTACTGCAGATTGGTGAACAAATCAACATCTGTTTGAACGAATATACTGATCCTGAACAACAAAAAGAATGGAGAAGGTAGTACACGACATATTACCCTTATTGTTCATTTATTTTTACTAAAATTTTATTTTATTTTCAGTAACTTGTGGTATTTTGTATCTAAATTTACTGAATTCGATGCTAAGAAATTGTATAAATTATATAAGCATGCATCGAAAAAGAGTGAAAAAGATGGTAAACATGAATCAAAGAAAACAAAACACGACGTAAGTACTTTTAAATATTTTATACCTATACGTTCATGAAAACGATTACAGTACATAATGAAATTATAGTCACAGTCTAGCGCGAACAGTACACAAAAAGACAGCGATCGAGAAAAGGAGCACGAGAAGGATCGAGATAGAGACCGAGAACGTGAACGTGAACGTGATCGTGATCGTGATCGTACAGACTCCAACAAGCGGCGCCACGATGACGACTCTGAACGAGAAACCGACAAAGATACCAAGAAAATACATTCAGAAAGGTATTCCTTGCTATAAATAAATAAAATGTTGATGAATTCCTTTGTTTTATGTACTGTTATAGGAGTCGTGACAAGAAGGAGAAAGAAAAAGAGAAAGGTCGCGGGAAAGGTCGCGAGGAGACAACGGGCGGTGACGATGAGCACGAGTGGAATCGTGGCTATGGTCAACGCAACATGCGAAAGAGTGGTGGTAGTTGTGGTGGTGGTGGGGGTGGTAGTGGTGGTGGTGGCGGTGGTGGTATTGGCGGCGGCGGCGGCATCTCGACGCCCGTACAACAACGATATCGCGATAGAGGCGATCGTAATGAGACGGGCGGTGAAACACGTGTACCCTACCCTGATCAGGTATCGGAACGTTGGGCTAAGCGGGAACGTGATCGTTTCGAGTACCCGCGCATCCCGTATCGTGACGTACGGGATCGACTGAAGGACGAACGCGACTGGGGCCGCAGTTATGCACGTGGAGCTCCAACAACCACTGGCCCGCAGCGTTACGCTTCACATTGGGGTGTACCGTCCACGCCGGCATCGGGCTATCCCAGTGGGCCTCAGGAGTTGCCCGTATTTAGCCGAGACCGTTACTCGCCTGGGGAGTGGCGGCCAGAGCGTGATTACCGCCGTGACTACGATAGAGACTACGAGCGCCGCCATCCACCCAATTCATGAAACCTACATTGATTAATGTCATAGAATCAGAAGCACCAAAGGAGCCATCTACTAGTTATGTTATTACAATTACAATTACTGATATACTATCATCATGAGTTTGTTGCTCTTTCAATTATTTTTTTTATTATTATTATTATTATTTTATCGTATACATGTGATGTGGACTGATGATACATATACAGGGAGTGTCCTGCTTGCAGTTTGGTCTGCGTCATGCCTCGCGCATAATATTTTGCATATATTTTTCTCTCGGCAGGCGTCAGCACTCAAATGGGACACGTGTATATATATATGGCGCGATAGGATGTATGTGAATGTGTGTTTGTAGAAACAAATTGTAACAAAATTTAATTCTAAGCCCTAAATCATGTACTCAATACTCTTTTTGAGGATTTCAAACTTGTTACTCACAAGAAAAGTGTTGTGTATAGCACTTAAATATTTATTTGTATATACAGGATGAAGTGAATTGAAATCAATTTTAAATTCTATAAAGTTTCTATAGCGTTAACCAGTGGTGAGCTGTAAATATTTTAATAATGAGATCAAGTTTTGCTGATTTATTTCTTAATTATGTACAATTAGATTATACATTTATGAAAAAAAAAACTTTTAATGCATGCGTTATAAATGACAAGAATATTATTACAATATAAGATTAGACAAATAAAAGAGCCATTATACATACAAATTAAAATGTAATAAAATCGAAAATAGTACGTCCCAGCGTTCGCATCAAAATTTCATGACTTTGTGCACACATAATATACTAAACTTACAAAAGAAAATTTATAATAAATACTATTGTATATAACTTTGTGTTGTATTATTTGTTTCGATATGAGCGAATATTACAAAGAAATAATTTCTAATCAAATTGTAACAATAAGATCTGTAATATCCGGAGGTACACTAAATTATTTTAAAATTTTATCACTAGCAGACAATAACATAAAAAAAGGTATATGTGTACGTCTAATGCATCAAAAACATTTACATCAATTAGTAACTATATAAACATTTGATCAATTAATTTATAATTGTATGAACTAGACTTTTATTTAATACAGGAGATATAAATTTAATAATGGGATTGCAAACCTAGTACAGCTCAGCACTGACGTTAACCATACTGATTGAATTCTGATCATGTATTTGAAATTATCAACAAGAGTAAGAAATTGGCTTAACATTTAGATAATTCCTAGTTTACACCACTGGCTTTGGTCTCAGATAGATTGTACAGTACTCCAATTCCAGCAACAATGGATAATGTATAAAACTTCATTACATGTGAACTAGAATATTCAAAACGTTAACTATTCAAACTAATAGGAAAATACTACGATCAATATGAAAATGTAATATGCGCGAGTAAACAATAAAACGAATTGAATAATTTTTAAATAAACTTGTCACTTTATTTCATGTCTTGTAATAAGTCCAACCCAACCACTTCATTCAGTCGTTCCAATAGATATAAAATGACACAATTTTGATAAATAATTCTTATAGTCTTCAATTTTACTCCGGACAAATTATATTTTTCATAATAATTATAAAGTATACACAGGATTGAATCCCGCCATGTTCAGCTTCAAAGTGCATGATTCACGGACGGAAATAACAGTATTTTAATACGCAAGCGTACAACGATCTTGAAATAAGAATGACGTAAACTTCTATGCCGCGTATTTAAATTTCACATAAATTTCATATTAGGATTGTTATCTAATTATAAATAACATGCAAAAAGACATTTAATATTTGTTTATATCTGCAGTATTCTTCAACTCGGAAGTACTTACTGATTTAATTCTATTCGTTACCAACTTCAGTAACCTTTGTAATACACAAGATAGTATGTCAAACGAGAAATAAATTAATTGTTTTAACAATAACATAATGTGTTATTTTGATTTGAGTTATGTTAAATATATTGATAGTAATGTATATATTAAGTGCTAAAAGTATATGTTAAAATAACAAAACTTAATTTTTATCATAAATCTGGTTGACACATTATTCCACTAGGTAAGTAATTATTTTTATTTTGTAGTATGTAGAATGATGATTTTTTTTTATTATGTTTAATGAATTTATTTTTGTATATAAGTGTTTTACTGATATTTTCATACTATATAGAATGTATTGACGTTTAATTAACATTTAATTATAGATTCAGATACAATATTCACATAAAGATTAGAGTGCAATTAGGTTCCTACGTATCACAAACAACATTTATTTAACTAGTTTTAAAATAACAATTCCTCATTACAATAATTTTCTTTTTTATTTTAAATTATAGTAAACAATTAAATTTGATGATTCATAAGTATAGTAAGAAAAATTGTGACTTTTGTTTGTATTTCAGAATAGAATTTTCATGTGGTCATGACACATTACTGGTGGATGCATTGGTTTTGGATTACATGTCGTTTAACAGGTAATTCATGTAACTGAATGATTTGGTGAATGATAATATGTGTAATGTTTTTAGTGTATATTGTACTGGCACATTCCACACCGCTAACTCCAGTATCTACAGTCGCTTCCCAATCCCAATCCCAATTGGAGATAGAGCAAAACCGATCACATCGGCCACTGAACCTTATTGACGAGACAGGGACAGCCATTCCGAAATCACAAGTCGCTATTACTGTCCCGTTCACTACTACTGAGAGTGAGACGAGTCACAGTTCCAAGAGTCTAACGTCATGTCGAAACCAAACTGTCAATGTGAACATAAATATCAACAATAGTAACAGCACAGCTCCATCACAACTGTGTAGCCAGACATTCTATAGTGACAGTCTGCAGGTGGAACCGACAACAGCAATAAATACGGATGATAATAGTACTAGTACCAGTAGTAGTGCAGACGTGAACAACACTAGTGTGATAGTAACACAGAGCAAGGAACTAATTAGTAAGAAGGGTGACGGTGAAACTGAAGTAGAATCATCGTGGAATGCTGCAGCTATCACAGGTGTGTCGTTCGGTGTGTTATTAAGTGCGGCTGTGTTGGCGGCCGCTAGTGTCGTGTTGTACCGTCGCCGTTACCTCAACAAACCGCAGACGCTAAACGATAAGTGCAGTAACCCTGACTCCAGCGGCTACATCGACGACAGCACCATGAGAGTACGTTTACTTTTACATATACAAAATGTTCAGTAAACATTTTTCATTTTGTTCTTGTTGCAGGAAAATTCAGAAGAAATGTACAGCTTAGATAATGATTCGTTTTTAAATAGTTTAGAAGCAATGACAATTCAGAATTACTGGACAGACAGTGTCAAGCATACAAAGTTATGAGTTACGATAGAGAATACAATAATATGGTTATGGAAAACACGTAGTGTTTCAGTTTCACATTATGTAAATCTTCACAAAAGACTCATTGTTTTAACTATTTTAATTGTTATATTTTATTTGATTAAAAATTGTGATATTTATATCTTGTATGCATATTATAACTATTAATTATTTATTTACTGTCTTTAATACAATACGTGTACCAGAGTGTTTATAAATTTGTGCAGCAACATAATCAAAAATTATATTACATGTATAATATATTATTTTATATAATCAAATGGCATTATTTATGTATTTCTTTGTTTTAAGTAACATTTATAAATCGTAAATCTATTCAGCAACATAAATAACGCAAGATGTATAGTAATAAATAATAAATATTGAAATTCCAAGGAAAATATGGGACCAGAAATGAAGCAATTTTTATAAATGTATCGATGGAAATGAAACGATTTTCTAATGTATCATTCTTTATAAACACTCTGTATTTGTATACGTATGAATATGAATTGTTAGATAAAAAAGCAGCCAAGTGAAATGATGGATTTCCAGCTTGTCGTACCGTTACTAACAAATCATTGAATGTTGAAAAAAATTAGTACAAAAATGTGTATTTTTGTAGTGTCAACATATCTGTTATTTTGTAAATATAAAGTATTCTATACGTTACCAGCCTCTAAGTACACTATTTAGGAACAAATGAATGTAATTCAATTTATAGAAAATTTAAATTCAAACCAGTACAGAATCAGATAATAGCACAAGTAAATGAACAAATATGAATATATTTAAAAAATATTAACTTTGTGCAATTGACTTATATCTATTTGAGTGTTTTGTTTATGTGTGTTGAAGTCGATTGGTTCGAGCAGCATTTCTGCTAATGTGAACCGAAACATCCCCTTTCATTGGCGAAGAATCGGAAGATAGTATGGTGAGATTCGGATCCTGATCGGACAGAACAGAAGGTTGCGGCGCATCAGCAACAGCATCAGGTACACGTCGCACATGGCGGATAACCTTCGGCAACAAGGGCCCTCGTACGAGACGACGCAAGCTGGCAGGCATGGCAGGCTCGGGCTCATCACTCAGGAGCATAGTGCGTGTCGCTGGTTGGTATGAGCGGACAGGCAGTATGGGCAACGGTGCTACTACTGGACTACTGTATTCTGATTCTGTACTAAGTCGATCTCTGTCTCTGTCCACTTCCTTGAATGTTGATGCGTGCACAGTCTTCTTACTCACGTTTTGGACAAGAGGCACTTTAGGTGTACTTTTTATGTACATGGCTATTGGACTCATGATATTTCGGAAGCTTGGCGATTTTTTTGATATTCGTCTAGGAAGTTTAAATGGAGATGGCGATTCGTAACAATGGCCTTTTTCTGACTGTCTATGAATCAACTTGTTTTTATTTTCTGTACTAGATGATTCCAATTCATTTTCTTTACTAGTGAATAGCAATTTTCCATCATTTGGCGAATAATTCTCTTTTTCATATTCGGTCTGTGATTTTTCGTCTACACATTTCATTTCAGATGGATCTTTATTTTCATTTATATAATTTTCACCAAATTTCATTAGCATTTCCATTTCTTCCAAGGTACAATTAAAGTCAGAATTATCATTAATGTTACCATACGAGCATTCAGATTTTTCTGGGGTAGAATTTAGAGAAATAGATATTTTATATAGGTCTGGGGAAGACTTGAGTTTTAAGTTTTCTTGCGTTGAATTTAAAGAAATTGATGCTGATTTCTCTAAAGTAGAGTTTAATGAAATAGGTTCATTTTCATCCAGATTTAAATATTGTATTTTTAATGAATCGTGGTCCACTTGGTCTAATTTATTCACAGATTCTGTAATTTTTAAAACTGGTGTGCTAAAATGAAATTTATGATTTTACAATATATACTAAATAATACACTACAATTCATAATTTTAATCATTTGTAAAAATATTTACCTATCAGACAGATCTAATGAATCTCTGTATAGTCCTGTAGATGTGGATTCTACATTGTTGGATGAATCTTGTACATTTTTATCTCTGGATACATTTGCAAATGATTTTGAGCATCTCGACTTCAAATTGTTCCTCCTAAAATACAGGTTACAGATTTGTCACTTACAATTTTCTTTAATGTTATGTAAATTTATTACTAAGCACTTGAACATTTTAAATTTCCGCTTATTTAATTTGAATCTGTAGGAACTTCACATCAATAAATTATGTTCTAATTTCACTACTGTCAGTTTGAACAAGACTAATTACCTACAGATACTTTAAAAGTAAGTATTATTAATATATTATTACATTACCCTTGTGGAAATACATCTTCATAATAAAATTTAATTACGCTATCATCCAAAACATCGCTGTCTTGAAACTTTTGTAGTGGTTCGAATAATTCATCACTACATAAACTAAATATAAATGAAGACATTATACAAACTATGTAGTATTGTAAATGTATGTTACGATTACTATAAATATTTAATAACTTACTTATAATGTTTTAAATTTGATATCACTTCGCGTTTCGTTAATGGCCCAAAGAAAATTTCTTCATTGTCGGTATCACTTTCTTCCATTTGTCTTAGAATTTCCATTGCAAAATTATAAGTAGTACGTACTACTTTCAATAACGGTTTACACTGGTATGGTACAAGTTTGAACATGCAATCCTGTTGTCGTTCAGTAAATACATTTTTATTCAAACATAACATGAACGAACCCTAAACTAGAAGTTCATATTCAGTTGGATAATTTGTTTACCTTTCGGCAAATGAGTATTTTTATGCCCATAATCACCTATTCATTTGCTACTCTAAATGTATACTTTTTTTAGTGAAATACGAAATACTGAAATGCACCTGTTCTTCAAAATATATTTTTTGTATTAAACCGAGCATAGGACCTGAATAAACAACTACGACATAAACACCGAGCGAGCAGGAACTCACATACTTTTAATGCATAAATATTATTATTTACAGATTGGATTTTGCGCATTTCAAGAAACTGGAGTTCAGTAATAGTACACAAGGGATGGCGGTGGTGACGCTATCGGTAAATCAAAATTATTCGTCAGAACGAACTGAATGTGTGTATGATAATTTCAGTTGAGAGTAAAAAATTGTAGATTTGTATAATATAAAAATACTTATAATAATAAAGTAAATTCGTAAGTGCGCTCTGTAGTGAATGTGTAAAAGACGTGTAATTAAAACGGGTAACGTGTACGAAGGGTTGTTCATGTACTAAGTACGATAACATCTACCCGAAAATTAAAATATTATAGTATACCGCGGTAGTTAATTCAGGTCAGTACCACCGGTAGAAATAATCGAGAATCATCGAGTGTTTTTTTCATAATTTCCTATTACTTTGATTTTAATGAAATGTGGTAAAGTGAAACACGTTCATTCTATCAGGTTTTCTGGTTATGCAGGAATCAGGAACCACTGAACCAGGAAGAAATCCACGATTCACCGTCGACGTCGAAATATTCTGTTATATACGTCGCTAGCTAACGAGTACCTGGCTTGAGAGTGTGTAGACTGTAGACTGCAGACATCAGTGAACAACTGAACACTGACGACTGACACTGAACATACAACTATAACGTCGTTTTCAATTTCCACTGCGTGAATAGAATGTTTACTTTGTGGTACTCTGTCCTCTCCTTCAAGGAGTACAGGTAAGTTATTCATTGTTTCGTTATTATATTTAGCTCATTCGTAATATGTAAATATCAGTTTTTGTCAATATGTAGTGGGTAATTGCAGCATATTTTTAAAATAACACCGGTATATTGGATCATACAATGTGGCTAAATGCCAAAAGAAAAGAATTATTTTCGGTGCCGGTTCTATGTTAGTGCGTGCTGTTGCTGATAGATGGTAGCTTCAGCAACGTGAACAGGAACATTGTTCGATAATACATTATTGCAAACGCTTTTGCTACTACAATTTCAAACCTTCATGTATTGTGGGTCACAGCCGTATATTGCTCTAGTGGTCTAGTGCTACATGCTACTACTTTAAACTGGTTCAGTGATTATTTGTTATTGTTTACTTCAGATGTTTGTTGTTAATTAACGAGCAGCCCCTAAATTTGTTGATGCGTAACATTCATTAACTCATTAGACATTAGATGATGACTGTAACATTATTTATACTATACTATATCATGCTGTCACATATTAACATATTCGAAATGAAATGTAGTCCACACTCCGTCTATGAATTCGGTTTTAGTTGTACCTTGCACTGACGTCAGTAGAGTTACAGCATGGCACTCATCCTTTATGTTCTTGTATATAAATACCATATCATGTGTGTTGGTTTTATTTGAAAGTCTGCTATATTTTGAGCGTAGCAATATAGACGCGCTGGCATAACAAGCACCGCATTACAGTTCATATTCATATTGGTAGCACATGCACATTCTATAATGTAAGTTGTTACGTATATGATTTTAGCAAGGTCTTTATTTCATTACCTATACCTATAGCATTGAACTTGAACTCGTATAATAAACATTTATTACATGATGGAAACCTGTTCTTATTATGTATAAGTAAAGTATGAACGATGAAAAGGCAAAATATTTTAAATTGAAATGAATATGAATATCCTGATTCCCAGTTCCTGGGCTGTTGGATGTTGGCCGTAGATGCTGCCCCCTACATGCCCGTGCCCTCTTGCCTATGTCGCCCGTCGCCGTGTCATTTGCCAGAACCAGACTGCCACTTGTGAATAATATTTTAGAACGCTAAAGATAAACAACATTCTTCTATTTTCTGTGTTAATTATACTATAGAGACGGGCTGACGGGGCTGAGCCGTTTAGCTGTTACTGATGCTGATGCGGACCAGCGTTATAATGAGAATGAGAACGAAAATAATCATTTTCAATAAAACTACAAGACTACGTTATGTATGTTTCAATCTAAATAATACGAATTTACGTTGTGCATCGTACTGGACACTGGACTTCATTCAATTTACATAATAATATTGGAAATAAAATTCATTTTGGATGTGTGCCATTGAATAAGTGAATGTGTGCATATTGATATAGAATAAACGAATTTTCTTTAATTTTAAAGAATGCTTTAAATTCTAGACTTCTAGCCATTGTTTAACATAGAAAACCAACGAAATGAGCCAATTCTATTATCCAAATGAAATAATTGTGTAAAAGGAGAGGCATAGCATGAATAATATATGCATTGCATATGCATACACCATTAAGATACATTGGCTCTTGGTGCCCTAGTCTCCTGGTCCTGGCAACAGTTACAACTCTATCACTAGCTGTAGCCAGTAGTAGCTGTGGACCATCATTCCCAAAATACTCACAATATTTCCAGGGCCACGGCCGAACAGTCATATCGTCGTGTCGTCGTATCGTGTCGAATAACAGCACCAATCGATTTAATTTTATTTAACTTACATCTCTACGTTACTATCCGCTCTATTCTTCACAATTCATCTATATTCATATCAAGTAATTATTAATTTCGGATACTAGTTTCAATACTGATTGTTGTCTTTTTCATTTCATAACTCAATTTATTTTCTACATGTCTATTTATAGAATCTAGTTATTCAGCTCTTAGATACGAGTATTACAATTACCAGGTATAGTCAAATATGATTATTTAATCAATGATTACATTTAATTTTCACTTGCACACATACATATAACCTTATTGAAGGATTATTCTGTATCAATGTCTAAAGTAAATTAGTCAAATGACAAATTGCTTCGTCCTTCACTCTTCACTTTACTTTCAACTTTCTGGGCCGAGTCGATTATTTTACTAATTCCTCTATTTTTGGTAAACGAAAAATTAATAAAGACTTTAAGAAAATAAATATAATTAAGAAATTACACAAATGTATGTATATGTAGGTCGCATGTACATTGTACATGTACATATTTACATTTAATGATGTGATTTTGACCTTATGTCGCGGTTTCGATCCGGTATATATATATATTATTCATTTTCTTTTCGATTATTTGTTTTAAATGTGGAATCATAATATGATGATCAATTTGATTTCCTTCTTGAGTCGTTTGTGTTTTTACACAAGTGCAGTGGAAAATTTAATATTTTTATCAACAAATGAATTGTATCTAATTATGTAAACAAGAGCTAATTCAATTCATGCGTACTTGTAGATAACTGCAAATATCTTAATTATATTAGGATTACGATGCGGTAAGATTATAAAATACAAATTAAGTTTCAGAGAATTGGTGGATGAACCATCTCATTATAAAAATAATCAATATTCTAATTTATATTTACAACAAATAACACAGATAATACATGCAGTAAATAATTATGCTTATACACATTTGAATACATTGTATTTTATTTCGGAAATAATCATAAACCAAATCAATATTGGCTATTATATTGACCATTATTGTTTGAAACTCCAATAAAATCGTTATAACATGTAATTTGGCTACCATTCATCTATCGTAAATTACAAATTGTACTATTCAACTGGAATGTTAACTGGGTAATACGTATAATGTTTACTTTGAAATATTTTCATAAAAATAAAATAATGTAAAAAGTGATTTTGAAAATATGTAATTGTCAAGCATTTACTATGATTGTGTGGTGCACATGCACAAGGTCAGTGTCATGTGCCTATATTTGCATATATTAGTTTGTTGTCAAGGTTATCAAATGTAAGCACAAGCAGTAGAACAGTGAAAACTGCTAACTGCTAGCGTGGTAGCGTGGACTCGGTCACGTACGAGATACGAGTATAGCTAAATCACACATGTGGATGTGATCTCGATAACATACGTATGAGATGAGTATGATTCATATACCGTTCATTGTTTTATAAATGAAATAATTCAATCATTTTTCATTGACTTTCAGGAACATTTTATGTGAACATATAATGAAAATATTCCAACTCAGATTTATATTAGTTTTTCACAATGTCATTCTGTCGTTCCGTTATATAGTTTTCATCATTTGACCATGAAACTTTTTTCAACTTTTACCCTGAACTAAAATCAACGTTATTTTATATTTTAAATAAGAACAAACATAAATAAAATGTGGATATATAGTTGAGTTTCCTTAGCCACTAGCCAGTCTTGAAGTTTTGTGCTTAATTCAGTAAATAATTATTTCATTTATTTACTTTTGTGTAGGCTGTAGATGTAGATATCATTCAATAATTACAAGTTAATTGATATGATAAGATTAATCATTGCTGCTATTTGTTTAATTTTTTCTTTTTTTCTTTCTAATGATAAGCGACTGCTTATCTAAGTTCAAGTTTCTGTTCAGCCCAATTAGCAATTAATGATCATTATGAATAATTTGAATTGTTTTTATAATTTATTTATTTTGAATATTATGTTGTCTGTATTTTTTTGAAGAAACTCAACGTGCAGTGGCAATGCATGTGCTAAAAGCAACGACGTTCGACCGAGTTCACCGAAGCCAATAAAACCTTCGACACCCGTGCAAATACCATCGAAACCGAATCCGTCTCCTGCTCCTGTTCCTGTTCCAGTTCCAGTTTCAGCTCCAGCTCCAGCTCCTGTCCCTAAACCTTTGATCAAACCAACAACACCAGCATCACCAGCTCCAACAACCACAAGAGTACCACCACCAACGAGTCGTTTCCAACAGCTAGAGCAGCAACAGGAGAACCGTGCACGTGGATACCAGTCCCAGATATCGCCATTAATTACCAGGAAACCTGACGCTACTTCTACAACATCGGCACAGTTCATCAAACGCGAGAACAGCTACTCCTCCGAGGAAGAAGAGGAGGCTGACGAGGACGACGAAGATGAGGACTCCGAAATTGAGAGAATAGATCTGCATCATAAGTACCTACTAATTTTTTTCTTTATGCTATGCTTCAACTTCACTAATTCTAACATAATATTTATTATTTATATTTAATTTACTTTCATTTAGTTTGGTTTGATTGTGTTTTACTTAATTGTCTAATTTTTTTTTTTATTTGTATAATGCGTCGATTATAACAAAACAACGAAATGTTCACAAAATTTAAATAAATTGTCAGTTTCTTTTTGAATATATAGGTTAGAGAACCTTGTCCAATAGAAGTTACTGCAAATGTACAATAGCAAAAAGTTCAATTTCAGAAAAGATTTAAGCATCATTGCTCGAATACTTAGATGATATCTATTTGTTTATGATTATATTGTTGTTAACTGCGAATGTCGTACGTCAGCGTCAGCACATCTGGTTGTTAATAAACAGTCAATTAACTTAATTATGTATGTCTAGAAGCTGGAACGGAATAATACGAATAATACCTTTTTTTTACTCAACCCAACCAAAAGTATTGAGTTTTATGAAAATTTGAATAGCCAGAGTTATCTAAATAAATAGCTTTCCACATATTCATGTTCACATAACACTTTGTAAGCTGAAAGATCAGGATTGGCAATATTTATATATAGATAACTCAAAACAAAGTAAAATAGGCAACTGTTTGCTGGCAAACTAAATTGACTATGTTGTGCAATATTCATTCGAAAATGTAACTACTAACTACATTTTTCACTAAGTTACTATAGTATATTTGCCGTATTTCATTAAGGTTTATTATTTAACACTGTTTAAATAAAACTACATAATATGGAAGGGTAAAAATAACCAATTAACCTACACCTATACGTTAAACTATTAGAATAAGTTTTTGTAATTTTTATTTATTATCTTTCTACAGTATTTTGTACAATTTGCAGATAGACCGAATAATAGCCGTGATTGAAGTTCAAGTTGAAAGGAGCTTAGTTGATTGACATCAGAGATCCTATTAGAATGTTAGTGTTGTTTTTCTTATTGGTGTATTGTAAATTTATTTTAAATTGTTATTATTTATATATTACTATACAGTTATGAATTGTAAAATTTTATTGAAAATAATTATATGTTGTTTTTATTGAATCTATTTTGCATCATTTTTTATCTTATGTTTATTTTGATGTTTTCTATTTTATGAAACTATAGTACGCTGTAATATAGTGTCAGTTAAGTATCTATTGTGAAATAACAATATTTTTCAATTTTATATGAATTTGTTCACATTTTAGTTTAGCTATTACATTTACGTAGATTTTAGTTTTGGCGGTCGTTCAGGGCGAACACGAACAGGGAAAAGAGAATACTGAAACTGAATACACGCAAACATGTATTGGTATTGGTTTTGTGTGGTTGTGTTGGTGATGGTGATGCACCGGGCACCAACATCCAACATCCCCGCCATCCTCTTGTAAAGTGAACCCCGCCTCATAGACGTTGCCAAGTGTTGTCGACCAGTGGCGGCGTGTGCCTGTGCCTGTCTAAATGTAGAACTGTAACGTCACGTGAGCCGGAGCCGATACTTGGAGGGGGCGAAAGACTAGCTAGACCTTCGAACACGGCGTTGGATCGCAGGCACACTCAGTTTGCTCTTTACAGAGGAAGCTCCTAAGCGGTTGCACGTTTGCACGGTCGGTGTTTTGGTGTTAGCACTTTACGAAAGGTGAGCGATCATTAACAATCATAACTTAGACTTTCACTATCACATAACCTAACATAACATTGCGTACCTGTATTGTTTTCGCTTTCTGTGTTTCTTATCCTTGTTTGTGATTTAAATGTCGTGAGTATGGCACTAGGTTATTTTATCTTCTCTATATAATGCAATAAGTAGAATGCAGTGCTTGTATCGGCAAATATAAGTCAATCAATAATACTATAAGTGAATATAGATAATTTTGTCACGAGATTGTCGTCATTCGACAACAATTAAATTTGACTAATTTGTTTCATGATTTATATGTGCGTACAGTTCATTGTGTGTGTTTATATGTATGTGTGCAAGTGAGAGTGAGTTGTAAGTGAGCATTGTTTAGTCTTATACAGAATACTGTTTGCTTCCCCGTAAATTTTAATGAAAACTAAAGTCAACACACGGATGTACGTAATTTAGTCATTTCCTGTTGGTGTGTAAAACATTCATAGGAGACAGTAATTTCCTCAAGTAAAATGAACGGATGTCACGTTTCAAACATATGAACCGGCATGAAATTCAAACTGATAATCCTTTACCAATTTACTAGTTATTTCTAGTCTATAAATTTTTGACATTTTGTTATTAAAATCGGTTGTAAAGTTTAGGGAGAGAAAATTTTGTAGTCCCACACACAACCGATTCAAATGCATGATCAATTCAATTGAATATTTTTGTAAGTTTGTCATAAATTCATGGTTTCAATGAATTTCGATAATATTCCATCGTAATTAACATATAGAGTCTAGTGATACTGATAAATGTTTTCTATTTAGTTAGACATTTGACAGCAAAACTCAGGCAGTCAGACAAGGGAGAGTGTAGAGTGGTCGATGTTGTGTGGGGTGGAATGAATGTGCAGATTATCGATCTGTTTGGAGCTCGGGCCGGCGGCAGGCGGCGGGTTCTCGCGGTACACTGGGTACAGTGAGTGGGTGTACGGTGTACGGCACACGCCAGTCAAGTCAGATCGGCGGCTTCGCGTTCGCGCAACGGGACTTTATTCGTTCCGTAATCTGTTCTCTTGTGTCGTGCCGGCCTGATGCCTGGTGTATCTATAAGTAACAATTAGATTCAGTGGTTGTTAATTGTTTAGTAGTTACTGTTGTGTGTATGACGGAAACACTGAAACAAGAGTAACAGTGAACAACACAACGAGAAAGAAACAACACCCAAGTCAGGATACGATACCGGCTACCAGCTGAGACTACAACGTACAACGTACACCGTACAACGTACAGCGTACACAGTACAACGTACAGCTTAGCAGGGTTGGGCGGAGTCCCTGCATGGTACAGCCACCATATTCCATGTAGATAGATCGAATTAACTGTAGTTGAATCACTTGAATACTTCACCAAACATCACGTAGAGTGAGGTGCTTGTATGGATAGTTAGTGAAAGGAGTGGCTGCTTCTCTTTAATCGACTTGGACTCGGGTTCTGCCGTTTCATTTCATTGTTGGGAAAATGGGTGGGTGTGCTTCCAAGGACAAAAAGACAACTAAAGTCGACGATGATTCCGCAGGGTTAGTACCACACAGATACCGTTCTATCATTACAGCGTACAGCCAGCCATCGACATCGGGCTACTATCACTTTCTATTATCATTTTATGTTCAAAATTCAATATGATTTAAATGTTGTGGCTTGGCGTGTTCAGTTGAACATTGAAGATAGCTGTGTTGTCTATTATATTTCTTATATCTGTGTCTTCTGTCTGATTTCTGGTTCTGAGTGGAATTGATTTCGCCAAGTGGTCAGTTGGGGTTCACGATTAAGGGTGGTAAGGCGTTGAACGTTGAACGGATCCTGCTCCCTTATCGCACATGTATCTAAATCATGAGTCAGATCTACACATAACATTCTTCGAAATGAAATGGCTTGTTCTTAGCGCAATGTCTTAGAGTATCATTGCACGAATAACCTCTAGCTTTGTCTGCTGGTACTGATTAAACATTGAAATATTGCAGCGAATTGGAATAAATTAACCAAACCAGTGTCGTTGTGTGTCGTTTCGTTTCATTCATTTATAATTCTAACATCCATTCCACTTATTCTAGTAATACGCATGTGTAACATTCCATTGAATTTAATTTAATTCAATTCAATTCAACACTACAATACAATAACCTAACCTGCACGGGTATCAATATCATTCGGTTTCAATATACACTATTCATTGTTTTGCATTTGTATGGTGTTGCAGAAACAAGACAAACAACATGGTTGACGCAGCTGTTATTGAAAAATTGGAAGCCGGCTTCAAGAAGCTGGAAGCTTCCGATTCCAAGTCTCTGCTGAAAAAATACCTTACCAGAGAAATCTTCGACAACCTGAAGACCAAGAAAACTTCTTTCGGCTCCACCCTGCTTGACTGCATTCAGTCTGGTATTTATAAATATATATTTAATTTGCTCATGTTAGATATATTGATTGTAAATTGGTCCATCTGTTGTATAGGCTTGGAGAACCATGATTCGGGTGTCGGTATTTACGCTCCCGATGCCGAGGCCTACTCCGTGTTCTCCGATCTGTTCGACCCCATCATTGAAGACTACCATACCGGCTTCAAGAAGACAGACAAACACCCTCCCAAGAACTGGGGTGACGTGGACACCTTCGGCAACCTGGACCCGACCGGCGAATACGTCGTGTCGACCCGCGTGCGCTGCGGCCGCTCGATGGAGGGATACCCATTCAACCCGTGCCTGACCGAGGACCAGTACAAGGAGATGGAACAGAAGGTGTCGTCCACCTTGTGCGGCCTGGAAGGTGAACTGAAGGGCACATTCTACCCGCTGACCGGCATGGGCAAGGACGTACAGCAGAAACTCATCGACGACCACTTCCTGTTCAAGGAAGGCGATCGCTTCCTGCAAGCCGCGAACGCGTGCCGCTTCTGGCCCAGCGGCCGCGGCATCTACCACAACGAGAACAAGACGTTCCTGGTCTGGTGCAACGAGGAGGACCACTTGCGTCTCATCTCCATGCAGATGGGCGGCGACCTGGGCCAGGTGTACCGTCGCCTCGTCACTGCCGTCAACGATATCGAAAAACGTGTTCCCTTCAGCCACCACGACCGACTGGGTTTCCTCACCTTCTGTCCCACCAACCTGGGCACCACTGTGCGTGCCTCCGTACACATCAAAGTGCCCAAGCTGGCTGCCAACAAGGCCAAGCTGGAGGAGGTCGCCAGCAAGTACAACTTGCAGGTGCGCGGTACCCGTGGCGAGCACACTGAGGCCGAGGGCGGCGTGTACGACATCTCCAACAAGCGCCGCATGGGTCTCACTGAGTACGATGCCGTCAAGGAGATGTACGATGGCATCACAGAGCTCATCAAGATCGAGAAAGAACTTTAAATCCATACCACACTCTCTTCAGTTACATTACAATACAATACAATACAAATACAAATATAATCATATTATGTTTCACGTGTATGGCTAAACAAATTAAACTTTCATTTTCAGTATTATCTAATTTAGAATTATTTATTCAAATTGTAATAGTACATTTTTATTTTATTTTACTAAAGCTTTCTAGTCTGCATTGTTAAGTAATAAGAATGATAAATATTGTATTATATCGATATTAAATAAATGCTGTACACAAAAACTAAATGTATTTTTAAGTTATTGCTCTTAAAAAAATAAAAGACAAATTAAATAAAACAGTCCACTTTATTTTCATAAATTTAATTATTGCTTTCCAGGAACATAATGGCAAGGTAACTTTACGTTAGAAACAACGTGATATTTGTTATTTTTTATTAGTTGAAGTAATATTTAACATATTTATAATTGTTAAATTTCAGTATTTACTAATATTTTTAAAGTTTCTCGTAGACTAATATTTGTAACTTGTAATATATTTCTAGGGCATAATATATTGTAAAGGCAGATAATATAAAATCATACGGGGAAAGTAAAAGTGTTTTATTAAATAATTTTCATTATATACTCAATTTAGAAAACTAGACTAAATTAATGGAAAAATGTTATGCAGTACACAACCGCAATATTGCAAAATATGAATACATATTATGTATACAAGTTGAATACTTTCATACATCATTTTGGTAATAAAGTTTCACGGGTGCGAATTCGCAACATACAAAAACAATGGTACTTTTCACTCACACATTTACGTAAAACGCCAATGTTTTAGCCTGAAAAAATTGCTGTGTTCAAGACAACTACACACATCTACATATAATATAATATAGGTAACATGAATGTTAAATATTGCGGTGTTCTTTATTTAATCAGCTTTTGCTGTCAAGAAATTAAAAAATAGCTGACGAAATCAATTCAAATTTGCTCACTAGTGACATTTCTGTTATTGGCCGTAAATAAATGACGTAGCTTTGACGTATATCAATGAACATTTGAAATTTGATACTGTTTTTGAAAAATTGTATCTCGAATACCAAACATTTGAAAGACGTAAAATATGATCTTACATATAGTTTTATGCATTACTTCATTAAAAAATAAAACCGAAAATGTGAAATAACTCCATATTGACCGTTTATTTAGTTCTTTGCTAATTGTTATGTGTTAGATATATACATATTATAAGATTACAGTAAGCCGGCAGTTTATTGTGTACACACCAGCTTTGGTATATGTTTGTTATTTAATTATAATATATTACATAATTATTTGATTGTTTTATAATCGAATAAGTTACCATAATCGCAATTATTATTTATTTTATTTATGAAACTTTATACTAAAGAATTTATATTTTATAAAATTATGATTACTAAACAAGTTTATGCATAATAATCATACTCGTTTATTTATATAAATATTCATTGAAAAGAACAGTTTAGAAATAGATGACGACACGGTTTATATATTTACTAATATATTACTTATTTAAAAAAATACAAATATTTCTGTACTATACCTACAGGGTATGTATATTACAGATTTTGGTCCAGTTAATAATACAATTAAATATACAATATAGAACAACAGTGAACATATTTATTTATCAAATATATATTCTACCTCTCTTGTCTAATTATATTATAATAGCATTACAATTACTTATCAGTCTTTTTGAAAATTGATGAAATCCATTAAGAATTTGAATTAGATGAGATAAAAATATAGTTGAAAAATAAATGAATGCTAATGCATTAGTTCAGATCGGCACTCGTATTTGCAAATGATGCTTAGTTGGTGTTGTTTGCCATTTCTTGGTCACGCTCGCCATCGCCTCTGATTTCCGTGAGCTCTGTAATACACGCAATAATAAAGTTATAATAAGAGCAGTCAGTATGCACCAAGTACCAGTTGTACCCTCGATTGCTTCGTTTTTATCGTTCACGTTGAGATTCTTCGGTACCGTTAATAGCCCATCTGTTGTCACCAAATTCGACGGTTTCATCTACACTCACAAAAGTATTCATTCAATATAATTGATAAAATCAAATCGAGAATCAAGTATCGAATTATTTACAACTTACTTGTATTTGTTCATTCAGTTGCTTAATTTCTTCCTTTTTCTCTTCTAAAGTTGTGCGTAAAGCATCCAAATATTGACTTTTTGATGCATCTACAATCTTAAGAGATTCCAATTCAGTTTTACACATCGATAAATTGTTTTCTTTTCTGCAATTGTCATTATATGTTATACAATAATATAAATATTCTAACTAAACAGAAATACTTTTTTAAAGTTGCTTCATAATCTGTTAAACCATGATCCCTTTGTACTTTTAATTCACCGATTTGTATTTCTAATTTGTTTTTGTCATTTGTACATTGGTCTCTTTCTACACAACTAAAAAAAGAACAATTGTTAAAATTATATGTTACAATAAATATTTTGTAGTCTTATTGCCATAATTTCATGTGTTCTTCTAAAATTGTTATCTGACTTGCAAGATCATAATTCTGACTGGAAAGAGACCACCAGTTGCACAGTAATACTACATAAAGTAAAATACATCCTGCTACCAAGAATCGTCCATTTGGTAATCTCATATCAAATCCCATTGTTATTTAACTGATATTGTAACAGCAACTCTGCAAATAAACAACAGTCAAATTCACAGTTTGACATTTCTAAAAGATTACATGTATTTCTTTGTAAGAAAACACTAAATACTGATTGATTCATTCAAGTATTTTATCAATTGCGATCTTTAGAAATAATTTTATAGATTCATTTTAGATATAATATTAATAGTAAATATCATAATCATAACCTAAATCGCAATACGTTTTGATTCTGTGCACTGTTTGTATGAGATTTTATTTATTGAGTAATGTGCAAAATGAAATTTATATGAATTATAGTACAGAGATCATATAACTTAGTTAAATATGAACACTAGTGTGCAATTGTACTTTTGTTACAAGTTTATGTTAGCGAGATTTGAATTCACGAACTAACTATTCATTTAAAGCGAATACATGGTACAAATATTTATATAGAAGGATTATCTGATATTATATTGGTGCCAGGAAAATAAGGTTACGCATTGTTTAATATTAGTAATTGTAACACATAAGAATAAGCAATTGGTAGTAAATTGTAATAGCTAAAGAATTTGAAATTTTGTTAGTTAATTACATTGGTATTTATTTGATTATTTCCATTAATGATATCAATAATCGCAAAATTACTTCCTTTACTATACTTATATGTATTCAGTGAAATTTAGATACTGCTGCCATCTATAACTAATTTTCAGTATAAGAAGAATAAGAAACGTTGTTTATGGAAAGTTATAACGTTTTTGAAGTTTGAACAATTGCATTTTGTTTCCGTCAGATAACAAGTTGTTCTTATTGTGTGTAACTGTTTAAATTAAATATATATTATCTATGAAACACAATGTTGTCTATAAAAAAGGAGAAAAATGAACCGATGCAAGTATTCGTCAGAGTACGGTATGTAAATAACTAAGATAAATGCTTGAAATAAAAATTATTTATAAAATGATTTATATATTGCAGACCATTGAATAAACAGGAAGGAAATACTAGTGTAGTGGAAACTAGCAATAGAGAAGTTTTAGTAAAACATCATGGGGGCGTAAAGAAATATATGTATGACAGGGTATTTGGCCCTGATTCGAAACAAGTAAGATTTATAAGTGAATGTGTCGATTGATGATTGACGAGGGTTTATTTTGTTGCAGATTGATGTGTACAAGTTGGTAGCTGAACCCACAGTGAAGGAAGTCATGTCTGGCTACAACTGTACTGTTTTGGCTTATGGACAAACGGGCACTGGGAAAACCTACACAATGGCGGGAGGCACCGTCACTGAATTTAACACTTCCACCTCAAAACTGCCTTGGTTCGAGGTATGTCATTTATCATTTACCATTTACTTCTGATTTGTTGATTACTATGTATTTATAGGATGTTCATTCTGGAATCATTCCACGCACATTAGCTCATTTATTTGATGAATTACGAGTTCATCATTGTGAATACACTGTTCGTGTGTCATATCTGGAACTTTACAATGAAGAAATATTTGATTTATTATCGCCTGTGGAAGATAATACAAAATTAAAGTATGTAGTCCTTTGAATGTATACATATAGAATTGTAAATAAAATGATTACTTGTTTCATAGATTATATGATGATAGTATGAAGAAGGGATCTGTTATAGTTCAAGGGTTAACAGAAACTACTGTTAATTCGAAAGCAGAAGTGTACAGAATCTTAGAAAAAGGTGCCGAAAAACGAAAAATTGCGTCGACACTGATGAACGCGAACTCAAGGTAAGTTATAGAAATATTGCAATTGTAAACATATTCAGAGACAAAGAGCTGAATGTTTGTTTATTTGTTAGCCGTTCACATACAGTGTTCTGTATCACTGTACATACGAAGGAGAATTCGGTGGAAGGCTCAGATCTATTGAAAACAGGCAAACTGTATCTGGTAGATCTAGCGGGCAGTGAAAATATCAAGCAATCAGGGGCGAAAGATGTACGCGCACGAGAAGCCGTCAGTATAAATCAGTCCTTGCTGACCCTGGGCCGTGTGATCACCAAGCTGATTGATCACTCTGCACACATCCCATACCGCGAGTCCAAGCTCACACGGCTACTACAAGACTCGCTGGGCGGTCGCACGAAGACCACTCTGATCGCGACCGTGTCACCCGCGGCCTGCAACACGGACGAAACGCTCAACACCCTGAACTATGCACACCAGGCCAAGAGCATCACCAACAAACCGGAGATTAACCAGCGTCTCAGTAAGAAGGCACTGCTGAAGGAGTACACCGAGGAAATTGAGCGGCTGCGCAAGGACCTTGTGGCCTCGCGTAACGGCAAAGGCGTTTACATAGACGAGGAGAACTACGATTCGCTAATACGTGAACGGGACGTCCAGAAGGAAGAGTTGGCCGAGAAGATTGGTCAGATCCGCGTCATGCAGGACCAGATGGCACATAAAGAACAGCTCTGTGAAACGCTTAAGATTAGTCTCGAGGAGCACCAGAAAGAGGTGGAGGTTAAAGAGCTTGCCATCTGCACGCTAGAGAGTCAGCTGCAGGAAGCATCGAAAGAGATAACGGGCTTGCAGGAAGATAATGAGTTGAAACAGTTCCTCGTGGAGAAATATTCAGAGACCGAAGCGAAACTCAAGTGTACCGCCAAGGAACTCTTGACTGTGGCCGACACCACCACTGGCGACACGCGCAAACTTCACGACAAACTCGACGTCCTCGCCGACCTAAATAAACAGAATAAGCAAATATGTGAGCAGCACATAACCGAATTTAACTCCAAGGTGGATGGTATTGCGGACAAGCTCCGCCTATTCTACGACAAGGAATATATGTTTCATAAGAACGTAGCAGACATGCTTGCCACAATAGAAGAAACAAATACAAACAGCAAACACAAATCGCAACAAGTCATTGATAAGTTGCGTTCGTTGGGCAACAACATGAGCCAGCAGAGGACCGAGATGAACTGCGCTGGCCAATCAACTAAAATTGCATTTGAACTGGTGAAGCACAACATCAGCAATAACATTGAAACCTCCAAAGTAGCCTGCCTCACTAGACATGAGTCCTCGTTATTACCCGAGATTACTGAATTATGTGACGGTGTAGCTGAGAACGCCAAATTCGTCAACGGTATCATTGCAGAATGGAGGCAGATGATTGCTCAGAATTACATGAATGTGGATGAGTTTATCGGCTCATTGAAGAATCAGATATTGGAAACCAAAGATCAAGCGCGAAAACACGTTGAAACAGAGATGAACTTGTGCATGCAGATTCAAGAAGAAATTGAAAACGAAGTCAAGGACAAGGAAACTTACAAATCGGCATTGGATTCACAGTACATGAACGTATTGAAATCGTTAGAGTATATGAAGACGCTGTCGGAACAGTACGTTCAAAGTGACAATGATAAATGTAAACAACGCTTGCGAGACTTGAGCGGGCTTCACGATAACTTGCAGGATCTACAAAACGAGTACACGAAGAACTCTGTAAATGCTTGTGAATTTATAGATCGGTTTGCTGACTCGCTGCAACATAACACCCAGAAACATCACTCCGACATAGAGGAGACTCAAATGACGGTATGTTTGTTTATTATTTAGTATATGATATAATTGAAAAACTTATATTATACATTTTTAGACTACGCATATGACCAATAGATTGAATAAATCTGTGGACACTGTGAACAGCATAGTTCAGGAACACACTGATCTTGTCACAGCTTCGTACAGGGACATTGAAGAAGCCTGCAAGAACGAGGTGAACGCACAGGGGAATTTAGTGGGCGAGCAATTAATCAAACACTCGTCTTTGTTACAACACATTGAAAACGAAGTGGCGGAGTTGAAGTGCGAGTTGGAAACGGGCGTTGCGGAGTTGGAAGATGCCATGGGCAGCAGTGGCGAGTCGATGCGGTGCGCCTTAAAGGAGAACGATGCATTCTGCAGTGAGGTAGACTCCGTCGTGTCTACGGAGCTGGATACTTGTCGCCAGGGTTTCCGACGCCTGTACACCAGCAGCCTGAAAGAGTACAAGGCAACGGGTGAGACGCCGCAGCGCAGATACTATCGCTATCCACGGTCGCTGGTGGAGACTAAACCCGACAAACTGGTGGAGGAATATCAGCAAACACGCCGTGCAGCGACAACCGTGCCGCGTTTAGAACAAATGTTCAAGCTGGAAGAAGAGGAGGATGAGAATGACGATGAGGTAGAGAAAGAAAATGTAAGTAACGGCAATGAGACAAGTGTTAAGAGCGACGCTACGCAGCACGAAATCATCAGCACTCAAACTCATACGCAGCGACAAAATCTGCGGGAGGATTTACAAAATGAAGACAATTAGTACTGTTCCATTAAGTTAAGTTCATTATTACTGTGCATATTATTCTAAGATATATACATTATCTATGTAGGGACGAGTTAGTACTCTACTCATTTATTTGAATCAGTAAAAGACCTAGTCTTTATTTTCATTACATACTTAAATCTGTTCACAAAGAGTATGCGTATTTTTGTATTAAATATGTACATGAGATTCATATCTGTCATATCAACTTTCAATACATGAAGCCAATGAAAATTCTTTCAAAATTTGACAATAAATTATTTTTATAAAATAAATAAAGTGTTATAAATTACGCTACGCTAGATATGGATAAGTACGGGTAAGGGTAACGATACACGAGTCACGTAGTCACTGAGACACTCACGGACATGGAGTTTGTTTACAAATTATTTACACTGATAATCTGGTTGATCCAGCCAATGAACGACGATACCTTGACGTATACACCTGGTACGTCCTTGCGGCCACAGCCGAAGCCCCAGGACACTAGACCGGCCAACTCGTAGAAACCATCGTCCTGGCAAACGAGCGGCCCTCCGCCATCACCCTAAAATCAAATGATATCAATCGAATCGGAAACGATATCATAATAGAACAGATAGCATACCTGACAAGCATCATTGCCCTGTTCACCGCCAGCACAGAAGCTACTCGCTGGCAGAATGAAGATCTTCTCGGTAACTGCATTCAGGTTCCGGATACACTCGGCGTCACTAACGATAGGAATCTCAGCCTCACGTACACGCAACGGAATGGGTCCACCTTCCTCCATGTAGCCGTAGCCGGTGACGGTGCAGCGCTTGCCAGCGGCGTGCGACACGCCACGCGCCGGCAAGCACACGAGGCACACGCCATCCTTCAGTTCGGCCTGACCCTGCAGCTTGAGCAGCGCGATGTCGTTGTCCAGTGTCTGGCTGTTGTGGTTGTGGTGGATGTAGGTGGTGGCCACGCGCAGCGTCTGTGCACCCGGACTGCCGTATTTGCGCGTCAAGTCGTGGTCGCCCACGCGCACGTAAATCGCGTCGCCCGAACGAACGATATTTGTGACGCAATGGGCCGCCGTCAGCACCCACTGTGTGCCGATCAGCGCCGCACCGCACAAGTACTGGTTGAGCGAGTTGATGAGCGCCACCTGCCAACACCACTCGGCGTATTCGCCATCCTCGCCACCCACCACGCGGCTCGTGCGCGCCGTTCCCTTCACGCCGCACACGTACTTGCTGTACACTAATGGTCGCGCTGTGCTCGCTGTCGCTGTCGCTGTTGCTTCCACGCTGCTAAATGTAGACGAGACGACGGCAGTCGTCGGCGGCAGACTGATGGCCGTGGTATCGAGACCCGGTGCCTGTCCGAGTCCCAGTCCCACTACCGATCCCGTTCCGGTCACATCGTCCTCCTCCTTGACGCCCATCACCTCGCGAATCATGGACTTGGGTGCGCAACACTTTGTGCCGTACTTACGACACTTGAACAAATCGGTCATTTCCGCGTTCCCTATTTACAACATAACATAACATAACAAAACAACAAACATAATATGCTCGTACTTACGGAAACAGGTAAAGGAGAGAAGTGAAACGATACAAGAGCCAGGGCACTCGGATCGTGGATCAGGTGAAGGTGAGGGCCTGGAGGTGCTAGTGGGTGCTGGTGGTAGCGATGGCGGCGGCGTGGGTTTGGGTCTTGGCTTAGCAGTGCTGGGTGCGGCACAGCACACGGAGCCGCGCTTGCACGTGGATGTGTGCGGGATAAGCACGGCCGGACTCTTGCAGAATGCCGCCATGAGATTGAGGAAGCACGTACCAGGACACTTGGGGTAGTGTTGATCGGGTGTGGGTGCTGGCGATGGCGACGTTGGTGGTCGGTACGTGGTGGTGCTCATGCTTGTTGTGGCCACAGGCTCGAGCGGACCGTTCTCGCAACAAGTGCCTTCGTCCGGACATTCCGCTTCCGTGTTTATGTTGTCGCAGAAGAATGCGTCAAAGATGTGCACGCACTTGCCGTTGCATTGGTTCACATTCACATGATGGTTAACATGGCTAACATGGCTCACATGACTGATCGGTCTGACAGTAGGCCGACCAGACTGTGGATTGGGTGGACGCGTAGTGGTACGTGACATATTCTTATTGGGAATAATGAGGTTGGGCGGTGTTTTGTCGCCGAATACATCGCTCGACACGCAGCAACGGAGGCCGGCCTTACACAAATCTACCGTGTCCAGGATCGCCTCGCAATAGTCTGCTATTCGCTCTGCCACACAATCGCCTGGGCACGCTTTATTACCAGTTGCTCCTATTAACATCATTTATTTTACACAAGTTCAAGTTACAATATTTCCGATTTCGATTATCCGATTACCTAATACATTATAGTGATATTACCTGAATCTTTATTTTTAATTCCATTTTGCTTTGGAGGTGAATTTTTATTAGATGTCTAAAATAAATAGAAAGAAGTGAAATTCGAATGAAGAGAAATAGACACAATGATGCGATAGATTAGATTGCTGTAGTTACCTCTGTTTGTGGTCTAAGAGTGGTGGCAGTGGTGGCGGTGGCGGTAGGCTTGGTGCTGGCGGACGGCAACGGCAGCGGCCTGGCGGTGGCGTCGGTGTCGTTGGCGGGCTGATCTACGCAGCATTTCATCTGCGCCGGGCACGCTACGTCCTCCAGCACGTCATAGCACAAGAGCGTCGCTAATGCATGTACACACAGCCCCGGACAATCCTTAGCGTCCGCTGTACTCGTAATCGTATCTAATAACCCTACACAACGTAACAATACAATGCAACAGCGAAATGAAATATTGTTGGTAAGTCTAAGTCTAGTAAATTATAAATTAATGTTGCTATACATAAACAGAAACCAGTACCTATAGATGATTCTACGGTTTACAGTTATGTAGATATAGTTCCATATTAAGTGAATAAAACTTAAAATATTACCTGAGAAGAAACTACCAGCCAGCGAGTCATCTTGCAACCTGACTGCCGGGAAATGAACAAATGATAATAACGCAGCAAGACACAAATTCCTCACGTGAATCATAGTTCAAGTTGCGGATGCTGACATTGGTCACTAGTCACTACACACATAGCCATTCATAACTACTGTCACTGTTCGGTCGCGGCTCACTGTAACTATAGACTATAAGTTGGGTTGGTTCGTGCTTGTGGCTCTGCTAATTATTAGTGATGATACAGTTATTCGGTGTGTATATTGTGGCGCAGTACAACAGCACAACACCAACACCACAGACAGGTACGAGTATACTGACGGAGTTGGAGTTGGAGTTGAAGAGGCGGTGTCAAACCGATTGATGACCTCTGTTATCGTGGAGTCGAGGTTGTTCAGTGTCCCAGACCCAGAGCCATACGTTCATACCGTACCGAGGTCGATGAACCTACCTGCCTGTCCCGTTGTCGTTCATGAGCTTTATATTTATATTGTTCTTATCGAATTCGCTACCACTATAACTACATTATTCACATTTCATTATCTACTTTTCAAACGGAAACCTGTTTACTGTTTCTTTGATAAATATTACTTTGTACTAGTGCACTAGATACAATCAAGCAGCAAATAAATCAGACTGATATTTTTTCTTTTATAATATTCTTTATTAGATGTTTAACTATTCGGCTAGTGCGAATTATCTTTATTTGCCGTAAAACTTAAACAATTTAGCAAAAATTTTCATTCGTTGTAATTTGGTCAATGCTACATTTTGTGTATAAGAATGTATGTACACAAGATATTCAGAATAAATACGATACACATAGTGCATGTGCGATTATCGGAATCGGAATCTGAACCAGAATATGAAATATAAAACACGAAGAGGACGTTGTGCATTATACTTGTACTCTGTATAACCACAACCATGGTGCTTTGTAGGAATAGGATTCAGGACGTTCGACGTTCGACGCTCCAATGTCGGCTGACGTAAATTTTACAGTTACGTTTGTGTAGCTCTTGATGAACGGTAATGTTAAATGTTCACGTCCAGTCCATGCACAAATACTAGCATATACATATATGTTGCTATATATCTTACCGAATTTTCTTACAGTGAGTCCGCAATTATATTTAACATTGTCACACTTTTTACTGATATGTAATTATGATAATGTAACAATTTATTTTCATTAGAATTTTCTTATGAGTTTGAGTTATTACAATCAAATATAAAAATTAATTAGTGTAATTGAAATGTAATTTCTTTTTTATTTAGTTTCATATTTTAATTAGGCGCTAAATTTCTGTTTTCTCTATCACTCTTTTGTTCTCTCGGATATGTTCTACGAAATTTTTAATTCTTTTTTAATTAGAAGAACAAATATGGGCTTATTTAATAGATTTTTATTTACATGCAATACACAATTGGAAATATTTTTTAAATTAACGTGTTCGCATAATTTTAGTATTGGATTAGCAGAGTAAATTAAAAATCCGTATTATATTTCTTCAGAAAATTATTAAATATTCATATTTTATCGGAATGTTTTATGTTCCTTAAAAGTATACAATTTACTATACGTATACGTAGAACTGGTAAACAGTTCATTATTAAAAAAAATATATTTTAAGCTAATATATAATATTTACAAAAAAGAAGGGTAGTCAAAGTAGTAATTTTTTTTTAGTAAAATTAGCCTTCAAGTTTTCATCAATTTTCTTTTTAATGGAAACTATGTTAATATCAATATACCGATATAGTTTAGATTTACAGATTAATATAGTTTCATATAAGACAATAAATAAATAAATTTATATAAAGGTACGATTTAAAAAATGTTCAATATCTGAAATAGCTCGTTGGTACATTCATAAGCTGTAATTAAAGGATAAGTGTCAATGTGTAAGCAATCGTGCTATAATTAAAGAAGTAATTAACGCGGAACAAGTAAATATGCAAAGAACGGGATATGGGGCGTCGGTATCGGTATCGGTATGTAAACATCACATTGCTAAACAACAGCAAACAACACCTAACATCTATAATCTAGATGTATTCAAGCTCAGTTCATCATGTTGTGTTCGTATGTTATTCTATGTCTCCTGTTACAACAGCATGTATTCGGTGTTGCTCAACAAGAAAAAGATCACCTGCTCACATCTTCATATTCACACGTTTCGCGCTCAGGTTCGCCCAAAGCTAGAAGTAATTCAGGAATTGGACAAACTCCTTGGACACATAGGTAAATCATACAAACTATAAACTGTATTATCATTTACAATTACTGACAATTTCTAGTTCCGATGCACATATAGTAAGAGGTCAAAATTTACTACGAAACAATAGAAATCGCAGTGTCGTAGTTGCGAATAGAAAAAACCAGTTGTCCCATATTCAAGATGGAACTGGGGAAGTTATTGAAGAAAGATTCAATCCTAGACCTTGGTTCGCGTATGACGCCATTGGGAATAAAGGTCCAGCGTACATACCTCCTAGTTCTAGTGATTATAATAATAAACCCACCGCCACCATGGATCTAACAATTCCTTTTGATTCGTTTCCTCTGTCACCACCGACAATGACTAATAATAATAACAACAAGGATAAACCGTCGCAACTACTAAAACCACCATATGATGTAAATGACAATGACAACGATAACGATAACGACAAACCTTCCAGTTCTAGTTCTAGTTCTAGTTCTAGTGATGATTCTTCCTCGTTGAATACTTATGGATCTCCTTATGACTCATATCATCCAAATTCCGCGTCCGGATTATCTACAAAATCACCAAGTAATTTCGTTACACCTGAACACGATATCATAACAAATCATGATGATGTTATAAATATGGATTTGTCATTGTCACCTCCATCAGATGACACAGCTACAGATGTTCATCAATTTGAATTTCAACATGCTCATAGTCATAGTGGAGTTCCAGGATTACCTGCGTATTTAGACCATAATCCCAATGTTGATGGATATCATTTCGATCAACATTTCCCTCATGATCATCCATCAATATTTTATGAGCTCAAGACAACAACAACGGAAACGCCAGAAAATCAAAGATTAAACAAACACCCATACAGTTATTATTACATTGGCAGGAAATTATGGTATATACCTTTGTATTTTAGTGTTTATTTCATTATTTATATATTTGTATTAATTCTGAAGTCGATAGCTCGGCATAAGATTACTTTTAATCAGTACTTTGAGGAGGACAAAAGAGAGATGAAGGATATGCACGAGGAACACGATGAACATGTTCATGAGCTTGAACATCATGTGTTCAATGATATCATCACTGCTAATAGAAAATATATTATAGAACACTAATATACTATTATTATTTACTCTTTTCAATTCATGAATACAAAATTTACAAATACAAGTGTTGTTGATTACCTATTTCATTTTGATCATTTTATTTCAAATTTTCGTTATTACTATAACTCTATCGCTGTTCCTCCAAGTAAATAATTAGGTATTGTTATTAAAATACCTATATAATTTAGTAAAAATAATTATATTATAGAAATTATAATGTAAGAGAATGCAATCAGCATTTTGTAATTTATAAATTCAATAAATAAATAAACAATATAACAAGAAAAAAAGTTTAGTATCCTGCTACTCTTATTTAAATGTTATAAATAGGATAAGGTTTCTTATTTAGAGCGGACAACGCACATGAACTGTTTGGAAATTATATTTATGACGTAAATATAAATTTGATATTTATTCCGTTCAAGAAATTTAGTGATAATTTATAATTAAATAAACATTGAAATAATTGAAATGTTGTATAATTAGAGCAAATATGCCATGCAAATACTCACACAATGATTGAGATCCCTGTGACATTACATAATAATATGTAAATCAGTGATGTGTGTATCTAACTGCAAAACTAGATGTTTACTTTAGGCGTTACTGTAGCACAATAGTGAAGCCGTTACTTGTATTTTGTAATCTGGTGCTAACTATCCACTAGTTAATTGAGTTGTTGGAACATAAATATTCTTACTTGCTTCAATCATCACTGCCCGTGTCTCCTAGACTCAGAATACCAATTCCCTATTACAATTCGATCCATTTTGCGTACCCGTCAAAAAATGTAAGTATTTTTTCCGCTTTGTTGACATTTGAATAAATTAATTAGAAAATGAATACTTGAAACACCTTTGAAAATGTTATGTATTATAGACAAGGGTGATTTTGAGAGAGAAGTTTATTTGAATTTATTAATTTGGAACATTTACAGATGAAATAACTTAATTGTGCAATTTTGTAGTACTGACTGACATGCTTTTACATATGAACTTTATAGTTCTGCTCCCCATTTGGTTCTATATGTTTATTTTAATTCCTACAAGCGGAAACGGACAAAGTGTTGTAACAGAGTCGCTTCCTGTCCCCGTAGCGACAACGCCAGCAATCGCGAAGTATGCTTTATCCAGGTAAAACTGTGAATTGTTGTACGTTGTTCTTGTTACTGTTAGTAAATATTAATATGGAATAGGTACGAGAGAGGACTGGAAGACTACGATGAAGAACAAGCTCGAGGAATGATGATGAATGAAGCAGAAACAGAACATAAAGCTATCAAAAATGATCCGTGGCAAGGATATTATGACTTTCTTATCAATGAAGGATCCTTTAAGTTTTGGGCTGTATTTCAAGTAAATACCATAAGCATAAGCTGCATGAATTACGTTACATTTTAAAATTAATTATTTCTACAGGTTGTGACGGCCGCCATTCTCATATACTCTGCATTTGCTGCTGTATATTATGCAAAATACAATTTTGTGCAAGCTGATTACGATTATGCTGATTATTTTTTTGGCCGATCTTATTCTGGAAGATCAAATTCTAACGATATATGGTCTGGACTTAATTCACAGACTTTTCAAAGAATACTTGATGCAATTTCTTCAAAAAAATATTCATAGTAAAAATAATTAGAATAATACTTTATCGAAAAGATTTTGTAAAATAGAAACTAAAATAATATTCTTAGGTAAGAGGTTAAATGCATTTAATTCAATTAATTTATTCATTTGAATCGTTTGCTTATAATTGTTTATACAATTATTCAAGAGTGTAGTTCTAAATCTAAATCAACGATACCGCGGCATCAAATTAAATTATATTGAACTATTTATCGATTTCAAATTCTATCATCGCGAAGATAAAGTAAAAACAGATATGTTTGTGTAAAAAATTTGTAAAGGAATGAATTTTGTATTTTCAT
The DNA here is from genome assembly GCA_963942605.1 of Poecilus cupreus. Lineage (NCBI taxonomy): Eukaryota > Metazoa > Arthropoda > Insecta > Coleoptera > Carabidae > Poecilus > Poecilus cupreus. The sequence continues at coordinate 18,252,114 of OZ012715.1, forward strand.
TAGGAATATATATATTTTTATATTCGTATTATTAATAATTTAAACATGTTCCTACTAATACATACGCTATATCCCACAAAGCGGCCTAGCAGGAACACATTCAACTAAAAATTGATCTCCAGCAAATAATCTTATCCCGGTACATCATTTTTACGTTTAATTCCTCCACAGTCATACAAGCATATCTATTCTTCACGTTCACCCGTTCACGTCCGAAATCATTTGTTCAAACAATTAAAACTTTTCGCCGTCCATGCTTCTTCATCCACATGCAACATTTAAAACCATACATTAATGTAGGCACTAATCTACTAATATTTTTCTATAATATTTAATTTTATTTGCGGATTTTCTTTGAGTCTTTAATGGCGCCAACTGTTTTTAAACATGTACACATGGCCATTCTCACACACTACCAACTTAATGAAATGTATTCCTTATTTTTGACAGCCAAACAAATTTTTGTAACTAGTTTGCAAGTTGTATTTTGTTGATGCTATATTTGGCATTAAGAATGTTATTTGTTTTATGACCTCATTATAATATTAGTTTAGAGTAAGATAAGATATTCTGAACACATGTTTTAATATTTTCAATTATTAAAAATGTCTGTGGAAAACAAAACTAGGGTAATATATATATATATATTTGATTTGAACAATTTAAGATTATTTTAAGTTGTAATAATTTATATGTAATATAATTTTAGCCCCGGTCTCTTAAAGAATTAAAACGGGAAGGTAGGAAAACAAGTCAAATAGAGAAGAATGATTTTGTTATTGAAGATATATATGAGAAATGCACAGGCTCTAAATTACTAAGAAAATTAAAAACAGGGATTATTTTTGACGATAAATTCGCAACACATGAATGCATGTGGGACTCAAATTATCCAGAAAATCCTAAACGATATACCTGTATAATTGACCGGTTAGTAAATATGAAACATGCCTTATTTATAGCTAACTGTAGCGTGAACATATATTTTAAATATTAGGTTCAATGAGTATAATTTAATTGAACGATGTGAAAGAATACCCAACAGATATGCAACTCGAGAAGAAATTTCTACATTACATGATCCAAAACAAATAGATTTACTTGAATCAACATCAAAAATGAGTGATTTAGTTGAACTGGAATCATTAGCATCTCAATATGACTCTGTGTATTTTAACCAGGTAATGGCTAATTCATGTCCCATTTTCCATTACTATGTAACATGATTATGTATGTAGAATACGCACATGGTCTCTCATCTAGCGACTGGCTCAGTGTTGAATCTAGTAGAAGCGGTCGTGCAGGGCTGTGTGCAGAATGGTATGGCCATAGTACGACCCCCAGGACACCATGCTATGAAGGAGAGCTACTGCGGCTACTGTTACTACAACAATGTGGCTATCGCTGCTCGGTATGCTCTTGATCAGTTGCAAGTCGCTCGCATACTCATCGTGGACTGGGACGTTCATCACGGACAAGCAACACAGCGTATGTTTTACGATGATCCTAGGTACCTAGCTGATTCATTTATTATGATTACTTCGATAATATTCATGTGCATATTACAGGGTTTTGTATTTTTCCATTCATCGTTATGAGCAGGGCGAGTTCTGGCCAAATTTGCGAGAATCCAACTTTGATTACGTGGGAAATGATAAAGGCTTTGGTTACAACATAAATGTACCGTTGAACGAAATCGGTTGTGGAGATGCTGATTACTTGACAATATTTCATTCTGTATTATTACCTGTTGCCTACGAGGTATTTATCTGAACTGTTCTGCTGTCACTAAATCTAATTCAGTTACGTTTGCATTTAGTTTGAACCCAATTTAATTCTGGTATCAGCTGGATATGACGCCGCCATTGGTTGTACAGAGGTGTGTTTGATTAATTTGATTGTTTTGTTTTTGTTGTTTAGTATGAACCTGAGTTAATAATAATATCAGCAGGATTTGACTCCTCTGTGGGGGATGATAAGGTTTGCATGTGGCGCTGTTGGTATCGCTGTCTGATATGAACTGTATTATAGGGTGAGATGAGGGTATCGCCGGGTTGTTACCATCATCTTACGACATCATTGTTGGGCTTGGCGCATGGTAAGGTCGTCGTGTGCTTGGAAGGAGGCTACTTCTTGCCGTCGCTGGCCGAAAGCGCTGCACAGACTATGAAAGCTTTGCTCGGTGACCCTGCTCCACGACTAGAAACCATCAGGCAATTGAAACCGAGGTGATCAATAGCAAATTACAAATTACTTGACCAATAAAGCATACATAATGTTTAAATTCTAGTGTAATTACGTCAATATACAACGTCATATCCATAGTGCGTACCAAATGGAAATGCTTCAGTCATTATAACACGCAAGAAGTTGATGAGAACGATAAAGTACGCAAGCATTTGGTGGCGGTAGAATTGAAAGGTAGTGAGTGGCAGTGGCAGCCGCAGCCGCCGTTTCCCACGCGCGACTGCTATCCTCAACACGTGGCCATAGTTCACGCACGCTTCCTCGACGAGATCACGCGTCTCCGCAATAGTAACAGATATTCACCCCTGCTCACCTCACCTCACTTGTGTATACAATGTCGGTTCAATTCATTTCAGGTTATTACAAAAAGCAACGCTCTCACAAAGTGGGATATGTGTACGACCCAGTCATGGAACTACACAAGTCACCTGAAGTAAATAACTTTGAAAAACCCGAAAGATTAACGAGAACACTAAGTGTTTTAAAAGAACTGGCGTTACTGGAAAGACTGGAACCAATAAACGTAAGTAATGTTAGAATTAATGAATGTACAAGTGTTTGTATTGTATATGTTTAAATGTAGTCACGGATTGCCACCGAGGAGGAGATCGAGACATGCCACGACGCAGCGTACGTGCGCAAGGTGGAGGCGCTTGGTGCGCAGAGCGAGGCAGCGTTGAAAGCAGCCGAGGGCTGGACCACGGTGTTCACGAGTGCAGATAGCATGCGTAGTGCACGAACCGCAGCCGGCGGCCTGCTCGAGCTGGTGACAAGTGTGACGAGCGACGTCGTGGGCAGCGGCGTTGCCGTGATCCGGCCACCGGGCCACCATGCCGAGCGCGCAGCCGCCAGCGGCTTCTGCTTACTGAACAACGTGGCCATCGCGGCGAACCATGCCCTGCGCCATGGTCTGGCGAGGCGGGTGCTCGTGGTCGACTGGGACATCCACCATGGGAACGGTATCCAGCGCATGTTCTACGAGGAGCCGCGCGTGCTCTACGTGTCGCTGCATCGGTACGAGCACGGCCGCTTCTTCCCGCAGTCGCCAGATGCGGACAGCGCGTGCACGGGCGCAGCCGCCGGCGCTGGCTTCACCGTCAATGTGGCATGGAACGACGGCAGCATGACGGACAGCGAGTATCTCGCGGCTTGGATGCGCATTGTGATGCCCGTGGCTTATCAGTTCGACCCCGACTTGGTGTTGGTGGCCGCTGGCTTCGACGCGTGTCGCGGCGATCCTGTCGGTGGCTACGGCGTCACACCGGAGGCGTTCGGCCACCTGGTGCAGCTGCTGAAGCCGCTGGCAGCCGGCCGACTTGTGTTGGCGCTGGAAGGTGGCTACAACGTCAACTCCGTCGCCTACTCGCTGGCCATGTGTGTCAAGGCCCTGCTCAATGATCCACTGCCGCCACTTGCTTGTGGCCCCGTCGCCGATTCTGCCATACGCTCCATAGAGCAGACGATCCGCGCGCACCAGGACCGATGGCCGTTACTGCTCAAACACGTATCTTTTACTTAACTATTACTAACAATTACTAAATATTTTATTATTTATATTTTAGGATTCATTTAACAATGCAATCATTCGAAACATTCTAATTTATCTATATTAGTTATTCGTACAAAATATATTGGTATATTGCAATTGCAAATAAACTACTTCTTTTAACCGTGAATAATAAAATTTAATAAGACTATCACTGTATAATACATAGTAGTTTTTACATTTGACAAAATATAAAAGTGCAAATAAATAAATAAGAGCTTTTTTTAAATGAACGCATTTTTATTAAACAAAGTTCCAGTTTCATTATAATACACTTTATACAAGCCCAATCCACAGGATTTTATAAAATTATACATAACGTTCGAAAAATAAGACACAGAATATGTAGTACAATCGTCGTATGAATCACAAAACACATCCGGCAGCGCTTCGGTGCTAATGTGTGGGTAAAAGGTCTCCACCTCTTCGAGACGCATAAGCAAATGGTTCGCGTGAATGAATTGACGGAGTTCACGCTCCTTGCTAGTGGGTACCGCAACATAGACGCTAGTGGCGTCGGGCATAGTTTGTAGGCGACGCACCACGCTGTCCGAAGCCACCGAACCCAGCTCGTGCAGTTCGAGCGGACGCGGGAGGCGGTACCGCGACGCACCCGTACCATACAGCCGGCGACTATCTCGCAACGTCAGCAACGATACTGGCAGGCTGTACACGTAACTCGTGACTAGGTGTAGCCGTAGGTGTTGTTCTTGTCTGAGTTCACGTGATAAGTACGTCGCCAGCGGCAACAGGCCTGCCTGGTGCACGAACCCGAAGAACAGTAGACACGCAGCATTCAACAGCCACCACAGTCGTCGCAATGCTCTCCTGTCGTTGACCGCGTCGCCGTACATGTACACCAGCGGCAGCGTCACCGGGATGAGGAAGCGCGCCTCTTGGTGCGGGAAATAGGACAACGTCGCTATCGGGAAGAATATGGCAGCCGTCATCAGGCAACGAATGTCGTAAATGCTCGGCAAGGAACGGTAGCGGCCAGATATTAATCGCATTGTGAAGGTTGTGACTGCTCCGATTGCGAGAATGCCCAGGACGTTGTACAGCAATGGAACGTTGACCAGTAGATGCAAGAATCGCGGGTGAAGGCCGTGATCAGACAACTTGTTCACGTCCATGTTGTACTTGATAAAGTTGAGCGGAGTGACTACAAAGTTGCGTATGGAGACATCCATCTGTAACAGTTCGGCTCCAGACAAGTATCCGAAGTAGCTCGAGTCGATAATAACAAACAAACAGGAGAACAGAAGGCAGTTGAACACGAACAGTAACATTCGAATGTGAATTTCGGACAATGTGACTAATTTGTAGCCGATGCCGCGGTAGATCCAGAAGAACACGCACGGAAAGGCGAAAGCAATGAATGTGGGCCTGTTGAAGGTGCCCAGTGTGACGATGAAACTGATGAAGGTACAGTGGCGCAGTGTGTGCGATGGCAACGCTGTTTGCACTTTATACAGGCGAGCTCGGTCAATCGCTTCGACAGATTCCTGGTATTTCTTCTTTAAGAATTCGTCTTGTTTCACTACTGCGTATGAATATGTGTGACTGTCAACTACTAAATATAGCAAAACAGACATTAGTACCATTTCCACACTATTGGAGAATGTGTGAGTACCGTAAACATGAATAACATATGAACTAGCTAAAACTACTAATTTTCCTTTATACTTCTCGTAGTGAATTTTACATATTTTATAAAGGCAGTAATCAATTACAAATGAAAGTAAGCAGTAATGAATTCTTGGTAATACTATTAGCCAATAAGGTGTTTTCAATGTAATACCAAAATAAAGTTGTAGATTATAATCGAAAGTTCGGAGAAATTTATATGGTACACCAATCATTATGTACGGAGTAAATATGCTTCTGATAGGAAAAGACTGATTGAATTCCCACGGTCTGTTCGATTCGATGTTAAAGACGTCACCTAAATATTTCATAATGTTATCTTACATATTAAGTACTTGACTGTTAAACCTACCTGCCATAACTTCAACTGATTGAAAAAATTCATCTGGATGAATGTAACCCTTTTGAGGAATTAGGGTTAAAAGAAAACGTAAGGCAGCAAGTAGACAATATACTTTATCTACTCGTTCAGTATCAAATACTCGTACTAAATACTTCATGTTTATTTCATTGCACGTCTACTTGTAGGTTAGTAATAAATTTTGTACATAATTTTGTTAATAATACGAGTATCAAATACTATTCTACATTATAATAGTAGAAATATATATTTACATTTATATTAATATTAGTAGTTACATTGCAATAATTTTTATAATGTAATAATGACACTCGCGATATACATTTGACAGTTAGTATATGTTACGGCATGTAGCACCGTGATGTGACCTATCTCTATCTGCGTGACTTGACTGACGTGTGTGCGATATACGAATACGACGGTCAAACAATGCATGGTATATTTATGCCACTAAACAACCATTTATAAAAAATATTAAACAATATAGGTCAGTTATTTATTTATTATTACACATTGAAAAATCAAGAAATTAAACATGATGATAATAAGTTATTTTATGACAAATTACATAGATACATATTAATGTTTAACTTAAAATATATTTTATTTCCTGTAGATACACGGACAACATATATTAATATTTGCTTTCGCTTTTATATTAAAATAATTAAATCATATTATTTATATTTTAATTTACGCCTACAAGGATGAATATATATAAAGATGGTAAAAAATACTTTTTACAGTTAAGTAAATTGGGTTGCCTGCTATTTGCTAAATTCACATTTATAATTGGTATTTTTACATGAAAAGCTACAAAAATAATTGTTTTATGTTTGAGTTTTTTTTTAGGAAATTTTACAAAACTATAGTTTTCTTTGAAACTCTGCGTTACATAGAGTAAATATGTTTTGGTTAATGTTTGAAGATTTGAACTGTGGTGTGTGAAGTGTGTAGGTGTTGAAATGTCCACCAGCGGGAAGTGTAGAGCTACGCGGCTACGAGGGTTGACCGAGACGGCGGCCGACGCTCAACGTTGCTTGCGCTGTCCTGTTGTTCTGTCAGATGGCAGAAGTGTAGACGTCGGTCGTCATGGCGTCAAATTTTCACTTTTGTGTTGTTGTCCGTGAAAAACGAGGATTCTGAAGGCTAGGGTATGTTACTCGGTTGCTACATGTACATTAAACAAACATACAGTAGTTAGTGCTAGTGCGTTATTAACATCTTAACTTGGTGTCTGGTGTCGGTGCGTATTGTGAGTAAATTTAATTACATTTTCATCTAAATCACTCAAATCAAATGTTTAATTACTATCCGTCTCTTAAAAACGCATGTGTATGTATTTGTATAGTGTGTTGTTTTCCGTATCAAAATTGTTCATCGATTTCCCAGTTATTGCGTACATTTTTTTTAATTAATAATACGTATATGTGCAGGTGTTGTATAAAATGCAAAAGAAATATAAAAACAAGTGTTCAGGAGAAAATTGTTTGATATTTCTATACGTGGATCAGATACAAATTGTAAAAATATAATATAGCAAATAAGTAAAAAACGTAAAACGGTGATTGTGCGTAAGTGTGTATGTATATGTGTGTGTGAGTTGTGTAGGGTGTTGTAGGGGGATGCGAGGCGGCGGCGGGGTAGTCGGTGGTGGACGGTGGACAGTGCCCGCTGCCCACTGTGCCCAACGTCCTGTCCGCGCACTCGCCTGTATTGATCCATTCACATTCACATGACACATACACGCAACACGCGGACACATGCCACCACCACTACTTGGCTGCTGCTGTTCATGTGTTCATTCGTTATTATATCATGTCACACTACAAGCACATTTTTAATTTGAAACGAATGAGAGTCAGTGGTCCTCCTGTCTAATGCCTCACACCATAACAAAGAGAGCTGATAAGTCCTCTTGCCTTCAGTCTTCTCCGCCTTGTTGCTCCAGTCCACGGTTTTATCTTTTGATCAATAACATATTATCGTGATATTAATTCTTCGAAATATTATTTTTGTTTTTATAGGTGCACTGAGGCGCATGCGTGTATTTTTGTAAGCATGTTTCCCTTAATCATATCTTCGCAATTTTCACAGGCTTTCTATTACATTTGTTCATTTTCCTCATAGATTGTTCATTATTTGATGGTAATTACTTTTGAATTCATGTACTGTAAAAACGAGTACAAAATACAACGTACAAAGACAGTGAATTGTAAACAATGAGAATTTTTTTATTTAATTTTCATAGTACATATTTGAAATACAACTACAATGTGGCATGGTATGAGAATTGTTATTGTGAATGTGAACTGTGGTGGTGCGTTGTGCGTTGATGAGGTTGGTTGTGCGGGAGTGCAGGGGGGCATGCATTAATCTCGCGCGTATATTTTCCCCTATTTCAGTATATTTTTGACAATCGCAGGGATAGTGTGTTGTGTAGTTTTGTCGCAGCACATGTGTTCGTATAATGTGTTTGTGCAATCATAGTGACGTGAAATATTTATTTAATATATCTAGTGCTTCTTAAAAATTATTTTTATATATCTAAGGTATATATAATATTACATTTTTTATATTTAATAATATCTATTTGATTACATGTTGATACATACATTTTTTTCCAATGGGGAACTACTGAACTGTGTTTGAATTTGGAAAGGAAATAAATAATAATATTTCCTTTATACTTGCTTATTTTTAATTAAATTTCATATAATTATTTTTTTATTAACAATAAAAGTAGTGTCACAAAATTGTGTATATTATGAAAGATGAAATATAAATCGATTAAATCATAATTGAGTAGAACAAGTATAAGTTATAGAAGAGCGAATTTGTAATCCATTGGATTCATGTATATATAATATCATAAATATGTAAACATATTTCATTTTAAACAGTGTAAAATACATATATTAGTACTGTTTATTTTGAAAAAAAATAACATATACCTATTTATCAATAATACGATTTTTTTTCCTGATTTGATATTCATAAGCGGATTGAACTGTAACTGTTGGTCCTTCGTTCACGTACAGTAGTACATATTTGTTGATTGTCGGTGTATGCGCAGGGCCTTGGCTAGGGGCCAGAGTTGCATGAGGCTCGTAGCAGGGCAGCGCGAACAGCGTGGACAGCGTGATGATGACCTCGGCACCCACCCCGGCCCCGGCGTGCACCACTGCCGGCTACCCGTCGCCGTCGCCGTCGCCGTCACCTGCGGACGACGACAGCGCGAGCGCATCCTTACGTCTTGCCACCGCCACCGCCACCACCACCGCCACCGCCAAACGTCCCGCCGGTCCGGTTCAAACCGACCCTTGCAAGAAGCGCCGCAAGCAAGCCACACCCATCCGCATCTCTACCACCGGCACCGGCACCGCCATGGCCACCACCGCCGCCACCGTCACCACTACCATCACCACTGTCACCACTGCTGACGTCAGCCTCGATATCGGCCTCGGCCTGTGCTACGAAGGTAAGCTTTCCACATTTCCCTCGTTGCACTCCCCTGAACCTGAGCCTGATCCTGAACCTGAACCTGAACCTGAACATGAGCCTGAGTCCGAGCCCGATCGCACCAATCGGTTAGAATCCGGTGTCACGGTCCCAATCAAGGTGGAACACATTGACCCTGTCAGTCCCTCGTTGCCTGTGAACCTGTCTGGCGGCCAGAACTTCCCGCCGTGGCTGTCCGACGTTCAAGTCCAGGCCAAGACCAGTGACTGGCACTCGTCCCACTCGTCGCACTCTTCACAGTCCATCGCTAACCATAACTTCTATGTGCCTGTCCCCGTTAGTCGCGCTGTTACCACATCACAACCGCCCATTCGGATATTCAATCCCGAGGCTTACTGTGAACTATGTAATAAAGAGTTTTGTAATAAGTACTTCTTGAAAACACACAAGGCAAACAAACATAGAATATACACAGATCCAGCCACTTCCGATGCAGTCACAGTGAGTCTGCCAGTCAATGTTCCTTCGTACACTGCGTCTGTATCTGCTGTGTCCATTATGAAGAAGCCCATGTCCATGTCCATGTCCATGTCGATGTCTGATGGATCGCCAGTGAAGGCACATACGGATTTCATGAGCATTTTCTGCGATTTATGCGGCAAGGGTTTCTCGAACAAGGCGATGTTGAAGACGCATCGGGTGAGTGTACATGGGGCCGTGGACCAGGACGTGAACACAGAAGCTGAGGCGTTAGCTCTGGGGATGGCCATGGCTGTGGACGTCGTGCACAAAGAAGAGCGTGACCCGGATCTCGGCGAAATGAGTGGTGCGTCTGCAACTGCGACTGCGTGTACCATTTCCTCTGCTACACTGCCAGACAAGGACAACATGCTTTATAAAGAAGATGCAACGGTCAACCTGCTGCCCGCAATGGATCAAGATGAAAATTCCGAAAATACAGTCGTACAACAACGAGATCGAGATCGAGATCTTGATTTCTCTACTAACCGTACCAGACGTCTTGGCATCATGAATCCAGAAGCATTCTGTGAAATTTGTTGTAAAGAATACTGCAATAAATATTTTTTGCGGACGCATAAAATGAAACGTCACGGGATATTAATTCCAGATGAAAATTCCAAAGATAATCAGAAAGATTTTAAATTAGAATTATCAATTAGTAATAACTGGTATCAAATACAGACCAGTCCATTGAATTTAATTATGGGTGAACAGAACACGAACAGTTCCGGTTCGTGTAGCGAGAGGAAGTCATCGCCGGCGAATGAAAACGAATGCGAAATATGTGGAATGCGTTTTCAAACGTTATATCTCGCACAACTACATTTTGCAACAGCCCATTCACAATCACAAACCAAACCATCCAACAGAAACAGTGATGAGTTAGTTGCGAACAACAACGATAAACAGGCGTCTGACTCCATCAGCGAAGATTTGCAGAAATTACAGACAATGATCCTGCAACTGAACGACTTGGACGTCAGCAAAGTTGCTGTAGGCACTAGTGGGTCTGCACTGTGCACGTGCAGCATGTGTGGCAAAGAATTCGAGAACCGATATTACTTGCACGCCCATTTGATGACTGAACATGGTGTGCTATTGGAGAACAACTCGAACTCGCACTTAACGGACAAGCAATTCGAACAACAGTTGGATAATGGGACTGGAACTGGGAGTGAAATGACTTTGGCATTGGCACCGACACCAGAAGTACAAAGTGTTGACAATCAACTTCAGTCAAAATTTCCTAATTCTAGTACAACCTCTGTGTCAGCTCTAACCATATCTGCAAGCGTTCTGGACAAGAAGGATGATTCCAACGGTTTCATGAGTACAGAGAAGGTGAGTCGAAGCGGAAGCAACAGTAACACGAATACTAATACTAATACAAATACAAATACGAACACGAACGGTACTGGAAGCGCCGTGGGCTCCGAGAGACGTTCATCGGTCACAATGACACCTGCCAATAGTTACTGCGAGATTTGCAACAAAGAACTGTGCAACAAGTACTTCATGAAAACCCACATGCAACGAATGCATGGTATCGAGATTGAGAACGGCGCGCAGATTGGTGGCGTTGTGTGCAATATATGCAATAAAGAGTTGTGTAGCAAGTACTTCCTACGCGTGCATAAACACAACACGCACGGTATTGTGCAGGACAATATTGGCGTCGGTACCACTCCAGGTGTTGGCACTACTTGCACCGGTACGAATGTGAATCAGACGCGTCCATCGAACATGGACATGGAAGCACAAGGTGTGAGCGTCGGTCCAGGGCCAGTAGTCGCGGCTACAGACGTAACAGACTCTACTCTCAAACTAGGAGACTTGTCTGACTTGAGTAATCGTTACTTTACCCATTTTACGGAAGTGTGCACAATATGCAGTCGTCGATTCCGCAGCACAAAGTGGTTAAAAGCGCATTTACTTGGTGACCACGGAAAAGCTGGAACGGACAAATGGAACGAGTTGGAGTTACATTTACAACAGTCTTTTGGACAACAAACGCAACAACAACGTAAAAGTGCTAGTGTAGGAGATCGCTCGAGTCCAACTCTACGAATACCAAATGGTGGCCAAGATAATACAAAATCAGAAGGCGGCATGCAAAACGTGTTATCTAGTATATTTGGAACGGATGAAAGTAACGTGAAACAATATCATTGCTCGTTCTGCTCTTTCTCAACACCAGTTCTGGCTTTTCTGTTTGTACACGAACGATCGCACTCACATACGCGCGGCGTAGGCATTGCCGAAGTGAACAACACATGCAGCAGTGGTGCAACAGCAACTCCTAGCGCAATATCTCCACTGTATTGTGCCGTGTGCAACCAATCGTTCCGACAGCCCGAACAATTACATCATCACATTGTGTCGCAACACACGTTCCTATCTCTGTCCTCGTTCTTTGGAAATGTAAGACAACCTCAGCTTCAGCCGCAGCCGCAACCATCATTGGTGGAATCGGTGGAACATATGGACCATCAGCAAACACAACATCAACAACTTTTCGAAAAGTGTTCCAAGTGCGGAAGCGGGAAGAAGCAGCTGGAGGTGAGCGCGGACATAAGCGTAGCACTGAAAGACGTGTCGAAGCAGCGACAACTACCAGCCACATATGCGCTACCGCAGCCACACAAGGCCAAGTACACGATGCAGGCGTTCCTGATGGACGAGCCAACAACAGCGGATGATGAGAATGCACACCACGTAGATGTACTCAGTGCAGGAGGCACGGGAACGCTCACTTTTACGAGTACCAATGGAGACGAGGAACAAGATGCAGCAACGGCAACAACTACAACGGATCGGAGATTCGCACCATCCATTGTCTTCCTACCCGTCCTGGAGAAATTAACCGCTCCTCTCACTGTGTCGTTCACGCTCACTCCTGCCTAGCCCTAGCCTATATCCTAACCTAACCAAACATAACCCAGAACCTTTGTAGCACAGAGCCCAATATAAGATAAGCCGAGCCCAACTCTACACACACCGCCATTTTCTACATTATGACATTTCGTCCTGTGTCCTGTCGTCCTTTGCCCTAATAATCCTTGACCGTTCACCTCCTTCGCGTTCAGTCACAAGTCAGTATTGTATCAATCAACATGAGCAACATGAACATTACGTTTACGTCTACGTGTATGTACAAGATCATCAAGTAGAACTATAGTATTTTTTAATATATAAAGATAATCGGCGATAGCTACACCTGTGATTTTTATTTTTATTTATTAATTATTATTTATTATTATATAATATAAATATATAAATTATTTAATTCTATTACATAATAATTCTATATTGCAAGGGTGCGCTAAATCAGCGGCACGTGGAAATGACCGTAATTAAACATAGGTACATATTTTTTATGGAAATACCGGAAAGACTGAGTGACATTTTATATGACCTTGTTAATTTTTCAGGAAATATTTACGTATGCATAATTGTTTTTATGGTATTAAAGAGACATAAAACTATAGGTGATGTATAAACAAGTTCCTATTTTATTGCTCGGTGATCCCCAATTGTTCACTAACTTAGTTGTATCGTGTTTTAGTATCGTGGTTAAAATAGAGTATACAGCTTGCTCAAATAGTTCCATGCTGGAGAGAGTGCAAGAGAACAACAACATAAAAAATAATGTAAACTAAAAGTAAAAGTAAAAAACACTCTCTCTCGTGTTTCGAGTTCCTGAAAGCATGCGTAGGTTATGATTATGAATTTAATGTACTATATATTGTACTACTGTACTAACATAGATTGTTGAGGTCGTGCGCCGAGTAGCGCACTCGATGCCATCGACGGACGCTAATCGCTAAAGTGACACCGTCACCATATAATAATAATACGTTGTTAATGTATGAATGCTGCTGGCGCGTACCGCGTACGTCGACGGCTCCACCGTGCTGCGTACTGGACGCGCGACGCACTTGTTTCAATTGTATGTGTACCGTGCTTATTTATATAGGTACTCTACTGATGTCACTTTGTCAACTAACAAATGATGATGCGATTATTGTTAAATACCTATATATGTACTGTATATACATGTACTGCAACTGGCGTACAAATCATTCCGCTTATTTATCTAGTCACTAACTAAACTAATCTAATTTAATTTAAACAAGTCAAACTAAAACTACTCAGTAAAGTAAAGTAATTAGCGAATGAGATCGCAATGAATATGAATATCATAACATTAATTAACATAACATAGTTTGTTACTGTTACCTCATCGTCAATGCAATGACGCCGGCGAGCCGGGCAGGGGGTAGCTCGGTTGTAATGGCCAGAGTTTGGAGGCCTTCCTCTGTCCCGTCTCGCGCTACATTCAGGGAGACGCTAACTTAACTTAAATTAAATTATTACATTACATTACATTATACAATTATCAGTTATATTATTATTACATTACGTTACGTTACGTTACATTAAATATATAATTATGTATTCAAATTCCACTAGTCAGTAAGGAGATATTTCATTACATTACATTTACATTTACATTTACACTAGAACTATATTCGTCTATCTGTCTTGTATCTTACTCTATCCCGTTGTACTGCACAAAGTCAGACAAACGAAAACAAAGAAACAAACCTATGTACAAATACAAAGCCGAGTACCTTAATATCGAATACGGAGACCGCTGAACTGAACTGAATTTCATTTATGTTCGTCGTCGTTCATACGTTCATAACGTTCATAGGTGTTCGTAAATTCAATTGTTAAGTACAAACTTGGACTACCAATTTGCTAATTACTATAGTTATAATACTTACGCTGTGTGCCTTTTAGTAATTGCAAACTATGACCTGCTAGTATAATAGCTCCGGGTGCTACGAATATAATGTACTTCTACTTCAACAAACAAGTATTTATAAGCGCGTTGATTGTTGATCCGTTTACTAATACCTCATTTTCTTACCGTCTCGCGTGTCTACATTTTCCAGTTTGTAATTGTTTTATTTGCTCGTCGACGGACGTAAAGCCGTTTCCAAATTTTGGGATTTCGTAGTTTCATGCGCGTACCCAACATCTGCCAATAGCACGTGTCACAGGGGGAGTCGCAGTCAGAATCTACACCCGACCCGAACCCCGAACCCAGAACCCCGAATGCATATTTTTATTTCGACGTATTCTTTTGTTATCTGAATTCGAATATATAATAGCATTATTCAGATTGATTTTCTATGCAGATATGTTAAAAAGGAGAAAAGCTATTAAGTATTGTGAATATAATATGTGTAGTGTAGGTATATGTAGACACGAGAAACGACAAACGAAAACGAAAACGACGCGCTAAATGCTAAATGCGGCGAGCGCTGAGCGCATTTACATCTGCAACATGCAATTGCACGCCCTCTACTGGTAGTGGTACACTAAATGTGTGTGTATGTACCAACATTTTACATTACATACGAATGCCACAAATTCACTGAACATGGAACAGGATGAAATTTATCCAATTAGCTCAAAAATGTTCATTTTTATGCATAGAAATTGACAAATCGATCATTTTACATTTACATTTCAAATAACATTTGTTTTTATTGTACACATTCTCACATTTTAACGATATTACAATATGATATTATACCCTTTGAAAACGTTCATTTTTGATTGATTAAATAAATTTCGGAATCAATTCTGGAATAACATTTATTTGGACCTCATGATGTTCAATGTTCCATGAATCTTTGTAGAAATAAAAGTGCTAAATACAACAGTGCACTGGCATTCGTAGAACAAATATAAATAATTATATGAGCAAATAATCAAAATATATGTGTTTTAAACAAGACAATGGCCATAAAGTGTTATTAAAATTATTTAAATGATTTATAAAACGTAATTTATAGTATATGGAGTAGTTTATTTTTATCACTAAAATATATATTTACAGATGATATCTATACCTGTAATGAATAATGTTATACCAACTACGTATGTACCTATGTATATTTTCATGAGCATCAAGCAATGATGAAATGATATTTTTGGGGGTAAATTTCTATATTTGGAACAGCTGCATTTTTCACTTTCTGTTGTCAGATTGCGTTGAAAGAGTAATTATTGAAACGGAGAAGGGTTGGCCATCAGTGGAATTTTTGGAAAAGGGGGAAAATGCGTATTGAAAAGAAGCAAAGGATTACAATATGACAAATGCTTAACTGTGTGCGTGTGCGTGTGCATACACGGGCTGTTCTGTGTTCTGTCTATTGTGTGTCCCGTGTCCCCTTGCATTCGCGTGGCCATTCTTCAATTTTTTGAATAAAAATGTAAATAGAGAGACCAAAGGGAATTGAAAACTAGCAACCTTATTTAATCTTTAGATCAGTGAACACTGAACGGTGATATTCAGTTAAATAGTTAGGGTGCAATCGGCAATTGTTTACGTTATTTACAATTTCACAGAAAAACGGAAACAGATTTCTATTCTATTTAATTTTTTTTTTTTGGTTTTGTACCCAAATGATATACGTATATATAGATACATACCAAGTAGAATAATATTTGTGTTTTGAAATTGAGAATGATTGATATGATATAGTAAAGGTATAGATACCTAGAGATAGTGTTGTACGATATGATTGATTGTTGTGATTATAATTACGAGTACGATTATGATTATGATTAGTTAGCAAACAGCTCCAGTGCTGTTGCTGTTGTCAGTTACAGACACAAGTACGAATTTACGTTACGTTTATTTCTTTGTTTCTATTTTATTTCATTTACATAGCGAATCTGGATTCTGGAATCACGTTTACGTGAGTGTATAGCTCTATATTATATAGTGTGCTTTTATCAATAAGGAAATTCAAACGAAACGTGTTATTAAATTTCATTACTATAGTTGTAAGTTATCGGAGGCACAAAATCAAAATTAGTCTGTAAGAACGTAGGTAAGCGTATAATATAAAATAAAATAATATAACGACACTTAGGTCATATTATGTTTTGTAGAATATTCACCATGAGATTATATCTATATACATCGGAGACTCAGAGAATTTCTTATATAGGGATATGTATATATGTATGTACATGACTCTACTTACCTATATACATATATACATGCATATATAAACATTATATTATATATATAAAACTATTTTCGTATTATTCTGCGTTTTGAATGTGAAACGGAATTAGTTTTTTTTAATATAATAGGTATATTTGTAAATTAAGTGTTCAAGTATTTTGTATATGTGGTTCATGTTGAATATCATTGGTATTCTGTAACATCTGAGAGCTTTCATGTCACATGCGAATATGCGGATTAGTACAGACTAGAGAACAAGAACGAAAGCGAAAGCGATCAGTAACGAATGATTGATAATGATAATGAAATCAACATCCTATAATACATAACTAAACTATCTATAATGATAATAAATTGTAAATGTGCAGTTGATTGTTGTTGTATTGTACGTTGTACCTAACCTACGATTACGATCGACTTGCACTCGTTCAACTGATTGTAATGTCATGTCATTGTCATTGTCATGTTGAGCTGTATTTACGAATTAGGTACTGCTTGTTCATTCCTTGCCACACGGCAACCAGTCAGTACAAACTAACACTAAAAAGTAAAACTAAAGATAAAGATAAAGAGAGACCTCGCTACAGTGCCATATATGAAACTATTCTCATATCTCTGTATTTTATAAGCACAATATAAACATAAATCACAGTTCCAGTCATAAAAATAGCTCAATGTCAATACAAACACACATCCACTATTACTATTACTATTACTGTTACTGTTACTGTACTTAACTTATGTGTTTTTGTTTCGCACTAAGACCACTCAGATTATCAGCAATAATTTGAGTCCTCTTAATGCCTATACCCTAGGCCATAGACCATTGTACTATTGTGCAATGTTGCTTTGGATTGGAACAAATAAGATACATAGTACGATTTTAATGGAAGGAAAGTAGTAATGTAACTAAATCTTCCAACAGCAGGGCGACCACAATCTACCTCCGAATACATGTTGAGTTTTCTACCAGACTAGATATTGTGTATATACAAATACAAAACATTACAATACAATAAAATCAAATAAAAAACAATTCATTCCAATTTCAATTACATTTCTTTTCAAATATCTTGTTATCTGAGTTACGAAAACGATACAAAATCACTGGTGCAACAACAAATTCAATTCTAGTCATTACAAATGTTAAGTTATTTAAGCATTTCACTCGGATGACGGCATATTTTAAAAGAATTGTAATTCATATTTGTATAAATTGCTATTCAAAACAGAATTGTATTTCTGTTTCATAATCTACCATTCCGTAGACAAGTAAGAAATTATGACAAGTACCAAATAACATTTTATAAACTAGTCGACATTTTACAGCTTTTTTCATTTCAGTATTCTTTTCATTCCTAAAAGTTGTACCTAATTTCAATTATTTGTAACACATATGTGAAAAATATAATTTTAACATACATTATTGCAAATCATTAGTTTTATTTCGACTGTCGTAGTTAAATAGTTTTGTTGTCAATTTACATTTAATTCAATTTTTATTATTATTCAAGCTACATTACATACAAAATAATTTTCTTAACAGCAGTAAATGATAAATACCTAGCCAAACTGACAATAAAAATTTTGAAAGTTGAAAATATTCTTTTAGATATTTTATATGTATTTCGGTTTGAAAAACTCACAATTTAATTATTAACATACAGATAATAATAAAAATGAAACAATTCATACTTTGACTTTGTAATATTATGTGGTATTGGTATATTATGAAACAATTTTTATACGTTTATGATATAATTCATTGCTTGCATTAAATTATGACGCTATCCAAATTCATCCAAATATTTGTTCTCGTATCATCTCATGATTTATTTATTAAGTTCTATATCATATGTTGTATTCAAATTGCCTATGTAATAAATTACCTTTGAAAATATTTACTATCTTTATTTATTCTGTTACATTAATCCTTCTAGTGCTGCCGCTGCCATCTTCAAATAACAGCTTTACAAATGGTACTAGTACTAACGGGAACAAAGCAATTCAATTTTATAAGTATGAATGAAAATAAATCAAAATCTATGAATATTTTTTTTATTTAACTATATTTTTACAAAATAATTCCATCCATAATATTAAATAATACCGTGGCTATTTTTGTGCTACTTATTGGCCTGCAAAAGAAAATATGCATATGTAATTAGTAGCATAATATTCGTATTGTATAAAGAACAATTACCAAAGATGAGAGAGCATTTTCTATAAAAAAATAATGGTCGGAGTGCGGCGAAATCCTGGTCTTGTAGGCAAGCAACGCGTTGCGGTCCTTGTGCGCGAGGTAGTGAGCCACGACGTGTCGATGGCACCGGTAGCGCACCGCCAGAGCCAGCGCCTGCTCCGAGTCCTCCAGCAGTGCCAGGAACCGCTCCAGCACCTCCGTGGGCGCTTGCCGCTCACCCAGCAGCACCGCCACACTCTCGGCGCTCAACGAGCATGTCATCACCTTTCGTGTGCCGAACCAGTTCTATAACATATATTACATTATATTATATTCTAATAATCAATTATTCATGGATTTACATTTTTAATAAACATTTTCTGTATCTCATCCCAAGCCTGATTGGATGACTTAACGTCTAGGAAGATCCAGTGCAGCTGACGTTCGGAAATGCCTTGCACTTTGGCCAAATAGTGCGTGCTGCAGATATGTTCTGGCGCCTTATCCCCGTAGAATTCACAACAAATACTCAAAGACTTGTTCACACTTTCACCAAATATATTACCCATATTTTCCAACTTTTCTACACTCTGTTGCCATTCTATAAAATAAATCCAAGATTGGGCCTGGCTTCTCCTTAATAAAAATGTTCACTTTACCTAATAACTCAATATAGCCTTTTAAAATCTGATGATCCTTTTCACTTGTTACTCTGCTAAAATAATTATTATATAACAGCTCTAGCTTTTTCTTAAAACCGTCATCTGCATTACTGATTATATTGTGAATTGTAGTTTTAAATAATTTTATCTGCAAAATAACTTGATTCATTGAAAAGGTACTTAGAATTATATTTGATTATACCCCTATAGTTGTTGAATATCCGGTCAACCTACAACAAAAAATAAATATACAATAAGTATTTCGCAAGTGAGTAATAGTAAATGTGCATACATTAACAGGTTAGTCAGTTCTTTTGTATTTAGTCGAATACTAAGGTAATGAATGTAATGCAGTAGAGCTACTCGTCTAGTTGACAATAATTTATACAAAATATCTTTCTTCAACGTATTTGTCAAAAACAAAATAACCTAAAAAGTGAAATGTATAGGTATATTTCCTGTAGGTGCTTTAGATAATTTATATGATATACTGTTAATATCGTATTTCCATCTGCTACATTGAGTGCTGCATCCAGTAAATCCGTTTTACTTCGGAGACTCCTAAATTCCTCTAGTGAGTATGGAAAATTTAATAATATTCTATGAACAGTTTCGAGAGTATTCTTTTCAGAAAGATGTTTTGTTGTATTATGTGAACAATCATTTTTAAATACTAAAACATAAAATTTATTGTTAGAATAATATAATGTATATCTTACAGGAAAATATAATATTAGTGTTTAATGATTACCTAATAAAATTTTTATTACATTACATACATTTATCTAAACTTTGCTGAGTAATAACAGAACGAATTGGAATATCACTTCGCTGAAACTCATCTGTCAATTCATTTCCTTCACTATAGGTGCTACAAATTATACTTGCGTTGGGTTTTACGTAATTGGATAATGATGTTTTAAATGTTTCTTGTGAAATTGTTTCATCTTCAAAATTAAATGCTTTAGTAACACTTGAAAACCAATAATCATCATCTGTTTTATTCGCCATAGTCAGAAAATATTTTTTTATTTATTCATTTCAGGGTCGCCAACATTTCACATTTCTAAACGAATTACAGCATGTCACCAGCCAATGAATTGATAAATTAATAATCACAAGTCACTAGAAATCATCACGTAAGAAAAAGTGCCAATGAACATATTAAATTTTATATTTATATTAATTTTAATAAATCCTTTGTCCTGAGTATTTGTGAAAAATCGCACATTTTGACATTGATTTGAAAAATTTTGTGCAACATCGGTACTATTCGATAAAATCCGTATACCCGACGAATAGCGAAAACAACCGAAACGCGATCCATCTTGCCCACTTTCGTGCAAACAGTTTAGGAGTCTCTTTTACCTAGTTTACGTGTGGTGATACATGTTGGAAAGATGAAGGTAATGATTTAAAATTGTGATATTAAAATCATAAACATTTCAATGGATAAAAATAAATGTTCAGTCAATATTGCTTATATGTGTAAAATGAATCCAATGTTATAAATTGAATTTATAAACAATGATGGTTGAAATAAACTACGATTACGTCGAGCTAACCAAAATGTGTTTGCCATGTTGTTAGTGTACTATGTTGATTTTTCAATTTATTATGTATTCATTTAAAATAAAAGTGAATTAAACAATAAGTGATTTTAATATAAAATGTAATATTTTTAGTTGAACGTATCGTATCCCGCAACGGGATGTCAGAAACTCTTCGAAATTGTGGACGAACATAAGATTCGTATGTTCTATGAGAAACGTATGGGAGCTGAGGTTGACGCAGATTCACTGGGAGATGAATGGAAAGGCTACGTATTCCGTATCACCGGAGGAAATGACAAACAAGGTTTCCCCATGAAACAGGGTGTTTTAACAAACAGTACGTACATTTGTAGTTATTATATGTATATATGGTGATGTGATGATTATGATGTAGGCCGCGTGCGTCTACTGTTGTCCAAGGGCCACTCATGCTATAGACCGCGTCGAAGCGGGGAGAGGAAACGCAAATCCGTCAGAGGATGCATTGTAGACTCCAATCTTAGTGTTCTGTCTTTAATGGTCGTTCGTAAAGGAGAACAGGTTAGTTGTGAATTCTATTGTGTTTGTGTGTTGTTACCACAGATAGGCAGTTTTTAAGTGTAGCTATATCTTAAAAACGTTCACATCTGTGGAATAGTAATTCTGTGATTTGATTTGAGAATTTCATTCGTATGTTTTTCTCAGTGTACCACAGATACATAAAATAAAATAAATAAGGATAAAATAAATGGAGGTAAAAAGTGAGATATTTGTTAATGAGCCTCGCTAACTCCATAAATTATAAAATGATAATAAATAAGTATAGTATTAGTAGTTAGATTTGAGTTGAGTTGTATTTATACTTGTAGGAAATCCCCGGGCTTACAGACACGACGGTCCCCCGTCGGTTGGGACCCAAGAGAGCGAGCCGCATTCGCAAGCTGTTCAATCTGTCGAAGGAAGACGACGTGAGGCAGTACGTGGTGAAGCGGCCGCTGCCCCAGAAGGAGGGCAAGAAGCTGCGCACGAAGGCTCCCAAGATCCAGCGTCTCATTACGCCACTCGTCCTGCAACGCAAGCGCCATCGCCTGGCGCTGAAGAAGAAGCGCTGTCTGCGCCGCAAGGAGCAGGCGGACAACTACGCCAAACTGCTCGCGCAGCGTAAGAAGGAGTCGAAGGCACGCCGCCAAGAGGAAATCCAGCGTCGGCGCAGTGCGTCCATGCGCGACTCCAAGTCCAGCACCCAGAGTGCACCAACTAAATAATTATACAATAACAATACAATCTACTTGTATACACATTTATTTGCTTTTGCAAAATAAAATCATGCTCGTCTTACAGCATATAGAATAAACGTTCATTTTACTTTCTACTTTATTTCGGTTTCTTTCTATTCATTGCATTCTAGTGATTTCAAATAGCAAGGCCTAGAGCTGATTCCATGTACAATGTGGAATCGGTGTAGAAATCTTGCGAGAATAATATTTAATGGCTCCAAATGTATGAGTGTCAGTCTGAACTTATTTATTTTGGAACTATTTGAACAATAATCATTTTATTTTGCAGGACCTGCTAATAATGGAATCATAATGGTACGTTCATTTTTACATTCAAGCAAACTTTATAACTTAATATGATGACCCTTTATTTTTGTCTTCTTTTCCCATCTTAGTAAACTATATACTTTGATGACAAATATTATATCTGAAGTCTTAAATTACATTCAAAATAATTCTCAACGTGAAATAAATATGCTTAGATTTGTATGTATGTATGTTGCAGGTTCCAAGTGAAACTGGCCAGTGTCTAATAAGGTTCGTTTACACATATTTTTTTCTTCATATTTTACTAAAACTCCAATGATGATAATTTATTTTGTCTTCTTTTCCCGTCAGAGAGAATTATGTTGATTTAAATATATCTGAAAGTCTTCATTAATAGTAAATTATTATTTTATATTATAGAAATGATACAAATGAGTTTTCTTTATTGTTGCAGGTTCCTGTTACATAGGTGAGCACAACTTTACATATAACAAATACGGTTTAAAATAAAGAAAAATTGATTATAATTTAACATACAAAATAATAGATTTTTAACTTTACTATAATATATTGTTCAAGAAATGTTTCTAAAACAAGCATTGAATCAATACAAAACATGAATTTTGATTTGAAATATAAAAATTGTTGATTTAATTCTATTGTTATAGGTTTAAATTTGTGAAATGTAAAACAAATTTCATTCGAGAATGTTGCTTTAATACAATATAGTCGATTTGATCTTGTTAACTGATTTTTGTTTCAAGATGTGCATCGCAATATCACGATTTTAATTTGAATCTATCTACATGCATTAGCACATTGTATAGTTGAAATGTAGGTCCGGTGTTAAGTAGCATTGGATTTTTGACTATTGTTTAATCTAAATATTGATCGGGGCTCGTATATGTAGTTGAATCAAGTGAGTGGGGAACATGATTCTAAATTATGATTTTAGAAAACAGGTTTATGATTTTTAAGGAATATATCTGTGGGTTTGAAACAAAAGAATTAACTCAATATTTTGTGTAGTCGTAGAGACCTTGTCCCCTATCCAAACCATTTATTTTTATGATTTCAAGTCAGTAATATTTATAAATATAGAAAACTTATTTGAAATATTGTGAATATGATTGAGGTGTACTCTTATTTATTGTACACAGTATTTATTATTTTAAAGAAATAGAAAAT
This sequence comes from Poecilus cupreus, assembly GCA_963942605.1. NCBI lineage: Eukaryota > Metazoa > Arthropoda > Insecta > Coleoptera > Carabidae > Poecilus > Poecilus cupreus. The sequence goes on from OZ012715.1 coordinate 18,276,061, forward strand.
TAGTCAATTAATAAATATATATTTTTTATTTTATAAATTTAAAATATAATAATTAACAAAGTTACATACTTAACTTATCTGTATACAAATACAATTGTTTAGTAAATATTTATGTTAAATGTCGATGAAAAAGCAGTAAGTATAAAAAAAATATTAATAATATACAAATCTGCTAGCAATTAAAATGAAATTAGTAATTCAAATGAATTTATTTATTTTTTATATGAAACGACATTATAACGCTAGTAAAAATATTCCACTTTAATTGCTCCTATATATAATATACCTATGCAAATATTTGTAGGCCAGAACTATTATTTTATTTACAGAGTTTTTGTGTTATAAAGTAAAAATAAAAATGATTTATGAAAACTACACGCCTACATTCAGTCGTCGAACCACGGACCATACAAAGAATACCTAAAGTATTGAAGAAAAGACTTATTTTTTTGTATTGATAATTTTTGAGATGTAAAAATACATTTGCTTGGTAAAAATGTATTTTGGCTTCAATGACATTCATGTGTTACTGTGAATATCAATGAGAACATTTAATAATAGCTCTCGTATGTTAGAAATATATTTAATGACTTTAATATAAAAATTAGATTAAATATAATGAAAAATAATTTAAGTTAAATATAATTTAAATAAAGATTATGTGAATTTGTCACTCCTGCTCCTTTCCCCTAGAATCTAGTTTCGGATCAACAGATGAACAGAACGTAACACACGTAGGTATGTTATGTACAGGCAAAGCACGAACTGACGTCATACGCGCACACAACTGTCACTGACTATTTTAGGAAGAGGCAAGGATTGCTTTGCTATTTACATCTGTATAAGGTGTATCTGTATATACACAAAATAGATTTGTCGATTTTTCCATTTGAGGACGCCCACCTATGTATATCTATTGAATAAACTGATACATACAAATTCTAATTCACTTTGATCAATATCACACACAAATGTAAATGTACTAAAACGTACAAGAATTGATTGATGCAAGTACACCATGCACTAGACACTATTAATTAGGTAAAGTATCGTAGAGAATGTCCTTGACCGACTGAGTGAGGTGCTCGGGGAACTTGATGTCGAATGTTACGATGAGGTCGCCCCGACGAGACGGCTCCTTGGGCAGCGGCAGCCCGTGGCCCTGGATGCGCTTCGTCGTGTTGGGCTTGACCACCTCGGCGGTGAGGTTCAGCGACAGCTTCTCGCCAAATAGCGTGGGCACATCCACCACGCACCCGCACAGCGCCTGCTTCAGCGAAATCTTCGCCGAGTACCGAATGTCGCTACCCTCCCGCTTGAAGTGTGGGTGCGGCTTGTCGCGGATGATGAACACGATGTCGGCTGGAATCTTGTTGCGGCTCTGGTCCCCCTCCCGCTGGAACGTAATCTTCGTGCCTGCCTTCCAGCCGGGCTTCACGTTGATGGTCAACACCTTGTCCTCCTTACGCGTCGTGCCATCTGGCTGCACCACCTTTCGGCAGATCTTCATTTTCTTAGTGCAACCCTTGGTGATATCTTCCAGCGAAACGTACAGGTCGTGTTCGATGGCTGGGTCTTGCAGTTTGTCCTTGTTTCGGTTTGTGTTACCGTGAAAGTTGAACGAGTGGCTGCGGAATGCGCCGCCCGGTCCTGTCTGCCGGGTGGGCCCCATGCCCAACGTTGCGAACGGGTCCATGTCCACGTCCATGTCGTCGTCGTGGAAATTGAACATGCGATTGCTGCCCGGCCCACCCATTTCGAAGAACGCTTGGAATGGGCTTGCCGAGCCAAAGAACTGTGCGAAGGTGGCTCGCGGGTCGCCATGGAATGTGTATGTGAAGTTCTGTCCTCCGCCGCCTTGGGACCCGGGGATGCCACCCTTCAGGCCCTCCTCGCCGTGTGTATCGTACACATCACGTTTCTTTTTGTCGGACAACACTTCGTATGCTTCTGCCACTTCTTTGAACTTCTCTTCTGCACCTGGAGATTTATTTTTATCTGGATGGTACTTTAACGCCAACTTTCGATACGCCTTCTTAATGTCATCGTCAGATGCTCCTTTAGAAAGTCCCAATATTTTGTAATAATCTTTGCCCATTTTGATATTTAATAAACAAACAAAAGTTTATGTGGAATCAAGTATTTGTTTGAAATATAATTCACTTTCTTGTTCACAACATATGTACACTGCACATCGAATACTGAATACTGAAACCACGGAACCAGACTTTACGCAATTTATATAAATATATTAACTTCTAGAAATCTCTCGAACATTCCTTAACTCATGCGACAGCGTTTTGCCACGTAGTGGTCACCATTCAAAGTAATGTTTTGCGCGCTCAATTTAAATTATCTTTATTTCATCAATTCAATTTCGTTATTATTATTGTTTATTTATTTCACTAAATTTAAACATAATTATATGAATTACAATATAAGAAAACAAAATTATACATTTACAAGTATAACAAAAATAATAATAATATGAATTACAATATAAGAAAACAAAATTATACATTTACAAGTATAGTATAACAAAAATACATTCTTGATTCTAGATACATAGTCCTACATATAGATATTCAAATAATCCTGATTATATAATATAAATTAAAAAAATCGAAATAAAGTATAAATTTAAAAATATAAAGAATAATTAGTAACAATAGTCTTAATAAGTTGTACATTTATCGTTCCAATCTCAAGAAGAACGCATGTTTACACTGATTATCGTCCTTGTGTAAATACGTATCATAAAAGTTACAAATAACCTTTTCAACTTTAAATCCAAACTTCTGATACAGGAATACCGCCGGGTTGTCAATAGCTACGTGAAGTGTTATATCTGTGCTCATGCAACACTGAAACATCCACAACAATAATTACAATCAATGTATTTGAATTCATTACACAATATTTCGTACCTGAGTTAGATGGTAAATCATAAAGGTTGCTATTCCAGCTCGTCTCCATTCCGGTCGCGTAAAAACAAACGAAATGTACGTTTCCTTCAAGTTTGCATTTGGAATCATAAATCCAAAAGCGACAACTAGTTTCTTGTATAGAACCACAACACTAAATTCCGGACATAGGAGAGACTCCGATACTAAATAACAATTTAGTGTTTAATAAATATAATAATAAAGAGACGGTGATACGATTCACTGTCACTTACCGTCAACTCCAGGCCAAAAGTATTTCTCACAAAGGCTGTTAATCGCTGGGATGTGGTTGGGCTGGACGTACACATAATCCAGACTGGTAACTTGACAATCGGCACGAATGTTCCTCGTTATATTCACTTTGGCCATTAATTCTTTCATTAGATCCAACCATGGGGTCTTGGGCTCTGGATCTCTTCTTATGAAAGGTTTGAGACACCGGTGTGTGTAGGGCGAGGTGAAATACTGATTCAATCGAAACTCTCCGCGCCCGACAGCTTTGCCGTTCATTTCAACAGGGTCGCTGCTGCTGTCGCTGGGCAATGTGGTATAATAACATTTACGATACTTCGTTACAGTGTCGTCTGCGTTGAAAGTTTCCAAACAGTGTATTCGCTTTAAATGGCGTACATGCAATTTTCGTTTCAATGCTATTTCCGACCGACTTCTACATTTATGCACACGCATATAATTGTATAAAGTATTTTCTTCAATATCGCGTAAGTCCGTGAAGCGTGCAACATGTTTTTGCTGAATTTTTCTCTCATGTTTTGTCCAAAATTTATAAAAACTATTCTTTGGCTGCTTTATGGGCGATGCTGAATATATAATTGGAATTTTGTTACTCTTTTTAATACCATTTCTTAGAGCGGGAGACACATCATCCAGAACTTGATTAATTTTCAAATCGTGATGCAAAATTGTGCTACCATTAGACGCATCAAATAATTTACATGGAGAAAGTTTTAGTTCATCTTCAACTTCAACGTTGATTTCTTCCATAAACTGATTTATACCTTCATTAGATGCTTGACTTGAAAATGTATCATCTAATTCTGCCGACCTCGGTATGTATTTAAGAATTAATTTTTGTATATGGATTATATCATCAATTCCTTTTAAATTGCTCTGCTTATTGGATGTTATTTCATTATCTGAAAACAAGAACAATTTATGGAACTATTAATTAATATTATAAAGTTAATATTTACATATTAAAAGAGTAGTTGTTGGTGTAATATCTGGAAATGTTAATTTCCACCATCCATTTAAACCAAGATCTGCAGTTCCAGAGGTGAAAAAACAAGGGCTGAAATGAGATAACGAACCAGAAACAGTTCCCATCCAGTTCTTCCGTCGCTTACTGTAAATGATTTACATTAGAAACATTCATACAAGCCAGATAATATATACGAGTTGAATTCAAATACTAACACATCTTTTAAGAACAAATCATCCCATTTTTTCTCGATAACTGTTACTAAATGAATTCTCCAGTGATAGAACCCCCTGTTTCCGGTACCAGCAGTCTTATTTTGAATATGGTACATTATTAAAATTATAATTTGAAACCTAAAAAAATAACATTTAGATTATGATAATTAGATCATTTAATAATTTTAATTTTTATACCAAGTCATCTTTTCACGGACAAAGATTTCGTTCCCTGTTTCTGAACATTCTTGACAAGTAAATTTAAAAAAAGTATCACCAAATATTCCTCCTGGAACTGATAGTCGTTTCAAACAAGAAATGTGTACATATTTATTACAAGAAGAACATTCTAGGGCTTCGGCAACATTAAAAACAGCCTGTTTAGTACAATATTTACAATACGTGTTTTCAAATTTATTCATGATTCGTAACTTGACGGTTGAAAACAACTTAAACAACTGAAAATGAAACCATGTGATGTACAAATGTCAAACGGCAAAACACCCTGACCTCTAGTAGTTGTGCGGCACAATGTATTATAGGATTTGATATTGATGACCAATCAAAATACTAAATTTTGTAAAATTTTAGAAACTTTCGTTAGATGGCACCAAATATTTACATTCAAAAGAGGTGGGTTCGTTTTTAAGATACTGCTCAGAGTGCTCAATACTTTTCGTTTATTCTCCGATCTGAAACGCGTTCGGTTATTCCGATCTTGAGCGCTCCATATCTGTCTGCTCGCTCATCATCGAAAACCCCGACCCATGTCATATTCACGGATGCGTAATAAAACAGATTTTTGAAAGTTATATTTAAATTTCTTCAAAACCCCACAGTTAACTCCATAATTATTTCTAAGATTCTTCATTTTAATGTTTTTTTTTTTTAATATGGCATCGACAGAATATTGTTGTGCAGTTTGTGTTTTCAGTTGCAGTTTCAAGCACTGCGGAAAAGCTTTACGGGCCCGGTTTTAATTAATTCAAAATAAAGTCTCAAATCAAATACTAAAGTTTGAGTAATAACTGCAAAATATACTCAACTAACTCTGCAATTCTAAACCGTTCCGTTATTCAATCCACGGATTCAATCTACGGAGCACTGCAGACGAATTTGTCACGTGATCATATTGCTCAGAGCGTTCGATAGATTTTGATAACAAACGCAGCCAGAGTGTTATGGTGTTATAGAAAATTTTATAATATATAAATATTTAAAATGTAATGTAGTTTACAATTTAGATAGTCTAAAGCGGGCTTTATTAATAAGTGAATATTACATTATTTTTAATTTAATTTTTTTGTTTAGCATTTGCTTTATTTGTTAATATGTGAGAACTATTAAAAATTATCAAATCTCTAGTGAATTATTGTAACTAATTTTTGCATGTATATATAATTGAATTTGAATAGAATTTATTTGTCATGTCGATATGTGATGGTAGTGGTAAGTTGAAATTATTGTTGGTACGGTCCTGCAAGCTTAGCAATGTTCGTGTAGAGGGGTACAGCGCAATGTTGTGGCTCTTCAATAGTATCGTTCTAGCAGCAGTTTTTCGTGGCGGGATGTAACTTCCATCTTGGATTTTACTCCTCGTTGAAAACCGGCTCACAAAATCAAACTACTATAAAAAAATTACAGTACACAATACAAATTAATTAATTTATTATAGATGTGTGTTAATCTAGGAATTTACTGATCGAGATATAATTCGTGGAATGCATTAGGTAAGAAAGTGTTATTTTAATATTAATAGATAGTATATTCAGTTTTTATTCACTGAGTGAATAATGGCGTGTACTCGATGCTTAAGTAAAACAGATTATTCTTACAATAACTTGATTGTTTTCCTTCCATTTGTTTTATAGTTTGTGCTAATGAATGTTGTTCGTTTGTTCTCAGTTTATTGCAAAAGAGGTAAATTTGCAGAACATGTGACTGGGTGAATCTGTATTTACTTGATTATTCGATTTCACAGTACGAATGAAGTTGTAGGTGTGCAAGTTATTTGAACTGGTGTTTATTTTCAGATTTGCAAGCATATGTTTTTAGAAAAGTAAAACACGCCCTTGGAACCATCAACACATACAAAGCGATGGCTGTTCCTAGTAGGGCTCGGGTCTATGCCGATGTAAATACTCACAAACCTCGTGAATATTGGGAATACGAGAGCTATATTGTAGACTGGGGCCAGCAGGATGATTATCAGTTAGTACGAAAACTTGGCCGAGGCAAATATAGCGAGGTTTTCGAAGCTATTAATATTACAAATAACGAGAAATGTGTAGTTAAAATATTAAAGGTGAGTGTAGAGTTAATTGATGGTATTAATGTGTTCTGATTTTGTGAATGTGTGTTTGTAGCCGGTAAAGAAAAAGAAAATTAAGCGGGAAATAAAAATATTAGAAAATTTACGAGGCGGCACGAATATAATAACGCTTCAAGCGGTAGTGAAAGATCCCGTTTCAAGAACACCAGCACTTATATTCGAACATGTGAATAATACTGACTTTAAGCAACTGTATCAAACGTTAACCGATTACGACATACGGTACTATTTGTATGAATTACTAAAAGCGCTGGACTACTGCCACAGTATGGGTATCATGCATAGAGATGTGAAGCCCCACAACGTGATGATCGACCACGAGAACAGGAAGCTGCGCCTCATCGACTGGGGGCTGGCGGAGTTCTATCACCCGGGCCAGGAGTACAACGTGCGCGTGGCCTCGCGCTACTTCAAGGGCCCCGAGCTCCTCGTGGACTACCAGATGTACGATTACTCCCTGGACATGTGGTCGCTGGGCTGCATGCTTGCCTCCATGATCTTTAGAAAAGAGCCGTTCTTCCATGGCCACGACAACTACGACCAACTGGTGCGTATCGCCAAGGTCCTCGGCACGGAGGAGCTGTACGAGTATCTCGACAAGTATGATATCAAATTAGAAACTAGATTTAATGACATTCTGGGCAGGCATTCTCGTAAACGATGGGAACGGTTCGTGCATAGCGAGAACCAGCATCTAGTGTCTCCGGAAGCTTTAGACTTCTTGGATAAATTGCTCCGTTACGACCACTTAGAACGACTAACCGCTAGAGATGCAATGGAGCATCCTTATTTTTGTAAGTATAATATCTGCTTTCATTACAATTAATAATTAATATTCATTCGATTTCAATTACAGATCAAATAGCAAAAGACCAGTGTCGGTTGAACTTAGTGTCTTCATCCCCGACTCCGTTGACGGGCAATATGCCAGTCGGGGTGGGCGAGTAGTAGACATAGACATAGACATAGACAGGTAAACTAAACTAAACAAAACAAAACTAAACTCATAAATAAATAAATAAATCAATCAATCAATCAGTCAGTCAATACAATAAAATAAACACACGAAATTATACGATTACAGACAAAACAAACAAACAATAAATACATTCTCATACACAATTTACAGTTTGCAGTTAAATATACCTAGTACTACAGTGCTGAGTACATCTACAACTAAAACACATCTCTATATTCATCCAGTTTACTGAAGTTATGTACGTAAAATCTTATTCAACTTATTGTTTCACCAAATGAAATGTGAATGAGAGGTCATGAATTGACGTGTTCAGAGTTATATTTCGGTTATTCTATTTTTGATTCTTGTGTTGTATTCTTGATTCATAATTACTGCTACTGCTACTGATATTGAATATGTGTATATGTTCGTTCAGTTCACAGTTACGGGCTCAGTTTTTTTACTTTTGAAAAAGTGATTTTCTTTAATTTTTGGGATGGATGGTCAAAATTTTTACAGATCGAAGGCATTTAAAAAAAGCATGTAATATAAGTTTACATTTATATTAGGTTTAATCTACTTAGATGTTAACAACAATTAATCTAAATAGATCATTTGGCCATTCTAAATTATTTATTTAATATTATATTTATGTTATTATACACTGTGGAATGAAAATATTTATTTTCAAACTAACTTAGAGCTGCATATACGTTAGAAAGAATGTATTTTATTTGTGACCTAACAGATCATAATATTGTTCATAAAAAATGATTCCACAAAGAATATTAATGTTTTATTACTAGTTTGTAATTAAAAATTATTGGTCTTAACAATCTGTGTTTTTCATACCTGCGAGATGAGAATCTGAATCTGCTACTCTTTATTTAGAAATGTGAAACACAGATTTATTTTTACATCAGTTTTCTTATCCAATAAAGAAATATGTTTTTGCTCCGAGTTATTTATTCTCTTTTTAATGGAATTTGATTTCTATGAGTACTAGTTGCTGTTGATCAAACACAGAACTTAGCATTATATGACAGATGTAAAAAAACAAAAACAAGAACTTGTCCTGTTGCCTTGGATTGTTTACCTGACCTATTCCTTCCAATTGTACATACGAATACGAGTGTGACATGATTACATGCACACTAGGCTTATGTTGTGCAGTCCTAGTTGATGTTGACGCTTCCGTTTAAACAAATTTATATAAAGAAGATGCGTAGTGCATTCTATTATGTAATTAACAATAAATTATTTCAAATGAACCAACAATAGCAATCTTCTAATCAACCGAAACTTGTACAACTATACCAAGATTATCTCTTTATCAATTGGAATAATCAAATGTTGTACAATTTATTTCTCAATGAAATGTGAAGAACAATACTCCAAATATCTCATGGTAAGTAAAATCGAAAAAATACACAATCATATTGTTATATTAGAAAGGTAGGTTAGTATTAGTAATGATGGTGACAGTTAAGTCAAATACTTTATTAGTCTATTATTTCGAATTTAATTCTTTTCTATTATTCGCATTAAGTTCTTATACTGTTTTGTCTTTCATACTTAAAATGAGACAAGTGTATATTTATAAATTTAAATTTTTCTATTTTGATAATAGTGATCTAAGTCTACAGGCTGTATTGTTTTTAAGCTGTTAAAAAAACAGTCCACAGGATATAATTTTATTAAGTGTTGTCATCAAATGGAGATATTTGGACTGTGGAACCAACTATTATGCCTTATGAATCAAAGATGTTTATTGCTAAAAAATTCCATTATGCCTTTTGAACTAGTAACATTAGACACAAAACTTGAAGAAATTTAAATACTGCAAATGAATTTATAAACTACTGCGTATCATGCGAACACCACACGTTGAAGTCACCGGAAAATAAAGCAGAGTATGATTCAGCACGCTCAATCATTTTATTAATATTTATTAGCATTTTAAATTTGCTCCCTACAAAAAGCAAACCTCATCTTCAAGCAGTTACAAAATTGTGAGAGCAACAATCATCCGCATGCTCGCAAGGGTTTCAAATAGAAACTATGAAGGTGCGTGGTGCACCGCCGATGGTCATCGGTCGATTTCAAGACTGTTAAATCAAGAAATGATGTGTTAAATACAATGATTTTGTTCTTAAATGGACGGGAAGATGTTCAATAGCGGTTTATACATAGATTACATTAAATTTGAACAGTCTGAACAAAGTTCCTGAGGGAGTATGTGGCACACAAAGAGAGCCTTGGACGCAGAGAAAGCATGAAGAAGGCTTTCTTTTCGGGTTGGATCAACTAGTTTCGGTAAGATTTCAATTTTTCTTCACTGGGGAATTGTATTTTAACTTTTTTGTGTTTTAGGTGTTGGAAGATATCCGGTTTTCTCCTCTGCATAGTCAACTTTCCTAAGAGCCAATCAAGTCTTGGAGCTTCGGCAGCGTGTTCAGCACGGCTATGACGCCGTAAAGAATCTCTGCATCGTGGATAACTGGATACAGCTGCTAATTCGCTGAAGAAGTCCTCGAGGACTTTGACTTTGGTAACAATAAGATGTAGTATTATTGGGGACTGTTTTTCAGCAGATTCTGCTGTCCAGTGTGAACCTTAAGGTATGTTCAACAATTCTCTACTTGGTTTATTTGAACTATTTTCGAAATAAAAAACAGAAGCAGAAATTAAAATTAAAATTGTGAGTTGAAGAAGGAGTATATAAAAATCTATAGGAATCCACCCATAACTCGATTTTTATTTATTTATTGATACTTTCTACTCGAATCTTTTAGATAATATCAACAATATGTTGGTATGTTATTGTCGAATCTGTGTTATCTTAAACTTTTGCATGAATAACCCTTGAAAAAGTTTATCGATTAGACCCGACGGACTGGCAGAAGATTCAAGCGAAAATCGGATTTCTTACCAGGGCAACAAGGATTGGAAGAGCACTTTCAGGTAAGAACTTGTACATGTTTGATATAGTTGCCAACGATAGCAAAATTGACAACTTCTTATCCGAGGGCCCTGCCAGTCTCTGTTGCTCGGATACAAAGTTAAAAAATTTGAGTTTTACATCCAACAAGTCAAGCGGTCTCTGGCACTTTCTCGTGATGAGAAGACATTATCCCTTAATTATTTCAATAAAATAAGAATAAGGAAAGATAAATATATGAAACACAAGCATAATTTTAATTATTTATTCAATAAATAAAGCATTACAACAAAATTATAAAAAAAACAATAAACATTACAAATAATACAACATGAACATATTTAATTTGCCAATTTCTTAATTCTACAATTAATCTAGAGTGGAAAATTTGAGACTTGGCAATTTAAGCTCAAATAGTTTAAGAATAATTAATAACAGAAAAATATCCGCCATGATGCATAGATGAACATTTTTAAATCGTCTGTATTTTATTAATTAACAATAATTTATTAACAAATGTGATATTTCCGAACTGTACAATTAATCTATAATTGAAAATTTGAAACTAGACTATTTTAAGTCAAAGATTCTGAGAATAAACAATAAAACATTGTCCGTCATGACGGAACTACAATTACCTAAAGTTTACATTTTGTGACTAGAAAATTTTAACTCAAATATGTTTCCACTAATTTCTAATAAAACAAATAACTTAAAAAAATTTTGTATCACAATTTTTATCCCTTAAATATGTATTCACAGATGTTGCAAAAATGTTGATCCATGGTGAAGAAGTTCGTTGTAGTGCTACAGATCTCACCAGAATCCGAGGAACCCCGAATGTATTATAACAATCATCATTGCTCTCTGTAAAGCACAAATCAAATGTAAATAAATAATTTGAAACATTTATTAATCATTTTAAAGATTAAAAACCATATTGAAATGGTTGCATCCAAAAAGCTATGTGAATAATAGGTTATTACTATTTTACTAATAATTATTTAAATAAACATATTACAATACTTTGAAGAATGGAGAAGCTTCAAAACAATTCCAAGCTATTATAGCACGATCATCAAGGCTGTAAAATAGCTACCAGATGATTTATCAGACTCTGGCAGAGAAGTTTTTAAGTACTCAAACGAATCTTGATTCCAATTGGATTAAGGCAAAATACACAATAATCAACTCAGTAGCCTACTCAATAAATTAGAAAATGTAGCTACAGACTTGTATCATTAATATTTAGGTGAATGGCATGATATATTTGTCTGACTCTTTGTTCGAGAATTTCAAGTAAACTACAAATGAAAGATTTGTGACTAATGGACGTGGACCACTAACTTAAATTGTACCCCAATTATTACAAATAATATTAGGACATCTGCTCTTTTTTTCAAATTCCCCTGGACATTTTGGTACAACATATAAGCACAATTTAACTGATCTAACAAAATAAACACGGCAAAAACAATGTAGCTGAGTCGATGGAAATGGTAAATGCATTTTTGTTGTTTGCTTTCTTTCCTAAGGTAGGTGTTTTCTGCTTACATCGTTTTGTTTTGTTTGCATTTTTGTTGTTTCTTAAGACAGAAATGAAGATGCAGAGAACTCTGTTGTCTTCGCTGGATTTCTACGTGTTTACTTTTTACTTCATACGTGTAAATATAAAATTTTTAATTTTATTTTGCAGTTTCTTATTTGTTTCAGTCAAGAGTCTTGTGCTGAGAGATGCAGCTGAAGAATCTTCATTTCTAGCAATAAAGAGCCTCCGACCAGAAGATGTAGTTGCAGAGTATTTAAGCGAGTCTTCAACATAGTTCATCGTTCCCAACACCCATGTAAGTCCATTTATTAATTCATTAATGAATTGAATGATTTACTAATGTATTTGTGTTTGTTTAGTGGGCGGCGACACCACTCCCCTGTCTCCGGTTTTATTGGAAGCAAGATTGTTTGAATTGGACTGAAAACAGTTTTTCCCGATTTATGGCTGAATGAGCGAAAAATATTAGATCAAAAAATGTTCAGCATTTAATTCTATACTTGGTTTATTTGAACTATTTTTTTTTTTTATTAAGGCCTTAATTTTCGAAATAAATGAAGGTATATGGAATGACTACATAGTTATATTTTATTCTGAAACTAGGGGTTTATGAGAAAATGTTTCAAATAAAAAAGTTTACTTCATTTATTCTCTATTTATCTTGTTTGAAGTATTTTTAGATTAAGGGCCTTATATTTAAGATAATTTAGTTTTTATGACTTAACAATTAATCCTGTTTTATCTGACACTAAGGGTTGAATGAAAAAATGTTGAAAATAAAATATTTTAACATTACATTTTTTTGCCGTTTTTTTTTTTTTTGGAAGTACTTTTTATTAAGGCCTAGTTTTCAAAATAATGTCAGATATAGGAAGACATTAAAATTTAATTTAATCAAAAACAGAGCATTAAAATAAAAAATGTTTCAAACAAAATAGTTTAAGTTTATAATTTTCTACAATTTCTAATTGAAACATTTTTTGATTAAGGCCCTTGGTTTCTAAATTAGTAACAAATACAGAAATACGATATAATGTAACTTTAATGTTATTTTTTTCCAGAACTAAGGGATGAATAAAAAAATGTTTCAAATAAGGTAGTATAAGTTTCTAATTATCAAAAAATTTTATCTAAAATATTTTTTGAGCGATCAGCTCGAAAATTCATATCCCACTTGAACATCAACTGAGACCTGATATCGTTCACTTGGTATTTGACTATTGTGATTTTATATAAAAGCATAGTGACTGGGTACTTAATGTAGACCGATCAGCTTGAAAATTCATATCCCACACATTAAGATAGTTTCTTCTACAGATATCAGACCACCATCACCTTAATAGGTACTTCGGACTCAATTTTGACAGTTCACACAAGCTCGCACTTCGTAACTAATCTCTAAAATCCACTACGACGACTTCCAACACAGCTACGTGGTCCACCAGATGCAGACGGTTGATGTTGACATTCTTTCAAGAAACTCATCAGTGCCTGATATTTAGCACGCATTTAGTCGCTGAATTTGCGGGGCCTGAATCTCGACAAATACAGCCGAAATACAAAAAATTCAAACAAAATAATAAGTTTTAATATACATAAACAAGTTTACATAATGCAAATTTAATTCTATTAAACTCCTGAAGATAATTTACAAAACATGAAATGTATGTTGATCTAATCAGATCAGAGCAAGTAATTTTAAAAGACATGTTTGTTTGAGGCATAATTATAATTGTGAATCCAGTTCCGGATATTGTCCTTATGGAAGTTCCTTGCTTGCACGACGGACTGTGGGTCATTCTGGTGGGCTCCACGGAGGTCAAGGTGGTGCGCTGCCTCGGGGATGAGCACCGCGAGTACACTGCGTGACATGTTGTGCAACACGCCGCCCGCGGACCACGGGTCCAGGAGTCCGTTACTGAACACGATGTTGGACGCAGCGTAGATGTTACGTCCGCCGTACTCGGAGATTGCAAGACGCTTCGCAGGGTGCACGGACCACTGCCTGTAGCACTCGTCGGAGTACTTCTTGAAGTTCCACGCCGAGTTCTCGAACATGTCGTTCTCGCCGTCTGAGCACATTGGCATCACCATTTCCGAGCACGCCTGGAAGTTCCAGCCCTGTTCTCCTAAAGTGGACGCAGCAGATGCATTCATATCCAAACACTTGACGTTTCCAGTATAGTTCGTATAAATGGAAAGCGCTTTTCTTACAGCGCTCACCAGAACTTTGCCACTTATGGTCGCATTCTGAAGTTTGGTACACAACACTTTGATAGGGTAAGCAGGAACTGGCGCCAGGAAATTTGTGGCATACGGATAGTTAATCATTGCCAAGTTTCCGTAAATCTCACTGAGATAGTTGATGAAATAATCGATTTGTTCCTGGGTTTTTAATGGTTTACATAGAGCCCATTCGTTATTCAGCCAAGATTTGCCAGCGTCAGTGGAGGCTATTTCTCTAAAAGAAAAAACAAACTGAGTTATTAACTATCACCCTCAAGAAGACTGATATTACATCATGTATCTATATGCGTTTGCGTACCGTATTTCCTTCCACGATTTCCTGATACACTCAGCACAATTGGGATTCGCAGTTCGAAAAGCAGAAGTAACAATTCTACTGAAAGCTCCACAAGGCGTCAGTCCATCAAACTGTAAAATTGGAGCAGAGGATGCAATCGAGCCAGTAACAATATGGGGATATTTCATCCGCAACCAGGCGGATAACATTCCTCCGTATGAACCTCCAAAAGCTATCACGGGGTTATTCTTGGAGTTCTCGGACTGCAACAAGTTGATAACATCTACAAAGTCGGCTAAGGCTTGCGACGATGTCAAGTAGCCCAGATGTTGGGGGTCTGAATATGATTTGTTACCGAATGGCAAGGATTCTCCGTAATATCTGTATGTGTTAACAATTATTTTTGCTATAATCATTTCTTTATTTTTCTTTAACTACCTGTGTTCCGCAAAAACAACCAGTGCAGAAAATTCGGAAGCAATGTCCCACATAAATCCGGTATTTTGAGCAAACATGGTAATATCTCCCTCATTTCCTGTGTAGAAGAATATTGGTCCATTTTCTGATCGCCAATGCTCCTTTTTTATAAGATATCGAAGTTGAAATGTAGCATTATTACTGAAGCTATAAGAAAAACATAACTAAAAATCATTTCGAAACTAAGTACGTTTCAAAAACTTACCTAAAATGATCAACGGGAACTGTTATATATTTTGTTTCGTATGTATAATTTTGAGCATATATTGTTGAACACAATAATGTTAATATTAATATATTTAAAACAAAGATCTTCATTTTAGTTAAATAAATGTTTTATCTGGACTTTGCAATGTGAACTCTTGCCCTTGCTGTAAAAAAATAAAACGATGAGTTTACTTTAATAAGCATAAATTAATAACTTATTAAATGAATATTATACAATTTATAGTATTGTTACAATTAATTCATTGTTAAAAATTATAATGTTATTAAAATATGAAATGAAATTCAATTTTTGAAATTGGTATATATTTCGTATGTATTTATTTTTCCCTCGCACATTTGAATATAATGCTATGTTTGTATATCACAAATTCCGTGAACTTTTCTTAAAAGTAAATATAAACAAAAATATCCAATTAAATAATGAATAACATATTATACATATTGTATTCATAGATTTGTACATCATATTTCAAGGCTAAAATTATACAATTTACAAAAGAGATCACCGATCACCTGAAATCAAAATGGCTACCGCATTTTAAGTTACAAAGTAGGCGGGTATCAAGAAGAATCAAAGAAAGTAAGAAGATACTTATTCTGATTATTTTCATTCTTCTTTCAAGTTCTTTTTCTTTCTAGTTGTAAATATGAAAATAGCTGTGATATGTGTACTGTTTCAAATCCTTTAATGATATGTGATATTTTAATTCATAAGTTCAACTAGTTTATATGTGAAACACAAGTATTTCGTAATTGCGTAGTGTTTTGAGTAATGTATGTAACCTAAACAAATATATTTTTCACATAGTTTTAAAATAATTAATCTTTTTTAGATAATAAACATTATCAAAGTAAAATGAGCGACGAAAATACATCAGATATTTACGAGGTTTGTAAAAGTCAGCGACATCTTGAAATATAACTTCTATTACCGAGTACATTTACCTTGTAGGAAGCCTGCGAATCAGATTCAGAACCAATATGTAGCACATATTTCCCTTTTATTAAAATAGAAAACGATGGCTCAGTTTTAATAGATGGCCAACCAAGCAGTCAAGATGCTTCTCAAATGAGTATAGAGTCCGCAGAAGTGCTCGTTTTACCTTTCGGTGGAATTGTAGATCAACTGGAAGCTTTTGGAAACAGCGATAAATTCCAACAGGTACCTAGTTAAAACAAAAAGTAGTACGTATACAATATAATAATTATTTTGTGATACATTCTAGGTTATAGAAGAAGTAGCTGATGAAACAATAATAGAAAATGTATCAACTAGTGACGACGCTAGTATATCTGAGACACTACTGCACGACCACAATTACGAGGATGTTAGTAGATCGCAGGATTCCAAATCTGGCATTAGTTACTCTTATATAGTAGACCAGATCGATCATAGCAGAAATACTTGCACGCTTTGTGAGAAAACCTTCAACACTCCCGCCAGCTTAAAACGACATATTAGAATCCACACCGGCGAACGGCCTTTCCAGTGTCAGATTTGCGATAAGTTCTTTTCCCAACAGAGTAATTTATGGAAACATGTTCGAACTCACACAGGCGAACGTCCATTTGAGTGTCCACATTGTAAAAAGTGTTTCTCTCAACGCGCAAACATGAAAAAGCATTTAATTATTCATACTGGCGAACGACCATTCGTGTGCTTTCTGTGCGGACGAGCCTTCACACAACAAGCGAACCTTAGCAAACACATGCGATTGCACACCGGCGAGAAACCATTCGCATGCAGCTACTGTGATAAACGGTTCACGCAGCGATCCAACCTGCAGAAGCATGAGCACCTGCACGAAGGAATCAAGCCGTACACCTGTGAGATTTGCTTTCAAGCCTTCACGCAGCAAAGCAACCTTCGCAAACATGAGATGATGCACAACAACATCAAGAAGTTCGTCTGCGACCTCTGCAACAAAGGGTACGTGCAGAAAGTCAGTCTGCTGAAGCACAAGCAACGCTGTACCGGGGTCGGCGCTGGTGCGGATCTCAAGCTGTTGACGTCTGATATGTGCGACGCCACCATCATCTCTGACCAGGTGGAGTTGCTGCAGCAGTACGAACACATGGAAACCCAGTGCCTTGATGACGACGAGGAAGAGGAGGAAGGCATTATTTTACAGTCTGTAGATAAAGAGTTTATCTTTACTAATTAGTTTTACGTATATTTTCTAAATTCGTTTAACATACACGTAAATTATGTACCATGTACCATGCAGGCCAATGATTTCAACTCTGTTCAAATATTTTTTTATAAATGTAAATGCTGAGTTTGTTCCTTTCAGCAGTTTATATACAGATTTATTCATGAATTAATTAATATGTAAATACAAATAGTAATTCGAAGAAGTAGAAGCCATATTGTAAATAAAAGTTGGTTACGGCCAAAGTTGAAATGATGATGACGATTCATTGCTAAAATCCGAAAACTATCATTTTACTACTAAAGAGTTAAATAAATTTGTTTCTCTTTTTAGCGTTCTTTAATAATATTTAGGAAAATACTTCCATGAGTCTTCTTTAATTCTAACATGATATTCAGAGTATAAGTCAAAAATATGAAAAATGATGGTGTAATTATTCAATGAATGAAAACACGGAAACAGATGATTTTTGACTTATACTAACAACTTAGAATTATCAAACAATTTAGGAACGTTTGGAAACAAAACAATATTTTTTAAAAGAAAGATTCTCTACGTTTTCGGATATTAGAGCATAATTTTGGAATTTTAAGTTACATGTATGCATATTTTTCATGTTTAAAATATTGAAAGTTTTAAATTAGTATAAGTCCCGGTAATTTAAGTTTCATATTTAATAATACTAGGATTTTAAGTTTTAAAAATTTTAATACAATTGTATATATTGAATAATTTTGTATAAATCATTTTTATCATAAAATAAAAGTTACAAATTTTATTTAAACAAGTTATTTAATTTAAATAATATTGGTAGAAATATAAATAAAAACTACAGAATGTAAATGATCGTTTTCAGCTTGTACCGCGTAAAGGCAGCATTAGCATAATGAATGTTTCGCACACATCTCCATAAATTACATAACATTTGAATTAACAGAAATCGTAATAACACTCTTATACGTAATACAAAGGATTTAAATTTATTTCAAATGAACATTACAATATTTTTATTATAAATATTTGCCAACCTTTTGAGTACAAAAGCAATTATAACTAATGCCAAATTGGTAAAAATCGTTTGAACGACTTTATAAACACTGGTTTAACTTTACCGTTAACTATCATTTTAATTATTCATAAAAGTTTCGCACTCTCTTATAGACAGATGAATCAAGATAAATAAATTAACCACAAAAGAAATTATGACGAAATTACTTTAAATATGAGGTCCATAATAATGTACTAACATGCTATTACTTGATGTAAATAGCTCCGTGCTAACGTATAGGACTGTGGATCGTGAGTTCCTCAGTTCGAACCCCACTGCCGACAGTGACCAATTTAAATTTACCCCTGTGGTTCCCCCTCCACTAACATCCTTGGGGGGTATGATTTGACGGCCGGTAACCGCACTTCATACGAAAAATATATCACTTACCGAGATCTGCGTTAGCAGAGTGCCACACCCATAATGGGTAAAAGGCGTGATGATATATTTATTTTATTTTTATCACTTCAGCATAATTCACTCAAAGTGTCCTAAAGATGACCTATGTACGATCGAAACGTTGAGTGAATAATATTTTACAAAAAGGATTGAAACCCATCTATGATTCAATCCAATAATATTCAAATTTCACATAGTTCATTTCGATTGTAAATAGTCAAGTTCATTATAAATGGACCAAATAATTGAAACTTAAACAAATCACAATATATCTAAGTTATATCTATATTATAAATACTGAAACAGAACCTACACTGTGAAAATATTTCTTGATATGTTTTTTAAATGCAATTACAATTTAGAATCATAGGTAAGTCACAATTTTTTACAAAACTGTATATAAAGTTACAAATTTAAATGACTACATTACTGAAACCACGGGTCAAGATTAATTTTAATAAAATAAGAATTAAAACGGACTGACTGAATTTCACCCTTTCTTTATCAAATGTGTGGAAATCCAGTCTAGTTGTTTATTATGCCAAAAATCGTGAAAAATTCATCTACAATCCGAGTCGAAAAAATATGCACAGTTGCATATAAATATATAAATTGAATTGAAATGAAAAATCTTGGATTTGTATTTTGCATCTGTATCAGGTATCACACATCTAGAAAATCCTTTAACAGTGTGGTTCGTCGTTTTTCGGCAATGTCCATTTGGTTCTCCAGGTCACCCCGGTCGGTGGTCTCGGCACGCTCGATCTTCCACGATAAGTTCTCGATCTCAGCCTCCAGTTGCGCCTGCTGGTACTCGAACAGCTCCTTGCGCGGCCCCGGCTCCATGAAGTAGGCGTACGGATACGTGTACTGCAGCGTGTACCGACACTTGGCCAGCAACGTCGCCGCCGTGAACAGATACTGCCAGTCGATCCACGTGCCCAGCGCGTTCATCACCTTCTGATTGATGCGCGTCTTCAGAGCCTCCAGAGTCTGCTCCTCCAGCTTCAGCGACTTGGAGTGGTTTTCCCAGCGCTCGTAGTAGTGCAGGTACTTCTTCAGCGCTTCGCGCGCCTGTGCATGGACACTTTCGTGCGCAATGTTCGGGTTGTCTTTGTACCGCGAACACTCGTAATACTCGGAGCCGTGCGCCTTCCAGTCGCCCAGGCACATCCAGCAGAAGTCGTGCTTGCAGTTGTAGCACTGCATGTGATTGCAGCCGCCGTTCTTCTCTATGCAGATGTGGCACTTGGGGCAGTCCTTGGTGTGTGCGCTGATGTAATTCGCGGTCTCGCTGTCATCCGCGCACTTTGTCAGCCACTTCTTGATTACCAGACAGTCCGTGGGCGCGTGATAATCCGTTCCACATCTATGTATTATGTTTGGATTTAAGTTTTGTTTCATTTCATTTCATTTCATTTCCTTACTTACCTGAAACAGAATATTGATTTGCAATGCGAGCAAACAGAACGTTTCGCCTTGGGCTCCTTGGAATAAACTACCACTTGGCAGTTGGGCCCCGGACAGAATCGCAACTGCGGATGAGATTTCACGTAGTCCTGGAACGTAAACTGTTGATATTTGTCTCTTAAGGCTGTCCTCGTCAGTAATGAGAGCACAAAGTCTTCTGGAACCAACACTTCACAATCTTGTGCCATGCAGCTAATCGCCGTCGATATGCCCTAAACAGTATCATTTACAATAAGTCTACAACGTTTACTAAAGAAATTGTACCTGAGCAATTTGCACTTCGAAATGCATTTTCCAACACTCCTTACAAAATAAATGTCCACAGGAAAGGCTACTAAACTGTTCACTGAGCTGCGGAGTGACACACACTGGACAGGTTATACAGCGACAGGTGTTTACAAAAGGCGTATGTGGAGGTTTCACTCTAGACATTACTAACAACTGACTGGCATTGTCTCTATATTTCCGAATGATATCCTGAATAGCCCAATTATGTGAATGAAGAAGAACCTATACAAAGTTTTGTTAATGTCAATTCATTTAGGAACCCTGTCTAAAACTCACTTTGGCAAGTGATGGTGTGATCTGAAGGTTATTACTTAATATTTCAACAGACTCATTCAATAACCGCTCGACTTCTTCCTCACTCAGACACTCGTATGAAAAATATTCAGGATCTGTTTTACTAGGATCTATTTGTTCTATATCACAATCTTCTCCCGTGTTGTAGTAATCATATTCATCATCGCAATCATTATCAGAATAGTCCATATCTGATTCACCTGACATTCCGCCTTATTTATATAATTTCATTTACATTCAAATATAATTTGTTATTTCTAAGAGAACAAGTTAATAAAATACAATCCTGATATCACTGATTAACAAAATTCACATAAAAAAATCCACGAATAATACAACAACTGCCATTTGTTTGGAAATCCATTGTGGATTCTTAAGCTGAATTATCGAAGTTGGTCGAATGTCGAATAGGTGCATGCGTACCATAAATTTTATGATATAACAGATGGCACCACATACCGTAACCGCACAAATAATACCCAACAGCCTACCTTTTATGTACATACTTATATGTACGTATTTGAAATATATTTATATGCTAGTAATTTACATTATTTTCTATATAAATTTTGTGTATTAATAAAACATCATTTCTCTATATCCACTATATTTTTAAGTAACGTTAGAACCGCTCACCAGGTGGCTAGAAGTAAATCGCTGCAAATCAAAATAAATTTTAATAAAATGTATGAAAACAAAATTTTACATTTAAAAAGTATCTTTCCATTTAAATGTTTGAATTCACTTATTTTGCATATGCACTGATGCATACGTACTCAATTACTACCAATTTATGAAATTATAATTACAGTAAACAGCAATCAATAACTTTGGCGATATGGAGTACAACATAGAATTTATTCCTGGATTTTTAAAAATCATAAGCAAATTTAAAAATCTATGCTGAAATAAATGAAATTTGAGTGAATGTTTTATATATGTAAACTGTGCATTTTCGTTAAAGATGTATAAATATCAATTGTTGTTATTAACAAGTTTTATTTGGTAAGTAAAAAGCGAGTATTTCTATTTGCACAAGTGTTTAAATCATATTGTTCTAGTTATAGCAATGCAAAAATTAATTTTCGCGAGAAAGAAAAAGAAGTGTTAGACCAAATTTTGGGACCTGGCCACTATGATGCTCGAATTAGACCATCTGGCATAAATGGTACAGGTGAGAACAGTATTATTTAATTATAAAAATATACATTTTAGCAACAATACTAGTAGTATAATTCTTATTCTGATAGTTATTTAGAATGAATGTTCTTACTTGTTATTATATTGTATGAATTATCAGCAGAATATAGATCAACAGATCGGATTTATATAGAATTCATGAATATAGACTAACATTTTCTTTTTAAATATTAGATGGTCCAGCAATAGTCCGTGTCAACATATTTGTAAGAAGTATATCAAAAATTGATGACGTAACAATGGTAAGTGATTCGTTTATCAGTGAATACATCGTAGACTAATAGCATCGATGTCGTATACTTGACTCACACTGATATCTCTCTCCGTTTCTATATTTCCAGGTTGTTGCGTTGTTGGTTGTTTATGTTTGAAGCATGCTCTGTCTGTACTTTGTATGTTTGCATTGTGTATCTAGAATGCTTCGTCTGTATTCGCCAGATTTCTTTTCAGGAATACAGTGTACAATTTACCTTCCGGGAGCAGTGGTTAGATGAACGACTCAAGTTCAATGATTTTGGTGGTAGACTGAAATATTTGACGCTAACAGAAGCGAAGAAAGTATGGATGCCAGACTTGTTTTTCTCGAATGAGAAGGAAGGTCATTTTCACAACATTATTATGCCGAATGTTTATATCCGAATTTTCCCATACGGGTCTGTCCTCTATAGTATTAGGTATTTGCAGTATACATTTATATAAATAGAAAATGAATGATTGATTTGTTTTTGTAGAATATCTTTAACACTATCCTGCCCAATGAATTTAAAATTATACCCACTGGACCAACAGATATGCTCACTACGGATGGCAAGTTGTACGTAACAGTAGCACTTGATAAACATAAATGCTAAATGATAATAAAACCATTTTGATATTGTAGACGGTTGGACAACTGACGACTTGGTGTTCCTATGGAAAGAAGGTGACCCCGTTCAAGTTGTGAAGAACCTGCACTTGCCGCGTTTCACCCTAGAGAAGTTCCTCACTGATTACTGTAACAGCAAAACGAACACAGGCGAATACAGTTGCTTGAAGGTGGACCTGCTCTTCAAGAGGGAGTTCAGTTACTACCTCATCCAGATCTACATCCCATGCTGTATGCTCGTGATAGTGTCGTGGGTGTCGTTCTGGTTGGACCAAGGTGCGGTGCCCGCGCGCGTCTCGCTGGGAGTCACCACTCTGTTGACGATGGCCACCCAGACCTCGGGAATCAATTCGTCGCTGCCGCCTGTATCTTACACCAAGGCGATTGATGTGTGGACTGGCGTTTGTCTGACGTTTGTGTTCGGGGCGCTCCTAGAGTTCGCTCTTGTCAATTATGCATCGAGGACGGACAAGCAGAAGAAGAATGCGAATGCCAAAGTGCACAAGAGGGAACTGGAGTTGATGGAGATGGCAGCTAGGAGTAACAGTAATGCTAATGCGTCTGCCTATGCTGTGGTAAGTATATGAACATTTTATTTCAGTCTTATATTGCATAAATGAATTTAACATCTTGTATAGAAACACATAGGCCGCCAATGCGAAATTCATATGCAGATGTCGCAAGAAAACTGCTGTCGCACGTGGCTGTCCAAATTCCCTACACGATCCAAACGTATCGACGTCATCTCCAGGATCACATTTCCTCTGGTGTTCGCCATGTTCAATCTGGCCTACTGGTCAGCCTACTTGTTTCGCGAAGACGAAGACGAAACGTGAAGTCTTATTAATTATTTCTTGTTTTCGTTTCGTGTGATCGTGTGCCAAATGCCAATATTATGTATCATTTGTGAATTCTCTTCTGTAGGTGAAAATGAAATCAATGTTTTAGACACTAATTTTAAAATAATTGCACAATTATCGTGTAGTTGAAAACAGTCCTCTAATAGCCAATACATAGATGTTTTTAAGAAACGTACAATGTCTTATGATATTAAATATCGAAACATACAAATACAATGTAAACAGCAGGTCGCTAGAAACCTGTGGCCTATACATTTCATAACACTTGTGCATACAACATTCATATTATCGTATTTTCACATTCACACTGTACACACCTATGTGTAGACAAATTTATTTTCTTATTAATACCATCTCATTGTATACCTACCTAAAATATCTTAAGTTTTCAAATACATCTGTGTTGTACATTATAATATTTTCAAGTTATATGTTAAAATAAATAAAAAAATATGAATAAAAATAGTAAAATATAAAGATACCGGAATGCAATTATTCTTGTTGCGCGCCACTAACTACAAAATGACGTAGTGAAAGACGTGAATATAGATATAGATAGACATGGACACTAACACTACGCATAGTGTTTGATTCATGCATTTGTGAGTGACGCATAGTTTTAAACTACCAATGTTTTTTTTCATTTAGAACAACATATTTTTATTAACCACTCGTATGCTACAAAAAGTAAGTAACTTTATTATTTGTCTATAATTAGTTCAGTCTAAATGTGTATTGTAAGTGTTAAACATATTATATAGTAAACAAGTCAGTTACGACAGGTGGCCACTCCCCATTATTTATAATTTGAATTTTCGATCAACGTAATTTGTATTTAATATTTTTTATTATTATGCTATTTTTCTTTGTGTTTCTTGAAGAAATTAGTTTGATTATTTTATGAAAATATTTTATACATTTCTCTATTTACAAATATTTGTTGTGGTTTTTAAATAGGCTTCAAAATGTGGCCAGCATCAATTGCATTTTCCCTGATGCTGGTAGTTGTTTCATCTCAATTGTACAGCATAAATAACCTAAACACTGATTTATATGAACAACTTCGCTGTCCGCAATACTGGTTACAATTTCAAGAATCATGTTACCGTTTTATTAAATCTCCTTTAAGAGCTTATAACGAAGCTAGAAAGATATGTCAAGTAAGTACAATCAAACTATCAATAAATACAAATAGAAAAAATAATGAATTTACAGGCGTATGAATCAGACCTATTAGCTGTAAATAGTTTAGAAGAACATGGATTTCTTGTGCACCAATTAAACTGGCAAGATCCTCAACACAGAAGATGGTATACTGCTGCACATCAACAGAGTCCTGGATACTGGAACAATCCCGTTGACGGTTCTCAGTTACTCAATATGGAGAATGCTTTTCTTCCAGTTGAAAATGAGTACGACAATATTGGGAAAGATTACTTGGTTTACAGGTTAGAAAGACAGAATAAACTGTTTTTATTTTATGATTAATTTGTGTTATGTTAGTTTTTCAAATCATCTAATGCGATGGGGTTTCGAACAAGTCCGTGGTGATGAACCGTTGCTGTACATTTGTGAAGCCGCTGTTGATCGCCTTCAATACCTTGTAGTTGATGAACGCACGTATACGTATGGTGTGGAAGTTGACAACCCGGAAGAAATACCACGTGGACCTTATTTTATTAAGCAACCTGTGGACAAGACTTTTGATTTGTCCAAACGTACAATTTCTAATGACATTTCGCTTAGGTATGTTCATTTTCATTGTACCGTTGAATTTTTTATTGCATTGTTATAATTGTATAGTTGCCTTGCTGGAGGTTTCCCGACTCCGACTTATGAATGGTTTAGAGAAGATTATGAAAACGATAGATTGGTAGCAAGAAGAATTGATCCTTTATCAGATGGACGTTATACCATCAGTGGGGGCATGTTGATCATAAACGATCCAAATCAGGTTACAGTACCTTCAAATAGTTTGTGTTCAAAGTTTATATCGGAATGTACATTTACAGAAACGCGACAGAGGTTCGTATCACTGTAAAGCTTCCAACAGATACGGTACAATCATATCTGAAAGTGTAAGTTTAAATTTCGGCTATATTTTGGAATTTAATTTAAAAAGATCTTCTGAATCTGGGGACCAAAATTGGGGAAAGTCATTGTATTGTGACCCTCCGCAACATTTTCCAGGTATAAATCTGATGACCCCAACTGAAATTCGCCTAGTAATATTTTGTTGTAATTATTCTTTTAGGTGTAAAGTATTACTGGGCTCGCGACTATTTTCCAAATCTAGTCGAAGAAGACAAACGTGTTTTTGTCTCATACGATGGTGCACTGTATTTCTCAGCTTTAGAAACTATTGACAGAGGCAACTATAGTTGTAACGTTCAGTCCAAGGTTTCTGACACTGGAAGAAATGGTCCGTTTTTTCCTTTACGAGTGAATCCGCATTGTAAGTTCTGTTCTAAGTGATTTATGACTTATACTAGAATAGAATAGGTCAACTAAATTGTTGTATATTTCAGCTAATTACCAGCAACTAAAGTTCGCAAATAATTTCCCTAAAGCTTATCCAGAGGCTCCTGTTGCCGGACAGGAAGTACGCTTAGAGTGCGTGGCTTTCGGATAGTAAGTAACAATATTTAGTTATTTATTTGAATTGACTTTGTGTACTTGTTATTTCAGCCCAGTCCCCTCGTACAACTGGACTCGTCGCGGTAGTCATCTGCCCCGTGGCGCGTACCAGATGAGCTATAGTCGCGTGCTGATTATTCCACGTGTGCAAGTGGAAGATCAGGGCGAGTACGTGTGCCGCGTGTACAACGATCGCAGCTCACTGGAGCACAGCGTGTTCCTCAACATTCAAGCCGAGCCCAACTTCACCATTCCGCTAGCCGACAAGCACATTGACAACAAGGGTGATCTCACCTGGACCTGCGAAGCATTCGGTATACCCGACGTGAACTACACTTGGTGGAAAAACGGACGTCAACTCAGCATGGAGTATCTCGACCCCGAAGATAAAGACCGGTATCATATTCAAGACAATGTGCTAACAATACGTTACTTGGATCCGGAGAAAGACCCGGGGATGTATCAATGCCGGGCACAGAATCAGCTCAAGACCAAGTATTCTTCAGCGCAGCTCAGGGTTCTATCATTGAAACCATCGTTTAAGAAGCGACCTCTAGAGTCCGAATCGTACGCGGCTGAAGGAGGGAACATTACTATCAGATGTAATCCTGAAGCGGCACCAAGACCCAAGTTTGTCTGGAAGAAGGATGGCAATGTTATTGGTATGTTTTATTTTATCTTATCTCTATTTCAAACCTTGATTGCTGTAGTTCAATTTCTCTTGTAAAGGATCGGGGGGCCATCGACGAATATTGGATAATGGAAATTTGATAATAAGTCCAGTAAATCGGGACGACGAAGGAGTATATACGTGCACTGCGTCAAATACGTATGGAACAGATGAATCTCGAGGGCGACTCATAGTCTTACGTAAGTACTTGTAGCTAACTTGTTATTGTTTAATGAATTATGTATATGTATACATGTAGATGGACCGAGACTGGTGGAGTACCTACAACCTAGAATTGTGATGCCTGTCCATCGTAATTTAGGTCTTCGTTGTCAGGCAGATACAGAAGAAGTTCTTGATGTCGCTTACATTTGGACGCACAACGGAATGAGAATCAGAGACTATGATGTGGTGAACAATCCGAGAATTGTAATTATTACTTGTAATTTGTTGTAGAGGATTGTAATGAATTGTAATTTGTTGTAGAGAATTGATGGTGGCGATTTGGACATAGTGAATACGACATTTGCAGATGCCGGGGATTACGAGTGTATTGTGAAATCAGCGGTTGGCCACATTTCTTCCAAGTCGGCTGTGACTATTCATGGTCCCCCGGGACCACCTGGCGGCGTGCACGTTATCAACGTTCAAAAGACATCGGCCACGCTACAATGGACGGATGGAACAACTCACGGCAGACCGATCTTGAACTACATCATTAGCGGCAGAACAAACTGGAATCACACTTGGATGAATATTTCCTATGGCGTTTACGGACGTGAAATCGACCGGTACACAGGCCGCAAGGAGGCGACCATTGATAATGTGCTGGTGCCGTGGTCAGTGTACGAGTTCCGTGTGGCCGCCGTGAACGAGCTGGGCATAGGAGCGTCGTCAGCGCCCAGTCCGCAGCACGCCACGCCGCCGGACCGGCCGTACCGCGCGCCCGGACGTATCGGCGGCGGCGGCGGAAAGATCGGCGACCTCACCATCACCTGGACGCCGCTGCGTCCCGAAGAACAAAACGGACATGGCATTCACTACAAGATCTATTGGCGTCGCACCAAGCACGACACGGAGTTCCAGAGTCTCGCGCTCAAGGAATACGGCAACACGGACATGTCGGTGGTACACATTCCGGAGCAGTTCTACTACTCGGAGTACGACGTCAAGGTGCAGGCGATCAACGACGTCGGCATGGGTCCGGAGAGCGAGGTGGTGACGATCTACTCGGCGGAGGATATGCCGCTGGTGGCACCGCAGCAAGTGTATTCGCGCTCCTTCAACTCGACGGCGCTGAACGTCACCTGGATGCCCATCGACCAGTCGCGCGAGATACTCCGCGGCAAGCTCATCGGTCACCGCTTGAAATACTGGAAGCAGAACATTCCCGAGGAGAATGCCGTGTACTATTTGTCGCGTTCCACGAAGCCTTGGGCGCTGGTGGTGGGTCTGCAGCCCGATACCTACTACTTTGTGAAGGTGATGGCGTACAATGCAGCTGGCGAGGGCCCCGAGAGCGAGCGCTACTTGGAGCGCACGTACCGGAAGGCGCCACAGAAGCCGCCATCTCCCGTTCATGTGTACGGTGTGGATCCGTCCACTGTGCGCGTCGTCTGGCGTTATGTAGCACCATCTTTAGAAGAAGAGCCTGTGATTGGTTATAAGGTACCTATAGGGCTATTTTGAATTGTGTGTGCGTATTGTTTATTGTATTTGTTTTGTTTTGTTTGGCTGTAGATTCGTGTGTGGGAAGTGGACCAAGACATGAGCACAGCGAATGATACCGTCATTCTAGTGGGAGGCAAACTCGAGGCTTACATAACAGACTTGTCACCCGGCAAGACGTACCACATGCGTGTCCTCGCCTACTCCAACGGAGGCGACGGCCGTATGAGTTCTCCTGCACACACCTTCCAGATGGGTGAGTACTGTTACTGGCTACTAACCAACTCTCGCTCATGTCTAATGCATTATGTATTGTGTCTGTAGGGGACGCGGCAGCTTTCAGAAACTCAGCCCAACAACTAAAGTCGCCTTATTACCTGATAGCTATTCTTTGTATTTTTATATATACTTCATTATTACCATTGTAGAAACACATATCAAAATTTCTTCTCTGGCAGTTCATAGTTCAAAGACTGAATTTCTTGCAGAAAATGTAGAATTTTGGTTTATTTTTAAGATCAAAATCTAACAATTGACCAGTATTTATTTGATTGTTTTTACAAATGCGACAGTTACGTACAATTTTATTTATAGTATGTTAAACAGATGTTTAATTGATAGTATGTATTATTTTTATATAAAACTAACACATTCCGTCCATTTTTATGTATTTTAAAAGAATATAGAGTATAATAGTTTTATGTAAAGTTGATATTCTCATTAGTGTATAGTGACAGTTGTGCCGAACCTGATACCGATACAGATATGCGAAGGTTCAAACGAATATTATAAAGCTATATTGAAAATAAATAATGATATTTTCTATGGATTGTGTTTGTTTTTAGTAACGTCGCGTTGTGTATTGTGTGGGTGTAACGACAACGAGTAGCGACGTTGACGTTACGCGTTACACGGCTTCATGAATGAGTAGCTAAATGAACCTGTTGTTCCAGTGCCGTGCAGCTGTGTTCTAAATATCAAATAGATTTATTTTTATATTGCAATAATCATATAATTTTATGATTTTTTTGTTTTTCATGTAAGTTTATTTTTATTTTTCTTTGTATGTATTTTTCACGAAATTAATTATCAGTTAGTAATTGTTTTAGATGAATACGGCACGGTATACGGCACAGTATACGGCACTGTGGTAGACGTGAGCTGCTAGAGCTAGTGTAGTGCAGTGCAATGAGGCCGCGTAGGGCTGCAGGGCGGCAGGGCAGCAGGGCAGCGCGTGCGCGTATCCCGGTATATTGATCACCGCTGTCTCCAGCCGCCAGCGTCCACCGTCCAGCATCCAACAGAACTAGCGAGTCGAGTCGAGTCGAGCCAGGCACAGCACCGTCACCTTCACCGTCAAAACGTCACTCGTACTCGCTCGACTCGACGTCGACATTCGATACTTGAAATTCGTTTCCGCGGTACAAGTTCATCGTCGAGCGCTCGAACGCTCGAGCGTCGACGACCAAACCAAACGCAAACCACTAGTGCAATACAAGTAGTGAGTGCTATCAGCGTCAAGGCTCAAAGCTCAAGGCTCAAGGCTGGCTACGGGTAGCCATAGCCATAGGTGTTGTTTTGTTGTGCTCAACATGGATACAGCGCGCGACTCGTGTCTTGTGCCGACGAGCTAGTACCCATGGCTCTTACATTCACGGTTCGCAATTGTACATGGTACTGGTATGACGGCTAAATCCGGAGGCATCGAGATGATTGCCGCATTCGCAGCGGCATAGTTCTCGTCGTCGTCGTCGTCGTCGTTGCCGTCGAACTCGTCGCCAGAATGGTTGCACCCAACCGCTCTCTCCTGCTTCTGACTGCAGCGTTCGTCTTCGCAATCATGCCACCAGGTGAGTCAACCAGTCAACGCAATTATATCACTAAATAGTAAATACGATATTCATTCATTTATTCATATCACGTTGGTATTGTTCACTTAATATTTAAAGGAAAATTACATGTTGGTCCTTTAAATTAAAATATATGAATTTCGAACTGGAAATTCATAATATTTACGTACTTAAATAAATGCAGAACATAAAGTAAATCTTAATGAGTCCTAATTGAATGTTTATATTTCCCCATGAATGAATTTCTATGTAGGATACACAGAACATTCGATCGTGGCAGCAAATATCCTTGTAATAGGTCACTGTTGAAGGCTCACCCGCTCACTGTAGCTATAGCTACAGCTACCGCACCAAAGTTTGTTTTGGATAGGTAAACATATATTAAGGGTTTAAGGTGTGCCCAATGGCCAAAGCCCCGAACTAAGTTCTCGTGTTGTCGTATTGACACACCCCCCTAGTTTCGGTGTCGGTATCGGTCCCAAGACCAACTCAGTCTCCCAACCCAAATCCAAATGAAACCGAATTCAACTTTAAACCATTCTTGTCACTAAATCAATATTTCGATTCAAACAGAAATCAACGTATTTCATTTAAATTTATTATATTTTAAATTCAATTTCGATTTTGAATTATAATAATCCTAAAACCTATTCAGGACAGCACAATTCAATTATTATCCAAATGTTTTTCTTTTTTCGTTAATAAATAAAAAGAACACAACATTAATTGGATTGATCCCCAATAATAGGTAACATGCTCTTAGTTGAACAGACATCGTATTTGTAATTGTAAAATATCAAAAAGATTTTTTTGATTTTATTTCAGTTTTTATTTATACCAAATTTACAATTTCTTCTAATGACAAACATTTATTTCAAAATTTATTTTTGAAATGTGCCATTGCAATGCAATTTTCAACACAATTCTGTTCATATTTGAATCAACTTTAAATAAAACCCAAACTATCAACAAAATGCAGTAGATAATTAATCACATAATCAGTGATTTGAATGCGGAATGACGACACTGACACTGACATGGACGTGGACGCTAGTTATTGAATTTGCTAACTCCTGCGTAATGGAACAGGTGCTATAAACAAAGTTGATGGTTAATGATTTCAAATTTAAAACATATAATAATTATGAGTAGCATAACTTTGTACTCAATTTTGTCATACATGAATTGATATCAAAAACATTTTACATGTATCCAGAAATACTGGTATGTTATAGATCTGATTTGATTCAAATTGTTTTTAAATGAAAATTATAAATAAATTTAACTACATCCATAAATGGGTAAATGTCTTTTTGATATATTTATTTTAGTTTCATAGAAGCTGGAAATAAAAATCTAGGTATAAAGAAAATTAGATGTGATCTGAAAATTTCCGCTTATACCGTATACGTGGCATTGGTGAACATGTACTTGGTAAAATACTTCGTTTAAAATCTGTTTGTTACACGAAACACAACATAACACAATATTGCACAATGTTAGCGAAATGGCTCCTTCTGTTTTCGGTGAATTTTGACTAAGTCAATATTATTACTGTTTATTTCGCATGGAATTTCGCAAATATATCATTAACATGGATATTATAATATTACCTGTTGTGTAAATGTCACTAAAATATTTTACCATAATGAAATAATTACTATTGCGGCATATTTCAATCTTGAAAATTGTGAAAATGCGGAATATATTTTACTATCTCATTTTTATTAAAAATATATTCATCTTGCCATTACATTAATGCAGTGCTTTCCAAACTTTTTGTACCTGCGCCCCCTCTTTGGAAAAAAAATTTGTTGTGCCCCCCTTAATTTTCTAACAATCCAATTTCATAAACACTCATCTGATATTGTAATTTATTTAATGGGCTACAAAATAATATACAATATTATGTATAATAATACATAAAAAATAATTATCTATTTTAAGAAATAATAATATAATGTAATAAAAACAAATCTTACAAAAGTACAAAAAGTAGAATTCAACATTAATACAACATTATAAAAATTTAATGTGAAGGGTGAGCTTGTTTTTCAGCACAAATTTTGTCAAACCGTGGTATCATTGAAGATATCGCGGTTCTCAGTTCCTTTTCAATCTTTTCAATTTTGGAATCAGCTGCGTGCCCCCCCTGCAACAGTCTCGCGCCCCCCTAGGGGGGCGCGCCCACAGTTTGGAACACACTGCATTAATGGAAGATATTAAAAAATGTTTTGTTATTAAACATACATTATTTGGTAAAGACAAATGTACAATAATCTTAGTAATTTAATGAGTCCTGGAATATAATTGCATTTCAGTTCACATATTATTTACCAGACGTCAAATCACGGCTTCCAAGGATGGTAGTGATGGAGGAACCGCAGGGGTAATTTTTTTGTGGTGAAAATTTTCAAAAATTAATCGGCTGTGAGGCTCAAACCGAGGATCTTATAATCCACATTTACTAATGTAATCTAATTCAAAACATATGTGTATGTATTTTGTTTAATGAATAACAATCAGGGCAAACCTAAATTCCTAAAAATAAATACGCTTGTATATACGTCAATATGACATTGAATTTATGTAGATGATGTAAAAATATTTTACATGAATTTTCGGTAAACTAAGTTTCATATAACGTGTAGATTTTATAAGGCTTGCTCCTATTGGTGTTTGCAGTAATATCATACATGCTGGAAACAGAAGCAGCTTTTCAATGAATAGTTCTCTGTTGAATACAAAAGGAAAAATATTACAATAACGTATAATTATGGCAAACAGTAGACAGAGTTCAAAATACAGTGGATACAGATACAGAGTCACTAGCAGCTATATGTTATAACAAGGGAAAGTGTAGCACTGTAGGTGAACTACGAGTACGAATAATATGAATGTGAATGTGTCACAATCACACACGAGCACGAACACATGTTATGTTGTTGGCTGATATGTTATCTATTTATGTATAGTCTGTCAGTCTGTGTCTGCCCTGCACTGTACCACGTGAGCTCTTGCTAGTGAGTCGTAAACGTAATAAGTTTCTCCGGTCTCTGATCTAGTGATTGCTAGTGAACTCTGACTCTAGCTCTGATCGTCTACTCTCTGTTTCTGTTTCTGTTCTTCGTGGTTGTCGGTTGCGCGCGCATGCAAATACAACATAGGGCCATGCCAGATCAATGTTCTGCAGGGCGCAGGGCCCCAGGCGAAATTCATTTATGTTTGTGTTTGCTGTTTGCCACTCACTCTCACAATACTTTTTATATTTCATTATTTCCACTGTTCATGCTTCAATTTTGTATTATGCCAATAACATATAACAAGACTTCGACCGACAATTCTTTCCATGTTAAATATAATGTACACCTTATGTGAGGTAATCGTTAATTTCAATACATGTGTGTACAATGCGCAGGTTCGCAACAGGGCCCCCATGAAAAGCGGCTCCTCAACAACTTGCTGGGGCCATACAACATACTCGAGCGACCTGTTGCCAACGAGTCCGAACCTCTGGAAGTGAAATTCGGCCTAACATTGCAGCAGATCATAGATGTGGTTAGTATAGTTTAGTTTGAGCAGATATGATTTCGTACTCGTATAAGTTGTAAAGTGAATTGTGACGGACTCACGGACGGGATAGAGAGTAACAGATGTGCACTAGGAGGAGTTTCAGAAGCTGCAATGCGGCCAGCAAGTCACTAGTCAGCGGCAGTGTGGCAGAGTCAAGAGTCAGAGGCGGAGGCAGATACTAAGCAGAGGCAAAGCAGGGCAGAGAACACAGCACTGCAGAACACAGCACATCACTGTTTGCTTTGAATTTATTGATTTTGTATAAAATGCAGGTCTGATTTGGGGAGTTCCGAGTTCGTTACGTTACGCTGGGCTGCAATTCGATTCGGCGAAGAACGTTATTTCACACAAATACAGATTCAGATGTTTTTATTACGTATGTTTTCCCCTGTGTAGGACGAAAAGAATCAGATTCTCACGACAAACGCGTGGTTGAATTTGGTAAGTGCCATGTGGGCCGGCCAGTCTTCCGCAATGTGATAGCAACGCAAACAAAATGACGCTCCGTGTTATGTGAAATACGTGAAGAATACGTGATGCGCGATACGTGAAACGCGATACGCGTCGTCCTGTTTGCGTGTTGGCTGTGTGGCTATGGACGTTGAGCGTTGAGCGGGCGCGCGCACATTATGTAATGAGATGGTGTTGCGCGCAGCCCTGTGCCCGGGTCGCGCATTCCATCTGTATCTCGTTGTATAATGATGCTGAGACTGATGGATTTTAAATGAATGTACAACGAATACAGAACGCGACCCTGCAATGCATGGTCTTGTCATGTGACTAACCACCGATGTTTCCCTTTTATTGTTTTACCATAGGACGAGAAGAATCAACTCCTAATAAC
This sequence comes from Poecilus cupreus, assembly GCA_963942605.1. Lineage (NCBI taxonomy): Eukaryota > Metazoa > Arthropoda > Insecta > Coleoptera > Carabidae > Poecilus > Poecilus cupreus. The sequence continues at coordinate 18,311,268 of OZ012715.1, forward strand.
AAATATTTGGCTTTCTTTGGTAAGTGAAAACCAATTGAATAACTAAATCATTATATATATACACACACGGCAGTTGGTTGTTGACTTCCTGTACTTATCTTATCGATATCTTCTTCAGTAATTGTCTGAGTCTGAGTCTGAATCTGTTGCGTTATAATTCCTAGTTGGTCAACCTCACCCGAATGTCGAAGCAGTTTGTGTGTATTTCAGTATTTCGTAGTATTTGAATTGAATTGATTTGAATTGAATTGAATTGAATTACATTACATGGGTATGTATAGTTATATATCTACTGGAAACGTATACATTGAAATAGCGCGTGATTTGTCATTTGCCCCAGAATACCGTATACACTGGTACACTGTGCTGTATATGTCACCCGTGGTATATGTCTATAGATACAATATTTATTTTCTAACTTATACAATTGAATTGGTAACGTGTATCTCTGACCTAGTTTATTTCATTTCGCATTTCCTACGACCTGCGTTGCGTTTCGTTTCGTTTATTCGTTTATTGTATACTCACTCATCTTGATCTTGTATTTACTATTTACTAGAGCCCTAGATTCGTATTCGTATTCGTAATCGTATTCGTATATTCGTATTCCTATTGTGTTTGTCCTCAACTGCGGTAGCCCATTAGACCCTGAGCTCTGAGTCTGAGTGCATCAGTGCATTGCAATTGCATACTCGTATGTATTCGCATACCGCATACTGCAAGAAGCAAGATCGCAAAGCCGCAACAAATGCACTGTCCAGTGTCCACCTTGTGACCTTGTGATTGTGCCGTGCATACCTTGTGCTATTCTATCCAGTTACCAGATTGTCATTCAGTATCAGTATATATTATGTAGTACTAACTACTACTCAAACATGGACCCACATTACATCGTCTACTCGCTCGGTTTCTATATACTGCCGTGTGTGTGAAATAATTTAAAATATATCATATAACTATCTGCTTCTTAATTAATATTTCAATTATTAATAATCATTAGCTAGGTGCAAGTATTTATTCTGATTTTCGCAGTTTGTAATAAGAGACTCGTTTGTTTCTTTCTCCAAGCGGCCAGTTTCAGTTTCGTTTCCGTTTCCGTAGTTTCATATGACTATTAGCATGTTGTATTGATACTGAAACATTGACAAGACGAGAGCCGAGAATCGAATATCGAATAGCTCTCCCACGCCGCACCGCACCTCCGTCTCGAATGTGAACATTGTGAACACTGAACACTAAACATTGAACACTGAACACTGAACTCGTACGAAACGGAGGCGCGAACGGTCGACGGACATGGTCGCGTTATAACGTCGTTCGTTATCGTTAATGTTAATGTTAATCGCCATTCCTATATGATACTCCATTACATTACATTCCATTCACTCGATACGTTCTTTGTATTTTTCTAGCTTTTTTACATTCATTTTTATTTTCTCAAACTAATACACAACACATGATCACATCGTGTCACACTTTTACTTACACCGCGGCTTCAGTTTTATTCTCTTTTATTTATTTTAAACAACATTGGTATTTATATTTAAAGAGAATAACGAATTTTGTTCACATTAAACTGAAACATTACCGTAAATCAGTACACTAAACAAATATCGATAAAAGTAAGAGAGTTAAAACAGTAACCGACCCTAAATCTATAGACCAAACTTGCATGTCCCCACTGGATGCTTGAAATGTTGCACGTATACGTGTACATGTACATGTAGTGTTGTAGCGTGTAGTGGTATAGTACACCAGCGATGGTGGCAAAGACGTCAGCATTTGATATGTTGCATCAGCTGATGTCAAATGCCGTCGCTTTGTCATCGAGGTGAACGCTTCTGTAAATTGCTTCATCTATGAGTACTTGGCTCGAGCCTCGCTTAGCGAATTGGACTTAATGCGTGCTGCTTGACTGTACTGACTCGTATGTATTTACCATATGTATCGTATTTAGTGTAATATGTTCTCTGTAATCGATAAGCTCTAAAGGTTTGTTGCTGTGACGTGGTTCTCTATTCGCTGTTAAAGGCCATGGTGCATTCCCTTCATTTGGACGAAAGTCACAAACGCAACAAACTTTGTCGTATCTACATTAGATCATTCATCGGCGCTCGTTTACAAGTGCAACGGCCAGCACTCTGCACTCTGAATTCAATTCAGTATTAAAACGAGTGAACGAATGAACGAGCGCCGAACGTGACCAAATATAAACGTATTTTGTAACGAGGCGCCAAATACAACGCTCACGTTCACAACATTAATCTTGCATTTGTGTGAATTGGCACATGTTACTTATAACTGGTGATGAAATATGAGTGTTGAACGTTAAACGTTAATTATTGGCTGCAACGATACAATAAAACATCTAGTCTAATATAATACGTGATACGTCAACAATGAGCTTACGTCCCGTTCTGTGATTTAGGAATGGAACGATTACAACTTGCGCTGGAACGATTCCGAGTACGGGGGCGTCAAGGACCTCAGGATAACTCCCAACAAGCTCTGGAAGCCAGATGTGCTAATGTATAACAGGTAACATGTGGAATGTCGTACACGTTCAACGTACACGTACATATTCAAATAATACATGCCGAGTTGGTGTTCCGTTGAGGCCGCCTGATCTGGCGGATGCCGTGTATTTCGCGCCCGGCGGACCAGGCGGTACGGTGGCAAGGCAGGACTAGAGTACCATACTAGTACTAGAAAGCTGTAAACCGAAACTCAACTATCGTCTATCTATCGCATAGAATGTTCCGTGGTTCCTTGGCGTTGGCGTGCCGCAGTGTGAGTGCGCAGGACTGCGAATAACTTTCTGAAATCGATGGTGTCGGCTGTCGTACACGTACACGTACACGTACACAACAAACGCAAACCCTAACTTACAATCAATTTCATTTTACTTAATATATATATATATATATATAGATTAGTGTATCATTGATTGTTCATGTTGTCAACAGTCAACACCCGTGACTTACACTCAATTCCTGCCTTCGCCGCACGTTTGCTCAACGCGTCATACTCTAAATGTGTGTTGGTGGGAAGTTCGCAAACAGCTAGCCGTTTCTGTAGGCCACATCTGTGTCCGGTCCTCGGGAGTCGACTGCTCCTTGCGGCCGGTTGAACCCTGCGGGACCGGACGTTCCCTGAAAAATGCACTCGCTAACAGCACTAAAATAAAATCAAATTCACGAAATTAAATAAAAATAAACTAATATGAAAAGAAAACGCATGTACCTCTAAACGACCATAATACTATCTAAACACACGAAATAAATAAAATAAAATCACCAAGTAACCGTAATCGTAACCGTAACCGTAATCGTAAGCGTCCTTGGGCCACAGCAGCGGTTCTGAACTAGACTTGGGTGTTGATTGTGTGTGTTTTGATCAAATGGTGCATGCGTCATGCCATGCGTTATACTCGTACGTGTCCGACGGAACAGCCGATGTAATATATCAGTAGTACTAACTGACTGACACTGAAACCTGAAGCTGGTAACTGATCACGGCAATTGGTAACGTTTTGTGTATTGTTATAAAGTGCTGATGAGGGTTTCGACGGGACATTCCAAACAAACGTTGTGGTCAAACATAACGGCAGCTGCTTGTACGTTCCTCCGGGCATCTTCAAGAGCACATGCAAGATAGACATTACGTGGTTCCCCTTTGATGACCAACACTGTGACATGAAGTTTGGTAGCTGGACCTATGACGGCAACCAGGTATTGCTACATTGTTTACATGTGTTGTTGTTCATAAACACGTACACTTTATACTCGTACCTACACTAATGTAATACATTCGGGGTCGATACATTGTACATGTGTCGAGCATGCAAACAATAAGGTCTACCATTACCATTATACCATACCATAATCGTATAAACCATACTAGGTGCAGTAGATGTGCACGCGTTAGGTTACAATGTACACTGTTACTGTTAGTAGCGATAGCGGATAGACGGATAGACCGTTCGTAGATGCACACGGCTTCGGCTTGTAATGCTTCTGTGTGTCGGTCTACCAATGTGTCGTCGTTCTTCAGTCCTTCACTCGTTACAATTATTATTACACAAGGCCACAAGGGAACCATGTGACTTGTATCATATTGATTTACTATTTTGCATGGAGCAACACGGTGTCATATCGTCTCTGTCACTAACTTTGCTTTCCTTTCCATTACAGTCCAACAACTCATTCTTATTGTAACGTCCTTGCAAGTGAAGTTCTTGACAGAACGATTAACGTGAATTTGCTTCTGGCAGGGATGTGCAAAATGCGTATCGTTGACGGTGACGGTCTGCCGACAACCGACAACGATGCATTCTGATCTGTGTTCTGTATTCTGTGTCGATGTCACATTCTTATTCTTAGCGCTACGACATGCGACTCAGCTTAGAGCTTTGCTCGTTCAGTGGTTCAGTCGTTGCCGTCGTTGCACAGTTTCATAAAACCCACATCCAAAATACAAACCACAATTACATGAAAATTCAAACTATATTATGTACTAGTCTCATTGCCAATTTCTGTAAGGTCTGCCGGCAATTAAAAGTATTACTAAATATTACTATAGTAAGTAAAATGCTAAAATGTTTGTTTGATTCTGTTCAAGATGAACTTTTGTTAAAATGATAACTACGATAAACTTTTAACACTTTGTATGGTGTACGTGGCATTCATATACATTGTGTATAAAAAATTTTTATAAATATTTATAGATGTTACTAACTACCTACTATTTTCTGTACATTATGGAATCTTGTTGACTGACAATATTAAAATGTCAAACAAAGCCTTATAATAAATTTGGTCCCATTTTAATTCATTTAAATATTGAATTAGATTTCTTCATGTAAAAATACTTTCAATTTAGGTAAAATTGTGTACGAGTTTATTGTAATTTTGTTTACTAATTATTAGATATTTTGTCTTAATGCCACAGTCACATAGTTAAAAAATATAATTGTGATACAATTAATTGTTTCCAATCATCTTGTTTGCATGAACTGGAACAGAAACATAATTAGAATAACACTAAGAGAATGATGGAAGTGAAATTTCGAGTAGATGTAGAACCCTCAGCCCCACTAGTCCCAGTGTAACGAGCAGAGTCAGAGTATTGTAAACAAGTAAACAAGTGAACGTGAACGCGACAGGTTGTGTATTCACTCCTTCACCAGTTCCATGCACTCGATTCACTTATTTCATGTTTGAGGAGGCACATCCTATTCCTATGTAATCGATGTCGTTGTTTGGTGTAAGCTATACTACTGTTGTATTGTTCATTGTAAACCGATAATTAACATTTAATGGGATTCTTCACAATTTTATCTAAATTGATGATTATCTGCAACTTTAATCTTAATTGTTATTCATTAAGCCGCAATGATTTTATAAAAATGTTGTGATGTCAGAGTTGTCGTGTGTTGTGGATCTCAAAGAGAAGGGATTGTAGTCACATAATTGTTTTATTTTATTGTTTCGGAAATTATTTAAATGGAATTAAAATAACTATTCGTGACAAATAATTGAATTAATAAAATATAAATATTTTTTACACATTATGAGTGTGGAGATGTTAGTAGAGGGGGTCACAGGTCTCATGATCCACAGTCCGATATGTTACCACGAAGCTATTTACCTCATAAAATAATATGAATTTAATTTCGTTGTGTCGACCTATCAACGTGGTTTTACTATCGCGCGAATTCCCAAACAAGTGTGATTTGTGTTATTTCGTTGCGAATTTGAAACAAAACAAAAATCTTCAAATTAAGTGCCAACCATTAACACTTCGACAATCTGACAGCACAATAATAAGAGAAGTACAAAGAATTTAGAATAGAATAGATGTGTGAGAGAGAAACTTAAACTGAAAAATATAATAGTCTGACGGCTGAGTTGCTTACGATGTTTTGGATCTAGTTATAATATAAATGACGGGACATATAGCCTCTGAAACTGAAAATACTAACAACGGCTACGCCCCTGAATCCCAGAATGTGGCCCATTTGCCCTTGTGCGCTCAGCACCCCTCTGCTTTATGATCGATCGGCCTTTACTCTGCTAGCACGAGGCAGCGAAAGGCGAAAGCGAACTCTTGTTCCTGCAACCTGCAACCTGCAACTGTGCTCCTGTGTGTGCAATGTGCATGCGACGCTCAATTGCTCCTGCGAAACGTTCCTCAGCCTTAAGTCCTTTGCCCGACTTCGGCTCTGCTTGATCTTGCAGCGTTATTTGTTCATTGTTACTTCGTTACTGGGCCAAATGCGTTCTTTTATTACGACATATGAGAATCATACCTCATACAAGCACATGTGTAGGATGACTGTAAATACAGTAAATAACATTTAATTGAATAACAGTTCTGAAATGTTATATTATTTGTGGATACAGGTGATTGATTGATTTGTGCATGTGTAATGTGTAGATGAGTGAAAATTGAGTTGACCACTGAGCAATGTTGTGTGTTTTGTGGTTGTGTGTGTATGCCATGTGCCATGTTACATGATTAGGTTTTGTTCAGTTGGACCTAGTACTCAACTCCGAAGAAGGCGGCGACTTGTCGGATTTCATAACAAATGGGGAATGGTACTTGATAGGTATGTCATGGCCGCAGGCTTAGGATGCGATGTGATGTGTGTTGCGTGTTCCAGGAATGCCCGGCAAGAAGAACACCATTGTGTATCAGTGTTGTCCAGAGCCGTACGTCGACGTGACGTTCACCATTCAGATTCGCCGGAGAACGCTGTACTACTTCTTTAATCTCATAGTTCCTTGCGTGCTCATATCTTCCATGGCGTTACTGGGGTTTACACTGCCACCAGACTCGGGCGAGAAGCTTACGCTAGGTACATGCTCACTTATATTGTTCACTGTCACTATGTCACTGTTGTCACTGGTGTGGACGTAGACGTAATGATCCGATCGTGGGACATCTTCACTCTATTCTAGTACTGGCCTAACCAGCAATTAACAACAAACAACAACAACAACAAACACTGTAATCGCGTCGTGTCACCATCGACTTACGTGTACGATAATATACAATAAACTGATGATGTCGCGCATTGTACAGATACAGAGAACAGAGATACGAGATGCTGAATATTCGCGAGGAATAATGATCACGTTCAAAATTCAAAATCTTAATTTCAGGTGTCACCATTCTTCTTTCATTGACTGTATTTCTCAACTTAGTAGCCGAAAAGATACCAACCACGTCCGATGCAGTACCACTGATAGGTATGCAATGCTATGCAGTGCATAAGGCCGCCGGCCGCCCACCTCTGGGAGCATCGTATGTTGAAGCCCTCCTCTTAGTGTATCGACCCTGTGTCCGGGAAAGTCACATTGATACTTGGAGGGTAGCCAGAGACGCTGCACGAGCTCCGTTGTCGCCTTTATCGCCGCATGAACGATCGACCAACCAGAACCAGTTCCTCGTACCCGTAACCTATGTCTTGCCCCTTCTACACCCATCGTAGTACAAAGTACATAACCATACCATACCTATACCAACAGAATACTACTAGGTACTTATTCTCGGTTCTTTTCATTTCGTTCGTCAAATCTAATGTAACAGAACAGAACAAAGTTAAAATGATATGGGTAAGTAACAACTAGTCAAGCACAATCTCACAATCACTGAACAACACCTGGTACTGTTACTGGCTGCAGTGTGACGATATTACACGGGACATCAACAATGTTCAAGCTGTGTTCTGTTGCAGGAGTCACCATCTTGCTCTCGTTGACTGTGTTCCTGAACCTCGTGGCAGAAACCTTGCCCCAAGTATCTGACGCCATTCCTCTGTTAGGTACACGACCGTTTCATTGTGTCTGACCTGCCTGCGCTAACATAATCCTCAGTACTGCCTGACATGACTGTTTTATTGTGTATATGTGATTGTTGTGTTCGCGCGCGATTGTACGTCATGTTCTATATAACATGATGTTGCACCACCGAGTATAACATTGGGTTATATACAACATTATTTTCAGTCAATTATTTATTCAGCTTTGAAATAGATTGATTATTATCATTATGTTTGATTTTTGTTTTGATTTAATTTGATTTAATTCTAATTTGTTTCGATGCAATCAAAGAAGAAATGTTTTCGCCCAGTTGTGTTATTGCGCGCGCGTAATGTACAATAACGTAAAAACGTTAAACGTTGTTGAATGGACATGGAGTGCTGTTTCAGACTCGAAGTGATGTCTCCCTCTGTAGTCCGTTGTTGCGAGTAGTGCGAGCTGCGAGGCCGCGAAACATTTCCTCTTTGATTAGTGACGGGACGGGGTCCGATGCGATACGGTAACAGGGATAATATCACGCGTGTCCCGTTTCCCGTGTCATGCTCATGGTACTTGGAACGGTACGGAGGGGTGTATTCGCGAACAACTTGATTTACTTAAACCTAGGTGAGCCTTCAGCATTACATCTTGCGTGTTACGTCTCAATAAGCCCAGGCAGTCAGACCGAGCGAGGTTTGGGTTTGTTTGTTACAGGTGTCACTATACTGCTCTCGCAGACTGTATTCTCGCTGCTGGTGGCTCACGTGTTAACCCAGACCTCCGACGCAGTGCCCCTGATAGGTTAGCCATAGCCACTCTCTGACTTGACATGACACGGCATCTCCTTCATTCTTATATTGTATTTTTATTTGCAAAACATATGTGCATGATGGTACGGTACCTGCTGTATGGACTATGGAGCGCGACTGTGGAGTGAACACTCCGCTCCGTTCCGTCGCCCCGTGCGCGCACGCCCGCTTCACGGGGATACAACACTTCCGAGGGCCTACGCCCTCAGAATGAAACAGCACTTCAACTCTTTGCCAATAAACCTATTATGTATTACTATACCTATATAGTGTGCTTTTTCTTACTTACTGTGTTTGGATGCGGTGGATGACTTAAGTAAATATTGTGAGGCATTTTACCATTTAAAATGAAGTTTAACTCAACTTAACTCAACCTGATATATAATCGCTGTGAACATGAATAACACGTGTCACATCGCACGGCAACGTCCCTCGTGTCCGTGCTCGTCTGCTCGTGCGTTTTCTATTTCACACAATCTCTAATGACGCTAACGCTACCATCATCTCGCAATAATAATTAGAATAGAATAGACTAGCTCTTCACCTTCCCAGATATTTCCAATCGATCCATTTCCAACTCGATGTCAACTTCTGCTTATTTGTTTCTTTGTGTTCTTGTATTTAAACAGTATCCTTTTTGCAGGACGGTGTCCTGGTGTCCAGAGGACGCGCAAACTAGCATTTTCCTCACGCTCTCTGACTCTGATATTATATAACATACTCGTAACTTAGAAGTGTAGTTAGTAATCGTATAATCAATCGAACCGTACTGAACTGAACTGAACTAAACTAAACTGAACTGAACCGAACTGAACTGAACTGAACCGAACCAAACAAAACCAAACCAAATGAAACCAAAGGCGGGTAGAGAGGCGCTCTGTGTTAATGATGAGGACAGAGGTGTCACAGACGTGTGCAGAGTGCCCAAATCCCGTTCAACACACATACCGTATACTCGTACTCGAACTTGCTTGATACTAATCTCTATGGACTACTCTTATATTTCACATGAATACTCGCCATGTACACCCTCCACCTCCAAGTATCAAATGGCTCTGTCCCACTAGGAGTATCTTTATCTGTATGTTTTGTTGTTGACATGTTTACTTTTCCTACTTACTGTGTTGTACTTGTTTATTATTTCTGTCGATGACTCGTTACCTCCTCGTAAAATTCTGGTATGCAGTGGTTGCATACTGAACTTAATACATGAACTTAATAATAAACATGGAACTAAACTGAACCTGAACTCAACACTGAATTTTAACTAAATGAACTGCTCTGAATGACAGTGGCTAATGTAACGGCAAACATGTTGTATGTTTGTGTTAAAGTTGTGGTGCATTCAGTGGTGGCGAGCGCTTATTGTCGATGTTCGATGTCGATGTCGAGTTGAAGCCAGGTGAAGGTGGTGGTGCCAATGCCAATGACCACTGGCCAGTAACTAGTCCAGTTGGCCAGTAGGCCAGTGGCCGAGCTGAGGGCTAATCGGTAACTTAGCAAGCACCTACGCCTACCCCACCCCACGAATGCAGGTAATCTACTTGAGATGACTAAATCAATTTGTTAAATGACACGCACTCAAAACGCTAACTCTGACTGAATGTCCGGTAACGAATGTCGCGTCGCATCTTTACACATTATTTACTTATTACAACACTACATACATTATTCTTAAACATTTACATTGTATTGCATTACTTCTTGTTCAGTTGCTGATTGTCGGTTGTCGACACCTTTCATATCACTATCACGTTACATTTCATTCAATCAACTGCTAATGCACAACACACTGTCTTTGCTGTCATTTTCTATTGTCACTTATATTCACAGTCACGATCATTTTATTTAAGAACACGTCTACTGGTGTACAGATAACGTCTTCGTCTTCAGATAATGAATACGAATTACGTTGTGTGTCCACTACAAACATAACAACTGCTTTGCTATCCTAATTTGTCTGTAACTTTCATCCCATCTAATCTAATCTAATCTCTGCAACCTGATACGTTTTTATTGCGAAACTAAATAAAATCAACTAAAACTAATCGGTGTATTAAAACATACCAGAATAAGTGAATTGCACTTGTGCAATAAACCAATGAATGTCGGTAGCCGTGTGCCGTAGCATAGCTCATGCTGATGCTGATGGAGTGCTTTCCGAGCATGGCTGTTTTGTTGCTGTTAGCCCTTGGCATTTCGCACATTCGGCTCAGTGACACTGCAGCATGTTCGGATGCTTCCGCCGCGCTAAACTCTGGTGAAACAGTCCTTGTAATATTCAATTCAATTCAATTCAGAAATGTTTCTGAGGAGGGTACGATTACGTAGTGCGACATCAAACTGTGTGGATATTTGAACATACAATGTTTTATGCGTTGTAGATGATATTTGTGTTTCTGTCAAATATCGTAATGCTATACAAATGTTGTTTTGTTTTCGTATTACATCTGGTTCTGGATATGTTGTGTAGTAGTAAATTAGTAATGGCCAATGCGTCTGTGTACTGTGTAGACTGTAGAGTAGTCCTATAGTCATGTCCATGTCCACCACCCCCTAGTACCAGTAGAGTGGTGTATGGCGTATGGCATATTGGCGTACAGCGTATGGCGTAGTGGCGTAGTGGCGTACTTACTTGATCCATATTCAATGTAGTTCTGCTAGAATCGTTCATCTATCTATTATGATATTCCTTCTGTGTTGTGTTGTGTTGTGATGAGTGAAACTGAATATTGTTACGTGCTGTATGTCAAGTATGTATTGTACTGAATTGTTATTGTTATTGTATACTTGTACACACTCTAACTACTGACTGATGGTTGATTCTGAATCTGATTCTGGTTGATGTTTGTCTCGTCTGATGTCAAGTGTTTCACTCTATCTGTCACGTGTCACTGTTTTGTTTTCAATTTGAATATAATTATCAGTTAGCGTGTAGTGGTGCGCGCCGGTGAATGCGCAATGGCAATGCCAATGCCGTGCTTAAGTGTGGTTCCCGAGTGAGCGGGACGGCCGCGTGACATGACGACTGTTGCAGGCACTTACTTCAACTGCATCATGTTCATGGTGGCGTCGTCAGTCGTGCTGACCGTCGTCGTTCTCAACTACCATCACCGAACGGCTGACATTCACGAGATGCCACAATGGGTAAGAGTAATTATTGTATTGTATTGTACCAGTGTACATCGTTTCCATTATAATTACAATCGATTGGTTTAGATAAAATCAGTATTCTTGCAATGGTTACCGTGGATACTGGGCATGTCACGGCCCGGTAAAAAGATTACACGCAAGACGATCCTGATGAACAGTCGCATGAAGGAACTGGAACTGAAGGAGCGCTCGTCCAAGAGCTTGCTGGCCAACGTATTGGACATCGACGACGACTTCCGGAACGTCACAACGGGCTCGGGCGGTGGCGGCAACAACGCCACAGTGACGACGAACCTGGGTTCGGGGTTCATGCGCGCCACCACCATCGAGGAGTCGGGCGCGTTGCCCAGCTCGGGCACACAGCGCGAGCTTCAGAACATCTTGCGCGAGCTACAGTTCATCACGAGCCGCATGAAGAAGGCCGACGAGGAGGCCGAGGTCATCAGCGACTGGAAGTTCGCCGCCATGGTGGTGGATCGCTTCTGTCTCATCATCTTCACAATGTTCACCATCATCGCGACGGTGGCTGTGCTGTTGTCCGCGCCGCACATCATCGTTCAGTAGAGTTCAAAGACACCACAACGAGACGACGACATACGAGTATAGTGGTAGGGACGGCTACGCGCGACTCTAGCTCTCTCTACGCTCTACTAGTTCTACTAGTATTAGCTTTAGTCCTCTAGTTACTACATTTACCATTTACGTTACGTTACATTACAATACAATACAATACATTACATAACTACTAGGTTATACAGGCCTGCAGGCTAATCGTCGAATCGCTGCAGAAATCTTAGCTAATTTAGGTAGAATCACATACACACATGTAATAAATAATATTATATTCATAAAACATCATACACAAATACACAAACGTACACCAACACATCTACAGACCAAACGTATTACGATAATAATACCTCCTGCTCCGGTACGTATATTGCACTATATGTTACTCGACAACAACTATAATTCGAATTCTAACAATACAATAACCTCGATACGATTCTGTTGTTCTATTATTCATTTGGTTCATTCTACATTCTACATTCTACTGAACATATAGTGTGAGATACTGTTACGGTTGGGCTACAGTTACAGTAATGTACGCTTAACATTAAACATAAACATTAACCAGGTCTGGAGTGACAACATAAATAATACATTTTACACATTCTACCTACCGATAGAAATATTATAGACTCAAGAACGTTTACTGTGATACATATATATGCAGCGTATGGTGTAGGCACAGTGGTAGCTGTTGAATAGCTATGTGCCTTCCCTATGGAACATTACACGAACTGTTAAAATAACAACTAAAAGGCAGGCACTTATGTGCAATAGTTCGCTTACACGTTTGGACTCTGTACGCGACTGGTGTCCAGTTCATATCACGCAACACTAACTATCATCTCTAGTTGATCACTTAGTCTCTCACTTATTTAATTATCTATATCTTATCTATGCATAACAAATATATTCCACTTAAGAATCCCCATTTCAAATTGTTTATGTATACAACGGTCAACATCTACAGACCGTTTACGAATTACGAATTACGAATCGGTATCATACCACAGTTACCAGTTACAAGTTACCACACACTATCACTACTTCATTTCGTAATAATATCGCCGTACCGTAGCTATGGCTATGGCTATTATAACGATATGACGATGCGATCGAGTGGCTAGTGGCTCTGAAATGCATTTGTCTCTGTCTCAGTGAACCCTTAAAAACCGTTCTGTTTGGAGCCAAGCCTTGTCTCTTTCAAACTATCATGGCCACGCGTCTCTTTCGAATTCAGTTACATACGTACCTAACTAACCGTTGCCCGTTACCCGTTACCCGTTACCCGTTCCCCCCTTTAACCTAAAAGCCTAAACGCCCACTTGCGGTACCTAACCTACTCTTTGTTTCGGGGTACACACGTGTCTGCCTTTTGTTCGCCCATTGATACAAATAAAAGGTGTCCACCTATATTTAAAATTATTGTGATGATCTTCGCAAAGTAATTGATAAAAAACATTTTAAAATTATGATTTATAGATTTAATAAATAGGTATTTAATAATAAATGAATTGAAACAGCGGGTATAAAGACCGCGCCATTAGCATTGAGGGTTTGTTTTGTTGAGTGGTGACAGCACCACTGGAACAACCTCGACTTCCACCTCCACATAAATCACTGAGCAGATACGTGCAGGCGCGGTCGCGACGATGCGGTACGTTCTCCAGGTGCAGGATGACCCTCTCGTCGCCAGCGAACATGCACGTCTCTATTTTATACCATATACAGCATTTAAAATATCATGTATAATAAATATACTTCGAATTTTTCATTATTATGCAAGTTTCTACAAATAATATAATATATACGGGATAAGAGGGGCAAATTATGCCTTTAATAATAAACAATAACATTGTTTTAATGATAATAAAGATATAACAATAGAATTTAATACGATTTTAATATGAAAATGTTTCTTTGGGCATTTTATACAGTTTAGTGCGACCACGACCAGGGATTTGACATTTATATTATATATGAGTTGAATTTGTTTTTGAAGCGATAGTGCGGGGTCATGTTATGTCGAACTAATAGATACTTGAATGATTGACATGCAAGACCATTTGCCACTGTTTTGTTGTACCGTTTTATACTTTCGTAATACAATGTACGATGTTTTGAGACACGCACTGATCCCAGAATGCGAGAGATGTTTGAATGGATTTGCTTGTAGCTTTAGCGATCCCCAAATGTTCATTCTAAGATAGTGATAACTTAGTAACGCCGTGCCGTATCCGTATCCGTATGGTCATATGGTGTATGGTGATGGTGTTAGTACATACCATTTAGAACTTCTAAAGTATATTGTAGAGTTAAAAATCAAACGTTCTTCGATCTCTTTACCATCTCTGAATCCTTGCTTTACTTTTCATTTTGATTTGGTCACAACAATGAGCTCTTCGTCTTCATGCTATTAAATTTCGTATACGAATTGGAAAATCTTATTGGGATGCTGCAATAACGACAACTTGATTAATTCATATGTAAACGGCATTTAATTTAGATAGTTTCTCATAAGCTGGTTAACATAGATGGGCATATTGAATAAATGTAATACTGTATGGTTGAAAGAGTAATAAAACAAATATTTCGTTTTGATTGAATTCACGCAACTTGGATGCTTTGAACTCGTGCGATCATTTCTCATACGGTACACGGCCCTTGCCAATGAAATTCAATGAAACTCACCCATCCCCGTGTCCGTCACCGTCTCCTTGCATTGCTTCGTTGCACTGGTCAACGGCCACACATATCTCGTGCTCGTGTACCATCAGCATCAGCACCGGCATTGGCATAACTATCGACATCGGAATCAGCATTCACACAGCACAGCACGTTCATTCCGTTTTATTATTATAATTCAATTCAATTCAATTATACCCTTATACCTACTGCTACTCAAATAACAATATACGAGGACTGGATTCTTCATGACGATGTCACAACTGTGTTATCATTGTGAATCATTCAACCCTCGTACTGATTACATTTAAACATCGTACCTCAAAATAACTGATACGTGTGTGAAATCTTGCACTTTAAATGTGTTCATTTTCCTTTTGTTTATAATCTGATATATACCTATATGCAAGAAAAATCATTTTCAAAGCTAAATGATTCATGCGAAATTTCATTTATGAAAATTATATACAAAAAATATTATATATATATGACGTTGACATTTTGTTAAGGGAAATTAAAATGAATGTGTAATCTATTTGCTGTCTATTCATTTTGCGTTCTTTTTTGTTATATTATTTCGAACAAATTATCGTTAGGGGCAAATCAAAATTTCTGACAGCCCTTATAAACTACAAAAATATTATCCCCGTTTTTATTTTTTTATTTTATAGGACTAGTATAAATACAATAAGTATACGTATACATATAAATTTATCAAGTATACTATGCGAAGCAAAAATTATTTAATGTCATTGTCATTATTACAGAGACTTCTAATCACAATGTTCGTATATTGAAAGTAGTTAGGGACACAATCGTAAGAAAAAGAAATATCATTGGGCCCAAAAAAATTCAATTAGTATTCAATAATTCAAATACACAATGAAGCCTGCGCATCATGTTTTTCAACATTTACAAATATTTTTATTTTATTTTTCATGTGTTTTTGTGACTCAAATTAAAATAAGATGAAACATAAACTTACTAAATGAACATAAATAATTTTTGTTGTATAGATAAAACAAACTGTAAAACAATTGTAAATAATGAATATCTATATAAAATATCCACCTATTACCACTTAAACTATAATCTAACTAAGGTAATGTTTAATTGTGAAATATAATAATTATTGTTTTTATTATCTAAAAATAGATACTGTAGGAGGCATTTGTATAATATTATAATAATAAATTTCTATTTTCACATTTTTAAGTAACTTTATACATATTTTCATAACTAAACTACTCAGCACAATAATTATGCATGAATACATTTAAATGTTCTTTAAAATGAAAATTATAAATAATTTGTTAAGTGCATAATTCATTACAGTAGAAATAGCATTAAGTTAGTAGTAATTGTTCTTTTTAATTTCATTCAAATTTAAACCAAATTTCAGGAATAAATTTTCAACAACCGCATAAACGCCACAAAATCTGGAATTCAAAACGTCCTTTTACTTTTCAGTTACATATGTTGACGAATAAATATATTACTTTATGAGCTTACGAAAATAATATTTCTTACATTTTTCATTTATCCACATGAAAGTTTCTTTTATTTAATCCACTATAATAAACAACGATTTGTATAGCAAATTTGTTTTTTTAGTTACTTATACAGAAAATTACTGAAGAGGGTGTTAAAAGAAAAACTTTAGAAACAAATTATTCAAATAATAGCAGTAGAGAAATATCAAAACAACTTCTTTACCGTTCGCAAAAAAATTTTTCAAGAATTTTAAAATTTCAGTTTAGTTTTTCCCTAGAGTAAATTAAAAGTTGCAGATCTTTTTACTCTATCCCATCGCTGTTCACCTTATCTTAGCAAACATTTCGGGAGCAAAAAATGATTGTTAAATGAAAATGAAATGTTTCAATTCAAGTAAATAACCAACACAATCGCTTTGATGGTGTGGTTAACACCGAATTCTTTCAGGTTGTGCTTGCGACCTTTGATCATAAAAATACATTAGTTGGAATACAAATATGTATTTAATTTCGTATGTAAACTGTACTATAACTCGCGGCCCGTAAAAAAAAGTATCGCGGCCTGCCAGTTGAACAACGTAGCCCTAACCAATCGTTTCAATTTTAAAATTATATTTTTATAATGATTATTTTGAAGTATATTTATATTTTATTGAATACACTAGCGTCAACTGCTGCTAAGATAATTAACTATTTTTAATCAATTGCCGATAATATTTGGAAAATAATTTGCAGCAATTTTGTTATAGTTTCATGCTTTCATCGTTTGTTTTGTTGTTTGTGTTTGTCCTGTTTTTTAAGACACAGGAATGAAGATAAAGCGGACTCAAGTCGCCGTCGCTGGACTTCTATGTGGTTTATACATTCCACATCACACATGTAAATTTTAATTTGTTTTATTTTCTTTTGCAGTTTCTTATTTGTTTTGTTTGTTTCAGTGAAGAGTCCACAACTGGGAGATTCAGCTGAAGAATCTTCAAACTGTTTCACTTCTTGTAGTCAAAAGTCTACAGATAGTTCGCCGTTCCCAACACCCATGTAAATCCAATTAATTCATTCATTAATTCAATGATTGATTACTAATGTATTTGTGTTTGTTTAGTGGACAGCAAAACCACATTTCTGTCTTAGGTTTCGTGGAAGTTTTCCTGAAATAATCCTGAAACAACAATGAAAAAATGAAGATCAAGTGTGTGGAGTAGATAGTATATTTTTTAATATCTTCTGTATCTTTTCAATTAACAATAATAAATTAACAAATGTGATATTTCCTAATCTACAATTAATCTAGTGTTTTGAATTTAAAACGATTAAATTTTACTTCAATTAGTCAAAGAAAAAACAATAGAAATATGTCTCCACAGCTTTACTAAAATTATACTTGCTATCCAAAATTAAATAAATTCTACAAAAAAATAGTTCAGATAAGAATTGTAGAAAACTTATGTCGAGTATTTTCTTTTACTGAATTGACCGTTTCCCTACTAATTATAATATGTATTTTCGGTAATTTTAGGTCAAGATTGCTGACGCCATCTGCGGAATTTATAAACTATATTTCGTGACCTACTTACTGCATATTTCAAATACCACAAGAGTTTTGTGGCCATGTATATTCATCAATACTTTAGATTCGGCGCAGTTATTTTATTTAGAAATTATTTAAAATAAAATTTTGTATGTGCTACATATAATTAAATATAAAGAAAAAGGTTTAAATAGCTACCTAAATTAACAATAATATTTATTTGAAAGAAAAAAAAAACAATGGAGCGTGTTGTAATACAAAATAATTCAACGGAGGACTTTGGTTCGTTCAAATAACATACAAATTGTATTTTTAAAAAATCCATAATCGCGAATATTTAATTAACAATACAACAGATGATGCTAGGGTACTTAATACAGTAAGACAAATATTTTAATTCATCATATATTACGAAATAAAGTATTTTCTTTCATTACGAAAATTTTGTCTAGAAATCGCCAAAAACTCATTTGTAAATCATAGGCCGAGATTCCTAATGCTATCTCCTGCTAAAATTGTAAACTATACTTTGTGCCCTACTTCTGCATATTTCAAATTCCAAAGCAGATTTTAGCTACGCCCATTATGGATCTTACGTCATCAATCAATAAAATGGATTCGTCGCAAATGATTTTTAATTTGAAATTTTAATCTAAATGATTTATTTGATGTGGAACTCGTTTAAAAATGTTTTAAAGACTTGTTGAAGGTTACACGAGGCTGTCGAAACGTTGTATTAAATAAACTGTGCATTCAAATACTTTTTAAATTATAAATAGCAATAGACTGTGGTAGTAAATGTACAGCTGCAGATCTATGAAGATGCTGTAATGTAGCGTTTCGTGCGCTGAAATCACCCGAAAGTAGAGCAGAGAGTGATTCAAGACGAATGCAATTATAAAATAATGTGTTTATTGTGTTTATTTCATAAAATAAGTTGAAATAAATTATTTGTCGTATTGTTTCAAGTACCCTAACGTCATCTGTTGTATTGTTGATTAACTATTATCCCCTTATTGACATTTCAATGTAAAATGGCTGAGTTGTTTATTTATTTCGTTACAGTTTACTGACATTTTTTGTGTTTTAAGTGTATTTATACGCGTTTAACATTAAAAATGTGTATCTGTTGGCAAGGACATCCAGGATTACTTACAAAATAGAGCAGATGTTTTAATATTCCCATAAACTGTAAGTATCGTTTATAACTGCTATTGACTTGTAATTTAGTTTCTAGTTTATCATTATTTCATCATTGTTTACTGTATTTGAAGCTGCAGAATGATGATAAACATTATAATAAACAATTCCTTTATTTGTTGGCTTTTGTAATAGTCGAGCTGTTAAATAAATATATCATCACGTCATTTCCCCCAAATGTTAATGTTGCAAGTTTACAACTACAAATATCGATCGATTACATCTTCTAGCAAGATCAATGGCTAATAGCTGATAAATTACAGCCTCCAGGATGAGGTGCAAGGATGAATTCATAATTGAAATTGAATGAAGAGGATTTGAGCTGTCTAAATATTGCTTGACTGTCTGTCAAATAGCAAAAGGACGCAGGTATTTAAAACAAAATAAATATTAAACCAAATAATTTTTTGTTTAAAACTAAATTTCTGCTCTCCTGCAGATTCTGAAATGTAGAATCATCAGTCAGGTCTTCTATGTTCGCGAGCATAATTCTAAATCAACTTAAAATCATCACCAGTAACAGCTGTAAAATTTGAAGATTCTTCTGCCGTTTCTTAATATTTCAAAAAGTTGTAATTTATTTATTTCAATATTTAATAATAAAAAAATGAATTTAAATATTGTTGTAAGTCTCTCCATTTATTTGTAAATGTTTTCAAGTATTTATTAACATTTTATTTATACTTTTCAGGACGCAATGAAGACAATATTGCTCACTGGGTTCCGCGGGATTCTGCAGAGTTCTGGTGATACAAATAGCCATCCAGTGAACTTCTAGAACAGTCGACACTTCTGCGGACCCGAGATAAACAGCTGCAGTATCTTTTATCGTTTCAATGATTGAAATTATGGGTTCCCTGACAATTTTAGCACTAAAAATTGTTGGATTTATTAATATCTTGTAAAAAACACTTGAGATATTTACAAAATAAAAATTTACGATATGACGTCACACTAAACTTTTTTATTTCGTTAATTTATTGTTGTTAATAAACAAGATACAGGCAATACAAAAATTTTCGTTTATTCATCATGGCGGCCATTTTTCTATTGTTGATTATTCTTAAACAATTTAAGCTACAATTGTCCAGTTTGGAATTTTCATCCCTAAATTAGTAGTAGAGTTAAGATATATCACATTTGTTAATTTATTATTGTTAATTAACAAGATACAGGCAATATAAAAATGCTCGTCTACCTGTCATGGCGGATATTTTTCTATTGTTTATAATTCTTAATCAATTTAAACTACAATTGTCCAGTTTGGAATTTTCATCCCTAAATTAGTCGTAGAGTTAAGATATATCACATTTGTTAATTTATTATTGTAAATTAATAAGTTATTGGCAAATTAAAAATGTTCATGTTGTATTGTTAGTTATATTTATTGTTTATTTGTATAATATTGTTGTAATGTTACGTTTATTGCAATAAATAATTAAAATTATGCTTGTGTTTCATATATTTATCCTTCTCCATCCTTGTTTTATTGAATAACCCTTTAAATTAAAATTAAGGAATAATGTCTTCCCGTAATGAGAAAATGACGTCACATTTGTCAGAAGACTCTGGGCTACTTGTTGAAAATTCAAATTTTTAACTTTGTATCCGGGCAGCAGAGACGGGCAGAGCCCTCATATAAGAATAAGAAATTTATTTTTGCTATAGTTGGCAACATTGAATATTGAGTGTTGCCAACGATAGCAAAAATTAATTTTTTATTCTTATCTGAGGGCTCTGCTCGTCTCTGCTGCCCGGATACAAAGTTAAAAATTTGAGATTTCAACCAAGTAGCCCAGTGTCTTCTGACAAATGTGACGTCATTTTCTCATTACGGGAAGACATTATTCCTTAATTTAAAGGGTTATTCAATAAAACAAGGATGGAGAAGGATAAATATATGAAACACAAGCATAATTTTAATTATTTATTGCAATAAACGTAACATTACAACAATATTATACAAATAAACAATAAATATAACTAACAATACAACATGAACATTTTTAATTTGCCAATAACTTATTAATTTACAATAATAAATTAACAAATGTGATATATCTTTACTCTACGACTAATTTAGGGATGAAAATTCCAAACTGGACAATTGTAGTTTAAATTGATTAAGAATTATAAACAATAGAAAAATATCCGCCATGACAGGTAGACGAGCATTATTATATTGCCTGTATCTTGTTAATTAAGAATAAAAAATTATTAATTTTAGCAATAAGTCAATAATGTTTTGCAAAATTCTTACTCATCTACTAATTCTTAATACTAGACATCGTGATCCATTCATCTTAATCATAATTGATGCCATAGCTTTAAAACTTTTTGAGATATTAAAAAAATAATAAAATATATTATGACGTCAACTCGTACATTTTTATTTCTTCAATATCTTAAGTATTTTTTACAAAATATTAAAAATCTAAATATTCTTCAAGCTATAGTTTCTAAGGAATCCATAATTTTCAGTCATTGAAATGATAACTTAATTAGTTTATGAATTATTAAACAATTGAACATATTCTTCATGGTGTGCATACGTTCATCCTTGAGGAAGCTGCTGCAGCTGTTTATCTTGGGTGCGCAGGTTTGTCGTCTGTTCTAGAAGTTGATCGACTGTGGATAGTTGTATCACCAGAACTCTGCAGAATCCTGAGGAAGCCAGCGAGCAATAATGTCTTCATTGTAACCTGAAAAATATAATTCAAATGTTAATAAATACTTTAAAACAAGTATAAATAAATATAAAGATTTAAAACAATATTGAAATTCTTTTTTTATTAATAAATATTGAAATAAATAAATTACAACATTTTTAAGTACGAAGAAACGGCAGAAGAATTGTCAAATTTGACAGCTGCTACTGGTGATGACTTTAAGTTGATCTAGAATGATCGTCACGATCATAGAAGATCTAACAGCTGATTCTACATTCCACAATCTACAAGAGAACAGAAAATTAATTTCTGTTTATTTCAATAAATAATTTGGTTACATTTTTTTTTAAATACCTGTGCCCTCTTGATATTTTACAGACAGTCAAACAATATTTAAACAGCTTAAATCTTCTGGATTCAATTTTAGTTATGAAATCATCCTTGCACCTCATCCTGGTGGCTGTAATTTAACAGCTAGTAACTGTTGATACTGCTAGATGATGTTGTTTATCGAGATTTGTAGTTGCAAACTTACAACATTAATATTTGGATGAATGACCTGATGATATATTTATTTAAAAGCTCGACTACTGTACTAATAGAAACCTATAAACAAATGAAATATTTATTATAATGTTTAACGTCATTCTACAGCTACATATACATTAACCAAATAATGAAAAACTATAAATAAAATGACAAGTCAAGAGCAGTTATAAACAATACTTACAGTGTATGGGAATATTAAGACATCTGTTCTATTTTCTAAGTAGTCCTGGAGGTCCTTGCATTTCATTGAAGCACAGTTTAAATGTTAAAAGGGCAGAAAAACACCTGAAACACAGAAAATATCACTAAACTGTAACGAAATAAATAAACAATGCAGCCATCTGTACATTGGAATGTCATTGCTAATAAGTAGATAGTAGTTAATTAACAATACAACAGATGACGATTAGGGTGCCCTACTTCCGCATATTTTAAATTCCAAAGCAGATTTTGGCTCATCCGTCATCGATCAATAAAATGGATTCGGCGCAAATGATTTTTAATTTGAATCGAAATAATTTAATACAAGTGGAAATCATTTAAAAATATTTTAAAGACTTGTTTAAGACAGCACGAGGCTGTCGAAACGTTGTATTGAATAAACTGTGTATTCAAATACTTTTTAAATTATTAATAACAATAACAGCGCCCGAAAGGCTACATTGCAGCATTTTCATAGATCTGCAGGCGTAAAGATTCTATTCCGTTTGTTTATTTTTTTTTTTCTGAATTTTTTAATATATGTGTTTAGTTTTTGCAGCATTTATGTATAATCTAGTAGTGTGAGAAGCAAGAATATTATATTATTTGTACCATACCTGTGAATCTTGTAGCAAAATAAGTTAATTACACACAAATAGTTCAATTTAATAATATTTAATTATCTGATCTACCTCTTGGAATCATAAATTCAAAATTAAAATGTGTTACTCAAAAAAAAATAATTAAGTTATTTCATAACAAATCTTTTACATTTAAAATTTGTTGTACGCAAAAGTGCTGATATCTTTGGAATAGTTATTATAGTAATATAACTTTTAATATTACAATTATAAAAAAAAATAATTCAAATACACTGAATTTTATCTTATAAATTATAAAATATTAATCATAATTATAATTAACTACCACTATCTAAGCATTTATTCATTAACTTAAACTATACAAGATTAGCAGTCTTGTAAAACTTGCTTTTACTCCGTCGCTTTATGCTTCCTAGTTTTAACCAAAACTAGAATAATCAGCATAAAAGGAATTATCAATGAAAAGTCTATAGAAACTCGCTAAGCTCACCGAACGTAAAATAGAATGAGACCGTTCACCAAGTAAGTTTATTCGCTGTCAAATATTTACTTTAGGGAAAAATGTTCCAAGTAAAATATGTAGACAATTTTACTTCTACTTTATATACTTGAAGCATTTTCCCTAAAATCATTCCGAAACAATTGGAAGAGGAAAATTCGCGAAACTGTCCATCGAATAGCTAGATTTTGTACTGCATTTGTTTAATAAAGAGTCTCAAGTAAAAACTGTAGATTATTTGGTCCTCTACAAGTTTTACGTGACCTTTTTTTTCTCTAAAATAATTCAGAAACAATTTACAGATAATAAAGTATGAAGTTAGTTATTGTCAATATTTGTGCAAATTCGGTTGTATATTTATTAATTATTGGTAATATTATTAGTCTTATAGGTTTTAACAAAATCAAAATGTATAATATAATGGACTTGAAAAAGTTCGACTAGAAAAATATTAATTAGCTTATCATATATCGTCAATAGCAAAATTGAAAAATCACTGTAAAAATAGCGGATAGTAGGTACAAGTACAACAATGGGGGAGTTCCAAATATTAATTACATAAATAACATATACATTTGCAAAGGATTCGTTGAAATTCGTTCACATGTAGCAGATTGAAATGCACAAGAACATTAAAATGGCGTTACATGGTTTCAATGACCTTGTATATCAATATAATCTGATATAATTAACTACTAATCTGATGATATTTTTTGATATGGCCATTTTGTAGTTATTCATGATATATTTTCTTGATCGATGCATTTGAAACAAGTACATTTTGATTTTGTTTAAGATTTATAAAATGCTGTAAACTAATATATTTTACGCATAAAAAACCATTAAAAAGCAACTCTGATTAGGTATATCTTTTCGATTCTAAAAAACATTTTTCTATCTACCTACAAATAAACTTCATATATTATTAATTCTAAGAGTCGTATATTATATATTAATTCTCATTGTTTATTTGTGTAAAACATAGTTAATACCTATATTTATAATGTACAAAATAAAAATATATTTATTTATTGTCTAAATAATTCACAATTGTCATTATATAATTCGTACTGCGAAAGTATGACAGAATGAATATAAACAAATAATACCATTACTTAATTGATTTTATTTCTTTCGTGTTAAATACGAATATTAATAAAAAATTTAAATGACAAGCAGTTAAAATTTGATTGTCTTATCGGTTTTCCTGTGCATTTCAAGAAATAAATATGGAATATAAGTTTGATTGTCCATTTCGTTTGTACACTCTTAGTTAAAATTAAGTATTATATGTAATTATTTACGTTTTAAAATTGAAATATTGATAATAATGATTTATGAATATGGCGTCAATACTTTCGCAGTTGTTCCCACATTCTTGATTACATTATAAATCTGCGGACCTGCGCAGTAAATATACAGTATACATCTGTCATTAACACTGGTATGTACAATATCAGAACCTGAACAACACTATATTAATTACGTAGAGATAAATTGAATTCAAGATTCCTTACATGGTGGAAAGTGCGTATGCGTATGCGTATGCGCAGTAGTAATGGAAGAACCAGACTTACAATCAACAATGGTGGACACCTGGGCTGACGAGCGGTTATGTCTGAGATGACTTTTAACGAGGTGGCCTGCTGCTAATGCAGATAATAGCGATAGTTCTCCCGCCAACACCGTCCCACAAACAATCCTGGCAAGCTGATTTGCATTTTCCCCGGGAAACTGAGAATTCGCTCCTTTCACTCCAAGCATTTCCAGGCATGAAGCTTGCGCAGGAAGAACGGTTCCGCCACCAACGGTGCCGATCTCGATGGAGGGCATCGTGCAGGAGACGTAGAGGTCATCGCCGTGCTCGCCCCAGGGCTCCATCAGGGTCATGCAGTTGCTGCTGCCGACGTTCTGCGCTGGATCTTGCCCCGTGGCAATGAAGATGGCGGTGACGATGTTGGCCGCATGCGCATTGAAGCCGCCCACGGACCCAGCCATGGCCGAGCCGATCATGTTCTTGGAGATGTTCACGTCCACCAGCGCTTGCACGCTGGTCTTCAGGATGCTGCTGATGACGATGG
This sequence comes from Poecilus cupreus, assembly GCA_963942605.1. Taxonomy (NCBI): domain Eukaryota; kingdom Metazoa; phylum Arthropoda; class Insecta; order Coleoptera; family Carabidae; genus Poecilus; species Poecilus cupreus. The sequence goes on from OZ012715.1 coordinate 18,337,112, forward strand.
CGGGCACGATGGCTTCGCACACGACGGATTTGCCGCGGCCTTCGATCCAGTTGACAGCAGCCGGCTTCTTGTCGGTGCAGAAGTTCCCACTAAGACTTAGGATTTCCATTTCCGGGAAGACTTTCTGCACGTCTCGCAGCGCCAGCTCGGTGCCTTTGGATAGCATGTTCATGCCCATCGCGTCACCGGTTTTCGCCACGAATCGAATGAACAGATGTCGCCCAGCAATTCGAATGTGGATTCGGGTTAGACGAGCGAATCTGCTCGTACTGTCAAAGCTTTTCTTAATTGAATCGAAGTGTTCCGGGGTTTCCATCCATTGCATTGCCTCACTGACAAATACAAATACAACATCAAAATCAAAATCAATTCAATATAGATATAGATATAGATACAACTCACCTCGCCTTACTGAGCGACGGAAATCTAACAACCGGTCCTCGAGTCATGCCATCCGCCACTATTCTACTCTTGACGCCGCATTTGAGGAGAGCACGACTGCCTCGGTTGGTACTCGCTACCAAACAGCCCTCTGTCGTAGCCATCGGAACGTGGATGTGCTTTCCGTCGAGGTTCAAAGGTCCCGCGATGCCGACCGGAACGGGAACGTAGCCGATTACGTTCTCACAGCAGGCTCCCATCACCTACAAATTCAAATTGAACAAGTTTTACAATTCGGAACACTACACTACAAATATTATACTATTGTAATTGTACTTACTTTACTGTAATCATAATGCCTATATGGTAAATCAGTCAATGCAGGAATAAAATTCCCGTCCGTTCCGACAATTTGTCTTCTGATCCCAACGCCTCGTTCCAGATCATTTACAGCCTTCTCGATCTGATACGAAGGAATATACTTCTGTTGCACCAACAAAATCACTTCTCTATCAGTTAAAGCGCTTGCACCCAATTCGGAGTTGTAGATCTTTAGACATTCCGTCAGATCTCGACTGATTTCTTCGGTTTTGGTTGCATCTGTCGATATGTCTTCTATTTCGCTGGCCCCGTATTTTAAATCGGTTTGCACTTCTTTATCTTCTACTTCAACATCTGTGAAAGTGAAATCTCTGTTGTAATGATTTCAGAATACAGTTCACTAAAGCTAGTGAAATAGAGCCTATGTTCTTTCAAATCAAATTCATTATTACTCTGATAATACCATGTAATTCCAAATAAACTCACTTCCGAATGAATATTAACATCATAAATAATGCATGTTTGTTCAAATTATTTTTGTTATGCAAATAAATTTAAAAGAGCAGCATCAGGTGATTGTTACATGACTGTTCTATTCATATAAAATAAAATGTATTTTACTGAAAAGATGCAAAGAGCTAGTAGGACTAATTTTTTTTAATGACAATTATTTATTTATTAAATAAAAAAGTTAATATTATACCATATTTATTTCAAGTATTCTTCTTAATTATAAATCATTAGAAATTTGTAGTTAAAGTAATTTCTCGAAAATACATAAAATAAATTATATGTGATGAATTGCAAAAACAATGAATTGAGATGCGAACAACATATATAAACAAGAGATGCACTATAATTACTAAATAGAAAATATTGTATATATTACCATCTCGTCCCTGTGCGCTACACTTAAAACAATCGGATTGTTCAAGAAAAAACGAGCCGGTTCTAATGAACGGCATCGTGGCAGAGAACTTCTGTCGCAGAGAAGAATTCAACTGACTGTGGCTATGGCCATGACAAAACTCTTGTCCATCAACACACTCAAATCGCTGGTCAGACATGCGTAACTGTACAGCAAGCTCGGCTTTGTCTTCGAAAAATATGAACTTGACAGTGAGAGCAAGTAATAATATCAAAATAACTATGTGGTCAGCACTTACGGTCACCCATCTAGCAATCACAACAGAAAACAACGTTAACATGTTACTCGAGTAGAGATTAGTGCAGAACCGATATTGAACAAGGCAGAGAATTACACGATTCAGACTTACCCTCACATTCACATATGAAACAAGTGTTATCTGCCTTGTGTATATTGTTGTAAAACTACAACTGCACACTGCACTAATCTCTACGTATGTTAACATTAACAACACTGACAAGATGCGTGATGATCTTACTTCATGATATATCCATGCAATGCCGTGTCTTCGGTGCGATTGAGCGCCATCGTGTGTTCGGCGCTCACCAAAGGAGAAATGGGATCATCAGGCTCTTTTCGAAAAGGCCAACGACTAAAGACAAAAATAACCTAATAGAATCGATTGGAACGTTAACCAAGGCCTGTTCAAACGTGAGCGCTTACAGATTATTCTAATGAACTCATGACAATGCTATCGCGACGCAACGATCACGAATAGATACTGAATTCAAAAGTAAAAGAATATACCTAATCTATATATGCTAATACGGAGGTAAGCTATTGGTATTGTCATTGAGAAATAACTATTTTTATGACAAAGAAGTTAGTAATGCGAACTACTCGTAACTTATTTTCATTTTGTATTGAACTGTAATTATTAGTATTGGATTCGTAATCCGAAATTAATGTTACATGTTATACATTTACACCATTTACAAATTACGTATTTAAACGAGCGAATCTGTTTTTTTACTATTAATCATTTGAAAATAATCCTGTAAAATTTTCACTTTTACTATTTCGAACACTGTACCTACACTCATAAAATCTCATATATCCAATAAGTGCTAATCTGCATAATTCTTTCAATCTGCAAACATATTTCACAAACTATTACATTGCTTTAGCTGTAAAGATAATTAATTTATGGTTGTCAATCAAATGAAAATATAGATAATAAATAAGTGTTTTAGTACAGTGATAAAATTCTCAGGAAACTAAAAATTGAAACCATTGAATATTATTCCTCAGTATCTAAGAGTTATAGTTACAGTGAATTTATTAGACTAAAAAATATTAACAACACTAATTTTTTTTATAAATATATATCCCATAAATTTGTCATTTAAATATGCTCAAAAAATTTATTAATTCATCAAAATTATTGCTAAAATAATAAACGTATTAAAAAATTGCGTATGTTTGCAACTTTCAAATAATTTCTTAACATTTATATTTATTATCTATATAAAGAAATATATATATGAATAATTCGCCGTTATTATGGAATTCTATTTCAATGGATGAATGAATACACATAGAAAGTACAAATATAGTTTTAAAGAATATAACAATTTAAAACATGCACAAATAAATAATATTTGAAGAGACTCACCTGTGAGCATGCACAATCATCAGTCCTACAGACATGATTAATTTCACTCGTTGAACTACAGGATTTGGTTTCTGATCTTCTTCTTTCAAAGCTTTGGCCACTAAAGATCTTCTGCGATCTCCATTTAAATATAGATCGCCGTGTTTGGATAACTGAAATAAATACTATATTTATTTAAATTATATAATTCGTTATGCATAATGCCCTGGACTGATGAATCAGCGCCATTGAAAGTTAGAATACATCTTATGGTATCGGTTTAACAGTTACCTCTAATATGAGCGATAAACAAGATGGGTAGAATGTCATGAACACCACGTAATTAACGACGACCGAAAGACAGGCGAAGCAGGAAAGAGTTTCGAGGCGTTGAACACCTGAAACATACGCAACACAACCATACTAAATAAAAATCATTGAATGTCAGTGTAAAATAGGTATAATATAAAAATGTACCTGATAGCGTGCCTACGCCTATGACCAGAGTCTCAACGACCGTATCCAAAGTGATGGTGGGCCCCAGCAGAGCCATTCCTCGCGCAATGTTGTTCTTCACTTCTTCTTGGTTGTTGGAGCTCAAAGCGAACTGCGCCAGCAGCGCAGCCTTCGAGAGATCGATCAGCAACAAGAAGAAAAACAACGCATCTCTAAAAATATCGCATCGGTAATATGTCATTCGGTTTCATTAAATATTGAGACTATGTTGATGGTTATTTACTTTAAGTCAGTTACGTCGCTGCGAAGGAAATTGATGACTGTGGAGGTGAACACAAAACTGGAGAACACTGTGAACAGCCCTGCTATACCTGAAACCAAACAGTCCACTTTCGGTAACAGAACAGTGAACAGAAACCAAAATACTAAGTGATCTCGACTCCAATTCTCTCGGAACTCAAATATGAAGCTTTCATACATCATTAATTACGTTCATGAAAAATCAAACTATTTTACATGGACACAAACAAATATAAACATTTCTTGTGGGCACTACAATACCTCCCGCCATAGATATCTTATCAACAATGCACGGACCACCATTACCAAGATATGTCAATGTTTATTTGACGTGTTGTAATTCGTAAATGGCGACAGTAAGAGACAAATATTCCAATCAAAAATTGTAGATAATAATATTTAAAACATTATTCTTATAACAAAAATTGTTATTAAACCATAATTTACTGAGATATTTCAAAATAACTTGATAGAGCTTCAAGTAAACTACCACTTCCTGTTATTGGATTTCACCAAAAATATCAAAATTTTCTGTTATTATTAAAATCATATTCTAGGGACCCTAAATCGTGCTCAACCACTGAAAACTCACTTCCGAATTTTTAGCATGATTCCTATACCTCCCTTACAGGATGTGGCGGAAAGTAAAAACACAGAAAATTCTTAGATAAAATTTATATACAAATGTAGTCATAAAATAAAAATAATACATATAGATAAATACATAGATTTATGCTAAAAAATCTATTTATTTGTTTACATGTATTTTTATTTTACGGATATATTTGTGTATAATTTCAACATTTTGATCCTATAACTTAGCCCTAATGATGACAGCTGTTGTTGTCGAAACGTCGGCATTGTTTTTAATTAAATAACTGATTTCAAGTCCAATTTTTATTAATTATGTTATTACCTACATATTTTATAACAAAGAATTAATTTGCCCCTAAAATTTTATTAACTGTTTTGTTTCGTTAAGAAAAAACCTACTACTATTTTTTAAAATACAGATGTTTATAAATTTCAGAGTTCAGGTTACACTAAACTATTTACGACAGTAAAAAAATAACAAACAAGATACAAAATATTAAATACTAAACTAACTAAAAGTAACTATTGGCATAGGTTATTTTCAAGCGTCCTGTAGTGCTAAGCTATATCCTATATTTGATGTCAACGGCACGGCCATAGCGAAATAAAATAGATTACAAGATTTGATTATTTTCACAGCATTTGCTTACAAACGGAATTGAAAGATTCTATGAAACTGTAAAGCCAACCTAAGAGCTAACATAGAATAATTTAAGAATTACTCATTTCCATCCGGAAAAAATGAAACTAACTTTTGCTTCGAAAGAATTTAGAGGTTAAGCATAAATGTTATACTCAGCATCCTAAACAAAAATAAGATTTACGAACAATTTTCTCAAAAAAATAACAAATTTAAAGTTGGTATTGCGCTTCGCGCCAGTGTTCAATTGTTTTTGTATCTGTCAGTGAGCTAGGCAACAAAGTGTTTATGTACGTATAAAAATCGACTTTTCACCTAAATTATTATCGATTTCATATTTAAAACCTATATCATTCGATTCAGATTTTTTCGTTGTCATTTTAGTGTATAAATTATTGTTGAAATAAAAAATTTTAGTTTTGCTCTGTGGAAAACATTCTACGCAGCTTCAAATGTAATTATTGTTTATTGTATTAGAATTAGTACTGCTATAAAAGTTAACGATAAGGACAATATTGTTTATTTCTAAATATACTACCAATAATTTAAGAATATTTAAATAGAATTACAGATTTAAAAAATTGTAATATTTGGTTGCCGTGATTTTGATTCACATTCACCATGTGTAGTATGTATTATGTATGTGTAATATGTATGTAGTGGCTAACGTGTTCATGGATTTTAATAGCAATTAATTAAAGAAGAAAATTTACACATTCAAATGTATTATATTATCTTATATTTATTGTAATATTTGTTTGTAAAAATTATTGTATTGGACGACGGAGCGATCCAAAGAACAGATCGAGTCCGATAATTCTTAAAAAGAAAGAAAAAATATGCTTTGGGGTGTTGGGATTTGTGTTTTATTGGTTTGCCTCACCAGTGAGCAAATATGCATGAATCAAATATTTTTTCGGAATTAACTTTGCGCCTCACGCAAACATTCTTTAACATCAATTTCTCACTTGTAAATTCATAATTAAGACATTTTTTTTTTTTGGAAATCGCCCACCGTACCGCGCAAAATTTTTTTGAAAATGAATTTTTCACTTGTAAATGCATGAAAAAAAAAAATTTTCAAAAATAGCCCACCGTCTCGAGCAAATTTTGTTTGAAAATTTTTTTCTTCTTGTACATTCATCAAGTTCATTTATAAAATCAAATTAGAACTAAATAAAAAATATTTTGTTTATTTCGGCCAGGATCAGCAACAGGCTGGTGACTGCCTCAGCCGATCATAATGTTTAATAACCACATGTAACATGATAATATTTTTTTCAAAATGTGTTTCGCCTGTCAATGTGAAAAAATGAGTAGACACTAGAATTAGATAGCCGCGATCAAATCTTAATGTACGAATAGACTGTAACTTACCAAGGATGTACTTGGACTCGAGTTTGTGCAAATTTCGCAACTGGTAATAACTATAAAGGACAGCTAAACATCTAATGAGTGTCATCATAATGACATCAGCTGCATTGTACTCCGCCTAGAACAAACAAATTATATTTCTTTAATTGTTTTGTGTACTTACTTAACCTGCATATCTTGACGCACGGCTCACATGTCTACTTACTGATACTAAATGCTACATGACTCTTTTGATAATTTTACATGAACATTACAGTTATTATTTGTTTTCACAATTATAAAATAGCTCCGATCATAAGATCCTCGATTAGAGCTTCACAAAAATGTACCATAATAGCAGCTTTGAGCAGAGTGCTACACCTAGAAATGGGTAAATGGCGTGATATATTTACGGTGTGGATGGTAATTTGTTGTATAAAGGCAGTGAGAGTTGATGGTAGATTGAGTGATTGGAATGTCTCCTTAGTTGTATGGATGTGTTGTTACAGAAGGCATTGAATTGAATGGATGGTGTACGTATATGTATAGTACCTGCGGTAGCTTATGCAGAAGTAATGTAAAGTGATGGTGATTGTATATTTGAAAGAAATATAACTGGATACCTCATAGAAGCAGCCCGAACAGTACTTGAACTGCGCCTTTTGGCCTTGGTGTGCGCTGCTGGGCAAGCTCTGTTGGCGGTCCAACGTAAGCAGACATGCGGTGAGCGTGAGCGTGGCCACGATCACCTCCCAGGGGTGCGTGGCGCAGAATTCGCCGTGCGCCAGGAACACCCGCGACGGCATCATCAACTCCCACTCGAGCCACATGCACAATTGCACAATACAATCTATAACACAATCAAAAAAAACATTCAAACAACAAAGCCAAAGTGCCAATGTAATGTGAAAACGACCCTCGTTGTCGTTACCTCAACTTCGTATCTCTTCTAGTCAAATGAAACGTGCTGTGTATATTGTTATGAAATCGTTTATTCATATTACTAGTGCAGAAATTGAAAGTTACTAACAAGTTCTTTCCAACTTGACTTATGTATTTCATTATCTAACATAGTGTTTTTATTAAAAAGCTGATGAACTGGTTTAACTTATAGCTAACAAGACATTTTCGATTTCGTTTACACTATGCGCAGACGTAACATTATAGTTATTTCAATGAAGTGCGGTTACCAGCCGACAAAGGATGCTAGTGGACAGTGGCGGCTCGTGACTTTATTTTGGTAAGGGCTGCAAAAAGAAAACTGACATTCCTTTAATATTATTTTATTTTGAAAGTAAAATCATAGGTAGTCATTAAAGCTAAGTGGATTTTTTATTTATTTTTTAAAAATAAGATCATTTCGTCGTTCTTTTTGCATAACGAAATGCTCTATGACATGAGTATTTAAAAAGTTCTTCTATTTAATGGTTTTTCCAAAAAAGAATGTACTGAATTCATTTTATCTTGTTTTTTATAATATTTATAATCTATTTATTTATATATTAATTATTAGTTATTTACTTAATCTAAAATATCAAAACTTAATTATTATATTACAATTTAATAACAATATACCTTAGAAAAATGCGTATTTTAGTCTACAACTTTGCTTTTACTACGCTCATTCCATCTATTATGGATATGGCGCTGCGATATTCGCAGCTCCACGCTTCATCTAAAACTACACAGTGTTCCCTTCACTGCACGCCCCGCTGTGCCTACACTTTTGGAATATCACGGAGCTGTTTCAAGAACAGCTCTTAGTGTGGTGGGGATAAAGGTGCTGCGTATAACAACTCTATACATCGGTGTATAACAAATAGTATATATCACAAGGGCAACATCTTCAAATTTAACAAAATAGTTTATATAAATTATAAAATATTGTTATTGTTGATTATTTATTAATTATTATATATGTATATAAATAGATCATTTTTTAACTCAGGGCTGCAGCCCCGCAGCCCTTACCCACGAGCCGCCACTGTTAGTGGTAATTATACAATGTGGTCGCAGTCCTATGCGTTACCACGGAGCTATTTACCCCATTATTATTATTTAAAATAATAATTGTTCTTTTCTGGAATGTAATTGTAAATTATATATAAGGGATGTAATAAATCGTATTATAAGAATTTTCTTTTCAAAATGTAAAAAATGTATTTACAAATTCTTGTCTGAGTATTACAGAAAAATTCCTGGAATTGTTCACAATAATATTTCGCATTTTCAAACTTGAAAATTTAGAAGTAAAAATTATTAATGAAATATTTCTTGCAAGATCAATAAAAAAATTTCATGCCAGGGCATTGAAACTTTTGAGTAAAAACAGGAAAAAAGTGATTTTTCTGCAACATAATGTTCTCGAACTTGGTGTATTTACTATATACTTTATACTGATTTGAAATTGTATGTAAAACATATTCCATTCATTTTATACAGATTTATTTCAGGTTTTAATTTTTCTGATATTTAAAAAAACATTAAAGATAAGAACCATTTAAACTAGATTTAAAAATGCACTTAACAAGCAGTAAATTCCCGGGTTTTAACAGCTATCGATTATTTTCGAATGCATATGGGGAATTGTGGTTCCATGTAATAAAACACGAATTTTCAAGTTCTGCTAGTATTAGACAGTGACTACATTGTTGTAAATAATTCTTCTTGCAGATGTGAGACGAACGTTGTTTTAATGGAAAGGTAAATTAACTGAAAAGCCACAGAAAGTGATAAAAGACGAGTTTCTCTCAAGTGTTTATCTTTAAATACGAAATAGATGAGAAACTTGACTAACACCTGGAACCCAGAGAAATGGAGTCAAAATGAAATAAGTCTAAATAGAATTTCATTATATTATTAAAAACCTATAAATACCTTTATGTTTCCGATTCATCAAATCAAATAAGAACAAAGCGGAAATTTTATCTATGCAAATCACTCGTAATTCGTTAGTATTTAAAATGAAGTAACGATAACATTGTAATTGCAATGGACATTGTCAAACGGTACGGTAAAATGTAAATGTCCTAATTTGATATTGCTGAATTATTGATTTTATTGTCAATAGTGCTTTATGTTCATTTTGCTCTTCCTATTCACTTTTGAACCGTTTCATTCACCTGTGCCTTGGATAGAGATCAATACACGCTGGTCGCTTGATGCAGCGAATTGTTACGAACTACTGAATAGAGAGCAGATTACTCTTGAATTAGTCGAACAATGATCAGTGAACTACAAGTAAATAGAATAGAAATATAACGTCAACCGGAAACCGAAATGAACCTCCACCAAATAATGTGTTCTGACAGTACAATATCTTGAATCACAGTTAAACGAAGAATCATTATTTATCAAACTAGAGAGGAAAGCGCTTCTTTTTCCCACTCGAGCTCCAAGTTTGCCTCATGAGCGTAGCGTAGGAAGAAGATTTGCTCGGACTTTACGTACATTTTGACACGTCAAAAGTTAGGTTATCAGACACTGAAATCTAATACTGAATAACTGTGTACGTGAAGAAACGTACGTAGCACGCGGACTAGAAACGAAAGATACGTCGAGACTTCGTGTGAAGCTTATGACAATGAACGGATGAATGCGTTACGATGAACGATGAACGATGCACGAATGCGAGAATGCGTTCCAAATGTGGTTGTACCTTGGAGAAAGTAGACAACCTTGGGAAGTGATCACCTGGCGCAAGAAGCCGGCTCTCTAGTCTCTTATACATATACTTGTTATCTGCTTTAGAGTTATTGAGAATTCATACTCAAGTAATATTGTCAGTTCTTCGGTCAATGTTTGTGATGTAAACTTATTGCAATGTGATCTTGAATTTAGAGAGCATCATTATTGGTTTGGATCTGTTGGTATAGGAGCAGTGCATTTTTACCTCCCGCATGTTTACAGGCTGATTCATAACGTACAAAAACAAAATTATTGTTACAATTACAAACACTTATCTTACAGCAATTTAGATATTTACAATTTATTTATTTACCGTTAATTAATTGTAGAAATTGCATTCTTAGAAAATTCAACGTAATATGTTTCGAAATACAAGATTTGAAATAATTCCAGCCTGGCCTACCAGGTCGATTATCGGCTACCACCCATAACCATTTATTTTGTCGAGCACTATAGCTATCCCGTATTAAGAACTTTCATGCATTTAATGTCAGTGCACATATTTCGATGGTTTGTATTTACGATGTGCTGAAGTCTGCATGGTTGGTATTTAAGCAAACAGAGCATAAAGGATTGATAACTTTGTACCTCCAATTTAATTTATTGCATTTCATTTTTATCAAGCGTTCAATGGCAATGGCCAATCATTCATTTCGGATTTCGGATTTCTAATTTGATTATCATGATAATGACACGTATACACAAAATAATACATTTAACCTCCAAAACTGCAAAAATACAGGTGACACAACAAAAGACTTGAGCAATCATTATTATTATATTAATTTTCAAAAAAACTTTCTGTCAACGAGTATTTTTTGTAACAATTGCAAAGAACTTCTTTCACAATCATAATTTTCGTCGTAGAAGTGAAAAGTGACATATTCTATAAACGCTAAACCTTGTACATAAACTTAATTTCTATATTACGGTCATTGTTTTCGTTTTCCTATGTATACATTTTTCATTCTTTTCCCGTTTTGATTAATTTTGCATTTAAAATAACAAAGAAACATAGAAACAAAAAGCAGGAAAGACATAAAAGACTACATATTTTTGATGTCTCTTTGAACTGCAATAACTTTTGAATCACACATATTAAAATAGATGCGCACGATTCAAGTTTCTAGGAATGTTTTCGGAAAAATAATAATGTAAGAATTTGTTATAAATAACTAGAAAATGTCTCAGTGTCTCCCATTACCATATGAAATAAAATGAAAGTTGTGTTACTTATATGTATTACTTCACTATATTTGAAAAATATAAGTCGTTCTATTTAGAAACCAAAAGTTTTTTTATAATTACCACAAAACCGAAAATGCAAGAGTTTTTCTAGTATTTCATCCAACACGTAAATATGTAAATGTTTGCAAATAACTTGCTGTCTAAACAAAACAAATTATGCCCTTCAATAATACCTAATATTCATTCCTAAAACCTTAATGAAATATATCGTCTATACATACAAATTATTATTAAAATGTAAATTCAATTTGTTATTACTTATTAATGCTGTTGTTATAATAATTAATATTACTGTTCTAATTATTATTTTTTATATGTTAATTAAATGCTACTAATGGGATTTTGTAAAATTTATAATTATTTGGAACCAACCATTGTTAAATAGAATTATAAATTGTATATACAATTATTATTATTAAAAAGATCTAATATAAATCTATTATAAATCCTACGTCACGGGATGGAAATAACATTTATCTAATAGTAATAACACATCGTCTTGGTCAGATATATTAGATTGTTAAATATGAAAAAAATCATTTCTCTTCGCCAGAAACCTAAATTCCATTTGTATTTTATGAATTTAAATGTATGTTTCAGCGACATTCAAGTAGAAAATCTAATAAAAATATATTACTTTATGTTGCAGAATACTATATTACATATTTCATTTGACTGTATAATGTAAAATTTTAATATAAATTCAAGTCTGAGATTCGAGCTCACATTTCATTTTAAATTTCTTGTTGTATTTTGTACAAATGTATACAACATATAGCATAAGAGAACCATAATATCTTCTATGTACATAATATTTACATTTATAATTATATAATAATTTTGTATTCTTTTATGGCGTTACGAATTTTCCAGTTTCTTGTGAAAAGGAAAGCAATTTGTTGTAAAATAATAAAATTTTGCAATTGATTGTAAAAATTCAGGGGTTTTATAACCCGAAATAAAATAGTGTCTATTGCAAAATATCTTTTATTTTTGGAGTGGTAATAAAAATGTTAAAAGAATTCGGACCTTATAGAGAGGTACGCCGTTGCTTACTGGTTGTTATATGAAGATTTCAGTTTTATGACTTAGAATTTATTTCTAAAAAGAATTGAAGAAAAATATTTACTAAAACGAAAGCGGTATAAATATTTACGATGATTTGATAATAAATATATGCAATAGTTAACAAGTGAAATAGTTGAAAAATATTTAGAGAAAAAATTTATAAATATTAAATTAAAATAAGTTTAAGTGACTTGTTAAAAACAGTAAAATTTATTTATTTAATTCACTATTTATTTGTGGATCGTGAGATCCTCAGTTCGAATCCCACAGTCGACATTTCCCACTTTTTACCCTTAACTGGTATAGTGGAGTCTTTGAAGACCCGGGTGTTTTTAAATCTAGTTGTTTAGTGCTAAAAATTTAAACAAAATGTTTGAGTTTTTCAGTAGCTTCATGAATCACCACACTCGACTTAGTGACGGTCACACGAATCTATATATTTCTTAGTTAAGGAGATCATAACAATTGGGATCTCTGTTGACCCCACTGTACCAGTTACGTTGATTTTATAATTAACATGTGTCGGTGTTTTTAAACTGAAAGTGAGTTGTATGGTATTTTAATTATCGAGAGCGAAGATGAAAATGACGAAATAAAAGAGATTGATTCTAACATTTTTTAATGCGAAAGCAAATTCACATTTCAAATGAAACAGATTCAGAAAGAGGTACAAATGTAACTAAAAACAGCCCTTTTTTGCTGCTGTCCTAAAATATAAATTTTATATCATAAGTGATGTATTCAGATATAGTAATTTGTATTTTTTCCCGTTTGGCCCCTGAAAATGATTGTTGACAGTTTTACGTCCCAATAACCAAGAGGCTGCAACAGAGGATCAGTAATTTATATATTGTTTATTTGCTAAATGTTAATTTTATTTTCTTTAGTTTTATGCATGTTCTGTTTAAATAGATGTAAATAAATATATAACATCAAGTTTTCTCGCAAATTTCCATTCTTTACCTACATTTTACAGTGGGGTTAGTAAGACCCCATTATACCAGTTAGGTTATAAGGGTTAAGGGTTAAATTTACCCCTGTGGTTCACTCTCCATATATCTCTGGGAGCTATGATTTGACGGTAGGTAACCGCACTTCATACGCAAAAATATATTACTTACGAAAATCTCCTAAAGCAGAATACCACACTCATAATGGGCAAAAGACGTGATAATATATGTATTTATTTATTATCTTATTATTTAATTATAATAAAAAAAATAATATGAATATAAATAAAAGCAAAAGTCGATTATCTATATTTCTGATATTGGTTTATTAAATTTTTTTTTATTGCAATGGTGAAACTTGTGAGTTTATTGCCATTTCTTTAGTTACCTTCATTATTATTAATATTAATAGTAGTTAAAATATCCGGATTTCTCTACCTTGATTCATTCATTCATCGTTCCAAATTTGCATATTACAAAATACACAAAATCTCTCGAGAAGTACTTTCTATTGGACAGATTCAACATTAACATTAGCAATCGTCGCGTCGGTGCGTCACAATCACGTCTTCACGACGAACGGGTCTAATATCGATTTCGATGCTGGATACGAGCGAATTTATTATAATAATAAACAACAAATTCTTGATCACCGCCATTTTGTTGAAATGTTTTCATTTTCCTGCACCCAGTGGCAATGTTGCTATGTGACTGCACATTATGCCAAAAGAAAGTGAATTTCGCTGAACGTTGATCTACTTACAGCAGCGGTAATATTTTCGCTTTACGAGTATGAGTATGCTATACGCACATTAACACATTATACTTGACCATGTACATGTACGAGTATGCTTGTGTATGCAGTATATGATCAAATGAGTTTGCATACTTGTGGTTTGTAATGCTGGCATGGATTCGTGATTCAAACAGGGTTTGTTCAACTGTGAAGATTTCAACCAAACCTTATCATATCTTAAAGTCATTCCCTTAATAGTTTCACATTCTTTATAATAAATTTGGTAAACAAAAAGGATTGCTCTAACTGTAACAACCGTCATATTTATTTGATTTCATCATATACAATAATGTAAACAATAAAATGTATTTGACTGATTTTGAAGAATTAATGTAGAACAATATTGCACTCTCTTTTAGCAGTTTAGCATCAGGTGTGTATACAAGAATGAGTTAGTCAAAAGATAATATTTACTACTGCGCTACCAAAACATTCAAGGAATTCTCATTCATAAAGTCAAGTTGAAAACAACAAGTGATCAAACTATTTGCATAACTATTACAATGACCTCAGACCCCAGAAGCTCCAAGACTCAACCACTCACAACAAAAAGCATAGTTCTGGTTGTTGTTTGACCTTGAATTTGGAAGGAACTGGAACTGGAACTGGCACTGGCACTGGCATTGGTAACCTAAGCCTAGGGACTGACCCAGCTACCGCTTTGGGTTTCGGATGATCGCGCATGAAACGTGATGGTATCACGCAATACCAATGAGATCCTACTATTTAGAACAGAGTGCACGTTGCTACTTTCTACTGCCTAAAGGCCGTTTGACATGTTGCATATTTTTGTACAAAATTATTTTCAGAATTCTGTAATTCATAGCTGTAAATCGTCATCTATCATAATAAGTGTTATGGAAGAATACAATTTGAAATTGTTGTCACTGTTATTTTCGGTAATCAAAATAGTAGCTGTAGATTAAAAATAATCATTGATTCAAAGAAAGAAGTGCTGCAGAAATTGACTAAAACGACGACAGAAGTCAATAGGGTACTAAATAGTCGAGTGCGGAAATCACACGAACGTGAAATATGTACACACTTTTTCTACGATCACATTTTTGTCAAGATTTAATAATAATAATTCCTACTCTTCAGGAACAAGAAATAACAACTCAAATTATTTGACATTTATGATTACAGCATGAAGGCGGCGCAAGCGCAGATGTGTGTAGTGTTACCAACTATTAATCTATAGATTGTAATATAAAAACTAAAGACATATAATTTTAAAAATGATATTGCGTTTTCTTTGTCATCTCAATATTGAAAATGAAGATTTATATAAACTCTGAATTGTAAATTATTTTATGATACATAAATGTAATTATACTTGACATATTAATCATACATTATTACATAATTAGTAAGTTGGTCACACTTGCATGTGGAATAATTGCACACGCTATTCAACAGACTGTGCGAAATATACAATTTTCAAGCTTTGTTCAGTGTGAAGAAAGTGTAATTTTTAGTAGTGATCAAATGTAAGTGGAAACTCGTAATGTAGAATTTTTATCACGACAAAAGATAATAATAAAATTTTAACATAATTTAACATAATTAAAATAAATAATTAATTCATTCATTAGTTCATAAATGTTCTCTACTGTGAATAGGTTTATATTTATACATAACAATACACAGCTTTTGTGCGCATTTTTCTGAGAAAAATTCAGTGAAAATATAGAACGTGTTGTATTTTTTTCTGTGAATATTTTTGCAAGGGTAATTTTACTGTATGCCACAACAGATTTTTTTTTTCATAATTTTGTAACAGAGAAATGTTCATATTGTGAACAGAATAATGCAACGTGTCAAACAGCCTTAACGTTAAATGCCACTCTGTATATGTGCACTCTATTACTATTAGGATATCTATGCGCAGTGATGATGGATGATGTTCGAAGAAATACCAAGAACGACAAGTGCCCTAGGGGTTTCCGGAAATGATAATGACATAAAGATAAGGCGAGCAAAACTAACTGGTGGTGTAGTGAACAAAGTTGGATAATGGCTCAATGCTTGTTTTTTATACTTGTACAGCAGAAAATTAGAGAATTTAGCAGAAAACTGTATTCTGCGAAAAACAGTTACAAACATCCTATGTAAAATGCAGCGGATGAAAATAGACAAATCTTTCAAAAAGTTCAAAACCTAATGTCGAAATTATTCAGTTTAAAATACACTCACAATCATGGAAATATATACACATAAATATATCATTGTTGAAAAGTTACTTTCAAGAAAATCTTATTAATAAACAAATAAGCTAAATTCTAAGAAGTTATTGCATAAAAAATTATAAAATAAAATGAGTATGCAAGAACGACGTATCATGTTTGTTGACATAAGATAGGTTTTTGAAAAATATTAAACACGTGTTTATTGTTTTTTGATTCGAAGTGTAATTCTCGATATATTTCACCGCCCCGGAACTTTCTGAACACATTGTATACTTAAAAAGCTAACTATAATATTTTAAATGTTTTTATTTTTATAATAATTTGCTATTGGTATCAATGAGTTGGTTTTTAGTTTGTTATTAGCGTTTGTTCTCGAACTTCTATATTCCTTACAGATTTAAATTATTTACCAGGCTATAACTTATTGAATAATATAAAATAAATAATATTTAATGCAAAAATAATTGGCATAAATTTCTTCATTTCAATTTCAAGTTGTTGCTGAAGTATTATTCACACCAATTTGGAAAAGGAATTACAAACCTTGACACACTCGTGTCGTAAACTTACTTCTACTTAAAACTGCAAATAGACTCTTCTTTCACAATGTTTACAACGTCATTTTGTAATACATGAAAACCACTGATAATGGCTGAGATCCATATAAACATGCATTACGTCTGTTCAACTTTTGATTTATGAAAAACGTTTCAAATGTTCATTTATTGGTTTCCCTAATTATTTTCCATTGAAACTATTCAAAAGTTTATTGTAGAGTTAGAGTAAGTTTATTCCTACATTTTTTGACACTAATATTTATAATTTTACTCTATCTGCAACCGGAAGAATGACGCAAATGTTTATTGGTAATTTTCTTAAAATCATCAGTGCCGCGAAATAACAAAATAAATGTTATATTAATTAAGAGTTTATTTTTCTTCCAAATTATACATTTTTAATCAAGATACTTGAAATCAAACACTGATGATAGCAACTGTTTTATTTAAAAATCTTAATACACAAAAAGTTCCGTCTAAAAAAATGTAAAACGCAAGCTCAACTAGCACTTCATAGTTCATAAGCAATATTTACTCGGCATGTCGGCATTTGTGTTTGTGCACAAATTCATCTCCAGCGATCGGATATAGATATAATTTGTTCGCAGTAATATTCATGTAATCGTGTAGGATTAGTAGCTTTAGTAGCTTACTCGTATCGTCAGTAGTTTGCGTCTGCAGTCTGGTGTCTGATGTCTGATGTCTGATGTTTGCCAGTTCCTGTTTCGAAGAGGATTACATCGAATTCGAAACTAGGCTTGGATACTCTAATATTATAGATATAATGTACATGTGTGATACTTCGGAGGAAAAACCATGGGTTATCATTATTATATGAGAGATTAATGATAATCATAATCCCGAATGTAATACTGGACTTTTTCTACTCCTATAAATTCGGAAATCACTTTTGAAAATGATTGAAATCTGTTGTAAAACAACATTCAAATACACAATGACAACTGACTATATTGTCAAGTGTCAGACGGCCGTAGCTTGGTGATCCACAAATTTAAATGAAAAGGAATTATTGATTTCTGGTTCCGTGATTGGTAGAAGGGAGTAAAATTATATATTTACACAGGAGTAGAAAAAATATATTATTTACGATTCGTACATCCAGTTCAACTCTAATGTCATTCATTATCATTATTTATCAAATCTTCAACACTCCTCCCGGAATACATTGACTAAAGACCGTTTGATATGTTGCATTTGTTTTTTTACAAAATTATGTTCCGAATATGTCAATATGTTACGCAATTATAGTAATCTGATTGCTCTTTAAAATAACGAATTTAATAAATGATGCATATCAATATTGGGACGCGGAAATGACTGAGAGCTAAATATACATAATTTGTGTATTTAGAAACAATTTACTGGGCTGTAAATTATTGTAATGTTCTAAGCGTAGGCGTCATGTCTTTTGAAGATGGTTAGATGATCTTGCAGATGCAGATGCAGATGCAGATGCAGATACAGCAAATGTAATGTTAAGAAAATAAAACTAAAGTGTGAAATGCATTTGACTGCGTGAAATTACCAACTTAATACGAATTAAAAATACTAATGTATGTTAATGAGTTTCTTAGCGTTTCAACTTGAACCTGTTTAAATGATGATGAGCAGATAGTTCTTGTGTAGCTGAAAATTTAAACGGTCCTTTAAAATAACCATTCAGGATATCCTTCAAAATGATCTCATAAGCGAATAACAACGGAAATGGCTTTTGCCGCTACCATTCAATTACTTATACTTCTTTAATTAGGTTCACAATTCACATTATTGAAGTAGTTAACTAAGGAGCAAGGAGCTGGGATGTTTTCATCGTAAGATACTTACGATAAATTATTTCATTTAAAATATTTTAACGAACTGATAACAGACGACAACCTGATGCAATTAAATTAATTACTCTTAATCATCAATGCAAGTTATTGCAAAATTCAAGCATCCTATATAGTATATATAATCAAGAAAATGGCATTTGATGTGTAAATAATGCTTTACTTTCAAAATAATAGTAGTTTATATATCAAGGGAGTCAACTCCGTAATTATTTGTCGAGAGCTTGAGGCAAATAATGACACTTTACTCACGTATTACATACAAAAATACGTTATTTAACAAAATAAATTATTAACAACATTTAAATCTCAATATTTAATTCACCAATAAGACAGAGTTTTCGATTAAGTCAAACTTGATGATAAAAAAATATGGAAATAGGTTCCAATTTATTTTATTTTAAATTTATTTTTAAAAAAAATTATTAAATTAATATAATTGATAATTTGCGATATATCTGTTAATCAATATTAATTAATAAATAATACTTTATTTCCCTAGGAAGTACTTGGCATTTTTATTTCCCTGGGTAAATAATGACGAACATTAAGTAATGATTTTGATAAAAATAAAGTTAACTTTATTTATCGGTTGTACATAAAATAATTTAAGTTTGAATAGATATACTTGAAAATTTCGTGATTAGTCAAAAACAGTTGGCATTTTAAGAGTGGGAAATGAAATGAAATATATATATATATGCGTATTACAACAGTAAGAAAATGCGAAATAAAGATATAGTTAGTTGCAGCACGATGTAGAAACAATATTTTGTGCCTTGTGCGTCAGAAAGGGGTGGAAAAAGGTACGATAACCGCACTTCTCTCTCCGAACTTACAAGTGGTTCGGTGGTTGCTGGTTTATTGTGAACATTTTCGAGTGCTAAGTTAGCCACATTTCAGTCATTTTCTACTCCTATAAAATATACAAATGGACCAACGCAAACTCAGCATACGCTCAGACAAACAATTTATTACAACTAAAAAATATTTATAACAAATAAATCTAATAGAAAAATATTAGTTTTAAATAAAAAAAAATTATTAGTAAATTATAAATAAATAATTTAGTAAATATAAATAAATCCGATTATTAGAAAAAAAATTATTGAATGAAATATAAATATATTTGTAGCAATAAAATATTTATTTAAAATAAGTGTAAGTGATATATTTAAAACAAACAAATTTATTTATTTAATTCATTATTTATTTAAATTTTATAAATTAATTTGAATTAAATATAAAATTAATTAATTTTAATAAGGCATATATTAAATTTTAATATTGTTAATAGTAGATTATCGATATTTCTGATATTATATATATAATATTAAATTTAAATAAATACATTTAAATATTTGTTTTATTTAAAGCTAATATTATTTTATTGGGTTCGTGTTTGAATGATAAAATTTGTCATATATATTTTTGAGTTGAAAGTAATACATTTTTTCTTTAAGTGTAATAGTATAATAAAGCATATTTTTGTTATTATTAAAACAATAATTATTTTACTATGGGCACAACAAGTATTAATAAATGAATGTAGAGCAAATAAATATATATTGTGTAATTTATCTCGAGACAAAAGTAATTAAATGATTAAAAAAGAAATAAATGAATTAAAACACGAAATGAAAAAGTTAACTACGACTAGCCATCGTGTACCATGAAAGATGGAAACGGGAAATGATGTCCAAAACAAACAGAAATTAAGTTTGCAAGTTTTTTGTACTTTTTAAAACTTCAATGTAATTAAAGAATTATTTACTGACCTTTAAAAAAACATTTAATTCGATTCGAACAAGAGAAAGAACATTATTCTATATATACATACGAATCTCGCTAATTCTGAATATTAAATTTGAATTTTTATATCACAGAAATATAAACTAAAACAATGTATATTTAGTATTTATGCAACAAATCCCCGTATTTATAAAAGCACTTGGTAAAATAATAAACCAGACCGTAATTTAGTGACGTCACGAAGGCAAGATCAAATCCTAGTTCAGATCAAAAAGATATTTTTGTGGTTTCTAAATGTAGATTTGGAAACAAATACATAGATCAAAGGGTAATCCTGCTGCCAGCTGCCAGGTATCCAATGATTGTGGTAATAAATGAATTTTAGTAACCACTTTATTTATAGCTCTCTTGTAACCGGTTCGGTAATAGATTGAATAACTCATTTAGCAACTAGTTTCAAATGGGACACATGAAAATCAGACAGATTTTGTAACCATGTATGTACCTACATAAGTATATTCTGCATAACACAGAAAATAATAAACACAAATAAAAAAACTAAATAGTTCCGTGGTAACGCATCGGAATGTTGATCGTAAGATCCTCAGTTTAAATCCCACAGCTGACAGTTACCATTTTAAATTTACCCCTAGAGTCTCCCCTTCGCTAACATCTTTGGGGGTTATTGCTTGACGGTTGGTAACCGTACTTCGTACTTCATACGCAAAAATATATGTTATTAATATCTGCGAAAGCAAAGAGCCACACCCATAACGGATAAAATGATAATGATATATATATATATATATATACATGACGCATAGGATTTTAACTACTGGGAGATGGCGTGGATGATTGCTTTTACATTCACAAAAGTCAAATTGGAAAATTATTTACTATTGAATATCGTATTCAGCAAAACAATAAATACTCACAGTGAAGATAATAATAATAATTTACATAAAATATAATTCAACTAAAAATAACAAATCCTTTAAAACATCAACAAAAAATATGGTAAAATATGATCAGATAAAACGGGTGACAGTAAAAAATCTAGTTCACTTTGGGAAAAGGAAAAGAGAACCATTCTGTTCTGTTAGCGACGACAACCGACAACGTCAACCTTACCCTCCTACAACAGAACAGGACATTCGATGTCGGCAGCGGCACTTCGAGTCGACGAAGTATCACTAGCACTATAGAACGCTGTCGGCTGTCATCACGCCATCAGTAAGCACCAAACTTTCAAAATCTCAAATGACACCTGAAAAATGTTGAGTATCCCTGAGCAAGAAGCACGGCTGGGAAGTAAAAAACCAGAAAGCCAGAAGGCCAGAAAAACGCCTATGTTTACATATGTTTATACTGCGATCATGTGTTTTCAACTTTAAACGTTACTTTACAATGCGTTTCAAATTTTAATTAATATACTTATTAGAACTATACAATTTGTAAAAATAACATTTGGAAATATAAACTTAAATTTTTTTTAATGCAAAATGATTTACTGAGACTAGTTAAATAAATTTCGAATAAATGGCTTTGAGCAAATTAATTCACAATTTATAGAAAAACCCCAATTGATTTTATTTTGTGAAAATAAATATGATAAATATTAAATTGAATTATATTTGTTTGATGCATAATTAAACATATTAAAACCAAAATTCGTATATTCAGTGTAACTAAACTTTTGAATGTTCGAATTATTTATAAGAGTTAGTTAAACATATTAAACCATAATTGGTAAATTGAAAATAAAATTTATTAAAATGCAATGTATTTAGAAAATATTAACTTTCGTGAAATTTCTTTAATTCAGAATTATTCATTAGACTCTTAACTCGCAAATATAAAATGAATGTTTCGTAAATATATGAGTCAAAGTGGTTCGCTCATTGCTTAAATAGTTTTTTTTTTTAAATAATTGACGAATACTTTAATTTTGATCCTCCTCTCAAATATATTTTTCTTAAAGAGCATGCTATACCGGGTGTCTACTTTTTTCTTTTTTATAGGGCATAACTTATTTATGTAATACATTTACAAAACGTAAAATAAAATTTGTAATATTTAGCTATTTTCAGAGTGCCATGGGAAACAAAACATATAAACAGTTGTATAAATTAGGTACATTTATTATTATTTTTTTTTTCGGATTGGATTAATCTTGACCATAGACTTTGCTTACAAGTTATATAGATATTACATGACGATGATAACTTAGTTATCGAAATACGTATTTAGATATTTTTTTATGAATTTAAGGCTTACGTTTTAGGTTTCCGTGTAATATAATTATGTATTAATGAAATAGTTGATTTTAAATAAATACCTCATGTTTTGATGTTACTGACCTAGATATATAATAATGAAATATAAAGGTTAATAGCCTAACATAAAAAGTGACTTTTTTAATTTAAAATTAAATAGCTTTGTAAAACTAAAGCATAAACTATAAACTCCAATACACGCGAACATGGTATGAGCTGCTTTTATTTCTAGTAAATTCACATTACTACTAATAAGGGTTGTAATTGAGTAAATATTGTAGAATTTTGTTAGCCCAGGTCCGAATATAATTAAAACCCAGAGTTGTAATAAAAAAGAAAGTCGCCCGACATGAAACATTTAACATATATAATTCCTCACGAACACTTTTAAATATTAGCAAGAAAAAATCTTTTATTTCTAACGCTATTTATACTTTGAAGAGGTCTGAAGCTCTGAACTCAGACTTACAGACTACAGATACTCGTACATACGAGTAGGTACGAGAATCTGTACGATGTAGACTATTCAACTTTTCATTTGTTAAAAATATATAAATATAGCGCGCGACTAGAACGAGAAAGCATTCAACAAGCGAAATTGAAATCCACCTGCACTGTAAATATTTCATCAAGTAAACGAAGATATGGATATGGAAATGAAGCATTGAACATTCTACATTCCAATCTTCTTACACTCGTCATGTTTGCATTAGATTTTTAAACTATAAGGCCAGTTGCACAGTAAGCAATTTCCTTTTCCATCACAATGTTTATTCTCAAAGTGTACGAGGATTTCAAAATTACTTTATTTATACAAATGTATATATTATTTGTATTTGTAATTATAATCACATGTAATTCATAAAACAATCATCAATTACAGATACCATTCAAATCTATTTGAATTTAAAAAGTAAAAATTATATATTCTGCTTCTGCATACATTTCGGCCCTAAATTCATTGTAAATCGAAATGTAACACGCATTTTTAATTTTAAAAATATTAACTCAAGTTTGATGTATTAACCTAAAATTTTGAGACTAAACATAAATTATTTGATTGACACATATATTCGATTTTTTTTTTTTACCTAAAAGAATCAACATCGGTAATAAAGTAATAAACAATAATTATAAATAAGATCTAATTAGTGGAACAGTTTATAATCAAATGACAATATTATATTGAGTGATAATAACATACAGGCAAATAATCGGCAGGTAAAATTTGATTAATAAGTTATGTTTAATGTTATTGTTGAAAGTTAGGTATGTACGAATTTATACCTTATGATTAATATTTGCCAAATTAAATTAAATAATTTATTTATTTATTTTAGCAACAGCTAATCAATTACATAAAGAATGTACAAAAATATAATATATATTTATATATAATAAACATGTGTACCTACATGATTGTAAGTTAAATGTTTAATTCTAACAGATGCATTTTTTTTAGTTTTCACATATAGATAAATACACAGTATTGAAATATATTTATATTTTGTAAACTCTATATCTATAGTAAAAATTCGTGCTTGTATTAATTAAAAGACGAAATAGAGAATGGTAAGCTTCTGTCAAATATGTAAACAAAAATAAAACAAAAACTTTATGTTAACTAGTATGATGTCTTTGGTACTGTCAAAGCGTATAAATAATAATAAACAGATTGGTAAATACCTTAGATTCAGCATGCACAACACAAAATTGTAACCAAATCACAGTTTGTCACGCGGGGTATTAGCTATTAGTGAATGTTTCAGTGTTGAGATCGGAATTGGGACCACTGACCGCTGCTCTGTTCTGCTGCCATTCACATCCACACGCACCACAGACAACGAACAAACTGAGCACTGAACGTGAAACGTGAACATAACATACCAACAGCAACCAAGCTCGGGCTGTGGAGCGTCGAGCGTCGAGCGTCGAGCGTCGAGCGTCGAGCGACGGGCGCCGAGCGTCGAACTAGCGTCAAACCCCGGCACCGGCGCACGCTCTGATTCAACACTCTCTGCTCAGTGCTCACTCTCACTTGTAGCACGTTGGATTGGAATCACGTATTTGGTATTCACGTACCACGTACCACGTAGTCTGCAGACGTGCAGATGATTGCAGTAGGGTTATAGATATACGTGGATCTCTGTTTGTTATCTGATGGTGATGATCCTATTCATATTAACACCTAGTAACATATTTAGCTACTTGTTAACTATCATAAATGTGTACTTTTCAAATTTTACACTCATCGCGAAAACGTTCTTTGGATTCAAGGAAGATTAAATATGAAACTAGGAAATATTTTTACTTTCATTCAGAAATCCAAATTTTACTAATACCTTTTAATACTTAAATACTTTTACTGGATACTAACTAGCTTCAAAGTATTGACTATAAATAAAACTAATTATCTGAAATCAATAGTTTGACTGAAGTTGCTGCACTCAGAGAAAAAAAGCTATTTATTTATTTTTAAAAAAATTTAGAATGAAATTAACTGTAGCAACAAAATATTTATGTACAATAATATAAGTGATTCATTTAAAACAGTTAAATTTATTTATTTAATTCACTACACTCAGAGAAAAAAATATTTCTTTCAACAAAAAAAAAACATTTGAAGCAAATAAATTTTATCATATATAATACCAGTAGTATGAAGTTATGTTGACAATTTTTGTTGCTGAATCACGAATAAGTATTCGCTTGGCTTTTAATAACACAAGTGCGCAAGTACGTGTGATATTTTCAAGCGTGATAATCATAAGTGATGCAGTTCCAAAAATTGTCAACATAACTTGTAACATGAATGATATTCTGAGGACAATTCAACGAGTCAAAATGTATTCTTTCTTTAAACTGAGTTGCAAATAAATTCACTTCCACAACAACAGTGTAACAATTCAATTGTTTAAAATTGTCAATGAGATCACTAGTGAAAATTGTCAGTATAATTATTTTCAATTGGTGGAAAATTGTAAATCCTCAAAATCTATTAGTACATTTTTGACAGATGATATACGAGTTGAAATGTCATTGAAATGCAAAGCTAATAAAACAATATTAGTTTTATTTATTTAAATTTAATATATTTTTATTAATTTCTAATAAATATAATATATCAAAAATATTGATAAACGCCTATTATCAATATTCAAAATAATTATATTCTTTATTAAAATTAAATAATTTCAAAATAAATTCAAAAAGATTTATTAAATTTAAATAAATAGTAAACTAAATAAATAAATTTATTAGTATTAAATAAATCACTTGCATCTATTTTAAATAAATATTTGGTTGCTACAAATTTACTAATATTTCATTCAAAAATTTTTTCTAATAAATGGATTTATTTAAATTTACTAATTTTTTTCTCCGGGTGTATTTAAATTTAATAAATTTATTTGAATTAAATATATAATTATTTAGTTTTAATAAAAAAAATATATTAAATTTAAATAATGATAATTAGATTATTAGAAACTAATACAAATATAGTAAATTTAAATAAATATAATTTTTATTAGGTTCATATTTGAATTTTTTTTCTGAGTTTGCCTCAACCCTTATATATATTTTGAACATGATTTCCTCCTATCCAGTCCCAACATAGGCATCATTAAATTTCTCTAACTCCAAGAAAGATATAATTCATTCTTCAAACAGTTAATAAACAATTGTATTAATAAATAGTAGAGGTTTTCCCAGTCTACTAACTAGTATTGAAATTCGCGTTAAAATTTATTCAGCACTCATTCGTAAAAGTCATTGTTCTTATTTTACTTACAAACTTTGTGTTTAATATCACACATCAGACTGTTTTCTTAGAAACGCAGGACTGTTAAGTGTAAATCACATATCACATGTTCACATGGCTTGCATTGAAATTTGCCAAGTTATGTACTTGGTTTGGTTTACGAGTATTTACTTACTCCTACAATTTATGAATATTTTATTGAAATTTATGATTCATTCACTATTTATAATTTTATTGTTCTTTGGTAGAACAAATATTTTATTCTAATGTGTTCTAGATTTACCTGAAACTACATAATAATATTATGTTTCGAAAATTTCATTAGTAGATTTTATTTATTTTTTATTTTATTTTTTTATGAAGACGGGAACCGAACTAACTACTTTCAACTTTTGTACAACATTTAACAATGGGGAAAATAGCTCCCTGGTTACGCAATGGACTGTGGATCATAAGATCCTCGGTTCGAGTCTCACAGCCGACAAATTTTAGAAATAAATTTCGAAAATTTTCTCAATATAAAATTACCCCTGTAACTGCACGTCACGTACTTAGAAATGGATTGATGATATATTTATTTACGAAATTTAACAATTTTCTTAAGTTAAGTTAAGTCTTAGTTAAAGTTGTGTTCATTCAATATTATTTAATCAAACAAATTAAATAAATTTTAATATTTAGTAATTTCTATTCATTTCTGTAATTTATTAGAAATTAGGTACATCAAATAATATATAATACCCATATTTTTTCTTCAGTAATTTTGAAGCAGTTGTATTAGTAGTAAAAGACAATTTGAGTACCAGTAGCAACAATGGAAATCCCTGTTTTTATGCCATGATTTCCTTGTAAAATTAGCATGGAAACAAAGAATAGTTCCAGTAGCCAGTTGACAAAGATTATTTGATCCTCACGTTTTATTAAAGGTTAAACAGTTAAAATATAGGGATAAATAGATCACGACTCACGAGATCCGACGATGCCATTTTAACTTTACCTGTGTGGTCCAGTAAATATTTGGAGGCATTTCACGTGAGTGCCAAAACAAAACATAACAAGGAAGATGAACTTTGCGCAACTCATAGTTCGATTATTATGATGCGAATTAGCAATAAAGGATATTATAAGTAGATGTAAATGTTACAAGGACACGTGTGTTGTTCTGAGTCTTCCTTATTGCAAAAAATTATCATCTGTGTGAAACAAACATCATAAGTAAGATACAATATTGATTTGACAATATTTATATTTATGTATAAATCAAAATCAAGGTAAATAATATTCACATTTGTCACACCTAGAAATGAGTAAATGTCGTGTTGATATATTTATTTTGTAATAGTGAAGCTTCTACGCATAATCGGGTAAAGGATTAATGACAATTGCAATTTTAAATGGAAATAAAACAAATAAGACACCAGTTTGTTAACGGTTGTGGTCGTATCTCATACGAGTATGCAAGTTGCGACCGTGTAACCTACAAATGCTACAATGCATTTTATTTTCTGTATTTATCGATTCATTGTTTTATAAACGCAAATTTGAAAGCTGTTAAACTAATGACAAATAACTAATGGAGTGAAAAGCTATTATAGCTATTTTGATAGGACGTGACAAAAACCATGTAGGTACATTTATTATTTTAAGTGTGTAAAAATTATTTTATGTACAATCAGTTTCTACTTGCAGCCTTCATTTATTTATAAATATACCTAACATATTTCACTGTCTTCTTCATGTATAAGGAAACATCCTTTACATGCATTTTTTATTTTTCCTTCTGGAATTTATCTTCCACAGAAAAAAATTCTTGTGTAATTAATAATTTTAATTTCTTATACATTATCCAACACTTTCTTTATACTAGTCAAGCAAAAACGGAAATTATCAATTATTAATAATAATAACATAATTTATTGCACTAATAAATTGTACAATGGGGATGGGGTTCGAAAAATGGTTTTCAACCCTCCCGTAACATAAAATGACTGTAAACAATTTAAATAATATTAAGACAATAATAAAGATAATGTTGTAAACAAACACATTCAAATATAAAATATATAAATATTATCTATTACTCTCTAGACGCCCAACAGATAGAGTAATTAAATAAATGGATAGAGTCTAAACTGTGCAGTGCGATGTGTTCATAAGTCAGCTTTATAAGCTACAAATTTAGAAACGCTGAAGAATTCAATCGTTTTATTTGAAATGAATATAAATACAACTAAAACATTTTATATTTTATCATATATGTATAACATAATTTTAAAAGAAATATAAAGTAAAATTTAAACATTATGTATCTATTTATTCATATATAATTTTATGAATTACCGATTTCAATTGTCGAGTTCATCGATCAGTGTAAAACTGTTTTACCAGTTACCAATAGCAATACTCTATTTCAATTTCGCGCACATTTGTGGGAGGAGTATCTACTCTATCTGTTGGGCGTCCAGAGTATAGTTATCTATTAGACGTCAATATTAAATAAAAAAATTAAAAAATCTGATATTTCCACCACAAAACCGCCCCCAAATTTTAATTTCTAAACAGTATTAAATATAAAAAAATGGTAGCCAATACTATTCTACATTTTCTCGAATATGACTGTAACTCAAATATTTACTGAGATATTTTCAAAAAACCTGAATGATCTTCAAGTGAACTATCACTTTATTTAAAATTTAATCAGCTCGAAACTTACACATTTAAATTTTAAATATGAAATTTCAGGATGATATCTATGTTAGATTTGAAGTTATCGTGGACAAAAACACAGAAGTTATCGTGATGTCCGTTGAAAACTTACTATAGAAAATTTTGACCCGTCCCAATATCTCACTTATTTATATGTGCGGAAAAAAATTATATAATATAATCCAATTCAAATCAAATCAATTACGATCTAAACTACGGGCGTCTTATACTTATATACTATCTAACGTTGCAATCAAAAGTGCATTATATAGAATTATCGAACATTGAGGTATGTTCGAACTATTAAAGCATAGCGAAGTTAAAACATACTATAGCGTCACCGCGTGATTAACTAATTACGAATCCATTACAAAAGATTAATGGTAGAGATCCAATTAACATACAATACATGGGTTAAGCAATATTGCTTTCTGGTACTACTCTTACAATAATCACTACGTACTTATAACTAAGCTACCCGTACCTAGATCAATTAATACATGCCCGACAATCGAAAGCATTTAATGCAGGAATATATACCGGCCGTGGTGACTGACTCATCAAAGGGGTTTTATATTAAATAATACTTATGAAATTTGAAGCAAAATGTTTTACTTCATTTTGTATATAAACAGAATTAATATCACGCTTTTCCCAATAGGCTTTTTAAATTAAACAAATCAATAGGAGCCCGATTGATAACTTCATTATCAACGGAAACATAATTCCTCTCTACTAGTTAATGACCTTTGCATTCGTGATGACCCAAAAATCAATTGTATGCCATTTAGAAATCTGCATATGTGGTACATAATGAATCCTCACCTGTAACGAGCGAATCGTTCAAAGCAAAAGTTATTAACTCATCAAATTTGTTCTTAATTGAGCAGAGGTGTTATAATAAATGATGTCACGTCATATTCGTGTTATTGGATCACAAAAAATACGTTTTGTCGGTCAACCGCAAACTGAAATGTTCATTTTATAATTATTTGTACCGACTTACTTTTTTATTCAGGTGTTAATTGTGCCGAATATCATACTAATAAATAACTATAATTTACAAACAGTAAAATAAACAAGTTCAAAATGATTTTGTGTCTCAAGCGGAAACATTCACGTACGGAACAAATCTATTTTTATTTTGCTATATAAATGATTGTACGACTATTTTTAAAACTTGTTTCGCATTTCCTTGAATAATGTCTGCCTGCTTGTCTAATACCTGTGATTGTGATTTTATAAATTCGGTTTCCTGCAAAAATATTCATGATAATAAATAAAGGCACGTACATATCGTTTAGTATTATCTATTTGATCGATCAATACACACGTGTTTCTATACGATGCATCACCGATGAATGGCCAATATTATTATATTGTATTATGAATATATTATACATAACCTAAATCGCTGTGAAATATAAACACGTACGTTTTGTGTATTTGAAATATAATTTCGATAAGATTTATGGGAGGTTCGGAGACACAGCAACAGATGGCTGAATTTTGACCGATAATACGAAACACTTATCATAGTGATAAAATTTTTTTTAACTATCTTACAATAATATATGCATTTTCACAAAGTGTTTTTAAACTGTTAACCCTGATTAAATATGAAACATTTTTATCAAATTACAAACAATTATGACATTAAATTTAATTTGATTTTTTTCAAAGCCAGTTAATTTGATTTAGTTGCGAAAACAGTAGCAGCAGTTGAAAATGAAAATAAATAGGTATATAATATATCATCACGCCTTATGCAGATCTCGAAAAATGATATATTTTTGAGTATGAAGTGCGGTTACCAGTCGACCACTCATAAGCCCCCAAAGATGTTAGTGTTAAAATTGATAATAAATAAATGATTAAAATATAACTTGTGATACAATTATGCAAATTATAATAACAAATATTTTTAGAATAAAATTTATTGGCGATTATTAACGTCAAATGGCCGGATTGGGACTGGCAAAAATAGCGGGAAGTGCGACTACTGCTAGTAGCATTTAAATTTAAACTGTGATGAAAGTACAAAATATTCAACAGTGCAACAGTGGCACTCATAAAACACGGTTTACAACTCAAGCCTCAGTTAATACGTAAACAGAGCAAAGCATAGCAGTATGCATTATGATGCCACCTAGACCTACATAAATACATAAACGATTTCATTGTGACACATGACACTGCCAATGATTATGTTTACACGTAGCGCAAAAATGTACTTTACTTTGAAAAGGCGACATTTGCCACTACTTTTCTTCTTAAAGTCAAGTATAATAAATCAAACTTGACTCATAGATTCGTGTAAACGTATATGATTTTACTTCGTCATCAGTGACATTCAATTAAAAAACTGTAAATGCATTTGCACTGTCATCAGGTCATCACATAAAAAAAATTACGTTAGTATATTTATTTTTAAATTATTGTCCATGGTTTTTCTATAAATAGTGTAAATACTATGAATGGTAATATTTTACGCAGTTAAATAAATTATTTACCTGATAGTCGTCTACAAATTTCAACAAAACCACAAAAATTACTGGTTGTTGACAAGAGAATATGTGCAGGGCAAGCCAATAATCTAAAATAAAGTAGATTAGTTCTAATTGCGTAAACGTACTAGTAATTTTACTTTTCAAAAGCCGCCAAGTCAAAGTCATGTTAAAGTAAATTTTTGCCGTACATGTAAACGTAATCATTTATAATCATGCCTATGCCTATGCTTTCTAACTAAAAATTTCACAAATTAATTTTCCAACAAAAAATACAAATATTTCAACTAAGAGCAGTAAAATAAATATTAAATTCTACTGACTACATAAAAGAGTAGAATTAAAAGTGCAAAAGTTGAACAATAACATTCAAGCTGCAATGAATTTTAGAATAATACAGTGTTACGATTGCTACATACTTACATATGTAAGAAATCCTAGTAACTCCAAATAGCACGGAAAACAGAATATCTATCGATACTTATCGAGTTCGAAACACATATCTCAAATTTGAATAGAATTTCTGAAGACCCGAATGTTGAAATCAAATTTAAAAGTGATTAGGCAACAGTTTGGTTTGGTTCAATACTACAGTTGTAAAAGAGAAAATTATGTAAAAAAATGCGCAATACCGGAAACGTATACTTTTATAATTTCTTTAATGTATATCTACAGTTTCTTACGGTTAATTGTAAACAATGTAATCATCGATCTCAAACTGCAGCAAAAATTTATTTTATAATGTAAAAGTACACCCTTTGTTACGATAAATAAATTATAAGAAAGTTCAATTCATTGTTCCTCTACTTAAAGCTACTTGGTAGTACAATGTAAAACTTATTACGATTGTTAATTATTTGTATTATATTTGGCTTGGTATCACTGTGACTATATAAACTCGTTTTTAACAGGCGTTTGATTAAACTAAGAGTCTTTTCGGGAAACATGGTTACGACCTTGAATAAAAAGAAAGTTTTCATAGAAGATGAATATGTTACAAATATTTAATATACAAAATTTTACAATGTATAAATATGATAGGTAGATTATAAATGTCATCTTTTATATTTTGAGAAGACAATAAACTAAAATGTTCAAATTAAAAATTAATTTGTATATAAATTTTAATACAAGAAAAACTTGTAAAAATAGATTTCAATGATTTCGCACACTTGAAATTTAATATTAATAAATGTGGCTGATAATTCTAACCAGAAACTGATATCAATTTGCATTTACATTTATAATATTAAACCACAAAAATAAAATTGTTTACATGTACATAGTTTTGGTTAAAATGTTTAGTAGATTTTAAATAATTATAATAAATATTTATATTTGTAATCGCAAGAATAAAACAATATCAAACAAATTCTAATTAGATTTTCTTACATATCCTTAAAGAAATTTTAAGTCTTTTACAGAGTACAGAAACAGATTCTTCTGAAACTTTTGGAGGCCAGGAATTTTTATCTTTCTTCGTAAACATATATTGCACATTCAGATTGCGAAAACTCCCAAAACATGTCGATAATTAAATTACTCACAAAAACAAATAAATAAATAAATGTACAAGAGCCATGATGTTGCTGCGATGTATTGTAAAATGATACCACAACTTCTTGTTGGTGACTGACCTGTGAATAGCAGAGTCAGGAATTTCAACCTTGCTCACTGCAACTGTTATCCCAAACGATACTTATTATTGTAATTGTGGAACATTTGACAAATAAACAACAATTTTACCTTTCATTCTAGATTCAAATGCCCCTTATAATTGTAAACGACAGGAAAACTTTCTTACCGTGACAGCTTACTGACATATTTAGGAAATGAATAGCTTGTTATCAAATAATTCGAAATTGTCGTTGACAGCTATAACAGATTGCGCGAAAACTGACAGTTTACAGCTGTTTGTAAAAATGTATTATTACACCATTTAACCTTTTTCGATGGGGCACTCTGCTTTCGTAGATCTTGATAGGATTTATAAGCGTGAAGCAAGTTTTAAAAAATGTTTCTTATATACAAATTCCAGGAAATTGAAAAGTGTTTTTACATGGGCCTCAACAGGTCACATGTACGGCAGGGTAGATCTGTCTGAAGGGCGTTCTAGGTCAAAAAGTGTCGTTTTAGTCACGTAGCCACTAGGGCTCAAACAAACAAACAGTCGTGATCATCAGCGACAACGTTATCATCGTCATCGTTAACAGTTTCGGTAATTCATGTATACAGGTTTAAAAAAAAAAAATTAAGATTATATATTATTTGACGCAATTTTTGTTTTCTTAACCCTTAACTGGTATAGTGATTTTTTATAACGTATAACATCACGCTATATCCCACTTATTGGGGTAGCACGAACCCAGAAAAACAGTCAACCAACAAACAAACATTCCTATCCTGACACACCACTTTCGCCTCGTCCACATTCATAGTGCCCCCAATTGTTATTATCTCCTTAACCAAGAAATATATACGTAGATTCGGGTGAACGTCACTAAGTCGAATGTGTCGATTTAATGAAGCTACTGAAAAACTTCAAACTAAACAACTAGATTTAAAAATACTAGGGTCTTCAAAGACCCAAATATACCAGTTAAGGCTTAACTTCACAAAAATTATCCTTCTCAGCATTATTTAACGAAATTTACAAATAAAATACATTTTAATGTTTACTAATTTTTATTCATTACTGTAACCTTGTAACCTATCAGACTAGTGACATGAAGAATGTTTGCTCCCAGTTATGTGCAATTATTTCTGTAATCAGTACCTAATAATATCTATATAAGTACTCTTAATTTTTGATGCAATAATTTTGAAGCACCCAGTATATTTTAAAAATATCTTTAAACAGGACTCTAAGAAGATAATTATCATTTAAATGAACCCAGAGCGTTGTATATACTGTCCTTTTTTGTATTATAAAAAAATCCATTAAAAGCATGAGTAACATTTGCATATTACAGAATATGAAATCAAGTCTTGAAATAACAAACATATTTATAAATATAGGGTCCCAGGGTTGTTTTGGACTTGGAGTTTACACTTGCAGCGATAAAAGTTAGATGTATGTGAAACGAACACAAGACGCTAACACGACCCATTAAACGAAAATGATTTAGGGTTGAGAAACGAAACACTCAGCAACATACTCTTGCAGAACACAAGCGTGAAGTTGGACGTGAGGTTTGAGGCGTGAGGCGTGACACAGCATTAAACGTCACACTAAAGTGAAGTGGACGACAAGAGACGAGTGACGATGTGACGACCGCGTCATATATTGTCTGGAAAATGGTTTTTTTTTGTAAGATAAAGGACGGACAAGGCGTCGCGTAACAGAAAACTGTACTTCATCATTTTATCGTTATTTTGTTAGCAACTAAGTTCACAGGAGACGAAGGACTATACATTATACAATGCGAAAGCGATGGATATTTCCTCTAAGAAACCTTTAGAAATTTAACCCCCTATCATCACGCATTTTAACCAGTATTGGGTGTGCCACTCTGCTTACGCAGATCTCGGTAAGTGATATATTTTTTCGTATGAAGTGCGGTTACCAGCCGTCAAATCATAGCCCCCAAAGATGTTAGTGTAGGCTGTAGGAGGATCCACAGGGGTAAATTTAAATTAGTAACTGTCGGCAGTGGGTTTCGAACTGAAGATCTCCCGATCCACAATTTGATGCGTTAAATATTCAATATTCAGTGATGGTAAGATTTAGTGCCACTTGGGAAATGTATTAATAAATGAAGTTCCATTCCAAGTTTTTATACCGAAAATTAACACTCACAAATTATTTAAATGATATTAAAATTAGGTCATATAAAACATATGTTTTTTCGAGAAATGTGTTACCACAACCAAAAGCTAGAAAGGGTATTGAAAAAGGCAGAACCAGAAATTTCCTTGAAATGGCAGAAGATATAATACATGATCAGTAATAAGCAAATGAATAAAATTTCAGCATTGGGACGTATGCTTATATAGCAAAACGATGCACACCATTGAAATCGCTACATACACATTTACGGCTATTCCATGATTTCTATGGCGCCAAGAAATAAGCGACAACCGACAAGCGGTACGAGCAGCGAAAGCAGCGCGAACCATTTGGCACGATGCCTGTTTAAATAGCGCAAGTGACAGACTAAGCACATAGTATTATACCGAAAATGTACAGTGGCAAGTTCCTATACAGCCAAAGTCATGGTTAATATTATTTCTAGCGAGCAGATTGGATGTTTTTGAGGAAAGGACGGATTGACCGGAAGATTGAAAGGCGTGTGTCTGCAGAGTGCAAGGTATCGGTGCTCTTAGTACGTTTCTCGAAACGTGAATGTATCTAGAGATGTTCGATTTGGTGTTTATAATAGTGTGTTAGTGCCTATATTTATTTGAAGGCCTATAAAGTATTTTTCGATACGAAATCGATAGTAAACACACGATATTACTACGCGAAGTTAGCCAAAATAGTAGCTAAAGTTAAACTTTACAGACTCTTACGTCAACATTTTACTTCACGGACTCTTATATCAAACTTGAATTACAGACCTAAAATAACAAACAAATTATTCTATAATAATATAGGTGAATTTATTTATTATTTACCTTTAATAATAATTTATCGATTTTAACGCAAATCAAATGCAGAACACGTTTAAGAATATTTAAAAAATATTGAAAATTATAACGAAATTTGACAGGTTGACAGTATTTTTGTTATCACAGCCATCCCCGTCGCAGCAGCTAGCTGACGTTTTACAAATACATGCTATTTATTTAGGTTTTTAATTATAATTTAACGATTTCGAGAAAAATATAATGTAAACCTCGCGCTAAAGTATTTATTTTATTACTCACATGGTTTATTCCACATATAATTTCCATATTCTTAATAAAAATTATACTTTAGTGTCTTAATATACAAATAACTACGTTTTAGAATATTTCAGTAAATCATTTGAGTTAAACTAACTTTCGTTATAATAAAACATGTGTAAAATAATATTACCTATAATTCTTATTTGAAACCTTTTTTATTTTGGACGAGAATTCAGATTATTTTTTCATTTAAACATAAATATTCTTTATTATCAATTTTGTTTACACTTTGTATTTTGAACCTTGTGTTATAAATTATAATAACTAATAAATCATGTTTATTATTGCCTTCAATGATTTACCTACTTCACTGGAATGCAAAAATTTTAATGTCTTATTATTTACTCGGAATTGATTTATTTACTAAGTAGTGGTAATATTTTATTTTTTTATATAAAAATATAAGATTACGTATATGTATAAAAACATATTTAAGGTCCGCTGATGTCAGTCCATAATCAGAACCCTATATCACTTTTATCATAGGTATTCATAATCTTTTTTATTTGAAATATTACACAGAAACATTGATCATTATTTGTTAGCCTGTTTTGAAGATAGCCTGCGCGATGCTCCTTCCAATGTCAATGTCACAAAGCATTAAAACCAACTATACATACATGTGTATGTGTACATATGAAATGAATGTTTCCTGTAAGGAGAATGACAGTACTTCACGGAAGATTACGATGTTTACTTGCAGATCACGAAGTGTTCGCAAATTGGGTATTGGGTAATTCCCGGAGCAAATGATCAAGTAAACGAATGTATTTTTAGAACTGAGTATGGACATTTGCACATCTGTCGGCCAAATATTTATTTATGAACTATATTCTGTAAAAACAGAAAACTTTCCTGTTAGCTAATGGCATACACAAGTTTAATAAAAGGCGAAAAAATATGTAGGAAATATATACAAGATGTAGAATTGAAATGTGGAATACAAAGATTTTAATGTTTTTTTTTTTCAATTTTTCACTTTACTAATAAGGCCCATTTGGTTACCTAAATATTTCACGATGTATCAATCAAATTAAAATCAATATTTGTAACATGGCCATGGAAAATTAAACAAAAACGAAAAATATTTAACATTTCACAAAAAAAATTTAGAGTTATTTATTTAACTGAAAAAAATGGAAAGAAATGAACTCTCAAATTCGCTATTATCTCATTACAATCTCCTATGAAATTACTACAGAAAATAATACAACACTGTAAAATCAGTCTAAAACCGTATTCTGAAATGTTAAATATTTTTAGTTTTTGTTAAATTTTCCATGGCTATAGGACAATTTTATAAAGAAATATTAATTTGTATTCGATTGATATATCATGAAATACTAATATTTAGGTAATTAAAAAAGCATTATTGCACGCATTTTTAAATTCTTAACAACTTTTGTGTTTACACGTTTGCTGCAAAGTGAATAGATAAAAATATACTCCATATTTCAATTGTACACCCGGTATGTATACAGTACCTACTGGACAAAATACACCTAGCAATAATTTAAATTTTTTTGTTAAATGGTTAGTTTCTAGCTACATAAACAAATTCCTTTTTGTTGTTTACTGGTGTATTTATTTGGATTGTGAATTTCTGATTCTGGTCAAGTACATTTGGTTGCAGTTTCCTTGATCGTATCACAATTCATATGAATCAACAGCGTTGGTTATTTGTTCAAGAAAATTGGACATTTATTATTGTTTCGGCACCTTTTCTTTCGTCGAGTTTAATTAATGAATTACTCATCTCAGTTATATTTCGTTTTCCTCGTAAATAATTCATTGGTAAGATCACATAGCCTTGAAATAAAATCATTTCTCAAGATCTGAGTACTCATCCCTATACCTATTATAGTAAGCCCATTTGTATTAGTACGGCAATGATAATGTCATGGTAATGCTTGCATTATACTACACGTCTTTGTTTCATTTCATCTGCATTCATGTTTATATGAATGACATAATATTCCTGTACGCCTGTACCATTTACCATTCATGTGATAATGCCATTGTCTTGATGCTGAACACGATTTTTTATATCATTATTACTAAGTATTTTGCATTCAAAGAATTTACGGGCAATAAAACTATGAATAAATGGATTTTTTGCTATTATCTGGCCATAAATAACTCCTGCCTTTATACAGGGAAGTCAAGTTCCATAAATTCAGTATGAAACAGGAAGATAAATCAGAAATTTCGAAATCTAGATAGGTATGTAATTAAACCACCTAATATTTTAAAATGTAAATTTTAAATTTTATTATTTGTAAATCCTTCATGAACCTGTTTATTTCATCTATATATTATGTTTATAATAAATAATCTTCATTTTTTGTGTAAATTGGGTAGTATAAAAACTTAGATGCTATTAATAATGAAATTTGGGTTCAACTATGCTGTATATTATTACAAAAACATAAATAAAAATAAAATTATCACATGCAGAATATGTGAAGTCTTGTAATATGAATATAAAAGTAACGCTTTTTATTTTAACATTACCATAAATTTAGCACCAGAAGCAACCTTTAATTAAAATAAATTCTATGAAGTTAATAATTAAAATATTGAGATTGTAGGTGTCCGAGTGTATGGAATTAACATATTTAAAACATATGACATAATAAGTTTAGTATCAGAAACAACCGGAAACAACCCTTAAATAAATTCATTAAAAATAATAATTAAAAAAATTAGTTTGCGGGTGTCCGAGTCTATTGAATTATCACATGTAAATATATGAAATCTAGTAATAAATGCTTAAAAGTCGCGTTTTTTGTTTATACATGATAAGTTCAGCGTCAGAAACAACCCTTAATATAAATTAATTCATTAAAAATATTAGTTTACAGGTGTCCGATTGTATTGAATTATTATATGCTGAATGTAAGAAGTCTTATAACATGAATTTAAAACAAATCCGGATATACGGCTGTTATTCGTGTATCCGGCCAGACCAGTTAACTGTTGTAAAGCTTTATCAATTTTATTTATAGCCAACAGGGAGCTATAAAAATTTTCATACATTTTACCAAACTCGCTTAAACTATGCTATATACTCTTTCCACTGTAAATGCAAAATTCTTCTAAGTGAAATGTTAAATAACTATATCAATTTACAAGAATCAACGATTCTAATTGTTATATTTAAGTTTTCCTCAATACTATAGAGAATGTTCGGAAAAGTGGTGATAAGCTTTACGTACAAAGATTTTTTGATTAATTATTTTTCATTTATTTTGCCATATGTAATAAAATTTTAAAAAATACATCTGAAGAGGAGTTAAATCTTAAAGAATTAATATTAAACGATTCGTTACATAACTCAATTTCTTGAAAGTAAACAACAATGATACTTCATAAAAAAAATTGAAATTTCGTTTATTTCTAATCAATTTTTTTTATTAATTGTCGATTCAATATTAGTCAAAGAATAGTTCTACCTGAAGCTTCTCACTACTTCTCCGAACATTCTGTACCTATATTCTATGAATACGAATATATAACACGTTATTACTTATTATCTCACTTGATCGCATAATTTAAAGCATTTTACAATCAATTGTGTTAATCAGCTAATACTTAAAACTGGATAATTCAAACAAATGTATGTTTGATTACAGTGTTACAACATGGAAAAAATGAACAATACACTAAGCGTATTTATTACATTTAACATGTAAGCAACACAGAGCGATGTTTTCAATGATTCTTTCTCTAGATTTACGAGTAGTTAACATGTAGCGAAAAAGTTCAGATGAACGAACCTGGACGCAATTTATTTAATTCTAATTCAAATAAAAATATATTAAAATTATATTTTGTACATAAATTATATAAATGTCAATAAATTAACAATTATTTCGCATTGCAGTGTCATTGACATTGCCCGTAATTCAAACTACATAAAAGTAAATATTTAATATTATTTGTGCTAAGTATTAACGATTCTTCCTAAGAGAAATTAATTTCGTATATAAATACAAGAATTGGCTACGGTCTGTCGGCGCATTTTATAACAATTCCAGACGTGTTTTGACAAACTATTAAGTCAAGATGCGGCGTAACTTGAAATCAATATACGAATACACGCAAAATATTTGATAAACTTGATGAATTTCATCGAGACAAGAGTAGAAAATATCGAATCTTACCTTATTATCATACCGCTTAGGGATTCACTGCTACTACATGCCGACGGAGGTTGCACAATTAGATTTTCATAATTTTAATGATCACACATCAGTCCCCGCTATTCACAACCCTTTGCAGTAGGAAGCAGGAGTACGCACATAACAACAAATACATATACAAACACTGAACCCGAGTAAAGGCGTTACTTTTAACACGGTCATATTGAATATATGTTACACGAGGATGTAAATACATACAGGACGGTTCTATTATCATTGTAACTTGTAAAATAATTGAAATTAAATAGAAAAACACATAACCACAAACGTGAAAAATTACACTCTGTTTTACACAGCAGGACCGATAGCGAAAGCAATTGATACGTGATACTGCACTGCGCAGCTTTACAGTGAAAGGCCAGAGAAAGTATCGGCTTCCATCTACCGACGAGAAGATTAAACACTCAGTTACGAGTAGCAGTTCTCTACTAAAATAGATAGTCGTGATGTTGCGGGTATAACTGGGCTTCAGTCAAATCTTTATTTAGCACAGAATATCTTCTAAAACATAATATATACAGATGAAAATATTTACATCTTTACTACAATTATATGAATCCATTTATTATTCATCAGTAAATGATTATTTGTGTTTGTTGTATAATTCAAGATAATACAGGGTGATTTATAATGTACACTAAAGAATGAAAGTGTAGCTAGGGGCGCAAAAAATATTTTTCTTTCTTTAATAAACTTTTGACCAAAAAAAAGTTACAGCAAATTAAAGTTGAATCAATTAATAAGTAGTCGTTACAAATTACAGCAGTGAATAGAAATTAGGAATACTTTAAATTTAGTTGAGCAATGTTTAGTTAAAAAAATTATTAGTAATTTGTTGTATTATCTTAAAAGTTATGGCAATTTAAATTTTTCTATAATTGTTCAAAAATTGCTGTCCACATGGTTGAGAGCTAATTAAAAACAAAGACACCCCTAGATCTAGTTTCCATTAAAATTCATTTAAATGTCAATTCATTAAACGTCAAAGTATGTTAAGTACAAAATGGTTAATACTTTCGGTAAGTTACAATAATTTAAAAAAAATATATAATTCATCGCTTTTGCGATTATTTTTTGTTGTATACATAATTTAAAACTATTATAACAACGAAAAAATAATGATGTTGCTAATTATTTTTCAGCAGTATTCAATAGGAGTGTTTTAATTGAAAAGTAGTTTAATTTGCTGTAACTTTTTAGTTATTGAGTTTTCGCAAAATTTTATTAAGAAAAAAATTATACTTTAAATCTTATGAATCCCCCTGTATATTCGAGCAGCTATGTAACTATTATTTAATTTCTCACTAGGTCGCTTTACTAGTAGTTAGAAAACTAAATTAAATTATCAGTCACTGTTATGTTATCTATAACATAATTTTGAAAATTGCTAAATTTGAATTTCACCTGGATAACAAAGTTTGATGAGAGAAATATTCAGTGTTGAGCTAATTCCTATATATTTGTTTGGGAGTTATGCTGAAAAGAAGTGAACAGCTAGGGGAATACTTAATGAACATATATTTTCAGTGCTTAGAAATGATATTTTATGTTACAGGTTCCAATCCAATAAGAGTAAAATGAAAAGGCTGTTCACAAAGCATGAGTTATGTTGTTATTTCCCCATTCTTTGGATGGACCACTCCTGCTGGCACAGCGGGCAGCGGTTGTTCTGCTTCACCCACAGCGACATGCAGCAGTAGTGGAACGAGTGGTTGCACTCGCCCCAAACCACGACGCAGTCCTGCTTGCCGTAGTAGTCCTTCTTGCTTTCGGCTTGGCAACGGAGGCAAGCATCTGCAAACGACAAACATAACATTATTAAACAACATTCATTTATAAACAGCAAGCTAAAAATTCTACACTATTGTTCTAAAATTCATAGGGAATAAACTATCGCCTATTAAAAATGTTAACATTGTATTTCCTATGTTCTATAAAAGAAAGTAGACACCTGCTATATAAAAATATACAAAAGTCAATTCTATTCAAGCTACAAAAAATCTGATTCCTGTGATTCACATTACATTACTGTACATTAGGTTGCCTGTTATACAGCGGTTTTACATTAAGCAAAAATAAATTTAATCTTTGTTATCGTTTTATTTCAACAGCAATATACATTTTATGGGAATCCAGGCATCTGTCTAAAATCCAATGATTGTTATCCAATTTCCAATCCCTTAACACTTGTCTAATGTCCTTTTGTCAAGTGTGCAACGGTTTAAAATAGCCGACTTGGCAGAGATATGAACCAAAATGAGTAAATATTTATGAAAAGGTTCCATTAAAAATGCGTGCTTTGATTCTAGTTTGTCGCGTGTGAGCTCTGCGGGCTTACACCTACTCAATTTTAGTATTCTTCTTTATAATTTTCCGGATGTAAAATTGCAATGTGGAATATAGGGATTTTTGATATTGCTGTAAATTTTTACCTATTCACTTTACAACAAAAGTGTAAATACAAAAGATGTCTAGAATTTAAAAAGGCAGACATTAAGGCCCATTTAGTTACCCAAATATCAGTATTTCACGATATATCAATCAAATTAAAATCAATATTTATGAGGAAATTTAACAAAAATTTATTTATTTAACAAATAGAAATGGAAAAAATGAACTCGCAAGTTCTTCATTATATCGTTACAATCTTCTAGGAAATTTATACAGAAAATAATACAAATTGTAATAAATAAATTGAAATCTATTATTTGAAATATCAAATATTTTTCGTTTTTGTTGAACGTTTCATGGCCGTGTCGCAATTTTTCTAATAAATATTGATTTTAATTTGGTTGATATATCAATA
Source organism: Poecilus cupreus (assembly GCA_963942605.1). NCBI lineage: Eukaryota > Metazoa > Arthropoda > Insecta > Coleoptera > Carabidae > Poecilus > Poecilus cupreus. The sequence continues at coordinate 18,380,929 of OZ012715.1, forward strand.
AATACTAATATTTAGGTAACTAAATGAGCCTTAGTGCATGCATTTTTAAATTCTGAACAAGTACACTTTTGCTATAAACTGAAAAGGTAAAAATTTACAGCAATACAGGGTGGGCCATTTTAAGTTGCGTTCAGGAATATCTCGGAAACGAAGCATCGGATGAAAAATCCAAAAAACACGACTAAAATATTTTCGAGGGGGACATCCCATGACACCAAATTCAACCCCCCCGCCCCAACCCTGGTGGGGTGAGGCGGGGGTAAGTTTGAAATCTTAAATGGGAACCCCAAATTTTTTTTGCAGATTCGCATTCTACGTGAAAAACGGAATTCAGTGACATCAAAATTTTTGCCCCCGCCTTCCCCCCCCGGGCCAGTTGGGTGGTGGGAAACTTTCAAATTGGTTACGGGAACACCCACTTTTTCTCAAAGATTCGCATTCTACGTTAACAACTACATGCAGTACCATCAAAATTTTCACCCCTGCCTCCACCCCGACCCTGGAAGGTGGGGTGGGGGTGAGTATTAAAACTTAAATCGGAACCCCAAATTTTTTTACAGATTCGCATTCGGCGTGAAAAACTAAATTCAATAACATCAAAATTGGCGCCCCTGTCCCCCTCCCCCGTGCCAGTGCCGTGCACCCCGTTTGTTAGATGCGAGGGGACTCGAGAATTGGATCGAATCTTCGAGAAAAAGTGGGTGTTCCCGTAACCAATTTGAAAGTTTCCCACCACCCAACTGGCCCGGGGGGGTGGGCGAGGGCGAAAATTTTGATGTCACTGAATTCCGTTTTTCACGTAGAATGCGAATCTGCAAAAAAAATTTGGGGTTCCCATTTAAGATTTCAAACTTACCCCCGCCCCACCCCACCAGGGTTGGGGCGGGGGGGTTGAATTTGGTGTCATGGGATGTCCCCCTCGAAAATATTTTAGTCGTGTTTTTTGGATTTTTCATCCGATGCTTCGTTTCCGAGATATTCCTGAACGCAACTTAAAATGGCCCACCCTGTATAAAAAATATTATTGAAATCCCTATATTCCACATGTCAATTCTATAGTATATATCCCTTCCTTTATTACGAGTTTTTCTTTGTAAAATACGGAACGTAACTTTTAAGTACTCAAACTGATAATTAATTCGCCCGACCCTGAAAGTATAAATATTTCAAAATAATTTAATTATTCACTATAATAAAAACTTTAAATACATATAAAAATAATAAGTTATTTTACAAAAAGTGAAAAATTAATTTAAATAGCGGTATATTAAAAAACTTAAGTACATTGAAATATTTATTCCTAGTTAGGTATTAAATTTAATTATAATAAATGTGAAATATTTCAAATTTAATCTGAAATGCACATAAGAGATAGAAATGAATATTATGGAAGATTTGGCCTTGATGCGAGGTTCTTTCATGATAATAAATATGTTGCATATTAATAATATTTGAATAAACTTATTATTAATTATTTGCAATACCTTGAAATCAAACCCAAATATTTTAATTCGCATTTGCTGAGGTTAAGCATTTGTATACAGGAAGTATCCGGAAACTGAATACGGTATAGAAATTATATCATCAACTACTAACAAATTACTTGATATTGGTGATTTTCTTGTCTTGTAATCACATCTTATTAAGTTTGAATTGAAAAAAATATAAATTAAAGTTATTGTACAGTTTGCATTTAAGTATAATTAAGAAAAATCATTAATGCATATCCTTGAAGACAACATAATAAAATACGCTTTGAATGAGGAGACCTCTCGAATGTATCCGGACTTAATACTAAATTCATTCATTACAAGTAATGTCAATTGTATTTCAATTTGATTGTACATACTTTGCTTTATGTTTACGTTTAGATATTCTACGAGCCCAGAATTATATCATTTGGCTCAATTGAGACTTTTGGAATAACATTTCAAAGAAATTGTTTTGATCCTACAAAGGAAAAATTGTTGTATTCAATTTATTTGTATCTTAAATTCTGATATTTTTAAGAATATTTTAAGGAAAAATTATAAGAAATTAACAAAAATCACAAACATGAAATTTCCATTTCACCTGACGGTATTGCCTGGTACCACGGACACAGTTTTTGAATGACATCAAAAAAGAAAATTATTACAAATACAAATTTTAGGTAATATTATTCTAATTTTTTTTTTTTTTTTTTGATTCCAATGATATTTACTCTATCTAATTTATTTACTAAGATATGCTACAAAAACCCTGATAGGCCTTCAAATAATCTAGCACTTACTGTTGATGAATTGTTCCCAATGTTTAATTAATTCGTAACATAAACATAATACCTCCCCAACATATATGTATGTGCGGAAGGAAAAAATGTTAGATTTTAATATATAAATATGGTGAATTAAACAAATTTTCTTTGCATGATTTTAACTGGGCCAAATGATATGATTTTGAACTAGTATTTAAATATCTCGATTATTTTTAAACTTTAGCGGATGTGCATTTCGAGGCAGCGTCATCGTTTACTATTCTTTTCCGATTAGGGATAATTAAAGTGCTCGCCATTATATTTTTTAAAATAATATAACACATAAATTATTATACATGATTTCATGATTATAGAGCAATTTCAAATTTATAAATAAATATTGTATGTTGATATGAATTAGTAGTAAACCGGAAATGATATCATGAATGTACATCCGCTAGCAATTGGCTTATATTTTGTTGTATAAGTCATGTGAAATAAATGGCTGTTGATAAATAAGGGAGATATTTGTTGATTCCATTTAAATTTAACAGCCTACACTATTCTAACCTAAAATAATAATAGTGTCACACGTTCCTAGCATAGCATTCAACTTTAACGTGATCACACGAATCACGTGCATTGTTTAAATAATTATTTTGCATTGATTAACACAAATAAACACTAATTATTCTGCTAACTGGCTTGTCACATACCAACTGTTTTGTATATTTCAATAACTTATCAAATTTTTATACAGGTAAATAGCTCCGTGGTAACGCATCAGACTGTGGATCGTGAGATCCTTAGTTCAAATCCCACTGCTGACAGTTACCATACGAAAAAATATATCACTTACCGAGATCTGCGTAAGCAGAGTGCCACACCCATAATGGGTACAAGCGTGATGGTATATTTATTTTATTTTATTTAGTATAAATAAAACATGAAATGAAATTATTTACTGATGTTACAAATGTTTCACATCAATTTTAACTACCACATAAAAATATCAAATTGCCGCATTGTCCTTGTTTCATTTTCTCCATTATTTCTTCATTAATATTTATGATTAAATAGACTAATTGTCATTGAGCAAAACTTATAATTCTGATTAACATTTTTATTAACGGCGGGTCCGCGGATTAAATAACACTGTTCGAAATTTGCACCATTGCCTATCTTCTTCCTGTATTCGTATACGGATCCGTCTAATATTGTTGGATTCCAAATACGTAAGATTCCAATAATGCAAATCAAAACTACTGCTAATTACCAAAATTAAATTGCTAGCTGCGTTCCTGTTGTCCAGATTATCCAACAAATTAATATTAATAAAAAAATGAAATTTGTAACTTTCCGCTGTTACTTTCATTCCAATCCGAATTATGAGGCAATTCAGATTTCGCGCACCACCGAAAAATATTCCATGATCTACTAGTGAACTAGTGGGTCAAAACTAGCACTCATATCACAGTTTGAAGACTACTGGATTGTCACACAGGCCCGGTCTAGCCCAAGTGCACATAACGTAAGTTATATCCTTGTTTACCTCGGATATATCGTGCAAGTTCCAAGACAAATAACATGCATTATTCAGATTGTTATAATGAAAGATTTCAAATGTGATGAGATCAATGGGATTATTAGTCAAATCAAGGGAAACTATTTCTCACTTGAATAGGAATCGTATTCGTATCGCAGTAATCAAAATTACATGTCATTAACTAACTAAATGTTTCATATTAAATTTATAATTCATTGAACAGACAATGACACATCTATAACTACTCGTATGTAAAACTATTTCAGGAAAATTGCTACTATTATTATCATAATTCATTCATTATGCTCTAATTTTACATAGATGAGTAATTTTGAATTTAAATTTATTAATAAAAAAAATCATCAAGCCGTTTACCCATTTCTGGGTGTGGTATTCTGCTCAAAGCAGATCTTGGTATTATGATATATTTTACCGCATGAAATGCGGTTACCAGCCGTCAAATCACGGCCTCCAATCATGGAAGTGGTGGAGGAGCCACAGGGGTAATATTTTGTGGTGCAAATTTTTGAAATTTAATTCGGCAGAGAGGTTCGAACCGAGGATCTCATGATCCATAGTCCGATGCGTACCCACGGATCTATTAACCTCATTAACAATATTTCATTATTTTTAATTGATTTATTAATAACAAAACAAATTGTATAACAGTAGTAAGTACTCTTTCAAACGTTGCTCAATAAAAGTCATAAACACCTCCACTAACATCTTTGGGGGCTATGACTTGACGGCTGGTAACCGCACTTCATACGCAAAATATATCACTTACCTAGATCTGCATAAGCAGAGTGCCACACCCATGATGGTTAAATCGCGCGATGATACATATTTATATATTTATCTTGAAAACGAAAATGAGATACACTTTGGGCCTTGCTACAATAAAGATAAGAGTTAAAATTCCTCATGAGCCCGAATTCACTTTTAACGGTAATTTTATAAAAGCTGAGAAAGTAAAAATCGCTGTCCATCTCCAAACGAAAGTAAACGTGATTTAGAGTTAAATCCAATCTAATAATTCCGCAAATTTATATCCTAGGAAATAAATTTCATTCTACAGGTTTTCGCGTAGAACTAGACTCATCAACCAAATATAAATGTATTAAAGACCAGGGATATATATTCTGAAGGAATTGCATTTTATCTATAAATAATTAAATAGTTATACACTGAACCACTAAAGCCTAAACGCTAGTGTTTTTATTATTATTAACTGCTGAGGTTATATGCCGCCTCGGTACCTAGTTTTCGGTGGTGTGACAATGGCACGCAGTGTTCCTAACTACTAACCGCGGGTAGCATTGCTTAACTTGCGTTATTGAGTGAACTGACTTCAAAGCTACCTGCCAAGCCGTTGCAAAACATTTATTTGATTACCTGCTTATTATTTAATCAATCCTCGATAAAGTTACTACATCATATTAAAATACTATTTAAAATTGTACACATAAAATATATTTTTATTTAATTTAATTTTATTTCCTTCATAACAAACTTCTTAAAATTTAACATTCGTTTATAAGTCTAAGTTTAAAGTCCAGATAAATACATTACTAAAAAAATTACTAACTAGATGGTTAAAAGCATGATTTGAGAAGAATATAGATCCTTAGGGCCTTCCCCTTAAAGACGGCTCTGCCCCAGGCCAAATGAAAGGAAACAACTAGCAGTAGTTACTAGTATAGGAATATTCCACTAGCATAATATTTTTGCATTGACGCACTACCGATTTCAGCTATTAAAAACATTCCAAAATAGCTACTTTCTAAAGTCTAAATCGTGGCCAATCGTCCGTAATTTTGCACAGATTTCATTCGCACATCAAGATATCCAAAAACGCAAAAACTACAAGCAGTGTTTCTCACGAGTTTGCGACAAATTCTTATGCCTGTTTTACACGACGCGTGTTGTATGTTGTCATTGCTCAATATATTATTCAAATTTTCTTAATGTGCTGTTGTGTCTAATAAGACACTTTGTGTCATTTTTTTCTTCACCAATATATTGGTTAGTTTATTGACGAATTAGAGCATGTTCTATTTTTGAGGAATACTAGGGAATTTTAGTCATTGTCGTCAGTCAAACTTGTTTATGATTTGGATTTGTTATATTTGTACGTATATTTTTCATTCAGGGTGTTGTTTATTAAGGGAAAATTTATGAGAGACACCATAAAGATTTTAATTGTTTTATATGAACAATATGATAAACAAAAATATTTGTAGCATAGGTGGCAGCTGATATGTTGGCACTACTAAAATTGTCACAATAAATTGACGGAAAATTTATTGATAAGTAAACTTGACCAATGCTGTAAAACAAGAATTAGATGCATTTTTACCTCATACAAATTCAAATTATCAGTGAAACTCCTTCATAACCAATATCCAATACCAAAAGATATCGATAAAAATAATCTTAGAGACAGTTCAATTTAACTAATTCAATTGAGCAAATATATAGGTAATTCAATTAGAAATTGGATACGTTTATGTCGTGCCCGTTTAGCAAAAACGAACGAGCAGACAAGAGAAATAAGACGGCGAGTTGTAAGTAAACAATACGATAAACAATATTGTTATTAACAAAGGAAAGTCACGGGATTCGGGTAGACGCTAGTTCCGAGTTCGATTACGTCAGAAGAACACGTGACGCGCGACATGTGAATGCGACTACTGCAGTTCATCTGCAAAACAAGACAAACATCCAAATATAATTTTCATGCCTCCGACCAAAAACACTAGTTTTACACATTTCAAAATCGTTCAAAAACTGCATGTTTCTGACTTAGGTCGGTAAAAAATACGGACTTTTATAAGGGTAGGATTCACAATAACTAACTGGATGTCAATTTTTGCACCCTTTCAATGCACAGTTCTCCTGAAAATATATTTATGATTCAATTTAATATACCTACAACTTTCTCTATTTTGCAAAATTGTAAAAACTTTATGCTTGCAAATAAATTAACTGTTTCATCTCTTTAGAAAACAGGATCAGTTTTAGAAATTATTTATTACCATTTCATAAAAATTAAATAAATAAATTTCCTCCACCAAAAAGAGAAACTTTTAATATATAAATAAATAATTGCCGATCTCGGTGGCATAGTGGCTATGTCACCAGCCTAGCACGCCAGAGGTCGTTGGTTCGAATCTCACAGAAGAGCATAGTCGCTTGTGTTCATATAGTAGTTTGTCCGCTTACCATTTTAACAAAAAAAAAAATTGAATAAATGCCAGCAGGTTCTACTTTGCTTGGACGTACTATATTAGCTTCAGATACAAATAAAACATTTATGTCAAACGACAGTAAATTGTTGCAATGTGCTGACAAGACGCATTTCAATACGGAATAGTGCTATATCAGCAACTGATTCTGCAAAATTATCTAATTGTACTTATATAGTTCACTGAATTATTGTAAAGATGCAAAATAAAAATTGATTTATTGCGGTAGAAAACAATGGCTGGTACCTCGAGCTCTGTTTTTGGATGTTTCACGAGAAATGTTTTAACCTCGGTTTTAGCGCTGTGCAATACTACAAAATTATTTTATAAAAAAATACTTCGAATAGGAGTTATAGAGAGAAATATATTATCTATACATACATATACAAATTTTATTTGAAGTATTCTTTTATAAAATAATTTTAGAACAAAAGACTTCTCTTAAAACACTCAAAAATATAGCTCATAGTATCAGCCATTGCGATAAAAAAAATTTTAAAAAGTTATTGTGGAAGTCCCAACATTCGTTTTGCAATAAATTCGGGGGTTGAAACCTTGGTCACTTTAACGAACTTCGTTGTTCGGTACAAATATGAAATAATTGTACGCCACTAATCTTCTATCCGGCTGCAACTATAAAAATACTTCCTGAAAATTGCGAAAATATATTGCTCATACAAGTGACCCGCGACACGATAACCTTACGATTTTAATTATTTATTTTCTTGGCAGCCGGTGGACTTCACAGCACATTACTATTTAAAATAGCATAATTTCTTATTTTTTTACAATAGTCAGATTTAATTTCTTAGAAATCAGAAAACGCAATAAAAAATTGTATAATCTATAAATATTTGCAAGTTGATAATTATTTCCAGTACGTTTACATTGGTATAGTTGGATTTGAGTTGATTTTAAATTTGTCACTTATCATTCAACTTTATTCAATTGTTTGTTTACTTGTTTACATGACATTTGACATTGTTATGCGTCACAATTCATCACTTATTTCCTTCATTTGTATATATCTATTTTGACTGCTTACTAAATACATACTGCATTGTTTAATATATTTACCAATTAATTTTTTTCGATAAACCGTTATCATTTATTTTGAAATAAAAGTCAAAACAAAATGCTTAGTTTCCCATTACCATGTTGACATTTTTTAATTAAAAAAAAATTAAATTAGTAATTAAAGTTGACTGATTATTATTACAACTAGAAAAACATTAAATTAAAAAATAAATAAGAAGGAACCGTTTGCATATTTGTTAATGACAATAAGAAGCGTGGCTTGCCAAGAGCATTTACTCTTTTTTATAGTTTTATTATACATTTGTAAATAAAATGACAATGACAAATTATTTCTATAATTACTAATTAATAAAATATTTTTAAGAAAAAATTAAACCGACGAAAGAAGAAATTGAAATAACTAAGCTCTTAAACTAATGTTTAATGCAACTAATTTTAGTTATGAAGACTAAAAAGGCTTATTTTATTTTTCGTTTTCAGTTTCTTTTTTCGTCGGTTAATTTTTTAATTTTTTTGGCTACATATTTTTCTACCCTTGGGGTATGCCCTATTCAATAAAAAAGGAATAATCGAAATTGAATAATCCAGTACAAAGCTATGCGTTGTATAGTCGTTTAAAAATTAAATATCAATCAATCAATCTTTCCCTTTTTTTAAACAGAACCAACTTTAAGATATACCCTATTCAATAAAAACAGAATCATCGAAATCTGATAACCCAGGACAAAGTTATACGTGGTCATACATAAAAAAATATCGCTGTCGACTTCAAAACCTCCTCCTCTTTTCGTCAATTAAAAATTATGACATCTTCTACTTGACAAAATAATGAAATTAATATTGGAGCAAAGATTAATGTCAAGGTGATACATGCAACAACATCTTTACATATCTGGGTCAGTAATATCATATTAATATAATACAATCAGTCCCATGGAATATTCATGATTTGCGTTGATAACTATGCAACTGATAGATTATATTAAGTTTATTTGTTAGTACGCATGCTCAGTAAAATTTAAATAAATATAGTATTACGCCATTTAGCCATTTTCCGACGGGGCCACGGCAAAGTCTACAATTAGTGAAACAAAAGAATCTCATAATTATACCAATTACCATTCAATTTCATCGCTAATGTAGTGAAATATTCAAGTTCAGATAAATTGGCTGGTTTCAAGAGAAGTGTTTCAGTCTCAGTTTTAGCGCTGTCAAATATTCGAAAATTATTTTATAAAAAAAATACTTGAAATAAAAGTGGTAGATAATATATTTTTCTGTAACATCTATTCGAAGCATTTTTTTATAAAACAATTTTAGGGAAGCGAATTTATTATAGATACGTTTCATTAAAAATAAGTACTGCAATTCGTATACGTAATTGTTTTAGTATTGCTAAAAAAAAAACATTCAGAATGTACAAGTTATGATTATGTGGACTTCATCTGTAGGTAAATTCGCTTCGTCCGCAATTCTCACAAAAATATACCGCAAACCTACAGAATTCAAGCTCGACAAACTCCAGTACTCATTTTTAATGGAACTTATCTCAAGATAAGATCGCTTCCTCATTCCTTGTTGATCGAATATCATGACCCATTTATTATGTTAGTAAGAATTTTTTAACAAAGTTTCATCAAAATCGCAGTTGAAGGAGTTGTTCGACTGGTTTACCAACCCCATAACTAATAAGAATTTGTAAACTATAGTGAAAACATTGCTAACGTGACACCAAACGCCGTCTGACAGCACACAGCACACAGTATGTTTGGAATGTGAATTACGAATATCACAAAACAAGGGTTCGTGTTTGTAGCTTGACTTGGCGCAGGCTAAAATTATCCGTTTATGCTTATGGCTTTCACTGTACACTTTACAAGTATACACTTGACTCTGTATCACTGCGGTATATCCGTGCATATGTATATGCATATGTGTCGTATATAGTGTGTTCAATAGTATGAGAGTGTGTATTGAATTGATAATTTCATGGAATTATGCAGGATGATTAATACCGTACGAAAAAGATTGAAAGTGTAGCTAGAGCAGCCCAAAATAATGTCTTTACATTAATAAACTTTTGACAAAAACTCAACAACAGAAAAGTTACAGCAAACTAAAATTAAATAAATCAATAAGCAGTCGTTGCATTTTACAACACTGAATCACAGCATTTGGCGGGTTACACTACGCTGGTGAGCTCCATAAGAACGAAACGCGTCCGTAGTTACCGATTGATTGGATTGGCCGGTCTCTGTGACTTAATAACTTAGTTATTCTTCAGAGACTGATTTTTATGAAACATTGATAAATTTATTGTTTTTATATTTTTATAAACTACAACAGTTAATTATGTCAACGTCAAAGAATGTTAAGTGCAAAATGATTAATACTTTCAGTAACGAGGGATATGTAGACATGATTATGGTTTATGGGATAAGGTTAATTAATTAAAAAGATTTCTACAATTCGCCGTTTTTATCATTATTTTTTGTTGGGTGCGCAATTTAAAATTAAAACAACACCAAATTGTTAAATTTGAAAGACATATTTCTATGGAAACGACAAAATTACTAATTACTTTTAGCGGTATTCAATAGGTGGCCGTAATTTAAAAGAACTTTAATTTGCTGTAATTTTTTGGTTATTACGGTTTTGTCAAAAGTTTATTAAGGAAAAAACATTATTTTGGGCCTCATTGGCTACACTTTAAATATTTTCTCTACCTTATGAATCATCCTGTATACCTCATTCCTATTCAAAATATTTAAATAATTATAAAGTTAAAAAATCTCAAACTCGGTTGCAGCAATATACTGAGTATCTTTGTTTCCTTTCTGTATTAGGACATAGGCAATCCAATATTAAAGTTTTTATTCGATGGTAGTTAGTTCCCTATGAATACAAACCGCACTTCACGTACAAGAATATATAAATATCGAGATTTACTTTGTGAAGAGCGCCACACCCAGAAATGAATAAATGGCGTGATGATATATATTTTATTTTAGTAAAAACATATTTATTTCATTTAATTATAAATTGTGAACAAACTATAGTCTCATCTTCAGCGTCCTCGGTGGCTAGCGAGGTCTAACTTCTCTTGGCACACGCGAAATGCGATTACAACAAACAACTAACCCATTTCAAGGTTTCCTCCTAACTCTAACTTATCTAACTGCAGAGTTGTCGCTGTTTACTTTACTGGCCGCTGGCTGCTGTCACAAGGATTGCAAATCATGTTTTTCTGCTACTATTTTCGCTAATTATTATTGAGCTTGTTTGTTAAATTTAGATCACTCTCGACTATTTTTATGTGTAATAACGTTCAAGTTCATGACATTTTTGGTTTTCGAATTAGAATAGAAAGTGATGCTCTTGCACAGATTGCTTGTTTGCTACTTTTGCTAAATTCGCGTAAGGTTAATATTCTGGAATTCCTTGCTGAACGATGGTTCCGGTAATTATTGATATTTCATTTTTATTAGGTGACAAAATTTACCCTGGAACGCCCCACAAATATATTTAAATAAATTTAATATTCAAACCGATATTTGTTGTTAGATTGTGCTTGGGCCAACTGTCAACCATTATATTATTCAATGTCCCGTCGGCATCTAATATAAATTTCGTCATATATATTTTGATTCAATATATATTTTGTTAAATAAAAGAAGCACTTATTGTAGTTTGAAAACTGGATAAATGTCCTGTGGTAAAATGGAATGAGATCTTCAAGGCAAATCATTTCAATTTGTAGCCAGTATATTTTGTTGTAACGCAGATGCTGAGCGCGTATTTTTTTTAAGTGAGAATGCCTAGATAGATTATCGCAATCGTTATTCAATTAAATCGGAACTTCAAACAAAAGTAAATTTCACTCACAAGGTTTAAGATATTTGAAAATTGTCTCTTTACCACGAAAAACTACTGAAAGCCGCGAACTCGTTTATTTTCTGTTAAGTGTATTACTTCTTTATTTAATATTGTACAAAATGTTTTATAAAGATGTATATAATTTTTTTTCATGTCCACCATTTTTATCTACTACTTTCTCCATACTACACACTCAGAGAAAAAAATATTTATAAAAAAATAAATTTCATCATTCAAATACGAACCTATAAAAAAATATTAGTTTTAAATAAAAAAAATATATTTAATTTTGTTGATTTAAAAAACTTAATGTATTTTCATTAGTTTCTAATAAATAAATATATATATATATATATATATATATATATATATATATATATATATATATATCACAAATATCGATAATTGACTATTATCAATATTCAAATTATATATTTCATTAAAGTATTTTTTTTTTTTTTTGAATAAATAGATTTATTTAAATTTAGTAATTTTTTTCTCTCAGTGCACTTGACAAGTTGGTAACCCTAGTTGTGTTCGTACAGTAAATCACAGTGAGCGACAGCTAGCGCCTTTGATAAATAGATAAGCAGAAAACAAAATAAAAAATGTATTAATTTTCATTGCACTTCAACGAATCTCAATCTGATTCAGACAAATAAACTTCCTGTCATCTTATGATGAAGTACTTTTTTATGACGTCAAAATATGTATATATATTTAAGGCGCGACACATTAAATTAAGTACTCAAATAATTTGAGAACTTTCCTGATAATATACACGTAGGACGCAGACATGTAAACAAGATATGGGAGTACAAAATATTTTTCTCTGAAGGTACACGGAAAAACACCTTACAATTTACTGAACTATTAAGAAACTAAATAAATAAATATATCATCACGCCTTTTACCCATTATGGGTGTGACACTCTGCTTACGCAGATCTCGGTAGGTGATATATTTTTGCGTATGAAGTGCGGTTACCAGCCGTCAAATCATAGCCCCCAAAGATGTTAGTAGAGGGGGAACCACAGGGGTAAATTTAAATTTGTAACTGTCGGCAGTGGGATTCGAACTGAGGATCTCACGATCCACAGTCCGACACGTTACCACGGAGCTATTTACCCCATAAACACGATTATTTACAAATAATTAGAATTATTAACAAAAAATGTAACATAGGGATTACAATGATATTTTTAATAAGGTGATTTTTCCTTACCTAATTAAATTAGACAAGTGTAAATATAAAAAATGTTTAGAATTAAAAACTGCTTAATTTTTTAGTATGCAAGAGTAAGGAGCAAACAAAAAACTGATTTTATTTAGTAAATTAGGGATTAAGAAGTTGTACAATTTGTTAAAACACTTTCACACATACATCTACCATAAATTATTTATATTTATAATTACGCTAGGCTAATACATATCAAATCATACATTAAATAAAAAATTTAACCCTAAAACTGATAAAATTTACAGCAAAGTGCTACACTGTATCATAAGTAAACTTTGTTATCTATTACATGTACCTAGGTACGAAAGGGTGTGTCAAGTGACACAATATTTATTAGTCTATTTTCCGTTTATAATATTCAACTAGGTAATATAAATTACATCCGGGATGTATGTACAAGATGCTGTTACTTATTTTGATACCCACAGTTCAAATAGTTCAACTCAAAGATACCCATTAACCTCAGACTGTCAAATATTCAAACAAATTGCATATTACATAATATTCCTCTATACATCAATTTACAAATCGCGTAATGTAAAAGTAATGTAAAAAATAATATCATCACGCCATTTACCCATTTCTGGATGTGGCACCCTGCTCAAAGCACATTCCAAGTGTGGTAGTGATGGGTAAGTATAATCTTAGGATCCACATTTCGATGCTTTACCAGGGAGATACCTATTTAATTTAATTCCAAACAAAAAGAAGGGCCCAACATATATGCTTTTCCAAAGCCCCCTAACCTACATAACGTCGTAGTTACGCCACTGCACAAAAATTGTACATGAACCTTTGATACACGCATCTTGCAAGTCATAGTCTTGATTCTAAGAACGAATTACTGGTTATCGAAGTTTATCTCGCTCTTTGAGTTTTGGATGTAAGGTCCGGGATTGGCTCCTTTAGAGGGGCTTGGCTTCAATTATCATTCTTGTTATCTAATCCTTTAGCAATTCGCGAAAATCCATGTGATTTTCCTAACAGTGAACAAACAAATTTTATTTATAATGCCTTGACTTCGGTGAATTCGATATAACTCAAATTGTTTATTAGATATGACGAAATCGTAATATGCTAGAGATCAAATTCTGCTGCACTGTTTTATTTATTTCGTTATTCGTTTTTCTTTATACATATAAACACATAGTCGACCGACGCGTGACGCCATAATTGTTTATTAGCTTTAAACGTCGTTCTCTTTAGCTCATAACAACTAACAAAGCCGAAAGCCTGTGCTCTGAATGGGAGTAACTGCTTACTGTGCAAAATAAAAAATAAACAAATTTGTATATATCATTGTCCTCTTGACGATTACGTAGTGGGATTCACACATCCACAAGGATCCTTCAATTATTAAACTCGGAATACGAGTGCATATTGATAACAATCTTATCAAAATTATAATAGACTTAAATAAACTTATAATTTGCAGCCTAATTTACATTACACTTCTTTTTTGTGTAAACTAGATGTTAGAAACTTTTTTGTCCAAAACCTTATTGTAGTAATTACAAGGTCATTCCTCAAGTAATACTGCCAATCCAACAACAAAAACCAGTGTTGACTGAGGTTTTGACGTTTCGAGTGTTGTGTTTATAAACCACAAGGGTAAATTTAAAATGGCAATTGTTGGCTGCAGGATTTGTTACCACGGAGCCATTTACCCTATACAATAAAGTGTCAATAATCCGGATGTCAAAAAACCCTGATTCGATTTTTTATATTTAGGTTAGACTTACTGTACAATGCAGTATTTTTTTAAATAAAACATGTAAAATTTTATTAATAATGTATAATTTCATTTATCCACTCCTCTTCTCTAAACATCACAGTGATTTTTTATTTATGACCGATTTCAGCTAATATTTTGCGTTGAAGACATCCAAAAAGTATTTTTATTGGTTCATTTCGAAAATCTGAAAACGTCAAAAATTTGGATGGGGCCCAGTTCTAATTAATCAGGATTAATGATGCTCTACTATATTTATATATTTATCGGGGATAATCAAAGATTATGGAAATACAGTTACCACTAATCATTTAGAACGACTGTTACGTTATTTAAATAAATAGAAAATAAAATAGCAGCAAGGATAATATCCCCGAAGGCAGACCTACATTTATTTGTAGTGTAGTATTAACCCTGAAACGTCACACTGGAGTCTAAGAAACCCCATGATTTTCATATAATTTTCCACATGTGCAGCATTCACATAATTTCAGTTTCTTTAATCCTAAACAAATACTCAATATGTAAAGCCCTACGTATTTGTTCTTATAGTCCAAAATAAAAAAGTTAAGTTTTGGCAAAATGTTGTGTTTTGAATAAAATATATGGTTTAGAAAGGTTATTAACTGTTTAACGTTTTTCTATAAACATAAACAAATATTCCATGGGTAAAATCCTTACAAAATCACATAGCATAGCTACCCAATTCAGTAGACAATACAATCAAATGTTATGTTATCAGATTTTGCTGAGAATTTGTTATATCTAATCATCGCAAAGTTGATAAGATCAGCGGTAGTCGCTTTTGTCATTCCGTGGTAGGAGTGCAGTGCAAAGTATTTTTGGTTATCCCATAAGTGCGCTAGGTTTGATCCCCTTTGTAAAGTGAACGTTCCAACGAAACCACACAACACGCAGTCCTATGTCTTACAGCTTCTCGCTGCGCGATGTAGGTAAGACGAGTCAAGCTAAACTTTATAAGCAAACTTTTTTGTACTTTGAGAAGGTGTATAAAGTTCGACAACTTGAACATTCGTGAGAGTTTTAAAGCTGGCAGTGAACATAAATTCTCTTGACATCTGTCTGAACACTTGATACTGAATCAATAATGTCACTTGACAAACGACATTCCGCGACAAATACATAAAATGCTGCGTTCTGCGTTGGGTTTAGGAACAATACTAGGATTTGAGTCCGGATCGCTCCGTTGACAAAATAATATACGAGTGTGTAGTTTACAAGCCGGCCCGTATTTTTTGTCAACTTGTAAGGCAAGCGTTGTTCACAATCGCATAAATGCACGTACTCCACAAGTTGCACCTGCAACTTTTATTGTTTCGCTAACGTATACATCGTTATTGAGAATCAATAACTGCAATAATATGGCAATAAAATTAAGCAATCAAACTTGTTTGCTTTTGCATGCGTAATATTGCAATAAGTATAAGCATATTTATACTCCGATAACGCAAAATAGAGTACGTTGTTTTCCTTACCTCAGAGGTTCCCAACAAGGGTCTTTTAGAAACTAAAGAACGATTTGGTGTAACTAAATAAAAACGACAAACTTTATTTACAAACATACAATACATAAACTTAGTTTTCAATATAATCGCCGTAGTTGTCAAGGTATTTATTGTAATGTGGTACCAGTTTTTCAATGCCCGCCAAAAATCTGAGCTTCTTTGAGGTTTTCATCATTTGCGAAATGTTTTCCACTCAGAAATTCCTTTCGTTTTGGAAACAACTGAAAATCGCTTGGTGAACTCATTGGGAAATTTTTGGACATCCTTCTTATAGCCCTAATCAAGCGATTTTCACTTGTTTCCAAAACTAAAGGAATTTTTTTTATGGAAAACAGTTTGTAAACGATGAAGACCTCAAAGAAGCAGTGATATCCTAGCTCAGATTTTTTGCGATATAAGAGTATTACATCAGCATTGAAAAACTGGTACCACGTTAGAATAAATGCCTTGACAGTTATGACTATTACATTGAAAAATAAAGTAATGTACTGGAACTTTGTAAATAAAATTTTGTGTTGATATCTTTCGTTTTAATTTAGTTTCTTTCTGGACGACCTTCGCATAATAATCCTATGGAGTGCTTGACAAATAATTTATTGTAATAAGTGTTTATCTTATTTCGTTTTATAAACATCCGAATGTTAGAAAAAAAATTATTATCAAATTGAATATATAATAGTTTAATTATCTCGTTAATTACATGTCTTTGAAATAAAAAGAAAATCATAGTTAACCTTTTAATCTCAAATATAATATACATACACCAATGTCATATTTCTATTGAAGTATCTCCTCAATAGAACTAGTAAACACAAGATTTTACATCTTTCGTAGAAAAAAAAAAGAAACTTAGCAACAAAATAAATATGTAACAAATATAATTTAAATATTAAAAAAAAAACATTAGTTATTCACATAATTATTATCTAATACATTGAAATAATGAAGTATATTAAATATTCACATATGACTTTAAAGGTTAAGAGTTCAACTGCATCTTTGAAAAATGAAAACAATTTTCAAATGTACTGTCAACAAGACAACATAATTATCTAATAATTTTGATAACTGCCAGAATTAATTATACATGAAATTAGAAACAATTCAATTCCCACGATTAAAAAATTATTAATTTTTAGATAGATAAAGCGGTACCCCTTAACACTGGGATTAAAAATTTAGAAAAAAGAGTTATGAAAGTTTTAGACATTGCACCCGCAATTCTTTATTGTTATTTACTGATTTAATGAAACCGTAATAATGAGTAAAAGTTATTAATAAGTTATTTGTTTACATCAATATTAATGCTAATCTTTTCTGGCAACAGGCCGTCTCGGTAGATACGATATGCGATGCGACAATAAGAATGTATTTATTTGCAGGCACCAGACACTCAAGTCCAGGAGACGCAATACTCCTGAACATTACATCAACTCGACTCGCAGATGCTGATAACGGACGAATTCAGATAACTGCAATTACTTATTAATACCGATAATGGCCAGAATACTGAAAATGATACGGTGCTTGATTTATCAATAGAAATCATTACTGCGTATAGCTTGTTCGGAGATATAAGCACATGGCTTCCTGCGCCCTTTTTATTTGTATTCTGACTTCAAATTCAATGCATATACAAGTACACAAAATTATATTTTACAATTTTGTTTCAGAGAATTCAAAAAAAATTATGCATGTACAGTACTCGCCAGAATAAATGGTTACTAACTTGGCAGACCCTCACAGCAGGTACCTAAGAGGATTATATTTGAAAGTAGTAAAAATTTGTCATCGCTACAAATTGTAACTAATATAAAATTTCTTTATATCGTACTAGCAAACTTCTATTTACCGTTAATTCTTTGAAGATTATAAATTTCGTTTTTCCCGTAGATGAAATTATAGAAATTGCATTCTTAGAAAATTAAACGTAATATGTTTAGGAATACAAGATTTTAAATGATTCTACCCTAACCAGACTTCCTGCTGATTGTGGTAAGATTAGCGGCTGCCGCCCATAACCATTTATTTTGGCGAGCACTATATCTAGAAACTGACCCTTAGTTCCTATGAAAAGAAACCAGGACCATAAATAATTTCATAGCCTAGTTAAATTATTCTTGAGATATTTCTTACGCATCCAGTCAAATTTAGTTCCTCAAAAATTCGTTCTGGCATTAATTGTTGCGTTACCACAGAACTATGTACTAAATAAAAACGAAATAATAACAACAAAATATTAGATTTTATTGCAACCTTCATTTAGCGCTAACATTAAAATTTAATGTACGTGTAATTATATTTTGATACCAAATAATAAAAGATGTTTATAAGTTAAACTGTGAGGTCATAATGGAGAGAAAAATAAAAACAATTGTTTCAAAGAAGTGATGACAATCTATAGCTTTGTTTATTATAAAATTCTGCAGGGTATCACGTTTAATAATAAATTATATTGATAAGCTGACACACTTTTTCATTTGATATATGTCACATGGAATGGAATAAATAAAAGGTTTTGTTTATAAAACATCTGCGTACATTGATGTTATTTTTCTTGAATATTCTGATATTTTAGTAAACAATTTTCAATTTTGTTTTTAAGCGGATAGGTTCAGCCTTGTACGTATTTCCTATCTGGACAGTGGACATTTATTGAAAATGTGATCAGAAGGATCATGGATCGATTTCTATTAGAAAACAAGCATTTTACTATTATATGTATATTTACAATTCGTCTAATTCTCGTAATGGTAATCATTCGTAGAGGTCATCTTGGTTGAAATATTCTATAATTGGAATATGAACATCAAATATTATTTAGATTCAAATTTTCTTGGGTATAACAAATGAAGTTGTTGTTACTTGATCAAATTTACAACATTAACATATTAATTGTGTTTCACTGATTGTAAAAAAAAGTTGATTTCCAGTTGACACGTACATTAAACACAAACTAGTTTACATATAATTCATGTTTTCTTATGGAAATTAACTTATATAAAAAGCTGATAGTTGAACTAAATTTAAATATTGCTATTTCTTACCTACTTATTCTGAGAAAATTTTCCAACATGGAACAATGATTATATTATTTATTTTCCGCCGGAACGTGAATAATTTCCAATTGGGTCTTTCACTTTTTTTATGAAGCTACCTAAATTGAAGACTATCTGCATTTTAAAAAAGTCTTAATTGTTATTTATTAAGCCACAATGATTTCTTAAAAATGTAGTGACGTCAGAGTTGTAGTGATTGTAAATAATTGTAGACACATAAATGTTCTAGTTAATTATTTAGAAAATTATTTAAATGGAATTAAAATAACTTTTCGTGGTAAATAATTAAAATATACACGAATACCATTTATTCCACAAAAAAATAATAAATAAACTGTAAGATTATGTAATAAATTTTGCTAACCTATGTCTTTAATTTCGTTTTGTCGACTTGAGTACGTGTGGTTTCATTATCGCACGAATTCTCAAACAAGTGTGATGATTTGTGTTATTTGGTTACGAATTCAAAAAAAAATCTTCTAATTAGGAGCCACACATTTGATACTTCGATAATCTGACAGCTCAATAATAGAAGTACAAAGAATTTAAGATAGAATAGATGTGTGAGAGAGAAACTTAAATAAAGAAACATGACGCCAGATAAAACTCAAATATCTTAATAATTAATAATATTTTTAAACTTTTATTATATCTCGTACGATGTTTTTGAGTATAGTTATAATATAAATAACTTATTAGCCATTTTATGAGTCTAGTGAAGGACCCTATTGAAGAGAAAGTTGAAACATTTAAAATAAATGAAATTTAAACAATCCTACCCTGTATAGAAATGATATTAAACACGTGTTATATTTTGATGACATGTGACAACATTATAAGAAAAAATGTGTCTCGGCTAGACCTCGTGGAGCTGAGATAACAAAAAATGAAACCAGTATTCTAAAATTTCAGGAGCTTCTAAAACTAACTAAACTAACGGCTATTTTGAAAATTATACGACGCAATTTTTTCATCACGCATACTATTTAAATTACATGACATAGGCATAGAAAAATAAAAAAATCGCAAATTAAAAGAGAGAGAAAAAGAGATTTATGTATGAAAGCATTGAAGTTTCAGTTTTTATTAGGAATATGTAATTTAATATAAACCATATGAATAATAAAAAGGAACTTCAGAGTCGCAGTACGTATTAACTTTTATTTTAAATATTAAATTAGAAACAACTTCGGGTATTTAAGTTATTGCAAAAGAATACTCAAAATTATGTGTTTTGTTCCCAACTTCTTCATCGGAATTAATTAGTTCGTTCTTCTTGCACATATAGCTTCATTTACTATCGTACATTTGCCGAAATTATTACTTTAGTTCCGATTTCAGAGATTTTAATGATGATTTTGGCGTTCTGTAGCACCGATTTTAAATTAAATATGTTAACAAAGAAGATAATGTAGATAACTAATGATAATGTTAACAAACTTTTCAGGTCCAATAAAAAAAATTCAAAAGAAAAGATGCATTTCCAGTAATACTAATTAGTAATCGAACCATTGATTACTTAATAGTAATAGTAATTTTGGTATTTAATTTTTTCCGAGGCAATACGAGATTCAAAAAATCTATTTAATGATGGAACATATAATATAATGATCCGAGAATACGGTTAAAAATTATAAGTCCCAATCATTATTCTTAAGATATTTGAAGAAAAACTATCGTTACAAAGACCGAAAATATATATCTTCAAATATCTTAAGAATAATAATTGAGACTTGTAATTTTCTCCAAACATTCTCGAATCTTTGTATTATATATTCTACCACTGAATGGATTTTTCGAACCATTGCCTCGGAAACACAGTTCTATGTATTTAAATGGGAAAAATCAAATACATTTAGGCACTGTCAAATATTAATATTAAGAGGAATAAAAGCCAAAGCATTTTTAAAATTTATTTGGAACCATTTTAGGGGGCGGTCCGGTTAAAATTCGATGTAACCCCTTTTAAGATCCATCTTAATACTTAGGTACAATAATATTGGACACTTATTTTCTATGAATTTCATTGAAAATAAATAATTTCAATAAACCCCAATCCAACCACAGTTTCTATTTATTTGCAACTAAAACATAAAAGTAGCCCAAATAGTAAAAATGTTGAGATGCTTCTTTTCGAAGTGTGATTGAAATGATGCGTGTCTTTATCTTAAGGCCATTTTCGGTCTCAAAGTTCGACTTACCACTGAAATCTGGTCAAAACCGATTGAACACTTGGTCAGCAAATGAACGGCTGAAGATTTTTTTCTTCTCGTAATTTTTGTACGGAATATCGTGAGAAGTTGGTCGTAAACACTTGGCTGTTATATTGTTTTCATAGCATTCTGTTATTGCATTGCTTTACATACTTGTTTATTCGTACCGGGTACGTTAACCTCACAAGATGCAGAAACAAGAAGCGATATTCATTTTATAGCCCTATTGTACATATTTATTTATTATTTTATATATTCAACAGGAAACTATTGCTAAGTACAACACAGGTGCATATTATCGTTGGCTGCAAAAATATTGCTCGTGCTTGTATTTCTGGTTCGAATATTTAACAACGATATACAGCGGTGTCGCTAGCAACATTTATTTTCATTTATTTTTCTGACACAAAAACTATTTTGTGAAAGGTTGTCATAAGTAATAAAATTTAAAAATACGCCTGAGGACTAATTAAAAATTGAAAGTTTTGGTATTAAACGATTAGTTACATCAACGCAATTTTACAGAATTCATTTTGAATGTACACAGAAACGATATTCCATAAAAATGGAAAATTTCACTTATTTCTATTTGCACATTTACAAGTTTGATGGCTTCGTGTGGCTTTACAAAGGTCCGTACAAAATTGCATTACGATTCAGTACTTTTCCGAACACCCTGTATTTACCATAAGACACCTGGCAATTTAAATCCACTAGCCATACCCTTGTCAAATATCACTCATCTGATTAACAATTTGGCTTTTGTAAAAATTTCTTTTAAATAAACAAATAATTAAATATAATATAATCAAGCCTCTTACCCAAATATGGGTATAAAATCAGGGGGCAATGCTTCCGTCCTAAATCCTGAACAAATGGATAGAAAATGAAACAATTTTTGAAATATTACAGTTTTGTATAGACTGTACTTTATTTTAATCGAATGTTAAGATTAACAAAAGTGCATTGTTTATGAGCACAAAAATTTAGTATATTGAGTAAAAAAAAAAAAATTGTAAATAAGTCAAGCACAAAATTAAGAATGTTGTTTTGACTGTATGGTATCCGTATTGTAGAAGATAGATATGCTTAATCAACTGAATAATAATAGATATGAAAATATACAGCTTATGTAAATAAAATAACACGAACTTGATTTATCATTCTTAATTGCAAATGGATTCTAAGAAACTAAAACTGTTCGTAGAAATATATTCATCAGAAAATAGAAAAAATAAATATAGCTCCTAAGAGTGTTTAAAGTAATTACAAAATTACTAGTTCATTTTACATTAGAATGAAATTAGTAATGAATATCTATACCGGGCGTAGAATTCAATTGTGGAATATAGGGATTCAATCCTATTTTTACTTTCTTATACAAAGTATAAGGAAGTATTGGAATCATGAAAAAAATCGCTGACGAGATTTTATGCGGAAATACATATTTTGACGTCCACTGAATCCGTTATGACCAATTTCTCAATGATGTCTGTGTGTGAGGATGGATGGATGTCCGTGTGCGGAATATCTCATGAACTAGACAAGATATGTGAACGAAACTTGGAATTTATAAGTTTATACGTGTTCAGTTGGTTTTATTTGTATAAGAAAGTAGTGTGGTGCCCACACCAGATTTTGTTTGCTTCTTTTGACAAAACTGAATTATATGTATGTTTAATAAATTAATTTTAGTTGCTATGAGAACAAACAAATAACAGAAACTGTAATTATTAATCATTCAATACAGATTCACATACCGATAGAAAAATTTAACTCACGGAATATCCTCACTTAAAATTGTAATATTTTTTTATTACATTTCTTTATAATATAAGCGCTAAGAAACCCATTGTAACAGAGCGCATCGTCAGATCTCTAATATTTTTCGAGATACGTCGATTTTTGGTATTTTTCGAAGTGCAAATTTAAGGGCCTGTAATTCAAAAACTACACGAGATATCTAAAAATTTGCTTCAGTTTAGCGTTTCTGGTGCCTTATAAAACAAATTAGCAAATTTTTAAAATTTTGAAATTTTTTTGTATTTTTGTTCAAAATTTCGATCGGCGATAACTCGACAAATATTAAAGATACAGATTTGCAGTGTTCACCAATCGATTCAGCTCGTCGAAATACATAAGTATGCAAAGTTTCATAAAAATCGCTTTACGGGATGGAAAGTTAGAGCAAAAAGCCTGAAAATGGCGTTTTTTGTCCCAAAAATCAAGTGTTATCCCTTAACGTTTGGCCTGAATTTGGCCATTTTCAGACTTTTTGCTCTAACTTTCCATCCCGTAAAGCGATTTTTATGAAACTTTGCATACTTATGTATTTCGACGAGCTGAATCGATTGGTGAACACTGCAAGTCTGTATCTGTCATATTTGTCGAGATATCTTCAATCGAAATTTTGAAAAAAATTCAAAAAAATTTCAAAATTTTCCAAATTTGCTAATTTATTATAAATGGCACGAAAAACACAAAACTGGAGATATTTTTCGATATCTTGTATGGTTTTCGAGTTACAGCCCCTCAAATTTGCTTTTCGGAAAATATAAAAAAATCGACATATCTAGTAAAATATTAGAGATATGACGATGCGCTCTACTGCAATGGGTTTCCTGGCGCGAATATTATAAAGAAATGTAATAAAAAAAAATTACAATTTTAAGTCATATTTGGGGAAATTTCCGTATTTTGAAAAATATTACAAATCGCCATATTTCGATAAATATAAGACATATTATGATGCGTACTACAGCAATGAGTTTATTCATGTTTAAATTATACATTTAATTTTTTTTCTAGTAAACAATTTACTAGTTCTAACCTTTTGATACTTATTATAAGATTCTTTCTTAATTTAAATAATTAAATCTACCTAACCCATTAATGCCCAGAATTTGTAGTTATGTGTAAAATATTTTATCTACGCCCGTGAGTTAATTGTCACTTATCCCACTCATTTTTCGTCAGTGAAGAGCTTCATTAACGCCTTCGTTTTCATTAACGTACTATTTATTAAAGGTTTATAATAACATCGCTTCTTTTTTACTTTCTTATACAAAGTATAAGGAAGTATCGGAATCACGAAAAAAATCGCTGACGAAAAAATTAAAAATTAATGGTTATTAGAGAAATTGTAATACAACCATGGAAAATTAATCAACAACGAAGAATATATGACATTTCAGAAAACAAATTTAGATTTATTTTTACAGTGTAGTATTATTTTTGTTGAAATTTCGTGGAAAATTGTAATAATATCTTAACCTGCTTTTGAAATGTCACATATATTTCGTTTTTGTTCAATTTTCCGTAGCCGTGTTACAATTTTCCTAATAAATATTGATTTTAATTTGATTGATATATCGTGACATACTAATATTTAGCCTTATTGCATACATTTTCAAATTCTGTACAACTTTTGTATTTACAGTTTTACTGTAAAGTGAATAGGTAAAATTTTATAGCAATACCAAAAAAAGTCCTTATATTCCACATTTTAATTGTTTAATTAGCTAAAACTGGGTTATTTGTTTAAAAATTAAAATAAGAGACATATTATAAAATTTTAAAGTTTTTCACAAAGAATAAACATTGATTGTGTAAAAATATGAGTAAGAAACCATACGGATAAAAATTATAACGTCATTACACTGATAACAGATAACCTATCACCTTTTACTATACTTTAACGTAAACCAATTTTGGTATTTAATAAACTAAAACAAATCATGAGATCAGTTTTTTTTATTATGGTAATAATAAACAAAAATGCATACGTGAATTCGAGAAAATTGGGAATTTTCAAATTGTAAACAATTATATGTAAACTATGTAATTTTGAATAATAAAGATTGATAAATGTCGGTGATGCATTTAAAATAAATTGTAAAATTCTAAGGATAAGAACAATCTAAAATTTAGATTCGTTTGGCATTTATCCGTATCCGACGGATAGGATTAAAACAGGAATACGTCGCTGCCGTCGGCAGTTCTCGGTTGCTCACGCATTTTCTTCACAAAATACAAATAGCGTGCTGCTAAAAATAGTTGCGTCAAATATACTAGTTTTATATGATCATCAATGGGTTCCTTCATTTTTATATTCGTGTTATGCATGATACAACTAACACTTATAGTATATTCCGAAATTCATCCACGATCGTGGTAGTGGTTCTTGAAAGAGTGGTTGTGATTCGGTTAAATTTTGTCGGTAATACAGGGATTTTAGCGTCTATAATTTATTTATGAATAAAGAATTAAAAGTAACAATAAGTTGAGAAAACTTTTAGAACTTTAAATTAACTTAAAAGTAAAATTTTTAAATACTTTTGGATTAAGTTCTGTAAAAATATTATTATAGCTTAATAAAATAATCTTTTTTTAAATAAAAATAATTTAGTTGTTAAGCATGTATAAGTAGCTATTGATTATGTTTCAGTATAATTAAAATTTTATATATTATGTTTTCAAAAATCAGAAAATGACCACAACCACAAAAAATCTGTGGTCATCGTGGTCTCGAAAAAGTTATCAAAAATTTCAAGAACCACTTTCCGAAATGTAACCACGATCCTGAAATTATTTTCTGGTTCCATTATAACAGAACCTTGGTCGTAGTAGTTCAATTTCGGAATATACTATTAATGCATAGTCTGAAATGGCAAATAAGTTATTTATATTATAACTAAACCCAAAAACATCGTACTAGATATAATACAAGTTTCAAAAATATTATTCATTATTCAGATACTTGAGTTTCCCTGTGGTTCTCTCTCACTCATCTATTCTGTTCTAAATTCTTTGTACTTCGCTTATTATTAAGCTGTCAGATTGTCGAAATGTTAACCTAATTTGAAGATTTTTGTTTTGTTTCAAATTCACAACGAAATAACACAAATCATAATTCGCGCGATAGTAAAACCACGTTGATAGGTCGACACAACGAAATTAAAGACATGATGAATGATATAGGTTAGCAAAATAATCTTAGTTTATTTATATTTATTACTAGTATAAATGGTTTTCATGTATATTTTAATTATTTACCATGAAACGTTATTTTAATTCCATTCAAATAATTTTCTAAACACTAAAATAGAACATTTACATTTACTGTTTGAGATCCACAACACACGACAACACTGACGTCACAACAGTTTTTAAAAAATCATGAATAACAATAAAGAATTTTTAAAACTACAACAATACTCTTTTCATTTTATCCATTTAAAAAAAAAACTTACATTTAAATATATCGCCTACACCTACACTCCCTACCTTAAATAGTAAATACTACCACAAAGAATATTTCTGATTATTCAAATTATTTATAATAAAATGTTTTCCATAGTTTCACAGCCATTTGCGTATTGGAATATCACCAAAATGTTGAAAATTTCGTATGCTATTGTGCAAATGAACTCAAAACACTTAAAGTAAAATAAGTAGAGACACGTGCACCTATTAAAATTTAAAAATATAATAAGTGCAGGTGGATATGCGTCAATGTGTGCATTTAATTAATAATTAATAATTTGCCAGTTCACCGTTGGGTAGCTACTAACAATTTATTATGTCTTGGTGATGTAACATAACCACAAAATAGTAATTAAATCTTCTCTAGTAAGCTGAATCAATTTGTATTATTAATTAGAAAAACCGTAATGAATAAAAGTAATGTTTACGGATACAAAGATTTTCCCACGATTCCATTATTTATTTTTCCCACCTATACAAAATTTCAAAGTCAAGGATAAAATTAATTATTAAAACGATATAAGAATGATGTCTGCGCAAGATGATAGTGCAAGTTTAATATAAAAATATACGATACAAAAAAATTACACCAATCAATAAGAAAAAAAAAAAAAAAATGCGGAATATCCAAAACACTTAAAATATTAAATGACATGTATCTTTATTTTAATGAATTCCAGTTTTTTGTTCTTATATGGAATGGACACCTACGCTAGCATTAGCTGAAAGAAAATGTTAACCACAAAGTTACAATAAGTTGCTAAGTCATTGTGAAATTTTATTGTTTTGGTGATATTCTTATTTTCTATACTTTATGCTACTGATTTCTTATATAATTCAATTGGCAATATCCTTGGGGGTTGAGCATCATGATGTTTTGGTATTGATGCTGCCAAAATTAGCATCACATCTTTTAATTTTTAGCTCTGAAAAAATCGCAATACATTAAAGATAAAAAATCATTTCTGTAAAACATCAAACACGCATTTGCAATTTTTTTAGCGGCAAAAAATATTTAATTACATACGTAGGGAATACATTTGAAATTACGTAAGTTTAAGCAAGTATGACCCGTAATACAAAATCGAGTTTATTTTGCACAACTACATAAAGAAATATAAATGCAAATGATAGTTAAACTCTTTATTTTTCAAAAAGTAACTGGATTTTTTAACTAAATTAAATATATGTATTTAATTGTCTCTATTATTTGTGACGTTTGTTGGAACAGTGGAAATAAAATTTCACTTAAATAATAATATATGTATTTATGTAAATATGTGGGGAACATAATATGGTGACCTTGATCTTCTAAATTCTTTATATAAATAACTTTTCTTTGTAAATGTGAATAGTTTCTACACTACACACAAAAAAATTATTAAATTTAAATAAATCCCTTTATTAGAAACAATAATTATTTATTTGTGGCAACAAAATATTCATTTAAAATAAGTGTAAGCGATTTATTTGAATTAAATATATAATTATTTAATTTTAATAATGAATTTAATTAATTTGAATACTGATAATAGTCAATTATCGATATTTCTAATAATTATTTATTAGAAACTAATAAAAATATAGGTAATTTAAATAAATACAATAAAAGTTTCTTTTTTAATAATATGTGGTTCTTATTTTAATGTTAAAATTTATTTGTTTTAAATATTTTTTGGTTGAAAGTGTAATCTTAATTTCCAATATAACTCTGTAATAACACGGTTATGTAATACATATGCATTTATTAATATTTTATTTTTTGACTAGATTTCCTGTAGGTCCGAATATAAACAAAAACTCATTAATTAAAATTATTCGACTATAATAAATTGTAAATCAAGTGAGAGTCAGTCGAAGTTGACCCTGGAATTGAATCCTGCGAAATAAATATCAGTAAGTGTATAAGCCAAAATTTATTTAAAGAAAATTCAGAATTTTCTTCTGAGATAGAAAAATGCAAATCAATTCCATTGTCAATAATTTGAATTGTAAAAATCTGGTGTGGGTATCACACTACTTTCTTATACAAATAAAACCGTATAAATTAAGAAAGAAACGTATAATAAATATCAAAAAGTTAGTACTAGTAAATTGTTTACTAGAAAATAAATTAAATACTCCTCAAACTTAACATGAAATTTTTTAATTTTGTATAATTTAAACATGAATAAACTCATTGCTGTAGTACGCATCATAATATGTCTTATATTTATCGAAATATGGCGATTTGTAATATTTTCATATATTTTATATACGGAATATGACTTAAAATTGTAAATTTTTTTATTACATTTCTTTATAATATTCGCACCAGGAAACCCATTGCAGCAGAGCGCATCGTCATATCTCTAATATTTTTCGAGATATGACGAATTTTTATATTTTCCGAAAAGCAACTT
This sequence comes from Poecilus cupreus, assembly GCA_963942605.1. Taxonomy (NCBI): domain Eukaryota; kingdom Metazoa; phylum Arthropoda; class Insecta; order Coleoptera; family Carabidae; genus Poecilus; species Poecilus cupreus. The sequence continues at coordinate 18,410,310 of OZ012715.1, forward strand.
TGAGGTGCTGTAACTCGAAAACTATATAAGATATCGAAAAATATCTCCAGTTTTGTGTTTTTCATGCCATTTATAATAAGTTCGCAAATTTTTAAAATTTTGAAATTTTTTTGTATTTTTGTTCAAAATTTCGATCGGCGATAACTCGACAAATATTAAAGATACAGATTTGCAGTGTTCACCAATCGATTCAGCTCGTCGAAATACATAAGTATGCAAAGTTTCATAAAAATCGCTTTACGGGATGGAAAGTTAGAGCAAAAAGCCAAATTCAGGCCAAACGTCAAGGGGTACCCCTTGACTTTCAGGACATAAAACGCCATTTTCAGGCTTTTTGCTCTAACTTTCCATCCCGTAAAGCGATTTTTATGAAACTTTGCATACTTATGTATTTCGACGAGCTGAATCGATTGGTGAACACTGCAAATCTGTATCTTTAATATTTGTCGAGTTATCGCCGATCTAAATTTTGAACAAAAATACAAAAAAATTTCAAAATTTTAAAAATTTGCTAATTTGTTATATAAGGCACCAGAAACGCTAAACTGAAGAGAATTTTTAGATATCTCGTGTAGTTTTTGAATTACAGGCACCTAAATTTGCACTTCGAAAAATACCAAAAATCGACGTATCTCGAAAAATATTAGAGATCTCACGATGCGCTCTGCTACAATGGGTTTCTTAGCGCTTATATTATAAAGAAATGTAATAAAAAAATATTAAAATTTTAAGTGAGGATATTCTGTGAGATACTTTGTATAAGAAAGTAAAAATTGAAAAATTATTTTGTAATATAAATAAATTGGTAATTACTACCATTATTTCTTTGAACTGTCGTTACATGTATTGATATTGTAAGTCTATAATTTTAGCCTACACAAAATTTGCAAATAGCAGATATAGTAACTTTATGATGTATTTATAAATATCAAATATTAGTAATTTTTTTGTAGAATTCCAGTAATGAAATTTCTAGTTTTTGCTATAATAAAATCTGAATCAAAATGTCTAAAATGAGTCATAGTCCAAATAATAAAAAGTAACTATTTTAACGATACCGAAAGTTGTTGCTATACAAATTTGTATTCTTTCGAATGAATTAAACATAAATCAAAGTTATTATAATAATAATATTTACTGTAAATAAATAAATGTATCATGTATCAAGATATGTTCTACACTCAAGAGAAAAAATGTAGCCCATTTAAATAAATCTATTTGTTAGAAGAAAAAACAAATTGAAAGAAATATAAAAGAAACTAATACAAATATACTAAATTTAAATAAATAAAATTTTTTTTTTATTTAAAACTAATATGATAAAATGATTTTTTTAAAATGTATTTTTGTTAAAAGTAATAAATAATACCACGCTCAAAAATATTTAATATATTGTTTTTACAAATGTATATAAGTGGAAAGAAAATTGAAATTCTTTTCCATAATTATATGTATATAATTTCTCAAGAAACTAATTTGGAAATTCTGTTTTGATTTGACTAATTTATAGTGTTTTATTTGTTTATGATGTCAGGGAACATGTTTCGCCAGATTTTGATCCCGGAACTTTGGATTAAAATCACGATCAGGTACAAAAGTCAGCTGTGTCATCAATACAGCCTTTTTTATCACCTGTTACAAATTATTCTTCCTGTACTTCACTCCTGCGTCACTATCAGATTTAGCACTGTATACTTTTTTCTTTCGTATAATTATGTTGTTTTCTTATCTGTACTTTTTCTACTACACCACATTAATGAATAAGAGAAAAAATGGAGAAGACAAGTCGAATATTTTATTATAATTTATACAGGTTTTTCCGTTAATCAAAAGAGCAAAAAATCATACAATCAAGGGCTATTCAGTTTGAATATATAATGTATAATTAACATTGAAAAGTGATAATGAATAAATGTGATTATTAAATAACGTACGTACATAACGTCACGCTTCGGGTAGCATGGTCTGAAACACAGTCAACCTACAATCAATCTCCTCCAATCATTCCTATCCGGACACACAATTTTCAAACATAGTCGTCTATTATTCACACTCGGAATCATTCGTTCACACAACAAACCATATATTAGTTTCAACCAACCTTTCATTCGACATCCTCAACTGATTCACTTCCACTTTCCTTACAACATTCATCTCAATCTAACACTCACCATACATCAACCACACACTCCTCTTAAATATCTCATTTCTACAGCAGTTACACATCGTTCACGCTTCTTTATCCACACCCAACATTCAGAACTACATATCAATGTACGCACTAACACGCCATTATAAATACTCAATCGTGTATCTCTGGATACATACGAAAACATACTACCCAAATATACAAAATCATTCACTTGTCCCAATCTTATACATTATAATCAGTTATCAAATTATTCTTCTCAAACACCAACACAGATGGAAACCTTTCCCTACCTCATTTATGTGATAAAGAAATAATAGTTAATATTGTCATTTTGTTAAACGGATATGAAAAACTATATTCCTACAATAGCAATTTACACATAAAAAAAATCATAATGACGCACGTGCTTATAGATTTGTATCACAGGATGTAAGGATTACAAAAAGGTATTCAGAGTATTCACCTTATATCTGATAAAGTACATTACAATACACATGGAAAGCACCTAATAAAATAATAGAAGGAAAAGAGGTGTGTACTGATAAACTCATGACGAAACAATCTTTTTTTGCAATAACAAAACAATTAGATAATTTTTATAAAATTTATGTGAAAACGTGCTTCTATACTTAACTCATTTACAAACTGTTTGGTAAACTTTCAAAATAAATTATGTAATTTTTGCATGTTACCTTATTTATGTTCTATATTATCTTAGTAAAAGTTATGAGCGCTCGATAAACACATGAATAGATGTTTTCATATATCTTCGTATTGGGTCAAATATTGATCGTCTTTCTTAAACTGTTTTTTTTAAACAACCTTTATGTACCTATAAAAAATGATAACTAGAACTAAAAGTTTATTACATATTTTCGTCTGTAGGTTTTCCCAAATTATTTTACGATCAAATAAAAATATACTCGTAAATTGTAACTGCATTGGTAATTATTTCGGATGTTGGAAAATCTAGACATGTATCTCAAATATTTTACAGGATGCTTCAAAATAATTTCAAGAGAATTAAGGATGTACTGATTACAACGCAAAAATATTTTAAATTACTTTGAGCAAATATTAAAATGTATTTAATTAAATTAAAATTTATATTCATTTTGTCCCATTGTTATATTCGTTCATGAATTTTTTTCAATAATTTGTATATTTATGTGATCAACTAGTACATGTTTTAATAGTTGATAACAAAGTTAAAAAGAGTACCTACATAAGTTATATTTATTATAAATTCATTGGTATAAATTTTTTTGAAAAGAATCTAAGAACACAACTGCGTAAAATTCCAAAAATAAAAAAGAAATTAAATAATATACTAATTAATAATAACTGACCTTTGCTAAATAGTAGAAAAAGAGTAATTACTTTTAATAAATTTGTTACTAAGCCAAAGATATTTCAAAAAGTTGTAGGTAAAAAAATTTATGTTATGTACAAAAAGAACAATGTTATTAGCGTTTTGAATAGGTTTTGAATAATTAGATAAAAATAGTATTAAATTAACCGAGGTAGCAACAGTTTTTATAACAATTTTTTGTCGGTTAAAAAACGATAACAAATAAGTAGAGAAAGTTTGCAGTAATTAAAATTTTATTTTTGGCCTCGAGATAAAATTTTCTTATGGGTACTAAAATTTACAAAATTTGAAAATGATTAATTGCTATACTTTCATTATAAAATCGTTTCGATTTGTTGGCAAAATAACTACATGTATACATCATCACGCCATTTACCATTTTCTGGGTGTGGCACTCTGCTCAAAGCGGAGCTCACTTAGGTTATATTTTTACACGTAAAATGCGGTTACCAGCCGTCAAATCATGGACTCCAAGGATGCTAATAGTGAAAGAGCCACACATATATTTTTATGTGGTGAAATTAAATTTCGAAAATTTGTCGGCTGTGAGGTTGGAACTGAGGATCTTATAATCCACAGTCCGATGCGTTACAACGGAAAAAAATTAGTAAATTTAAATAAATCCATTAATTAGAAAAAATTTATTTGAATGAAATATAAATTTATTTGTAGCAAGGAAATATTTATTTAAAATAAGTGTAAGCGATTTATTTCAAACAAATAAATTTATTTATTTAATTCACTATTTATTTGATTTTAATAAATGTATTTGAATTAAATTATTTACTTATAATAAAGTATATATTTAATGTGAATAGTGATTATAGTCGATTATCGATAATTCTGATATTTATTTATTAAAACCTATTAAAAATATATTAATATTTTTTATTAGGTTCGTATTATTTGTTATAAATATTTTTTAGTTGAAAGTAATAAATTTTTTCTATGATTGTAGAATAAGTTTTATTATTGTTGGGTATTGTGAAAAAAACTACAGGCCACACGAATACAATATAAGAATTACAATATAGGTACCTACCTACGTGAGTTCGCGAATTTTATAGTTGATATTCTATTCAATTGTTTCAGTTATAATTTTGGTGCAGTATTGCGTCAGTCTATTTAGCTTTCAAACTTTGTACTTTCAACAGATTACAACAATAATACCTGCGATAAATTTTAAATTATGGAAAATACGAGTACTATTGTTTTTTTTTTTTTAGTAGGTACCTACTACTGACGTCATTGTCTTTCTATTTATTTCTATAATAATAAGACAAAATGTGCGGTGCCTGTAAAATTTAACTGTCATTCGTATCGTATCGTATCGTTCCCAATAAAAATTTCGTGGAAAATACGTAAACGATCTACTTTAAAAACACATAAATTATCGTCTTCTTGTTATGTATGCGCTATAGATAATCACCAAGGCAGGGAGTCTCTTCATCATGCATCGTACTTCCTCGTCTCATGAATCTCCAAAGTGGAAGAAATAAATAAATATATCATCACGCCCATTACCCATTTCTGGGTGTAGCACTCTGCTCAAAGTAGATCTCGATATTGATAATAGCAGCCGTTAAATCAAGGATGGAAGTGGTGTAGGAACCACGAAAATTTGTCGGCTGTGAGGATCGAACCGACGTTCCTATTGTTATAAGGCGAACATTCAGAATACGATTTATTGTTTTACTGTCAAAACGATTATCGCGGCAAATATTCTGAAATATGAGATGCTATTTGGGATTGACAGATTGGGTTTATGCAATTTCTGTGTTGGCCCGCACCTTTTCGCTTATGGGGTAGTAGTAGTATGGGTGTATTTGGCCAACACGTACAGATAGTTGGTTTAAGTGTTTTGTGTTGTGTTGTGTTCACCCTTATTTACTACATAATGATCCACAGTCCGAAGTCCTATTTAATTCGTAATTCTAAATGTACTTGTAAGTATAATCGTTGTGTAGTGTTGTGTTGTGTACGCAGTTGTAATAATGGAACAATACTCGCAAACAATCAATGAAATTTAGGGGGCCTGTCAATATCTTCCATGACGTCAATAGTGTCTCGAAGAACAAACAGTTCAACTCTTCAATTAACAATGATTACGAACGTGCGAAATGAATCTGCAGCAAGTCGTCACCGTCGCAGAACTATTGAAAGGTACGGACACGGACACGGGGGCTCGTCCTGCGACCTTGCTAGCTCGCGTTGCCATTGGCCAGCAATGTAGATTTGTTATCAGAGATGATTCGAAACCGCAGATGTAATCTACAATCTACCGCTGATTTGCAATCAAGGTTAAATACATCGATTTTCAATTTATTACGCTGTTTATTCTTAGTGCCGGTTGCATTGCAACTATACTGTCAAAGTGTAAATTCACTTCACGCTATTGTTGTCTATGTCTATACTATACAGCTGAACGGGTGAACAAAACACTTTGATTATTATAAAAATTGAGATTTAATAAATAATTCAATTGGCGACAACGTACGAATATGTAAAATAGTTGCAGTTACCAAAACATTTTATAAACAAAAATTACTTGAATTCTACATCTTGTAGAGCACTGCAGACGAGAGAAGTCTGCACGTTTCAAATCTTATAAACCAACTTTCTTGCTTCGTGTTGGCTAAATACACTCAGGGTGCGGGGCAGGGAACCTCTCGCAGAGCCAACACAAAAATGGCATAAACTACACATATGTGTGGCAATAAATTGAACTCAAGAACTCCCATCAAAACGATTTTCGATGCCTTTAAGTACAAACGACGTTTGAAACTTGATATTTTAGAATCGTTTTGCCAGCAAATCAATCGTATTCTGAATGTTCGCCTTGTTACAAAAGATTGAAAGTGTAACTAGGGAATTCAATAACCAAATAATTAATTAATATCCTATTAAATACCGCTGAAAATAATTGGGAAAAACTGCTCGTTATTTTCTCGTTTCCATAGAAATACATTTTTTCAAATCTGATAAATTGTTATTTTTAAAAAACTTTTTAATCAATGAGACTTATTTTATAATCATATATCATAAACCATATCCATGGCTACATATTCCTCGTTACTGAATGTATTAACACACTTGACGTTTAATGAATTGACATGTAAATGAATTTCAACGGCAACTTATTTTCTAGGTAAGTTATTGTTTTTAAGTGGTTCTCAGCCATATAGACAGCAATTTTAGAGCAATAAAAGAAACATTTAAATATTCGTAACTTTTGTGATTAATTTTCTTAACTAAACATTGTTTATCTAAGTTTAAAGTATTCCAAATTTCTATTTAAAACATAATTAACTGCCATAATTTGCAACGATTACTCATTAATTGATTCAATTTTAATTTTCCGGAACTTTGTTGTTATTGAGTTTATTAAGGAAAAGACATTATTTTGAGCACATCCAGGGACGGATGGGGTAACTTACACCGGCCCGGGAAATTAGGAGTGATCGACCCCGGAAGCAACATTTATAGGGTGTTCAAATGTAGAACGCACAATTGCGTTTTGAATGTTATTTTTGAAATGCTTAATTATTGGCTTCCCTAATAATTTAACGTCAAAATAGTTAAACAGTTTATAGTAGCAGAGAAAATGAGAAAATATTTATTGATAATTTTCTAAAAATTATCAGTGCCATGATGAAATAACAAAACAAATGTACCAATTGAAACTTATTGCTTTTGTCTGTCATCTGCTGTCATTAGTGTTTGATTTTAGTGTCTTAATTAAAAATGTATAATTTGGAAGAAACGTATCTAACTATTCAAATGGTTTAATGGTCAAAATAGTGCACGACAAAAATGTATTAAAGGACGGTATTTCCAAACTCAGTTAACTAGAGAATAAATTTATCAATAGAATAAACAAGAAATGTCGCATCAAAATCATAGCTTAAATGATGATTATTATTCTAGCTGTCATCTTTTGATGTGATACTTTTTGTTTATTCCATTGATAATTTGTTCTATAGTTTATCTGAGGTTGGAAATACCAGCCCTAAATAAAATAAACTCTTACAGGGAGATTCATATAAAAGGGATTTTCCAATCATCTGTAACTTCGTTTTAAAAAAAAAATTGTATTATCAAAATGTGTCAAATTTTATGCTAACCAATCTTGATTACAACCTTAGTTAATATAATTGTTATAAGAATGGAAAGTAAAGTTACGAGTAATAATAAAAATGGAGTTAACGCTAATACCTTTTATGAATCTGTCTGTTAATTAATATCACATTTATATTGCTTTTCATGGCACTGGCGATTTCTTACCAATAAACATTTTAGTTATTTTTCCGATTCCAGGTAGAGTGAAATTATAAATGTTAGTGTAAAACATACATAAAGTTTTCCTCTACAATAAACTATTTAACTTTTTTCATGTAAAATAATTAGGGAAGCCAATAAATTGAACATATCAAAAATAACAATTGAAAACGCTATATTGCGTTCCCAGATTCACCACCATGTATACTAGTTTATTAAGTAACTATTTTAATTTAAGTGTTGATATTTAGTCTACCAACAAATGAACAAATATTAAATTTTATATTGTTTTTCGTTTTTATTTTTAATTGAACGGAAACTTTTTAATATATTTTGTTGTTGTTGAAATATAGTTTTATATTGTTTGTTAAAACTGTTATTTCTTGATAAATAATAAATAATTTTAAGTTCTTTTTGATACTGAAATGATGAAATAGGTACAGAAAGTAAACGATGAACATAACTGTTTTTATTAGAGTTTGTCCATGTAGGTTTGCTATATAAGTACCTAAGTATATAAAAAATAAATTTACTCTTATCCATTTCGTAACTCGTCTATTCTACTCTAAATGAAAATGATCTAAATGACCGCGACATCGGCCCCGGCGGCCCTTAAACCTTGCGGCCCGCCGGCCAATCTTTTCCGTACTTGATGAATAACCCTGTATATTATTTTTTTCCAACAAAACATTTTATTTCTTTTTATTATTATATTTCAATATTAGTGAGAGTAGATAAAATACAATACTGAATCTCGCATTTTCACATCTGTTTTCAATCTATGCAGAAGAAAAACAATATGGAGTCACACGGTTGCAAAGTCTAGACATCTTAGTGATAGAAAAGAATTAAAAGATTAAAATTATGCTTCAAAATACAAAACAGTGACACATATTCGCAATGTCAATGTCATTAGAGGCATGGGAATATAACGTAACACGTAAGGCATGGAAACTAAACAGCGCAAACACATATGTATAATAATAATAATTATTATTATTATTTACCAAATAGCAAATACATGCATGGTACGTCAAAAACAGTTTAAATATTTAATAAAATAAAGTGCTGAATTTTTCCCCAGGCAGTACGATAAAAAAGAAAAGAAAAAATAATCAAAAATTCAAAGTCCACATCAAAACTCTACATCTGTTAGATATTTTTTTTAGGCATAATGGATTTTAATTTGTTTAAGTTTAAATCCCTTATGTCTTGTGGAATTCCATTAAAAATTTTGAAATTGATATGGTTAATTGTGGAATTTTTATTAGTCAATCTTGAAACAATCAAACTGAGTTTATTTCTCATCTCGTCATAAGTATATACTTCGGCATGAGATCCACACTCAGAGAAAAAAAATTAGTAAATTTAAATAAATCCATTTATTAGAAAAAAATTATTTAAGTGAAATATTTTATTTGTAGCAACAAAATATTTATTTAAAATAAGTGTAAGCAATGTATTTAACAGTCAAATTTATTTATTTAATTCACTAATTATTTGATTATATTTTATTTGAATTAAATATATAATTATATGATTTTAATAAAAAAATATATGTAGGGGTACGTAAATTTGTAACTATTTCATATGGACAGTCTATACTCTATAAGATTAAGTGTTTTGTTCTTTGAAATGTTGGCTTAATATTTTAGAAGACCATATAATAATAATTCTATAAAAAAATAGACGTACTTGAAATGAAATCTCTACGATGCAGCTTGCCACGTGAGAAAAATGTGAAAGGACAAACATGATAATGATTTTATTTACAGAAAAAATTATACTCCTAAGTAAACACGAGTAATGATGCAGTAAATTGAAAATTACATTAACGACAGCAAAAACAACCGGAGCGAAATCGAAATTTAATTGATTAACTAGTTGTTCAATGTGAACTATGCTAAGTTACAAGGAATTCGACATTAAATTCTGTTATAATTGCTCTATTTGAGCAAAACAGAAATTCTATTCTATACCTGATAAAATGTCAATTGTTTATAGTTTACGTCCAAGACCTATTTAGCAAATTATTTCAAACGGTAAATATTTTGATAGTTGCACAATTTTTGTACATAAGACTGATAAAATATTTTACTTTACAAAATATATATGCTTTCATTTTTAATTAATTTTAATCTAGTTTGGTATAAAGCATCGGACAGTGGATCATAGAATCCTTGGTTCGAGTCTCACTACCGACAAATTTTCGAAAATTGACACCACATAAAAATACCTCTGTGGCTCTTCGGACACTACCATCCTTGAAGGCCATGATTTGACAGCTGGTAACCGCACTTCGCGCACAAATTATATCATAATAACGAAATCTGCTTTGAGTAGAATGCCACACCCAGAAATGGGTAAATGGCGTGATGATTTATTTATTTATACTACTACCCTATACTCAGAGAAAAAATTTAATAAATTTAAGTAAATCCATTTATTAGAAAAAAAAAATTTGAATGAAATATAAATTTATTTGAAATAAATGTGAGCAATTTACAAATAAAATGTATTTATTTAATTCACTATTTATTTAAATTTAATAAGTTTATTTGAATTAAATATAAAATTACTTAGAATATATTTAATTTGAATAATGATAGTAGTGGATTATCGATATTTCTGATATCAATATAAATAAAAACAATTTTTTTTTACTCAAAACTAATAATTTTCTATTATGTTTGTACTTGAATGATAAAATTTATTAGTTATAAATATTTTTTAGTTGAAAGTAATAATTTTTTCCTCTGAGTATATGTTTATACTTTCTTCATTACCCTATTTGGCCCCATGCCCCCAAGAAGATTTGAAAAAGTCTACGCCCATGGTTTTCACTAAAATAAATATTGCATCAATTCTACAGAATGTTACCAATAATTGTACTCTAGACCCCAGAAATGAAATTTTCTTTGAAATTATATTGCGATTCTAAGAACAGTGTTAGTGCATTTTCTACAGCACGTAGTACTATTCACAAAATTCAGATAACAATCACATAGGTCATGTCAAAGTCATCGGATTGTTTACAATCTAATTCTATATTTTGTTTACGGTTATCAGCCGTCACATCATAATACCCTTCGTCATTACAATATGTACTGTGACTGTGATATTCTTTTGCATTGTTTAAGTTGCAGAAAAATCACGAATTCGATTGAATTAAATTTGCATAATTTCTACGTGATTGCTTAATGAAAACATATTGTAAAGTATGCATATCTTGCCTGTGCGAAATTGCCAGTTTGCAATTTACAATTAAAAATAACATTGCGTGCTATTTTTGTTTTTGTACGTAATTGACTAGTGACGTCAACTGGGGTGTTGCTCCAATTGGCCAATCAGCATCGAGGATATAATTCTGTGGTTGTGAACAGCCGGATATTATTTTGCATGAATCGCAAATAATAATTAACAGTTTTTATATGTATTGTATTGAGACAGAACCGTATTCATTAAATTTGATAATATTTTCTACGCTTACTTATTAATACTAATAACACTCAGAGAAAAAAAATTATTTGAATTAAAAATAAATTTATTTGTAGCAAGAAAATATTTATATAACATAAGTGCATGCGATTTAATTAAAACAAATTCATTAATTTATTTAATTCTCTATTAATTTGAATTTATTAAATTTATTTGATTAAAATTAATCAATTTTGATACAAAATATATTTAATTTGAATATTGAATTGATATATATATATATATATATATATATATATATATATATATATATATATTTAATAGAAGTTAATAAAAATATTTTAAATTTGAAAAAATAAAATTAAATATTTTTTTTTATTTGAAACTAGTATTTTTATTAGGTTCATGTTGAAAGTAATAATTTTTTCTGTGTGTAGGGGTAGACTAACATAACATCTAAAATGTTGACATTTCGACAAAATAAAACACATGACTGTAATTTGAAATGTGCTTATTACATGGCTGGTTCAATATTTCCTAGTAAGGATTAAAATAGATAATTATTAATTAGAAAATTGTAATAAGTGCCAGTCGGCTATTACAATTATTAATAAGTGTGTTAGTTCGCCAGTACGAGCGATATGAAACGTAATATCAGTGTTGCAAACAAAAAAATTAAAAATGTCACAAACTAGTTTTTTCTTAGGACAAGACGTTTTTGCAGTAAATTCCTAGCTCAAAGTAATAACAGCTTTCAAGTATGGAAATGCAAAAACACCGATAAACAATATTAACGGAATAAAAAGGTATTTGTTGGGGGCCCGTTTCTGAAAAAGACGATTAAAAATGAAATATTATAGAAATGAGTTTGAAAAACAATAGTGTTATTACTGTTACTGATGACCTTGACAAAGTGGGTGTACATTGTATAACGGAAAATACCGGACTCTCATAGGTGGAAAGAATAATTATTTTTGCTTATGGCACATAATTCATGATAAAGAACTAATATATGTGCTCACAATACAATAATGCCTTTGATAAGTTACGTAAGCAAGTTCTCTACGCAGTAGCAGTAGCAGTAGTACTACCAATAGAACCTATATGTATCCAATCCTCATATAGATATAGATTATCCGATCATTTATATCGGATACTCGAATACTCGAAAGCAAGGTTTCATTATAAATAGCTTTGAAAGAGATATTTTTAGATTTAGCATATAAAATAATAGCATAGCCAAAGGTAGATGATGCAATAATGATATTAATTAAATTTCATTTAATTATTATTTTCACACATATGGATTTAATTATTTATACAACAATAAGTGTTTTTATATAAAGAAACAATTTACAAAATATTTACTATTATAATAAACAGAATAATTTCACAATGACATTCATTTTTAAAAACAATACAGTCGTTTGACTTTTGCAAATTTTCTAACAATTAACATAAATCCGAAATTGAAATTTCATCAGCCACTTATCATGTTTTCGTCAGTGTAAACAGTGTATTTGCAAATTGCAAAGTACTTATAACCGTTATCTTTCATATGTAATAGAGGTGTGTACTGTGTACGTATTAACGTATACGTGTACGAGCACAATCATTCAAATCTTTCATAAACATCTCAGTGTTTATTTGGCTGCGCACTGAGATTGCGATATCACAAAGTCCATGGAATAATGGAATATGATCCTGCTACATAGTGTATAGTGTACAGGTAATTCTCACGGAACGAAATCTCTATCTAAGTCTAAGTGCAAAGTTCAATTGTAAAATCCGCCGATTTAATCTAGACTGATTTGAGACGAGAGAAAATTCTAAATATTTATTTCGTATTTGAATCGTCACGAGTCCAAAGTCAGTTTGGAGGAGTCATGAACCTGTGCTAGAACTACCTGAATCCTCTGCCAAATATTTCTATTCTGGCACCAGATCAAGCGATTAAATGTGATGCACAAATACAAATACGCAACATTCGACTTTCAGGAACTAACGTAAAACTAAAACAAGAACTCAAATTAAATGTCAATTGGTTGCTTACACTTTTTAAACCCCTTTGATTCAGTGAGTCCATTATTATTTTTTTATGCATCACCAAAGCATAATAAATTGACAACGGTGAATTGGCAAATTATTCATTGACTGTATACATTGACGCATATCCACACTTATTTTAATTTAAGTGTTTAAAGTTTATTTATTTATAAACCAAAAGGAAAAAGAGACGTGGGAAGACCCAGAAAAAGATGGCGAACTTTTGTAACCGAAACAGGTATACGACTAATCCTTGAAGAAGAAGTTTATTTACACGACAACATACGAAATTTTCAACATTTTGTTGACATTCCAATTTCGCAAATTAACTGTGAAACTATGAAAACCATTTTATTATAAATAATTTGAATAATCAGAAATATTTTTTGTGGTAGTATTTAACTATTTAGGGTATCGCCCGAATTCTCAAATAACTATGACTTGTATACAAAACAAAAATCTTTAAATTAGGTGTCAACCTGCCAACCACTTGACGCTTCGACGATCTGACAGCTCAATAATAGGAGAAGTACAAAGAATTTAGAATAGAATAGATGTGTGAGAGAAAAGCACAGAGAAACATAATGACGCCAGAATTGTTATCATTAAAACTCAAATATCTGAATAATGAATAATATTTTTGAAACTTCTATTATATGTATATGGTATGATAGTTTTGGGTCTAGTTATTATATACATGACTTATTTGGCGTGAGATAATTACAATCATAATCAATGAATCAGATTATCCTAAGTTTCACGAAATACGTAACTATCAACCTACTCAAATCGAAATAATGTACTAGGCATTGGATCAATATCAATTAGTTCAATACGCTGCAGATGTCACGTAGCATGTAGCATGTAGCACGTAGCGCGTAGCACGTAGCGTGGCCCTTAGCCAGAGTCAGACAAGACACAAGAGTCGCAGAGGACAAGTCAGTCAAGGAGTCAAGCCACTCAACCAGCCAATGCGGCATAGTTTCATTAATTCTGCGAGTCTTGCGTTTATGTTCGTGGCTTCTTGCCTCTTGCATTACCGCCAAGTCAGCAGCTGCTCTCGCGTACGATCCGTCTGCCGCCCGATACTGGGGGTTGACAACTACAACTTGATAAGCTACTCATTTAAAATCAAACATCGCCTTCAACAATTATGTTTAAGCCGCCTAATAAAGTATTGTAAAAATATTTCAAATTAAAAATACATCAAATATGAATTTAAAACTTTTTTATTATCACAAAATTTACTCTAACTGAATTATATAGTGAGTTATATAATATACTACTTAAATAAAAAGTATATTTTATTTTTAATGTACTACTTCCTATTCAATACTTTTAAGATGTGATTATTTTGCAAAATATTTTAGATATTAATTATTATACAAAATGTACCAAATACTAAATAAAGTACGACTTCAAGCGTACTACCACTTCCAGTTGAATGATTACTAATTACTACCAAAATCTATTTAGCTCGTTTTTGTATCAAAATTTAATCAGCTCGTAACTTTATAATTTTCATTTCAAGGCGATATTCTAATTTTATTATTATTATTATTATTAAGCGATCTCAACTGCTGAGGTTATATGCTGCCTTGGAACCTTGTCGGCTGGTATGGGTTTTCGCAAAGCGGTCACCCATCCAACTATTGACCGCGGTCAGCAAGGCTTCACAAGCCGTTGAATGCTATCTTTATTAAATTTTGAATTATACTCAAAATAGTGAAATCGTGTTCTAGGGATCCCAAAACGTGCCTTTGTACATGTGCGGAAGGTAAAAATCATAGCATGCAAATCGTCTTTGTTACTTGAACAGTTAATTTGATCAATTTAGATCTTATCTCCGTGGGCAAACAATTGCTGTTAGCATAATATGACTTCCCAATGCACTTCTTAGGGCTCTGAACGACGAGCACGAGACACTTTGTGCAAGTTCTGTTGCTGTCATAGTATTAAGTACAGGAACAGTGGTTTTGTGGAGTTGATTATAAATATTTCAAGACGTGAATGTTGTGATGAATGTGTGCAGATTCACCTGCAGCCTGTAGCGAAACAGCGATGTCATCTCCCAGTAACCCAACGCATACCGCAACCGCAAGCTTGCGAATGAAAAAAGAAAGTTACGTCAGACGTAGACAGTGACGTGTGTGAAGGCCCGTCTGAACGGCGCGCTCGGATTGGCTGCGCTAGGCACACCCATGAACAATCCCACCATCATTGTAAGTAACCTTAGGCTCACATACCGCAACAGGCAACAGTAGTTTCAACAAAAAACTACACAATAATTGCTATTTGTTTCATCATTTCCACTGAACAACAATACCCTATCCGAGAATTCATTAACTGGACGAAGAATTTTGTTTGCAAAATCGCGCATTTGAAATTGAAGTGCTGGGGACCAGTCAAGGTCATTACCTTGCACATTTTAACACAGATTTTTTACTGTTATGCCGTCAGACACCGACAAAATATACTTCCCTTTATCTGACATTTACCTTTATAAATATTTCCAAATATTGTTTCCTTCATTTTTATTTTTGCCTTATCATTTACTTACTGCTTATTATTTTGCAATGCTGTTATCACATTTACGTAGGTTCATTGTTAATGAAGTCTGAATACGTTTATTTTTAAGAAACATTACTTTGAATGTACTAGCTCAACTTTTGCTAATTTCAATACAGACATAATAAATTTTCGGGTATTGTACTAGCATCTTTAGGGGCAATGACTCGATGACTTCATATGCAAAACTATATCACTTACCAAGATCTGTGTACCATAATAAGTAAAAGGCATGATGATATATTGATTTTATGATTGCAATTTATATTTTAATATAAAAGGAACATACTCCAAGAACGAGGAATAGTAGTAAATAATAAATAAATACCATAACAAATGTTTTTAGATAATTTTATATGTATTGATTGATCGTAAGGCCTACCATTTGAACTGAAATAACATATGCAGTTTGTTTTTAAAGAAGTTGTAAGTTGGGAGAGTACAGTGCAATAGTACAGTCGTAAATAATACAATAAAGTGAGTATATGTATATTTATAGACAATAAATGTATAAATAGTGCATAGAGGGAGTGTGAAATACGGCCGGCGCTCCAAACTCCATACATCATGAACTTTAATTCTGAATATGTGTAACGTATAAGTGTAGATATGATAAGAATGGTGGGACAGGTAGATAATACGGCGAGTAGTATATAAAGCAGCGACTGCGAACAAGCCTCTCAAACAGTACAGCAATAGCCACACACCGATTTTTTCATATACAAAAACATTCAGAGAGGAAATTTTCCATTCACCAAGCAGGTGCCTATAATACAAACCACGCTCAAGCATCGCGCTCATTCTAAACCCGAGTGTACTGAAGTGCATTAGCAGTTAGCTGTTGTAAGCCAAGTGTCCGCGGATTTCTACCAAGTGAAGACATGGGAACCAACAATAGGAACATCACGCTCGACATATGGAACAGCAATCCCGAGATGAAGAACAAGTGCTGGAAAGATATCCTGCCATGGGTAAGTCGCCTTTCATTTACAACAAACAATCACACATTACACTGGAATTGCTATCTTCAAATTGGTATACTCATTGCTCTATCTATTTACCTTACAGAACAAAAGTAAAAGAAATTTTAAAATACTAAATTTATCCCCTAAGCCTTAAAACCTGCGATTGCGATATCTTGCGAATATGGCGCCAAAACACAAAACCCTAATCAATCTGATAACTGATAAGCGACCGGCAATGGAAAGACGAAGGCAAAGCGAACGCAATTGCACTAAAAATCATTAAATGAATTCAAATAAAAGCGATCTCTGTGCGATTGTAAGCGTTTTCATTCTAGAAGCTTCTAATATTTTTCAGAATGTAATAACAAAAATTACATTTTTATTATTTTAAAGAAAATAAAACTTTTGGTTGTAGTACCGCCCGTCAAATCACAGCCCCAATTTTAAAATTACATAGAGATTTCTGGGCCCCCGAAAAAAATTGTGGTAATGCCACTGCTGTATAGTGCAGCACAGAAACAGCTGTAGAAGCGTTACAGCCACAAGAAAAGGATAAATTTAGCAACAGAATTCTTGTATTATTCAAGCGATAAGTTTATTCACTCTCTTAGAAATGACTGAGCTGCATTTGCAGATCACGATGTTTACAATAATTATTGTTCATGATATTTGTGCACAAAATTATTAGTTCCGGGTTTAATCTTCAAGAACTTTTATGTTGAATAAAATTCAAGGTTTTCAATTCTGGTTAATTATGAATTTTCTTCGTAATTAAACAAATAATAGAGACTAAACTAATTACGTTATTTGCTATGCATAATTATTACTTGAAAACAATTATGTTTAATAAGTTCCATTATATATTTTGAAATGTTAGGTTTTTTTACTAATACGTGGAAATTTATTGATAAAGCAAAATTTATAACTTTTTTATCGAAAATTAAAAATTTATAGCTTACAAATAAAATAAAATGATATGGATTAGCGATAAGACAACGGAAATACGTAACGTAAGTGATACGGTACTAATTATTAATCATGTTCAGGAAACGCAAATAATACGGAAAAGTAAAAGTAAATTATTTTTTCTTGGAGCTATGTCATTGATACACATATTATCATTAAAAAAAAGAACATTTTTGTTTGCAACTGTTCATTTTGTCTGTATCTGTATTTGTGCAGACAATGATATCAGGGCCGGATTTAAGGAGTCAGAAATTTTGCCACAATTATTTTAAAAATTTTTATCGTTTTTCGATTGTGTAACAATCTTAATTAATTTTATATTAAGAAATGGTATGAAATATTTCATAATGAAATGATTATTTCTATAAACACTAATGAAATAAAAAGTTCAACTTCGTTACTGAAAAAAATAACCATACTTTGACGTTTAATGAATTGACATTTAAATAAATGCATTGTTCAACTAACTAAGTATTTCTAATTTTTATTTATAACATAATTAACTGCTGTAGTTTGTAACTACTGCTTATTAATTGATATTTTGATACAACTTTAATTTGTTTTAACTTTTTTTTATTATGCTTAATTGTTTCCTGCATAATTCAATATGCTTAAGAATGAAATATTTTTCATATAGTAAATATGAACATGGCCTAAATATTTCATTAGAATTAAAAAGGGTTAATGACGGAAAGGATTGAAATATAAATTTGTTATAAAAGGAAGTTAGTTTTCTATTAGTAAGTAGCTAGTACCTTGAACACCTGTATAACTAGTTATTTTGAGAAACTAATATTTGTTCGATACAGATTCACAAATTATCACAAATAATTATAAAGCAAACACAGTTGTATGTATATAAACGAGTAGCACAACTGTGTGTCGTTCAGACTTAGAAGTAATCAGGTGATTGTCAGTGGGAGTGGATAGTGGATTAGCGGAGTTTCTCAGGTGTCAGGTATTTATTTGTTGTGATGGCGATGGTGTTGGTAATAACACAGATGAGCAATGGTCCAACCTCCAACTCCAACGTCGTCGTCGATCAGAGTGTTTACGCGTGACTAGGGTAAATAGAACATGGATGATATCGGGGCGCGATTGAAGATTGAAGCGGTTTAGTCGAGTTTGTGTTGCAACCACCGCGACTGACGTACAGCTACTGAGACCTCGAGATTTCTGGTGAACGCGGCCATTGAAAGAGAAAAATACACCGCAAACATTAGAGTTCAGGGGTTATCATTTTTGTAGAGCACTCAAGACCCGCGTGAAGATTCAAATTCCTGTTTTATTTGTACTTGTATGTGTGTTATCTTGGTTTATATACCCCGCAATGGGTACTCGGAAGCTACTTGCTCGTCGCTCGTGTGTTGTGTATTGTTACTGAGTGATCGTTGAATTGCAGAACAAGAGCCACGCCAGGCTAGCGTTGGACGACGGCACGCCGTCCATCTCCACGTGCACCACCGCCACCAACTTGTCCTCGCTGGACTCCAGTCGACAGAACCTGGTGAAGGCCAGCAAGCACGACGCCATGAAGGACGAGATGCGCTACCCGGCCGAGATCGCGCCGCTCAACGCCGACAAGAAGCCCTTCGAGGGCGACTTCGTGCTGGAGCTCGTGCCGCCTACTCCCGCCAGCAAGACCTCTGCCATCCACAAGCAGGTAATGAACCCTGACACATGACAGATGACACTAACATGTGTTCACCTCATGACACTACACCAGATATCAAGTGCGTCAAACAAACAACACGTTAGCAATCGCCAATCAGAGCCCATTAAGCATGAGAGATCATGCCATAAACGTTTAACGTTTGACAACGATCAAAGTGGGGACCTCTAAGCTATAAAAGAATCAACTCCGATCAATTTATTCATTTCAAGTGACACGCGTTCTCCGTTCTATTATCTTTGTGCGCGCTCCACATTCATACACATACAGCACACAGCACACAACATACAAGATGAAAATCTTAATGCGTGCCGATACTCATGTGCAATTAGAAATTCCTGAAACGGCCCCGCGAGCCAAATACACTGTATCCCAGGTTATTCATCATTTTCCTGTAATTACTTACACTGCAGCTTTACTCATAAATCGTTATTTACAGGTAATCGCTGCTCTATCCGTATCTCTGGTTTCTATGATGGTGGGCTACACGTCTGCCTACACTTCGCCGGCCCTTGTTTCCATGAACTCCACCGACAGTACGCTCCAAGTCACAAAAGACGAGGTAAATGTCAACAATTATTTCTTATTATTACCATTACGCATTGAAAACAAATTAGCACGAGCCCGCTTGATAGCAGCGCTCGTATACAACCAACTGTATGCGTAAATAAGTAAATATCTATCATTGAATGTGTAATCATTTTGTGTTGTTGTTTGTGTGCAGGCTTCCTGGATCTGTAGTATTATGCCGCTGTTTGCCCTGCTGGGCGGCATTCTCGGTGGACCTCTCGTGGAATACATCGGCAGAAAGATGACCATCATATCCACAGCGATCCTCTTCATCGCGTCCTGGAGTTTGATCGCCGCAGCTTACAACGTCTGGTACCTGTACGCCGGCCGTTCCTTCGCTGGTATCAGCGTCGGCGTGGCATCGCTGGCTCTGCCTGTGTACCTCGGCGAAACCATTCAACCAGAAGTGCGAGGAACCCTGGGACTGTTACCCACAGCGTTGGGAAACATCGGCATCCTAGTGTGCTATGTCGTTGGCAACTATTTATCCTGGGATAAGTTAGCTATAGTTGGCATGGTGCCAGCTCTGCCATTTGCTGCTCTGGCATTCTTGATCCCCGAGACTCCCAGATGGTACGTGTCCAAAAACTCCGACGACAAAGCCAAGAGCTCTTTGCAATGGCTGAGAGGCGCTGACACCGATATTAGTTTTGAATTCAATGAATTGAAGAAAGTACAAATTGAATCCGAAAAACTCCAAAGTAGCTCCGCGTTTAGAGAATTATTCCAGAGACCCAACTACAAACCTTTGTTGATCTCTTTGGGCCTAATGTTGTTCCAACAGCTGAGTGGAATCAACGCAGTTATTTTCTACACTGTGAACATTTTCCAAGATGCTGGAAGTTCCATTGACGAAAACCTGTGCACCATTATTGTCGGGGCTGTCAACTTTTTATCAACTTTCGTCGCCACTATCTTGATTGACCGATTGGGAAGAAAGGTACTTTTATACATCTCCAACGTGTGCATGATCATCACCTTGATGACTCTGGGTACCTTCTTCTACATGAGGCACGCGGGATGGGACATGACGGAATACGGATGGCTCCCATTGGCCAGTTTCGTAGTGTTCGTCATTGGCTTCTCCATGGGCTTTGGTCCAATTCCTTGGTTGATGATGGGAGAGATCTTGCCCGCTAAAGTGAGGGGATCCGCCGCTTCAATCGTCACGGCCTTCAACTGGGCTTGCACCTTCCTGGTCACCAAGACCTTCATTGATATCATCCAGTGGATCGGCTCTTACGGAGCGTTCTGGATGTTTGGTTCGGTTTGTGTGATTGGCATGTTCTTCATCAAGTTCTGCGTGCCGGAAACGCAGGGACAGAGTTTAGAAGATATTGAGAAGAAGATGACAAACATGAAAGTCAGAAGGATGAGTTCAAGGGCAAACATGAAACCTCTGCCCTTATAAATGTCGAAAATTTACTCATTTCATAGATTTGGTGCCATTCATTTACAACTTGTATACTACGTCATTTATTTTAATAATTTATAGAATAATTATTTTATATAAATTATTATGTTATAAGTATTAATAAGCCGCACTAGCCTTAAGTCAACAAGTATTTATATTTTGATAGAATAAGTGTCCTAACCAATTTCACCAAAAGTTATGTCCCCGTTCTAAAATAATCAGATTCACTATTTATTGCAATACCTCATAAGGCAATAAACACTCAGGTGATACTCATTATTTTATTAAATGAATCTCACTATTGAAATTGGATAAATATGTACATAATTTAAATTATATAATAGTTCTAGCTGTGAAACAATGATATTAGCCTAGACCTAGGAACATTGTACAATTAGTTTAGTATTCAATAGTTTAAATCTACTTTATTAGATCTGCGAAAGCAGAGTGCCACACCCAAATTGGGTGACTGGCGTGATAATATTTATTTTTTATTTAGAGAAATGTCTCAAAATAAACATTTTTAAACACGACTTGTTCTACAAATTAACCCTAGTCATCGACATTGTCCTCTGGCTCCTCCAATTAAAATGAACTTTTCAAACAAGTCTAATATGTCTACAATATTTATGTCGAAATATTACAACGATTATGACGTATATTCGTGATAACACAACGGATAATAATAGATTGACATCAAGTGATTTAATGAAATAATCGTGTTATAAATAAATATTGAAAAACATTTTTAATCATACTAAAAATACCATATGTTTTGTAAAAAAATAAATGAAAATTACATACATGCCACTTCTACTTATTTTGTTGATAAATTTAGTTGTATTTACATTATACATTATTTCCTAATGTTTATCATTTCTTTTCGAATTTTATTCAAACCTAAGACTTTCAAAAGACGTCAGTACGTACAATTTTATTTATTGCGGAATCATAACAAAGAAATAACAAAAACAATACGTGATCAAAAACGATTTTGCTAAATTACTTAATAATACAAAATAACAAAATTATTTTAATGTGCTCTCATTAAATAAGTTATTTATTTTGCCTAGATCTACTATATATTTCATTGTAATTGTGCAAATAATATTTTTTTATAATAATATTTACTATTTTGCAGTACTGTTATAATTGTCTCACTAAACAAGTTTAGATGTGGCCTTGTATAACATTAAAATTAAATTAATGACGCTTCAATAAGTTGAAAAACATTTTTGTAAAATTATAAAATATACTTTTGGATTATAGTTCTCTAAGGCCCGGTATTATAAACGCTTGTTAAATAACCGGTTAACCAATATGCTGCTAAATTTAATATGCTACTTAATATTTGTGTGGGTATTTGGTATTATAAACCAAAATTTTATTTGATTACTTACTTATTAGTTAATCGAGTCTCCCTAGAAAAATTACCAAATCATATAAAATTTAGTTGGTAAGTTAGAATCCCTATAAGAAGTATACACATATTCCATGTAGATGGCGGAAGTGAAAATTATTATTTACTAATTAAAACTTACATAAAATATGACGAAATCAACTAAATGGAACAATTTGAAATAAAATAATACTAATATTTATTAAAACCATTATATTATTGAATGATCAATGAGTGTATGAAATAAGAAATTTGATATCATCATCAATTACTGCTATCAGAATTATTTTCATCAAATATATATTCCGAAAAATGGAATAATTAGAATGAGCTAAAAAATACAGTGAAAAATAAAAATTTTAATTACTAGAAAATAAACAAAGAAACAGACGCAGTGGATATGCAGACTAAGACAAAAGTATGGGCAGATATAAATATGTGTCTAATTTAATTCAATGAACAGTTCAGCAAGGAATTTATTTAAAATTATTTTTTGAAAATATTAAAATAAAATCAATAAAGCTGAAATCTAAGAAGAATATAACTGGATATTATCTAATATGGGGTACGTAAAAAATAGAATATATTTTTATTAAGGTAGAACTGGAGGAGATAATATAAAAAGAAATAAACAGATGAAAACCTATCAATAGTTGAAACGCTATCAATCGATGTTACTGACATCATATTCGAAATACCTATGTAAATATCTACAAATTTTTAAAGATTTAAATATCTTTAATATTTAACAAGTATTGTCTTTATTTATTATTTTCCAATAAATATTTATAGAACAAAAATATAAAATAACATTGAAATATACTTTTAATAGTCTACTAACTAAATTTAATACCACCAAAACTGTCCTGCTTATTTAATAAGCTGATTTAGTAGGAGACTAAATTTATATTACCTTTATAATACACTTTTTGCAAATAGTAGGTTACTTAATTTATAAAATACGCTATTAAATTTTAACATTCGTTTATAATACCGGGCCTAAATATATCTATTTAAATATAACATAAATCCTCATGTTATTCATTTGTTTCCTGTTGAAGAATTATGTTCAATTATTCGAAATGTTGTATTTAAATAAATTTATTTACAGAACTATAATCCAAAAGTGTTTTATAATTTTAAGTTAATGACATAACTTAATTACTATTTTTCAAATTATCCATTTAACATCCTTAAAAATTATTAATTTATCACACCTGTTCATTAACGATAGATAACAATAATACACAAATATCTCATTTTCTAGTTCATTAAAAAGCGTAATTATCTTTCATAAAATAATGTAATATAATTTAAAATTTAATGATATAAATATTCAAATTATTTTATTTGCGTAAACAATAAAAAATATGTATAGATATTCAGCTTTAACACTGACCGTCGGGTGCATCGGCCGTCGGGTAGAATTTAATTATAATTATGCATGCATAAAATTAATTTTTCTCATATATCTTTTAAAATTCAATTAGAATTCTTATTTCAAAAATTGTTATTTACATTACAGCATAAGGTAGAAGACTGCATGGCAAATAAAAATTTAATTCAATATTTCAAGATATCAACGCGGCATTCTAAAACGCATACTGCCATCTATATAGAAAAAGATATATCAAAATGACAGTAGAGCATCTTAACCTTATAAACATTTAGTCACTCAAATAACAAATTACTATAAACAAATGACTTTTACAACTTAAAAAAGGCTTTGTTTCGGTTTATAAATATAGACTTGCTATGTTGAAGTAGTATTCGATAGTTCACTTACCCATAACCTGAACTCGGCAAATTGCGCAGGTATCGCATTCGACATCCCAGCTCCACATAGCAACTGCATTCCATTTTTTTAATGTAAACATTTTCTCAAACTTTTGGGGCTCATTCTCCCCTTTATCTTCTTTATTATCACTTTCATCAGCCATTGTTTATACTTCGTAAAACAACACACTGTTACACAGCAACAAAACACAACTACGCTACAGAAATGCCAACATGAAGTCAGGGTTGCCAGACGTCAGAACTAAAATGAAATAAAATTTTTATGCACCAAGCAGCAATGAAAAAGAAATATTTAGAACACAAGTTTTTTCTTATAGACAAAGCAATTTACAAAAAAATTTTGTTTATTGTTTTTATAATTTACGAGTTTGGTTCGTGCTCACACATTTAAACCGGTAATGCACAGTTGGGTATTCAAAAAAATTGTAAAATTTGTATTTTTAAAAAATATGAATTTCTAGTTTGCCTAACATTTGTATATTTAATTATATCTTTGCAATTTATGGTTTAAGTTTAGTATGTAATTAGTAATTCTGATTTAATATGAGAAACTTATGTTTATTTATTTTTAACAAGTGCACATCATTTGAAATTATTTTATGACTTACTTAACATTGCCGACAAAAATTTTATTGTCATTTGGATAACTTGATGTAAATTTAGTATGGAAGTAAATTTAACTGAAGTTGAAATTTCTTTGTAATACCGGGCATCAGGGCCAGCGGAACGTGTGCATGTCAGATGGGTAGTATCAGCACAGTATATGTGCTATTTGTATAGCACCTATACTGTGGTATCAGTAGGGCTGTTCGATATCTTGTTTTGAATATCGATACTCGATATTAGAATAATATTGACATATCGATATATTGATGTATCGATATAATGATTCAGGATGTCGATCTGCACTATATAAATAGTAAACAATCTAATGCAGATAGATTTTATGGAAGGACCACAATGGTTCAGGAAGTCGGCAATTCTATTGTGAAGAGAAGTAACGGGTGTTTCAAAAGCGAAAAATTTTAACATCTGGGGTGTTTGTGTACTTACTTTATGGTGCTGGGCGCCAACATTACAAAACAAACGGTACTCTACTTAAAATATTTGTAATTATACTATGCCATGACAGTTATGTGTAAATCGGTCTTTTCGTAGAAATTGTACTTAAAACAAATGGCGTGTGCAATTACAGCACTGCGGAGCGCCAGGATTATAATTGAATCTTGTACCTTCAAAGTTATCTTCTGGACCATTCATTTAGTGTGAATTCCATTCATGTTCAGCAATTGAAAGAATTACATCTCCGACAACTTTCTCTGTGTTCTTTATAATTTTTATTTATTCCAATTGAAAATGAGTGCCAGTGCTAAACGTATTGGGCTTCGATTAGAATTTATTATATATTCATTTTAGACTCAATTTGTTCACATTTTCAATTCTCAAACATCTCCACGAATTTTTTCAAAATATTCAAAAGTGTCTTCAAAATTTCCAAAATTTCAGGTGGGTGAACACCCACCCAAGAAATTTTCAGATGGGTAGCACTACCCACAATACCCACGCCTCCCGCCGGCCCTGCCGGCATAGGTCTAGTAAATAATTATGCGTGATTAAATTTAATACAGATAATATTTCCTGTATACATATTTTAAATTTATAAAATAAAGATGTTTCAAAATTGAAAATTTAATTTTAAATCTCTTTGATTA
This sequence comes from Poecilus cupreus, assembly GCA_963942605.1. Lineage (NCBI taxonomy): Eukaryota > Metazoa > Arthropoda > Insecta > Coleoptera > Carabidae > Poecilus > Poecilus cupreus. The sequence continues at coordinate 18,436,659 of OZ012715.1, forward strand.
GGCAAAAGAGAATTGTAGTTTTTGTTAGTGTCTCTTGGATCAGTACTTGAAATATGTACAGCTGCGCACATGTAAAAGAGACGGGCTAGGCCACATAACAATTCTGCAATCCTTAGTATTTTGTTTATTATATTTTATATTACTAATTAATTAATGTTATCGATCGAAAATTTATGTTCCAATGAATTTATAAATGCCACTTTATACATATTTAACACACAAACCAATGAAATACATATATATGTCGGTTCTCAAGTCGACGCGTATATGTTTTTTATGAATGACCACGCATAACTTTGTACTGGATTATCTAATTTTTATTATTCTTTTTTTAATCAATAGGGCATACCTGTATGTTGGTATAAATTAATTTTTAAAATAAAAATCCACCTCTAAGGGTAGGAACATTGGAAATGATAGATTGATTGATTTTCATCTGTTAACCGATTCTATCACGCATAATTTTGTATCGGGTTATCCGATTTCAACGATTGTTTTTTTATTAAATAGAGTACACCTGGAAGTTGGTCTCAATTAAATTTGAAAAAAAATTTCACCTCTAAGAGTAGGAAAATAGGAAATGGTTGATTGATTTATTTTTACCTAATAACCTATTCTACCACGCATAGCTTTGTACTGGGTTATCCGATTTCGATGATTCTTTTTTTTTATTGAATAGGGTATATCTGGGAGTTGCTTCAATTTAAATTTGAAAATAAAATTTCACCTCTAAGTGTATGAAAAAAGGGGAAGATTGATTGGTTGATTTTTACTTTTTAAACGATTCTACCACACACAGCTTTGTACTGGGTTATTCAATTACGATTTCTTTTTTTATTGAATACCTGTAAATTGGTCTAAATTAAATTTAAAAAAAAAATCCAACCCTAAGGGTAGGAAAATGGGAAATGATAGATTGATTGATTTTTATCTGTTAAACGATTCTATCACGCATAGCTTTGTATTGGGTTATCCGATTTCGACGATTATTTCTTTATTGAATAGAGTATACCTGGAAGTTGGTCTAATTTAAATTTGAGAAAAAATCCACCTCTAAGAGTATGAATATAGGAAATGATTGATCTTTACCTCTAAACCGATTCTACCACGCATAACTTTGTACTGGGTTACCCGACTTCGATTGATCTTTTTTTATTGAATAGGATATATTTCGGAGTTAGTCCCATTTAAATTTGAAAATAAAATTCCACCCTCTAAGGGTAGAAAATAGGTAGCCACGAAAAATAACAACTTTTTAGCAAAAAATGAAATCAAGGAAAACAGAAACTGAAAAGCAAATAGTAAAATAAGCTTCTAAACTAATGTAAGTAACTAATTTTGTGTCGGCGCCAAAAAACAATCAACGAACGCCAACTCAAAATTAGCTACATTAGTTTAGGAACTTAGTTATTAAGACTAAAAAGGTTTTTTTTATTTTACGCTTCTCAGTTTGTTATTTTGTCGGTTATTTTTTTTGTTAGAAGCTTTTATATTAGGAGGTAAGTTGTTTAGCATCAGAGGTGTTTAATCAGCCACTCCGGCCCTGATCACCCATATAGCCAAAACAATAATAAAATCACAATGCGGTTTCCGAGAAAAATAATATCGACGCATTCAAATTTTGTTGACATAACTTTCTTATGAGTGCAGATTCTTATGAAATGTTTCACACAGGCATCAAATTTGTTGTTAAAATGCTTTTGAACTTATAACAAAATTTTGGGATCTGCGCCACATTTATGAAGTTTAATTTTATTCCTTTTTTGTATTTACATTGATATGCTATTACCGTTTTTTAAAATGCAAATGAAAATTAACTGTTCCTACTAGCATTTTGTAACGCTTTTTAACCATTTTAGATGTGGCACTCTGCTTTCATAAATATTATTTATATGTGATAAATTACTTTTTAACTTTATCCCTCCACTAACACTTTTGGGGATCATAACGGCTGGTAACCGCATTTTATGAAAACATATTTATTTTATTATTATTTCTTTCGCCAGAAATGAACAATATTTTTTTTTCACGACCGAGAGAGAAACTTGGTTTCTATGTTACTAAAATCATGAGATCCTCAGTTCGAATCCTACAGGTGTCAGTTGCCAATTTAAATTTACCCCTGTGGTTTCCCCTCCACTAACATCTTTGGGGGCTATGGTTTAACGGCTGGTAACCGCACTTCATACGCAAAAATATATCACTTACCGAGATCTGCGTAAACAGAGTGCTACACCCATAATGGGTAAAAGGCGTGATGATATATTATATTTATAATCATGACAGAAGCAGCCAATATCATAACTACGGGAGATTTGTGCACTTTCTCTCCTGTCGTGAGGAAAAGTTCTTAAATGAATGAACAAAATTAAACAAATCAAAGGTAACTATAATATATTCTTTATAAAATAGTATATACACCGCAGGAGAGAAGTGTATTGTTCCCTTTTCGTATTGTAGCCCTCGCCTACGGCTCGTGCTTCATACACTTCTCTCCCTTAATGAATAATATAGTATTTAGTATGGAGGGGACCTAGAGTTTATAGCGGAATCAGAACCAGAAGGGCGCAATTGTACTGTGGTTCGTTAGCTATCGATTGTGGGTTGTGCTTATCGATGATTAAAACATCAATCGAACAAATCTATTGGTTCTGCAACTGCAGTCATTCTATCGCTTAGCATGGAAGGGAATATTGCTGATTTGGTAATAAACAATTTAATCGTTTCTTTATTTGTTTAGTAAAACGCCTACTCTACTCTAACACTTATCTCAATATTGTTTTGAAGCGAATATGACGCCATGATTTCTGAGGCAGCAAAACCTCGGCTTGTTTATGAATGGCATATTTTTTCTCTTTGGTCAATCGCTTGCGAATCGACGCAGTCCATTGGTAGCTCGCTCTCATAGTCTCATATCGCATATCGGCCACTATAGCCTAAACAATAGTGCACGGTGCACGCGAAAGGGTATTAGCAGGTGGCTATTGGCGATTGCCGTTAGTCTCAAGTCAAACTCCATCGGAACAAGTCGATCTGCTTGCCAGTGAGTGGTTGATTGACTGTGATTACGTTTCTGTACTGAATACAAGTGTGTCAAGTGCTACTGATTATTATCATGTAAGTTTTTCTATTTTTCAACCTATGGGATTCAATCTTGACCACTGGCTTGGTTCACAAGTTGTGTAATCTTGATTTATCCCCCATTATTTTACTGACTATCAAGCTTATTTCTCCAAATACAAAGGAACATAGTTTCATTTACCATATTTATATATTAAATTCTATTATTTTTACCTCTCGCACACAGATATATAGGCTGGTACCACGAGCTCTGTTTCTGGGTGTTTTAAGACAGTGTTTAGGCTCGGTTTTAGAACATTATACAGCGCTAAAATCGAGCCTAAAGCACTGCTCGTAAAACACCTAAAAACAAGAACTCTTGGTACCAGCCATAGGGTCTAGAATTAAAATGTGGAATATTGGTATATTAATGCTTTTAATTTGTATCTATCCAATTTACAGTGTAAATACAAAAGTTATTCAGAACTTTAAAATGCATGCAATAAGACCCATTTGGTTACCTAAATATTAGTATTTCACGATATATCAATCAAATTAAAATCAATATTTATTAACAAAATTGTAACAGCCATAGAAAATTATACAAAAATGAAAAATATTTGCATTTCACACTCAGAGAAAAATGTATTACTTTCAACTAAAAAATATTTATGAGAAATAAATTTTATCATTCAAATACAAACCTAATAGAAAAATAGTTTTAAATAAAAAAATATTTAATTTTGCTTATTTAAAGTTAATATTAGTATCTAATAATTATATATCTGAAATATCGGTAATTGATTATTATCAGTTTTCAAATTACTCTTTATTAAAATTAAATAATTTTATGTTTAATTCGAATAAATTTATTAATATTAAAATAAATGGTGAATTAAATAAATAAATTGTTTGTCTTAAATAAATCGCTTACACTTATTTTAAATAAATATTGTATTGCTACTAATAAATTTATATTTCATTCAAATAATTTCCTCCTAATAAATGGATTTATTTAAATTTCAATAAAAAAAATTGCATTGAAATCCCTATATTCCACATTTCAATTCTACACCCTGTATTTAAGCCAAAAATTGATTAGATTTTGGGAACAATTTATCAACAGTAAGCAATAGGTTATTTGAAGGCCTATCAGAGTTTTTGGACTTATCTTAGTAAATAAATGAGATTAGAGTAAATTTCATTGGAATCAAAAAGTACCTACAGTCTTTATTTGAAACATTTTTCTATATTCTGTTGCCTTCAGATTCAAAAACAGTGTTCGTGTTACCAGCCAATACATTTGGCCCAAATAATTTTTTTATTTGTTATAAGTGATTTATATTAATTTGTTGTTATTTTTCCTTAAAATATTCTTAAAAATATCAAAATTTAAGATACAAATAATCTTTCCCCTTGTAATATCAGAACAATTTTTTAGGTCAAATGATGTGATTCTGGGTATTTTAGAAAAAATAGCCATAGCGTTTTCAATGCTAGTACAAAATGTTCAATTGGCTTTCCTCATTATTGTACATAAAAAAGTGAAAAGCTTGTTGTAGAAGAAATATTTCTGTATTTTTGACACTAACATTTATAATTTAACTGTACCTGGAACAGGAAAAATGACGGAAATGTTTACTGGACCCCTATTCTGTAACTTAGAGCTAACAGCTAGCTCTATAACTATGACGTCATAGCAACAGTGACTGTTTCTATAATCAGAATAACAACTGTTTCTATCCTAGGAATTTTGTAGTGTATAAGTTTTAAAAATTTAGGTTGGTAGCAAATTTGATTCTTTTTGCGTTTGTTTATGCTTACAAATTTTTATTTTTACAGCTTTATCGTTTTTTTTTTTTTTGGTTTTATGCTCTATTATTAGTTTAAGTTCGGTTTTTTAATGTTTGTATATTTTTTCTGAAACCGTCAGGAAAGTACCCACTTTCCTGGCGCATTTGAGTCAGGAAAATAGATCATTACCTGACTCAAAAAAAATAACAACAAAATTTCATAGTCTTTTTCATATCGGTCTTTTGATTTCCTCGGTAGTAAATTTTCTACAGCTGCAGCTGCCTCATTTAGGATTTCAGGAGGAGTACTTAAATACTCCTCACTCTCATTTTCTTCGCTATTTTCCAACATTTTACACACTAAATTCAATTACTTTTGACACAAAAATAATTTTTTCCTCAACCGTCATAAAAGTAGAAGTCCAATATTGTCGCCGCCGGCGTAAAAGTGTATCCTTGGCAACACTTTTACGCCGGCGGCGGACAAAGTAAAATATCATACAAAATAGTAAGGTTGTAATTCAATAATTTGACAATTAAGAATAAAACAAATAAACAAAAATAACAAAATAACATATTTTGTGGCAACTAGAAATACTGGATACGGTAGAATATTTGTTGAAGATTTGAGCATTTTTTAATGTTTTAATGTCTATTTTCTATGTTTGAAGAAAAAATAACATGTGTTATTCGGAGTAAATGTGACTTTGTATGCTTCGCATGTAATTGTCCGACTCGCTTCGCTCGTCGTTCAAACTTACATGCTCAGCACACAAAGTATCACATTTACTCCTAATAACACAATATACTATTCTTATTAGTCGTTGTTTAGTCAACAGTTTTTGTTGTTACCTTGGATACGTAGTTTATCGCCAATATGATTCTTACAAAAAAATTTAAATATTTTGAATTATTCATAATTATTTATTAAATTAAAACGGTTTCAGAAAAAATAGTATACATAATACGTCAGGAAAGTGTCTTTACTGGACTCATCGTATTAAAACAGCTGCTTCGTCTAGTAAAGTATCACTTTCCTGACTTATTATGTAATAATATTATTTAGTTTTATAAATTTCTATAATAATGAAAATTAAAATCTATAAACTGAACCATATAATTAATCAAACTAAAAATAAAAGATAATATAATGATGAACTAACACAAAAAATTGAAATACAAAATATCTAACAAAAAACCATGTTCCCTATACCAAATGTCAAAATAGCTCTACAGACAAAGACAGACATGACGTCATATACCCCTGTTTCCAGTCATCTCCGCTAGACACCACCACTGAATAAAGAAACATTGCTAGTTTAGAGCTAGCTCTAAAGTTACAGAATAGGGGTTCTGGTAATTTACTAATTTTCTTAAAATCACAATTGCCATAAAAAAACAAAACAACTATACCAATTAAAAGTTATTTATTTTTGCTTGTAAATTATACATTTTTAATCTGATGACAGCAGATGACAGATATAAACAAAAACTTTTAATTGGTACATTTGATTTGTTATTTCTTGGCAGTGATGATTTAAAAAAAATACCAATAAATATTTTCGTTATTCTTTCAGTTCCAGGTGCACTAAAATTATAAATATTAGTGTCAAAAATACAGACATTTTTCCTCTACAAAAAACTTTTCAAAAATAGTATTGAAAACGCTGTGGTGCGTCCTTCTATTCACCACCCTGTTTAATTTATTACTTGAAATTTTAGAACCTGTCCTCTTGGAAATTCATTATGTTAAATTATTAACTTTGAAACATTATTTTAATAAACTTATTTCTCTAGGATATTTTAGTAATTTTAGTTGAAGTAGAAAATCTTCGCGAATAATGTGATAATGATTAGGTATTTACAAATGAATAATTAGCTTAAATTTCTTTTTTTTATTGTAATTTAGCACCACAATGTTTGCTAAGTCAATTGAATGAAACATCACAAAAAATATATCTCAGAAATTTAAAGATTAATTTTGGATGTTTCACATTAATGTTTTAATATATTTATCTATATTATAAACCTGATTAAAAAAATCATTAATTATAATTTTAAATATATGAAAATTTCGATGTGTACACAGTAAAAAAAATTATTTGCGATTTGTTAATTATATTTAGTTAATATTGACAAATGTATTGCATTGAATTTGAACAAATATGATAATTTTTTAAATTAATATTTTGTCAATTCTGAACTTTTAGAAGAAATATTTTTAGTTTTAATTTATTAGTTACATTTATAAAATTTATTAAATAGATAGTCAATAATAACAAGTAAATTTAGCTAACATATCAATTTGAAATTGTTCAAGAAAGTTTGTATCCTTTGTTACAACTTAATTTGAAGAACTTGATTTATTGTTCTGCTTCAATAAATTACTAAAATATTTAGCCAAAAGCACATAAAAATAAATGTTCATAATTATTATGCACAAATACAAAAATAATTTGTTACTTGCTAACATATTTAAAACTTGTTAAATTAACAAAAAATAATACTTATCCAATTTCCTGCTTCCTTAATTATTTTATTGAAAAATGTTTCAAATAAAAGTTGAAGAGATTTAATATGAACGTTTTTTTAACCTTTTGTTTAATCTTTTCAACTTTTATTTGAAGCATTTTTACTTGAAATGATTAGGGATTAATTTTCGAATGAATTTATTTGGAAAATCTACAGCACTAATATTTTGTTATACTTGACAGGTATGGAATGGAGAAGAAACGAGCTTGTACTCCGTACCCGTTTTACCGTTCCAGAAGGTCTTCTTCAGACGATAGCAGTAACAGCAACAGCGCAAGCTCTAGAAGCGGCAGTAGCCGTTCCATCAGCTCTAGTTCGATTATTTCCGACTCAGGACCAAAAACAAGAATACTGATACAGAAAAGACGTTACACAAGGGAGCAATACGACGCCGATAGGTCGGCAATGCTGCAATTCTGGCAGGAACACGGCGCCAGCATCGAACGAAAGCGCCAGTCAGACGCAACGCACCCATACAACCGCAACGACGATGACGAGCTGTTAAACACGCGCGGTGTTCCCGAGCCGGGCATGGATGTCCGGTACACCGCCTGCGGTCCGATGTTCCGGTGCCCGGACTGCGTCCACATGGACTTGGCAGATGAACTGGCTGAGCACCATTTAGTGGCACATCCCAAGCAAATGAAACTATTCGCCTGCCTGGACTGCACGCAGCGGTTCGCGCGCCAGGAGATTCTGGATGCGCACAGGATGGCGTATCATCCTGAGAAAGCGTTTTGCTACAGATGCCGTTTCTTGTGCTCTGGTGAGGTATTCATCCGCGAACATGCACTATTGCATGAGTCGCGGGTGATACCAAGATTCATGCCATTAAGTGGTATCACCCTGGAACCCAAGCCTCGTAGGAGAATTCGTATTTTGGAAAGGGTTGACCGGTTGGACTGAAGTGAGTACATATTTTACTATGAAGTGTTTATAATGATGTATTAGTGCGTACATTGATGTATGGTTCTGAATGTTGGGTGTAGATGAAGAAGCATGAACGACGTATAACTGCTGTAGTTAATAAATAAATAAATATAACATCACGCCTTTTACCCATTGAGGATGTGGCACTCTGCTAACCCAGATCTCGGTAAATGATATATTTCTGCGTATGAAATGCGGTTACTAGCCGTCAAGTCATAGCCCTCAAAGTTGTTAGTAGAGGGTGAACCACAGGGGTAAATTTAAATTGGCAACTGTCAGTTGTGGGTTTCCAAATGAGGATCTCACGATCCACAGTTCGATGCGTTGCCACGGAGCGTTTTGTGTTACACCCACTATATTTTAATTCAATAAGACTAATTTCACATTTTGTTTGAAACTTAGAGGCCATCTGGCTCTTCAATTCCTGTGTCACCAGCCTACTATTCTGAATACAAGTTCTCAGCCTGAATCTGAATCATAATGGCACCAAACATCAACCATCCATCAATGCAGAAGGACTAGGATCGCGGCATCATGCTATTTGTAATAATAGATATCTACATACCCAAATCGTTTTGTACAAGTAAGTGGAACAAGACAATATAATAACACAGTACAACAAATTTTTGTATATTTTGTGACTCGGCTCTCTCATTGTGTAACTGGTCAAAGATATAATGACCTCCAAAAAAATATAGTTATAAAAATGAGTTTTTCTTGGCGTGACATTTTCCTAAATTTTCTTTAGTATAAGTGATATCTGTCAAGAGTATGTAAGCTAGCCAAAACTTTTATTAACCATCTAAAACAAATCAGAGCAGAAAAAACGGTAAAAAGCCTAAATTTGTTAAAAATCAAAGTACTGACCGTAAAAACAAATCAGGGACATTATGTGTTTGATTTCCCTTCATTTTAAAACAAAATTAACCAGTTACACATAGAGAGAGCCGAATCACAAAATTGTATTGAACCGTGTAATCCACGACTTTTCAAATGCCAAGTGAGTACAAAAATGATGAGGCGTATCTGTGATTACAACGACTTTGTACAAATGTAATTATCACCTATCATTACAAGCATAATGTCTACTTGGAGTACCTGTCCTAATATTATTAGTGAAAGTACAAATATTGTAAAATAAGTGTATACAATCTAATAATAATTAAGCGTTTTTGGGTTTTGTTCGTAAAATTTTAATTTAAGTTTATTCACAAGCCAAAGGCCTAATAGACCTGAAAAGCTTTTATTCTATCATTATACCAAATACATAACTATTTAATTAATACCTTTAAGTTTATTATATTTAATATTATATTCAGGGTGATGCGTGAAATCGAATGTTGGAAACAATGTTTTTCTCGGATATTACAAATACAAAAAATTTGCTCAGATAAAGTTTTTAATACTTCTAATAAGCTAATTAAAACAGTATAAATTTGATTAAAAAATAGTTCATTTTTCCTAGATACTACTGTAAAATTTTAACATATCTACCTTCTCGTAAATTCTCATAAATTAATAAAGAAATTAGTAAATACAAATCTTATATTGCCATTTAAAAAATGGGACAAAAATAATAATACATATCTAAAAAAATAAACTATATTGAAACAATTGTTTTGTATCTGAAATAACTTCCAAGTTTCGTTTTCATCCTGTATAATCTATGATTAGAATTTCAGTTTTATTTTGTTTAAAATAAATAGTATTACAAATATATAGATAATAAAATATGGATAATATGTGGATTAATAGTCATAGATAATAATTATTGTTCTAATACTGAACTAGTGTACATATATACGTATTTTAGGTAGATTTTGTAATACATATTTTTGTTTAAAAATGTTTTATATTAAAATATGTTGTCGCACTTTGCATGATGAAATATTTCCTGCTGTTAAATGGAAATCCAATGGAACTAAAAATACTCGCTTTAGTTAAACTTGTGTATTTTTTTATCAGTATATATAATAAAAAATTGTTTTGACATCTACAATTTGTTTCTGTAATGTGACTGAAATACCCTTGCCTGTTACAGAGTTTGTTCTTATCGAATGTAAGTAAATGACTACCTGAAAGCTCCAAACTTCCTTCCAATTCAGCAACTTGCACCTTGACACCATAACAATAATCCATACACACACAGACCGGGAATTCAACACCATGTAGTGATACACAAATATTAAATACACTCTCAATACCACAGAAAATAACAGAAATGGGCTCAGTTTTAATCAAAACCAATCGAAACTTTTCCTTGAGGAACAGAGATGCGCATAAGCAGGTTCAAACTTATTTGTTACTGAAATAGAAAGTTTTATTCAATACGTCTGTCTAATAAAATTAATATTTTATGTTATGAATTAGAGCACTAGTTTTTAATTTTTATTTGGAATGGAACGTTAAAATGTAAAATATTAATTTTTTCGTCTTTTTGTTTCTTCTTCGATTACAAATTAAAGTAGAAAAATAAATGAAATTGACAATCGATAAAAAAAATATTTTTGCGAGAAAAATAAAATAAACCTATTTATTCTTAATAACTAAACTCCTAAACTAATGTAAGTAACTAATTTTGAGTCGGCATGCACTGAAAGGTTTATTTTATTTTACCACCGGTCCACCAAGTCCAGATGTAATGACCATGACGTAGCCTTCAATTTCAAAGTTCTGTTGAATGATTCTCTCAATAGCGAGGTAGAGTAAGATTCCAGTGACAACCCAAATCATCAGGACGGAAGTCAAAGCGCCGATGACTTCGGCTCGGTACCAGCCGAATGTCATTTTCCTGGTGGCTGGTCGCGAGCCTACCCATAGAGAAAACAGCGAAATCATGAAGCTTGCAAAGTCGGTGAGACGATGGGCTGCATCCGTAGCAATAGCTAAACTTCCGGATAGACAACCTCCTAGACGGAAATAATACAACAGATGAAAGCTATGTTACTATGCAGAAATTTGACATTTGGAATAGAGTTCATTAACTTTAATGAGTAATTTTGAAAATGAAATTTAATAATTTCTGTTTAAGATTTAGAGGTAACTTAATGATGTTTAGCACATTTAAATACAATTGGTTTTGAGGCACTTACCTATGACCTCTCCCATCATAAAAATCACACATAAAATAGTTGCCAGTATAAGTTTTCTTCTAGCTTTTTTATCAATTCCGTCGTTGCCGTTACTAAATGTATGACAATGTTCGTTTACTGCAAAGAAAAATAATAATATTATACCTATTCTTATAAATTGTTATATTGGGTAAAAGCTTTATGCACAGTAAAAAATGTATAATGAAAATTGACAAAATGTTTAGTCCCACAGAAAGTAACAAATTATTTTTGAGTATTTCGTAACTAAATATGTTTGTGAATATAAATAAAAACATTAAACAACCACAAAATCATCAAATCGCACATAAAATTTTCTATTGTCTGGTAACTCATCGGACTGAGAGATCCTCAACTGGAATCTCGCAGGCGACATTTGTCATTTTAGCTTTACTACTTTGGATAACTTACTAGTTTCCATGACGCTGGATAACTTCTAATCCGTACACAAAATAAAATATATTAATTGTTAGTTTGTCTATGAACTGATCACATTTGAACTTATGAGTCACGGCATGAAGTGTGAAGTTAACAATTCACTTATTAAGCTTGGGCTGAAGTTAACTCTAATGATTTTTTTCAATAATTATCAATTTTTTTTCTTTTTAATTGAGAAGAACTTTTCTGGTATATGTACTGCATCGTTATTCATATTGTTATATATATTTAAAATTCAATATCTTCGTTATGTTACTTTGCAGTGCTAGACAAAGTATAGTTTTTTTATTGTATTTTACTCGCTGTACAAACTCTTTAGATAGTCGCTGCGTTCGTTCCTAGAAGAACTCGTGACAAGAGATGTTTATAAAACTTTTTACATAATATTATTTTGATACTGGAGACTATAAAACATATGACATATAATTACGGTGAAACTGTATACCGGTTGTCTACTTTTTTATACGACATGGACATAGGAAATACAATGCTAAATTTTGTATTTGGCGATAATTCGTTACCTATGAATTTTAGAATAAAAGTATAAATTCAAAAAATTCAGAAATAAAAACTGCACAAAATGAGCCTAAATTTATTGATGTAATACATTTCTGCCATTAAATAGAGGTAAAAAAATATAATTTTTAACTATATCTAGAATACCATAGTAAATGAAACATATACGTATTGTTTGAGTTTGACAGATGACATTTACCATAGTTTTAATAATTATTGACTTGTTTAAATTATTGACACATTTATCATTTAATACAACAAAATACAACTTAATATTTAGCTATAGTAATTTGTAATTTTATTTATACTATCAACCGTTATACACATTTATTTCAGCAGCAATATAACAGTCAATTTAATTTGGATTTTCCGTCATTTGTGAAAGTACATTTAGTTTATTATCGTTCATTCCATTTTCTTCATTTGGTTCATCATTTTTGTTTATTACTCTGCACTTCTTACAAAGAGGGATAACACTGCCTGTTTCATTAAACAGCTTTATAATCGGTCCACGCAAATAAATTGGATGATCCTGATGCAATACGCTAAATAAATCTTTCACTTTTAACGAATTTTCGTCTAAATACCATTTTATCCGTTGAATTTTTTATGGGATAGTATAAGTATACATGATTACTGGTAAATAATTAAATTAAGTTATGACACTCTATAAGTAGCAAAAAATTATAAATTTTATATCATAACAGAAATGTATTACATCAATTAATTTAGGTTCATTTAGGCCAGGTTTTGTTTCTGTTCAATTTTTGTATTCACATTTTTGTTCTAAAATTCATAGGGCACGAACCATTGTCTAATGAAACTTTGAACATTGTATTTCTTAAGTCCTAAAAAAATTCAATTCTACACCCTATATTTAAGAGAGGTATTATGTTTAAGTCAAAAACTAATTAGACTTTGGGAACAATTTATCAACAGTATGTAATAAGTTATTGAAGGTCTATTAGAAGTAAATAAATGAGATAGAGTAAATTTCACTAGAATCAAAAAGAACTTACAATCTTTATTTGAAACTATTTTCTATATTTTGTTGCCATCATATTCAAAAACAGAGTTCATGGTACCAGCCAATAGTTTAGGCCCAAATGATTTATTTATTTGTTATAAGTGATTTTAGTTAATTTATTATTTTTCCTTAAAATATTCTTAAAAATAACCAAATTTAAGATACAAATAAATTTTCCCTTTATAAGATTAGATCAATTTCTTTTAAGTTATTATAAATGTCTTAATTGGGCCAAATGATATGGTTCTGGATTTTTATATTTTAAAGCTTAATGGTAAATTTTATTTTATACAAGGCGGTAAATCGAAGGACGCACCATAGCGTTTTCAATGCTAAACTCGGCAACAAAAAAAACGCGCCACTTGAAAATGCACGAAAAAACGCGAATTTTCAAACCGCTGTAACTTTGTTCAGTTTCGACAAAAATGGATGAAACTTATTTGATTATGACTGGCGAACCATGGACATATATTTGATTCTTAAATCATAAAGCAAAGAGCGGGAATTGAGAACCGAGAACGTTTAGAATTGAGAAAGACAAAAAGTTACTAAAAGGAAGCTTAGTGCGCAACTCCGAAATTCTCGCGCCAGTTGAGGACGAGAAAGATCTGGATTTGCCGATTTCAGGTTATGTTGTTCCATGTCTTCAACTGCAAACAGGTATTGTGCACGTGTGTTCCTTTTTAAAGAAATCAGTGTCGACTCGTTTATAACGCTTGCGTTGTGTACATAGATTCCTAACCGTTTCTTCAAATAGCATCGCATGGTAAAGCTCCTTTCATTATATCTTGTATCTTGTTCTCTGCTCAATAATCTAAGGTTTCAGCATTTGATTTAGACATTTTTTACTCAAATTAAATAAACAAATTATATACTACTAACTTGATTATGAATAATGTTCAATATTTGCTCGAATACAATTCCATTTCATTGGACTTATTATAAAAATTGAATTTTCATAGTCTTGAAGGTCGTTTTAGCCTTTATTAAAAAAGCAAAATAAAATTTGTTCAGCGATTCAGATGCAGTTATCTAATCTCTTCAACTTGTGTTTGAATCATTTCCCCCTAAAATGATTAGGGATTAATTTTCGAATTAATTTATTTCAAAAATCAACAGCACTAATATTTTTTATATTTTACAGCTCCACAATGGAGGAGAAACGAGTTTGTACTCCGCAGCCGGATAATCGTGCCAGCATTTCTTCCGCAGACGGTAGCGCAATATGCAATACCAGTAAAAGCTCTAACAGCTACAGAGGCCCTACCCTGAGATCTAGATCGAAAAGATTCAAGTTTGAACCAGAACCAATACCAACAGCAGAGCCAGTGTCTGAACAAGAACAACTGATAGAACCAAAAAAAGAACCCGTGTCCGAACAAGAACCAGTGTCCGAACCAGGACCAGTGTTCGAACCGGAACAACTGTTAGAACCAAAAACAGAACTAGAAGTAGAACTACCACTAGAACCGAAACCAGAAACAAAACAAAAAGTTAAAATACTGATAGAGACAAGACATCACATCGACCCAGTGCGTCTTCCCAAGTATGTGCCCGACGTCAATGGTCCGCTGTACAAGTGCCGGAAATGCAGGTACATAGCTAGGGTAGAAACAATGACTGATCACTATATGAAGAAACACCCTAAGCGTCTGACACTAGTCACCTGCCAGGACTGTTCGAAGCAGTACGCGTGCCAAGAGAATCTGGATACTCACCGCTTGACTTTTCATGAGGGTCAAGCGTATTGCCTCAGATGCAATGTCTTTTGCACGGGTGGTATATTCATCCGAGAACATGCTTCACACCACCCGCGGCAGATTCCAAAACACGAGCCTGCAAAAGATGGCACCCGGCAACATGAGCCTCGTAAGAGAATTTGTATTTTGGAAAGGATTGACCGGTTGGACTGAAGTGAGTACATATTTTACTATGAATTATGTTAAAGTCTTTGCTTTATTTATGGTTGTTGAAAATATGAATAGTATGTTTTCGAGGGATGGTCATATTGACCGGGAGATTGGAAGGCGGGTGTCTGCAGGGTGCAAAGTATTGGGTGCTCTGGGTAATTTACTCGAAACGTGAATGATGTGTGATTGAATGTTGGTTGTGGATGAAGAAGCATGAACGGCGTATAACTGCTGTAGAAATGAGATATTTGAGAGGAGAGTGATCGTGTCCGGAATACATTGGTGTGTTCATGCGTCTTCATCCACAACCAACATTCAGAACCATACATCAATGTAAGTGTGTGATTGAGAAGAATGCTGTTAAAAAAGTGGGAGTTAATCAGTTGAGGAGGTTTGGCCATCTTGAGCGAATGTCGAATGAAAGGTTAGTGAAACTAAAATATAGAGGGAGAATGATTGCATGGGCGTCCGAGGAATAAATGGTTGGTTACTATTGAAGGTTTGTTGCGTAAACGAATGTGTTTCGGAGTTCATGCTACCCCAATTGGTGGAATATAGCGTGTTGTTATGTATGCATGTATGTAATAGTAAATATTCCACCATAATTAATATGAAAGAAAAAATTAAATATTTTGTAAATTATCATTATTTAATTTTTGCAGTTACAAATCTTAGTAAACGAATTTTTTTTTACTGATTAACATGCAAAAATAAAATGCTGTTTCCCCATATTAAACTCGCGTTTTGTGTTACACCCCCTATATTTTAATTCAATAACACTAATTTCACATTTTGTATCAAATTTAGTGTCCATCTGGCTCTTCAATTCCTGTGTCACCAGCCTACTATTCTGGAGAAGGACTATGTTCGCAACATTATGCTTTTTGTAATAATATCTATATACCCATATCGTTTTGTACAATATAATAACACAGTACAACAAATTTTTGCATTTTTTTGTGACTCGGTTCTCTCTTTGTGTAACTCGTGCATTTTGCTTTAAAATAAAGTCCTACACAAAAATAGAGTTATAAAAATGAGTTTTTCGTGGCGACATTTTTCCTGAATTTCTTTAGTATAAGTGATAGCTGTTAAGCATATGTAAGCTGGGCAAAGCTTTTATTGACCATTTAGAACAAATCAGAGCAGAAAAAAAAACGGTAAAAAAGCCTAAATTTATTAAAAATCTAAATCCATATAAACAAATCAGGGACATTAAATATATGATTTCCCACAAAGAGAGAGCCAAGTCACAAAAACGTGTTGAACCGTGTCATCCACGACTTTTCAAATGACAAGTGATCTGTGATTACTTTATACAAGTGTAATTATCACGTGTCATTACAAGCATAATGTGTACTTGAAGTACCTGAAGTAATTAAGCGTTTTTGGGTTTTGTTTTTTGAAAAGCATTTATTCTATTGTTATTTAATTTAATTAATATCTTTAAGTTTATTATATTTAATATTATATACTGGGTGATGGGTGAAATCGAATGTTTTTCTCGGAAGTTATTACAGATACAAATTTTTTTTTATCTGTAATAACTTCCGAGAAATACCATGTGCCAAATTTTGTTTTCATCCTGTATAACCTGTGATTAGAATTATAGTTTGTTTTCATTACCAAAAAATAGTATTACAAATACGTAGATAATAAAATATGGACAATATGTGGATTAATAGTCATAGATAATAATTATTGTTCTAATACTGAACTAGTGTACATATATCCGTATTTTAAATAGTTTTTGTAACATATATTTTTGTCTAAAAATGTTTTGTTATATGTTGTTGCACTTTGCATGAAGAAATATTTCCTTCTGTTAAATGCAAATCCAATGGAACTAAAAATACTCGCTTTAGTTAAATTTGTGCATTTTGTAATCTCATTTTTTATCAGTATATTTAATACAATTTGTTTCTGTAGTATGACTGAAATTCCCTGTTACAGTGTTTGTGCTTATCGAATGTAAGTAGTAACTGCAGAGCGCCCTTAACTATTTACTCCAAACTTCCTTCCAATTCAGGAATTTGTACCTTGACTTATCTGTATAATCCATACACAGACACAAACACAAACCGGGAGTTCAACACCATGTAGTGATACACAAATATAAAATACACTCTCAATACCACAGAAAATAACAGAAATGAACTCAGTTTTAAGCAAAACAAATCGAAACTTTTCCTTGAGGAACAGAGATGCGCATAAGCAGGTTCAAACTTATTTGTTAGAAATAGAAAGTTTTATTCAATACGTCTGTCTAATAAAATAAATATTTTAGTTTAAATATTTTATGTTATGAATTAGTGCACTAGTTTTTAATTTTTATTTGGAATTGAACGTTAAAATGCTTCTGCTTCTTCGGTTACAAATTAAAGTAGAAAAATTAATGTAAATGACATTTAAATATATTTGGGAATACGACACTCAGCTACAGTAGATCTCGATTAAAAAAATATTTTTACACGAAAAATAAAATAAACCTTTTTAGTATTACTAATATAAATAACTAAGCTACTAAACTAATGTAACTAATTTTGAGTCGGCGTCAAACAAACAATCAACGAACGCTAACGTAAATTTTGTTACATTAATTTAGGAGTTCAGTTATTAATACTAAAAAGGTTTATTTAATTTTTCCCTTTTCAGTTTCTTTTTCTTTTTTCAATATTTTGTAAAAAAGTTATGAATTTTTAATTTTTTTGGCTACTTATTTTTCTATCCTTAGGGATGGATTTTTTTCAAATTCAAATAGAACCAACTTCGAAAACAATCATCTTAATGCGACTAATCTGTATAAAATTTTGCTTGGTCATTTATAAAAAAATGTACGCGTCCTTTTTTTCGTCGATTTTAATAACAAACTATTATTATTAAGTATGCTTAGACTTGCTTTAATTCCACAATTATTGAATATCAAATGTAGAAAAAATGCCTTCTTCGACGACCATAAATAAACAAATAGTTACAGAACTAAATTAGTTTATATATTTTAAGTATTTTATAATATATATTCTAAAATACAAATCTCACTTATTTATTTAAAGTAAAATACATTAATCTGCAGGAGTTTTACACTGTTTACAGTCTTCCATATTTTCATCAAATTCCTCAATCTGTAGTGTCATTTCGAAGAAGTTGTATTTGTCATGAATGTTGCCTGTTGCCAACATAAGAATATGTTGCGGGCTCGCTCCTGGTCCTGTAAATAAAAATTTGAAACGTTATGTTCATTTTGTGATATTGCAAATTTTTATAAACTGCTAAACGAAGATCAATAAATCAATATTATTTTGCCGCAAAGGTAGAAAATTCTCCTTATTTCACGACAAATAGGCAGATGTACTTGCACTGAGATTCTGTACGTTGCCAGGATCAAATTGAAGACCGTTTGTCTACAACTCGGGAACGAATTCAATTTTGGAAATCATAATCTTTTCAGCAAAAATACTTTTAAAATTTTGTTCTAGTACACTTTTTTTTACAAAGAAGGGAAACAAACTAACTACTTAGGTCATATGCCTCTTCATAAATGGATGAGAGTGAATTCATAAATAATCATGCTGTTCAGTAGGATACAAACTCACGACCTCTGGTGTGCAAGGCAAGTGACATTCTAGTACAATTATTATTGGAAATGCGACACTGCGGTCTAAGAAACCCCACGATTTTCATCTAATTTTCCACATGCGCAGCATTCGCATAACTTCGATGCCACCGCGTTGTAAATTCAGTTTCGATAATTCTAAACAAATATTCAATATGTAAAATCCGTAGAAAAATTACATCGGTTATGAGAAAATAGGTTTGCATTTCTTGGGGTTTTCCCGACCCCAGTGTGACGTTAATTTAACTGTGAAAGTAGTGTGATTGTCCAAGTTTAAATTAGCGGATCAAAAGATAAAATTTTAAAATATACTTACTGATAGCCAGGTGAGCAGAAAGAGCAGTTTTATCTAAACTTAATGCCCAAATTCTCAAATTATGAACCCTGATAACTCCATCAATATTTAAAAATGTGTCCATAACTTCGGTAAAATCGATTCCTTTCGGCATACCTTCCATCAAAACCAACAAAGTGTCCTTGATAATTGCGTAGGTGGTAAACAACACAAGAATCGAAAATAAAAAGGTACAAATCGGATCGACAATATTCCACTCGGGCTACAAATATTTTCATATTGTATTATTTTTTTTAGTAAAAATAAATAGAAAAAATTGTAACCTTATAATAAATGACGATAGCAGCGACCAGCACCCCGAAGCTCTGGATGAAGTCTCCGATGACATGTATGTATGCGGCTCTGACGTTGATGTTTTCTTTTTCGTGAGCGTGTCCGTGTTGTCCCTCAACATCGTTGTTGTTAATGTGCGAGTGCCTGCTGCCACCTCCATGGGAGTGACTGCCGCCTCCTCCGTGGGTGTGGCCGTGCTGGTGTAACGTGAGACCCATTCTGCACAGGAAGAGGAATTTAAGAAAAGACCCTCTCCGTAAAGAAACATACGAGGTGTGGCTATTAAGTAACTGGATTACTAGTACAAAATTCATGCCGAGCGAAAGAAATGCTGATTAAACAAATTGGGGTGTGAGATAAATTTATAAATACATAGCAAGTGGGAGTAAGTCAGTTGAGGTGATTTGGACATGTTGAGCGAAAGTCGAATGAAGCGTTGGTGAAACTAATATGTGAGAGGAATGTTTGGAAGAGATTGATTGTTGGTTGACTGTGTACCGTGTTGTTATGTATGTAAGACGTAAAGTGTGAGATACTGAGTTTACTAGTTAGTATTTCTTACATCAAATTAACAGCAACACCAAGTCCAGAGGTTATGACCATGACGTTGGCTTCAATTTCAAAGTTCTGTTGAATGACTCTCTCAATAGCGAGGTAGAGTAGGATTCCAGTGACAACCCAAATCATCAGGACGGAAGTCAAGGCGCCGATGACTTCGGCTCGGTACCAGCCGAATGACATTTTCCTGGTGGCTGGTCGCGAGCCTACCCACAGCGAAAACAGCGAAATCATGAAGCTTGCAAAGTCGGTGAGAAGATGGGCTGCATCGGTCGCTATCGCCAAACTACTTGATAGGTAACCACCTGGACGGAAATAATACAATAGATGAAAGCTATGTTACTATGCCGAAATTTGACAGTTGGTTCGTGTGATCTAATTTATAATTTACTTTTATCATTGTGTTGAATAAATAGCTCCGTGGTAACGCATCGAACTGTGGATCGTGAGATCTTCAGTTCGAATCCCACAGCCGACAGTTGCCAATTTAAATTTACCTCTTTGGTTGCCCCTCCACTAACAACTTTGGGGGCTATGACTTGACGGCTGGTAACAGAACTTCATACGCAAAAATATATCACCTACCGAGATCTGCATAAGCAGAATACCACACCCAGAATGGGTAATGATTTATTTATATATTTATTTGAATTTTATTAATTATTTCGAATAGAGTTTATTAACTTTAACGAGTAATTTGATAATTTTTGATTAAGATTATGAGGTCAACTTAATGATGTATAGTACATTTAAATACAATATATTTTGATGCACTTAATAGCACTTACCAATTACCTCTCCGATCATAAAAACAACACATAAAATACTGGCCAGTATTAGTTTTCTTCTAGCTTTTTTATCTATTCCTGTGTTACGATTTCTGTGACAATGTTCGTTTACTGCAAAGGAAAATAATAACATTTAATTCTAATAAATTGTTATATGGGGTAAAAGCTGTATGCACAGTAAATTTATAGTGAAAATTGACAAATTATTTAGTCCCAGACAACATTTAACAACCGCAAAATTATCAAATCGCACATACAATTTTCTACTGTCTGGTAACTCATCGGACTGAGAGATCCTCAACTGGAATCTCGCAGGCGACATTTGTCATTTTAGCTTTACCACTTTGGATAATGTACTAGTTTCCATGACGCTGGATAACTTCTAATCCGTACACAAAATAATATATATTTATTATTAGTTTGTCTATGAACTGATCACACTTAGACAAGCTGTGGCTTCGAAGTACAGACCAGATAGCTAAAATTCGAACTTTTGAGTCATGCCGCGAAATGTAAAATTAGTAATCTTGAGCTGAAGTTAGCTCCAATGATTTCTTTCAATAATTGTCAATTTTTTCTTTTTAACCGTTAGCATATACATATCTTTTCTTGTATGTGTACTGGATCGTTATTCATTTTGTTATAAATATATATTTTTTTAAATTACATTTCTTCGTTATCTTACTTTGCAGTCGTAGACAAAGTATAGTTTAATTTTACTCGTATAAACTCTTTAGATAGTCCTGACTAAAGAGATGTTAATAAAACTTTTTATATAATATATTGTTATGATACTGGAGACTATAAAACATAGCAAATATTATTACTGTGAAACTGTATACCAGGTGTCTACTTTGTTTATAGGACATAGGAAATACAATGTTAGAATTTGCATTAGGTGATAATTCGTTACCTATGAATTTTAGAACAGAAGTGTAAATTCAAAAAATTTTCAGGAACAAAACTGCACAAAATGAGCCTAAATTTATGAATGTAATATATTTCTGCCATTAGATAGACAAAATAAAATTTATAATTTTAAACTATTTCCAGAGTGCCATGGTCAACTAAACGTACAAACAGTTGTATTGTTTGAGTTTAACAGATGACATTTGGCATAGTTTTAATAATTATTGACTTATTTGAATTATTGAGATATTTATCATTTAATACAACTTAATATTTAGCTATAGTAATTTGTAATATAATTTATTCTAAAATAAAAGCAATTTCTGGATTGCAGTCACACATATAAAATTTGTATTTCAACCTCTACCGGTTTCTATCCCACATGGGTCTTCTTCAGGAGCTACAAATAGTTTTTTCAAATTAATCACAAAACATCAGAGAATAAAATGCTAATTTAAAATATAACAATACTTTGCCAATAAAAACATTTTAAAATAATAAATAATTAAAAACGGACATCGTACTTAACACACATGGAATATCTTATTTAAACTAATTAACTACAAGTTTATATATTATTGTTATATTTCCTGAAGAAGACCCATGTGGAGTAGAAACCGGTAGAGGTTGAAATACAAATTTTATATTTGTGATATTGTTTTTATTTGAATACAATCGCAGTCAAGATGCTTACATATTATTATTTATACTATCAACAGTTATCCACATTTATTTCAGCAGCAACTTGACACACAATTTTATTTGGATTTTCTGTAATGTATGAAAGTACATTTAGTTTATTCTCGTTTATTCCATTTTTCAGTTTTATAATCGTACCACGCGATCCTGATTTGATTTAACGAATTTACGGCTAAATACCGTTTTATCCGTTGATTTTTTTGTGAGATAGTGTAAGTATATATGATTACTGATAAATAATTTAATTAAGTTAAAAATTATTATTTTAAACTTTGACACTCTGGAAATAGTAAAAAATTATAAATTTTATTTTGCGTCTATCAAGAAATTTAGGCTCATTTATTCCAGGTTTTGTTTCTGAACATTTATTGTTCCAAAATTCATAGGGAACAAACTATTGTCTAATGAAACTTTTTACATAGTATTTCTTATGTCCTATGTAAAAAGTAGACACCCGGTATAATTAGCGAAATAGATTATATCGACAATTCGACTATAGCAAACGCGTTAGAATTTATATTAGGTAAAACGAGACATATGTGCCAGATGAAAATGCGACCTCTGCAAAATGTGTTAGATTTGTTATAATGAGTGCCATTTCCTCCTAATTCTGCGAGGAATGTTATGCTAATGCATGATTAAAATTATAGCTCGTAGTACAATAACATTTACAAGTTGAATTTAGACTACATGTATTAGCAGAAAATATTGTTTCAAATACTTACTCATGTTCGCTGTATGTGTATGGTCTAGAGTTTGATTACTTTTGGATAATGATTCTTCGCCTTCAACTATTTGTCCTGTTACAGTACAACATCCTACACTGGGTTTCCCATGCACACAATAAATTACTTTTAATGGTGAATTTGTTGAACTTCCGTTTTTCTCCAAACTGCCATAACTAACTTTGCCTTCATTTCTACAACAATATGAAGCCACACTTAATATTTGTAATTCGTATGAAATAAATGCAGTTTATTCAGAAATCCGTATTCTAGCATAATGCACTTAAATAAATAACTTACAAAACTAGCGAATGCTTTTCGTCATCTAAACCCATTTTGAGTTAGTTTTCTCTGTCGGATTCGCAAAAAAATCAAACACCATGCACGAACAGAACTTATAAAATAATTATCTTGATAAATCTATGATTTATAAATAATAAAGTCAAGTACTGAGCGAGATATGCTCGGAGATAGTGCACCCGAGACCAACAATTTTAAGAATTGTGTACGAAGCATTATCTTGTTATTGACTACTGAGAAACAGAACCAATGCTTATTTTATATATTATTTGTCCAACTGTCAAGATAACATTATTTCTTTTTCGTACATTTGCAGCAGAACTTTTAAATTATATATTATAAAATAAGTGTACCTCATTTTAAATGATTCGATGTTCAAATTTATGGTTAAGATTATATTTTACCTATAAATGTCAAACATGTTTAAACTTACATATTTTTTTGATGGACTTCGGATTTAATTTTATGAAATACTTAAAAAATAATAATATCAATACGTGATAAATTTTATCTGGTATTTATTGTAGAGTAGATTTTTTCAATTTTTATCATTCAATTAATATAATTTGTCCGGCTTTAAAGAAAAAAAATCTGAAATCTTTTCAGTTTCAATAACCTTCATGTGATTTAACTTGAAATTATTTGTTGGTATGGATCATATTTCAACTAAACAATATTTTTAATAAAGATAAAATAAACTCATATATTTGAAAATATAATTAGCTATTATTTTTTTATACTAAGTAATAAATAAATATATCACGCCCTTTACTCATTTCTGGGTGTGACACTCTGCTCAAAACAATTTTGAAAATTTATCGGCTGTGAGGCTCGAACCGAGGATCTTACGATCCACAGTGCGCTGTGATACAACGGAGCTCTTTTAATTGAAGATATTAATTTGCATGTTTGTTAAAAAAATCTCCTTTATAGTTTATGGACATTTTTTTAAACAGATGTACTCTGTTTATACTCGTAGTAGATCTTTGCGCACATAGATTATTTGTTTATATCAGTTTTTGATATTATATTATCAATTTAATGTAGAAATAAGATAATACAGTATACAGTGCATAGGTATCGATAATTTGATAATGGAATTGTATCATAAAAGTACTACTTAGACATATTTTGTTGACAAAGCACGGCCATGTACTACTAGTTTTACATTTAGCAACATAAACAAAAAAATCAATGTGATATTCCAAGCAATTTTCTTAAAACAAAAGCATGTTTTGTTTTCCCACGCTGTTTTAACTAGTGTAAACGTACGGAAATGAGGTGAACTCATAAAAAATTTAAACCTAGTGTTAGGAAGGTATACGGTCCATAATCGCGTGAATAGTGCTTTGGTACAACAAACAAGTGCAACTCAACTGCTGGTGCTGGGTAGCTGTGCTGTGCTGTGAAATAGTTGAATGTCTATGGTCGCTAGGAGATACCTGTGCCGCTGTGCGTGTATGAAAATTCTCCCAGATGGCATCTTGGCTGTAACATGGCATGAATCAGAATCAGTACTCTCATTTGTCAACAGAAACATCATTTTGTAAACAGTTAAATGTGAGCCAATTGAGTATGTTGCTATTTAATTCTGAGGCTATAGTCAAGTGGTTAGTGTTTTAAACTGTGCTATGATATTTCTCATTCAATATAACACAAATAAGTTTGGCCAAATGACATGGGAATTTGTACGAGACGACATTTTTTGTTGTCTGTGTGTATTTTACAACTGGTGTGTATGATTTGAATTTTTTATTTGTTTGTATTTATAGCATCTGATTGTTTGGTTAAATTTTCTAGATTTCAACCGTCATACGACAAGTGTTCGATTTTTTGGGTTATATGTGGATACCTATACTAGTAAATTTTTTCGAAATCATTTTCATTATTTTTGGATTTTTTGGAGCTTTCCAATATCAACCAAAATATGTTATTTCGGTAAGTAAGTCACTTCATATAATACAACGCATTCGTTTATATATGCATTTATTTTAGTATTCAGTGTGGAATTTAGTTCTGCTAGCCTGGAATTTATTTTTAGTATGCTTATATTTAGATATTGGTATATTAAGTCACCAGGTAATTTATTGTGACACCACTTGATTCTACCTACTTGACCATGACAAATCATTTTACAGGACAGCAAAGTCTTGAAATTGGACCCGGAGAGTGCAAGTTGGTGGCAAAACAATGGGCCAGGATGTAAAGTGACTTACAACACAACTGGGATTCCTAAACCAGACATTGTTACAGACTGCGTGGTTGAATATGTACATGTTGAGATCTTCCAAGCCAGCTTGCAGTGCTTGCTTGCGGTAAATATGCTCCATTTACTACTCACATCTCGCTACTAAGGCCATTTTCAATTTTACCTGAACTGTGAATAGAAACCACTCCTATTATTTATTTATCAACAATAGTATCCACCCAGATATCAATAGGTAATCGATTTGCAATCAATTACTGTAATTCAATACTAGTAGATTTTTTCAAACTAATTCACTCTCCACAGGCTTTATCTGACAGATAATTATCTGGTACTTCATAAAAAGATGGAAAATTAGTATGAAAAATTATAAATATTGTATGCATATTGTTAATTTTTACTCAAAATCTATCCTAGTGAAAATAAATAGTTTCATTGCGTTATTGGTAAAAATAAGAATAAAACTGATCCGTATTTTACTAATGAATGTGCACTTTGAAAGTATTTTGTAATATGCTTATGCGAATTAACGGGAACAAATAAATAAATAATGCTTTCCATGATAAGCTGCATCTGCGCTGTATCTGTAGGTGAATTGAGATGAATTTGTGATATATAATAAAGAAATATATTTCTAGCTTGTTGGTTGCGTGACGGGAATCTGCCTCGGCAGCACGTACTTAGAGAAAGACGACAGTTGTAAGTATTCAGTGCTTGAAGTTCGTTCTAACCAAAAACAACCTATACACAAAAGCACACTATCACAATGAATTTATACTTTTAACAACACTATGATAGTACGGTAATTGATTCGGTCGGTAGAAGGGTGCTAAAATGTTACACAGCTTGACTAACACTTCACGACCACTATTTCCAACTAGCAAATGATATTCTTCCAGTTGATTTCATCGGCGGATTTGAACCCCACATCGTGTGGTGAGTAACACTAGACCTCGCAACATGACATGTAGGTGTATAGTAGGTTAACGTTACCGCATCTTGTAGGATCTTCATACGCTGAATGTTCGTTCACTTTATTTCTCGGTGTGGCCCTACTTGCCAAAGGCCGATGTATTCAATTATCTAAGTTTGTCAAACTATGTGTTATTATCTATTATTTTTAAGGTATTTCGCTACCGTATTGTATTGTTTTAAGATTTGAATTAATCCACGAACTCGTAATATTTTATAAAGAACAGTCCTAGTTCTTGTATCCTATTTATAGCACCCCGCCATTTTAATACATCCAAATGTGATGATTAAGAACACAAGTTTGAAATTTGCTCAGTAGAAGCCTGTAAGCAGCATAACGAGTTTGACAAACTTAGGATGAAGTACGACGGCCTTTAAATCTAGAATGTTGTGTTTTTCAGTTGAGTTCTTGGATGGGGATTGCAGAACTCCCGAGCATTTAGTCATGCAACCAATGTACGTGAGCGAGACTAATTTGTCCCTAACCGCTTCCCAAATCCCGTCTCGATATAACAGGAGAGTCGGCGCGTTTAACAGCCCCACGCCCACAGATAGCGTTCACTTGTGTGCCACACCTGACTATACTGACGATGACGACCGCCAGAACCCCGCCAAAATGTACTATCACTTGAACGTAAATCCTTACGGGCACGCGCCGATGTCCAGGCATTTGAATCGCGCGCCGCACAGACCCAAAGTCGCGCTTCACGTGGATAGAATCCGCACCAGTTACCAGGAGCACGAACCGGTGCCCAGGTCCTTGTCCTACGACAGACTTAACCAGCACCGAACTGAAACCTTTGACAATAACAGACCCAAATCTTTGTACTCTAGTATTTTAGAATAGTGACGAACTGATCTTGGTGTAGGGTTGCCAACACTCCTGTCATTTCTCATTTCCCAGATTGCTCCTTTTATATTATCATATTTTATTCATGGATCGTTTACCATTTTTAACCGATGAAAAAAGGAAAGAAGTTGACGTGTATATTTTTTTTATATATGACCACTCATAACTTTTTACAGAGTAGTTCGATTTCGATGATTCTATTTTTATTGGATAGAGTATACTTCGAAGTTGGTCCCATTTAAATTTAAAGGGTAGGAAAATAGGGGATGATTGTTCATCCACTGAATTTTTACCTGTTAGCCGATTCTACCACGCTTAAATTTGTACTGAAATTGGTTTCATGTGAATTTGAAAAAATATTCCAACTCTAAGGGTAGAAATATTAGGTAGCAACAAAAAATTTAAAACTTTTTTAACAATAGATTAACCGGCGAAAAAAGAAATTGGAAACCGAAAAATAAAATAAACCTTTCTAGTCTTAATAACTAAGCTCCTAAACTAATATAACTAATTTTGTCAAATCAACGAGCGCCGACTCAAAACTAGTTACTTACGAGCTTAGTTATTAAGACTAAAAAGGTTTATTTTATTTTTCGCTTTTCAGTTTCTTTTTTCGTCGGTTTAATTCTTTGTTAAAAAGTTTTTATAAAATTGACGAATCTTTCAGTAAAATCCACCTGACCGTGCATAAAATATATTATTCGGAACTTATTTCTTATTTCCGTGTCCGGAAAACAGGGTTATATACAACAGAGTGCCGAAAGTGCTTTATTATTACTTAGAAGAGAAAAAATATTTATTAAAAATAATTAACAGAAAGTTTTACTTTGGTGAACGACGAAATTCTTTTTGTTGTTTTCCTAGCTCGATTCTTTCCTTTAAGGTTGGCAACCTAATTTGGTTGTATTTTAATTTTGGTTGTAAAGTATTTATTGTTGTTTCATATATGCATTCTGGCACAGCTTGTTGCATGCATGTTGGTTTTGAGCATGTCTTACTGTCTCTATTATGTATTACTAAAATTATATCTGTAGATAATAAAATATTCTGTGTTTTCTACTTCTTTAGTTATTACTTTTAACCTTTTCATTTGCTTTCAAGTATTAGCGTTTTCCGGCAAGGAAACAATGGGACAAACCGAATAATTAAGAACAACTTTTTGGACTATTTCTTTCTTAAAACTCTCCCACGTTTTCAGTGTCAATTATTTTGTCATTCTAGTATAGTTTTTGTTTGAATTACACATGGGAAAACAACCGTTGAATTGTGAGCGTAATTTTTTATAATTAAAAATGAATAACAAAAGGTTGTTCCTATTAATAAATCAGTGATATCTTAATTATCCGTTTTCGATTATGAATCGGATAATCGAGTTATACTGTAATGGCAAAAATATGTCTCCACGAACTATAGCAAGCTTTATTCCAACAGCAGCACATAGCGTCGGCCGCAAATCAAATAAACGCACATCCCTGTACTCAATCGAATTCTCTCCACAACATGACAGCCGCCAGGCTGACAGCGACAGCATGGAGTACGGCAACGAGTTGCCGCAGCCAGTGTCTCCGAAACCCATGACCCCACGACGAGTGAAACGACGTAGTGTCATGACCAGGGGCTCCACGTCACGACATTCCACCAGCAGCCGGCGATACTCCACCGCCAGGTCCAGCACCAGGAGTTCCCGGAGGATGGTGCAGAACCCCGTCACACAGATCATCGAACAGCAACAAAAAGCGCCCGCGCAGAATCCTGTGGGATTTGAGTGTTCCACTCCAACGGGAAGTAACACGATTGATCCACTTCCAGTTTATTACAATCAGGTTGTTGCGAATCAACAACCGAATCAATGGCAGGTTAATGGACACACCAACCCCACGTACCAGCAGTCTTCAAATCAGTCGCTGAACGAACAAGATGATCTTGATGATCTGTATAATAATAGACCTGCGTCTGTTAGATCTAGCTATTCGAATTTTCATGGAACGAGAGCAATTAGTTACGGAGCACCCCAATATTATCACAGTCATGCAACGCCACAAGTTCCGCAGAAAAGAGGCACTGCAAATCGGCAGTCGTTGCGGTCAACGGCTTTTCTAAAAAATGGTCCACCAGCGTATAGTATTCAGGGACAAAATTCGGTCGATTCGGAAACTACGATTTGATTTTCATTGTGACGTGTTTGTGATAAATATTTTGTTAAAAAGCCCGTATGACACTTACAATTTTTTTCTACATTTTTATGTCAATTTTTCTGTACAATTTTGTAAGAAAGTGAATCATTGAAAGAAAAAATGGTTTCTGTATGTAGCGTACGTCAATCTTTTTGTTAAACGCACAATTGCATATTTTAGTCAAGATATTCAATCTACGGTTTCTTTTGTTTTTACTTAACTTAAAAGGTAACGTTCGTTGCTGTATAATTTTATTATTATATTTATATTTTATAATGAACAACGAAGATTTCTTGACTTTGGCTTTAATTAAATTTCAAATTGTATTTCACAGACAACCTCAAATTGCACTTTACAGCCGCTCAAATAACGTTTTGTGATTTATGTCTGTGCATTTCTGTACGCATTATATAATACGTTTGAATGTTAACTTTTGAAAAAATTCACATAGAAATGAACAGAAAAAAATTGAGCGTGCCATACGGGCTTAATTGTTCTTTCATACATTGCATGACAGACTATAGTTTCTTTTTATAGTTATGAGATGTATATTTGCATCGACGGATTTTTCGCATTACCAAAGTATTAATTATATATTTTTTTTATTTATATTATGTCTTTCATGCATCATGTAAAACACTCGTATATTTACCGATGAAATGATGTTTTATTTACACGATGTAAATCTATTTATTTTCATTTTCAAATGAAACGTAAACAGACTCGAATTTTAATAAAACACAAATGTATTAAAATAAATAGTCTCCTCATTATTTATGTACAACAGATCCTATATTTATATCATCACAAATATCTTTTAAGTTTGTAGTGCTAATAGTGAGTTTAAAAAGGGCGCATTTTTGAAACTCCATTTTAGCTCATCATGCGACATATAGATAGCGCCTTAGGTAAATAAAGTACTATGTTTACATTACAATTTTGGTATTGAAATATAATGTGATTTTGTAGCAATAATGTATGAAATTCATTATAATTGAAACAGTGAATTTTTAAATTAAATTAAATACCCAAAAAAATGAGATCTTCAATTTTATTTGTCCAAAATATACACAATGAAATGTGTGAAAACAAATAATAACTGTCATGTAATTGTCATTGGTTGTGATATCTGTGGACATGTCATGGAAGTCTCAGATTTGGGAAAACGATTGTTTAAATATCAATTTAAAATGTTATAGTGATACGTGATAAAATTAAAAACCGTGCTTAAAATTTTTGAAGAGTTCCCTTGCTTTTCGCAATGTGTATTTCGCCATATAATTACACCCATCTTTGGTAAATTTGTTTTGTGTTAAGTATGTATCACGAGCAAGATATTTTTATTTACCTATTTGTTTGTGCAATGAAATATGAACTGTTTTATATGATTCACGTTATATGGCTATCTAATTGATAACGAATTTAAAACAATCTAACATGTTGATATTTCGTATAATTTTGCACCAGTGACATAATTAATTGAACTATTTGGAATGCACAAATCATGTGTCACAATCATAAACAAATCGTACTATTATTATTCTATGCTTGCTTGTTGCAATGTTGTTGGACGGAATAATGAAATGATGTGTCATTTGTTTTCAGGTAATCATGAAAAAATTCTAAACAGTTGAATGATTGGGTTCGTTTTGTTTATCCATCACTTTTGTAATCACTGAACCCAACCTGCCTGTGAGTAGAATTGTTTATGGAAACATGGCAGCAATGTTAAACGTCATTTGTTTTGTCGCTGTAGATTAGTGCATCCATGTCTCAGTTGAACGGTAAGCGGCGTGGAGTTGCAAGTGCGACTGGTTCGGGTTCAAGTGGAACTTCCTCAAGCAGCAGTACATCAAGCAACCCTACAACTACCACGATGTCTACCGACTTGGCCAGTTTGTTCGAGTGTCCAGTTTGTTTTGATTACGTTTTACCACCAATCCTGCAATGCCAAAGTGGACATCTAGTGTGCTCAAATTGCAGGCCAAAGCTCACTTGTTGTCCTACGTGTCGCGGACAGCTAGGTTGGTACCCATTCATGGCATTTCACTTAGGTACTTATGGCATTGTTTTTAATTACATTTATGTCGAGAAATTTACTTTGACTTGATTTCATCAAACATACACATTTACAAATGAATATTATATATTTCCTTTAAAACAATTGCAATAAACAAATGATACAGGTGACAGATAGATCACCTGATTTAACTCTATTAGATTTTTCTGGGGCTATCTTAAAAACAAAGTATTTAGTGTTCCTCCAACAACTGAGGAAGAATATAAAATAACATTCGTTAAGCAATTAGAGGCTTAAATGTTCAATCTATTAGATATGCTACATCTTCCGAATTGAGAAGAATAATTGAACTTGGTCTTCAAAATCGCGATGTTTTTGAACACAAATTATAATAAAAATTAGCTTTAATTTTAAGAGCTAAATAAAAATAAAATAAGTATATCATCACGCCTTTCACCCATTCTGGGTATGGCACTCTGCTTACGCAGATCTCGGTAAGTGATATATTTTTGCGTATGAAGTTCTGTTACCAGCCGTCAAATCATAGCCCCTAAAGATGTTAGTGGAGGGGGAACCACATGGGTAAATTTAAATTGGCAACTGTCAGCTGTGGGATTCGAACTGAGGATCTAACGATCCACAGTCCGACGCGTTACCACGGAGCTATTTACCCCTTTTAAGAGGTGTTGCATCATATAGTTTTTCTTTTGAAGTACTATTATTTATTGATATATCTTCGTATGCAGTTCATTTGTTATTAATAATTCCTTAGTAAATTTCATTATTTTACATATAAGAAAATAATATACTATCGGAATCTAGGCACTAATATTAATAGTTATTTATTGCATAGCGTACTTCAATATTGTAAAATTATTTCTGATTTTTTAAATCATAACTCCTTGTCATATTTATATCGTTGAAATAAACAAATCTATATAATGTCCTACCATTTAAGAAAATTAAAATTTATTCTACCGTTTGGGAACCACTGGTTGGATTTTCTGTTTGTTATTTATTGTATGTAACATTTTTCTCTAGTCATTAGTTTGGCCAAAAGAGCGCTGGTTGTTTTAAAGGAAACAGCCTGAATATAAATTTGTAAATTCGTTGCTCAATAATCAAGATTAAAGTACTTTTACGTTAATTAGTAAATTGTATTAATTTGAAAACGCAACAATTTCCACAAAGTCAAGAATGCCAAAGCATAAGAGAGAATGCAAAATATCCAATGTAAAAGAAAAAATGATGCAAATATTCAGGTTACTATTTGACCAGTGTAAAACATAAGCTGTACAATTGTAAGGAATATTTTTGAACAATAGGGAACATTCGGAACTTGGCGATGGAGAAGGTGGCCAGCAACGTAATGTTTCCATGCAAACACAGCAGCACCGGGTGCAGTGTGTCCCTCATCCATACGGAGAAAGCGGAGCACGAGGAGGCTTGTGAGTTCCGCCCCTACAGCTGCCCATGTCCTGGGGCTTCGTGTCGCTGGCAGGGCTCACTGGAACAGGTTATGCCGCATTTAATGATGTCGCATAAAAGCATTACTACCTTACAAGGTGAGTAACAATATTCCCTCCTTCATTGCTTCAACAGTGGGGTATCTTACATACCCCGTAGGCTTATTAATGCCCAGAACTATTTTTCTTTAAATATTGATTTCAAGTTTCTGTATGTTGGTAACTTGTAAGTATAATTATGTACGAAATATTTTACAATTAAACTGGATGTTAGCTCGACTGTGTAAATTATAAAGTGTAAAAATATACTCGAATGTATGACTGAGAATTAGAGTATTTTTTTACACTTTACATTTAAACTTTTTCTACTAGCTTTGAAGAAGTCACAAGTAGTGTTGAAACGTCGACGTTGTAGATAATAAAGATCTTTGACTGTATCCCCGATCATTATTTTTCCACAACAATATTACTAAATATAAATATTGTTATTGTAAATATCTAAATTGCTGTCACTATACGTAAGATAAATGTTTGCTATTGTAACAATTCATTTTTTTCCGTGCAGCAATATCAAATGAATAAGCTGGAATAGTTTATCTAGTTTGAAATGCCATAGCCTAGCAGAAACGTATTCTTAAGTGGGACATCTTTAACGTATGATCTATCGTACGCTGGGCATTAATGGTTTAATAATAATAACGGTATATTTTTAAGATATGTTGCAGTTTAAAAAAGTCTTGATTGTTATTCATTAAGCCGCAATGATTTAAAAAAAAAACATTTATGCCCCATTTTGGCACAGACGATTGAAAATGATTTTAGTTACGGAAGGGTTAATACTTAATATGTTTTCTCGTTTATTACAGGTGAAGACATCGTCTTCTTGGCCACAGACATCAACCTCCCGGGTGCGGTGGATTGGGTCATGATGCAAAGCTGTTTCGGTCATCATTTCATGCTGGTGCTAGAAAAACAAGAGAAATTCGACGGCCACACCCAGTTCTTCGCCATTGTTCAATTAATTGGATCACGTAAGCAAGCTGAAAACTTTGCCTACCGGTAAGTAGTGCCTGCGGAAATATTTCTTAATGCACTTAAATCGCTTTCAAGATGGCCACTATTATTTTGCTGAAATATATTATGAAAAAAAAAAATCATAGTTTATTTCATATCGAAAATAAGATTTCAGACCGGCAAAGTGAAATTATTGAAAAATAAAACTATCGTAAATAGTATTACTCAGAGTTCGTGCGTTTAGAGAAAAAGTTGTACTACCAAACCTACAACTGTTGATTGTATTATTTACTCGTTCAGAAATATTTAACTGAATAATATTTAAATTTTATTATGCAACGGAACCGAGGTGGCATATAACCGTAGCAGTTGAGACCGCTTTAATAACAATAAAAAAATATATTAATTTTAATATTATTATCATTCAAGATGTACAATATTCATAAACAAGTGCGTTTAAAGAAAAAACAAATCTGTAGTAGAAATTTTACTAACCAACCTGCAAATGTGGACTGCAAACAAGATGGGAATTACAAAAGATGATTTCCAGTTTGGAGCTTAATGGTAACCGGCGCCGCCTGACGTGGGAAGCCATGCCCCGCTCCAGCCATGAAGGCGTCGCGTCCGCCATTTTGAATTCCGACTGTTTGGTGTTTGACACATCCATAGCACAACTGTTCGCAGACAACGGTAATCTGGGCATCAACGTTACTATTTCAGTTGTTTGAATCAGCGATGATTTCTATTCAGTTAAATTATCATATGTGTTGAACTGTGCGCTACTATCGGAACTAATATTTGTAGAATGCTTTATTTACATTGGAAAATCGCCGCATGGAGTGTTTATTTGGATTTAGAGTTAGTTTTTGCACTGGAATTATGTTAGCCTATGTCATATTATATGATAACGTACATAATTGCTGATCATTTCCAGCGACAGTTTTCGTCATAGTTATTGTTTTTAATGTGCATATGTATGATGTTATAATTTGATTTTATGTAACTGTTTATGATGTTTGAGTAATTATTTTTAGATTAAGACTAAAACAATGACAATGTGTTGAATGGAGGGTTCTTATAATAAAATCGCGGTGGCGCTAGGAACTATCAGCCCAAACTCAACCATTGTATCCATTTTAGATCTGCGTAAATTTCACACCAGATTTTATTTAAAAATCACCTCCAAATACAAACAAGAGATTTTACTTCGAAATAGTTCGAATACAACTGAAAAATATTTCTATTCGTATTTATAGCTTCTAGCTCATTTGTACTTATAGTTCATAGCGTGGCGCTTGTGTCGCATGACGTCATTATAAAAATCCTCCAATTGTAAATGATAAATGATCAAATTGGTGTTATGTGGAGTTATCCGTTATATTTCATTAAGCTTAAATAATTGTATAGTATGACAAAGGTACGCACAGATCAACCAAGGAGATCAAACTTCGGTTGCTGAATGAACTAAATTTGACATTTCGAAATAGCACTAGAAAACATGGAAATTTACCAATTATAATAAAGTGTCCTACGTGTACAGCAGCCAAAGAAAAGTAATTTTCTATACATCGCTTAGGACTTAAACTCCTTGGTTCATGTGTATTCTATTTCACTTGTTTTATTGCTTCAAATTGATCAATATGAACTGATCGTTAAAGTTTGCCCAATTTTGATCGATTTTACTAAGAATATTTGTTTTACAATTTGATTCCAATTAAAATTGGTGAACTGCTTTACATCCAATTTTTTAACTTTCCAAAACAGATAATTTTTATCAAAAATAATTATTATGTTATGTACAAATGTTGGTTTGGTAGAAATTTATCCATGAAATTGAATTAAGTAAACCAACAGTTGTACCTCAATTTTCTAAATATTGATTGTTACTTGTTATTTATTTCATAATTGAAAATAGATCTGTGTTCATATTTAATTTATAATCTAATTTTCAATCACCTTTAATAATTAATTAATTTTATTTGTAACAATTATATTTTAATGTACTTTTGCTATTGATTACTTTAGCGTTTAGGTGCTGTATAATACATATGCCATGCATAAACTTACGAAAACAGAGATTGTATATAACTTAAAAAATATTTTTTTTAGTCACTGTGAATTAACTATTTTAAAATTTAATTCAGAATTACTACTAAATAATTTATTTTAATACAGTTTATTGAGCACTATTGATTTTTAATCCTAGTCATTCACAATTAAAATTTTAGCAAAATTTAAATTGTTTGTCAATAACAGTGTTGGGTTTACTTAAATATATTCTTAATGTCCACAAAAAGAAATAAATTATGTCAGTATTATGTTAAGAATAATGTGTGTTTGGATATGAAATGGAAATAATTAAAATATGTTTGATATCTACTTAAACACTGCTTTATTATAAAGGCTCACACATTATTTTCACAGAATAATCGAATGTAAAAATTGTGTTACCGCCCAACACTGCTTGGAAAGTTGACATTATCAGTACAGAAAAAAAACGAGATAGGTGACTCAACCACCAAAATTATGGATTAAGTAAAATGATTATTATTCTGTTTTTTTTTTGTGTTGTCTGAATTTGGGGAATGGATGAGGAAATTGTTGATTGGGAGTGTGCGCGAGAGAAAGTGTGTAATTGTGCTTAAGGATCAGCAAAAAAGTATGTGTGCTACACATTGAAACGGAAAACGTGGTGAATAGAGTTAGATAATTGATTCAGATAGTGTAAGGTTACATATAAGTCACAGATGATGCAAAATTCTGTAATTTTATTCGTAAATAATATTACAAATTGTTTAATATTTTGTTTAAATAAATTCATAAATGTCCAAAATAATTCTTTTTTTTTCAAATAGGTACAACGAAACAAATCTTCATATATCTGATAATAATACGTGAAGCAATAAAAAATATGCTAATATGTTAAAAATTGAATTGGAAGTAAGTTTACATGCGCCATTTGTTTCAACAGAAGACAAAAGACACGTGACTGTTTTTTCAAGATCGCAACAATTTTGTTCACATTAAAATAGTTTTTGTCTTGTATGCTTGAAAGTTTTCAATGATGAAGATTTGCATGGCCTACTATTAGTTAATTTGGTGTGTTCATTTAATTATAGTTTTAAGAAACAATATAATTGTTTATTGAATTTGTGTAACCATATTTTATTTTGATGATAGATGTTTGTGAAACTATTTAAATGTTACTGGGCCAAATAAATATAGTATTTTCTATGTTTGAATGAAAGTATTTACATATCGAGCTTAGTAAATACTGGTAACGGTAAGTTATCGTTCATAAAGACAGGTGTTCGAAAAGTTCTTTCGCATTATCACTTTCAAACTTAAATGAAAGGAAATATAAGAGTGGTGTCGATTCAAAATGTGAAATAGATAAATCTACGTAATAAATTGTCATAGAACAATAATCTGCAACAATTAGAATCTAAAAATATTTATCAAAGATATAATACATTTCTGGTAACGCTAATATGAAATATTCTGCCTTAAAATTACCAATTTGCGCAGTTGCATTTATTTAAAATAATTTTTAATATTTAATTTTAAAGAAATATTGATTCATTTCACTTTGAATGAAAAATATTTTGTATGCTAGCATGAAGGGTGAGGTAATTGTTTATCGAATATGTACTTTTTCGCTTTCAAATGTTCCTAATAACTACTTCTGTTTAAGAATTATTTTTAAAATGATTTGGGAACGTTTAACAACGGAAAACGGTCGATTAGTCATAGATCATTCTTGTTTTTATCGAAACGTAAAAACTTATTGTTTTTGGTAAACCTGTCGAAATGCTATTTTAAAAGCCATCCGCGCCTGAACGCAACTTGTTATTTTTGTCTCCATATTTGTCATGTTAGTAGGAATGTTTTGACAAAATTTCATGAAAATTGAAGGTGAAGTAGTTATTCCATAGGTTTACCTAGTGTTTTATAAATCTATACCTATAACTTTTTGAAATAGAATCCAAATTTTAGATGGTAATGCTAGTTTATTTTTATT
Organism: Poecilus cupreus; assembly: GCA_963942605.1. Lineage (NCBI taxonomy): Eukaryota > Metazoa > Arthropoda > Insecta > Coleoptera > Carabidae > Poecilus > Poecilus cupreus. The sequence goes on from OZ012715.1 coordinate 18,474,918, forward strand.
ATTTTCATAATTCATTTTGAATGGTATTGTAATATATAATTATGCTATGAATTTATAACTTTAAATATGTATTTTGTTGAAATACCTATACTCTTATTTTGTATATTATATACTAGTATACGAATTCCGGTGTTACGGAAGAATATTAAATGTTTATTAAAATATTTTGAGCTGTGCGTCTAAATCTAATCTGCCTATGTGATCTGACTGTTTTAAATATTTCACATGAAGTACGATTTTTTTTTCATATACTTGTAAACATTTTCCGTAATGCCAGAGATAGAATAAATTTGTGGGTTTTTCTTATTAAATATATCTAAGATATCACAAAAAAAAATTGTAAAAGAAATTGAATGTGATATATTAGAGTTCTCAACTTATAAATTCATAGACAGATTTTTGAAGTGATATCTTTGAATGCTTTCCTGATTAAAATGGAATGAGTGTTAATTTAATGTGAAGTGATGGAAAATTATTTTTGTAAAGTTATTTTCTTAAGTAATGCGTTTGTTTCCACAGTTAAGAACGAAGGAAAATGTGGATCATTGTATATAATGTGTATGTAATAATTGTATATATTATTAATGATTTTAATTAAATTACTCGGATGTTTTATTGTTGTAGGGTTGCCAAATTACAGTTTTAACTTTCTTTCAAATTAGAGTTTTCCAGGGGGTGTGTTTAATTTGAATTTATTTTGTACTCTGTTCCCAAATCATTCTCATTTCTGAAGCGTGCGTTCTATCCCTAGTATAACTGGGAAAACATTGCATTCTGATTGTAGTTGAATGAACCTGAACTAGTAAGTATAAGTATTTATGTAGGTAACGTTGTAGTTTGACGACTACACATGATGACCACGGTCAAATTGTACTGTACTATTTAGTTTAAGTAAAAACATGATCACCAGAGCCTACATCATCGTCACCGGAGCCTGCATCATCTTGTACAATGTCACCAACATCAACATCTACACCTGGAGGACTCAGAAAGTCTCTTGCACCAGATTCATCAGGACCGATGCCCGCTGCCAGTAACTATGATGTAAGAAAATTAAAAGTGCAAGAAATATTCGAAATCTTAGTCCTACAACATTTATTCTTCTTACATAGCAGATGTTTCGGTTTGCACTTAAACAATCATTACGTTGTCAGTTTTGAGAACATGAATGTGTATGCGTTATGCTTTTGTATGTATTTGTTACATGATTGTTGTAAGATCTTACTAACCTTGAAGAAGGTTTAAGTGTTGTCCGAAACCTAAGAAGAATGAATACTGTATGATGGAGATTTAGAGTATTTTTACACTTAAACATAAATTTTTTTATTGTTTCTAATTTTTTGTATGTAGTTTCATTAACGATGAAGCCGCGCCTCTGCTTTAGGTGTAGCTGGGAATTTCTTTGGGGCTTAAAGGAGGAATTTCCGGAGGTGAGGTCAGCCTTTTGATCTCAGAGTGAATACAGGAGGCTGATCCGGGTTTCATACTTCATACTCTCAACTTCACCATAGCCCTCTGGTCGTTTACAGAAACATCATCAGGACCCACGTCCGCTGCCAGCAACATCAATGTAGTAGTTTTTATTTTATATATGTTATTTTTAACTAGAAGGCTGTTATCTTATAAATAACAAATGAATATCTTGTGATAATAAACATGTATTTATCCATACATATAATAAAGAAATTAAACAGGAACAATTTTAGTTTTATTTACTTTAAAATATGCCTTAAAATAGTTTAAAATTAATATTGTCATTTAATAAAACGAAATTCATAATTTTAATTTATTCATTTCAATTTTAATCTTAGTGCTGACATCTATTATTTTATTTTAGAAGTATAGGTTCCTAAATTAGGAAAAAATTGTTGCCCAGTAATTACAGCAATAGTTCACAAATTTTGTAAGAGATAGTTTACAAATTTGTTATGAGATGGCAGCACTATCGGATGTGAATGCGCTAAAATTGTCGAATTGTTCACATCTGAAAAAGAAAAATTTAATTGATAAGGGTATGTCCTACGCCCTTGTCATTCTGATATGTTGTAGAGAGGGTTATTCTACACTAACATTTCTAAGATTGCTTAAAATTTCGTTATTTTTGCGATATCTCTTACCGTTTTCGAGATATAAGGGTTTAAAGTTGTAAAAAGCAACCCTTAGAAAACTACCCTATTTTTAACTTTTTGGATGTTTTTTCTCGCTCATCAGATAGAGCAGGGCTGTGTCTCGGGGCGTTTTTTTCAGATCCGCGATATTTCTTACCGTCTCAGAGATACAGCCCTTAGGAAATTAACTAGAGCAGTATTAAGATTTCAAATGCGAATTACGCAAGAAATACTACCCCTACGTTATTTTAAATCCCACATTCACACTCCGAAGTGCCTATAGGTTCTGAATCTGCGATTTAAAATAGCATAGGGGTAGTATTTCTTGCTTAATTCGCATTTGAAATCTTAATACTGCTCTATTTAATTTTCTAAGGGCTGTATCTCTAAAACGGTAAGAAATATTGCGGATCTGAAAAAAACACCCCGAGACACAGCCCTGCTCTATCTGATGAGCGAGAAAAAACATCCTAAAAGTTAAAAATAGGGTAGTTTTCTAAGGGTTGCTTTTTACAACTTTAAACCCTTATATCTCGAAAACGGTAAGAGATATCGCAAAAATAACGAAACTTTACCGAAACATATAAACTCTGTCTAATATAACCCCCTCTGCAACATATTAGAAGGACAAAGGCGTAGGGCATACCCTTATCAATTAAATTTTCCTTTTTCAGATGTGAACAAATCGACAAATTTTAACGCATTCACATCCGATAGTTTACAAATTTGCTAAGAGATGGCAGCACTATCGGGTGTAAATGCGCTAAAATTTGTCGATTTGTTCACATCTGAAAAAGGAAAATTTAATTGATAAGGGTATGCCCTACGCCCTTGTCCTTCTAATATGTTGCAGAGGGGGTTATATTAGACAGAGTTTATATGTTTCGGTAAAGTTTCGTTATTTTTGCGATATCTCTTACCGTTTTCGAGATATAAGGGTTTAAAGTTGTAAAAAGCAACCCTTAGAAAACTACCCTATTTTCAACTTTTTGGGTGTTTTTTCTCGCTGTTCAGATAGAGCAGGGCTGTGTCTCGGGGCGTTTTTTTCAGATTCGCGATATTTCTTACCGTTTTAGAGATACAGCCCTTAGAAAATTAACTAGAGTAGTATTAAGATTTCAAATGCGAATTACTCAAGAAATACTACCCCTACGTTATTTTAAATCCCACATTCACACTCCGAAGTGCCTATAGGTTCTGAATCTGCAATCTTAGAAACCGTAGTGTAGATTAACTCTCTCTACAACATATCAGAATGACAAGGGCGTAGGACATACCCTTATTAATTAAATATTTCTTTTTAAGATGTGAACAATTCGACAAATTTTAGCGCATTCACATCCGATAGTGCTGCCATCTCATAACAAATTTGTAAACTACTGGATTCGGTAACTCCTCACTTACAATTCTTCGATTTGATAATTAAAACTAATTGAAGATGCTCGTTTTTGAAATTGTGACCTTGATTAATTAGCGTTTTCTTAACCCTTGGCCCTAGGCCCCTCATACTCACATATGTTGTAGAGCAGGATCGATTCTTCAGGATACTACTAGAGGGACCGCGGTTTTTCGTTATTTTTGCGATATCTCTTACCGTTTCCGAGATATGACGCTTTAAAATTTTCAAAATAGTTTCCCTTAAAAATCACCCTTAGTATTAACTTTAAAGGGCTAGAAATGCCTGGATATACCAAATTTGAGTATGCTGAATACGATTTCACAAACCATTTTGCGATAGGACATATAGTTCCATTAATCAGAGCAGCATTCCCATCCCTTTAATTAATTAAGTAAGATTTAAGGGCGAGCGCCAATTTTCGAGACCGCCATTGGAGATTTTAGAGCCGAATCAATAGGAATCCACCCTTAACTCGATTTCTTTAGGCTTTTGCCAAAATAAAGTTGGACGATTAAATTTTGTGGTAAAAAAAATTTAGATAAGGGCGCAACACCCTTCATTAGGGTCCGTAGATTCCGAATCTGTGATTTAAAATATCCTAGAGTTAATATTATCCTTTAAAAATATTGTTTTGTCGTAGGTCACACCCCTGAAATTTCTTTAACCCCTAAAACTACCCTAATTACTGAAATATCATTACTCAAATACGAACTTGTACTGAAGTCATAATGTAACTCAAATTATAGATTAATTAACTTTTTTATTCATATTTAGAAACAGTACACAACACATAATTTGACGACGATAAATGAAATACAAAGAACATGTATAGATTCACACATAATTACATTTTATACTATTAAATTAATTATAACACAATATTTTAAAATTAAACATTTCAATTTGATCTTGTATAAAGCCCAGCCTCTTGGTGGATTGGAGTGACTTTGACGGCAAGATGCTGACCTCTGACGCCGCTGTAACTGCTACTGTAGACAAAAGTTTACAATTACAAAATAAAATTATATATAAAAACAAAATTAATGTAGCAATAAAAAACAAGCCTTTCTTAAAATAATCATAATACTTTGAACTTAACTTATGGATATCTAAATATTATTTTTTATTATAAGTAGGTACCACTGGATCGTTTGAACTGGAAAGACAATAAAAATAATTATTTTGTACCACATATATTTCACTGAACAACTTTTAAACATCAATTCGCTCATTATATATCGGCAATACATATTTATAAAACAATTATACTCATGACATTGGTACTAAATACTATTATTTAAATTAATAAATTTAGTAAATACTGTTTTAATATCATAAATATTTATAAATCATAAGTTAAAATTATCACATAATATATATAATTAAAATATCCTACAAGGTTGATTAGTCTTAAAATAATTAAACCAAAGTCATACAGTGATAGTAATAACTTATTTACATGTTTACGCTATTGTAGGCAATATAAAACACATTTTACTTTTAAATGCTGTAAATGATATTTTTGGTAATAAGTTTTAATATACTAGTAGTTTTGCATAATACTATACTAATATTTGATACTCTTTTATATACTAGTATCTACTGAAAATGTATATAAAATGTATCTATAAATGTATCATAGAAAAATTGTTTTCTATTCCCATTTCATTTATTAATTATTACCACAAATATGTTCTTGTAATTAAAACTGATTAACATATTACAAATATACATCAAACATATTGATATTTTAGATAATTTCTAAACTGAGCGAATACATTGAAGAACATTTGTTTTTTTTTATATCCAACAGATAACAGATACACAAACACGGATGCATTGATACGAAATGAAATAGTTTAAGTGAGGTATTTAGAATAGGAATAAATGGCGTTACATGATTCTGTACTGTAACATGTAATAAAAATACATCACATTTGGAATCAAGAAATCTGTAAGCAATTAATTTTAAGAACGCATGTTTGAAATCGGTTTTTGTTTTAACTAAATTACTGCTTAAATTAGATACTTATAAAGAACGCTGACTATCTGATAAAAAAGATGGCCTGTCATTCCGCTAGAAAACGTTCCTAATTATTTTGGTATAAAATGCAAAGATGCCAAGAATAATATTTCAGAAAATAATATTTAAGAAAAAAAGTTTTTCAATTATTATTAGGCACCCTACATCGGTTGTTCATATTACCAGTTAAAGAATATTCATTATTTTGGGCACACTATTAAGTCTTTATTAATGATCAGCTAATTAATATCGCTAAACTAATAAAGCTTAAAAAGTTAAAATTAAATGAATTCATTGATGGTTGTACTGTGGAAATTTATAGTAGGAAAAATGCTTGCAGAATATTTAATTTTATGTGAGAGCTACCTGCAGTATTTCTTTATGATGTTATGTTGTACAATTAAATTATATATTCGTTATATTTTAGTGGGCCAAAAGTAATGAATACCTACTGAAAATTTTTAACATAAATTGCACAATATTTTATAATCTAAACATTAAATAAAACGTATAACATACACTTTAATAATGTTAACAGCTATGGTAAAGTACATTTGATTACATAAATCATATTTAAAACATTTACAAACAATACTTAAATACATTTACTTCTGCGTTCAATTTACATTTACAACACTGAAATGTATTAAATACATTGATCATATGCTTGAAAACTGAACAAAATTGTATTCAACATGAAATCCAATAATATCGCAAATGTTTATATCAAAAATTATTTGAAACTTTATAAAATACGCTGAAAGTGATTTAAACTTACTCATTTCAGATAAATAATCGCAGTAAAAATACCTAACTGAAAATATTTAAAAGAAATGAAGAAGGAAATTTTAAGTGATTTACCAGTAGTTAGTTCTCCTTTTCAGTTTTGATATTTGCTGTCATTCTTTTCATAAAAACCAAATAATATTTAAAACAACAACGAAGTATACGTCCTATTCTACAACGATGGAATATACTTTATAAAAATACGAATATTTGTAAATTGCAGATACATTACAGATTGATAAATGTCAACGAATATTATGAACAGATAGTATACAACTTGACACAAATATAAATGGATTATGCATGCAAATATATGCCTTACAGTAGCAAAGCAGGGCCGGACCGTCTCTCATTTAGAAATTTCAGTCATAAGATCATTGTTATCAATTCTACAATTTTTTCGTCAAATTATAATTAAAATTCTATTCTTGTTACAATTTTTCAGTCATAAGTATCTTTTTTCCAATTTTATTATTATAAACTACCAAAATTGACTATTTTTTCTTGTTTAAAACTTTTATATTTATACTAAACCGTTTCTAAAAATTGGAATTACTGAATCAGGGGCGGACTAGGTTATGTTATAACACAGGACACTTCACTTAGGCCAAAATGTGGACACGAGTATAAGATCAGTATCAAAATTTGTCCTTCATTTGTTAACTAGTCTGTCCCTGAACAAATTACAATTATAAAATAAACAAGGACACATTCTATATCTTTCAGTGTTTTTTATCTTGAAATATTTCTTTGTCTCAAGATAAAAGAACTCAGCCTGTATAACGATATATATTATAAATAGGGAGCGGATTAGTAATTTTCAGAAATGAAATGTACCGTATCCTTATTTGGCCAGTCCGTCCCTGATCACGGGTGAATACAATCATAATTCAGTGCTCATTTCTGCGGAGTCGCCGGTTTTAGGGAGAGCGTTCCCGTTCCCGTTCCCGTTCCCGTTCCCGTTCCCATTGCAAAACGGACTATTCGAATCTGATTTGGCGGTCACCGCAGAACTTGATTTACTCTCGTCTTGAATTACTCCGCTTCCGTTGAACTCCGCTAACGTGCTTGTGATCTGCAGGAAAGAAATTAGATTATACCATCTGTAACCAAACACAGTCAAAGAAACTGATGGATTTGTTCGACAATTTTCACATCTCAATCTCAAATATTTTTAAACATTTTTTTAATGAATTTTGCACAGTTAATTTTATTTTTTTTTAATATCTAAAAACGCAAAATGACTTGTTTAATGTGTTTTATAAATGTTCAGAAAAAATAGTAAACTGCTTTCTAGTGATGCGGATTCTTTTATGAATTGTAGATACGAAATAATATCTAAGTTATTTAATTTCAATACAATGGGGTCCTTCACTATTTTTATTTTTTTGGTTGTCGTGTGTTGTGAATTTGTGTTATTTGCTTACAAATTCAAAACAAAACAAAAATTTTCAAGTTCGGTGTTAACCATTTGACACTTCGACAATCTGACTGCTCAATAATAAAAGAACTACAAAGAATTTGGAATAGAATAGATGCTTAAGCAGAGAAACATAATACTTTGACGTCAGAATTGCTACCTTTAAAATTCAAATATCTTAATAATTAATAATATTTTTTAAACTTCAATTATATCCAGTACGATATTTTTGAGTCTAGTTATAATTTTAAATATTTTGTGACTCTAGTGAAGGATCTCATTGTCACGTCTTTTATTTTTCATAATACTAATTCAACAGAAATAATAATACTACCTTTAAGCCGTAATTTAAAGTATTCTAGTACATTTTTGTAACAACTTCTCCAATAATCTACTCTATATAAAACTTTAAGAACTACTAGCAAAATAAAACTAGGCTTACTTAGACTAAGATGGTGTGAAGACACTTCGCCCGCTGTCATTTATGTTTAGGTATATTTGATTAACTACGTTTATCTCAAGCTCATGGTAAGGCTAAGCTAAGGTAACTACATACTGAATTCATCCATTCGGTTTATTGGCATAAAACAAGATTTGAAGCTTCCATATAATCGTAATCCAATCTTATACAGGTGATTCAAAACGTACGGAAAAGATTGAAAGTGTAGCTTAAGAAATTTTTGACAAAAATCAATAACCGAAAAGTTATAGCAAATTAAAGTTCTTTTAAATTAACACCCACCTATTGAATATCGCTGAAAATGATTATTTTCTCGTTTCCATAGAAATATATTTCTTTCAAATCTGATAATTTGCTATTATTTTAATTTTAAATTACGTATTCCTTGTTACTAAAAGTATTATAGCCATCTTAACATACTTTGACGTTTAATGAATTGACATTTAATTTAAATGAATTTCAACGGCAAGTTGTTTTCTTGTTGTTTGTTTTTAAGTTGTTCTCGGTTGATCTTATCTTAATCAACTAAACATTGTTCAACTAACTTTAAAGTATTCCCAATATTATCGCTGTAGTTTGTAACGACGGTATATTAATTAAATGAACATTTTAGGCCCCCCTATAGCTACACTTTCAATCTATTCCGTACGTTATGAAACACTTTGTATAAAAATTCAAGCAATATAAATTGAAATGATTTCGGTACGGCATGACAGCAAAATGTATATTGCTGGAAAGGATGCAATCCGTTCCAACAATATGATCATCTTCACCCTATTCGATAATTGGATATACAATATGATGTTGGTGGTCTCGACGGTTGGTGTCTGTGGGTATTACTCACTGGTAAGTGCTGCGAATGAGCGGAGTCAAAATATACTCCAGACTAGTGGATCGGGATCGGCGATGCGCTATAGGAAGAAGTGGAGGGTTTGACTCTAACTGCACGGGTGCCTTTGCTCGGGTGCTCCGAGTGCTGTGTCCTCTCTGTATCACACATCACATGCAAACATTCTATCAATCCAAACTAGCTTTACAACATCAACTTATCAGTTCTTTCTGTCTGCTTCAATATCATTGAATCAATCAACAAATTCCCGTTTCTCTTGCATGTGTTTGTGACACAGATTTGGTAGCGGTACGTTAATGAATCTACTAGAAAGTAAGTACTATGCAAAGCGGCTGATCACCAAGTACGGACGCTTCTAAGAGCAACTCAAAGGTAAGTAAGCTTATTATTCAACTCAAGCACAGTCTAGGACAGAGCTACTCAATTTCTTTGGTCTTTCTTTTCTATACGCACCAATTACACACCTGACTACTTGCACCGGTTTTATACAAAAATATCAACAAAATTTTCTTACTAATTTTCTATTTGTGTATTAGCGATGCAACTGTACTCAGAGATAAAAATTACTAAATTTAAATAAATACATTTATTAAAAAAAAATTATTTGAATGAAATATAAATTTATTTATAGCAAGTTTAAGCGATTTATTTAAAACAAACAAATTTATTTATTAATTCACTATTTATCTGAATTTATATTTGAAATAAATATAAAAATATTTAATTTTAATGAAGAATATATTTAATTTGAATATTGAAATAGTCGATTATCGATATTTTTGACATTTCTTTATTAATAACTAATAAAAAATACTAAATTTAAATAAATAAAATTAAATATTTTTTTATTTAAAACTAATATTTTTTTACTAGGTTCGTATTTGAATGATAAAATGAATTTGTTATAAATATTTTTTAGTTTGTAAGTAATACATTTTTTCTCTGAGTGTGGTCATCAATAACAGCAAATATGAGTGATTAACTTTAACACAATTATTGGCAGAAACTTTCTCTATAAGTTTACATGGTTATGGCTCAATATTTATGAATGCTCAATAAGTTAAAATTTGGTGGTTTAAATCTCGCAAATTATAATTAGTAAACAAAAGAATACAAAACTTCTTTAGAGTGGTTTGGAAGTTCTAGGTTTTCTTCTCAATTCAGAATAAAAGGATAATAAATATTAATATAACCATAATAGTTTCTAATTTTAATAATTACTTTAGTTGAATTCAAAATATTGTTTAAGATGTGAATGTAATTTTTGAATTTGTAAATATGTTTATTGTAAAAACTTTAATGAAATTGTTTTTTAAAATGTTTGTATTTGTACAGTATTATTAAAATGAAATGAATGTAAATGATAATGCTAAATTACTTATTTTTCTTTTCGTAAAAATTGAAAATATTTTTTTCTACCATTAATATATGTTTATTAAATTAGAGCAGTATATCTTAATACGTATAAGAAAGGTAAGTCCATTTTTCCGCTTATTAGTAGTAGATTAATGATCAGTTTGAATGAAAGCTTTTAAAATGAAATGATGCCCAAATGATCCATAATTAATTTCGTTTCAAGTATCGAGGTTCGTTTGAGTAGCCCTGGTTTAGTTTCAAGATTGAAGCAGTCAAAAAGACAAAAAAGCATATAATAGCACTAATAATAAATAAGTATTCGATAGTAAGTGAAGTCTCAACTAGTGGCAGTAGTAGTACAGTGTGACAGTAGTCTACTGGCACAACTCGTTTTATTTCACTTGGGTTCACATTGTTACACATCTGTATTATAAAATATCCTTCTTAATCACACAAACTGAAATCTGTAATTGCAGAGTTATTCAAAGAAGAAATGGGTAAAATATTTGAAAATCCATAGAAATATTCATTAATACTTTATTCATCTATGAACAAAAATAAATATATCTACGAGTAAATCTGTAATAGTTAAAAAAAATTAAATGACAAAATTCTGGGCGATCCATAACATACTGAAAAGATTGAAAGTGTAGCTAGGGGGTTCAAAATAATGCTTTTTTCTTAGTAAACTTTTGACAAAAACTAAATAACCAAAAAGTTACAGCAAATTAAAGTTCTTTTAAATCAATGTCCACCTATTGAATACCGCTGAAAATAATTGGGAATAATTATAATTTTCTTGTTGCTATAGAAATATATTTCTTTCAAATCCGGCATTTTGTTGTTATTTTAATTTAAAATTATGCACCCAACAATAAATATTTTTAATTTATAAATCATAATCATGTCTACATATTCTTTATTAACTGAAAGTATTAAGCATACTTTGACGTTTAATGAATGGGCATTTACATGAATTTCAACGGCAACTGAATTTCTAGTTGTGTGTTTGTTTTTAAGTGGCTCTCAACCATGTGGACAGCAGTTCAATCTTTTCCGTACGTTATGAATCAGCCTGTATGTGAACCAATGTGAGAAAACGATTCGCCAAGTAGGATAAAGTAATGACAGTATTCCAAACAAGATGCTTGTTTGTATTGATTTCCTCTAGTGAATATTGAATAGTTGTTTGTCGTGATAGGTGTAGAAGCCATGTTGTTTGAAATAAGAGTGGTGATGTCTGCGAGTGCCTATGTGGATACTTACGTTCAAGTTATTCATGTTTGATTGAGACGTAGAGTGGGATTGCGGTTGATTAAAGTAAATGAAGTTATTGTTGTCCCTGGCGCGCGGTCCTTCGGACTTGGTGGAGCGGGTGGAGCGGCCACTGTGCCCCAGGCGGTAGTGAAGGCGCAGAGGGCCCTCGCAGGACATAGACGCGTCAAATAGAGAAGAGGCAGCAGCGTTATTGTCAGCTAAGCGAGCCTTGGAGTCACCAGAAAGGGAAGCGTTATTAAAAGGTTGCGGACGTCTGTGAGTCTGCTTAGCGCCGCTGTTATCATCCTGGTTGTTATTGAAATGAGACTGAGATTGAGAGCTACTGTACACACCGTAAGGTCGGCTGGAAGCCTTATTGGAAAACAAACTACTCCCGTATCTACTGTCCATGTTCTTATGTACATTGTTGTGGTTGTGATTGTTATTGGACTGGGACTGATGGATGGAAGATAAGTGAATCTTCGGTTGGTTATGATTCTGGGCGGAACTGATTGTGTAGGTGGACGGACTGGGACTGGGGTATAATTCGTGTGGGTTCAACACTTTGTTATCGGTATTGTTTGCTTTACTCACTGGAACACCACGGGACTCGACACTGCTCATGTTTTTATTGTTGCCGCCATGTTTTACACTGTCACTTGACCTGAAAATATTAAGCATCAATATCAGTATTCAATTCTCTATTGAAAGAAGCTTTCAGAACTCATACACAATATCTGGGTATAGTTCTGTATAATTTTATTAAACGACGTTTCGACAGCAAAATGCTGTCTTCTTCAGGTTAAAAATACAAGCAATAAATAATAAATATGTAATCAGAGTATTAAAGTAGAAGAATGACCCTTTACTAGTTCCTCCTGTAGTTAATACTGAAAAGAAATTATTTGCCCAAAAAAGACTTTGCTGACAGTTGGAGTATGATGCGTAGTGGTTTCGCAGACTATGGTTATTATTGTCCTAATTTTGCAGCAGTTAAGATCGTTCAAAAGTACAGGATGAGGCATAAATTATTTATTGAGGGATTACTTTTATAACAGACAGAATTTCTCGCGCGTACTATCTACCTCTTTCCCTCCGAATGCTATCTCTTTTGGCGCACGACACCAGCGGGAACTGTCAGGTAAGACTTGTAGGACTGTACAGAACTATACCCAGATAATGTGTATTTATGAAATTCTGTCTCATTTCTCTTTAAAAATGAATTAAATGTGCCTTCCTATTTGCTTTCCACATACCTCTCGCTGCTGTACGTACACTCCTGTTCAGCCCCAAGTCCTGAATCCGTGTGTTCATGATTCACTCTAGTACCATTCCCATTGCCGTTATCCAAACTCTGGTCGCAGTGTAACCCGTTTCCGTTCACATTCCCGGTTACGGAACCGTTCGTTAAGCCACCGAGAAGAGTATTGGGATTACAATACAAAGCCGAGTTACCCATTCGACTCTTAGCGCTCCGACTGGAAAGTTGGGAATGATAGCTTTCAGATATACTTAGGGATTCCAACATTCTGCAAAGATTACAAGTGTAACAACCTTGAAGTAGTGATAGTAGTGACCCTCCCACCTGGGTAGCATGTTGGAGTTGCTGTGCGTGCTGCTGCTGGAGGCCACGCTGGCGGCGTGCGACATCTGCAGCGGCGACTCGCACTTGGTGGACCCCGCGCCGGAGCCGTTGACGCGCATGCGCACTCGGCTCAACTCGGAGTTTTGCGGAGAGTGCGGCGAGTACGGTGGCGGCGGGCTGTACGATACATGTTTGTCATTTTGCAAAGATGTATCGCTGACAACAAGCACAATACAACAACACGCAACGGTACGATACGACAATCATTAAATATATCTACGCATGCTTACACTAAAATGTTAATGCGTGCAAATCATTTTATTCAACAGATAATGACAATGACAACAAGAAAGAAATGTTACCGTTTATAATCCTCTATACATGAAGGACTGTAACAGTAAGAGAAAGATATGTATTCAACTAAATACGTATAAACCTTTTATATGCTTATATTCTTTATTCTCAAATAAGGCTGTACGTTTATATCGATATATCGAATAATGATGTTTCGATTTGCTTGTCAATATTTAAATGTATCTATATTATGGATATTATTCTAACAATTTCCTAATTTTTTTAGTATTCTTCGTCAATTACCATATTATAATATTGAATAAAGCAAGCCAATTATTATCTTGCATTATATTATTGGATTCATATGGTTAATGATAATCAAAACATGAAAAAAATTAATTAAGACGGTTCATTTAAAATAAGCAAGATTATATTATTTTTGCATATTAATTTAATACTGCGTATAATATTAATTAATACTTAATGCCGTCCAATACTAATTTTATTTATGAAACTATTTAAATTGAAGACTTCTGCAGTCAGAGTTGTCGTGTATTGTGGATCTCAAATAATAAGAATTGCAACATAAATATTCAAATTAGGTCCCAACTATTTGACACTTCGACAATCTGACTGCTCAATAATAAGAAAAGTACAAAGAATAGAAAAACTCAAATATCTTGATAATGAATAATATTTGATTTGCCATTTTGTGAGTCTAGTGCTAGTGTGAAGTGTTCTAGAAAAGAATGCATATTTACCTCTTCCCCCAGGGCATATGCTTCAACTTGAGTTGCTTGGCATGATTGGTCTGCACGACCGTGTAGGGGATCTCCCTCAGCTGCGACTCAGACATGCCTGCCGTGTCTATGAGGTCGAACTCCAAGTACTTCTTCAGCTCGTCAGGCAGCCACGCTTTGGTGTCCGGAGAGCGACTGCGCGAGCGGTGCTTGCGATGTTTGCCACGGAAGTGGTACGAGGTTTCGGATTCGGTCTCCAGTCCGCTGTTTACGTAGCCCGAGCGACGGTTGGAAATCACTGACGCCTGCTGGATGCCGGATGCCTGCAGCTTTTGCACCTCTCGCCACTGAGAGGTGGAGTCCACTAGCTCGTAGTGGCTCTCAGAGTGCCTGGAATTCATGGAAAGGTTTGCTTACCGAGGATAATAACCACTAAAAACCACCATGTACATAGGTCTAGGTAAATCTCGAAAGTCGATAGATACTTTATTAAGGGCAATTCACAAAAACTTTACATTACATCACTTAGCCACGGAGATCGACCAATCCAATCAATAGGTAATTACGGGCGCGTTTCGTTCTTATTGGACAACAAGTTGGTAAATGGAACTGAGAGGTAACTTAATTCCCAACTTACCTATTCTTAACATAAAATAGATTTTTGGTTTAAGTTCTGTAGAAAATTTATTGAATTACAACGTTTCGAATTACTGAACGTATTTCTTTTTTAGGTAAATTTTCTACAGTACTGAAATAAAAAGTCTTCTTAATTTGAATATACTTCGAGTTCTGAAAGTGTTTTCAACTTACCTGGTCTTGTTGAAAGATTTATGCCGGTGCATATGCGAATCCTGTTCGGAGCCCGAGTCTCGCTTATTGCGAGACCGATGCCTTCTATGCTTACGGTGGGAGCGACTCGAGCACTTCGACAGTTCACTCTCATTGTCGGAGGTCCACCTGCTGCGATGGTGTCTGCGCCTTCAAAACAAAACACAAAACATCCTTTTAACACTCCGCCACTTTAATAAGATGTCATTGCTTCCAATAACGAGTTTTATACCCGGCATCGTAGTTTATAGCACGAAGCACGACCACGTTTTGCATTTGCTGCTTTGTTAGTCATGACATATTGTAAGCAACGAACATAATTTACAGTGGCTAGTGCAATGTAATTTCAATTTGTACTGTAAAAAACCAGCTGGTTTATAAGCAGGGTGCCTAGATATTTTTTCGCGAAAAATCGGGACAAATTAAAAAACGAAAGAGTGAAATGTTTATCCTTTATTTCAAATACTTCTCTGCTGAACTAACTTTTTCCAAAAATTCGTTATTTTGCTACGTGACACTAAAACTAACAGACGATAATTTCTGTCATATAGACTATGTAATAAAACGCGGCCAGCGTGAACGGCAGACCGAGGACGTCGGACACCAATCAGCCAATACACTATTAGAATTTCGGGTCGAGCGTTCGGCGTTCGATGAATATGTGTCTGCGTATATGGGCACCATATTTACAAGGAATAGTGATTTTCTTACCTCTTGCACGAGCGGGAGTCATTCGAACTCTGACTGTCGATACTGCTGGAGCGATACCGGGGCCCCGCTGATCGGACTGAGCGTGGACTAGGGGGCGCAAGTGTGTTGTACAAGCCACGGCTGTGCGGCTGTGACCAGGGGGCGCTGCGGGTGCTCCGGGGCGAGTCTGCGCGAGCGTGGCGCGCATGGCCCTCTGCGCCTCCGCTGCGGGAAGTCTGGCACGTCGCTCTGTAAGGGCTGTCAAATCTAGAACCGACCCCACGTCAACATCCAGTGGAAACAGTGATATGCAACACAAGATGGATCGGCTACTGCTTTACCAATACAACGTAAAGGGCTGTCTCCATACAAATGTTCAACTTGCTGTCTATCTCTTTCTAATAAAAACCATTGCGCATGCGTTACAAATATACAGTTCAGCTTGCCAGTGGTGGCAATGTGAAATATATAGTAGGTACATTATCATTATCGAATGAAAGTTGACGTTTAAATAAATTTTCCGAATGATTTGTATTGAAAGAAAAATGATTCCGTTAGAGAAGATTCGAATTGTACGAAACATTCAGGTATGTGAATTTTTGCAAGTACCCATTAAAATACTGGACTAGTATTTAATATATCTTGCTGTATTCTTTTATTATTGAACTTCAAGTTAACAACATTATTAAATTGAGGTAAACTAAACAAAAACAACATTTGTGTGGCCAGTGGAAAGAAAGAGATATATAGTCCACCAACGAGCGAGTTGCATAAAATTTTCTATAGACACGAAATATGTTAAAGTTATTTAGGTCTATGAGTGGTTATTATAACAATGGCATGCAGGAAGAAAAAGAAACATTGCGCATTCGTTAAACTGCAAACATCAAACTTACGACTGAGCGGGCTGGGGTATCGATACATGTTTGATGTCCTGTGATTGGTAGTGGTCTCCATTGAGTGTCTCGTCCAACTTGGGCGCTGGAAAAGAGCATCAACACTGTCAAACCCACGGAAATATAATAGTAGAGATGACAAATTACTTTCTAGAGCTCCTTCGACGATCCGACGCTGGTATCGTCGAGAAGGCGTCCGGGAAAACGACGGCGGATTGCGAATTCGCATCTGAGCGTCCCGGACTGCTTGCTTTTCCGTTCGCCCGCTACACAAGAGAAAGAATCAGAATCACGTTTCGTCAATAGTTTTAAATATTTATCTGTTTGAATAAATCACAATTACAGTGCAAAGAATGGGATCCTTTACTTTTTTTTACCTTTGTAGTTCTCTATTATTGAGATGTCAGATTGTCGAAGTGTCTAATGGTAGGCACTAATTTCAAGATTTTTCTTTAGTTTTGAATTCATTTATATACAATCCCTAATGTTTGAGAACCACAACATACAAGTCTGATGTCACAACATTTTTAATAAATCATTGCGGCCTAATGAATAACAATTAAGGGTGTTTAAAACTGCAGATAGTGAAGGATCCCATTCTTGCTAGTAGAGAGGGCAATTCGAAAAGATCTATTTTAAAGAAAAGGATTTGGATTATATAGCGCATATAGCATGGCACCATGTTCGCCAATATTTCGCACGTACAACACGTTTGACAGCATTAAATTAGTTTTAAACTCAGATCGATATTCAACAAGTTATCAACAGATTACCTGCTGTTTTGTGCTGCTGTTTATTTTCAACTCTATTTGTAGACTTCGCACACTGGTAAATAAAATATTCCACAGTGAAATGCAGAATGCAAAAGCAATATAACCGATATTGCGCACAATTGATTCATTGCTTTCAAACACAGAGAATATTTTTTATTGAACTACAGCATTTGACGTTTTAATGGATTATTGAAAAACATGAACAATCATTTTCACAAAATATTTCAATTGTGAATAACAGCAAAAAAGTTAAATATACATGTGGAAATGGCGAATAATTACCGCTGAATAAACGATTAACGATTCTCAGATATTTTCAAAATAGATTATTGCAAAACAATTTAGGAATCATTCAAAATATTTTTAACTGAGAATCAAACGGTCAACGAGCGAAACTTGTATCAAAATTTCATTGGATTTATAATAATATAATTGAATGAGCTGTCTACATGCTTTCCGATATAAAATAATTTAAATATAAATTTTCATACTTTTATTGCAGTTCTAAACTCACCTATACCGAAACCTGGAGCCAATAGCAAAAATATCTGGAGTAGTTGGAGAGACTTGGACAAGGCGAAAGAAAGCGTGATGTTCAACACAGCACTTCCACAGATGTTTGCAAGCTGGTTTGGCTGGCGTTTCAAATCCGTAAGTGCTTTCATCGTTCTGAAACGCCACAAATTTGTAGTCTAGTGTTGCCAATGCGTAAACAGATAAACTTACGTTCTTATCAGTGACGCGGAGCATGAAATATCGCCCTTTGAAGTAAATCTTTGATATTCTTGGCCAGTAGTAGTTGCCGACGGTGTTCTTGTTACGTAAAACTATGATTCCACTTGGAGTTAAGCCTAAGAAGTACTCTACGTTGTCTTCGCCCTAAGAATGAGGACAGATTCAAGTTAATGCTACAGAATTTACTGCGAAATTGTGTTGTTACCAAAACTGGATGTAAGTCTACTCCGTACATTTCTAACCATTTCACTTTGTCCAAATAGTTTAACTCGGCGATTGATGGCAGCTGACCCCTACAAATTTTACCATACATTCAAATATTGCAGTCAAGACTATACTGGGTGTTGAACTGAAATATGTACCATAGGGAACGGATGGAGAAGTCTGTGGGGAAACAACGAAACAAAATCATTTTTATTATAAGCTTTGACAGTTACGTATTTCCCGCATAATACCATTTAATAAAAAAATATATATTTCAGTAACTGTTAAAGTTTATTAAAAAAATATTTTGTTTCATTGTTTTCCACAGAACTCTTAATTCACAATTTTCTTTATATCAGTTTTCGTTTGCTTCTTATTCTTGTATAATAAAGAATTAACTTTCTATGTATTTTTGGTCTAATTTAATCAGGAAAGCAACAAACTCCATATTGAAAATATAGCATTACATTCTCTATGTTACATATTTCAATTCAACACCCGGTACACAACCATTACAATGTATTTAATATAAAATAAATGGGTTTCTCTGTATTATAGTTGTGAGCAGGTATTTTAATTTCAATATTTTAACGTGAAAAAATAATTAAAGCATGTATTCAATTAAATTCTAATTTTAGAACTACACAAAAACATATGAAAATTTTCGAGTATAATTAATTAAAAGTTTGAAAGCAAATATACAGGAACAAAATTTTTATCAATATTCGTATAACAAAAAAAAAGTAAAATACGAATTTTCTTCTACCGAAATTAATCATCTATTATTATTATTCCTGCTGTCCTATCTATAGGAAGGCACCAAAAACAATGAGAACAGTATATGTTAAATTATGAAACAAAGTTAGCGCTGATTATTAATACAAAACAAAATGTTGGTCTTTAATCTTAGGTACACTTACACAAGAGTTTTATGAAGTTCCATGATTCTTGTTTCAAGTTCTAAGGTCTGGTTTGACAGAAACCGAAATTCTGACACATATCCTGGAGAATGACGCCTTGGATCGTAATCGCCTAATTCCGCTGTTGGAAAAGAACAAGAAAATATTATTGTCGGGGAAGAAATTAAGTAATTCTTTCATAACAAAATAACTATTTTCTTTATAGATCTAATAACTAAATTGTGCTTTTTCCGAGATCTGATTGAGCAGAGTGCCATACCAAAAATGAGTAAATGGCGATATATTTGTTTATTATTATTTTATTTTATATTTATCGCAATGTTAAATAATTTCTGCGATACATATTCTAATATGATTTCATTATAGAAATGAAAAATAATACTTTTGTTCGTTCTCCTTATAATTTTGAATAATTTATGTAAATCAGAAGCTCCTGTTTATATTTTGGGATATTTTGTTAATAATGTCTTCCCGTGGGATCTTGATTTAATAAGATTCTCAACATGAAAGGACATTTATATTGAAGCACAAGCACACGAATATATCCTTAATGCCGTTTCGTTGAAATTCTTTCACATTCAGGATGTTTTGTAGTCTGCAGCTTTCAGCTTTGTCTGAAATTATACACTGAAACTCGGAGGCCAGGGCCGGACTTCCACGGGCCAAACAAAAAAATAGAAAAATTCATTAATTTTCTTTGTGTTCTTAATGATTTATACTTGAACTTTGTAATTGGAAAGCTAATGAGTTTGAAATTACATACATATTATAATGACGTAAATTTCAGATAATACATACTGATAATTAAGAGCATAAGGAAGTAACTAAACATGGAATTATTGTTGTTGTTTTCTACTTAAAACATAACATGTACGATTTGAAAATTGTTTGTTTATTTACAAATATTAAAATTGCAAAATATTTGATTGCAGATTCTGTCTCAAAAATATTAGACTAGCACACTTTTCAGTATAAGTTTACCAATTCCAAGTGAGTCATTTGAACCCTTGACAACAATTTATTTCCCAATAGCCATTAAGACAACACACACGTTTCTAATCGGCGTTGCTAATTTATCCAAAACATTAAAGCCCAACTTACACTGTACGATGTAGGCGCCAAGTTCTGCTGCTAGCTCGAAGGATACCGGCAAGCGTCCTTGCAGGATGTCTTGCTTCACTTGCAGAAAAAACTGGTACCTGGAAACAAACACATCTATTTAGTAACAAAATCATGTTTCTTCCCAATTATTTTCAGCGGTAATGAACTAGTGTAAGTTTTTGGTTATTGAGTTTCTACCAAAAGTTTATTTTGGACCTCCCTAGCTACACTTTCAATCATTTCTGTATGTTATGAATCATCCTGTATTAAACCTAGAAATCAATTCTGCATAAAAAAAATCCGTGGTACAAAAATGTGTACATTTCAACAAAATTTAGTTAAACATTGTGAATAAAATTTTATATCTTCAAAATTATATTTGCCTTCGATCGAAGTAAAATCTGCAACTACAGAATGTCCCACTGAGATCGTAGTAAACGCCGGACAATTTATGTGGATACACAGTTGCATAAATTACACGGACATGTATTTTATCCATTAAATGTGAACATTTAAATTTTAATTACTTGTTCCGCGGAGTCCTGTTAGAATAGTAAATGATTTTATAACATTTTACTACAAAACGTTTAAAATGTCGATAACAGTTACACAAAATACATAAACCATAATATTTATTTCTTGAGATTAATGTCGTTTAAATATCTATTGCTCAGTGGCGTAACTACTCTTGTTAACATATTCAATGTTCTACTGATAAACTCTAAACAGCGATCATTTTACTGGTTAGGGTTGTTTCTGATGCTAAGCTTATGTTAAAACAAAAAACACGACTTTTAAACTCATATTACCATCCTTGTCGGATGCATTACAGTCAAATCAAACATTGAAAACACAATTAAATACCTAAAATTGATACAAATGTTTAACAAATTGTAAATAAAATAATACAAGTGTAAATGAAAATGTAAAAAGCTAAAACTAAGCCCGAGCACCAATAGTATCGACACTGAGGTGGTCGAAAAATAAATTCATTTCAAAAAAGAGATAATGACTGGTACCACGAGCTCTGATAGAAGTGTTTCAGCCTCGATTTTAGCGCTGTACAATATTTTATAAAAAAATATTTCAAATAATAGAGGTAGATAATATATTTTTCTGTAACTTTTATTCGAAGCAAATTAGCGAAGTTACGTAAACTTTACAATTATTTACGATTTTTGTATAAGAAATTAACTTGAGAATTACCTAAAACCAAAAGCGCATTGGCTAAAATATTATTAAAAAAAAAAAAAAAAAAACTGGGATATTAAATATAACCCATTTAGGCACAGATGATTGTAAATTATCTTGGTTCTGGAAAGATTAGTATAATGAATTTTGTCCGGAAAGGTTGCGCCACTGCAAAGCAACTCCAATCAAAATACTTCGCAGTGACTTCAGAGAAATTATTATTTAATACCAAGTAAAAACTAGTTCCGGAAGTAGAATTTTCATTGACACTTAACTGCAATCCACTTCAGTAGTGTTCAGTGTTCAGTGTTCAATGATCAGCGAGCAGCGATCAACGATTAGCGTCCACTCTTCCAGACCTCTCAAAATGAAAAACTGATTCGCTGGATCTGCGCTGATTGCATGTAAGCTTGAAATGAGACATCAGTGGACTGGTATTCTCAGAGACATAAGGCGTCATTTTACATACGGGCATTAATTAAAAATTATATAGAGGCGTTTAAAAAGAGAGGTCAATAAATTAAGGGTAGGTAATACATTTCAAAACAACAATAAATGTTCATATAAACATCAGGAAACTCTTTGTTTCAAAGTTAAGCAGTGGCGGCGGAAAGAAGGAAAGAAAAAATATTATTGGTAAATAGAACAGATGCAACAAATAATATTAATTATTATTGTTCGTATCAAATTAAATTTATTCAAAATACGTTAAATAAAATAACTAATTCAACAGATGAACAGCTATATCCAGAATTGCAATCTCTTTACCTACCACTTGTATGAGTGCTACGAGAGCATGGGTTGCCTGACACGCTGTAGGATGCGCGCGCAATGGTGCAGTGATAATTGTAACTCTTCACTTGATGCGGTTTAAGGTTGAAAATCAGAAAGTCGCTCCATGGGGCGCAAGTCACCCGGTTTTACGGTACTTCCACATGCACTACCTATCCTCCACTATTTATTTTTAATAATTTAAAGGGGAACACAGACACTCCTCGAAAAAACATTTCACGAAATTACGATGATGAATTGTACATTTACCCGAAATACGAAAGTCGAATGTTGGAAATATTACAAATGACGAATGTTGTAGTTCCATCTAGTGAGCAATGGTTACAATACGAGATTTGTCACATTCGACATTTGTAACATTCGAGAAATGTTCTTTTGATGTTTATAATATCCAAGCGATTCGACAAATAATGCATTTTCGAGATTTGTAACATTCGTCATTTGTAATATTTCCAACATTCGACTTTTGTATTTTCGGTAAATGTACAATTCCTCATCGTAATTTTCGATATTTGTATATTCGAGAAATATATTTTCGTAAATGGTATTTTCGTGAATTTTTTTTCGAGAAATGTGTTGTTACCCGTTTAAAGAGGTAATATAGTCATCGCCAGCTACCTGTGAAAGTAATATGGGCAGCAAGTGAATAACAACATGCTAGGCTTGTAGCTGGTTGAATCGGATTAATAACGTATCAATTATGTTCCGCAGATGTTATCCGTTTTCCTGTTTAGCTCATGACTAGAATTTTAATCGCGACTTGTTACTCCGAACCAGCTACTGGAATTTTTGTTGAGTATGATGCGTATGACTTCAGAGCTCTTTCGTTGGCGTCAGCAAATAAGTCATTTGACTAGTAAGTCTTTTAGAATAACATTTAAAAAAAAATGTTCTGATATTATAAAAGGAAGAATGTTGTACTAATTTACTTTAATGTTAAATTCTATTATATTTAAGAATACTTTAAGGAAAAATAACAACTGAAATAATAACAAATTAAAAAAAGCACTAACATAAAGAGTTCATTTGGCCCAAAAGTTTTGGCACTGTTTTACAATCCAATTTAATCAATTTATAACATAAACATAGTACCTCCCTAACATATATGTATGTGCGGGAGGTAAAAATGATAGAACTTAAGATATGAATATGGTGAACTAAACAATTTTACTTTGTATAATTTTAAATGGGCCAAATGATATGATTCTAATAAAACAATTGGGAAACGGAAATACAACTATAATATATACCATGAATAGGTGAATGATGAGATGACATATTTATGCAATAGGTATTTTCTGTAAAATATTTTAGCATTATAAACAAATTAAAAATTGTTCCACATGCGCTTCTCCCGAGGGTATGATTAACAAATTTTATTTATTGATTTTAATAATAAGAATTAGTTATTTACGACCTAAATTAAGACGGATTTCTTGTACAGTATTTATATTATTATATAATTAAAATATTTATGTTAATGTTTTCATGATGTTAAAATAAATTTCCGACAGGTCTAACTCTATAATTTCTAATAAAATTATAGCTATCAACCAAATAAGATAATTTATATATAATTTCGCAATATGTTTTAAATATCAAACTCCGATATTTAAATATTGCTTTGTTTTTTTCAACACATATACGTGCAATATGTGTGCAATAAAGTATAAAATATTTTCAACTGCTAGAAACGTATAATTTATATTAACATTTAATATTTTATACATATTTAAGTGAAGCGAAATTCAATTCCAATTAAAGTACTGAAATAAATACGTTATTCAATACCTAACCTAAATAATGTTTTTAGAAACATTTATTTTTCACTGATAACGCTTTGTACTATAATAGTAATAATACTAGAATTAAATTTAGAATCTAAATTATCTTAAACACGCCGAATTATTATATATGAGTTTTGTATTTGTTAACAGTTTTAGTAGCACTGGATTACATTTAATAAAATAGTAAATTTTACAGTTGCTATTACGTTATTGAGCTCAGAATTGAAGTAATAACGCTAAATTTTACTAGGATTTAATATTATATTATTATATTTAAATTTAATATTATATTTAATTATACCAAATCGTTCTTTAATTTCTGGACGACGCTCGTATTTGAATATTTTCACACAGCTGAAGTGTCGATGTAAAATTTCTTTAAAATGTAGGAACTCAATGTGGATCATCCGTTTAACCAGGAAGCGGCCGACCTTCTAATACAAGATCCTCAGCTCTTCCAGGCGAAGGTATTACGTACTATGAATAAGACGAATATTGAGCAACTGGAGCAATTTCCGCACCCTGACCTGATTCATAATTCTTTTTTATAATTAATATTATATTTTATATTAAACCTTTTCTGTATTTATTCTAGCGTAAGATATGTTAAACTATTTTTCGTTCTGCTCACTGCAATGACCTTTATTTTGTATTGCATGATTTATGATTCCGTTGTACTTAAAGCCCCGTGCTAAACTGCTGATTTCTATTTTGGTTGTATGTTGTAGCATCAGCCGTTAGCCGTTGTGAATAACGTGTCTAAGATTTACTTTGTTATGCCATATTGTCTATGGTACATCATGGTCATTGTGGTTAGAGCGACGTTCCCCTGGTTTTGTTAAGTTGTTTGATCTATTAAGAACCAATGTACTAGTTTCAGTTATTAAAGCTGTTGATTTTATATTTAATGATTCATTTTGTGAACGATGTGTGCATTTGTTGTAATACTTTATTCATAGCCTTGATTTGTTCTAGTTTAATTACTAAATGTAAAAGAAAATCTATTAACAGCTGTAATTACAAATATTTCCTGTTCTATTTGATCTTTACCGATGCCAAGGAAAACATACAACATATAGATAAAATTTCTACCTCAGTCTCAGACGGCTGTGTACATCAATATCAATCTATCTACTAGCTGCGCTAACGTCAAACAAGTTACTCTTTAAATGAAAATTAATACAATTACGAATAGTGAACACAGCAACTAAAAATGACGTCTATGGTTATTTCTACTCAGTAATTTTTGTTCAAAAATAATGATCATCCATAATTGGTGCAACATGCAATATACACGTAATTCAAAACAATAATTAATTACGAGCTAGTGTCCTAAAAGGTGCTAATTAAATATATTTTAAACACTGATCCATAGTTGAAATTAATAAGCAATATTTTATACACTATACTGATAAATACAGTTAACTTTATTCTTATCAAAATTATTATTTAATATGTTTCATTATTTACCGAGAGAAATAAAAATGACAAGTACTTCCTAGGAAAATAAAGTGATTTAAGGCCATTAGCAGAAAGAATTTCATTTTCTTAGTATTCTTTATTAATTAATATTGATAGTAATATTATTTTGTCATAAATAATGCTTAATGCGTTATTTTCTTATACGAAAACATAACTTACATTATTTATCTGCAATAAAAAAATATATTCGCATAAAATTTATATTCTTACAGCGCTGCTATTATCTTGTTGAGAAAAGATATTAAAGGCATTTTTGAAATATCAAGCGTGGTATTTAGATAAAATATCTAGATCTAGATAGCGAATAGCGATCAAGTAACCGTTGTCTGTCACCTTCAAATGGTATGCTAATTGGATGTTTTCTTTTATAACTTGGGAAACCTTGGCAGAGTTCATTATATATCGTAATAAAAATTCATGTGTTCGCATACGAGACTGTACTATAGTGTAAGTATAGGTATACGAGTATGTAGTATCAATAGCTGGTGTACTACTATTATTATAGCAAGCATAGCAGCATAGGCGCCGATAACAATAAAAGGAGTATAATTCTTTGGGATACTACACATTCGTCTATATAAATAATACTGATAAATAAATAAAAATTGTCGTTTTGGTAAATCACATAATAAGGTCCTTTACTAGAGTTATATAATGGCAAATAAGTAATTTACATTAAACTAGTCCCAAAAACATCGGACTAAATATAATAGTTTAAAAAATATTATTCACTATTAAGATATTTGAGTTTTAAAGATAGCAATTCTATAACGTCAAAGTATTATGTTTCTCTGTACTTCTCTCTCAAACATATATTCTATTCTAAATTCTTTGTATTTCTCTTATTATTGAGCTGTCAGATTGTCGAAGTGCCAAATGGTTGGCACCTAATTTGAAGATTTTTGTTTTGAATAACCCAAAAATGAAATGAAAATGAAACCACGTGTCCTCGTTGTTAGGCCAACAAAACAAAATTAAAGACATGTTGTATGACATGTAGGTTAGCAAAACTTATCAGTGGTAATAAAAAATTTTACTAAAATAATCTTACAGTGTATTTATGTTTCTTCCTGGAATAAATGCTATTCATGTATATTTTAATTATTTACCAAGAAAAGTTATTTTAATTACATTTAAATAATTTTCTAAACAATAAAATACAACATTTATGTACTAATTAAAAAAGAATATTAAAATTATTATATAATTAAATCGTATAAATATTTGTCGGTAATGATATGCGTATTTTGAAATCATGAGTTTTCAAGTACATAAGTAGAAATGTCCATAAATGCAAAACCGGATAAGATGTTATAGTTACTTGGCATAATAAAAACACCTCCCTTTTCCTTTATCACCATAAATTGCAAATTGTCTGCAAAAACATATTTATTTATATTACCATACATCGGCTGAAGCTGGTACAAAATCATCTTACAAATAAGGCCATTTGTATTACTAGCAACCAGTCTGTCTTATAGTCTGCTCACAAATAAACTTACAGAATTCACATATTTTACTTAAAATTATCGAATTCTTTTGATGTTAGAAGATAGAAGTAATTATTTTAGTTGAATTTTAATTTCAAGCGGTGTTTAAGATAATTTAATGAATACAGTTAATTTATAAAACTCTTCCATGTTTGAAGAATTGTCGTTCTTGCATGACTCGAACTATGAAAGTAGTCTGTTTTTGAGGTTACTAAGTATTTTAGCGCTGTACAATGTTCTAAAATTATTTTATTAAAAAAATATTTCAAATAAAATTGATAGATAATATTTCTCTGTAACTTTTATTCGAAGCATTTTTTTATAAAATAATTTTACAACATTGTACAGCGCTAAAACACTTCTCTTAGAATACCCAAAAACAGAGCTCGTGGAACCAGCTATTGTGTTTAAGAGTTCGTGTTATCCCACTTTGTGGGATATAAACTAATGTTATGTAAGTAAGTTTATATGTTAATTTAACAAATGTGTATAAATTTCTTAGTTATTTACTTCCAGATAGGAAAACTGAAAATAATCCTGATTGAAAATGTTCCTGTTCACAGAATATTTGAAATAACAAATTCTGCTTGCAAGTCTGGAAGTTGATGCTTTATAGTCTATAGTCCATATTCGATCCTGGAGAGCATAGCATAATCCGACTCTCGCCTTTCCATTTAACCTGAAGCAGAGGTGGACTGGAACATAAAAGTTCTCCACAATTTTCATTTCTTGAGACGAAGTATCGACTACAACTACATCATGGTACCTACTGCTGCATGTAGGTATATGTTACAGGTACAGTCAAAAATATGGATAATGTCAACATTTGAAGATTTCTTGTAAAAAATAAATATCTGTTGACTGTATCCCCGTATATTATTTATTTAACAATATCGATATCATTCAAAATAAGCGGATAATGATGAAACTGAATAAATAAATGTACCATTATTTATATAAATGATGACGATATATTTATGATTGTTACGTCAGTGTTGCATCTGTAATAGATTGGGCTTATGGAAAATCCACCTCTGGAATATAGCAAGAGCGTGGAATGCCTCGCTTTTCCGCTACTCATACTCCTACGTGCCCGTTCCGTCTGGAAACTGGATGTGGAAATACCGCTCCGAGCGAATTTCCACGCTATAATTATTATTTTTCATTCGAGGGATTAGTTGTAATATTTGTGGAATATATAAACTGGAATTTAAATGTACGTATACATGTACAGCCAGCCCAAGCTACCTAGAACTTTACGATGGCTTTGGTGATTTTAGAGAAATCCGATTACAATTTCACACCGAAAAAAATTGAAAGCTACGAAAATACACTCAATGGCTTATTGCAAAAATAACAATAACTAAAGAGGAAACAACAGAAATTAATTAATCTCCAAGCACGTCAGGGGTCGTGGGTTCGAATCCCACTGAAGAGCATGATCGTTTGTGTTCACATATTCACAATCATCCACGCATTAAGTGCCATAATGACAAAATGTAGTTAGTCCGCTTACCACCTTCAATGATCATTAAAGGTGGCTTTAATTATTATTAAATTTATCGTATTGTAACAGTAATACCATGTTTGATATCTGAAACGAAGTGGGTAAAGTGATATTTATTTAAAAAAAAGTGTTTTGATTGGGATAAAACATGTATATAGTGACTTCTTTCCGAAGAATGAGATATTTGAGAGGAGTAGGTGGGTATTCGAGACGTGATCGTATACGGAATACATTGGTGTATGATGAGTGTGAGATTGAGAAGAATGTTGTTAAGAAAGTGGGAGTGAGTCAGTTGAGGTGGTTTGGACATGTTGAGCGAATGTCAAATGAAAGGTTGGTGATTGAAGGTGAACGATTGCGTGGGCGTCCGAGGAATAACTGGTTGGGTATGATTAATGGTTTGTTGCGTGAACGAATGATTCCGAGTAAGAAGAATAAACGAGCATGTATGAATCGCACTATGAATGTGGACGAGGCAAAAGTGGTGTGTCAGGATAGGAATGTTTGGAGGAGATTGATTGTTGGTTGACTGTGTTTCTGGGTTCGTGCTACCCCACTAAGTGGGACATAGCGTGACGTTATGTATGTATGTATGTATGCTTTCCGAAGCATTTTTTGTTTTTATAAAATACTTTTAGAACATTGTACAACTCTAAAACCGAGGCTAAAACACTTGTCTTAAAAGCTCGTAATACCAGCCTATCTATAAAATATAGTAATAAAGAGAGAACCTAAATAACATAAATCCTTGTAAATTTGAAAACAATTCTACCGAATTACCAGTGTATATTTTCCCTGTTCCTCTAGTTTGTACTTCGGCTACAATATGTAAGCTACTTTAATTTGTTCCCCAATAAAAAATATACAAGCTCCAATCTGTATACATTTCAAGTGTTTAGAAAAAGTGAAGTGTGTTGTGGCGCACGCAGCATACGAGTACAATCGACTGGCATTTTCTGCTGCAGGCAACAGAAACCGAACGAGAGCCGCATGCTTACATGCACTGCCAGTGCTATGCTACATGACTACAGAATACACAACTGCAGCTTAGAGGTAGACTACAAACTACCTATACCTATACTTGAACTTCAAATCATGTGTTAGAACAATTTGTTTACGGATCCGCCTAACTATAGGTAAACCCAGGACATCAACGGCGCGTGCCTCGAAAGCCAGGGATATCGGGCCGTATTCCCTAACTTATCTGTTCATTTTTAAGGACCCGTTAAAAATTGTAACAAAAAAAATATGGGTTATATGAAATTTTCAATTTTTATTCATTGTCGTCTGTTTATCATAGGTTAAAATATTTAACAGGCTATTAAAAATTAACAGGTGTGTTACACAATGCTCCCCATAGTCTGAATGATTTATCAAAATTAGAGTAACACATACTCAACTCAACTTTAATATACTTACATATGTGAACATAGAACACGGTCAACCTACAATAAATATCCACCAAACATTAATATCCTGACACACCACTTTTGCTTCGTTTAAATTCATAGTATATTATTCGCACTTGGAATCATTCGTTCACGAAACAAACCATCAATTATTTACACCTCGGACGCCCACGCAGTTATTCACCTTCAATCTCACCCGCATATATTAGTTTCACCAACATTTCGAGATGGTCAAACCACCTCAACTGACTCACTCCCACTGTCTTAACAACATTCTTCTTAATCTCACACTCACCTTACACCATTGTATTCCGGGCACGAGCACTTTGCCCTCAAATACTTCATTTCCGCAGCATTTACACATCATTCATGCTTCTTTATCCAGACGCAACATTTAGAACCATACATCAATGTAGGCACTGATACATCATAATAAACACTCAATCGAGCATCTCTAGATACATTTACGTTTCGAGCAAATGTACCCAGAGCACCCAATATGTGAATAAATGTTAGAAGTATGGTTGTACAAGAATTGAAAACTCTACGCCACTGGACTGAAGTTTGGGGGCGTGCCCTGTGCAGAAGGCGGTGTCTGGTGCCCGCGGTTCCAGGTTTGATACCCGACACGGGAACTCGAGAACACGGAGTCCTGGTTTGGTAGCTAACATGTTTGCTTAGCTAAGTTTCAGGTCCTTGTTTTATGGTCACTTTGAAACACTTTATTTCTAGTTTTCCAATATGAATATTACGAACTAGGTAGTATAGCATTTAACGTTTTGAGCCTGTGATGAAAAGATTAATTTAAAAATTTTCAGACATTGAAATTTTAACTATAAAATATGCCGTACTCATATTGATTATAATACCCTTATTTGCATTAAAGTAGAGTTATAGAAAGTAGCTAAATATGAATGGTATTATTCTACTCTAGTATTTTATAAATCAATCATCTTGACTGTAAAATAATATAATATTGACATACAATGTTTATAAACTATTCGCACAATTACAATTGAAGAAATATATTTGTATATACCATCAGCTAGCTGTATTGTCCTACTTTCCTCAACAAGAAGAAATACTTAAAAATAGGTTGATTGAAATCAATTTTAGTCAACAGAATATATTGTAACTATTTGATATAAACCATTTTAACCCAAAACATTCCGGAATAATAGTAATATATAAGTTTAAAAATTGCCTTTAGCAGGAAAACAATCACCATATCATCCTTATGGAAATGAAATACAATTTCCTGTTTAAAATGCGCATGTATCATTCATGCTCGCTTCATGTCACAGAAATACTAGCATCATCCACATACGATAAGCAAATTGCTTAGCACTTAGTGATCAATAGCATAAAAAAAATTGTCTTCCTGCATTTGTCTCGCTGCTCGTCCTTGCATATTGTTAGCGAGTGATAGCGACATTACGAGTTCGGAGACTGGTCTAAAATTATTCAAGCATTTATGGCGTTATTATTCAAGATTAAATTTACATTCAATTATTTCTCTAAGCGTGAGGAATAAGGATTCGTTTTTGGTTTGAATGCTGCGTGTTTATGTTGCCGAAACCGAATGATGTTGGAGATATAATTAAGATAATTTTTAGTTTTTGAAGGTGATTTTAATTGCAATTTTTTGAGGCCTGAAACATTATACTTGGTATATTTTCTTAGGAACTAAGAGTCCGTGCACATATACCCAGTCACAAGTTGAATTCGAAAATTCTAGAAAAACACCTGTATGTATACAGGTATACCTTGTTCGGAGATATAAGCACATGGTATTACCTGAGAATTACGATATTTTGACGGCGATTTAACAAGGCTGGGATCAGAAAAATTTTAAAAGATTTTTATTTGCAAAGGATAAGGTTAAATTCCAAATTCCAAATGTGATTATAAATTGACCATAATTGATATTAACTGTTTAATGTTATTCATTGTCACTATGTTAATATTTATCGATGAAACAACAATTATACATTAAAATTCTGTGTAGATGAGTATATTATTGACGAAACATAAATATCTAAACTGCTGTCACTATACGTAAGATAATTTTTTGCTATTGTAACAATCCTTTTTTTTTTCGTTTATATATATTAGATTTGAAGTCAGAAAACAAATAAATGAGAGATCTAATTTTGTTTGTATAAAAATTGCAATGTTTTAATAATTATATGCAGGCTATTATTATTCTTACATGTACTGTAATGAAAATAGATTGTTATAAATACGTTTCTTTCTTATCGAACAAAAATTTACATAAAAATACAAAAAAATAAATACGTCTCTGCACTTTTTGTCTCTCTGGTATATATAAACTATCTTCCAATGAAAAGGGCGCAGGTAGCAATGTGCTTATATCTCCGAACAAACTGTACAAATGTTCAAATCCATTACTTGACTGAACCTAGGAAAAAACCGACATTATTTAGGGTTTCTCAAAAAAATACATAAATGTCATATTACTTTGGAACTTGATACATAGAACAAATCTATGAGAAGAAACCATAGTTTCGTTTCTAGTTGAACTATACTTATGTTGCTATGTTTTTAGAAATAAATCTTGCAGTCCAGATGCCAATGGTGTGTTTGGAAATTCACTCACACTGTATAATAAACCCGTTAGTTATTGGAATGTCAAATATTATAACAATAATTATTGTGTCAAGAATTTAGAACGATTAAACAAATATTGTTTATCTACTTAAGAATTGTATTTATTGTTTAACATTCCTGTCAAATCAAGAAGCACAAATAAAATTTCAGTTTACAAAGCTATAAAATTATAACAATGAAAGTGTTGCAAACAATTATTACTGCTTCCTTATTACCGTTACTGTACACACAGTAAACTATTTAAAAATATTTAGCCTCTTATTAGAAAATATGTTGCAGTATAACCTTTTCTACCGGGTGTTCCACTTTCGCGCAATAATATGTCACTTTTAGGGCCGTATTAAAAAAAAAACCGTGGCAGGCGGGTGTAAGACTAAAAAAAGAGGGGGGGGGGGGTTCAGACGGGTGCCGGCCTAAGGAGGGAACAGTGCTGCCACTCTCTATGTAATTAAGAGTTACTTGTCCAATACTTTCAGGCGCCAAATAAAATCTGAACAAAATTCGATTCAGGTGTACACAAAAAACTTTCAGGTTGTTTATAATCGTTTAGTAAAATACAATTATTAATTAATAATGTAACAAATTAATATTGGAACAAAACTAAACTAACTGTCGTAAAAACTGGTAATGGCCTATATATTTTTGCAAAATTTTACATGTAATTTGTTTGTCTTTAAAACAGTTCTTATTCATTACAGTCCTAAAGCAATCAGTACAGAAAAGATTCATAAGGCCCGCATTTCGCGATACATATGTACGGCAACTAATAAGGAAAAAGGAAATTTTTATTATTTGCAGCATTAAGTAGATAACAGGTTAAAGGTTTTTATACGAAAGTATATTTGAGTTTTTAAAGAAAAATATTGCACCGCTGTCTACAACAAAATGTTTGTGTAATAGTGTGATGATTCCCATTAATTTTCGATGGTGACACATTTTATTTGAAACCACAATTACAATATTAATATAAGTGCATCCTACCTTGTGATCTCTTCCAGCAATTTGCAGGGATCGGCAGCGTAGAACTTGACGCCGAAATAAAGGGTGTAGGGGTCCGGGCCCTTCAACTGCCGGCTCAGCTTCTTCTCCGGGTCCAGCCAATGCTGCGGTTATTAAAACAACATTAGCCATTACGTTGAATCTGTGTTCAGTGGAGCCATTAGGCTACACTGGTCATCGGCAATGTGAGCTTGCCATAGGCGTCGATGGACGATATTTTACTGAGGGAAATTGGTTCACCCTTACATAACCAAAATAATTTATAATCATCTGTTATGTCTGTCATCGGGTATGTTTAATACCCCAAGTTCTTTTAATAATATTTCTCGTTTTTTATTTTTGCCAATACGTTTAGGTTTTAGGTAATTCTTAAGTTAATTTCTTATATCAAAATCGTAAATTGTATTTGACAAATAAAATCAATAAGAAAAATAAATAAAATGTGTTTCCAATTTCTTTTTATTTACTGTCAATGTTCTGAACATTCATAATTTCTGTTCGGAAAATGGCTGCCCTAAAAAATGTTAAGTTTATGATTTTGATAAATGCAATTATGTTATATATTATATAATTATGTTCCATACTAAACTAAGATATTTAATTGTTATTTTCATATAACTCATAGCATTCATTTCTAATAATTGGAACGTGAGACCAATAGTGGACAAATGGATAAAAGACAAGTGTTAAAAATATACCGTTGTAATCTGTTTTAAAAATAAGTTTGTGGAGTATATATGATACCCCATTTGGTTACGGAAGGGTTAATAAATTTCCACTTTCCAACCCGGAAAATCAATGCACATTTCATTACTAATTGATTGCGAATAATATAGGCTTTTCTATGGTAGCAAATTTTATGTAGCTTTTTCTGTCACTTGCCGTAGTTCGGGTGGAGTACAATCCATTAATCCACTTTCAGAGGAGCCTATTCTGTAATTTATCTGTTAGTTTTTAACGGCCTGTTAAAAAAATTAACCAATAAAAATATATGTGTCAAATGAAATTTACAATTATTCAGTGACGTCTGTTATCATTGGTAATTTTTTTTTTAACTGGCCATTAAAAATTAACAGGTAAATTACAGAATAGGCCCCAATGTCAGTTATTCTGGTTTTCCCTGATATATTGACAAATATAAATGTCACTTCGAAACTGTTTACAAAACAAATGTAGAATTCACTACTTATTAAACAACAATATTTCACCCAAAAAAAGCAAACATTAAAAATGAATAAAATTTTTTTATATGTTTCATTTAATAATTTTTTAATTGTTAATAAAATAGTACACAAACCTCATTGGAAAGTTTCATTATATCCTCAAGCTATAGCTGTCACATAGCCTTCGGCTGCAATGAAACACTTTCCACATCGGTATGTAATATACTATATAATAAGAATAGGAATTTAGCCTATATATTTTGTTTTGTATCATTACTTTTGTATATTTTTTGTTCATATTTTTGTAAATTGTAAATCGTGGAAGTCTGTTATTGGATTATTCTGTTGGCTTTAGTAATACCGAAAATAAATAAATAAATAAATAATGAGATATTTTTTTAAAGATAGCGCACGAAAAATACAAAAATCTTTCGGATGCCTATGCCCTAACATCGAGCGGTGAACGCGCGTGCGTTAGTAATTAGAAAGATCGGTTTAGTTTTAGAGATAATTACCGGTGCTTTGACTTGCGGTTGGAATATTTTAGGTAAAAAATTTAAATTAGACAAGAAAAATGATTTTTTGTAAGTGGAAATTATAGGTTTGCTCGTTTTTATATTTAAAAATGTCATGTAAATAATTAGAAATAAATCATGGCAACTAAAGAAAGGTTACTATGTATTTCAAAAATGAATAGTAGTATGTATGAAGAGTACTCTATAAAAATAAAACATCTGTAAAATTGTACACTATACGAAAAGTATAATTTTTAATCAAAATATGTATGAAACTTGCAACCAACTGATTGATGAAAAAGTTTCATACTCCCATTCAAAACTCTTCAAGGATCACCGCTTACTTTTTACACCGCGAATTTATACTTTTACATGGCAAACAAGTCGTACTACAAAAGTTTACGGCACTCGTTTTATTGAAACTAATAAAATTCGTAGTTTTCTCAACTTTGTTGCTACGAACGTTTTTCACTTAATGAGTGATGTGATAACGAAACTCGTGCACCACCAGCGATAAATGAAATGGGCCACTGATACTCTGGGATTCTTATTCTTCACAGATTATTTATACTTTGTTTTAAGGCTCGGATAAACGAACGAAACTACGTAATCGAATAAATGAAATGTGGCAACTTACCGTCTGGCCCTCCGAGTCGAGGTAGCGGAGACTGAAGTACGCCGTTTCTAGCAAGTTTAAATGCCTGAACACGACGTCCAGTATTGCTTGACCGGTATTGTTGTCCTGAAACAAAATAAATACGTGAATACGTGTGAAACAAACAACTTTGTACTTTGCTTATTGTTTCTGATCACTAGATATGTGAACTGAATTTTGCAGGTACATACATTGTATACAAAAGTTCTACGAGTATAACTGCAAACTGCATGTCATGGCGTCGTCATGACTTGATGAACTTCACGTGAGTTGTCCAGAAATTAAAGAACGATTTGGTGTAACTAAATACAGAGAATAAGATGAAGTGAGAAATTTTTGGAAGTCCTTAAGAGATTTTCACTTATTTCCAAAACTGAATGAATTTTAAGGTAGAAGACCTTAAAGAAGCAGTGACATCTTGGCTCAGATTTTTGGCGGTTGAAAAACTGGTACCTTGCCAACTATGTCGATTTCATTGAAAAATAGAGTAATGTACTGTAACTTTGTAAATAAAGTTTTGTGTTGATATCTTCTGTTTTGATTTAGTTCTGTCAAATCATTCTTTACTTTCTGGATGCCTCTCGTATATCATTTACCTAAATCTAATAGGCGTGATGATATACTTATTAATTCATTTTCAAAGACAGTATTTTTCTTTCAATTCAATCTTCAACCAAATAAAATTCATAAGTAACCTAAATAACAGGTTAGATAAAAACCATACCTACTTGTTTTGGACAGAAATAATGATCAGTCCCTAGTCTGAGTGAAAACCTAACATTAACATTGTTTTTCATTCCCCGAAGCATTAAAACCCGCTTTCGGCGTTACAGCGTTACTCCCGCATTGAGCGTATTAATTTATGCGCATGAAACACAAAAAGTGAAAACGAAAACGAGCACCGACTACGCCAAAGCCAGAAACGGATTATGAATATAAACACGAACAGGGCCTTCGTTTACATTGCAGGGAACACATACCTACATATTGGTTTCAAAACGAAGATAACTCAATTATTAATCACAGCTAATCTTCATGCTACTATCGCTACTATAGGTATTGATAGCAAACGCTAACCGATGGGGGAGTAAACTTATTTTGTTATAATAAATGGACCTCTAAATTCTATCTAAATTTTTTCTTTGTATTGAGTATTGTGCCGGTACCTGATAAGTGATGATCCTTCATTAATGCATATTTTTTCGTTAAATGTAGGTAATAAAATCGTAATAAAATACGTTGATTAATAATTTAGATAATTTTTCAATAAAATGTCCTTTCAATAACTACACGAAAAAAATGGATTGCTACATGCTTATTGCTGACAAATAGATATTTACAGTAACAGTATTTTAATTTATATTAGCAATATGCTATTATTTGCGATTGCTGCTACAACAATCTAAATATTTTTGTTTTACTTTTAATAATCTAATATTGTTGCAGTGTATATCTAGATATACAGGATGATTCCTTTAAAACCAGCGTTCTTTTGGACAAACAGATGACTTTAGAGGAAAATATTATATACAAAAAATGACCAAGAATAATGGCCTCATTTGATAGGAAAGAGAAACAGAAAATTCAACCAGTGATTTGCAAAAGGTAGAATAAATTAAATTTTTTAAATGATAACGTTTGTATAACAATTATTTCGAGAATTATTATATTAAAAATCAGAAATACTTTTAT
Source organism: Poecilus cupreus (assembly GCA_963942605.1). Classification (NCBI taxonomy): domain Eukaryota; kingdom Metazoa; phylum Arthropoda; class Insecta; order Coleoptera; family Carabidae; genus Poecilus; species Poecilus cupreus. Next base: position 18,512,656 of record OZ012715.1, read on the forward strand.
ATTATTGAAATAGGCTATGAAATAAAGAATAAACAAATACAAACCAATGATACAAGTCGATCCTTTTAATTGCTGCAATTTTACTCTCGGTAATTCAAAGTTAATATAACTGTCTAAGGATGTTTTAAAGTTACAAGTGCGTGTTGTGTATTTGTGTCATGTTGTCATTGCATCTCTCAAAGAAACAAACATTATTCGTTGCGTTAAGTTCTACTGTAGGTACAGCGCGCGCAGAACCGCAGAATGGCGGAACGAGTGCCCGCAACCTTTTGTAGATTCCTCGATACAAGATACACGATACAGTACCGTCAAAGTCAGAGGGTAGCATCATAATTATGAGTGCCTACTGGCCGGAGGCACGATAATTTAGTGCATTTCTCAAACCGTGAGAACTCTCAGAACTAGCCACAACACAAGCCACCCCAGACCAACAGACACGTAAATTGTAACTTCGGAGGCACATTTCAATTTTAGAAGAATGCGGTGTGTCAGACATTACGATATGTGCTTACCATAACCCATACACTCGGGTACCACTTTCATTATATAGTATTTTTATAAATCAGTCCTGCTTCTCATATACCCAGAATCCTGGATTCGTAGCACGGTGCAGCACGATTATCAGTTTTTAAATTTTTTTTTAACTTTATCTAAATTGAAGACTATCTGCAGTTTTAAAAAGTCTTCATTGCTATTCATTAAGCCGTAATGATTTATTAAAAATATTATGACATCAGAGTTGTCATGTGTTGTGGACCTCAAATAGTAGGGATTATAAATAATTGTAGTCACATAAATGTTCTATTTATCTATTTTATTGTTTAAAAAATTATTTAAATGGAACTAAGATAACTTTTCGTGGTAAATAATTAAAATATACATGAATACCATTTATTCCAGGAAGAAACATAAATAAACTGAAAAATTATTTTAGTCAAATGTTAGATGATCATTGATAATTTTGCTAACCTATGTCATTCAAAATGTCTTTAATTTTGCTGGGTCAACTTAACCACATGGTTTCATTATCGTGCGAATTCTCAAACAACCTTTTGACACTTCGACTATCTGACAGCTCAATAATAAAAAAAGGACAAAGAATTTAAAATAGAATAGATGTGTGAGAGAAAAGCACAGAGAAACATAATGACGCCAGAACTGCTATCTTTAAAACTTGGATATCTCAATAATTAACAATATTTTTAAAACTTTTATTATATTTAGTACGATGTTTTTTGGGTCTACCTACAATATAAATGATTTATTTACCATTTTGTGACTCTAGTGAAGGACCTCATTTAGTATTTTCTAAGGTGTCATCAAATATGAAAATGCGTAACAAAAAATTCTGCTGAATATTGCTTCCTAGAAAATGGAGTTCTTGCTAATCTGACTATTTTATCAAATACAACAAAAAATCGTATAATTTTATGAAGAAAGATCTAAGAAGAAAATTATAGTTTGAGGAACACTTCGCTATATGGTTATGATACATCATAGCTCGATCAATCAGAAGCTGTGGTTGGTTTAGACTATGATGTAGAGCGTTTTTGTTTTTTCTTGCGGTGGAATCTTAATATTCATTTGTTTTTTTGGGAATGGTTTCTGTTTTGTGAGGTTAGTAACAAGATAAAAAAGAATTCTAAGTATTTTAGGTTTGAAAAATGATTCACATTGTGGTTTTGAAACTTTTTTCTACAACCAATTTTGTAAATTTACCAATTATGGGTAGTTTGCAAGTTTCTTCAACATCAAAGAGATAAACATATGTGTATGAATAACTTATTACCTAGTTTGTAAGGATAATCGCAAACTGTAGTCTTGAAATATGAGACAGCACAGGCAACTAACTAAAAAATTGGAAAACTGCCTGCGGGGTTCATCATGTTGCTATAAATATTTCAAATGGGTACCTAAATTTATGTAGGTTTCCTACTTCGGAAATAGATTGCGTTTATGGCGGACACTTGATCTCACTGAAGTCTGGAGTTGATTTGCGATTATGGGGAGCCAGACAGCCCTGGGTTCGATCGTACACTGATATGAAAGCAACCTTACATATTAAATTAATGTAATATAGTATGGTGACAGCTGTAATGGCAGAGAACTATGAATAGGAACAAATAGTTGTTTATCCAGTGATGAATTTAGTACACCGTTACAGCTTACGTTTGGTTGCGAATAGTTTGAACTATCGTTATGGGGCGAGAGTTTAGCAAAGTTTTCATTAATAATTAATAAATACAGGCGTATTTGAATATTTTATTTATTTAGAAAGAGTTGCTTTATTTAATAAAGTTCTTATCATACGTTTTACACGACAAATTCTGTTCTGCAGTATTGCCAACTTAAGTATAAAAAAAATATCTCACTTAGTGGGGTAGTACAAACCCAGAAACACAGTCAACTAACACACCACTCTTGCCTCGCATACATTCATAGTGCGATTCATACATGCTCGTCTATTCTTCACACTCGGAATCTATCGTTTGTACAACAAACTATCAATCATACCTTACCACTTATTCCTCAGACGCCCACGCATTCGTTTACCTCAATCTCATCCACATATATTAGTTTCACAAAACTTTCTAGATGTCCAAACCATCTCAACTGACTCACTCCCACTTTTTAAACAACATTCTTCTCAATCTAACACTCACCATACAACAATATATTCCAAACACGAGCACGCCTCTTTATATTTATATGAACACATCGACCATGCTCTTGAGTGGGATTCGAACCCACAACCCCTGACATACTAGGCTAGTGACATAGCCACTACACTACCGAGATCGGTCTATTGTTTTAACAATATTCTTCTCATTCTCACGTTCACTAAACACCAAAGTATTCCGGATACGATCACGTCTCGTATACCTACACACTCATCTCAAATATCTCATTTCTACAGCAATTATACGTCGTTCATGCTTCTTCATCCACACCCAACATTCAGAACCAAACATTAATGTAGACACTAAGTACTAACACACCATTATAAACACTCAATCGAGCATCTTTAGTTACATTCACGTTTAGAGCAAATGTACCCAGAGCACTCCAATACCTTATATATTCCAATATCATATAAATGTAAAATAAATACAGAACTATGTAACAAAAGCATCCTTACAAAACAAATACCAAAATTTATTTAAATTCTCCACTAAAATATTCGAGGAACAAAAGAGCAATTTTAAAACATTAAACCCAAGCGAACAATTCAATAAAAGAATCGGTTGAAAATTCCCGATTAAAATCAACAAAAAAGACATGAAATAAAATAGCGAATGTTCAAATGATAAAAGATTCAAAAGACCAGTGATCTTTCCGGGTCCGTCAGTTAGCGGCTAATGCCCGCATGGGAGGTTAGGCATATACACTGCAAAATACACAAGGATATGTTCGATTGGGGAGGGCAAACAATACAGGGATGGTATATATACACCCGTTAGCGCTGAAAAACGAATGAAGGTGAACAAATATGTACTCGCGCTAGTTGTCATTGAGATAGCCTTGGATTTTGTACGTACTGGACAACAGAATGAAGTTCAAAGTTCAAGAGGCACATTTCATTAATACACCCGATTTGTTTTTACACATTATTGTCTTAGAATATAGATCTTGCAACTTTGCCATTTATTCTACAGTAGGAGCAGGATTAGAAATGTGTGGAAATGTTACTTGATAATTCTTATTAATACTTAGCTGTACCAAATGAATACCTAATACAAATAAATCACAATTATAAACAATTAAATTTTTGAAACTTGAGGGCTATACCGGCTGTTCGAAAAAATGGTGGTCTATAATCCTAATGGAAAAAAAATTGTACGGTACTTTGTAAAGCCACATGAAACTATCAAACTTGTAAATGTGCGAAAGAAGGATTGTTTAAAATTGCGTTGATGTAACAAATCGTTTAATATCAGTACTTCAAGTTTTCATCTCCTGTTTAGGCATATTTTATTATTTTTATTACATATGGCAATCTTTCACAGACAAGTTTTCTGAATAAAAAATAATTTGTCAAATACGTGATGACTGATACAACAATTTTTTGAATCGTTGTAGTTTTACTTAAGGGACGTACAATTTTTTTGCATAGGAATATCGACTCAGAATTAACCGAAGAATTGTTCTACCTGAAGCAACTTTTCCGAACATCCTGTATAGAAGTTTTGGTACTAAAGTGGAAGTTTCCAGAGAAATATTACATGAAAGAAACAGAAAAATTCCTCGTCCACTTTTCACAAAGAATGCATCGTTGGAAAATTCGTAAAAGGCTCTTCAAAATGAATCAACACATATATCAAAGTCAGCATAAATAAATACTTTTCAAGGAATCGTCGAAAAGACAAAAACAATTCTCTACTACGTGATATTTTATTTACTATAAAAATAAAAATTATTTCAACCCTGCAGTATAGAAAGAGCTTATTATATCTGCATAAACATTTCTGTTTTGTGGGGCAATATGAATCAATATCATAATAATTCATACTCGAGTATTTTAGGCAATAAAGGTACACGTGTAACGCATTCAAAATGAAGTTCAATAGCAGCATCCTACTTTAATATCACAACAAGGAAGTTATATCTTAATATCCAAAGTATAGCTCACAAATTAATATCTTCCTTAATAAATTATTCCTTCGCATCAAAGATATTCTAACATAATATAAATTTACGATCTCTTTCTCCGTACTTCGCTACCTGCTCTCAAACTCAAATTAATATTACATGACTGATACCTACGCACTTCTGTGCGGGAGTTTTGAAAATCTGAATACGTTAATTTTATATTACCTAAAAGTTTGGCAATAATTATGGTGAAATCCCATTGATGTTATTATCATTTTGGTTATTAAAACCATTTGTTCTTATAAGTCATTATAATATAGGTCGAAGATTAAAAGATTAGCAATTAGGCTTCATACCTTTTTCGAAATAAAACAAAAACTTGATATGCCAAATGAATGATCAAAAATGAAATAGGTAAAGGTTTTAATGTGTTTTTGAATGACAGTAAATGTAAAGTGTTGGTGTTTGAGAAGAATGAGTTGATGACTGATTGTAATGTGAGAATGGAACAAGAGAATGAATTTGTATATTTGGGTAATGGGTAGTATATTTTCGAGGAATGGACGTATTGATCGTATTGGATACTCTGGGTATAATTGCTCTAAACTTGAATGCATCTAAAGATGCCCGATTGAGTGTTTATAATGGTGTGTTAGTGCCTACATTGATGTATGGTGGTGAATGTTGGGTGTGCATGAAGACGTATACCTGCGGTAGAAATGATATATTTGAGATGAGTGTGTGGGTATACGAGACGTGTTTAAATCCGGAATTTATATATTGTAAGTGTGAGATTGAGAAGAATGTTGTTAAAAAAGTGGGAGTGAGTCAGTTGAGGAGGTTTGTACATCTTGAGCGAATAACGAATGAAAAGTTGGTGAAACTAATATATGTGGGTGAGATTGAAGGTGAACGATTGCGTGGGTGTCCGAGGAATAAGGAGTTAGGTATGATTGATAGTTTGTTGCGTGAACGAATGATTCCGAGAATGAAGAATAGATGAGCGAAAGTGTCAGGATAGGAGTATTTGGAGGAGATTGATTGTTGGTTGACTATTGATAGGATATAGCGTGAACTTATGTATCTATGTATCACATTGGTATATCCCTACCGAAACGAGAACAATTCGTGTAATGGACGAAGTGAAATTAGCCTAAGTGGTATAAGACACGATATTACAATAGGCCGAGTGTTGTTTAATATTAATGTGTAAATCTGGCTGAATGTTTACATGTGATGAAAGTATACTTTATATTAATTAATTTTGAAAAGCCATTTGCATTTGCATGTACGAACCGTAGAGTTTATCCATTTTTCTGCGATATTTTTTGCAATTCTGTTCAGTGCGTAATTAACAAATGTTTCGGTAAAACTCGCAATAAGAGATTCATTACCTATATTACTTTTTCTATTTCCAACACATATATTCATTTTCACACGTGGATAGTGAAAACGAAATATAATGGAATTAATAATTATTAATAATGAATAAACAAATAATCAACGAACGCCAACTTAGAATTAGTTACTTACATTAGAGTAGGAGCTTGTATAGTTATTAAAACTAAAAAGGTTTATTTTATTTTTCACTTTTCTTTATCTTTTTCCGTCGGTTTAATTTTTTGTAAAAAAAAAGTTTTATTTTCTTTTGGCTACCTATTTTTCTACCCTTAGGGATGGATTTATTTTCAAATTCAAACGGAACAAACTTCGAGGTATACCCTATTCAATAAAAAAGAATCATTGAAATTGGGCTACAAAAATTCAAAAATTTGCTTATCATTAAACATTTCATCTACATTTTTATGAATCTCACTCCATCGCTATAATATTTTTCCTCTCTTGCTACATATATGTCAGTAAACACCAAAAAAGTATAATCCTGGTTCTCATTATGCTAAATAACAATGACAGGGGTATTTTCCACCCTTGTACAGCGCGTAATATAATTAATTACCATATTTCCAACCCCCTACGTATTTCATTAATTAGGGGTGTAAGATTTTGTTTAAGTTTATTAGTAGTAAACACGAGAGTAATCTATGTAAGTATAGAAATTACAAATAGCAAATGTACACATCGTTTACAAAGTTTTTACTTTCGAAACACAAAATGAATCATTAAATACAAAATCAGCAGCTTGTGTATGTTTTTAAACAAATTTATTGTAAAAATATTTGATGACTGAAACTAGTACAACGGTTCATAACAGAACAAACAACATTACAAAACCAGGGGAAATCTTTGATAACTGAAACAAGTACAACGGTTCATAATAAAACAAACAACTCACAAAACCAGGGGAACGTCGCTCTAACCACAATGACCATGATGCACCATAGACAATATGGTATAACAAAGTAAATCATAGACACGTTATTCACAACGGCTAACAGCTGATGCTACAACATACAACCAAAATAGACATCAGCAGTTTAGCACAGGGCTTGAAGTATAAAAGCGAATGGTACAACGAAATCATAGATCATACAATACAAAATAGAGGTCATTGCAGTGAGCAGAACGGCAAATAGTTTAACACATCTTACGCTAGAATAAATACAGAAAAGGTAACTTTAAATAACAATTAAATTGATTGATTAGTCATTCTCAAAAATCGGTGCTTGTGCTTGGTTGATCCAAAGCCCGGGCCAGGGTGCGGACACGGGAACCAAATCGCTCAAGGTTCTCAATATCCGCCATCCTCATAGCACTATGCACCTTCACCTGGAAGAGCGCAGGTTCGGCTTTTAGTATATCCGCCGCTTCCTGGTTAAGTGGGTCATTCACGTTTGGTTCCTACATTTTAACGAAGTTTTACTTCGACTGTGTGAAAATATTGAAATACTAGGGTTGTCCAGAAAATGAAGAACGATTTGGTATAGTTAAATAAAAAAAAACGAAAGACATCAACACAAAATTTACAAAGCTACAGTACTTTACTCGATTTTTCAATGTAATCGCCATAGCTGTCAAGGCATTTATTGTAATGTAGTACCAGTTTTCCTACCGCCAAAAATCTTAGCCAGGATGTCACTGCTTCTTTGAGGTCTTCATTGTCGACGAAATGTTTTCCACACAAAATTTCTATTAGTTTTAGAAACAAGTAAAAATCGCTTTGTGGCAGACCAAGACTATAAGGAGATGTCCAAAAATTTCCCAGTGATTTAGCACAAAGCGGTTTTCAATTGCTTCCAAAACTGAAGGAATTTTTGGGTGAAAAACAGTTTACAAACGATGAAGACCTCAAAGTACCTGGCTCAGATTTTTGGCGGTAGAAACGTATAACATCGGCATTGAAAATCTGGTACCACGTTACAATAAAATAGAGTAATATAATACTGTACATTGTTGTAATAAAGTTTAGTGTTGATATCTTTTGTTTTATTTAGTTATGCCAAATCATTCTTTACTTTCCGAACGACTCTTGTAATTGCTGCAACACCAACAAAATTATACTAACCATAAACAAGTATAATAGTCCTAAAATCAAGGTGTTGATATTCAAAACAGGGCTCCACTCCTCTTTCAAAATATTTAGGCAAATATTACCCTCCGAATCAATGTTTGGATGATAAATTGGCGTCGTGCATTTCACCTTCGGCGGAGCTATCGGGTAGTCTTCGCCAATCAAGATGGTAAACCAAAACTTTCCATTTTTGTAATAACCCTAAAAGTAGGTTACAAGAATATAAATTACGAGTATATTGAAATAAGAAGGTCCAGCAGGTATCCTATAAATAGTTCAAATTGTACAATACTAACTACGCAATCGCAGACTACCGAAAAAGCTGCGCATTGACTACTTCTAGAAGTAGGACAGATGTGATGTTCTGGTTGGTACCACGAACTCTGTTTTTGGGTGTTTTAAAAGAAATATTTCAGCCTGTACAATGTTCTAAAATTATTTCATAAAAAACTACTTCAAATACAAGTGGTAGAAAATATATTTCTCTGTAACTTCTTCGCTTCAGATATTAGGCAAAATGTCTGTTCCGACGAAACCCATCGTTTTCTTGAACGTCCCACGTTTCTTCTTACTGTGCATTTATATTTAATAGATTTCAGTGGGAGTCTTTCTTCAGTCATTCTATCTATATGTTCTTTCCAATCATGTCTATATTGTTTTTTATGTTTCATTTAGGTTATGTGCGTTCAATTCAATTCCAGCATCTTCTCATTTTTAAATCTATCTATACTGCTTCATTCCTTTACTTCTATTCGAAGAATTATGTATTAAAATATCTTTAAAACATTGTACAGCGCTAAAAACCGAAACTAAAACACTTATCTTAAAACACCCAAGAACAAAGCTCGTGGTACCAGCCTCTGTATGTAGAAACAAATCATCCTTGAAGAGGAAACTTGCTGTCAATCGTACTACTAATCATTGTGCAAAATCTACCACGAGTGGTAACATTTTAGTTCTCTTTTTTGTCTGGTTTTTGTGGCGTATCACTCTAATCGTATTAGGAACAGCCAGACTATAACCTCAAAATTTTCAAGAAGCTTTCATTCGTGATCAACTTTAAGACATAACAATTACCTCATCAGGAGAAATGGAAACGTTAAATGATAGGAGATTATCGGGATCAGGGAAATCGGTAGTGCAGGTAGGTGGGAGGTCTAAATCATTTATGTCTACAAAATTCAAATTAAATTTAGGTTAACTTTTCTTCTGTAGGTAATGTAGCAGATAATAATCACCTTTTGTGACCCGCAACCATGCTGCTGATCGTTGACCTCGCGCCGGAGAAGTTGAAGGACCATCCTTATTTTGGTTCAAACGAAACATTTGGATAGATTTTAAATGTCTATTTAATATGATGTATAGTTGGACATGCACGAACACGAGCGCTAGTGATACTGACGCAACGTCAACAGGTTATTTGACAAGTGAAAATCTGGTTGCTAGTTGATTTTGGTGTCAACTTTCAGGCGCGAATTTTAAAAAAATAAACAGCAACATAATATGTTTATTTTTATTAGAATTTTAATATAGTAAATAAATAAATCTCAAATAAGTATCATAAATTTATTTTATAATTCTACAATAATTTTTTATACGTTGATTATGTTTTTTTATGTTTGTGTTATCATCATATATTGTTGTAATCATCTTACTTCATTGTTGTAATCAACTTTCTTCATTGTTGTAATCAACTTTTTTCATTAATAAATAAATCTGTAAGTGAAACATCGGAGCACTAGTAATATAAAAAAATCAATGTGGCGAACACATAACTTCCCGCCTAAAGTAGTAACGAATTACAAGGCAAACGGCAGCACGTGATTTTGTTTCCTCGTATTTCATTTCTTCGTCGTAAATATCATAAAGTGTAAACTTATCGAAGCCTTAAGTGACGTGTTTGCATATTAATATCATGAACTGAACTGAACTGTAGTGATTTGACGTCGTTCGATTGATAGGCTTGGTTTACTAGATGTTTGTGCATAATATTGATTAGTATACCAATAACAACCCTGATTCTCAGATGCGGAAACCGCAAACCACATTTAAACCGCTTGTATTTGCTGACAATACATACAGCACTTGATTAAGTCAAGTGATCTCAGGAACTCTGGGTTCGATCCCGGATCCTTAACGTCAAATATTTTGTTCAAGATTGATGAGTTAATTAAAAAAATATTATTGGATACTGGTTTGAGGGCAAAATGATTTTCTAAGGCACCATCTCACAACAAATATTCTATATAATTTGAAGTTTTCAGAACTATAGGCTTACTACAATTGCATTTTGTCTAGTGCAGTATAGAAATAGGAATTTCAATTAGTTGCTCACATAAGTACTTTAAATAAATTTCTATCATAATATAAGAGAAAATCTGTACGCTGATAATTTTGAAATTATTATAAAACCAATAATTCAAATTTATCAATACCAGGAGATTTTTTAAATCAGTATACATAGAAATTTGTCATGACCATAGTGACAGAATTGTACCTACAGTATATTTTCATTTATTTCAAAGCATCTATTACTATAGCATATTTTCAAACTAACAAAATTGGTCCCGCCAAATATAAATTAGTGACTTGCGCAGTCGATGCAGCCAAATCAAAGTGGAATATAAAACCTAACAGCCGGCGAATTTTTAGGCGATTGAAAGTGCGGCTGAACCTGCAAAATCCTGAGGAGTGATGTTTCTATTTTTAGCTTGTGACCGCTGAAACTAGATCCGCGATTTTGCAGGTATTCTACACAATATACACGAAATAAAACATTCGAATATTATTTGATAAATATCGCTATTACTCGTTTTAACAAATCTGTCTCTTATAGTGTCTATGGCAAAACTACTGTCTATCTCAAAAACATATACTGTAATGTTCAGAATGTTGAATTTAGGAATACATGTGTTAATAAAATATATGTCGCATTATTTTCAGCATCTACATTTTCTCATGGTTCATAATTATCTTTATCCATATTACCCTTTTCACCTGTTCGTTTAACACTTCAAATAAAAGTTGTAGGATAATCAGGAAACACGGTACTCACTTATATATTTACTAAGATATGCCTAAAAACCTTTATAGGTCTTCAAATGATCTACCACTTACTGTTGATGAATTGTTCCCAAAATCTTATCAAATAACAAACATAATACCTATCTTACATATGTGTATGTGCAGGAGGTAAAAATGATAGAATTTAAGATATAAATATGGTGAATTAAATAATTTTCCTATGTATGATTTTAACTGGGCGAAAATATATGATTCTGGGCTTATATGTGCAGGAGGTATAAAATAATACTTATAACAGATGAGTTATTGATTAGATAGATACTATTAGTATTAGTACTTATTAATAGCAAATGTCAGGCTGTGAAATGTCATTAGAATAAAATGATTATAGGTAGCATTTCCAATATTTCCTCATATACATTCATTTGAATAAGTCTATGTTAATTAAATTAAGATATAAATTGTATATCGTCAGTGATATATCTGCGTTGTGGTCGTATGTGAGTATGTGTGGGCAGATCAAACTAATTACCAGTCAACTTTGTTAGTGGCACGCCAAGTTCACAATCATATAATCTCTTTGCATATTCACGCTCTAGTCTGGCTGTATTTCAGTGTATGTGTCTGTGTGTCAGTGGCGTAGATATTACGAACACCCCTTTCTACTTCTTTTTACCTCCCACACATACAGAATTTCTACAACACTACTTTTAAGAAAATTGCCAATAAACATTTCAGCCATTTTCCAGGTTCCAAGTAGAATAAAATTATAAATATTTAACTTTTTTTATGAAAAATGTTGCGACCTTCTATTCACCACCCTGCATACGAATAAGTAAGGGAGGTATTGTCATGGGTCAAAATTTTCGACAGTGAGTTTTCAACGTGTAAGCACATTTTGAGTTTCATTATTTTCGGGATGACGTCTGCGTGCGTGTGTTTCTGTGTGACGATTTTTTCGTTCACGTTAACTCAAAATTTAAAAAATCCATGTCAAATTTATAGTTGTATTCTAGAGATTATACGATACTTTTTTCATTCAATCACAGTACTCATTTTTAATGGAAATTATTTGTAGGAAAACTCGCTTCGCTAGCACTTTTGAGAAACAAACCCTTAGCCTACACAACTCATGTTCAACAAACTCGATCATAGTATTCATTCCTATGGAAATTATCAGGGGTAAAAAGTTCAAGTACCATAAAAATTGTTTGGAACTAAAATGTTATTCAAGTCAGAAGTAAGAAGCAAATTAAAGGTGAATATTTTGTTGATGAAATTGCAGATGGCGAGTATCGAAAAGCAATAAAACGAAATGGTTAGTGAAATATTCTCGTTGTCATCGAGGGCCTCTCAGTGCGCTGCTGGTCTTTGTGTAGTCTGGGTACTTGTATGTGATGTGTGACTTTGTCTAAGTGTGTTTGCATGTAATTATGTGGTTTGTGTAGTGTGAGTTTCGTAAACTTTGATCTTTGTGACTGGTGCAACGCAAATCAAACAAAACGATATGGTTGTACCACTTTGATGACAATACTGTTAACTGTAACCTTTTCTTGTGGATGCGTTAAATAATAGCAGTCAAAGTCCTGATATTTTAATAATATAAGTTATAAATAAATGTATATACAAATATGTGAATACATATAAAGAAAAATATGAATTAGTTTTTTTTTGTAATTTTCTAGAATTTTACAGGTGGTATGAAAGATTCTCAAGTCGACACGTATATTTCTTTTTTCATGTATGAATACGCATAGCTTTTTACGGAATAGTCCGATTTTTATGATTCCTTTTTTATTGGATAGCGTATTCCATTTAAATTTGAAATATATTCCAGGGGTTGTTCACCCACTGAATTTTTACCTGTTTACCGATTCTACCACGAATAACTTTTTAACAGATTTATCCGATTTCGATGATTCTTTTTTCACTCCTAAGTGTAGAAAAATAGGTAGCCATAAAAAATAAAAACTCTTTAATAAAAAATTAAACTGACGAAAAAAGAAACTGAAAAACGAAAAATAAAATAAACCTTTTTACTTTCTTATACAAAGTATAAGGAAGTATTGGAATCACAAAAAAAATCGCTGACGAGATTTTTGCGGAAATACATATTTTGACGTCCACTGAATGACCAGTTTTTCCATGATGTCTGTGTGTGAGGATAGATGGATGGATGGATGGATGTCCGTGTACGCAATATCTCATGAACGATACAAGATATGTAAACGGAACTTGGAATTTATAAGTTTCATTAAAAATGAAAAGTTGAGTTGATTTTGAATGAAATTGAAAAACTGGAAGAGGAAGTTTACTAGTCACACAAAACAATAAATTCCATTTATTTCAAAAATAGAATCAGCTGTGAGAAAAAGTTTCAAATGAAAGATGTTAGCAAACATATTTGGAATATAAAATGTTAATTGCACTTTTCTTGTACATGCTTTTAATTTTGAGAAAATCTAAATTACATATTTAAGAATATATTTCTATAATCTTAGTTACATACGCAAGGAACAATTCATACAACATTCTCTTGCATTACATGCAAGATCTTTTATTTCTTTTGGAACGTCTTCAATGTCTTCATCCATCTCAACACTTTTTTCACTTTGACAATTTGATAAATAACATTTTTGAACAAAAGAAACAAATGCATAATAACGAAGCACACTTTGAGATGCAATTAAATGTTTTAAATATAGGTATTGACAATCATATTTTAAGAGAAAATATTTTCCACGCAGTCATACATAAAACGTTATATGCAACTCGTATATAATCGGACTTAATAGACTCGCCTTATTTATTAGACCTAAATTATGTACTTGTTACATAAAATACTATTATTATATTAATGAATGCGTCCGTAAAACATTCTTACTCATTTAAACACAGTTCATACTTCAATTTCACGAAATATCACTAAAAATTGGCATATACTTTTATTGTATTTCTATATAATATAAACCCTAAAAAACTCACTGGTGCAGAGCGCATCATCATATCTGTTAAATTTTTCGAGATATGGCGGTTTTTGATGTTTTTCGAAGTGCAACTTTGAGGTACTGCAACTCAAAAATTAAGCAAGATATCGAAAAATACTCTTCAGTTTTGTGTTATTCGTGCATATTATAGCAAAATAACAAATTTTTTTAAAATTGAAAATTTTTGAATTTTTTTTTTAAATTTCGATCAGCGATATCTCAAATAATAAACGAGATACGTACATGCAGACTAAACCATTGGATTCAGCTCATCGAAATACATAAACCTTAAAAATTTCGGAACATTCGGATTGTGGGTTGAAATTTTAGAGCAAAAAGTCTGAAAATGGCCTTTTTCAGGCCAAACGTCAAGGGGTTCCCTTTGACGTTTTTCGTCAAAAACGTCATTTTTACACTTTTTGCTCTAACTTTATAGCGCGTAAAGAAATTTTAATGAAATTTTGCATACTTATGTATTTTGACAAGCTGAATCGAATGGTCTAGTTTACGAGTCTGTATCTTTTATATTTATCGAGTTATCGCCTATCGAAATTTGGGGGAAAAAATCGAAAAATTCCAAAATTTTCAAAATTTGCTAATTTGTAATAAAATGCATGAAACGCACAGAACTGAGTCTATTTTTCAATATCTTTAATAGATTTTGAGTTGCAGCCACTTAAAGTAGCATTTCGAAAAACATCGAAAATTGCCATATCTCTATAAATTTAAAAGATATGACGATGCGCTCTACAGCATTGTGTTTCTTAGGGTTTATATTATATAGAAATACAATAAAAGTATATGTCAATATTTAGTGATATTTCGTGAAATTTGAAATTGTGCAGATCTTTCTTAACATGTATTTGTTGTCAATGGTAAATGAATTATTGTAACTAAGATTATAGAAACATATTTAAGAATATATGGGAATGGGAACAAAGACTAAAACATTTTTAATATCTATGTGTCAAACGTGTCAAATAATTATGAAGTGTCAAAAATATGTGTCGTGTGAAATATTTTAAAAGTAATATTTGTATTATTAGTTAGAAAGTTTCGAAGACTAGATATTAATTAATTTCTATTTTAAAATAAATTCATAGTTACAATGAGAACAAAAATTAAACATATTTAACATCTATGTATCAAATAATTTTCAAAATAAAGTCATACGCAAGGAACAAGTCATACGTGCTCAGTTGGTTTTATTTGTATAAGAAAGTAGTGTGGTGCCCACACCAGATTTTTAGTCTGAATAACTAATTGTGTACTTCATTTCCAAATCCATTCACTGGGATTCAATAACAAAATTCTACAACTCTTAGGTAGGTAAATACTGTATATTTTACAGTAACATCATATATAATAGTATAATGTACTAAAGCAGTGGTTTTCAAACTATACTGACACGCTAAATATACATATAATATTATTTCATTCATTGTAACGAATGATAAAATTAAAGACGAAAAAATAATTACTAGTATAGCTACAAAATGCCATTAGTGTCAATACAATGAATTAAACGTCCATTCAAATAATCCAATTTTATTATGGTTTCTCGCGCACAAAATGAGACAAAAACGCGGAAAAAATACACAAGAACAAAAAATCATCAGGCTGCTTTTGTAGGCTTTCCATACCTTCTGCCATTGTCAAAGATCTGTTGTTTCGCCCTCACAAAACAAATGCGACATGCAGACTGAATACGAAAATGGGAATGTTAGTAGCTGCAGAATAGACGATAACAAAATCCACGACCATGAAGCTAATTGAAATGAGATGAACGCGTACATTAGACTGGTCAATATTTCGGCAAGTTCAAATTTGTTACTCTCGCCAACAAAAATTACTCCATATTAATAAAAAAAAATTCTCGCACTGCGCTTGTAGGTAAGGCATGAAGAATTTGTCAGAAATTATAATATTCAAATTGATGCCACTCCGTTAATTTTCATTATCCTGAAATATTTTAAAAATAAATTCAAAGACAATTATACACCAAAATGTTTAAAAATATACATTATTAAATAAACAAAAACTTGTTAACGTTTACGTTTAGGATGTATGCTTATATATAATCTTTTAGTAACAAAGTGAATATTCAAAATACGATTTATTGTTTTTATTGTCAAAACGATTTTAAAATATCAAGTTTCAAATAGCGTTTGGACTTACTTGCATACAAAATCGTCTTGATAGGAGTTATTGAGTTAAATTTATTACCACACATGTATGAGGAACTTTGCTAGATTTTTAGTTTTCATAAATAGTCATTTGAGATTATCGCGGCAAATATTCTGAAATATCAGCTTGAGATGCCATCTGGAGTAGACAGATTTACAGATAGGCCTGGTCGAACCCTAGATTAGATTTTAGTTTTTATGCAATTTTTATGTTGGCCCTGCGATAGGTTCCCTGTAGAATTCAAGTAATTATTGTTGTAAAATGTTTCGGTAACTGCAGCTATTTAACATATTCGTACGTGTCATCAATTGTAATATTGTTTTATTTTGCATTTTTAAAGTTTATTAAATCTCAATTTTTGTGCTACATTTTCGATTCCAAATAAGTACTAGAATTCATCTGAAAAATATTGTAGGTTCGATTTGGGACATTCTGTTTTCATTGTACCTGAGGTATTTTTCTTTCATTTCATATCCCAATAATTAAAACTAAACAATAGCAGATAATTGTATGATTTGATAGGTTAAAATACACATGATCGTAGATACGTAGATCATTATAATATAATCCGAAAGGAAGTTCCACTATCCCGATTATTTGTTAGCCACGTGACACTCCAATACTTGATAAGCCTGCGTGCCCAGCTCGGGCTGGCGCCTAAGGCATCATTTTCATTTCACCAGACTAACAGCACTTCGACTAATTAATTCAAGATGCATCGTATTTGTCTTCCTTGTCGCGGGTTTTGAATAAAAAATGTCACCCCATCTGTCTGACTTACGCGTCTCGAGTAGTCCTGTGGTAACAGTGAACTTGTACCCCCGATCACAACACTACCATCACCGGGTAGTTCGAGATTTTTTTTAATAACTGTACTATTACTTTTACATATGTTCCTGTGATGCAGTTATGAAAATAATTGCTTTATAACTCGAATGTTTCCAAACGCGCGTTGCTTAAGATGATAGAAAGTTCATGTATGAACTGATTCATTTAAATGATGCGAAATGAAAAGCGTGCTAGTCATATTTCACTAATCATTGCAAGTTTAAAAGAAGAAAATCGCTCTGGCACACATTTCTTTGCAATTAGTTGCAAAATAAATTAAATCAAATAGCTTACTTCGTTTTCTCTCCAAGAATCTATTGGTTTCATTGTTTTTGCTTCAAAGTATGTTAATTAATAAAATATCACTTTGTACACATAAATATGTGAAAGAGATCTATACCAAGAATAGAAAAAATAACCCGTCACTTACGGATACGAGAAATAAAAGGTGGTAAACCTTTCCATCAACTACTTCATCACTCACCAGTGATTTTGATGAAACTTGATCAAAACATTTCTACTTACATGACAAATATGAGAAAAATAATAACAAATAACAAACCCAGAGCCTAAACAACTCATGTTCGACAAACTCGAATCACAGTAGGTACTCAGTTTTAATGTAAATTATCTGTAGGTAAGCAGGAATGTTTTGACAAAATTTCATCTAAATCGGAGGTGAAGTAGTTGTTCGACAGGTTTACCTAAAAGTTGGTCCTAAATGGGAAAAATTCCATTGTACAGCTTTACTTGCAGTTAAATTGAGATATAAAATGTAAGATCCGCTTCGTTGTAGAGTTCAGTGTTCAGACTATGGAAGAGAGATATTATAAATCGAATTGTCGACTTGCCAACATACAATTTTCCATGTATTTTAAAACACTGCAAGTGCAAGAGAGCATTGAATGTCTAATCCCAAATTGGCAATATATTCAAAGTGCTGCATGTCGAAGACGAGACTTCCTTTTGCTATATTACAATTTATATCAGTTCGCAACTGACTTCTGAGATGCTGAAAGTGAAGTATTTTATCATTTTATGATTCGCCGTTACACAGAAGTTTAGAAAATGTAAAATTGATTAAAAGGGAATTTACGAGTATCATCTACTTGGTCCTTCGACTTCGAGCAGCAGTTCATGCGTGCTGATTAATTCTTAACCCAATCATAACTCAATACCGAAGCAATTATTCGTGTGAAACAAGCCACTGAGTTCCAACCCTCTTCCAAATTCGTCGTAGAGCCCAAACCACCAAATCCAGATCGCATTCGTAGCATTGATGTGGCTATTCATGTGTGGTTGCCCGCTAATGAGCATAACGAGGTTGTGATACGCACTCACTGACTGTGAAAGGTGGATCTGCAATCTGCAGAGACTACACCAGGGGTTCTCAAACTGGATGACAAGCATATTGTTACTTATTTGTGCTACAAAAATACGTTTCCTCAATGTAGTCCATCACTAAAGTCATACAATGACAAATAAGTCATTCATATTATCGTTATACTTATATAAAATTCAGGTGTTCGTGTGTACGTATTTTTCTCCTCCTAAACGGCCAATTTTGATGCTTTTTTTTGTACTCATGGGATCACCTGGATGATTCTTAGCTACATTAGATCCGATAGGTAGCACTGTTGTTGAGATCCAGAATTTGTTTTTTTAATTTTACTTATATACTTATATTCATAATTTATCCATTTGATCATCCAGGGAAATTCGGATAGTCCGGAATGAGACTCGAACCCAGAACCCTTCGATTACATACCGAGAGCTATTATCAATTATACTGAATACAAGACTTTATTTCAAGAAATATATTTTACTACGATGGGAATCCTCTAATTCAACTTTGGAAACCAAAAACGAAGAACAAAATATTTGATATATTCAACTACGCGATATTCCGCCCTTAAAATACAAGCCTTCCCCTAAATATTTAATTAATAGGTACTATTTTCTCTCAAATAGCTATTATGTAAACAATTATTTTATATATCTTGTAAAATACCACTTTAATTTATTAGTTTATTTTATATATCAAATTTATTCCACTTTCTTGTATAAGCTATGCTTTTTACAATAAATTCAAATTATTATTATATTTTACTAGCTAGACTGTGACAGGATAACGTCTGTCTGCCGGGCCCGCTGGCATATAATAGAAGTTTAAAAAATATTACTCCTATTAATAATTACGACATTGGAGTTTCAAAGATAGCAATTCTAGTGCAAGAATGTTTCTCTGTTTAAGCATCCCCCTCACACATCTACTCTATTCTAAATTCTTTGTACTTCTCTTATTATTGAGTTGTCTGATAGTTAATATGTCAAATAGCAGGCAAATTAATTTGAAGATTTTTGTTTTGTTTTGAATTCCTAACCAAATAATACAAATCACACTTGTTTGAGAATTCGCATGAAACCACAACTAAATTAAAGACATGTAGAATGATATAGGCTAGCAAAATTTATCAGTGGTAATCAAACATTTGATTAAAATAATCTTACAGTTTATTTATGTTTCTTCCTGGAATAAATGGTATTCATGTATACTTTAATTATTTAATTCCATTTAATTAATTTTCTAAACAGTAAAATAGAACATTTATGGGGACACAATTATTTGCAATCCCTATTGCTGATTTTGTGTTGGTACTACTGAAAACATCACAATAAATTGTCGAAAAAGTTTATGTGTAAAACGAGCAACAATATTTTTATTCTTGGCAATTTATTAACCAAGAAATTGGGTCGTGTAATACATGCATAACAGAAATCATATACACACTTTTGCAGCCCACATAGTAATTTTGTATGCTTTTCTTTACCAAGAAATTAAGATACTCAAGTAATTTAATTAAATATTTGAAAACAATAGTACAAAAAGGAGATATAAATATTGATAGATACGTACAAATTAATAATAATAGCATTATTTTCATTATGATCAGCATATGGTTACATCACGTGACTATTCACCCTACAGTCATTGGTTGAACAATATATAAAAACTTTTGCATCGGAATTTTGAAACATATTGAAAGATTTTTCATCGCTCAATAACAGAGTAAATGTATACGTTTACATCTACCAGGCATAGCTAATGATACGAGGATACATTTTCTCTTTAAAATGAAGTGCGGAATTCAGTTTTTGAATATTTAGCATGTACGCACTTTTATGTCTAGTGGACTCAATGTTCAATATATGTAATTGGAAAATTTGCGGTCTTTCGATAACGAGACAATTAATTCGAAAATAGATATTGAATATGCATAATTTGTTTAATGTTTTCTATTTAAAATATCATAACTAAACTGCAAATTCAAATAAACATTATTTGAATTACGATAATATTTAATATCATTGTTTCTATAATCATGTAAACAATACGAAGATAAATACAAATATATAATTATGTACATTTCAATTTAAATTAATTATTCTGAATGATTGTATAAATTGATATTTTTCCATCAAAAAGTAAATTATACATTGATACAATTATTCATTACTAACTAAATTAAAAGATAATACTTGAATGGAAGCAGTACTGTAGTGTCAAAATTTAGATATACAGGGTGATATTTTTAAATGGAACCTACAAATATCAACTTAGAAATTTATTTCACTTAACATCATTTATAAAATAACATAGAAGCTAATTGATACCGAAGCGATTTTTTTGAATACCGAAATCCCGGGATTAAAATTTCTATTCGGTTTTGGATGCCCCATGGTTCAGCTATCGGATGAAATAGTGACAGTTGACAGTTTGCATTTTAACTTTACTCCTGTGGTTTTCCGTTCACTAAAACCTTTGGGCGCATGATTTGACGGCTGGTAACCGCACTTCATGATGTACGTGATGATATAATTATTTTTTATATTGCTAGCAGAAACTTTTAATTAGATTGCATTTTGTATTTTGGATTTAGTGCTGAATCTGCGCTTAAGATAATGATGAAATATACATAGAAGTATCTTAATAAATTAGTAGGAGCAGTAATATTAAAGTGGAATATTTTTATACGGTAAAGTATTTAATTCATAGTCTCCAACTCTAAAATAATTCAGAAAGCAATAATTCTGTATAACCTGAAAACTAAAATTCGCTAGAAGTCCACTCCACGTCCCAAACCAAAAGATATTATACCCGGCAGCAGTAGAAACCACCCAAAGCGCTTATATTTCATCTTTCATCTGTTCAGGGTGGTTCGGTGGTTCACCCTTTGAACTGAGTGGCGAACGGCCAATTTAATCCGCGCAATCAACGGGGGTCACCCTGATTCTGATGCGAACACGGTGAGCACTGTGAGCACTGTGAACATTGCACATTGAACTACATGAAACAATACAAGTGTTATGTGCACGAACACGACTCACGACCCACGAACGAAGGATTCGGAATTGGGTTTGGGGTTGGCTCCTGCGACCTGCGTCCTGCCTTCGTTCGTCGTAAAACACGAAGTGCTGCCAAATTGGTGCACGTTGTGAAAGTGTCATCCTTGTTAGCAGTGGCGCCGACCAACAACTTCTGGACTTATCATCATACTCATTTTAATTAGATATATGTTTAGTTTATTATATTTAACTATACTGGAGTCTAAGAAATTCCACGATTTTCAGCAAGAAAATAAATATTTTATTTGTTACCTTGCGCTGTTCAAATTTCTACATTATATTTACAGTATCATACAGGCAGATTCACAAAAGGAATTCACGCTAACTCCATTTTTTCAACATCTGTAACTTTGTTTCTAAATTAATTAAATTAACAAAATGTGTCAAATGTTATGTTAACCAATCTGAACTACAACCTTAGTTAAAATAAATATGTTCTAAGAATGGAAAATGAAGTTATGACTAATAATAAAAATGGAGTTAGCGCTAATCCTTTTTGTGAATCTGCTTGATAGTGTCTCTTCCTAAGTGATTTATTGTCTCAAAATCTCTCCCACATATTCTACATTGTCTGTAATCATTTCTATTTTCTTCATTGTCTATCCTAAATCTTGCTATTATTGTCAAAATTTTATAATATTTTGTCATATATAGTGGTCTGTTTGTAGACAATGGGAATTTTTATCCGTGATTATAAGTTGATTTATGTATCTTTTCTCTTTTAACTGAGTTTGTATATCGAGATCTCTCCGTATAATTTCGTCGACTCTTCTTCGTCTTTCTATATTGGTCGTTGAGTGCCCGTTACTTTCATAAAATTTTGCCCTTTTTATTTCCCATTGGTTCTTTTTCTGATTTCTTTCACTCTTTCTTCTTTTTTTTTGATATTTCTACCCACCATGTTTAGCATTATAAACGGAATTTACATGGAGGTGGCATCGAAGTTACGCAAATGTTGCGTATATGGGAAATTAGATGAGAATCGTAGGGTTTCTTAGACCCCAGTGTAGCATATTTAATTTGTGGAATGAAATCTCTGCCTCAACCTCAATATTTCCCGTCGTACCGTTGAAATAACTCGCCGCCACTGCGTTCGCTATCATTGTGCATTGTGCTCACTCATCAATTTTGCTTTACCTGCGTTTCCTGCGTTACAATGCGTTCTGCCACGCGCCTTGTCTATAATACTAAACCCTTGGTAGTGCATAATACCGTAACGCGTACACGCCTTTTGTTTTTCCTGTGACTGTGAATCAGGTAATTTGTTATTTGGAAGCTCGCGAGTATCGTACACTATCTTTATTCTCTGTCATTTTTCGGCCGGGAGCGTTATCGCTTATCGGGTGTCAGGGTATCTTTACGATGGGGTGTAAATCTGTGTCATTATATTTTGTTGTATAGACTGATATGGTACGACTTTTTCGTTTAAAATTTATTGAATGTTGAAAAACAGTTCATGCTGTAATGTTCAGCTTGTATCTTTCACACCACGGGCTGTACAAGGTTATAAAATTATTATATAAAAAACACTTCAAATAAAAGAGGTTACATTTCACTGTAAGAAGAATTCGAAGAATTTTTTTATAAGATTATTTTTTGATGTTTCTTAAAACCAATCAAATACTTCATTGTATGTCACCTGTCTGCGTTTTAAAAAACCTTGCCATATTTTTCTGAATAATAATAATAATATACTGAGAATAAAGTGATTATTCCCGGCTTTTTTGTTGACAAATGTCAGATAGTTTCATCAACACAAGTAAAAAATGAGCAAAAAAGATAGATTTAGTGGTGTGCCTGATGATGAAAAAAAATCTAATTAAATATAACTCGAGAATTCGATAAATTAGAAAATAATTCAACTCAAGTCTTACGGGTTTTCGTGGCTGTTGCCTGTCAACAAATTTACGAAAGATCTGTCAATTATTTTCAATTTATTCTCAATCGCTTGTTATATTATTACTGATAATTTTAGAACATTGTACAGCGCTAAAATCGAGGATAAAACACTTCCTTTAAAACACCCAAAAACAGAGCTCGTGGCACCAACCCATAAAGATAAATTGAATCAGATTCCTGTTTATTTTTATTATTATTTTTATTTGGTAAAGCGTTCTCAACTGAAGAGGTTAAATGTCTCCTCGGTTCCTCGTTTTCAGTGGTGTGACAACAGCACGCAGTGTTCGCTGGTATGGGTTTACGCAAATCGGTCACCCATCCAACTGCTGACCATGGGCAGTGTGTGCTTAATATGCGTTATCGATTGGCTACCATGACCGTTGCCCTTTTTTATTTACGAAATTGGGGTGGTGTATAACTACTTATATACTAAAGTCATATGCTACCGCATGAGTGGATGATTGTGAATTTTATGAACACAAGCGACTATTGGGAGTTGAACCCACAACCTCTGCTATGCTAGTAACATAGCCGCTAGGCCATCAAGATCGATTATTTTTATTATGTATTGCATTATTCTGTTGAAAAGTTATAAACAGTTGGTGAATAATTTATGAATGCATGTCTTATTTATACTCAGTAAGTCTGGAAAAGTACCGTAACATATATCGTCTTCGTATCTAGATGCAACGACCATAATTTACGAGCAATCACATTAAAGAACCCTAGAGCTACAGCCGGAGCACTACTGCGAGGCTGCGAGGCTGCGAGGCTGCGAGGCTGCGAGGCTGCCTCCTAATATCCACTATAGGCACTAGCACTAACAGAATCTCAGCGTTACAGAGTAGAGCGCTCCAGTTCAGTAACAGCTACAGCAAGGGAATCAACTAGCTAAATAAAAATTGACGAATTGTTGCTTTGTGCCTGTATATCTTTCAGCGATTCTTCTCTTCCATTTCCTGCTATTAAGATGATGAAATGAACCTAGTTTATATTTGGAACTGGATACAATTTAATTTTATGAAATGAAAATGGTTAAATGATAAATAAATATATCATGACAATATACCCATTTTAGATGTGGCACTCTAGGCTCAAAGCAGATCTCGGTATTATGATATAATTTTTACGGTTACCAGCCATCAAATAACTGCCTCTAAGGATGGTATATTTATTGTTTTTTGAAATTATTATAGAAAGCGTATAAAGATATTTTTAATATCCCTATAAAATAGTAATCGAATTTTCAGTAGTATAAATTCGTTCATTCTTCAATTATTAAAATAAATATTATGAGTTGTACGATAGATGTAAAATAAATTCATCAGCTAGCCAGAGGCAGCGAACATACAAGTACATAGTACTCCGCACATCTTTCGAAATGATTTGTAAATCCGTTATTTTACATGTGTTTCGCAGAGCGCCTCGAGCTATTTGTCTTGCTGTGGTTGGTTCAATTAGTTTCACATCCGTTCTCTCCTGTCATTTTCTATCATATTCAGTTTTTAATTATTTTACTGTGGCAAAATATTTAAATAAGTTTATTGCACAAGATTATTGTTATTTCACTATTACATTTTTTTAAGTCTTGATAATAAATAATTTTGGGTCTAGTCATAATATAAATGACGTATTTGCCATTTTCTGACTCTAGTGATTACTTTTCATTTTAATAAAATGTAAAAGAAACTATATATGGTAGTGTATAAATACGGAATAACAAACTACATACAAAGGCATATTTCGAATTGTTTAATGCTTGCCACATTGTGTTGTATTATATTGTTACGTTTCTTAGTTAACAACAATACCTAATCGAGCAGGTTAACAATGGCATCTAATGTTAAATAGCGCTTATTATTTCTCGTTGGTGCCAACTGATTATTTCGCAATAAATATACCTGCAAATGCTCCGGTGGTAATGATCTGTTTATTGTACAAGGTAACATTTAGAATATTTAACTTTGCTTGTTGAACTAACTATAAATTATTACTTTGAATTTATTACATTCTTTATTACAGATAAAAAATAGCATGCACGTGAAGTAATTTATGTTTCGGTATTAAACATCTGAAGTATGTGCTTTTTATTACACTGTGCAAAATAACATTTCAAATATTTAAACAATAATATAAGATAAGAAAACTGCACTTACAGAATAACACGTGCGGTATACCCATATGGTACAAACAGAGGACATACCTGAAAAGAAATAAATAAATATTAATAACTTGTTGATCAAACTTTTTAAATAAATTTAGAAACAGTCAGTATACTTATTGCGCTACATTTCCACATACTGGTAAATTATTTTTAATAAATGATATAAAAATAAAATATGACGTCATTTTAAAATATATCAGCCTGACTCTTTATGACCACAGAACCTGACTACAACATAAACATTTTACTAAGATATTTTTATACTATTCTAAACTATTTAATTTTGTTGGTGTAAAATAATTAGCGAAGCTAATCTTTAACATTTTAAAAATAGCATTGAAAACGTTATAGTACATTCTTTAATTCACCATTCTGTATAAAAAATACGTTGTCCCTGATTAGACAGTAAAAATATATAATTTTATTTGAAACATTTTACTCAATATATAATTGTTTAGAAATTATTTTAAAAAAATAATAAAAAAAATTAATACAGGTTTATTGTCAATACTACTTATCTAATCTAGTGACCTATGCATTTTGCGAGAAATTGAGACTTCATAAAATTAGAATACTAGTGTGCAAAATTTGTCTAATTTAACAAAAATTCCCAAGATTTCATTAGTGAGTCTATAAATTGAAACACACTGTATAATACGAGAATTATTTAGAAAAATGTTTTCTGATATTTTTTATTGACAAATTGCTGAAATTTACTGCGCAATGAGGTTCTTTACTATTTTTATTTATGAAACTATCTAAATTGAAGACAATCTGCAGTTTTAAAAAGTATTAATTGTTATTCAATAAGCTGAAATGATTTTTTTAAATGTTATGACGTCAGTGTTGTTGTGTATTGTAGATTTGTGTTATTTGGTTACTACGAGTAATTCAAACATTTGGCACTTCGACAATCGAACAGCTCATAATACCTTGACGTCAGAATTGCTATTTTTAAAACTGAAATATTTCAATAACTAATAATATTTTGTAAACTTCTATTATATCTGGTACGATGTTTTTGAGTCTAGTTATAAAATATATAACTTATTTGCCATTTTGTGACTTTAGTGAAGGACCACATTACTTTTATTATTTGAACAAGACTCCTCAAAAATCGCCTCTCTTAAGATAGAAGGGCCCTTGCACCGCTCTTACCACAAAACTCAAGACTTTATTATTA
Organism: Poecilus cupreus; assembly: GCA_963942605.1. Taxonomy (NCBI): domain Eukaryota; kingdom Metazoa; phylum Arthropoda; class Insecta; order Coleoptera; family Carabidae; genus Poecilus; species Poecilus cupreus. Next base: position 18,539,394 of record OZ012715.1, read on the forward strand.
GAGAACAGACAGACACATGTAATTTCTTTTTTACCAGGAAAAAAAAACCACTTTCATATCTAATACAACTGTTTACGTCGAAATGAGTACCTATTTTACTGAAGTACTCTTCCTTACAATGCAAGAGTAGCCATTTATGTTTTACGACTAAAACGTGATGCTGTCAGTATAATTTTGTTTATGTTTTTTTTTTCATGTTGAGATTTTTTAGGCTTTCGCTCGCATGCAAATAAGGTCAGCAAGGCGGCGATGCCCATTTCGGCCATTCTCACTTCGACCAGATACGAACATCGGGATGGGGTCTGTATTAGTTAATAAAACAAAAGATTACTCTTCGGAAATTGGAAATGGGGAAATTTGGAGTCTTGAAATTTTAAAAGTTAACATATAAAATATTAGTTAGTACTTTTCCCATTTCGGACACCTTAATAAGGGAGGGTGTATTGTATTGTAGTGATAAATTTTTACTACTGTAGTATCGTATAGACAAATAAAAACTTTTTAAAACAAAATTAAACCGACAAAAAAAAAACTGAAAAGCAAAAAATAAATAAACCTTTTTAGTCTTATTAACTAAGCTCTTAAACTAATGAAGTAACTAATTTTTAGTGGGCGTTCATTGATTGTTTGTTTAATTTAGTAGCTTAGTTATTAGGACTAAAAAGGTTTATTTTATTTTTCGCTTTTCAGATTCTTTTGCCGTCGGTTTCAATTTTTCTGGCTATCTATTTTTCTACTCTTAGAGGTAAAATTTTTTTTTCAATTTCAGTTGGAACTAACTTCGAAGTATACCCTATTCAATAAAAAAAGAATTATCGAAAAATTCAATGAGTGAACAATCAATCATGCCACATTTTGCCACTATTGGGTGATGGATTTTTTTTCAAATTCAAATGGAACCAACTTTAAATTATACCCTATTCAATAAAAAAAAAAAAATCATAAATATCGGATTACTCTGTAAAAAGTTATGCGTCGTTTTGAAAACCTCCTTCATTTTTCGTCGGTTAATTATCATCGACAAGGATAATAGTGGGAAGGAGTAGAATTGTTATTCGGATACCATCGCTCATTTTGTTCGGTTCAAAAAATTCAGTTTCTTCAGTTTCATGAGGCCGAAGTAGGAATGGCCGAAGTGTAAGTCAACAGGCAGACAGTAATGAAAGTCTTGCTTGTCAAAACAAGTTGAAACAATCGAAAACAAGAAGGTAAAGCACTGTGAAGAGCATGACAGTTGCTGGAAGAATTTTTTTTTGGTTGGATATAATCGCAGGCTAATTATACTATCGCCAGTCATTTGCAAACATTATGCGTGGAGTCATTTATCATTTATGACAATATAATGTCGATGTAATAACATAACCTATATCTTATTGAGGTACCGACAAAAATGTAACAAGGATACAGTCATGCGCAAGACGATTTTACTGGATTTGCACTAACTAGAGAAGGTTAACCTTCATTCTTTTATAGACAATTACTAAGACCACGCACGGTTTCTACAATACTCTGCTTTTTTATGTTGGTAACATCAGATCATTTGTAAACAAAGATACGAAGGATATATTTTATAAATATAAAGAATTCATTTGTTTCTATGACATTTATTTAGTTGATATTTATTATCCAACCATCTTACAAAAAATTGACAGTCAGTTGATGCCAAACCTAATCTTACAAAAGTTCCTAGTTTTTGTAGGCATAGGCCTAAAACTAAAAAGTTTCGGGTCGATTTTGAGATGTGTAAAACTAGTATTTTTGGACGGAGTTACGAAAACAAGGTATGCTTGGTGAATAATGTAAAAAACATTTTTCAACATACTGTTCATATTAGATTATAATTTGTTTTTAATTAATTGGCAGAAAACAAGCATTTAATTAATATTGAACAAAACAAGTGAATGTAAAGTTTCCATCTTAATTACTCCAACTTCTGTAATTTCATCCCTCTGTTGCCATAGTGTTGTATTCTCCCGTCTCGTATGGTTTGATAGTAAACATCATCATTAGTCGCACAGGCAGAGGCCCAAACCCATAAACTGTGTACAGAGAGAGGTACAGAGGTGTTACCGTATCACAAAACAGGCTCCTGCGCATATCCTGACGCCTAGCGCGCGGACGAGTACCAATGCGGCTTGTCTGTGGTCAGCTTAACACACGCAGGAGACCTGATAAATACTAGCTGCAGAGCAGGCGATCAGTGATCTTCAAATTGTTCATATTTAGGGGCGATAAAAGTGGATCAATTTAAATAAAATAAATATCTCATCACGCCTTTTACCCATTACCCACTCTGCTTACGCAGATCTCGGTAAGTTATATATTTTTTCGTATGAAGTGCGGTTACCAGCAGTCAAATCATAGCCCCCAAAAATATTAGTGGAACCACAGGAGTAAATTTAAATTAGTAACTGTCGGCAGTGGGATTCGAACTGAATATCTTACGATCCACGGTCCGATGCGTTACCACGGGGCTATTTACCCCATAAATAAATAAAATTGTAAAATTCACTGAATATTATATAAACCATACATTTATAATATTTACTGTACATGCATATACAGGGTGTACAATCAATGTGGCATGTATAGGGTTTTAATGCATTTTTTAAGAACTGATGTACATATCTCTTTACCTATTCAATTTATAACAAAAATGTACCTACTAGAAAAGTTGTTTAGATGTTTGCATTAAGTTTAATTAACTAAATTAAAATTAATATTTAGTAGAACAATTGTAACATAGGTTTGAAAAATTAAAGAAATATGAAAAATATTTGACAGTTTATAATTTAATTTTATTGATACATCGTGAAATATGTATGAATTGAGTGAATTTATAAAATTATAAAGAACTTTTGTATTCACGCTTTTGTTGTAAAGTAAATAGGTAAAAGATACATCAAAATAAAAAAAATAGCATTTTACAGCAATTCTATACACCCAGTATATGGGATAATAACTCAATAAAACATGATTTCAAATGTCAACAAACAAAAATGAACCTTGTGGCTTTTCCTCTACTAATATCTTTGGGGACCATAATTTGACGACTAGTAAGTCTACAATGCACAGTGTTCGTTCTTCATCCCTTAATCATGAATCCAGTCGCTGTTCACATTTTGCTAAGCACTGGTTTAGTACCAACATACTGTACTAACGTGAGCTATAGGAGTTGTATACACGTGTTAACCAAATTAACTTATAATTTGTAGTCGAACAGTAATTCTGCTCGTCGGTTCGTAACAAGCTACAACTTTTATAATTACGTGCAAATTGGTATAAATTACTTTTCCTTGTGCAGAAGGGGTAAATTCTTGTTTTCATTACGTGAGCGGGCATTAAGAAGGGAATTTTTTGGGGTAGGATTTTTTCTGCTGGATAAATTGATTTAACAGTTCAAGTTGAGTGAAGAAAGAAGGTCTCATTCATTAAACGATTTAAGTGTCTTTAAGTTAAATTCGCAAATTATTGTCGAAGTAGGAATGTTATTTAGTTTTTATGAACAGTAATATATCTTACTGTTTCTATTTTACTGCCTTCGTGATGATAGACGAATCGTAAACTTTTCCAATAAATTATTACTAAAAACAATTAAGGCAAAATGTATTCTAGCTAAACTATGTCGCGTCTAATTGCTAGAATGGTGAAATAATTGAATGGAAGTCGCGGATATCTTATTAAGTATGCAGTATTTGAAATCAGACCGAATAATCAGTCCGTATAAACAGATCCGGTATGATTCGCAAATCCTGCTTTTTGATGGCCAAAACAAATCTCAGTTATAAATACAAAGATCAAAGACTCGATTTGCTAACATTTTTTCCAATTTCAGTTTGACTGAAAATGACATTAAATTCATTTTTAACGAAATCGAATACTTTTTGCTCCCTTCAAAGTCTACCAGTCTGAATTTTAACCGAAATCAGATTACGTCAAAATTAATTTCAGACAAAGAAAAAACTTTAATGTGAATAATTTTTCTGCGAATATGTTTTCAGCGCCCTTGGGAAATCCTACATGCAGAACGCCTAGAATATGTTTATGATTTGGATTTAACAAGCTTGTGATCCTTTTGTTGCGCCGGGAAAATATAATTATACCCTTTTATTTTTTATGTTAATATTTAAATATTTGAAAACTAACGGATTCGAAATATTTATTTTATATGTTCAACGTAAAAGTATACAAAATATGATTATAAATATTTGTATTAGTTTACTTCACATAACGTAAAAATTAAATATTAAATAGGAAATTAAAACCCTTGTAAATGAAAATTTCGGTTCGCGACTAACAGCATGTTAAAAATGACGAGTTCATTTATGAAACTAAATTAATTTTACATTTTTATTAAAATATACCACACAATGTTTTCAAATGAGAAACAAAATAATTTAATTATTTTCTCTAATGATTCAAATCAGGAATTCATGAAAAAACAAAAAAGAAAACCAATACATTTACCTAATTTAATTTGGTTACTACACAAAAAATTAAGCGATATTTAATTAGATCTGAACTGTTACTACATAATTAATTTGTAGATACATTTTAAGAGGAATTACAAAAAAGTTATTCAAACGGTTAAAAAAGAGGAACAAAAAATATGCCAGAAAATAATCATATTTAAAAATGATTACTATGTAATGATACCAATTTATGTTTTAGGTATATTTTAGGAGTTATATGTTGTGAAAACAGTAATGAATTGTAGGTGTCTCAACTACAAACAGCAAACAAGGTAAACCTATCTTAACGGAGTGCCTTGCATAGCACGATGACAGACACGATAAGTAATTGAATTAAATTTAAGAAAGTATCATTGTCTCGAGGATTTGTAACTAGTAAACTTCCTTTCTTCTTCGATTTGTCTCGTTAACGTTGACGCAATACGCAATACAACAAGCATTCAGTGAGGCGATCATTCCATTGCCGTAGAATACAACAATTATCACTTAAAAAGGGCTTATATACTATAATGAAGCTCAAAACGTCGACACAATTGAGCCTTAACTACAGTCACAAAATGGCAAATAAGTCATTTATGTTATAACTACACCCAAAACATCGTACTGGATATAATAGAACAATAGAAATTTCAAGAAATATTATTTATTATTAAAATATTTGAGTTTTACAGATAGCAATTCTGCTCGTCTCTCACACATCTATTCTATTCTAAATTCTTTGTAATTATCTTATTATTGAGCTGTCATACTATCGAAGTGTCAAATGGTTGGCACCGAATTTGAAGATTTTGTTTTTGTTTTAAGTTCATAATCAAATAACACAAATCACACTTGTTTGAGAATTCGTGTGATAATGAAACCACGTGGTTAGATCGACACAACGAAATTAAAGACATGTGGAATGGTATGGGTTAGCAAAATTTATCAGTGGTTTGACTAAAATAATCTTACAGATTACTTATGTTTCTTCATGGAATAAATGTTATTCATGTATATTTTCATTATTTACTAAGAAAAGTTACTTTAATTCCATGGAAATACTATGTACAACTAAGAACCTCAGTTGTATTTACTGACATTTCTCGGTAGAAATAACTGAAAAATCAGTTCAATCAACTAAGAGTTAGTTACGAAGAAACTGACATGTCAATCAACTTTGTGACAAGGTTCCATGAATTAAAGTTATTCGTAAATATTTGACTTATACAGATTTTTAATTGTTAACGATATAATATGCATTTTCTAATTACTAAATACTTCTAATTGCTAAGTAAGTAATCGAGATAAGACACTTTCAGATAATACATTTTATATCATCGAAAAGTTTGGAAAATTCTATGGCAAAAGGTAATTGTGATTCTACACAAAAAAAATCTGCATTCTAGTTCAAGTTAAAGTCTTAGTAATAAAAATGTAGTAAAGGCGTAAAGAAAACAGTTGAATTTGTAAATAACCTGCGCCACTGGTTGGATCGGGCACATTGCATTTGAAGCGACGCGACGCGCGACGGTTCGAAAGTATTGTCAAATTCGCACTTCGCCATTGTGCTTAACCCGGTACAATTAGGATAATGACGACAATTTTATCTTTGTAAAAGCTGCGCAAAATAAATCCAACATCCGGCTCCTCTTCAACAGAGGAACGGAGCCAGAATGGCGTCCAAGGAAAAGTTTCGCTGCTATCGGTAAATAACACAAAGAAAACATGGAAATTGTCCGTATTGAGTTTCATATTTTCATTCATCCACAGACACTAGAGGAAATACAATAGCAAGCTAAATAAATATTTTTGCTATTTTTTTTATTTTTCTTCGTCTTCCATCAGTTCCTCTGCTCTGAAATCGAATTAATAAAACTAGAAAGTTCATTAGTACATATTGCCATTGTTTCTACGCTGAAAACAATATGAAATTAATATTTATTCAATTTTGTACCAATATGGGTGAGATCCTCAGTTCGAATCCTGCGACAGTCAATTTTTTAACCACCCCTTCTCCACTGAGAAACCGGCACCCCTCACCCATCGCTGGGTAGAGTAATTTTAGTTGTACCAAATTTGCATGTTAAATTTACCCCTGTGGTTCCCCTCTCCATTACCATCTGTGGGGTTATGATTTGACAGCTGGTAACCGCACTTCCTACACTAAAATAATCACTTGGTGATGATGGTTTCAAAAAAAAAATGTGGATCGCGAGATCCTTAGTTCGAATCCCACAGCCGACAGTTTTTATAAATATTTCTTTTTAAACCACCCTTCTCAACTGAGAATTCGGTAACCGTTACCCATTACTGGGTAGGGTAGTTTTGGTTCTAACAATTTGTCATTTTAAATTTACCCTTGTGGTTCCCACTCTATTACCATCTTTGGGGGATATGACTTGACGGGTGGTAACCGCACTTCATACGCCAAAATATATTACTTAACGATATTTATGTACGCAGCGTGCCACACCCATAATGGGTAAAAGGCGTGGTTATATATTTATTTATTTTATTTGTTTCCATCTTCTGTAATAATTGGTTCTTGGAAACATAGATTTATTATCTGCGATGGTCTCAAAAAAATGTAGATTGGTATAATTAATTTGACTGTAATCCAATCTAGAAATTTGGGGTACAGCTGTCAGTATTTGTCAAAACAATGGCTTCCGAATCAGTATCAATTAATTTACAGCAAGATTCATGTTTTCAATAATGTGATTAGTCACTGACAAAATTACTGATATACCCCAATGTGTTTGGATTAAGAGGTTTCTCGAATTCTCCATAACACGGAGGCCTAATATACTAACTTGGGCTATTTGACTGTGGGTCAATTAATGAAGATATATCAAACAGTATTAATAACTGAAAAATGTGAATATAATTTCATTTCTAATTTGATAGTAGTTGCGTTTGGTTCTAATATTCCAAATTAGTTTTATTGCAAATTATTAGTACTTTTATGCAATAATGAATATATATTTTGTTCTGGGTTGATTTGTGTGATTAATTAAGCTAATTTAAATGTGTAGAAAAATTTCCAAAAACTGTAATAATTTTCAAAATATAAAACTAATAGCCAGGCCATTCTATTATGTTAAAACCCTACGCCGAAGCAATCAATTCTGCATAAAGGAAAACAAAAAAGGCAGAATTTATCACACACTGCGTAAAGCTAAGAACAGTCAATGCACAAAATCTGTACAATCGGCGACCAGAGATTTGCTACTGTGCAAAATATATGTACAGAATTATTCAGAAGTTATGCTCCATAACCCCTCCATAGGTACCAGCACTGCATGAAAAACCGAAATACGTTCTCGCTGGTCGAATGATAAAGATAAACGATACGAAATGAGGGACAGATATACTATCCATATCGTTTACTTAAGAGAGGTAAACACATCGCAGAGATTTTAAAATTTCTCACCTCTAATATTACAATATTGCCCGAAATGTAAGTGAATATTAGATGCTGAACACAAGTTCGATGACGCATCCAAAGTTCTTGAAATCTAATAATAAAATATAAACATGGCGGTCAACGGGTTAACCTATGAATACGAAAAAAAATTGTAATACTTCATTTGAAAATATATTTCAAATGTAAATGTAAATGAATAATAAATAATCGAGCCGAATGCTTTTATTGTATAATTTATTCAATCTATTTAATAATTTACAGGGATATAGGTACATAAACACATGCATACATACATACCCGTATATTAATACTCACGTATTTACTAAATAATAAAAGAAGAATCTGCTCATTCATTCATTGGTATATATAAAAATTAATAAATATTTTTCTATATTCAACCATTAAATCAATTATTGTTTGATATACCAACAATTAATTAGTTTGCACATATATTTTATTAATGAAACATAATTATTTTTAACTAATTAACTGAAAATATATTTTTATAAAATTTATAAATATATCATTACGATTTTAACCATTTCTGATTGTGGCACTCTGCTCAAAGCAGATATCGGTATTATAATATATTTGGCGCGTAAAGTGCGAATACCAGCCGTCAAATAACGGCCTCCAAGGATGGGAGTGGTAGATGAGCCACAGGGGTAATTTTTTGTGGTGAAAATTATCGAAATTTAATTTTGGGCAATTTGCCTCATATTATACTTTTATTAATTTAAATATTTGTGTTTGTATTTCTACATTTGCATCTAAAAAAATATTGCAAGCTATCTATAAAAAATTAGATAAAAATAAATGATTCGATCTAAATCTAAATATTGCGAATAGTTTCTTTTAGTAACATTTCATGAAATAATGTACCTTGATAAAATTCGCGTCGTTAATTATACAGGCGGCTGTTTGCACTTCATCTCGTTAAAGGTATCTTCTGAGAAAAAATTTTACTAAATGTTAAACGAAATTACACATATAAAGCGTTGCACAGAAGAGCAGTTTACATAGTAATTATTTTTTATAAGCACCCATGTTTTCATCATGAAGTGCTTGTTAAAAATTCATATTCCTTTTCGGTGACAGCAACTAGGATTTAGAGATCTTGTGCTTTAATTTCATAGTGCTTTTTGTGAAATGGTTATATTTCGTTCTTATAATTTAATCATAAAGGTAAAGAATTTTTTTGAAATTAAATTTTAATATTTTATGAGCAGAGAAGGTACTTTCGACCTTTTTGTATTTTCGAGTAAAGGAATTCTTAACGACTTCATGTTTTGATTTTAAATATATAGTTCAATTTGATGAAAATGAACTTTAAGAACAACATACCGTGAATTCATATCACACAGTAAAAATTTTACTTGCGACTTGTTTATTTTGCGGTTATGTATTTTTAGTTAATATTGACAAATATATTGCGTTAAATTAACATTTTGAACAAACATGATAATTTGTTAAATTAAAATTTTCTTAATTCAGAATTTCTATCAAGAAAAATTGTTGTTTTTATAAATTTGCTGGATTTATAAAATTTAACAAATACTCGTCAATAATAACAATTAATTTAGCTAACTTATCAATTTGAAATTGTTAAATAAAGTTTATATCCTTTGTAACAACTTAATTTGTTAACTATGATTTATTGTTCCGTTTCAATATAATTATTAAAATATTTAGTTAAAGCACATACAAATAAATATTAATAATTACTTTATTCACAAATATATTTAGTTACGAAATACACAAAATTACTTGTTACTTGCTAACAAATTTGAAACTTGTAAAATTAACAAAATTTAACTGTGGATCGTCTGAGACTAAAATCTGCATGTCATAAACTTTTTTTGAATAGAAACTTGAAATAGATATTCGAAACTTTTTATGTGTAGAATCACAACTACCTTTTGTATTTAACGATTAAATTATTATTCATTGGTTTACATATCTTCAAGATCTATTAGAAAATTCAGAGTATATTAATTTATTTTTTTTTTTTGAAACATCCAGTAGATTATCACTACCAAATACATATTCTACTATCTATGCTAAATGGTTAAATTAAAGAATATTTAATTGTAAATAAGATGGTAATTTTGATTTAACCATACAAATGGATTTATTATTCTATTAAAGTAGATATAAAATAATATATTTACGAGCTATCTGAAGGTGTGAAAAAAATTAATATATTTATATGTAATAAATAGTCGTAATGTCTAAAATTTGTCTAATTTAAAATTCATGAATAGCTATTAAAATTAATTATATTTAAATCAGTCATTCAGAAAGAAGTGTTTTACATATTAATATAAAATTAAAATAATAACTAGAAATTCGCATGTCAACAGTTCAATTATGTAAAATTTAGTCAATGTCACAGATTGATATTTTTAATATTTAATATATATTTGTAATATTAACTATATAATAAAAGTAATTTAATGCATAATAGTTAATCCAATTAAACCTAAATTTGTAAAGTAGAAATTCAGTTTAGTGTTCTACAAAATTGTTGTTATTATTATTTAATTTTTTTTAATACGAAAACTGGTCATGTGCCACCGGATGAGTTAATGATTGTGGGATTCGAACCCATGACCTATGGTGTGCTATGCTATTCAAAATGTTGAATTAGTAATTGAAAGCTTGCTGCTCTTCCTAATTTGCTCCCGCTGTAAAAAAGATAGTACGCCACTGGTTGTACGTAGTCAGTACTCAGCAGTATCTCATCCGTGCTCCCGGTTTCTGCAAGCTACAGATAATCATAATTCCTGTTACCGGTTCAGTTACCCGGTTCGGAGTGCCGAGTATGAAAAGATGGTGGAGCGGTACTTACGGCTTGTTTTCAAAGAAATCCTCCTTCGTACAGTTACCGCTACCGTTGCCGTTGCCGTTACCGTTACCGGTTCGCTTACGGAGAAGTTTACGTTTACCCTTCAGAGCTGGGGTAAATAATGCTAATCATGTTTATGCAGTATGATGTGGTCTATTCAGTTTTAATTTATTCCTATTCACTTTTTTCGTATGTGAGATAATTGGAGAAAAGATTCATTATTGAAATATTTCTCAAGTAGACGCTGTAGTATAAGAACATTTCGCGATGGTTCTTAAATATTTTTTTTGTAAGATCTGTATCTTGAGAGCTAATTAGCGTTTTTAACTACGATAAAACTAAATAAAAATAAATCTTTTTTATCGCTGTGTAATATAGAGGAAATTAACCTAATATGGAAAAGGATCTCAATGTGGAAAACAGTCTTTCAACATTGCACAAATTAAAGAAGTTTATTAGTAATCATAATCAGTCATACATGTTCGCTTAACTTGGTAACCGTCTTAAAAATTAATTTACACTATAATAATTGTATAAAAATCTAACTAACAATAAGACAAAGAGCGGTATTCCATATAAGGATCCTATTCCATATTTGGTATATATTCATCCGTATATTCTTACAAAAAAAAAAGTCTTATTTTAAGTTACAGAGTACAACTCTTGAAATACAATCTATTTGATTATATCATGGTCTATCCACTTATAAAAAACTTTTGCATAAATCTAATAAGAATGCTACGTCTTTCATTGTCAATATTTAATTCACTATCAAATGTACACCAATAGTCCAATATGATAGTATTTTAGGTTAGGTCAAACTTTACATGAATGTAAAGATTAAGCAAAATAACTGCTAAAGGAGAAGCTTAAGCCATCCAAAAAAAAAAAAATGTAAATAAATAGGTTCAAATTTACTTTACTTTAAATATATTATTAATAAATGGTATTGATAATTTTAGACATATCTATAAATCAATATTAATTAATAAAGAATATTAAGAAAATAAAATTATTTTTAGGTAGCACTGCCAATGGTCTTGAATCACTTTATTTCCCTAGGGAGCACTTGTTATTTTTATTTCTCTCCCTTGATAAGAATAGTGTTAATTTTATTTATCGGTTGTATATAAATACATTTAATAAATAATAATATGTACATCTACACGAAAATCAATATCATGTTTGCTAGCGTATTAATTAAAAACTGAAAATAACATAAACAAAAGAGCCGGTCGCTTTGTTCGCAGTGATTCAGTGTCAGTGCAGGTGCCTTCCTCCTCGGAATTATTTGGCCGTATATTTCGCTTGATATTACGCACTTAACTAATAATTCTCAAACAGTTTCAGCGGCTGACAATTTTATTGCATTTTAGCGCAAGGTATTTACCTTTCATGCGCCGACGTTCCGGCCTGCTAGTGCTAGTTATTCCCCTCTGGATTAGAGAAGTTCAACTTCACTTTTGCTTTTGTGGTATTTGGTTGTGACACAAACAATATTGCTACTAAAGGTCCCATATTTAAAAAAAATTACTATCTGTTATTAATTAAATTAAATACTGGTGGGTCCATTATTTGAAATTAAAATGGCCACATATCTGCAGTACCTACATGTTTTTCTACCGGGTTTGCTTTTCTTAAAAATAATTCTTGTTTATTGTAGTCAATGGGGTAAATAGCTCAGTGGCAACGTATCGGACTGTGGATCGCGAGATCCTCAGTTCGAATCCCACTTCCGACAGTTGCCAATTTAAATTTACCCCTGTGGTTCCCCCTCCACTAACAACTTTGGGGGCTATGACTTGACGGCTGGTAACCGCATTTCATACGGCAAAATATATCACTTACCGAGATCTGCGTAAGCAGAGTGCCACACCCGCAATGGGTAAAAGGCGTGATGATATATTTATTTATTTCTTTTATTTGTTTATTGTAGTCCAAAAATGATTAGTACAGAAATTAAATATATTTTTATTAATAAATAATCACACACAGAAACTATTTCCGTATACGAGACGTGACCGTATACGGAATACATTGGTGTATGGTGAGTGTGAGATTGAGAAGAATGTTGTTAAGAAAGTGGGAGTGAGTCAGTTAAGGTGGTTTTGCCATATTGCGCGAGTGTAGAATGAAAGGTTGGTGAAACTAATATATGCGGGTGAGATTGAAGGTTGATTGCGAGGACGACCGAGGAATAACTGGTTGGGCAATTATCCGAATATCCGAATATCCGAAAATTAACATATCCGAGATATCCAGATATTCGGATCTCAGATCCGTACATTTGGGTATCCGGATAATTGTAAGATCCGAATCTAGATTTTTAAAATATTTTTGAAGGGAGTGCATATAAGATTTTCGAAAACTCTTTTTATATAAATAATAATAATCTTTTGAATATCGATATTATTTTATTAGTGTACATTCATATTTACATTTAAAATCAATTTACTGTATGTAAATGTAATTAATAACAAATGTTAAATAATAAATTTAAATCCGGATATTCAGATATCTGAGATTCGATTTTGACATTCGTAGATAATCGGATGTCCGTAATCCGGGTATCCGGATACATATCAAATCCGGATCCAATTGGCATGTATGAATCGCACTATGAATGTGGACGAGGCGAAAGTGGTGTGTCAGGATAGGAATGTTCGGAGGAGTTAATATTAACATAGTATGAAATGAAAACACCCAGTAGAAAAATTTATATTGCAGATATGTGGGCATTTTAATTTAAAATGAGCTTTATTTTTAAAATTTACGGTAATATTGATATAAGCTCGAATAAGAAAAATAATGTAGATTTTTGGGTCAGCCTTTATTACTATTGATGTAAGATAAAATAAAATTGACATACATAGATCATCGTGGTAAGAGCGCAAATTAAATTAAAGCATTCAAGAAAGAAAAAATAATAATAAGTTGAGTCAGGAGTCAGCCCCTTATATCTCTGAAAGAACCGCACGCATTGGAGCGCAAGATCTATTATTTTCGCTGTGAAGTTGAAGAAATTTATATTAGCAGCAACAGTTTCATAATGGGTCGTATTCGTAATGAGAGCAATAACTCAACTCACTGCATGTTATATTTAGGGACTACGGACTGACTTCTCGAATATTGTATTTTTTTCTTAATCTCGGCTGGAATGAAATATTGTCACGACAGAACTGTACAATTATACCTGGTGTGATTTATCACTAACCTTGATTTTGAAAATGGAGACTGTGTAGTATAGTCTGCGGCGCATTGGGAAATACAGTACATGTATCAATATCAGGTTACAGAGCAAATTGTTTATTTTTACCTGAATGATTTGTTGATTATAGCTTTACCTGTTTTATTGTTCAATATTATATACTTATATTTTGTTTTGTTTTACAAATCATATTTAAATCTCCATAAAACTATAATATAATAATTGTACAATAGTTCCGTAAACGTAACTTGATCCCTAGATCGAATACTGCAGCTGGCAACTAGGATTTTTAATACATAAAATTACTTCTGCTGTTCACACGCATTTCTCTCTGGTGTTCAAGCTATTATGTTTTTCAATTTAAGGCCAAAATAGAAGCTATACAATTTTTAATTTTTTAGTTTCCCTTTACCTATACATCTTTTATTTGTACTCAATAATTATTAGGGGAAAAGCACATAAAAATATTATTACCTAATTATTAAAATATTTGAGATTTAAAGATAGCAATTGTGGCATCAAAGTATTATGTTTCTCTGTGCTTCTCTCTCGTCTCACACATCTATTCTATTCTTAAATTCTTTGTAGTTCTCTCATTATTGAGTTGTCAAATTGTCGAATTGTCAAATGGTTGTCACCTAAGTTGAAGATTTTTGTTTTGTTTTTAATTCGTACCCAAATTACACAAATCACACTTGTTTAAGGTCAAACATACGGGCTGAAGATAGCGCAACATGAACATGATTTTTTGAAACAATATATCATTATTATAATAAATGAAACATATAATGTTTTATACCTACATTTGTAGATAAAAGTTCAAAGTTTTGTAATAAATTTTAAAAAGCTAATTTTGTTTACAAATTATACATGAACATAATTTTCAAAGTAGTAAAATATATGCCACACATTTCCATGAACGACTACAGTAATGCAAATAATTTGTTTATTAAGATTATTTTTCATTTGAATTTACAGTTTTTGAGAAACAAATAAAAATATACCAAAAAGTATACCTATTTTTTGGTATATTTGGTATATTTTGTTTCCTGCCCTGACCGGGATTCTAACCCACAATTTCTGTGTCCAGGGGTAAATGAGCTCCTTTCAACTGTTCAATATGATTCCTCTTTCATTAGGCAGTAGTCAGTCGTCAGTAGGTTTGCTGAAGATATGCGGGAAGGGGATGACGATAAGGGATCAGGAAACAGCATTTAAATACACAGAGGTTTTTACGAATCCATTGTGTTACGTAATTTACGCTCAGTGAGCACAGAGCACAGCTCAGAGCTCACAGTAAAGTGCGCTACACACTTGTGGCTGTGAATCAGTGTAGCAGAAATGTTTAGCAGGAATTATTTGCCTTTACCTTTCCCTTCTTGTTGTGTTGCGTTGTGATTCCCTAAACAAACCTGAGGGCTGTAAACACGCCAAGATGTAAATGTCTGATTTAGACATTTTACCTACACTTTCTTTATAAAATATACATTTATGCAACAGTGCCACATGCATATGGAATGGAATTCGATATGATGGTGCTCCTTCCAAAGAGAATTCACTCGCTACAAGTCAAACAAATAAATATATCATCGCCGATCACTAGCCTAGTACACCTGAGGTCGTGGGTTTAAATTCCACTGAAGATGAAGAGCATAATCGTTTGTGATCTTATCAAAATTCCCAATCATCCACTCAACTAGCTATCCCGCTTCCCATCTTTGTATAAAAAAATGTACCACCCATTTACTCATTTCTATGTGTGGCACTCTGTTCAATGCAGATCTCGGATATGATATATTTTCACACGTGAAGTGATGGTAGAGGTAGAGGCGTCACAGGGATAATTTTATGATGTGAAAATTATTGGAATTTATTTTCGAAAACTGTCGGTTGTGAGGATCCAACCAAAAATCTTGGGTTTCCAAATTATGGCGCTGATCACACATCAAGAAAGGTACATATAAAATTAATTTTGTTCAATCCTGCTATTGAAACTTGTTGTTTCTTACTTGGATACAGAACTCGAAACCTTGTTTCGTACACTCAACTCATTCCTATGGCAACGAGATGGGTAATGACAGGTGAGTGGGTGAAAGTTATTTCGCTCTCTACTTTCGCTCACTCAACTGTCATTACCAAATTGACTGATTCGTAACATTGAGTATGTGGACCACAAGGATAGTAGGCGCGTACTTATACAATAGCAGGATTGAACTAACACATGCGTGAGCGAAATTCTTAGTTCCTTCACTAGTATTGTAATATTCCACTGTATAATATATTAAAGTGAATGCGTGCTTTAGTATTGGATGGTTGCATTTTTATGGGCAACAGAACTGTTTAGCCATACACAGAAAATTTTCCAGATTTTTTAAAGGTTATTTTTTTTAGAGAAAATTCTATCGAAAACTATAATCTACAAATACAATGTGTTTTTTATTTTCGCATTTTATTTAAATAATACGCTTTAGATAAATGTAATACTTATATTAAAATACTACAAAAATCACTTTTGTTGTAATTAATTTAAAACAAAATATCACTAGCGTATTTTAATTTTGTAAGCCCAGTATTTATTAAAAATGTATAAAGAAATGTTTAAATGTTACAATTTTAACAAACTTGATTATCCCATTTAGTACTCTTGCAATATTGAGCTTATTTCTTTATAAAAAAACAGTCTTCATTTGCTCTAGGTATCAGCAATTTGGTCTTCGTCATTTTATGGCCTGGTTTATCCTTGGCCACTTGTGCGCGGAAATTGAATGAGCAAAAGAAACGGGCCACGCGAATGCGGCATTCAAAGCGTATGGTGTGAGTAATTATGACATAAAAGTTAGTTAGAGCGTGCATCATAACACCGTGCATACACTTTACGATAGTTAGCGAGTATGCAATCCTTTTAAAACAAAATACTCGTAAAAATAAATTGAGAAATGTTGCTTTAGATACGAATACTTCCTGAATGAGGAGCTTAACAGCTTTGCCTGGCGCACTGTTGCCTCGTAGCTTACATACAGCGGCGTACCACAACACTCCTTTTACACATCTCAAAATCGTTCAGAAACTGTCTGGTTCCAGGCCTAGGCCGGAAAAACTAGGGACTTTTGTAAGATTAGGGCTGGCATCAACTGCCTGTCAATTGTGTACATCGGTTTTGTTCAGTGTTTGAGTGCTTGAAGGTTAAAGATTTCCATTTTAGAGCTAAATTGTTTATTGTAAGCTCAAATGTACCTAAGTAATGTTATAGTATATTGTCTAACTAGTACTGAAAAACCCTTTTAGCACATGTTGTATACGATACTTTTCCGACGACCACAATTAAGTAAAAAGAAACAATATTAAATTTACATAAAAAAATTAAAACAGATTATGTTAATATCATTGCTATCAGAATTCACCTAAAAATATGTTAAAATCTGATAAGTCAGGGTTTAACCGTGTAAATTCAGCAAATTATCTGCAACTGTCAAACTTTTAAATACAAATTTTTAGGTTATTTCGCTAAAGATAAAATCATATCACACAGTTGCGGACGCAACTGATTAGCTCACTTTCAGTATGAGTTGAACATGTTAATTTATATACTTCTCGTAGTGGCCGTCGGAAAATTACATTTTCAGTTGCAGTGCCCAAAAAAATAAATAAATATCAAGTAAATAAACGTCACCGAATGTTTCTAAGAAAACAAACGGATTGTTTATATTTATAAATCCCTCGTATCCTTGTTTACAAATGATCTGATGTTAACAACATAAATAATTCCTAGTGGTTTCATATTTGACAAATAAATCAATAATTTAATTTAATAAATTTATGACATAACATTATGAAATATAATGGGTATCACACGTCCAGAAACCTTTATGCGAGTACAGTTTCTGCACTAGTGATATAAATAACTACTTAAAAAAATAAAAATAGCTCCGGTTTTTGTTTTCACGGAAAATAAATGGTACATTTCAAGTTGGCTGTTATGAATGTTTCGTTATTTTGTAAATAAAGTTGGTTGATCCACATCCACATCCACATCCACATAAACCGAACCATTGCAATAGTCTATCTCAATCGTGTCAGTGTTAATTAAAACTTTGTGTTATTCTATTGAAATATGTTTTATCCATGTAACGAGACCAGCGCTATTTGAAAATTATAATGACTGTAAGTAATAACAATTGAAATTCTGATAGTGAAGGGCTCCATTGTTCTCATGTTATAATCGAGACAAGACGAAATAATCAACAACACAGTAGTAGTGGTGAATAGTGAATAATCCCAATAAGTTCGAGCATCGTTCGCACATTGCACGCCAATGCGAAACGTGTAAAACTCCATATGCAGAAGAATATTAACATGGTCATAACGTCGTGTGCATTTACGTGAACATGCCATAAACTGCGGCTCAACTCAACGCTCAACTCAACGTTAGCCTTAGTTTTAGCCAAGTCGTCGCCTCGTCGCCTCGTCGCCTCGTCGAGCGACGAGTGGTTTATGAAGACGTAAACCTTTTTAATGCGAGGCGCTCTCGGTACTTCTTAAAGTGAATTGCTCAGGTTAGATGAGTAAAAAGCCTCCGGGTCGTTTTGTCATTTCGCTTTTTATTTCGCATTCTGTTTTTCTCGCCCGGGGTCGGGGGTCTTTTCCTAACAAAACCAACATTTATCAAACGTATTTAAACAGGTTGACACCCGAATAATTAACTGTAGAGTGTAGACGAGACAGCTTCCAAGAGCTTGTTTTGTTTCGTACATCAAAAGAGGCTGCAATTGTTGGGCTGACCACAGACGAGCCCGAACCACGCTTGCGGTTGTTTGTTTTCACATGCGGGAGCGTTCAATACAGATACAGATGCAAGATTTCTGCGATTCTGCTCTAATTGGAACCACTCATTTCTCTACAGATTCAAATCGAATTTCGTTTTACTTTTGTTAGCATAACTGTTAACTAGTTTTAATTACTACAAGGTGTAACTAACTACAATTTATTAGAGGAAATACAATTACAAGTTCAACGATAAAATAAACCTGTTTTCTAATGACATACTATTTCTGGGAAATAATAAATACTATCATCCTGTCTTCTCTACGTTACATTTACGAACTTGATATTAATACCCATAATATGTACATTTTTCAAATATCTGTCCTCGAAAATTATTTTTGAAAAATTCTATATTTTAATCCTTAAATAAAGATGAATGTCATATATATATATATATATATGAGTATATCCGGATAATACCGATATTATCCAAAATCGCGGATAATGACAAAATTATATGAAACCTGTACCATTACTTATTAATGGTTAGTTAACGGTAAATAGTATATTTATAAATAGAATTAATTAATAGTAGTATATGTATCAAGGGAGTAAAGTTCGTCATTATCTACCAAGAGCGAAAATTGTCCTCTGCGGTTCCCGCTCCACTAATACCTTTGGGGTGCATGACTTGACGGCTGGTAGCCGCACTGTATGCGCAAATAGATCTGCGTAAGCAGAGTGTCACACCCACAATGGGTAAAAGGCCTGATGATATATTAATTTTTGATATACCAGTAGTCAACGTCCGGTGTATTTGTATTTAAACATTGTATAGCAAATCGATAGTTTGTCAATATCCACCGAGAAAATTGCTAGCATTTGTGCGTGGGCTACAAGTTGTACATATTGTAAAAGTTATAGTGCTAGGTTTCACAATTCTGATTGTATTTGTTTGTGTTGTGCACGACTATGAGTCGAGAAGTCGAGATATTGTTTTAGCAACACGTTGTTTGGAGTTTCATATCGCGTAGTACGTTATATAGGTACGAGGTACCCAGTTATAAAAACCGAATGGGTTCACTCACCATCGTTTTTCTAAAAGTCACTGAACCTATTAAGCATGTTAATTATTATAACAACTAACAAGAAATAAAACATTATACCAAAACATGTTTTTATGGTTTCACATATTTATTTTGTAATATATTGTAACTATTTATAATTATTTCTTGAATGAAACTATACCTACGGATGCAAATATGCCAGTCTATATTTATATTTGTATATATTCTTATTTCCTTGCACATTTTAAAAAGCAAATTTTAAATTACAATAAAATAAATAAGTATAGATTAAGGATAATTAAAGTGCTCGCTATTATATTTTACATTACATATGAATTATTTTGCAGGATTATAAAGCAAATTTGTAAAAAAAAATATAGTATGTTCCATTTGAAATTTCAAAGTCGACATTAATTACTAGTAAACCGGAAATAAAATCATGAATGTACATCCGCTGTCAATTAGCAAATATGGTGTTGTATAAATCATGTTATGTGAAATAAATTGCTAAGTTGATCAATAAGCGAGATATTTACTGGTTCCATTTAAAATAACATCCTGTATATATAGTTGGTAATCGTGAATGTTATATTGAAGCGTGTGTACCATATTTGAATACAGTCCGTGGTGTATTCATTTTCATTTGCAACCATATAAGGAACCAATGAAAGTGATAATCCGCAATCCGAAATATCTGATCCATCAGCACTTAGTGCTTAGTGCTCAGTGCTGATTCAACACAGCGATCAAGTGAACTGAACTGAATTGAACCGCTGTGCGCTGCTTATGTGCTGTGAGGTTCGTTGGATCGTGTATGGCTGTATGGTATGGTATGGTATGGTGTAGTATGGGTCACTTAACGGTTCAAAATCGTGCATGCCACTGCGCCGGAGGGAATAATTACAATAAATATAAACGATACGAAAACGAATCAACGAATTTCAGCCGATATGTGCTTTGTTGAGTTTTAGGCCAGGGGCGTACCTACTTCTACTGACAAACCGGCCAAATGATTTACAAATTTTTAAGAAACATGATGGTATATTTATTTCTAAATCGACAATATGTATACTGTACGAGTATAAACATAATAAATTAATTGCAAAAATTTTAAAAACGATTGTCTTTTGCATTTACTATGTAGAATATATTTAAATAAATAAATTACTTACATATATTGCTGCCAGTATTTTGAAAATTAATTAGGACATACCTAAAATAAAAAGAAAAATTAGAAAATGAAATTTATTCAATCTAAAAAATTAAATCTAAATCCTTAAGCCTTAAAGTAGATTTCAGCATATGGTATACCTATATAGTAAAAGACCGTATATTGTTTAATCTTAGGTTTTACCAATAAATCCTAGGATTAAAAGATATGAGTTGGTAAATGTCATGCTCATGATTTACTGGTAAAAACCTCAGATTAACCAATGGGCTTTGACAGGTTAGGTTCAGTTATTTACCTAGTCTTTGAAGTAAATCCTAAGATTTAACAAAGGAATGGTGGTAAAAATTTGAACACAGAACTATTGGACTGTTATCATTATGAGTTATTAAATCTCAGGATTTACTGGAAAATCATAGAATTTACCGCAACTCGGGCTTTTACAGTAACATATATATATATATATATATATATATATATATATATATATATATATATATATATAAAAATGTCAACGTTCCATTACTTTGATAGTGAATAATAGGCTACCCTATTTCCATTACAGATAGAATATAAAAACAGCACAATAAACCTTAATACACAAATTAATTTATAATTAAGAAAATATTTATTTTTGTTTATAATTACCGCTTTTCGCAAATACGAGCCTAAGAAGAATAATAAAAAAATACTGCATACGGAAAATTTTAAAGCAACCTAGTATAATCCTCATACTCTTAAAAATACTCTAGTAAACAATAAATTAATTAAGAAAGTTATTCTTCAAAGCAGTGGGGTTTAAAAATTAAGTGACGTTATCTACATAGGTCAGGTTAGAAGTAAAAAGTTTTACAAATAATTTACAATCGTCTGTGCCTAAATGGGCAATATTTAATACCACAGTTTTTAATATTTTTGCCAATGTGCTTTGTTTTTATATAAATATTAAAGTTGACAAATCCAATCAAAATCCTATCCGTAAACGCTATCAATGGATTAAATACTTGGCACCACAGAAAGTAATTCAAATTATTGTATATATATTATTAATATAATATTAGATGGGGTATTATATTTATATATTGTGTGTTGTGGTTTAGGGTACGCCACTGTATCAATTCTTTTTCGTGCACACGTAAATTAAATTGTTACGAGAACAATTAAAAAAAGAGAACCGACGAAACAGCGGCACTGAACCATATAATTTCCGTGTGTTCTCTACCCGTGTGTTATGTTGGTCGAACACCGACACCGCCATCACGAAATGAAATGAATAGGAAGAACGCCTTCAAGCCTCATCTTCCAGCGCCACACAACAAGACGGATTCGACGAGACCGCCCAGCATCGCCGAGATTCACCAAATTTTATTTAGAAACATGCGCGAGAAGATGTACCTCCACATTATGAGCAGTTCCTTATTATAGATTGAATTACTCGTAGAGCCACAGAGTGCAGCGTCGATTACCCAAAACAAGTTGATTTTGGGGATGTTTGAATATTCGATTTTCACGGAAAAATAAAATAGTGCAGCATAAAATGTAGAAATTTATTTTAATCTGTCTTAAAATACATTACAAAATCTTTAAAAAGGTTATCAGAATTCAGTAAAATTATTTTTTGCCGATTGACATTATAACTGATTTTTTTGACAGCTAACAATCCATAAAATTCACTTTTATTGTCTAGGTCGTAAAAATATTTTACATAACAACCTCTCAACAAACGCTCTATGCGTAGCAACAGTTCAGCAAACCCATGGCAACCTAATTTGATGCTGATAACATAAAATTTAAATAAAATTATTATAGCATTACGCTATTTACCCATTTTTGGGAGTGGCACTTTGCCCAAAGCAGATATCGGTATTATTATATAGTCAATGTTACCAGCCTAGCATAACAGAGTTCCTGAGTTCAAATTCCCCTGAAGAGCATGGGCGTTCATAACCATCCACTCATTAAGGAAGGGGAATATGACCAAAGGTATCATATTCATAAAAACAAAAATAGTATTAATTACAAACCGGAAAAAATCGGCACCAAACACAGATGTACAGATTAGGTAGGATTTATTGTCTAGGTTTTGCTTCGTCAAGGAAATGTCAGCTTTTGTTGTAAATCTGGTAATTTGGTGCCTCGTTACACAAATAATTATTTTATCATAGAAAAAATTAAATGAGAACTTGAATTTTGGCTTTGGTTTGATACGTTTCTTTGTAATTCTTTATCCATAAGCATAGAGGTACAGGCACGCATGCCAACCACACAAAGCAAAGCAACTCTAGAACTGTACTCAGTCAAATCGTTCACATCAAGTTGAAGTCTTGTGTATGAACATAACAAAAACAAAACGATGGTCTTGCTTGCTACATACTGGGCACTGGGCAGCATCCACGAGTATCTTACAACATATAGCGGCCACTAATGTAAGTAAAGCAGGTCTAGTTCTAACGAATCGGTTCATAGCTGCTAGTCTGACCTGAACCCATCTATCATTTCTACGTCTAGGTTTTGAACTATACGCTATACACGCACGAAGAGAAACACTGAAGAGCTGACTGTTGCTGGATTTTAAATAAGTATAGGGCCTGAAAAAGAACCACCAAAATCAAAGCAGTGGTATAGGAATTATTAACCGCTGACAATATAAAATTTTGTGCTGACGAATAAATATTATAAACCTGAAAAAAGTAAACATTTATTTTTTCATATTACCGCAATTGTATATTTAGCAAAAAATATGTTTTCATTTACAAATTATAAACTGTACGGAGTATTTTCAGCCCACGTGCCGTATTAAAAAATATTATGAAAACATATTTGTGTATTTGTATTTATATTTTAAAATATCACCGTGGGCAACACAAGAAAAATAAAACACAAGGTTCAAACAATTGATATGGATATTTTCGCTGACTTCATGTACCTATAAACTGCCGAAACAGCTGTATCAATTTCCAAGTTTAGCTTGAAAATTCGACTCAGACCAAGAGAGACAGAGACATTATTGTATTGGAAATACAGATTGTCTCAAGTATTCAATTAATATGGGAAATATTTTTTTTTACATTCATTAAGGTATGTGGTTGTTACATATTTGTTATTGATACGGATACATAGTACATTGTAAACACATTTTCGTTTCTCACGGTAACAATACACGGAAAAAATGGATTGTTACAATAGCAAACATTTATCTTACGTATAGTGACAGTAATTTAGATATATACAATAACAATATTTATATTAGTAATATAAATATAAATATTGTTATTGTAAATATATAAATTACTGTCACTATACGTAAGATACATTTTTGCTTTTGTAACAATCCATTTTTCCGTGTAGGCAATGTGGGTTATAAATTCATTTCTCACAATTCTGTCAAAAACGAATTGTTCCAAATTTAAAACTACTATCGACTTAATTCGGCGTTCAGCCGTGATCTACATAGAAAAAAGATTAATATCAACAAGTAATAATTCAATAATTGCTTGAACAGTTTATTTTAATATTATATTATTAACAGATAAATATTTATTGAATTTATTATTAGTAATATTGAATGTCATTGGTACAATTATTAAAAATCATTTTAGATGTTTTTGAAGTTTTGGAGGTTATAATTTCTGTGGTTTTGAGGAAAAACCAGTTAAGTCACTATTTAATGATATCAAGTTATTTACGTATAAAGTTTCATAAGTCAACTTCATAAATACCTTAAAATGGTTCCGAATATCTATCTGATAACATTTGTATTTTAAAGAAAATTGTAAAAACATGCTGAACTCGACAAATTAATGTATACATTTTAACATGCATTTAAATGGAACAACTTAGCTGGTTTTTTCCTCAAAAATTGTCACATAACTGGTTTTTCCTAAAAAATGACACTTAACTGGTTATGTTGTGTCCAAATTACGCAAAATGTATATCAGATTTGAGGCAACCAAATAAATATATATATATATATATATATATATATATATATATATATATATATATATATATATATATATATATATATATATAAATATGTATCAAAGTTCGCACTTAACTCAATTTTCAAAAAAAAAGTGACAACTGATTTTTCCTCAAAACCACAGATTTAGTGTTTTCATTATCCACACTATTAGTTATTTATGTCGATGGTGTATTTAAGGCGTTTCTTCGTTGTAATTTTTCATTTTTATCTCATAAAATCTTGAAACTTGACATTTATGAAAAATTAAATTAATTTTTGTTTTGTAGCTTGTTGCTAGGATACTCATTGTCATACTGAAGTAGTGAAATGAAGATATCTTTATTATTGAAATATACATTTATTAGGAAATAATATTGTGCTAAAAATAAAGAAAAGGTATAGTGTACAACTCGCATGGAATGTCCATTTCATACTCGAATGAAATGAGTACCATTCCATGCTTGTTGTGCAATATACTTTTGCCATTCGAGTTGTGCCCTATTTTTGTTTTAATGCATTAATAACATATATAAATAGAAAAATGTTTTGTTTTACATAAACATATGTGTCTTGTTCTGTACATATGCGGTATAATGTGTGTGTTGTTAATCATATAGGTTTACAACTGACAATTTAATTGAACGATGAACCTAGCCTTCGGCTCACTGTAGAAGTCAATGGCGTCTGTACGAATCGAGGCAAAGGGCACTGTAGCCCCGGAGCCGTTATTACAATAACTTAGCAATTCATGATACATGCTATTTAGGTTCTCGAGATTTTAGAATTGAAATCGAGTGCTTAGATTCGAAAAGAATCCGTGCTTCTACTGTTGACAACTACCAGAAAATGTTCAGCTCCTCTGCCAGAATTAAATTTGAAATTTATGATAATTTATTCGGCGAATGTAATAAAAATTTGAAATGTACATTATAAAGCATTTGCTACAAAATATTTATCCAAAATAATATCAAACATAGCTGATTAATGATATAGGATTTTCAAAATTCAAATCATTGCCTCGCCAAATATATGCAGATTTCATTCTGCCCGATATTATGAATATTATTATTATTATCGAGTTAGAAATGAACTAGTATTAATTCCATTCCATGTTATATTTGACATTCCGTGTATTTTGACACATTTTATTGGGAAACACGATATAGTATTTGATTTAAACCGCAGTACGGAAATCAGATATTATGTAGAACATGATGAATTTATTCATAGCTCCCTTTAAACATTATTGGTTACATTATTAAAATCGAATTTCAAGTTAGTTTGATAAATACGACAAAATTATAATTATATGAGGCATATTGTCCCACCCGGATTTCTACAGAACAGCAAAGCGAAAATTTATTTAATTTAATTTTAATTCTTTAAAATAATCATAGAAAAAATATTTCTTTGCCTTACACCTTTCTTGACAAAATACATACATAACGTTCTGCTATATGCCTCAGCCACATTCATACATGCTCGTTTATTCTTCACATTCGGAATCTTTCGTTCACGAAACAAACCATCAATCATACGTAACCATTTATTCCTCGGATACCCACCCAAACGTTCGCCCAAAAAATCACCCGCACTAACCTTTCGAGATGGCCAAACCACCTCAACTGACCCCCACTCTCTTAACAAAATTCTTAATCCTACATTCACCGTACACTAATGTATTTCGGACACTACAACCACAGACTCCTCTGAAAAACCTCATTTCCATAACATAATATGTCGTTCATGCTTCTTTTTTCACACCCAACATTTAGAACCATACGTCAATGTAGGCACTAACACACCATGATAAATCTCGCAAAAATTTTTCTGGGATTCATTAGTTTTTATAAACCATAATCTGTCATGATTATCAAAGTTTGTCATCTAGAATTTAGAGGAAGAGGCTTGTAGTTCCAATCAGAAATAGAACCTGTTTATAATTCTTTCAAGCGGTAGAGTTTTTTTTGGATCTTCTAACTAAGGAACACATACAAATTAGACACTTCCTATCATTGATAACTGCTCTAGTTCAGTAATTATGTATTCCGAAGTGTCATTATATTTTAATAGTTTCCTTTCGTGTCTTTACAATCCTAGGATTGTGTGAAAAAGACTTTGTGTCGTCCTATCGCAGCTACAAAAATACCGTAAGTACTTCCATACTAATTAGCATTTACTATTTCCTATGCATCTTTACAACCATACAATTATCTGTTGCGAATTCCACTATGAGAAAAGAAAAAAGCATTGTCGATAATTAACTTAATCTGTGAAACTCAACTTAGAACAGATCTCGCTATATCAGCGCGAAAAATGCCTTCAACTTGCAACTACGAAAGACGTTATTGGTGGAGGAGCCCCAGGAACAATTCCTTTTCGGCAGAGTATCACATAAATAGATGTTTTACGACTTCTTTGTTAGGAATTCATCATACAGCGTGAATCATAACATACGGAAAAGATCGAATGTGTACTTATGGGGACCCAAAATAATGCACTTTCCTTAATGAACCTTAGGTAAAACTCAATAACAAAAAAGAAACATCAAATAAGAGTTCAATAAATTAATAAACAGTCGTTACAAACTACAGCAGTTAATTATGTTTTAAATATAAATTGGTAATCACTTTAAAGTTAGTAGAACAATGTTTAGTTAAAAAATTATATATTTCTTTTATTGCTCGAAAATTGCTGTTCATATGGTGGAGAGCCACTTAAAAACAAAAACACAACTAGAAAACAAGTTGCCGTTGAAAATCATTTAAATGTCAATTCATTAAACGTCAAAATGGTTAATACTTTCAGTAACGAGGAATATGGAGATATGATAATGGTTTATGGAATAAGTTTCATTAATGAAAAAGATTTGTACAATTCAAAGATTTTGCCATTATTTTTTGTTGGGTGCAAAATTTAAAATTAAATAACAACTAATTGCCAGATTTGAAAGAAACATATTTTTATTGCCACAAGAAAATAATGATTCTTCCCAGTTATTTTCAACGGTATTCAATAGGTGGGCGTTTATGTTAAAAGTATAATGAGAAAAAGACATTTTGGAGCCCCCTAGCTACACTTTCAATCTTTTCCGTAAGGTATGAATAACCTTGTGGTTATAGCGACAATCTTCTCATTGGCGGTATGAATTCAATCATTGTCTCACAACACAAGTGAATCATGTGAGCACGGTGTTCCATCAAACCGCAATCATGCACTTAATTCCAGGTTAAACCTTTAATCATGCCCAACTATTCCAATCATTTTTATCTCTATCTTTCCAAAGAGTTTGGACGGTAAAAAACATATACTCGTATAGTGATTTTCAGCGATTTTACATAGTTCGCGCCCATCAGTTATTATGATCAATCGATAAGGTCTTGACCTCAGGTCTTGTTCACTTGACCGTGGATCACATAGGCGTACGGCGCTGATTTTCTGGGGTACCACTTTATCGATAAAAGAACTGTATTATTTAATTATTGAAATATAATAATATAGAGACAGCCAGTCTATTTATGATAAGAAAATATAAAGAAATTAATATTCAATGATTTTTAAATAAAATATAAATGAGCTCAGTTACTTATTATGTATTTGAATTTAAAGGAATCTTCAACTAATTGAACAATATACTGTTAACCCTGGAATGTTACACTGGGGTTTAAAAAACTCCAGGATTTTAATCTAATTTTCCACATAACTTATATGCTACCTCTTTATAAATTCAGTTTCTATATAATCTAAAACTAATAATCAATAAGCAAAATCCCTATGTATTTGGTCTTATAGTCCAAAATAAAAAAGATAAGTTTTGACAAAATGCTGTGGTTTGAATAAAATATATAGTTCAGAATGGTTCTTAATTGTTTAATGTCTTTAATATTCCATAGGTAAAATCCCTAGAAAAATTACATCTGGCTATGGGAAAGTAATTTTTTTTCTTGGGGTTTCCCAGACCCTACTGTGCCGTTTGTGTAAAATATTAAGACTGTGCAACATATTTTACAAAGCAAGCGTTCTACAAACAAGTATTATATTAAGAAGGGTGACTCTATGATATCTATCTGTCCAAGACTAGTTTTTCGTTTTCATAAAATCCTAGAAGTTAGCGTTCCAGTATTACTATATTTGATTGTTGCAATTTCCTGTTTCCAAATGATTTTAAAAAGAAGACTTCCCCACCGTGGAACGGCACTGAGCGGCGTAAGCCATGCAGACCAACACACCGGATGATCGTGAAGTTATCCATCGCTCGCGGCAGAAGTCGTGTAGTCATGAAGTCATGAAGTCGACGACCAGTGACCAGCGACCGAGATCCAGTCCACGAACACTAACCTAGCTCTAGCTCTAGCTCTAGCTCTAGCTCTAGTCGGTCGTTAATCGTTAGCGCCTCTAGTATCAGTGGTGGCGTTTCACAGGAACTGGTTTGCATTGTTTCAAGAATATATCGGAAATGACGTCATCCTAGTTATGTCAAAACTTTCAGCTGGCCTGATATTGTAAGGGCCGGTCTTTACATCTACAAATGAACGTCCGCAAAAATAAATGACAACTAGAACAATTCCTTTCATTTGAGGTATGATTTCCATCTATCCTTCGAGTAATGGGGTACTTCACCAAAGTCACAAAATGTCAAATAACTCATTTATATTATTAATAGACACAAAAACATCGCACTAGGTATAATAGAAGTTTAGAAAATATTATTAATTATTTACGTATTTGAGTTTTAAAAATAGCAATTCTGACGTCAGAGTATAATGTTCCTCTGTTTCAGTTTATGTTTCATACATTTATTCTATTCTAAATTCATTGTACTTCTCTTAATATTGAACTATCAGATTGTGTAATTGTCAACTGGTTGACAATTTGAATATTTTTGTTTTGTTTTGAATTCGTAACCAAATAATACTAATCACACATGTTTGAGAATTCGCGTGATAATGAAACTATGATTGTGGTTACGTAGACACAACGAAATTACAGACATGTTGTTGAATGATACAGGTTAGTAAAAGTTATCATTTTAAAAAAATCATTACGGCTTAATGAATAACAGTTAAGATTTTTTTAAACTGCAGATAGTCTTAAATTTAGATGTTTCATTAAAAAAATAGTGATATTTTTTCTGCCCTTAAAAGTTTTAAAGTTATCTAGATCTTGAAAATACTTGAAAATAGTCCAGAGTTTCTTCAATATGAAACAACAATAAATAATATATTTGTTTAAACAGTTCAAAGCACCTCTAAACTCATATGAATATTTTACATTCCTTTTACAGGGAAAATGGAATAAATGTTTACATATCCATGTAGAATATAATGAATTTTAGATGCACGATTTGTCGACGCTAATTATTAATTAAAACATAGAATAAATAACAAAGTATTTGATGTTTCGGCTTGTTTTCATTTTCCATAAATAGTAATTGAACAACAAAACATGAACATGAAATCTGTCTAAACGTAACGATTTTATTTATAATTGAAATATTGAAAAAAAAAAACTACACGCTCACGTCGCCAAAAGTTAAAATCAAATATTTGTCATAAATGTAATAAAAACAAACTCAAATATAATTAAAAATAACCTCAAAAAACATTGAAAACTAACAGAATTTTTTAATAACCTAAAACACTAGAAAAATTATAACTCAGTAAGTTTTTGCACGTAAACCTAATGGAACACATTAAACAAAGTAAAAATATGTTCAGGGTGGTACACAGATGGCACCACCAGCTCCGTAACTGTGAGGACTAGAAAAACAGGCAGCAAGTGACAAATACAAGCTCGTTACTTATAATAGAAATGGCCGTTCCGTTACCAGAATTCCTGGAGCAGCGGGAAAGTCCGGACAAAGTGGCTGTTATCATGGAGACCAGCCCCGAGACAGACCAGCAGTTTTCTTGCTTTTTACCTGTTAACAAGGGCGTTCGTCATTCAGGGGGCGTCACTATATAGTTATACGTCTTAATCAGAAAGATAAATTCTCCATATTACAATTTCTCTTTTTTCGTGACGTGGATAGATTAAAATATATAAAATTAGTAAGTTACCGTAAAAACCTGAATTAGGGTAAATCCCAAGGTTTTCCAGTAAAACCTAAGATGTAACAACTCTTAAAGATAACAGCCCAATAGTTCTATGATCATCGCTCATTACAAATTTTTATCACCATTCCTTTGTTAAATCTTAGGATTTACCTCAAAGACTCGGTAAATAACCGCACCTAACCTATCCTGAGAAAGCCCAAAAATTGGTTAATCTAAGGTTTTTACCAGTAAATAATTACATTTACCAACTCATGTCGGTTAATCCTAAGATTTACTAGTAAAAACTAAGATTAACCAATATACAGGCTTTTACAGTAACTAGTCCACAGTTCAGAGATACAAGAAAACTGATTCCATTAAACTCCTGGAGTGGGTTAACCCCAAGAGGATTCAAGAAAATGTATGCTTGGAAAAATGTTAAAATTTCAAGGGATGCATTTCAAATAATTGAAAATGTATTTTCTCGAGGTAATTTGTTAATTTTCATCCACGAAGTTTTCCTCTTGTTCATTCCATAGTCTCTATTATATTGAATGTTTTTAATTTAGAGCAAGAAGAGGTTTCAAAAATAGACTCAATTCATCTGAACTCATATTTGTTACTTATTATTTATAAAGGAATAATTTACAAAAGAGATTATCGATGTAGTAGAATGATTGCAAATAAAACTTATGCTTGGTTAAAGAGTAATCTTGATTTATGCTAATGATTAAATTCCCGTCAAGTAAATAAATTTAAAATTTTAATTGCAGTATTACGAAAAATAACAGTAAAATTAATTTTTCCTGTAATCCTGTAATATGAGTGCTTGGACAGCATACTTTGAAGGGTTGGCCACAGTCATTAATTACCTAGGTAGATTTTCTTATATCTTTGAACAAACTGACCTGTATGTATATTACTGAGTTTTTATCCACAGGGATTATATTCCTAAAATAGACAGAGATATTGACATCTATTAAATTTCCTTATATAGGCACGTTTTTTGTTACAAAGATGCAAGCCATTGTTACAACCACTAGCCGATGGCCGGTAGCTTTGTGGTTTTCAAGTTAATTTTATCCCAACTTGGAATACTGACGGGAGTGAGTACGGATCGAAATCAGATCTGACCGGGATTCGAAGGCATGACCTGTGTATCCAGAGACAAACACAAAAACTGATTCCAGCAGGTGTTCGTCAATTGTTTGTGGCATAGATGAGAATAGGAATAGCAAAATGTATATTAAAATGAATACGGCACGTGGGTATTTTACCTCCGCTGAAAGTAATTAACGTCAAGCAGCGATAAAATCAATTGAAAGTGTCGAAAACGTGGACGCTTGAACCTACAGCTACTTTACAGTCGATTTGATGGCATTAACATTTCAAAATTCAAAGGTTCTCCTTTGTAATCTTTGTATATCTTAAGTCAGGCCTAAGTCAACAAGAAAAGGAAACGAAAATCAAGATCTGAGATAGGAAGGCAACGCGAGCAGCTACCAAGCCGCCGATTTCCGTTGGAGCAGAATGTGAATGTTCCAGAGGCGGACTCCCTTATTACACCTTGCCCTCAAGAACACTAACTTGTAAACTAGTAGCTGAATAGTTCACACAATTGTAACGGAAAATGACATTAAAAAATACAGATAATTGCAGAGGAATGTGATATGTAAGATTGTACGAAACACATTCATAAGTCATTGGTGCTTAAATTTGTTGTGTTTAAAGAACTGGGCTAGTGCGTCCCTGGATGCGCCAACCAATCACGAAGTGCCTGAAGACGTAGAGTCAGTCTTTATTACAACGTTAATAATATCACTAATTAAAGATCAACGGTGCATGTTAATAATAGCAACATTCAAATACAAACTTCCTGTTTTGACAACAGTCATTAGCATAGCGATGGGTTCGTTGAGAAAAATCACACAATGAGGTCCTTCACTATTGCTTTTAATATATTTTATGAAACTTTATCTATATTAAAGAGTATCTGCAGTTTTAAAAAGTCTTAATTGTTATTCAATAAGTCGCAATGATTTTTTTTTGTGTGATGTGGATCTCATACATCACTATACATTCCCGTATCTTTAAATTTCGGGAATTGACCCATCTCTAGTTCTCATACAAGTGTGATTAGTGTTATTTGGTTACAAATTCAAAACAAACACATTTGAAACTTCATTAATCTAGTGGCTCAGTAATGGGAGAAGTACAAAGAATTTAGAAAAGAATAGATGTGTGAGAGATATGTTTAAACGGAAATGAAATACTTTGACGCCAGAATTGCTACTCAAAAATCTTAATAATTAATAATATATTTAAGCTTCTATTATATTTAGTACGATGTGTCCGGGTCTATAATATAAATGACTTATTTGGCGTTTTGTGACTCGAGCGAAGAACCCTTGATGAAAAGTAGATGTAAATACATAGTGTATGTGTCGTCATCAGAAATTAATTTGCAAAGTGAAGTTACAAGTGAAAGGGCTAATTTAGAATTTCCATGCGCTAAAAAGAGTTAGTGTTATAGTAATAATTCATGCAATTTGACAACAACAATTATCCGGCAATATTTTACTTGAAGAAAAATTCCTGTAGTTGCGAACATTGATTTAAAGGTCCTATTGTTCGAACACAGGGTGCAATTTAGAACTGTCCAGCGATAATGCAACATACAGTGCTGCTAAGGCTTACAGCGTTGCCGTTGCCGTAGCCCTTGCCTTGCCATATTGCCATTGCCATTGCCAATCCTGCTTACTTGCTTGCTCCATCGACCTATTATTGTTTGCGGTGTAAAAAGCAATACAATGTTGATATTGTATGCATAAATTACGGTACAAATGCCAGTTGTAATGTTCCTGTTGCAGCCACGCTATTGTTTTACGCAAGGGGCAATTTCAACAGGACATAAAGTGTGCACAACATTGCTATCTTAATATTTTATGATACGATACGATAGGCATTTGCTTATTTCAATTTTATTACTATAATTGTTTGACACGTGCAAATCGTAAAAGCGTGTTGCACTTAGAATTTCAAATACGCACTATTGTATGTTTCGTAAACCATTTCCTACTCAAATAAATATGTGGCATATTTAAAAATATATATCATATGTACATAAATATCATCACGCCTTTTATCCATTATGAGTGTGGCACTCTGCTTACGCAGATCTCGGTAATTAAAATATTTTTGCGTACAAAATACGGTTACCAGCCGTCAAGTCATAGCTCCCAAAGTTGTTAGTGGAGGAGGAACCACTGTCTGTAGTGGGATTCGAACCGAGGATCTCTCAATCCACAGTCCGATGCATTACCAATTTACCACGGAGCTATTCACCCCATGTAGGATAAATATGTAAATTCGGAACTTTAGTGCCTAGTTAAACAAATAACTATTTATAACTTTACGTTTATGCAAATATGTCAAAATATTACAAATTTTAAGACAGTTAATTACATGGAATTTTCAGTACAGAAATTCGCATTATTGAATAGCGAGATTCTGAATTCAATGCCTAAAATTACGGATTTGATTTGCGGGGTACCGAAGCGAATTTTTTTAAATTCCGAAATCCCGGGTTTGAAAATTCTATTCTTTATGGGATGTCCTATAGGTAGGATATCCTTGTTTTGATTGAAAGAAGTGGTTCGAAGGAATCAGAAAAACGAAGGAAGAAAGAGGCCTAGCGGAAGAAGACTAAGAGAATAAACATAGATGGCGCAAGGGATGCAGGATAAGGTCATAAAGACGGTTCAAACCCTGTCTATGTATATATGTAGGATATCTTTGTTTGAGGTGATAGTGGTTCTTATAATAAACATGTAATTACGTTCACTAATTGTAAGTAGGTAAACTGTACAGCGCTGCAAAAGCTAACTAAAGCGAAACCGAAACCGAAACCGAAGCCGGCGAAATCCACCCACCAGATGGAAAACAAACAAAAAGCAAATACTCAACTTGCGCACCCAAATTTGCATCTAAATTGCAACATCCACACAGACATTCTATAACTTTACTCCACTTATATCAGTTATAACTCGGTAAGGACTTTGTACTCGGCACTACTACAAACTTGCCATCGTAGTTTTATTATGATTAGATGGGTAATTAAACTCTATTATATCGATGCTGAAATTTCAGAGCGGAGCGTTTTTACGCGAGAGACTATAAAGGTGTTTCATTATCTGCTAACTGATACTTGGAAACTTTGCGAACAATCTATTTCAGGGCTTATATCTACAATCATCAACTATATTATGTTATAATAATCACATTTCAGCAAAGGAGGATACGATACTCATACAAATACCGAATTTAAAAATACATAACGTCATGCTACAGCCCACTCAATGGAGTAGCATGAACCTAGAAAAACAATCAACCAACAATCAATCTCTTCCATATATTCCTTTCCTGGCACACCACTTTCGCCTCGTCCACATTCATAGGGCGAATCATACATGATCGTCTATTCTTCACACTCATCCTCAACTACTTATTCCTGGTACGCCCACGCAATTGTTCATCTTCAATCTCACCCGCATATAATAGTTTCATCAACTTTCAAGATAGTCAAACCACCTCAACTGACTCACTCCTACTTCCTTAAACAACATCCTTCTCAATCCACACTGACCATACAATACAGAATACACCAATGTATTCTGGACACAATCACGTCTCGTATACCTACTCCTCTCAAATATCTCATTTCTACAGCAGTTTACATCGTTCATGTTTCTTCATCCACACTCAATATTTCAATGTACACAGCACATGATTTTTAATCTTTTACCATCTGTAATAATTGAGATACAAAGGTTTCATAATACAAAACATTTAATTGAATAACATTTGACCTCATAAATGTATATTTTAAATTTTCTATCTGAAATAAAATAATTTTAAATCACATATTTTCCATTCGAATGGTATAATTAAAAAGTGTATTTAATAAAGCTAATAAATAATTTTTATTTGAATTAACGCTAAACTGAATTCGTAATTTATACATGTATATTTTCAAATATTAAAGCAAATCACATCTTTTATTATTTATTCAAATTTATTGCTATATAATTTCCGAATGTGAAACAAAATTTATGGATAACAGATTCAGTTTGTATTTTTTATTTTCTATCAAATGAAAAGAGAAAAATCGTGGTTATGAATTTCCTGTTTTGAATTTATATATAATATATGTTGTAATAAATAAATAAATCTCCGTATTACGATAGCACGGTTACCAACCGTCAAATTACAACCTTCAAGGCTGGTAATAGTGAAGGATACACAGGAGTTATTTTACGTGGCCCAAACTTTTCGAAAATTGTCGGCTGTGAGGCTCGAACCGAGGATCCTATGATTCACAATCCGATGAGTTATTACGGAGCTAGTTACCCAATAACATTTAACCCCTTTTTCAACGATATGTCATCCATAATGGGTTTCTTCTTTTTTTTACATCATTCCAAAATATAGATCGGAAAATTGCTACACTTTTATCACTATTTTTTTTTACTTTTCTATTTCCTGCTTCGGTTTTAAAATACTTCATATGATTAATTTGAAATTAACCTAAAATATTTAATTTTTATAGATTTAATTATGAAGAATTTATAATAACTTTTACAATAAAATTAAATAAGTACCTAAGTATAATTGAAGCTTAATGATATAATCTCTTTATTAAAACTAATTAAAACAACATTGACAATAATTTGTCCTTATAAAGAACTTTAATTATCTGCAATTTATTTCAGTCATAATAACGACGTAATACAGCTTATGTATGCATTATGTGCGTGCGTGTTAGTGACACATGATGCGCGGCTATTACTGCTATTAGCACCCGCGGAACGGTAACAGTAACAGAGAAATAAAAATGTACTTGGACGTGACAAAAATTCGTAAAACGTAAATGCCCCTATTTGTATTGCTTGAATATATGACCTGCAATTAGTTCAATTTGCGAATTTTATTTTTGAAGATGTAAATACTGCGTGGAAATTTTGTTGGACTTTTTTGTTTATCTATGGGGTGAATAACTCAGTGGTAACACATCGAGTGGTCCTCAGTTCGAATCCCGCAGTCGACAGTTGCCACTAACATCTTTGGGGGTAATGATTTGATTGGTAACCGCACTTCGTACGCAAAAATATACCAATTACCCAGATCTGCACAAGCAGAGTGCCAAACCCATAATGGGTAAAAGGCGTGATGCTATATTTATTTATCTGTAAGTTCTGAATATTTGAGGCTTTCTAGTTTTTATCTATTCTGAGTTTATTTTCTGAATTGAACTTCAGGTTATGATGATTATAGTTATAAATAATGGACCAATATATTTCCTGTGGGCAGATGTTCATAAAGTTGATTATACATAGTATATTTTTTTAACATTTTTAATTTAATAAATTTAATAAATTTAATAATTTAAAACAATTAGATTTTCTAACCAAGTGTACTTTGTAGTTAAGTTTCGTTTGTCCCGATAGTGGAAATTTGATTAACAAGAAAAATGATCAGGTGCAGATCACGAAGAAACAAGCGAAAGTTCGACTCTGTCCACAACAAGGGAGAATCGCGAATCCTGCAACCTTATACTCCATCCTTCATCCTTCATCCTTCGTCCGTTATCCTCCCCCAATCCTTTGCAATCACACGTGGATATTCAAAAGAAACTTTTAATTTCCAACTTGTGCATTCATTTCCCCGGGAGCTATGAAATCTCGCATTAGCGGTGCTGGGCGCCGAGCGGTGGACGCTCCTCCACAAAGAATTCATTGCGCTCCCCCTGACCCCTGCCCACCCTACTTCACCCTGCCGACAACATACAGGACCCCATAGTTTAGATGACACACGATGCTAGCGCCGCACAGCGGTATGCAGCGGAATCAAAGAGCGGACCGTATGAAATTCGAGATTCGAAATTTTGTTTGATGGTGTTCAATCAATGAGATATTTTAAATTGCTGGAATATTGACTGATTATTAAAAATTATTAATACTACTATACACTCATTGATAGCTAAATAGTGGTATATATTCAAATATGTTGTTTCGCATTGCCTAAGCAACGTCCGAAATATTTATCCATATCCCAGGACTCGATCAGACAGGCAACCGGGAAATTTTGATGAAAACATTCCTATTTATAAAGCATTTATTAAAAAGCTATATTTAAAATAAAGAAGTATTGTATTTCAAACATCCCTTTATATATAAATAAACTCTTCTGGGTACTATATATCTCCCGAAATAGATTTCTTATCAAACAGGAACATGGACCACCACTACCAAGAAACGCTTATCCCTTCAAAAAAATTACTTTTCAATTATTATGACACATGTCAAAAAATGACATATTTCAAGCATTGTTTTTTATTTTCAAAAACTCACCCTATATATGTTCTTGTATCATAATTAAAAAAAGAATGAGAACAGTATTATATTTTTGCATGAATCATTCTCAATCTTCTATATTCTGTCACATCAATTATCTTTTAGCTTGGTTAACACCTACACTGAGTCATGTACCTATAAATCCGTTTTTTATACGCAACCAAATAATATTTTATTTTGTCCACAGCTGCAACAGAATTCTGTCTGCCTAAAGTTTAAGAAGGTTTTTTGTCTTGTAAACGCGACAAGCAAAAAACCGAGTTCAAAAGTACTTGTTTCGAATACACATAAATTTTCTCTTTATCTTTGAAGCTGACAGGTTATTTTAGAATTATCTCTAAAATTAAGTGTATCATAAATTAATATCATATCCTGTGCCTGCGCTACTAAGAGCAGGGCCGGCTCGAGGTGATTCAGAATGCCCCCCACATAATAACAATGCTATGGTAATTTTCCCTGGCCTGAATCCGGCACTGATCCCGAGGACTTTTTACTAACGGGACTCTCCGGGTCTGGGAAAGGAAGTTGTGACATTATTTGTACTGAACAAGGTATTGATTATGGATGTTTCCTATCGTGAAATCGATAAATTAAAATGCAAATAAAAACCTGTTTAGTAGTGACTATACGTTTTTTAATGCGTTAAGGATGATATTAATATAATTTATAAGTTTGATCAATTTTTTGCGGCTGACACTAAATAGAAAATTGACTCTTAAGGAAAGTTTATTAGATATTAATAGGGTGAATAACATTATAACCAGGTTATGAATATGTAAATATTCCAACTACCACTGCTATAGTAACGGGACTGTTTGATTAGGTGCACAAATTAAAATAGCAACTATAAATCAATTATTTACTAATGCAAGATGCAGGGTATCGGGTGCTCTGGGTACATTTGCTCGAAATGTGTATGTATTTAAAGATGCTCGATGGAGTCTTTAGTGCATACAGTAATGTACACAGTAAAAAAATTATAGTCAAAATTGACAAAAATTTTAGTCCTAGACGATTTACCGCTAATTTTTGTTAATTTAACAAGCTTCAAATTTGTTAGCAACTAATAAATTATTTTTGTGTATTTTGCAACTAAATATAGTAATTATTAACATTTATTTTTATGTGCTTTTGACTAAAAATTTTAGTAATTATATTGAAGCAGAACAATAAATCATAGTTATTATAACAGATAAGTTATTACAAAGGATACAAACTTTCTTTAACAATTTCAAATTGATAAGTAAGCTAAATTTACTTGTTATTATTTACGAATCTATTTGTTAAATTTTATTAATGCAGAAAATGAATAGTAACAACAATTTTTCTTGTTAAAAATTCAGAATTGACAAAATTTTAATTTAACAAGTTTCCACATTTGTTCATATAGTAAAAACAATATTAACTAAAAATACTTAACAACCGCAAAATTAACAAATTGCAAATCAAACTTTTTACTGTCTAAATTTCTGAATATTGGGTGTGGATGAAGAAGCATGAACGATGCATAACTGTTGAGGAAATACAACATACGTTAGTGTATGGAGAGTGTGAGATTGAGAAGAATGTTTTTACGAAAGTGGGAGTGAATCAGTTGAGGTTGTTCGGCCATCTCG
Source organism: Poecilus cupreus (assembly GCA_963942605.1). NCBI lineage: Eukaryota > Metazoa > Arthropoda > Insecta > Coleoptera > Carabidae > Poecilus > Poecilus cupreus. The sequence goes on from OZ012715.1 coordinate 18,579,351, forward strand.
AGCGAATGTCGAATGAAACAATTTATGCGGGTGAAAGATTGTGTGGGCGTCCGAGGAATAAGTTGTTAGGCGAAAGGGGTAATGTTTGGAGGAGATTGATTGTGTTATACCAGAATCTAATCAGATAGTACGGTGTAGGAAATTCAAACAGATCAAATGCAGTTGTTTTTGTGTAAAGGTCGCGAAATTCGAATGATATTAATTTAAATTAGGCCTCGGTAAATGGTGTCATATACTTTTGGATTGTTCTGTATATCCGCGAGCAATGTAATGTTTCATATCAGCAAGCCAGACGTTTGACCAGCGGCGCCCGAACATCAAAAACTGTTCAGTTCGCTTTGTGGGGGCTGGGGCTGCCGCTGCAGTAACCCCCATCTGTGTATCCAGTGGCGTAGCAAGCGGTTTTTGCCCAGGAAAAACTCTGGCGAATATTGACATTTTGTTAGCTGCGCGATATTACTCGTAGTTCGATTCGTTGTTTTGTTTTCAAGATTTCATTTTTTGTTTTCCGTTGTTTTTTGTTCTGTTGCTGTATTTATCAGTTAACGAAGTGAATTATTCCAATTAGTGGGAGTAGCATGATTTGTAATACTGATTTTATGGTCAACACAGAAAATATAATAGTACAATGCGTTTCAGTTTTAGGTTCTCTTACTGTAATTGGGAATTACTTTCAATCTTCCATTGATACCGTAAATACAGACAGACAATTGTACAATTGTATAATTTTCTAAAATTATTTTATTCATCAATTAGTTTTATCTGAAGTATTATATTGAAATAATTTTAGAAAATTGTAGAATACCCAAAACAGAGGTCATGTACTAGTCATAGTGTTTGCACATGTTGCAATAATACTTTGTTAATTACTTTTGAATATGAAACGATTATGAAAACAAATTGTAGGTTTTCTATGTAAAGTATTGTAATTTTCTAGCGTACATTAGTATTATAGGTTATGAGTCAACAATGTAAAATACAGTTTTTGCTTTACTTGCTTATATTATTACTCTTTTTATAATTAGTTAATTTGAAGGTCATTAGTATTACGTAAAAGTACTGGCCTCGAAATGAAAATTGCTCCGTAAAAACTAAGCTTCTTATAGCATCATCCATGAATGACGTAGAATTATGCGGCCACTTATGCCACTAATTGCTAATGTAGCATTTGGATGGAAATATTATTAGGCTCATAATAGCACTTTTTGTAAATTGCAATTATATGTTATAAGCGCCCTTTGTTATTAAATACCATAAGTACAGAATGAGGTTTGAAGATAGCACTGTATTGAAGTGATAACGTCATAAGTTATCAATAGTGAGTCGTTAAAAATTAGAATAATAATTAAGATATAAAACAAGTCCATTAGAAAGATTTTGTCCCCTTTAGCGTCACACAAAGTAAAAACCGTATAATGCCTTAATGTCTCGGCTCTCGTCTTTCGTCTCTTGTCGTGTTCAGTGTTTAGTGTTCCATGTTCCCATTCTGTGAATGTTGAGTTTTTCTTTATGAATTATGAAGACAATGAAAGCAGAGACGAGAGTGGCTGTTTTAATGGCCGGTGTACATGTGCTTATTATAATTTTTAAACGTAATAAAAATAATGGGACTGCTTGGTGTTTGTGGGAAGTCAGAAGTAACAGCATCTGAGCAGCCAAATCCCGGAACGCTCGGGCGAGGATAATTTATGTGACAACTCGCGAGAAGAAGAGGTTACGAGCAGAATTAGATGTGTTCAGTGGTCTGTTTTGCTTGCTTTCAGGGCGAGGCCCAAATTAAGATGTAACTAAGCATTTATTGCACAGAAAAAATCAGTTTTGTTCTTCAGGATACTCACATCAATCCGTACAAGCTAAACATTTTATAAACATTCGGCTCAATTCCCTAACGAAGTTGTTATCCTTGCTAACTTCATGTTTAACAGAGAATATTTCATAAGCTGTCAAAACCGATTCATTTTTATCACAACCTAATGCTGCGTGCCATGTTGTGAGCCAAACCGAAAAATAAATTAACGAATTTGCAAAGAGATAAACAAACAAAAGTACAGGTACAAAAACAGGGATGAATTCAGTTTATTCCCTTTCGAATATTTATTATTTACGAGTAATAATCTCATATAAATCTTAAAATATTCTAAATAACAAACATTGCAACAAATTATACGATGATTACAAATTTTAAAATCATCGTAATTGATACGAGCCCAACCCCAAATCTGTGTATGTACATTTAAAAAAAGAATATAGTACATTACGTATTTATATATTAATATTTAATAGGTGGTATGAATACATTTATGGTTATGTCCGTATACTTGTATACTTACCTATATACATAATATAGGAATAACTGAAATATGAGTAAAATTATTAATTCAAAATAAAATTTCAAATCATCGGTAGGTCATAATTTAAACGACTGCAGAAATATATATTTTCCTATCTTTCGAATCTATTTGAATTTACTTTCACATAATCATAATCAGCTATAATACCTATTTAAATTACTATTAATCTGTACGTACCCTCGACTAGTAGCTTCCATGGCTCTATCTACAATACCTCTGAGTATACTACAAGATAGTAATTTTTAGAAAATATAGGCCCAAATATCTAAGTGGAACTTCATCAAATAATTCTTTGAGTGTCTAAAGTTGGTCAAGTTTGTGCTGATCTTATTTGCAATGGCCTGCAAGTATGTAACTTTGTTTTTGAACTTTCAACTTTGTAACCACTTTACTGGTCATTTGGCGTGTAACCGAATGGTCGATGTTCACAACAGTGAAAAGTAAAATCCATTAATTGATGGAGCAATAATCGGCTGCCAACTTTTCAAATGTTGTAATCCATTTAATAGTGACAGCCGCGAAAAATTTCAAATTCGAACTACTGCTCACTGCTGTGACGTAAGTAAATTAATTTTGATCGGATAAATAATCACAGGTTGTACTGGAAGCTCGAACGGTGCTCGAGCTATGTATGTACGTGAAGTGGGTGAGTGACATTGCCTTTCGGGCTCTCTAAATTCAACCACTCCAAATTTTTACATGTTTGCACATTGAATTTCGCCTTTTCCTGTACATCGGTACTTCTGATAGAGTGCGTACACGTTAACTTCAAGCTACCTAGCCTAACAAACTGATAGGCTTGGTGGCTTGAAGTTAACGTGTACGCACTCTACTTATCGACAACCTTGTTACGTCAAAAAGAACATACATACATAACGTCATGCTATATTCCACTCAGTGGGGTAGCATGAACCATGAAACTTAATCAACTAAATCAAACATTCTCATCATGGCACACTACTTTCGTCTCGTCCACATTCATTCGTTCACGTAATTAACCACTTTTTCCTCGGACACCATATAGTTTTATAACTTCCACATTCGTAACAACATTCTTCTCAGTCCTACACACTTATCTCTAAATACCTTATTTCCATAGCAGTTATCCGTCGTTCATTTTTCTTCATCCACACCCAAAATTCAGAACCATTATAAACACTCAATCGAGCATCTCTAGATAAATTCACGTTTCAAGCAAATGTACCCAGATCACCCAATACCTTGCACCCTGCAGACACTCGCCTTTCAATTTCCCGGTCAATACGAGAACATACTACCCAAATATACAAATTCATTCACTTGTTCCAGTTTTAAACCATTCACTGAAACATTACAATCAGTCACCAAATCATTCTTCTCAAACACCAACACTTTACATTTATCGACATTCAATAGCAGATTTAAACCTTTCCCTACTTCATTTATGCTCACAATCATTCTTCTCAATTGCTCCTCAGTTTCACCCAACACAACAACATCATCCGCATAAGCTAACGCAGGCACTACACGTCCAATACGTACACCATCCGTCCATTCAATACCTTTTGCAAGAACACATCCATAATCCATATACAAATTAAACAACCAAGGAAACATTCCATAACCCTGTTTCCCACCAACATCTTTACGAAACCAAACCCTTAATCTAACATCAACTCTCACCGCATCCTCACTTCCTTCATACACCACTTGCATAAAACTATAGAAATATTATGAATACGGGTAACTCCAAATTCATCTTCAATTTTATTGTAGTTAGACAGTAATTATACATATATTATATTCTTCTCAATTGATCAACATTCAATAACCGATCAAAACCATTCCCTTCATTTATGTTCACAATCATTATTTTTAATTGCTCCTCAATTAAGAGAATATTGAGTTTAATTGAATGTAAGTGATGGTTACTGAAAATTGTTGTCTTACTCATGTGTAATCGGCAATACTCCGAGTGTCCGAAACCGAAGGGGCCGAATGGAAATGAGCCCGTCGTATTACAAACAGATGTACCTGGTTATGTGTGGTGCGTGGGGCATACTTGATGCCCTGGTGGACTTTTTGTACGCTGCATGACTTTGAAAGTCTGTTATCGCTGGACAATCCAATCCAAACTCGGGCTGGTGTGCGAGCTGTCCAAACTCAAACTCGAACCCAATCCAACGATCAATCATAATATTGATGTTTGTTCGTAGGCACTGACCTCGTTCGAAATGTTTCCAACTATAAATTATCCACTGATTTCATTGAATTTTGAATTTATTATTATTGGATTGAATTAATACTTGTTCTCTTTGGCAAAACCATCAGAACATACGAAGGAAGGCAAATTATTACTGAATTACACAGTTTCGCAAATTAACTTTGAAATTTCTGAAAATTAACCCTGGAATGGTACACTGGGTTCTCAAAACCTAACGATATTCATCTAACTTTCAACATGCGCAGCATTCGCATAACTTCGATGCTACCTCGTTGTAAACTTAGTTTCTATAATCCTAAACAAATATTCAATATGTAAAATTCTTATATGTTTGTTCTCATAGTCCAAAATAAAAATGTTGAGCTTTGGCAAAATGCTGGGTTTTGAATAAAATACATGGTTCAGAAAGTTTATTAAATGTTTAATGTCTTTCTTTAAACGTAAACAAATATTTCACAGGTAAAATCCATAAAAAAATACATCCGATTATGGGAAAGTAGTTTTTCTTTTCTTGGGGTTTCCCCTTAGATAATATACCTAACTAAACTATAGTTATATGATCTAAGGGTCTCCCAAACCCCAAAGTGACTGAAAGGAGCGTGACTGTCCAGAAATTTATCCCCTAACCTTTAAAGTAGTAAAGAAGATATCTATATACGTATTTCGACAACTAATTTGCCATCATCAGTTGCAATCAAGGTTACACATCTTATAAACCAAGCTAGTGGTCAAGATTGAATTCTAATTTGTTTTGATATTAAATTGTATATGGTATTAAATATATTTAGATAAATACTACCCCTACTAGAAAACAACCGCTTTTCAAAGGGGTTTAATTTAAACATGTTGCAAAAGGAAAAGAAGCAATGATTTACAAATTGAAATAAGCAGAAAGTTGCGTGATAATAAAATATATTACATCGTTAACCGTAGGAAGGAACCTTTTAAGCAATTTAGGATTTAATTTCCGAAAAAAGAGATCAAATTAGTTTAAGAAGATGGCAAGGAAAAAGTAAAATAAATTTACTTGTTCTTTATTCATCATTCCCACCCGGATACCGGACCGGAGCCGGATCTCAACCGGAACTTGAACCCTTCGCTTCGCGTGTAATCGTATAAATCTACGAAACAAGTGATAAATGTCGAGAAATGTTCAGAATAAAACAAATTAAATTTAAAATGTATTTATGTCCACCCCTTTCCGGCTGCCTTTAAATTTTACACAAGACGAAGACGATGTTTTTCATTCATAATAGAATGCGAAAGCTCTCAAGATTATTTGCATTTATGTATATAAATATATCATCATTTACCCATTTCTGGGTATTTTTTTTGTTGCAGAGATATTCGCTGTATTCGTTGTTGTTTTATCGAAGAGCTCTTTGATGATCTCTGGTGCTCTTCGGCCAGTGTGCATTACATATACATGGGTCATCCTCAGAAGTGAAGCGTCAATGGAAAATAAAAAGTAATGTTTAACATATAGCTGTCAAAAAAATATTTTGACATGCTTTTTATTATTTTTTTGACAACTAATAACATTTTAAAGATTACATTGTATTTTATATTGATGCTTCCTGCGATAACATATCTGTAGATCAGTAAATTGTTACATTATCTGGAACTACACAATATGGCCCAATTATTTAAACGAGGATTGTGGTTATAATTTGAAAAATGTTTATAATATCTGTACAAATAATAAAATTTAATACAAGTTCATTTACCATTGGCAACAAATACATGTTAAGAAAGTTCTGCACAATTTCAGATTTCACGAAATATCACTAAAAATAGGCATATACTTTTATTATATTTCTATATAATATAAACTCTAAGAAACTCAATGCTGTAGAGCGCATCGTCATATCTCTTAAATTTATTAAGATATGGCAATTTTCGATGTTTTTCGAATTTTGAAAATTTTGAAATTTTTAGATTTTTTCCCCCAAATTTCGATAGGCTATAACTCGAAAAATATAAAAGATACAGACTCGCAGATGGGACCATTCGATTCAGCTTGTCAAAATACATAAGTATGTAAATTTTCATTAAAATTGCTTTACGCGTTATAGAGTTAGAGCAAAAAGTGTAAAAATGACGTTTTTGGCGAAAAACGTCAAAGGGTACCCCTTGACGTTTGGCCTGAAAAAGGCCATTTTCAGACTTTTTGCTCTAATATTTCAACCCACAATCCGAATGTTCTGAAATTTTTAGGGTTTATGTATTTCGATGAGCTGAATCCAATGGTTTAGTCTGCAAGTTCGTATCTCGTTTATTATTTGAGATATAGCTGATTGAAATTTTAAAAAAAAATTCAAAAAATTTTCAATTTTAAAAAAATTTGTTATTATGCTATAATATGCACGAATAACACAAAACTAAAGAGTATTTTTCGATATCTTGCGTAATTTTCGAGTTGTAGTTCCTCAAACTTGCACTTCGAAAAACATCAAAAACCGCCATATCTTGAAAAATTTAAGAGATATGACGATGCGCTCTGAACCAGTGAGTTTTTTAGGGTTTATATTATATAGAAATACAATAAAAGTATATGCCGATTTTTATTGATATTTCGTGAAATTGAAGTATAACATATGAACTGTGTTTAAATGTTTTACGGACGCATTAATTAATATAATAATAGTAGTTCATGTAACAAGTACATAATTTAGGTCTTTATTGGACGAGCCGAAGCGAGCGAGGCTAATAGCCAAGGCGAGTCTATAAAGTCCGATTATGTGCGAGTTGCATATAACGTTTTATGTTCGACTGCATGGAAAATATTTTCTCTTAAAATATGATTATGTCAATACCTATATATAAAACATTTAATTGCATCTCAAAGTGTGCTTCGTTGTTATGCATTTGTTGCTTGTGTTTTGTTTTTTCTCAAAATTAGAAGCATGTACAAGAAAAGTGTAATTAACATTCTATATTCCAAATATTTTTGCTAACATCTTTCATTTGAAACTTTTTCTCACAGCTGATTCTATTTTTGAAATAAATGGCATTTATTGTTTTGTGTCTAGTAAACTTCCTCTTCCGGTTTTCAATTTCATTCAAAATCAACTCAGCTCTTCATTTTTTCATGAAGATTATAAATTCCAAGTGTCGTTTACATATCTTGTATCGTTCATGAGATATATTGCGCACACGGACATCCATCCATCCATCCATCCATCCTCACACACAGACATCATTGAAAAATTGGTCATAACGGATTCACTGGACGTCAAAATATGTATTTCCGCAAAAATCTCGTCAGCGATTTTTTTCGTGATATATACTTTGTATAAGAAAGTAAAAAAACTACATAATAACTGTTTATCATAAAAAAATATATATTTTTCAGCTGTACCTGAAGATGACTTCAGTAGAGCGTCAATAATCCGGATTATTTGGGTCCGGATCCCATCCGGAATTTTGACGTGTCTGGATTTTTGAAATGAATCAATAAAATACTTTTTGGGTGTCTTCAACACAAAATATTAGCTGCATCGGTCATAAATCACTGTGATGTTTTAGTTTTAGTTACAGCAAAAATACTGCATTGTACAGTAAGTCTTAGCTAAATAAAAAAAATCTAAACCGGATTTTAGATCGTCTGGTTTTTATCGTCCGGATTATTGAGGCTCTACTGTATTTAGTCGAAAGTATTTAATAAATAATTATTATTAAAACTCAGTTCGCTCATTCACCTTCATCTATTATTATAATGCGAACTCAAATGAAATTATTCATTTATACTGTTTACCATTAATATCTTCGGTGGAAACGTAAGTACTGTAGGTTTCAAATATCTTCTTTACAGTTAAGTTTGATTCAAACTTTTTCTTTAAAATGAATTCATAGATGACATATACCCATTGACACTTTTTGACAATTTCAAATATTCCGGCATCAGTTAGCGTACACAGCTGTGACGTAACGACGTAAACTAACTGGCCGTCGTAGCTGCTAGCTGCTAGCGGGCTTCATATAACACTACGTCATAACTTACAGCTTACGGCAATAACGACTTGCGCCTGAAAGACATTGCCTTGCCGTGCTTTGATATTACTGTAGAGTTGAGTACTCTGGTGTGCACCCAGTGCAAAACTGCACATCGTCTAGGAAAACTATTTCTGTTGTGCACTGAATGTTCTGATTAATTGAAGGGAATTATAGCCAACTGCAGATGAAATTATTACTTGATATGTGTGGAACAGAGAAATGGTCCTGTGATTTACGAGTAATTGAATCATTACAATTACGTACTAGTTTATTTACATTGTATTATCAATTATTCAACAACGAATAATATTTACAATGAATCGAAGAAGTTCTAGGTTCTCGGTGAAACATTATTTTAAGAAATTAAAATAAGTAAATAATAACACTCGGTGTAGTTTCACAAATGATGTATATTTTTCCTTTATTGCAATTTCGGCTATTAGGCCATCATCAGAGAATGAATACATGAATGAATGTATTCATTCTCTGATGATGGCCTAATAGCCGAAATTGCAATAAAGGAAAAATATACATCATTTGTGAAACTACACCGAGTGTTATTATTTACTTATTTTAATTTCTTAAAATATTTACAATACAAATAAATACAGCGTGTTCGGAAACTGGTGATAAGCTTTTTGAATTTTTTTATGAAATATCATTGCTGCTTACTTTCAAGAAAAAATTGTGTAATATAATCGTTTAAAACCAATAAACTTTCTTCTCCCTTTCAGACGTTTTGTTTTTAAATTTTATTAAATATGGCAAGCTTTCACAAAAAATGTTTGGTTGAAAAATAAGTTGTCAAATTGTAACATTTTAACATTCGTACGGATTTGTCTATTTACCTGATAACTGCTATAACAATGGGGTCTTTCACCATTTTTTTTTTTTATATTATTTTATGAAACTTTATCTAAATTGAAGACTATCTGCACTTTTAAAAAGTCTTAATTGTTATTCATTAAGCCACAATGATTTTTCAAAAAACAATAAAATAGAACATTTATGTAACAAAAATTATTTAAATCTCTACTGTTTTAGATCCAGCAACACCTCTACTATGACGTCACAACATTTTTTTAAAAATCATTGTGGCTTAATGAATAACAATTAAGACCTTTTAAAAGTGTAGATAGTCTTCAATATAGATAAAGTTTCATAAAAAAAATTTAAAAAAAAATGGTGAAAGACCCTATTGCTTGATTACGTGTTGTCATATTTAAATTTCTTTTAAGTAGGTTTTTGACATTTCCGAACACCTTATATATCATCACGCTATTTACTCATTTCAGGTGTAATACTCTGCTCAATACAGACTTCGGTATTACGATATATTTTTCACGGCCTCATGGATAGTAGTGGTGGAGGAACCACAGGGTATAAGGTGATGAAAATTATTGAATTTTATTACCGAAAATTTGTCGACAATGAGCATCGAACCCAGGATTGTATGATCCACTATTTGCTATTTATTTTAATAAAAAATAAATATATCATTACGCCTTTTACCCATTATGGGTGTGGTTCTCTGCTTACGCAGGTCTCGGTAAGTGATATATTCGCGTGTATGAAGTGCGGTTACCAACCGTCAAATCATAGCCCCCAAAAATGTTAGTGGAGGCGAAAAACTACAGTGGTAATTTTAAAAAGTTACTATCAGCTGAGGGATTCGAACTGAGGATGTTACGATCCACAGTCCAATGCGCCACCATGAAGCTATTATCCTATTTTTAAAAATTATTAATATTAATAAAAAATGCAATGCTAAAATTTTCATTAGGTGATAGTAAATGTACAAAAAAAATTAGATTGCTAAAATAGCAATATTTATCTTGAGTATGGTACAATTTAGATATTTACAATAACTATATTTTTATTTATATTAGTAATGTGATATTAGTTTCGATTGTTGCTTCAACAATCTAAATATTTATGTCTTTTTAATGATATAATATTGTTGCAGCATATATCTAGATCTAGATCAAGTTGTCTTAAATATGTTATATTTTATATTTTTGAAAATATAATACATATTTAGGTCAACAACTAATATTGCTATTTGAAGCAACATATTTAATTATGATAAATATATATTATTGCTGAGAAATAAATATGTACGTATTGTTACAGTTAAAGAATATGTAAATTGCTGTCACTATACGTAAGATAAATATTGCTATTGTAGCAATCCATTTTTTCCGTGTATCCATGATTACTGACAAATAATTTAAACAAGTCAGTTGTCATTGAAACTTTACGACAAATATCATACGTCAAAGTCGAGTAATACGACTGTTTGTATTGTATACGAATTTTATTTTCCATGCCAATTTATAAATAGCTAAAAATTATGAATTTTATTTCACGTCCATATATCATAAAGAAATATGAAATATCAATAAATTTGGGCTCATTTGATGCAGTTTTTGTTTTAGACCATTTTTTGTATTTACACTTTTGTTCTAAAATTGTATTTTCTGTGTCCTATAAAAAATAGACGTCCAGCATAATAACAGCAGTTATTTAATTTGGCAAAAAATAGAAACCAGCAAAATGACAATTGTACCTTTGTTTATGATGAATTTGATACAATCAGCGTATTATTTGAATAGTTATGTGCCTGCAACCTGCAACGTACCCCTCCACATTTTAATCATAATAAATACAATTGCATTTATTCTTACGCGCCATTTGGCAAATGAAATTCTCACATAAACGTAATGAAATTCGTAATTGATGTAAACGTAATTAAAATTCGATGGCACTACTTGATAACAGTCACTCGTGAATCCTCAATTCGTTGATTCTAGTTTCACGTTGCGCAAATCGTGCAACGTGTACATGTACGACTCACGGACTCACACACGTGCACTCGTCCAGCATTGGAAATTTCCTCTCGGTTATCGTTTTCGGGAAAAACTCCGCTACGCCGAAACCCAAATACGAATATTAGTGTCGAATGCAAAAGGCTGAACGGGATATGGGCATGAACGCTTGACGGTTATAGCGGGATATAGAAAAGGCGTGGTTACGGATGTGATTAGTTTAAAATACTAACTACGATGAGATTTCTGCGAGAGAGGGTCTTTTCAATTCCCGTCCACCTTCCTACTAAGGAAGAGGAAGAGGAAGAGACTAGACTACGTTTACACGTAGCGAAAAAATGTACTTTGACTTTGAAAGGAGACTTTTGCCACTGTAAACGCTATTGAACAACTACTTGTCTTCATCAAGTCAAGTATAAAATAAATCAGACTTGACTCATATAAGATTCGTATCGACTTTACTTTGGCATCAGTGTTAGCCATTGTTTCCTCAATTTATATTGCATTCAAAACTGTCATATAAAAAAAAAAAACGCTAGTATTTAATATGTTTTATTCCAATTGATTGTCAATGGTTTTTCTATAAATAATATAAATACTATCAATTGAAATTTTCTACGCAGTTAAATATATTATTTACCTGATAACTTGTCACCAAATTTTAACATAACCACACCAATTACTGGCAGTCAACAAACTGTTAAGTGAAGTACAAGTCAATAATCTAAAGTTAAGTAGATTTGTTCTTACCGTGTAAACGTAATCGTAATTTTATTTTTCTAAAGAGTCAAGTTAAAGTTAATTTTTGTGATACGTATAAACGTAGTCTATGTTTATTCAAATTTTAGGCTACATCTAATATAACATACTGGGCTGATATAAATTTTACTGTAAATAAAAACCTATTCCAATTAATTTTACATTTTGAGGTAATGTTTCAAAGAGCTGTCAAAATTTGACATCCTATCAGATTTATGGCCTTGAATAAATAATGATAAAACAATGATGCATTACAAAATAGGAATAAAGAATAAAAGAAGCGAAAAATTCAAGGTTCTAAATAATTATCATACCGGGTCTCCATTTTTTTAAGAGTTAAAATTTTCATTAGGAGATAGTTCATTCCCTATGAATTTTAGAACAAAAGTGTAAATACAAAATATGTTCAGAATAAAAAACTGCACCTAAGCCTAAATTTATTGACGTGATATATTTCTGTCTTGAGATAGACGTAAAATAAAAGATATTTTAGCTGTTTCCAGAATGCCACGGTAAACAAAACATACAAACAATCGTATTGTTTGAGATTGACAGATGACATTTGGCATAGTTTTAATGATTATTGACTTATTTAAATTATTTTTCAGAAATCATCAATACATTTTTCATTTAATATTAATTTAAATTTAAAACTGTAATTTAATATTAATTCAAACTATGCCAGAAGCCATCTGTAAAACTCAAAACAATACGACTGTTTGTATGTTTTGTATACATGGCACTCTGGAAATATCTAAAAATTTTACATTTTATTTTACATCTATCTCATGACAGAAATGTATTATATCAATAAATTTAGGCTCATTTGGTGCAGTTTTTGATTCTGAACATATTTTGTGTTAACAATTTTGTTCTAAAAATTATAGGGAACGAACTATATGAAAATTTTAAGATTGTATTTCCTTACACTGAGAGAAAAAATTTAGTCAATTTAAATAAATCCATTTATTTAAAAAAAAATGATTGGAATGAAATATAAATTTTTTAGTAGCAACAAAAATTTATTTAATATAAGTGTAAGCGATTTATTTAAAGCAAACAAATTTATTTGTTTAATTCATTATTTATTTGAATTTAATCATTTTATTTGAATGAAATATAAAATTATTTAATTTTAATGAAGAATATATTTAATTTCAATATTGATAATAGTCAATTACCGATATTTCTGATATTTATTTACTATAAACTAATGAAAACATATTAAATTTAAATAAATAAAATTAAATATTTTTTTCTTATTTAAAATTAATATTTTTCTATTAGGTTCGTATTTGAATGATAAAATGTATTTGTTATAAATAATTTTTAATTAATAGTAATATTTTTTTTCTCTGAGTGTAGTCCTATAAAAAATTAGACATCCGGTATGTTCAATAAGTATAAATAAATAAATAATATATTATCACATCATTTACTCATTTCCAGGTGTGGCACTTTGCTCAAAGCAGATCTCGGTATTATGATATATTTGTGCGCGTGAAGTGCATTTACCAACCGTCAAATCACGACCTCCTAACATGGTAATGATAGACGAGTCACATGAATAATGTTCCATCTTCATAACGAAAACAAACTAATTTCCATTCTCAAGATAAGAAATAAAACTAAATACGTGATCATAATAAAGTAGAATTTAATCAAGCATTCTGTTTCATATAGAGAGAAATGAAAGTAATGAAATATTAAGGTGCGATGTCATAATAAAAGCAGAATCAATTATTTCCGGCTCCCTGCAAACTGCACGAGCGAAGATATGACTCAGAGAAAGATAGCTATTTAATATACAAAGGTAAATTCGCAATTCACAATTCGCTGGGGTTCTGAATTCTCAGCATAAGTCATTGTCTGGTGTCTGCAGCTTCGCCTTTATAAATTACACGTTTGTTTAATTAAAATTAATATTATACAGGTGCCTGGCTGTCTTTTTGTTTTGTATTCTTCGCTACACCGAAGAATATGATTCGTTTGTTATGTTTGTAATGGAGAAAGTTTCAAGTCAAATAAAAATAACAATTATCTCTAACGAAAACAACACAGACGAGGTTGCTAGTCTCACCTGTATATTCATTGTAAATATTGTAAAACCATTCAAATGAAATCTTTCAAATTTCAAGCCATCAACTTGGAATTAAATGGAAGCTAGCTAAATAATAATTATTTATCTATCAAGACACTGACGCTTTACTTTTATCATGATAATAAAACTTGTGAGTTATTAAAATGAACTTCAGTATTGAGGTACATATTAAATTTTATTTGAAATATAACTCAATTATGCCAACTTCAGACATTGAAGTTATTGTAAAGAACACTCAAAATTATTTGTCTTCATCGGAATTAATTAGTTCGTTCTCCTTGCACATATGGTTCCAGTTTACGTACAAATTTACCTACTTGTATAATAATTATCGTAAGGTTGCCAACAATGCGTTGTTCAAGATCTTAGTATAATGGATTACTTCAGCGCTGATTGTAGAACTTTTAATGAAGATTTAAGTGTTTTTTACTGCCGATTTCAAATAAAAATATCTAAATAAATTTTCATGGAATACAAATTTCATATGTTATGGAAAAACTGTTAATTAATCGAATAAACATGTTACAAAAATAATTAAATATGTATAATGTGTTTATTTTACATTTTAAATTTGTTTATGCATTGAATTGTGTAATGTGAAATTAATCTCGATTGTAGTAAAGGGAACCTATATTTTATAATGAAAACTGAACCATTTGAATGCAGTTTATTGTTTTAACAAAATGTAATCAATTTACAAATTCTATACAATTTAAATTATTTTTCTACTGTTGTATAAATATATTTCTATTATTTGAATTTTTTCAATGAATTATAGTACCCATAATTCACTCTTTTCGACAGAGCCAGAAATCCATAATTCGCTGTTATTTTAAAGGCGTGATGTGGATCACCAAGCAACGGTCGTCTTACAGTTGACATGTACGCATTTTTATGTTGACGTTTTTCAATGTGTTTTCAACGAATTTCGTTCATTTTCAAAAGTGATTTCCGTATTAATAGGAGTAGAAAAAGTATAGTATTATATTCGGGATTTCGGTCATTATTCACTCGAATGATTTGCATTTACTTCACCTTCGTGAATAATGAGTATCATAATCCCTCATATAATAATATACAATTGAATGCATGATTTATTGTGATTAAGCAAATAAAAATGCGGTGGTTCCAAAAGTAATATCAGCCTTATATCGTTGAAAGTACCAGAGACGAAACTTATGTAATGATTGTGCCGTTTTTCCTCGCTAAGATACGACCAAGATTCTGCAAATTTACTGCCAAGCTCTTCTAGCGTCATCTGTTGCTCCTTTAGTATCTGTATCTTGATTTTACGTGCAAGTTATTTGGTGCGGTGTGCACATTTCGCAAATGTTTAGATGAACATTTACGTACTCACAGAACGTAAGCCATGAATTATGAAAACATGGGCTATGAAATATGGCTTATCTATCTACTTCTGTTTGGTTTAACTATATAGATCAACTTGTAGATAATATTTACTTAGGCCACGTAAGGTTTGTGAAATTAACTCAGATTTATGCATAAAGGTATTTTAATAGATATTTTGTTTTTCTTTTCTTGGTTTTATGGTTAGTTGAATATACGAAATGATTTTATGTATGCAATCTTTTTTAATGAATATGTACTTTACATGTAATTTCATGCAGTTTATAGTGTTCGTAACATTACAAATTTATTATGAAATGAGTTTTTCATGTTTTTCAAACTGTAATAGGTAACAAAGTAAAGTAAACGAATAATATTAATAAGCAGAACTCGACAAAATGAATATGTACTTTTAATTACGAACTATTTCTTTAATAATTTAAATTTTCGAACTCAAATATTTCTAGATCATTTTGGAGAATTGCAATACAATTTTTTCGGCTAAGATATTTTGTGAATTATTAATTAATATTGAATTATAAAATTTCCCGACAAAAGAAAAACATGACAAATATAGGAAAAGTAATAAAAAATATCACAGTTTAATGGGTCACATTATTCGTTCAACGTGGAACGAGGAAACGAACTTACCTTCAAATAAATTTCATTAAAAATGAGGTAAATAGCTTCGTGGTAACGTGTCGGACTGTGGATCGTGAGATCCTCAGTTCGAATCCCACTGCCGACAGTTACAAATTTAAATTTACCCCTGTGGTTCCCCTTCCACTAACATCCTTGGGGGCTATGATTTGACGGCTGGTAACCGCACTTCATACGAAAAAATATATCACTTACCGAGATCTGCGTAAGCAGAGTGCCACACCCGTAATGGGTAAAAGGCGTGATGATGATGATATATATATTTTTAAAAATGAGTTCGAGTTTATCGAGCGTGAGTTGTGTAGGCCTAGGGTTTGTTTATGCTTACCTATAGATTCCACATAAACATAATTTGTACAACATTGTAAATGTTTTTTCAGAGATACTAAAATAATTATGTACAAGTTATGTTGACGTGGAAGCCCATTTCGCTCGCACTTTTCATAAACCAACCCTAAGCCTACACAACTCACGATCGACAAACTCGAATCACAGTACTCATTTTAATGGAACTTATCTAATGATAAGATCGCTTCCATGCTCCACGTTGAACGAATAGTCACTCCTTAAACTGTGTTGTCCAGTCATTCGACAAAGTTTTATCAAAATGGGAGGTGAAGTAGTTGTTCGATAGGTTAACCTATGAAATTAAATATTTTATTATACTAAAAGTTATTGTGTGAATTACTATTAT
The DNA here is from genome assembly GCA_963942605.1 of Poecilus cupreus. Taxonomy (NCBI): domain Eukaryota; kingdom Metazoa; phylum Arthropoda; class Insecta; order Coleoptera; family Carabidae; genus Poecilus; species Poecilus cupreus. The sequence continues at coordinate 18,596,290 of OZ012715.1, forward strand.
AATTTCACGTTTGAAATATAGTTGTTAAAAATAATTTCGGAGTGTTTACCACCTAGTTAAGTGTGAATACTGTGAGGCATTTAAAAGCAAAGTCAACCCCAGCTATGTGTGAAGATACCGTATCCAAGTCTCATACTGTGTTCTAAGTATGTAAATACATATTTAAAGTCAGATAGAAACATATTTTCAATTTAAATGGCCGTAACACCCAAACGGAATGCGCAATTTCGTGCTAATACCAAGGAATAGCGAATATTTACATTATTTGCGCACTCTTCAAGCAACTTTCGTACTTTAATTCATGCAAATTTCATATTGTCACTGATGAAACTCTTTGAAGATGCCGTCGAGTTACCCACGATCGCGAACTGTTTCGTTGGCTCACTGCTTTAAAATGCATCGAAATATTAGCTACATGACGTTGTGCTTTCGGATTTTAAATGTAATGCGGAAATTTTAAATATCATCCTAAGAAAAATGTTTTACTTCGTTTAGTATTCTAATGTGTACGCAATGCCATTTATCTAACAAATACATTTTAACCACATTGACAGCTGGTACCTAAAGCTATTTCATGCGCAAAATGAGACCTACACAGTAAAACATTTTATTTGCGATTTGTTAATTTTACGGTTGTTAAGTATTTTAAGTTAATATTGACAAATATAGGGTGTTAAATTAACAAGTTGAACCAATATAAAATTTTGTTAATTTTGAATTTTTATCAAGAAAAATTGTTGCTTTTATTTATTTGCTGGATTTAAAAAATTTAACAAATGAACTCGTGAATGATAACAAGTAAATTTAGCTCACTTATCAATTTGAAATTGTTAAATAAAGTTTGTATCCTTTGTGACAACAACAATTTATTGTTCTGCTTCAATATAATTATTAAAATAGTTAGTCAAAAGCACATAAAAATAAATGTAAATAATTACTATATTCACAAATATATTTATAGTTACGAAATACACAAAAATAATTTGTTACTTGCTAACAAATTTGAAACTTGTGAAATTAACAAAATTTAACGGTGGACCCTCTTGGGACTAAAAATTTGTCAATTTTGACTAAAAATTTTTTACTGTGTATTCTAATTTAAATTATAACTTAATTGCATAAAATAAAAAATAAATTAATTTTACAAAATAAAAATTTTAAAAGTATTTCAAGTGGTTACCAGCGGTCAAATCATGCCCCCGAAGGTGTTATTGGCCCACATCAGGGGTAAAATTAAACTGGCAACTGCCTGCCGTGGGGATCGAATTGAAGATCGTTACCATGTACCAAGTGATTTGAATAAATATATAAAAAATATTCAGCAGAATGAAAATTTTTAGGCTAATTTAATTTATTTAGAAGTATCTAAATATTTTCATTCTGAATGCTGCACAGGTAAAGTAATTTAATTTGAGAGTAAAGATTTATTTATTGAAATTACGTAAACACAGTAAATGATTTAAAGAGTCTTTTACTGAATGCCATTTGAAATACGCTCCGGTATACACTTCAGGTACAGTTACAGATTTCAGCTGCTTTGAAATAAATGTGTTCATTTTGCATTTATAACTTATTCACGACGAGAAGCAAAAAGTAACTTGAAAATTGTTCCATTATGTACTTTTACCTTTTACATAATATGGATGTTGAAAGCTAGCATAAAATTGCTTCTAACAAGTAACAAAAGTAGCTACTAGTCTGCTTTGAAAATCATATCTACAATTCCTTTTTATCTTTAATCTGAATAGACTAAAGAAAGACATAATTTATACTGCATAAGTGAAGAACAAAATAAACAACGGTTGTCTAAAATAACCAAAAAAAGAAGAAAATTGTAGTTTATACGATATATTTAGGGAGCATAGATTGTCAATATTTGAGTGAAGATTGAATTGTTTGAAAAAATAAAATAAATAAATATATCATCACGCCATTTACCCATTTCTCCGTGTGGCACTCTGTTCAAAGCAGATCTCGGTATTATAATATATTTTCCTACGATCACTACTGAAAATTACACTTTCTCCACACTAAACAAAGCTTGAAAATTGTATATTTCACACAGTCGTTTGGAATAGCGTGCACAATTAAACCACAAGGAAGTGTGGCCAACTTACTAATAATATAATACTGTATGATATTAATATGTCAAATATAATTACATTTATATATCATGAAATAATTAATAATTATTTCAGAGTTTATATAAATCTTCGTTTTTAATATTGAGATTACAAAGAAAATACCAATGTTTAATGAAATATGTCTCTAGTTTTTATATTACAATCTAAAGATTTATAGTTGGTAATACTGCACATATCTGTGCTTGCGCTGCCTTCATACTGCAAACAAAAACGTCAAATAGTTTGAGTTTGAGATGTCATTTCTTGTTTCTAAAGAGCAAGAATTATTAAGATTAAATCTTGACAAAAGTGTGATCGTAGAAAAATTATAGTGTGCAACTCGTGCAGAATTACCTATTTCACGCCCGTGTGATTTCAGCACTCGACTTCGTCTCATGATAAAACTCTCACAACTCGCGTGAAATAGATAACTTTCTGCACTTGTTGCACAATGTACTATTATGCGCGTGAATTGTAGTTACCAACCGTAAAATCACGGCCTCCAAGGATGGTAGTAGTGGAAAAGCTACCGGGATTTCAATACTGACATGTTTTGTGAGTGATGTGAGGTTAACTCATAACTCATTGTTCAACTTAGTGAATATTTAAACTTGTAGGTAGGTAAAAGTAAAGGCTTCATTATTATAAGTTAATAGTTGTCGTGTACTTTTAGCATCTCACGGTAAACGCCTTAAGTTTGCTTTGAGAACATTTGGGAAGAGCGCGAGGCATTGACGGCGCAGGCGAGCCTAGACGAAAGACGACGGTGAGACGTCAGCTTTTGCGTGAGGTAGAGGTAGGTACATTTTACGCTGATATGCGAACAAACAGTCACTATAGAAGTGATTTATTATATAACTTCTGCAGCAAATCCTCTGACAATAGAGAAGGGTTTACTTTCAAAGATGAAATCTTTAACGAAAAGCGAACATATAAAGTATGTAAAAAGATTTTCTTTATGCAGTTTGTTCGAGGCGGGCTTTCGAATTGATACTTAGCAGGGAGAGAACGTAATGTACTTTAAATACTTATAACTGGATAAAATCGTATGCTCGTATGAGTTTTTCTCGTTATATTATAATATAATGCACTTACTCTTTGTAGTTTGTACTGGCACATGTCCCATGTCCCATGTCGCATGCAAATGTTCAACGTTCTTACCTGTAACAAATAAAAGATATTAGAATTTTATTTATTGCTGTGTTAATAATGTTGAGTATCAGTGCAAATTCAACTTGACTGGTGCCAATGACACCTAATAACTAATCAGCTGCATACTTTCAACCTGATGGAGGGCCGTGTTGTAATTTCCATTGTCATTTGATTATTGAGCTCGCAGTGCAATTTTCAGTGCATGTTTAGCTTTTGTTCAATGATTGCTCAGGGCCTCAAAGTAACGTCAGCCCTGCAGTTTGTCATTTCATGAAATCACAAATCACAAATCGACAACTCACAGGTTGCCATGGTACAGACTGACTACATACTACACTCGAGACCAATGAATTATGAATGAATAATAGCAATGCCGATGGAGGGGACAATTCAACAAACATTGAAAATCAAAAGTGCATTAATAGTTATAAAAGCAGACAATTCCAGCACATGTTTACAGCGCTTCAAATTTGTATTGTTCATTAAACAGTATATTTAAAAAAACTGAAAAGCGAAAATAAAATAAACCTTTTTAGTCTTAATAGGTAAGCTCCTAAACTAATGTAACTAAATTTGAATCTGCGCCAAAAAAGCAAAGCGAACTTAAATTTTGTTACTTACATTAGTTTAGGAGCTTAGTTATTAGGACTAAAAAGGTTTATTTTATTTTTTGCTTTTCAATTTCTCTTTTCCTCGGGTTAATATTTTGGGGTAACCTATTTTCTACCCTTAAATAAAAATAAATATATCATCACGCCTTTTACCCATTATGGGTGTGGCAGATCTCGGTAAGTGATATATCTTTGCATATGAAGTGCGGTTACCAACCGTCAAATCATAGCCCCCAAAGATGTTAGTGAAGGGGGAACCACAGAGGTAAATGTAAATTGGCAACTGTCAGCTGTGGGATTCGAACTGAGGATCTCACGATCCACAGTCCGACACTTTACCACGGGTGAAAAAAAAAATCATCGAAATCGTATAACCCAGTACAAAGTTATGCATAGTAAAATCGGTTAACAAGTAAAAATTCAGTGGGTGAAACATCATGCATCCCCTATTTTTCTACCTTTGGGAATAATTTATTTATACCAACCTAAGCATTGCTTAAATTTCAAATGCATCTTTTATCATCAGACAGTAGCAACGCGTGTCATGCCCACGTATGTGTGAAAGTACTAGCAGCACATTTCAATTACAGTGAATAACCAAACTGCGGTTACTGCAATGAATGAGAAAATGGCCGCAGTGTCCTGGTCAGGGCACACGGTGTAAATGCAGAATGTACCACTATAGTCAAGCGGCATGGCAAAAAGATTGTCGATGAATATTGAAATAAACCTAAACAAGTATGAAAGAAAAATTAAATTGCTTGTCAAGGTACAAGTTTGCATCTTGCGCAAGACAATATTTGTGTTTCGGACGTTTTCAATTTGGGACTGCTGAGACTGACAAAGCCGGAAGCATTTAATTATATGTTTTAGTTAGTCTGGAGCCAAACAATGGAACCTAATTCAAGTAGTTCTATGAATATGTACTACCTTTAGAAAAAACTGATTGCCCTTTCGTCAAATTTTACTTATTTTTATCTTAGACAAAGATAATCTTTACTTGCTTTTTATAATTTTATAAATATACAAACTCTATTTGTAGATCATTGAAGTTGATGCTACATTTCAAACGTCAAATTTGCAACAATCCTTGGGACAATAACCTAAATACCTAAATATATAACACTGACTTTTTTTTAAAATTATTATGTTTGCATATGTTTTTATTTTTGTAAATGTTTGCTTTTTGTATTCATATTTTATGTATTGCCTGTCCGCTAATTGGAATTTATTCCGTTATCTTAAATAAATAAATAAATAAATATCATCGAAATACCAATTTTCAAATTAAATGTAAAATAAAGTTAGGAAAAAACATACAAAGAAATAAAGCAATAAAAGGGTTTAAGTTAATAAAATTTTCCCAACTGTCTGCCCTTCCTCGCCACTGGATATGCTCACTTTTTTAACATGTATACTTTAAGGAATACAATACAAACCAATTGAAAGCTATCAGGTCGGATCAGTACGCGGTACCGTTTTTCGTAGCTTCGAGAGAAGCGTAGAACATTCCATAACCCGCCATACAGGAGTATATAAGGGGCTGCCGGGCTAACGGCGGACAGTCTTCTACAAACTGTTAGTCTGTGATAAACCACCAGTGTTTGTAAATAAATATTCGACATGTGGAGATTCAGTAGAAATAAATAAATGTAGTTATTAGTTATTAATTAACGTTTAGAATATAATATGCTCATCCTCAGAATCTATAATAAGCAAAATTTTGCATTGCAATGTTGTACATTGAGTTTAAATTATAGTTATTAGTGTTATAGTGTTAAATAAACGAGTGGAAATTTTTGTTAGTTATAATGAAAGTTTTTTGTTATGCTTTCAACTTCGCCGAAGCCGAGTAACGAGTAAAAACGTTACAATACAAAGTGTGTTACATGTGTGGAAAGTTATTCAGACACAGCCGTTGCTGGCTTCCCGCATGTGAACTATAAAACGAATAATCGTACCAAGATGGCCGGCCATTATGCACGCATGCGTACCACCTATTGTATTATCCTAAATAACATATTTTACGCGCAATATAGGCTCTCCAGTACTCCTTATTCTTAGGTTCGGCGGGCTGAGCTGTCGTGCGACGCTAAAGAATTCGTATTTCATAAAATTACGTATAATTAGCAGAAACACGCGCTCTGCTCGTAGCGGTGAAGTTTGGCGAAGAGTGAAGCAAGTAAAGCAAGTGAAGCACTAGGGATAAGGTTGCTCAAACCTTTAACTTCAAGGCGAACGCAGCTGAGAGCGAGTTTACAATTTCTCTCGTAATGTGATCACTGGGAACTGGAAGGTGAGCGGTGAGGGGGTGAGGCACCCACTCGGATATGGCTCAGGAAAATACGTGTTTTCTGAGTTTTTCGAGAGATTTGTATTACAATATTTTCATCAAGGAACTTTATTTAATTTTGGAGCGTGGACCAAACAAATTCTACATGTAGATGCTACTGGATAAGAAAAAAATTTAAAAATATATGCGAAATATATACGACATAATTTCATTCACTTGTAATTATACTACATGGAATTATCTGATGTGGCCAATACATAACCTCTAGCCTAAAGAATAATATCTTTCTTATGACAGTTAGGATGGTGGGGACATATGGAAAGAATGGATAACAACAGGTCAGTGCGAAAGAGAAGATACAAGGGACAGTGCAATAAAGAAAATACTGAGCAACAAAGGAAAAACTGTACAAGAAGTAAGAAAATTTGTGAAAAATTTATATATACTCGTATATATATATATATATATATATATATATATATATATATATATATATATATATATATAATTATTATTATTATTATTATTATTATTATACACACAAACACGCAGACAGACGTTATCGTGAAAATAGTGAAATTGTGTTCTAGGGACCCCAAAACCTGATTATCTGTTGAAAACTCACTATTGAATATTTTAACCCGTCACAAAAGCTCCCTTACATATCGAACGTGAAAATGAAAATGGATAAATTTTATTACTTTTAACCTTTTAAAGGCAAACATTTCTATTTTGGGAACATGACGTTTTGTATTGTTTTATTTGAAATTCAATGTATTTATTAATTTTTTTTTTAATTTATATACTAATTGACAATAGTCTACTTTACTATAAATGAATTTTATTTTAAAATCTTAACTTGGTGCTTTTTTGCAGTGAAGTAGTTTTTCGGAATATCAGTTTTAAAAATATAATTATATTTTTGATATTGCTAAAATTTGATATGGCTAGCCACTCCATATAGAATATATTAGTTAATATATTTGTACAAAGTTTTGGTTAAATTCTAATTAGCAATTTACAAAGTAAATGTTGGAATTTGAGTTTTAATGAAATTAATAATTATAAATGAGCCATAACTATAAACTTTTGCAATAAAAACTATTTCCATAATTTTTGAGCCTATTCGGCCTTTAAATGATTAATATTAGCGTAAGTAGAATTTGAAATAACAATAATAATGGATATATGAATGTGCAATTATGAGTCATAGATGCAAGCAGCTATATTTATGCAAGTCTGATAATCTGAAAGGCGATAATTGATGCAAATATTTATTAATAGCAATAACAACCGACGCATGTTTTAATAGCTACTGATTGCGATATGTTAGCATTCCTGATGAATCATTTATTTATAAGTTAAATTAACGAACTAATTGTGGCTTAAAACAGGTGAGTGTTGAGTGAGCATAAGTTAATAAAAAAATGACACGCCCGTTTCAATAATATCTCAAAAACAGAGCGCTTCGCATTTGTCTTCCAAAGTTGGAGTACAATCAAAACAGGAAGAAAAATACGCTTCCTTGAAGAAAATGAAACTCGTCGAAACCGTGCGAAGTGAGAACCTTAAAACGAGATGAATTATTTAACTACAAGATTAATTTAGAAGGGTTGTATAATGAAATTCATGAAGGGCAAGGATTTTAATCTCGATACTGGTTTGGAATTGGGAGAACGAAATGGCGATAGCGATATTCCTTTGTGTTTTATAATTTATTGTTGTGGTGGCACTGGTGGCAGGGTTGGCAGCATTGCTGCAGCCGCTCTGTCACAAGTATTTTGATTTATGTTTATTTTGAGTGTTCGCACTAAATGCGATCACTGACTGTTTTATTAATAAATTTGTCAAGCGATGTATTTATCTGTTTCCATTATCTCAATATAATAATTACACAGGATACTTGGAATCATTCAAGTTTAGATAACGTTTGAAAGAGGAAAATAAAAGCGCAATCAAAGGCAAAACGAGGTTAGAGCAATAAACTAGTTTTTCTAATCCAAAGCATATGTAGGCCTGCACACTTCCAATCACACCAAAGCACTGAAGTATAGTAATACTGGAACGCTCACTAACATGGAAAATGCGAGCCGACAGAGGCAGACAATATGTGGGCAACCTATCTTTGTCCAACAGCCCACTTAGCAAGTTGATAAGCAAGTATAAAGAAATTAATATTCAATGATGAAATAAAATGTTTAATATAAAAATTACATACATAACATCACACTATATCCCACTCAGTGGGGTAGCACGAACCCAGAAACACAGTCAACCAACAATCAATCTCCTCTAAACATTCCTATCCTGACACACAACTTTCGCCTCGTCCACATTCATAGTGCGATTTACACATGCTCGTCTATTCTTCTCATTCGGAATCATACATTCACACAACAATCAATCATACCTAACCACTTATTCCTCCGAAGTCGACGCATTTGTTCACCTTAAATCTCACCCGCATATATTAGTTTCAACAACCTTTCATTCGACAATATAAAAAACTTTCTTTCATTCGACATTTGCTGAAGATATCCAAACCACCTCAACTGACTCACTCCCATTTAACAACATTCTTCTCAATCTCACACTCACCATACATGCACCAAATTATTCCGGATATGATCACGTTTCGTATACCCACATACTCCTTTCAAATATCTCAATTCCACAGCAGTTATACGTCGTTCATGCTTCTTCATCCACACCCAACATTCAAAACCATACATCAATGTAGGCACTAACACACCATTATAAACAATCAATCGGGCATCTCTAGATACATTTACGTTTCGAGCAAATGTACCCAGAGCACCCAATATCTTACACTCACCTTTTAATCTATCGGTCAATATGTTCATCCCTTGAAACCATAGTACACAAATATACAAATTCATTCACTTGTTCCAGTCTCACACCATTCTCTAAAACATCACAATCAGTCACCAAATCATTCTTCTCAAACAGCAATAATAGGAATAAGTTCAATTAACTGTTATACATGTGAATTTAAAGAGATTTTCAAATAATTTTTACATAGCAACCGATAAACAAACGCATAGTAACTCTAATAATATGTATTGGACAAGGAAAATTAGCCCATGACATCTATCTGTCTCAGGCTCGTTTTTCTATTTCATAAAAGCCTACAAATGCTTGTTCCAGAATTACTATATTTCAATGCAACCAAGTAACAAGTCAAGTCAATAACATAGCATAGAGTTAGGTTCACAATTTACTGTAATAGTAGTTGACAAATAGGTAAACAAATACTGTTCAAGCACGAACAGAAAATTCCTTTGAAAACATCATTATTTCCCACACGACACTACTTCCGTCTAACAATCCACCTAAATAGAAAAACAATCTTTCACTTAGCTGGTTCGTCATCGTCACCTGCTCGTCATGTCTCCTCTCCATCCAATTCACAGCGCTACAAATCCTAAATCGCAAATCGTAAATCGTATCGGGGAGCCGAGACGTCGCGAGAGTTCGAGATATAATTGACGGCGTGGTACGATTATCCAGAGACAGCGACAGGACGAGTTAATGACGACTACCGGTGGCTAGGATACCGGATGTCGTGAACAGAATCAGTATAATTATACGTGATTTGAGACGAGTTGTTTAGCAGCTACAGCTACAATGCACGTACTTCTTATACTATCATGTTCCGAGTTTCATATATACAGGTTACGCACCAGAGCGTTTTTAATATTATTTTTGAAATGTTCAATTATTGGTTTCCCTAATTCTTTTACATCAAAAACATAAATAATTTATTGTAGAAATTTCTGTACTCTTTGATACTAATATTCATAATTTTACTGTACTAGGAACCAGAAAAATTATGGAAATTGGTAAATGTACCAATTAAAAGTTACTGGCTGGTACCACGAGTTCCGTTTTTGGGTGTTTTAAGAGAAGTGTTTTATCCTTGGTTTTAGCGCTGTACAATGTTCTAAATATAATTTATAAAAAATGCTTTGAATAGAAGTTATTATACACCACGTTTATATGACGAAATTTAGAACATTATACAACCTTAAAATCTATAATATGTACGCTTCTTGACTGTGATTTGTATTGAAATAAAAACAATTTCTGGATTTCAGTCACAAATTAAAAATTTTATTCCAACCTCTACCGGTTTCTACCCCACTTGGGTCTTCTTCAGGAGCTACAAATAGTTTTTTTCAATTAATTACAGAACAACAGAAAAAAAATGCTTGTTTAACATATAACAATTACTTACGTGAAAGTCAAAACATTAAAAATAAATTTGTCAAAGATAAAACATTTTAAAATAATAAATAATTAATAAATGATTAAAACTATTGTAGCTCCTGAAGAAGACCCAAGTGGTGTAGAAACCGGTAGAGGTTGGAATAAAATTTTTAATTTGTGACTGAAATCCAGAAATTGTTCCTAAAATCTATGTTAAAACACTGCTCTTAAAACACCCAAAAACAGAGCTCGTGATACCAGTTATTGTTTTTATATGCCATCAATGTTTTGGTTATAAATGTGTAATAATTTCTAATTGATACATTCGTTTGTTATTTCATGGCATTGTCGATTTTAAGAAAATAATCATTTCTCATTACCAATAACCATTTCTCTTATCCTATTAATAAAGTAAAGGTTATAAGGATTAATCGAAATCTAGTGCTTGCACTTTTGCAGTTTTTATTTTTGTGGCATAAACATTTCGTGGAAATGAGTGATTCACGCGCAGCCCATTCATTATTTAGATGTACACTTCAATCTTTCAGAATTTCACATTACAACGAACGCGGACACGAACAGTCACATATTTCCAACTTGGTTCATCAGATAATAACCCCTTTCATTTATTATCTCTTTATGGGTTTTCTGTGTAATTTACGATAAAAAGAAAAAGCAACGGTCCTGTATCCGTGATTCGTGAAGCCCTTGATATATTATTACGTTTTTCATTCGGTCTGAAAACTGACACACTTCAGACTCGGATATATCACATTATCATAGCCGGACGAGACTTCTCACGCCGGGGGGCAATATTACTTATATTCTAAAATAATGTAACAAATTACAAGCCACAAAAAAGTGCGCAGTATTATTTGGTACTTTGGGTAAATAAGATTCTAAAAAACTAAACTCGATTATTTACTAAGCAATTAGATTGTAATTTATTTGTATCTTAAATTCTATTATTTTTAAGAATATTTTAAGGGAAAATAACAACTGAAATAATATTAAACTCCTGTATAAATATGTCCCAATTAATTAATTTTTTTCGATGAATTATAGTACCCATAGTTCACGAGTCACGACAGTGAATTATGATTCATAATTTATTCTTTTCGACCAATCACAGGGCCAGAAATCCATAATTCATGTTTATTTTAAAGACGGCCGTCTGACAGTTGACATGTAGTCAGTTGTCATTATGTATTTTAATATTGATGTTATTCAACGTGTGTTTTCAATCGATTTTAATCACTTTCAAAGGTTATTTCCGAATTTATAGGATATTATAGGAAAATATATAAAAATGTTTCAAATAAGATTGTAGGTAATATTATTCTACATCTTTTTCAATAAAATTTAATCTATCTCTTTTATTTACTAAGATGCGCCCAAAAAGTTGATGAATTGTTTCCAAAACATAATCAATTCGTAACATAAACATAAAAAAACATATTGAATTTAAGATATCAATATGGTGAATTAAGCAATTTTCCTTTGTATGATTTCAACTAGACCAAATGATATGATTCTGGTGTCGTATTTAATTTAATAGTAGTCAAGGGTGAACGAAACCACGAGCCGGTAAAGAGGAAACGGTACCGGTACCGGTACCGATAGCGGTAGAAAATAGAGAGTGGTTGTAGTGATAGTGATTATCGACTAATTTTTCATTGTCCGCATTGTGATTAACATCACATTTGCATTTTAATTATGCAGAGTGATGATTTTGGTCACGGTGGGAATACTTCTCAATGGGGTTCTGTACCGTAACGAAATGATAAAAGCAGGACGGAGGAGAATTCAAATAGACTGAATAAAGAGAAATCTATCTACAAAGAACGGAGAATATATATCGTATGTATATAGATTGTTAAAGGAAAACGGCCATGGGTGCTTAAAACTTTTTCTGCCAATATATTTAAAATATATTTGTATAATAATAACCATATATCTTAGTCATTCAATAAATTAATGTGTATGATAATTAAACCTAAGTGTAAATTTTTCTAAACAAACAAAAATAAAATTAATTTATAATTTTTTAAAACATGTGTATGTTCACACCATATAATTATGATGTGATCACCATCTCTGTAGTCTGTAGATAATATTGATTGACAAAAAAACCTGATTTAAAATCGCTCACACTTTAATTATTTAATAAATTGGTTGGGTCTATGTGTAAACAGCAGTTTAATGTACGAATGTAAAGTTGGGATATTTGAATAAAGTATGGCCACACTAGTTGGACACTAATTAAATTAATTTATTATAGTCAATTTTTACTACAGATTGTTGTGGTACTTATACATGTAAGGCTTACACCAGTGGCTACAAATATTTTAATTTACTTTTTTTTAAATTAGTTTGACTATTAGCAAAATTAATTTTAAATTAAAAAATGCAAGCTAATTTTATTGTTTCAGCCAGATATAAATAACATACATATAAGTTTAACTTACATTATTTTTATTTATTTTGTTATAATAAAATATGATATATTTATAGTTGAATTGATTAATTTAACCACTAAGTATTTATTATAGTTCTCGAGATAGAAATGATGACACACTTAAATGAAACATTCTGTATATATATAAAAAAATTATTTATATTTATTTAACTACCATTCAACTGATACTAATGTGTTATAATTATTCAGAATTGTAATATACAAAAATATTTAGATACGAGTAATTCGAAAGTACAAAAATACACAATTCATAATAATAATAATACTGTATTAGTACTAACTACTATATAATACTACTATAGAACAAAGATAAAAATTACAATGCACAAAAGTATAAAATCAACGCATATTTAAAATGGTGAAGTGAAAAACCGAAAATGTCAAGTGCTATTTCAAAATTAATTGTTTTTTGAAAAGGAAACATAACTTCCAGGGTAAAATTCTATCTAAACACGAAATGTGATCAATTTTATTATTAATGAAATAAAATGAATAGAGATAAGAAACAGTTTAGTTAATTTAAAATGTTTGAGAACCACTGGCCACATTGTGCACTTATTCGAATGCCAAACACGTACGGCAAGTTAATCTCAGAATGTCAAAATTATCAAGTTTTTCAAATATGTAACAGCTGTTAAAAATTGTCACCTAATTGAAAGCTTGTTCGTTAACTTTAATTAATTTGCCATTGATTAATTATTACATATTAAGTAGAGCAGCATGTCTTAAGTCTTACGTCTTAAACCTAAAAGGAAATTATGTGTAGGCGCCTTAATTATTTAGTAATTATCTCGGTATAGTTAAGGAGTATTACCCAAATGCGAACACGGACAGATTTCGAGATGAAACATTCATGTTTGATAGTGAAAAATAAACCATATGTATTCGTACCACCATATGCTATAATCAAAAATTATTATTATTTTTTTCATGCTGTTATTGACACTATAGAAGTCTAAATTTATTACATTATCTATGTATTGTACCGTACTCTTAGGTAAATGATAATTTTTCGATAAACATTTATAAGATTTACTGTTTTAATGGTATCACTTTTTTTTTCGTAAATCCGCACCTTTCGCACTTCCACGAACAAAAATGAAAATATTTTACCATATATTTATAATATTGAATGTATAATAATTAAAAACAATATTTAATTGCTTGTTCACTAGATTTTTCAGTGGGCTAATAATATTTTATTATTTGACGCAGGTTAATTATTTCTGAACCGCGCATAAAATATTCTTAATAAATAATGTACTCAGATTCAGTACACTCTGAAAATATTATTTATTGTGAAATTTTCCATTATAACAATATTTATGCGCAGTTCAGAAATAATTAACCTGCGTCAAATAAACATATTTACATTAAAACATTTCTAATTTATTAGCACAATGGAATATTTAACAATTAATTGAATATTGTTTTTAATCCTTACACATTCAATATTAGAAATATGGTTGAAATGAAAAATGTTTTCATTTTTTGTTCGTATACAGGTGTTAAATGCGGATTTACGAAAAAATATTGAGATCACATTTAGACAGTAAATCTTATAAATATCTATCGAAAAATTATCATTTACATAAGAGTGCAGTGCAATACATAGAGATGACTTAACAATTTAGATTTGCATTTGATTATAGCTCATTTTTCAGGTGGTACGAATATATTCGGGGTTGGGCTCGGTATGTCTAGGATGCTATATTAAATATTTATAATTCGATAATGATTTCTATCGAAAAATAAAAAAAAAAAACTAGCTATAGGAATATTTTTTTCGTGTCAAAATTTATTCGTGCGGTGACGTAATGCTCCAAGATAAAATATATCAGCAAGATCACGTCAATCTCTTCTCAACATCTCATTATACTACCAACAAAATAATAACAAAACAAAAAAGAAACTGAGTGTACCTAGATAACCTTGATCATAACGTCGGTTAATTTATAACGAGATCGTTGTACGTCGTGGACGCAAATCCGAGTTCAAGATTGCTGATCGACTTGTTTCACTTCAAAAAGAATTATTTTACCATTTACCATTTCCTGTGGTTAAGTAATCATAAGCTGGTTACAATACGCTGGATGTTTTGAAATTATCAAGCGATGTGGTTTTACATTGTTTTGATATTTTACTAATTCATTTCCGGTTTACATTAAAGAGTTATTGTCGGTTATATGGGAATCGAAGTGAGGACCACATGAATCACAGGCTGATGAGTTACTATAAACCAATACCTATTCGGTTCATGTAACTCCAATTAAATAAAATAAATATATCATCACGCCATTTACCCAGTTCTAGCAGAGATAAGCAGTTATTAATTACAAGTAATTAAATTTCGTAATTAATTACATTTTCCAGAAATGTAATTGTTAATTTAATTTTTCAATTACATTTGCTTTGTTATGGAACGTTCAGTAATTAATTATATTATCTATACAAGTAATTAATAATTCTAGCTCTTTTTATTGTAATTACAATTACATTGACAATTTTTTTTCCATGTACAAAATGACCAATTTTATGACTTTTTGATGATTGAGATGAAATTGAAAATTGCGATTCAATTTCTAATAAAATATGGAGCTCTTTAATTTTTTCTTTTTGCCTTTCTCAGCTCCTTTTAAAAGATTATTTTCATTTACAGTTGTTATTTTAAATCCAAGACGCTATAAATTATCAGATACAGTCTTTGAAAAATTACTGAGTAATTTTAAAACAACAGTTTGAATAACCACAATCCCCAAAATTAGTCAGCACGTTCAGTTTTTGTTTTAGACTTCTAGTTTATATATTTTTTTGATATATTTTAATAATAATATTTTTATGTTCCTACATTTGACTTATGATTGTAAAATAAATAAATATATTAAAAATGAAATTTACAAAAAAAAAGTAGTACATTTTTTGCATGTTATAGAGCTAATTAATTAATTACATTTTATCAATAAGTATGTAATTTGACGATTGTAATTTAATTAACATTGAGACTGTAATTACAAAAAAGTAATAATTTTTACTTTTTCATTAATTTGCCTCTGATTTTTAGGTGTGTATTTTTGTGTGTGAAGTACGATTACCAACCGTCAAATCATGGCCTTCAAAAATGGTAGTAGTGAAGGAGCCACAGGGTTAATTTTAATTTCGAAAATTTGTCAGTTATGAGTCTCGAACCGAGGATCTTATTATCCACAGTCCGATGCGTTACCAAGCACGAAGCTATTTACCTCATAGGTTTTACATTGTCAACGTTTTAATATCGTGTTTGCATTAAAGAGTTATTGTCTGCTGTGGGAATCGAAGTGAGGACCTCATAAATCACAGTCCGATGCGTTACTACGAAGCAATACCTAATCGCTTCAGTACCGTCAAAATCACGTGATAATCATGCACCTAGCCAGTATGATCTCTTCCACACGCCATCACTGTAGCGCTGTAGCAGTGTAGCATGTAGCACTAGATCCGTGTAGCATTGTAGCATTATAGTCTAGCTCGTGGGATCCAAGATTACCTGTTCAAGTTGAGCGGTTCAGTTCACATCGCCGGTCGCCGGCGTTGACCGGCCAAGTAGAAAATTAGCGGCCGCGCCGGTACTAAAGGAGACGGTACTACTATTATGGAACTAGCTCAGTAAGAGTAAGAGTAAGATAAAGTAAATTGTACTCGTAAGATTTTGCATGACTTACTCGTCTACAAGGTTTATACATACGCTATGCAACAGCGATTGAAATTGTCCGCTCTATGTTGATCCCGTGACAATTGATATTTCTATATTTTTACTTAAATATTTTATTTAAAAGATTAATACAAAATATCCTTTATTTTGTAGAAATACAAAAAATTGTAATCAAACGTAACATTGAACGTTTGGTATTGTTGAGTTACGAGAAGTTGATAATAAATTAGAAAAAAACACTTAGTAACTTTACTATTTTAAAATAATGAAGAATGTTACCTAATGGTTTTTTCTAAATTAAGATTGTACTTTTGGAAACTATTTGCTAATATAATTAACATAAAAATGTCTTAAGACACGACATCTTACTTCCCAAAACAGTCTGAAAAATATTTAAAAAATAATTTAAAATAAGTGTTTTTTTTTTATTTTAAAATACTATTGGGTGAACTAAGTGAAACTGAAACCATATTGATATTAACAAATGAAAAATTCTTAGGTCAAATTTGAACCAACCCAACAATTGTCACGGTTTAAAAGAGCCTAGCAGTCGCTAATTGGAAGGAGATTAAAATTGTGTAATTTAAAAAACATCAAAAATTGCAATTCCGGAGCTTATAGAAAAGGAAATATTATTTATCTTGGTTACATAAGGCTAAATATATTGTCCTATACATTACGACATTGCTATAAAATAAATGAAACATGTTTACAATGCATGAGTCTCGGGTGCATTTCAATCGTATTTGATTGATTCATTTCACTTTATAAGTATCATACATAATTCAAAATAAACATGGACTGGCCATTTCTCACACTTTTAATCTCACAAAAGTAAATTCATAAAACATTTTCAACACAAGTAGAATACAAATGACGTATAATAAAAGTTAATTAAATTATGGAACTTTTTCTACAAAACAGAACATAAAATTGCAAATCACCTACTTAACATAATTTATTACACAAACTTGTTAATTGTACCAAGAATCATTACCTGTCTAATTTCAATTATTTCACATCTTAATTACACACATGTTAAACTGAAAATCTGAGGTTTACTCAACGAACCATAGCACACTTGGATTTCACGAAGCGGGACAAACAGGCGAACAAATTGCTCATTCCACTTAATTTAAAGATCGGCGGTGCCATCATACCATTTACGATTTACCCGGTGAGGTCTGCAACTGCAGAAGTATAAGAAGACGTTTAATAAAGATGTTAAATACCCCCCCCCCCCCTGGGTTGCCTATGCTTCTGCATGAAGTTGTAAAGAGCGACTTCTCTTTCAAATCACGTAGACACGTACAGGTTCAAAAGAACGAATCAATTTCTTCCTTCCCTTTAAATATTTCGTTTTATTCAACAAGTTACTAAATATACTCCGCTGTGTAATCTAACGTATTTTGCCATTAATTAATTAATTAATTAATAATTCTACGTCTTCGCGATCATAATTTGTGGTCATTAACTGCTGCTTTCTTGCAAAAATTTAATGACTTGCTTTCTCGGTCAGGAATTAGGCAGAAAATTTTATTCTGCTCCTGTTTCGTTTTCGCAATTAAATCGTATGTAAATGTATTTAAAATACGTTTAATTCATTTAAATACGTAAGGTGATAGATCGCCACTATCAAATTACTAAGTTTTACTGTCACTTCTAATTTGAAGGCATTTGTTACATACACCCAGTACTGGCTCGAGGAATTTTACATTTTTCTTTTCACTATTTAAATAATATTTTTATCTACTACTGTATAAATGTGTCCCCATTATTTCAATTTTTTCGATGAATTATAGTACCCACTACTCACGATAGTGAATTATGATTTATGATTCACTTTTTTCGACCAATCACAGAGCCAGAATTCCATAATTAAAAATAATTATTAAAAAAAGACGTGATGTAGATCACCAAGCAACAGCCGTCTGACAGTTGACATGTAGTCAGTTGTCATCGTGTATTTTTATGTTAACGTTTTTCAACGCGCGTTTTCAACGAATTTCGTTCATTTTCAAGAGTGATTTCGAATTTACCGAAGTAGAAAAGGTTTAGTATTATATTCGGCATTATGGTCATTATTCACTTGGATGATTTGCATCAAGCTTGCAAACTTCATCTTCGTGAATATTGCCTATCATAATCCCTCATATAATAATATACTATTGAATGATACACTACTATCCTATGATAGTTTGTGTGGATTATAAATAAAATAAAAAAATTAACAAAGTTTGGCCCCAGGCTAAGCCGGCCCTGTACATACCTTGGTGGCTATTTAAGTATGAATTAAGTTGCATTAAAAATGTAAATAAGTATTTAATATATTCGTCAAATTATTGCCAATAAATAATAAAAAGATTATTTTATGCAGTGTTGCAACTAATCGTTTTTGAAGTGATATTGAAAACTACATCATTAATTTATCTGATATCATACAGATCTCATTTTTAGATCGATCTTTCTGAACGTCAGATCATTAATTAATGATCCTACATTTAGACTCGAACAAAATCAGAAGTCAGAATCAATAATACATACTAAGGTATATTTTTTAAATATTTGTAACGTAGTAGTAGAAAAAATACAATTTCCAGCAGTTGTATGCAATGGTTACTACTGGAGATAAGCAGGGAACTCGCTAATTCTCGCTTATACAACGAACATGCTACTAATACAAGTATTGTTTATATGATCCATTATTTTACTCATTTCAAAGAAAAAACTAACCTTTTATCTTGAATTGAATTGCTTGGCGATGCCACAAGAGTTACTACGAAACACTTTTTAAACTACACACAAAATCTCTAATATTACACCAATAATTTTAATAAATTTTGGCACTACAATATCACACAACACTTCATTACAGCTACCTGTCTTTAGAAGCCACTTAACTCAATGCGCATGCCTCAAATTCTAAATCATGCAAATTCATTTAAATTAATTAATATTTGCAGGTACAGTACGACAAAGTTGGGAAAGGTTTGGCTGTGATGAAAAATAATTTTAATAATGTTTGTTTTGAAAAGTAAAAAATATATTAATGATGTATATTGTACTTATATTTTGGAAAATTCGTATAGTATTTTTAAATAATCTAATGTGGCCAGCACATGATCCCCACTTAAACAACTTAAACGGTACAAGATAAAAAAAAGTTTCAATTAAAATTGTACCTAATTTTATTCAACATTTTTTTTTATTTTAACAAAATTTAATCCAAGTTAATTATATACTGAGTTATGCCCAAAATACCTCATACTACTAGTTCCGGCTTATAAATTACTATTAAAATTTATTAATCTTGTAATTTAAACATCCAAGTACTAAATATGAAATTTGAAAATAATATTTCTGTTATAATCTGATGGGTACAGCACATAACTTCCCGAAATTATTATTGCGAAACGGAACAAAATATAGAAAAATGTTTCAAATAAAAATTGTAACTAATATTATTCTACACCTTTTTGCATAGAATAAAATTTACTCTTACTCATTTATTTACTGAGATATGCTTAAAAAACCTGATGGGCCTTTAAATAAAACTAACAGCTCGTATTACATACATCTAAAATTTTAAATATGACAAATGATAGCTTCATGAAAATAGTGAAACTCACTACCAAAAAATTTAACCTGTCTCAATACTTCCCATACATTCAAAAAGTTCCGGGATGATGAAATATCTCGAGAAACACACATCGAATGAAAAAACAAAAAACACGTGTTAAATATTTTTCAAAAACCTATTTTATGTCACCAAGCACGATCTCCCACCGCTACCCCCTGGGGGTAGGGCGGGGGGCTACTTTGAAATCTTAAATGGCAGGTAAAATATGCTCGAACGCTAATAAATTGTATGATAACAAATTGAAATATAAATATCCGAAAAATCCGAAAGCAGTCAGCGTTGGAGCATGCAGCATGCGTATGACAGCGAAAAAATCGTCAATTTTTAAATCTATTTTTCATTACATTTATCCTCTTTCTTTTATTGAATTTTTTACCTTTTGCTTTTTCATTCGAATCCACAATGCTGCCAAGGCACAGTTCGGGCGAACCCAGAACAGGAAGAAAACGGAAACTGTACCGTTTCGTTGTTTTACCGGTTCCCGCTACCAGTGCTTCTCAAACAGAGGTACTTTGGTACGCATTCAAATTTGGTTTGTTATGAATGTTATTTATATTATGACTAGACCCAAAAACATCGTACTAGATAAAAATAAATGTTTAAAAAATATTATTAACTATTTTGATTTTAAAATTTTACAGATAGCAATTATGGCGTCAGAGATTATATTTTACTCACACATCTATTCTAATCATAGGCTAACAAAATTTATTAGTGATAACCGAACATTTGACTAAAATAATCTTACAGATTATTTATATTTCTTACTGGAATAAATGGTAGTCATGTTACCACTAAAATTTTTTGGTTAAAAAATATCCAATGGTAACTATGTATTTCTGATCACGTGTGCAAAAGTAACCAATCAAGTCAGAATTTTTGCTTTGACTGTTTGTTTTAGTTTTAATCTTATTTCGCGTTATTACATACTTTAGTTTATAAGGTATTTATATAGTCATTTTTTCATAATTATGCTACTATTAAAAAAAAATTGTCTTATATTTTTGTTATATTTGTATCTATGTAATATTATTCTGTAATTGGGATTATTTACTGTTAAATAATAAATAAATTACACTGATAATTTCCGCGGAAAATTATCACTTGCTAACTAACAGTTGTTGACAGTCGGTTGACAGTTAATTCAACATTTGATTTGTTTATTTTAAAATGTCATTTTCACAGCATGTTAATGAAAATAATAATAAATATCGCAAAAAATTTTCTCACCGAATATCCCTCAACCATTGATAATTTTATCACAACTACCTCAAGAACGTTTCTTGAAAGTAACTATTATAAAATTATTTCGGAATTATCAATGGCTTAGGGATATTATAGTTATAAAGTTATTTTAATTCCTTTTAAATATTTTATAAATAATAAAGTAGAACATTTATGTGACTACAATTATTTACAATCCCTACTGTTTGAGTTCCACACCCCATGACAACTCATTGCGGCTTAATGAATAACATTTAAGACTTTTTAAAACTGCAAATAGTCTTCAATCTAGATCAAATTCTATAAAAATATTACAAAATAATGTTGAAGGAGTCCACTGCATGCGTAAAAATATGTCCTAAACGAGATGAGTAACGGATAATAGCATGATGAAATGTTTTTTTTATAAAGTCCTCTTACCCATTTCTAGGGGTGGCACTCTGCTTAATGCACGTGAAGTGCGATTACCAGCTGTCAAATCGCGGCCTCCAAGCATGAAAGTGGTGGAGGAGTTATAGGTGTATTTTATTTTATGTGATGAAAATAGAATAGGCATTGTATGCTAGTAAGTGGATATATTTGAGAACATTTTGAGGTAAACTTTTCTTTGCTGTCCCTCGAGTCTCTCCCGAATCACGCCGCAGAATTTGAAAATTCATCGGAAGGCCGCTTAAGGCAGAAGTCGGACACGGACAGTTCAATATGTTTTCATGTGACCAACACATCAAACTTTGCCCGGGAAACTTATATATACTTTTAATAGTTTTTCGTCGAGGGTTAAGGAATATGGCTTTACAGACCGTCCTTAGTTTTGTTTGTTTATTTATTTATTCTTTACCTTCACTTTGTAGATGACAAAAGGAATTGGATTTTATGGACAGAGCAGATTGGAACGATAGAAGGTTTTCATGAGCAGGAAGATATCATTTATTTGAAACAATATAATTGATGGCAACATAAAATTAAACGAATTTTCAATTTTATATTAAATATACAGGGTGGTAAATCGAAGGAGGCGTGCTATTTTTGTAACGTTCCCAAGTATTTTATATAAGAAAAAATTAAATTATTTATTGTCAATGCCATAAAATAACAAAACGAATTTACTAATTGAAAGTTATTGGTTTTATTTGTCATCAGCTGTCACCAGTGTTTGATTTCAAGTGTCCTGATTAAAAGAGTATAATTTGGAAGAATGCACGATATAAATGTAAATTATATTTTAGGAAATTAAAATATTGTTTTTAAAAAAGTTTCATTAAAAACAGAATAAATGGTTCTTACTAGAAGGACGGTTACAACAGGTATGCTTATATTTCCATGTGATAACATATTTTTACAAAGATGATCTTAGAGACGTGCCTTTTTACTTGACACCTTAAACTGCTGATTATATAAATTTAATATGATTTAATTTCTATAAATGTTGCGCAAAATAGGGTGAGGCGCTCACACAATAATAATTTGTATTAAATAAAATAAATAAATAATAATATTTAATATCACATTTATTTTGCTATTTCATGGCATTGATAACTTTAAGAAAATTGCCAATAAACATTTCTGTTATGTTTCCGGGCCCATGTATAGAAAAATTATAAATATTACTATCAAAAAATATAGAAATTATTCCTTTACAATAAACGAATTAACTTTTATGAGGTAAAATAATTTGGGAAGTCCATAATTGAGCATTTCAAAAATTCATTGAAAATACAATGGTATTTCCTTCAATTCATGAAAGAAATTATACATCACATGTCAACTTTAGAAGATAGAACATAAATTTATTATTTTTGTATAAAATTTTGAAAAACTTCGTTTTCTCTGAAGTAAAGTACTAGATCTAGACATTTGTTCTACACATTTTCTTATATAAATAAATAAATATACCAGCACGCCATTTACTCATTTCTAGGTGTGGCACTCTGCTCAAAGCAGATCCCGGTATTATGATATATTTTTACGCGTGAAGTGCGTTTACCAGCCGTCAAATCACTGCCTCCAAGGATGGTTGTGGTGGAGGAACCATAAGGGTAATTATATATGTGGTGAAAATTGTGAGGTTCGAACTGAGGATCTTATGATCCACAGTTCGATTCTTATAATACAAACAATTATAAAAATTCCTCTATAAACAGAATCATGTTCTAATGGAGTAAATAGTTCCGTGGTAACGGATCGGACTGTGAATCGTGAAATCCTCAATTCAAATCCCATTGCTGACAGTTGCCATTTCAAATTTATTCCTGTGATACTCCCTTCACTAACATCTTTGATTGTCGTGATTTGACGGCTGGTAACCGCGCTTATCACTTAATGAATAAACCGTACGATGCTTTCTTAAAATTTATATTCTAAATAACAGTTTTCTTAAAATATATTTGTGTGTGTGTAAATCTGTTACAGGTATTTGGTCATAAATAATAAGTAAAAGTTCCAAGAAACAATTCCATATTCCAATGCTCATCATCATCGAAAACAATAACAAACCTCTGGTAATCATATGCAACAAACAGAAAAAGAACAGAGAGTGAAACAGTGAAGAAGAAGACACAAGACAGTGACAGTATCGTACAGGGCTCGGCCGCACGGCAAACGCATAATTCCAGCCAGGCGCAAGCGATGTCTCATGCTTTCAAAATTGCTCACCGGAACACGTGAGCAGATTCCAAACGTCGCATTTTGATAGTTGCTTTGCTAATGTCCTTAAAAAACAGAAATCTCTGATTGTGCTGAACCATGCTTCTCAGGACCGTACTCACGCCAAATTCAATACTTTACTTTAGGTTTAGAAACAGTAGCTATAAAGCGGTAATTACATGATGAAGTATTTTTCAAATGATTTATAAAAAACATTTCATAGAAAAAGTACCACATATTCTGTTTTTCGATTCTTCTATCGCTCTTACACTTACGTCATTGTGCAAGAGAGAAAACTTTTCAGTGACTTAAAAAAAAACCTCAACGTGTAATGTACGCTATAAGCCTGTTTTACATTATACTTTTTTTTAGCTAGAAACAAAATTTTAGAAACTTTTTTGTCCAGAATCACAAGCACCTTTTGCAGTAGTTACAAGGTTGTTCGTCAAATATTACCAACAACAAAGAACAGTTTTGACCCAGGTTACTGATATAGAATCACAACAATCAACATTTATGTTTTACGTTCGTTTGCTGTGTGTTAGCAAACATTTCTCATTGTCCACAACTTTATTAAACGGTAGGACTAACTGCATTCCGTCGCTCAGCGACGCATCGTTATCTTCATTTCGATCAAATAAATCTAGTATAAAACTTATCAAAGTATAGTGTAAAACATGCTTAACTCCTTGTCTGACAGTTTTAGAACCAAATGTATTACAATTTTGAATTATGATATTTTCGAATGAATTTAATTGCTCTCAAATTAGCAAAATTTATAGTTTTTCTTATTACTATTCTTGATTATGTCAGCTATGCAAATATTAATATACCTACCCAAGTTAATTATTTATATACAATCGAAAATTATGAGTTAAAAATATATAAAATAATATTAGCTATATTATTTACTTTAAATCTTTTTTAATTTTGAATCGTTTAAAAGGTGTTTAGGCGGGAAGTTATGTGTTGCCCACATCATATTTTTCATGTGTCTAGTGCTCTGATGTTTCAGTTTCACTTACGAATTTAATTATTAATGAAAAAAGTTGATTACGAAAGTGAAAAAGATGATTACAATAATAAATGACGATAAATACACAAGCATAATAACAAGTTTAAAAAAATACTTAATCAACGAATAATAAAAATATTGTATAATTTTTAAATTAATTTAAGATACTTATATTCGATTTATTTAATTACTATATTTAAATTCTAATAAAAATAAAAATATTATGTTTCTGTTTATTTTTTGAAATTCGCGCCAGGAACTTGATTCTAAAATACCCTAGGAAACAAATGTTCAATTGTCAAACAAACCATTTTGTTGACGTTGTGTCAGTACCAGTTCTGTTCGTGTCCGTGCGTGTTCATCCTATATATTATATATATTATTGAATAGACAATTAATATCAATCAAAATGTTCCATTTAAGTAAGATTAAGAAAGACGCTGGTGCTTCAACGTCTTCGGGGCGAAATTCACGCAGAAATAGCACTCCAGCGATATTGAGGCTCGCCAAAGGTAATTTTCATCTGTTACATTTCTCACACAAGAATATTTAGCCTAAATTTAATTCGTATTTTGCAGACCTTAATGACTTAGATCTTCCTCCTACGTGCAAAACGGAATTTCCGAATCCCGACAATCTTTCGTCATTCAACGTAATAATTTCTCCTGATGAGGTAATTATTATGGCTTAAACTAGATGTTGAATGAAAGGTTCTTGAAATGGGGTTAAGTTTAATTTTGTGGTCTACTAAAAAGCTACAATCTGGCTGTCGCTAGTACGATCAAAATGATACATAATATTTAGATATACACCAGACAATACAAAAAATGTACCACTCCTGGTAGATTTTGCAGAATGATTAGTAGTATGATTGACAGCAAGTTTCCTCTTCAAGGAGGATTTGTTTCTAAATACAGAGACTGGAACCATGAGCTTTGTTCCTGGGTGTTTTACGAGAACTGTTTCAACCTTATTTTATTAAACAAAATAGATATGATTGGGAAGAACGTATACATAGAACGAAGTAGTTTTTTATAAAATAATTTTAGAAGATTGTACAGGTTAAAGCACTTCTGTTAATCAGAGCTCGTAGAACCACTCAGAGTACTACATCTGCCAGTGCGCAGCTTTTTCGGTAGTCTGCGATTGCGTAGTCATACAAAAAGTATTGTACAATTTGACCCTTATGAACCATTTATAAGATACCTGCTGAACCTTGTTAATATATATTCTTGTAACCTACTTTCAGGGTTATTACAAAAGTGGCAAATTTTTTTTCACTTTTGAAATTGGTGACGACTATCCAATCATGCCTCCGACGGTGAAATGTAGTACTCCGATTTATCATCCGAACATAGATATGCGGGGTAATATCTGCTTAAATATTTTAAAGAAGGATTGGAACCCAGTCTTGTCAATCAACAGCATGATTTTAGGTCTTTTATTCCTATTTATGGTTAGTATAATTTCGTTGAAGTGTTGCAACACTTACAAGGGTCGTCCAGAAAGTAAACAACGATCTGACATAATTAAATAAAATGAAAGATAGCAACACTAAACTTATTTACAAAGTTACAATATATTACTCTATTTTATTGATATGTGGTACCAATTTTTTCAATGCCGATGTTATACTCTTCTACCGCCAAAAATCTGATCCAGGTTCTTTGAGCTCTTCATCGTTTGCGAACTGTTTTCCTCCCAAAAATTCCTTTAGTTTTGGAAGCAAGTGAAAATCTCTATTTGAAGTCCGTGATCAATTTTTGGACATGCTTCTTTCAGCCTTGCCCTGGCACCAAGCGATTTGCACTTGTTTCCAAAACTAATAGAAAGCTGGGTGGAAAACAGTTCTCAAACGATGAAGAATAACATCTGTATTGAAAACCTGGTTGAGTAATGCACTGTAACTTTGTAAATGAAGTTTCGTGTTGATATCTTTCGTATTTATTTAGTTATGCAAAACGTTTTTTTATTTTCTGGATGATCCTTCTACTTCATGATTTTCATACAGCTGAAGTGTTGATGTAAAATCTACTTTAATTTTAGGAACCAAACGTGGCTGACCCGCTTAACGAGGAAGCGGCCAATGCTCTGAAACAAGACCCTGCGCTCTTCCAGTCAAAGGTGAATAATACTATACGTGTAGCGAATCTTGACACCACGGGACGATTAGCTCCGCGCGTCCGCAGAATGATCGAGGCTCTGGAGCAACAGGGCAGTAGCGATTAGATTAATTCATTAATGAATTTGATTCTTATATAAAAGTTACCTTTAATGTATTTATTCTAGCGTAAGATTATGTTAAAACTAATTACCGTTCTGCTCACTGCAATGACCTCTTTGTTTTGTATTGTATGATCTTTGATTCTATGTTGTACCATTTGCTGTTGTACTTAAAGCCCAGTGCTGAACTGATGGTGCCTATTTTGGTTGTATGTTGTAACATCACCCGTTAGCTGTTGTTATATCACGTTGTCTACGATGCATCATGGTCATTGTGGTTGGAGCGACGTTCCCCAGGTTTTGTAAAGTTGTTCTACTATGAACCATTGTACTAGTTTCAGTTAGAAAAAATTTTCACAATAAATTGATTAATAAACGTACACAAGCTGCTGATTTCTTATTTAATGATTCATTTTGTGTGTTTCCAAAGTTATCATTTTCATGCAACCCGATTACAAATATTTATTATTCGTCTTATTTAACTTGTTTTGCATGATTAATTTCTTTCTGTTCATTGATTTTTATATGATTTATTACAAGAGATTTGGAACCAACAGTTTCCTATCTATCCTAGCTTACATTTTGTTCTACTACTAGTTTCAGTTAGTAAAGTTTTTCACAATAATTTGATTAATAAACATACAGAAGCTGCTGATTTCTTATTTAATGACTCATTTTGTGTGTCTCCAAAGTTATCATTTTCATGCAACCCGATTACAATTATTTATTATTCGCCCTATTTAACTTGTTTTGCTTGATTAATTTCTTTCTGTTCATTGATTCTTATATGATCTGGAACCAACAGTTTCCTATCTATCCTGTCCTGAATTTTGTTGTTCTACTTTGAACCATTGTACTAGTTTCAGTTAGAAAAGTTTTTCACAATAAATTGGTTAATAAACGTACACAAGCTGTTGATTTCGTATTTAATGATTCATTTTGTGTGTTTCATGGAACCCGATTACAATTATTTATTATTCGTCCTATTTAGCTTGTTTTGCATGATTCATTTCTTACTGTTCATTGATTCTTATATGATTTATTAAAAGAGATTTAGAACCAACAGTTTCCTATCTATCCTATCCTGAATTTTGTTCTACTATGAACCATTGTACTAGTTTCAGTTCGTAAAGGTTTTCACAATAAATTGGTTAATAAACGTATACAAGCTGCTGATGTCTTATTTAATGATTCATTTTGTGTGTTTTATATAACCCGGTTATAATTATTTATTATTCGTCTTATTTAACTTGTTTTCCATGATTAATTCTTTCTGTTCATTGATTCTTATATGATTTAGTACAAAAGATCTGGAACCAACAGTTTCCTATCTATCCTACCCTGGATTTTGTTGTTCTACTATGAACCATTGCACTAGTTTCAGTTAGTAAAGATTTTCACAATAAATTGGTTAATAAACGTACACAAGCTGCTGATTTCTTATTTAATGATTCATTTTGTGTGTTTTATGTAACCCGGTTATAATTATTTATTATTCGTCTTATTTAACTTGTTTTGCTTGATTAATTTCTTTCTGTTCATTGATTCTTATATGATTTAGTACAAAAGATCTGGAACCAACAGATTGCTATCTATCCTATCCTGAATTATTTTGTTGTTCTACTATGAACCATTGTACTAGTTTCAGTTAGTAAAGGTTTTCACAATAAATTGGTTAATAAACGTACACAAGCTGCTGATTTCTTATTTAATGATTCATATTGTGTGTTTCATGGAACCCGATTACAATTATTTATTATTCGTCCTATTTAGCTTGTTTTCCATGATTAATTCTTTCTGTTCATTGATTCTTATATGATTTAGTACAAAAGATCTGGAACCAACAGTTTCCTATCTATCCTATCCTGAATGTTGTTGTTCTACTATGAACCATTGTACTAGTTTCAGTTAGTAAAGGTTTTCATAATAAATTGGTTAATAAACGTACACAAGCTGCTGATTTTTTAGTTAATGATTCATTTTGTGTGTTTCATGCGACCCGATTACAATTACTTATTATTCGTCCTATTTAACTCGTTATGCATGATTAATTTTTTTCTGTTCATTGATTCTTATATGATTTATTATAAGAGATCTGGAACCAACAGTTTCCTATCTTTCGACCCTAATAAATTGAGACCTAAAATGTGATTTCACTTTAGTTACCCAGAGAACCGAATATACAGGGTGTAAGATTAAATGCGAGCCATAAGCGTTTAAAATGAAAAAAAAAAAACAGTTTGTTCATGTGCATTGCTTACCAATTTTTTTAAGTGAAAAAAATTCAGAGTAATATATTAGAGCTTAAAATTCTAGTTCTATGAAATAAAACAAATGTGTAATATTAAAATATGTACCCTATGTCAGGTTTTCGATGATGCGGAGTCCTAGAGCTTTAGTACAGTTAACTTTGGGTAAAACTCAACGGTGGTAGTATAATTAGTCCAGAAACTGTAGTTTAAGAGCGCAAGAATATTTTGACAGGCCAAGCCGAAGGCGAGACTTGCGAATTACAAGTAACAGTGTCTCGATTTTGTCATAAATTTATTAAATGAAATTACTGAGTTATTTGTCCCCTTCCACTAACATCCTTGGGGGCTATGATTTGACGGCTGGTAACCGCACTTCATACAAAAAAAATATATCACTTACCGAGATCTGCGTAAGCAGAGTGCCACACCCGTAATGGGTAAAAGGCGTGATGATATATTTATTTATTTTATTTATAAGAAATACTAGAAATTGTTGTTGGTAACATGAGATTATTCGTAAACAATGATACGAGGGATCTATAAATATAAACAATTCATTTGTTTTCTTTCAATAATTCAGTGACATTTATTTAGTTGTATAGTTACTTATTGGTTGTGCCCTGCAACTGAAATTTTAATTATAATTCCTTACATTCGAGATTACAATTAACAATTGATAGAAATCTCCAAGTACTTACTCAAATATTAAACAGAAGAATATTTATTTATTTATTTATTACAAACCAATCCTACAGGATAGAAATCCCAATTACAGGACGATTATCACATAACAAAAGTATAAGTATAAAAATTGCTAGTTTTGGCGGCCTAAGCCGGAAAACAAGCAGTTTCTGGACGATTTTGAGATGTGTAAAACTATTGTATTTGGACGGAGCCACGAAAAATCTAATACGATCCTGCGTGACTATCGGCAGTCAATGGACCCGACGAGGAATTCTGACTACGGTGTCCATTCTTCAGCGGTCCAACTCAAACCCAGGCAAGCCATAGCACCAGGTTTTATTTCACCCGTTCAGTATTTCTGTCCCTGTCCGCTCGTTCGTCTGTTCGGCTTTGTGTCTGACAAATTATCCTCTTCCGTAAATGTTTTTGCGCTCATTTTTATTCGCCATTCGCCGTATCGTCGTATGAATTTCAAAGTCGCGTGCAGCGGCCTACAGCCTTCCATTGGCGTAGACAAATAATTTTATTAAGAATTTGAACTGTTGTAAATTTCATTTACTAATATCTGTTTTACATGACGCAATTTATTAGTCTACAAATTGGCCAAGTTTTCTTGTCAATAAATTGCTCAAAACAAAAATATTGTCGTTCGTTTTGCATACATCAAGTTTTCCGCCATTTTATTGTGACTATTTCAGTAGTACCAACATGATATCAGCTGTCACCTATGCTACTATAAATATTTATGTTTATTAATAATGTTCATATCAGAATGAAAAATATACGAGTTTGACTGATTGGCAATGATTAAAATCCCCTAGAATTCCCT
The DNA here is from genome assembly GCA_963942605.1 of Poecilus cupreus. Taxonomy (NCBI): domain Eukaryota; kingdom Metazoa; phylum Arthropoda; class Insecta; order Coleoptera; family Carabidae; genus Poecilus; species Poecilus cupreus. The sequence goes on from OZ012715.1 coordinate 18,627,376, forward strand.
AAAAAATTCCTAGTTTATCAATAAATTGACTAATTTATTGGTGAAGAAATAATTGACCTAAAGTGTCGTATCGCAGAATAAAATTTCACACAGTAACGACACTCGTTGTCGACACTTTTGATCTTTATGTTGCATCGACCATAGACCTTCACCCGAGCGGTCATATTGGCAGTAGCGGTATATGGCGGTAAATTTGAATAACCATCAGTTGCAAAATTGATAAAATATTATTACAAATAAGTTTACCTCTCTGTTTTGCACTCATTTTATAAACTTAACATTAAAGAAATACCTGTGGTTACTAAAATTTCAGCATATCAGTGAGCGGCCATTTTTCCGGTAGCGCACCACTAAAATATTGGGATCATGAAATATTTGAAGTGTCATTACTGTGTGAATTCTTATACTGAGGTCGAATTACACACAACAATAAATTTACAAGAAAACTTGGAAAATTTGTCGACAAATAAATTGCGTGGTGGAAAACAGACATAAGAAATATTACACAACGGTTGGTTGGTTTTTTTAATACAAGGGTTTATTACCTACATGTATTAAGTATTGTTACAATCCTTATCAAATATATCATCATGCTTATTAATCAAGTAGAGATGTAGAGAAAGAATGATCCTCCATTCTATCTTTACTAATTGTATATACAGGAGTTTTAAAGCTATTGGTTTTACAAATAGAAAAAAAATGTCTACGCCACTGTGGCCATTGTAAACACGTACTTGGCTTAGTTTTTGCATCCCCGTACATAAGGATAATAGTCGCACGACTTTGTTAGTTTTTATTGGGATTGTATATGTGTAGTGCGTAAAAAAGATGTGAATGAGAATGATATCACTTGTGCGATTTGTTAATTGGACTGAGCATAAATTTCAAGGAGCTGTAATCGAATGGTATATGTGAAATGAATGATGCCATTATAAATGAATTAAACAAACAAAAAATATGAAAAATGAATGGCTAATTAAGTGCTTCAAGCTATGTTTGGTATGTGTTCATTTTGCAATGCCATTCTTCATAACAGAAATTCTCAAACTTTCAACAGAATATTTTAAATGCCTATCAATCATTCAGGAAGATACCAATAGATTTGATTTTGCCATTTCCGTTCAACATAAACAAGTTAGTCTGTTTTTCGTGCCTCCATCCATTCTCTAAATCGTTCAGATAATGCTTGGTTTCAGACCTAGGCCAGAAAAAACTAAGGACTTTTATAAGGTTGGGGTTGGCATCAACTGGCTGTCAATTTTAAGGACCCTGTTTTATAAAAAAAAAATACTGCATTACTAATAGTAGAATTTCATAGTAATTACTACGGCTTGTTTCATAAAACTACTATGGTAAATAATTGACTACGACAGTAAAAGTTATGTTACTGTCAATTTTTATTAAGATAACAAATAAAGCGTTTCATAAAAATTATGTAAATAAAATTACTATAGTATAAGCGATGACTATTTTACTAAGACGTATTTTTTATTCTTTTTGACATTTTGTTGTCTAAATTTTTAGGTTATTCAAATTAATGTAGTAAAATAATCTCCTAGAGTACTACAGCAGCAATTTATTTATGAAACGTGATTGGTTACTGTAGTAACGATATGTTGCTATTACAGTTACTTACTTTAGTAGAAACTACAAGTTTTATGAAACAGGCTACAGTTATCAATTGCTAATTAGAAATTGTAAATTCAAACGTAAACAATTATAATAAAATTTTCAGTTGTAGCGCATAACCAATAAAAAAAAAGTGAAACAAATGAATCGTTCATTTATAAATCCCTCAAATATTTGTTTACAAACGATGTGAAGTTACCAACATAAAAAATCCTAGAATTTCACATTTGACAAATAAATCAGTAATGTGTATCACACGTCCAGAAATTGTTTTACAAATGCTTTCAATTTGCAAGCGAAAAATATCAAAATATTTTTGCACACGCAAAAGTGCAGTTTCCGGACTAGTGATAAAATAACTATTGCAATCTCAAAATACAAAAGGTTTCAGAATGAACTATGTTTAACATCTTTAAAGCTATACATTACTGAAATATGTGCAGGTCAAGTAACCGCAACATGAAACCACAGTTAATCTCTCACTTGAAATCAAAACTCCAAAATGGAATGGAGACGACATCGAGCCATGCTCGAAGTTCTGTGTAAACACTTTTGGTAGAAAGCGCGGAGCAAGATACAGTGTATAACAGGTATTATTTGCTATATATTTTCCCTGGAGAGAATATATTTCGATCGATAATTTGGAAGGAAGGGACTGCGATTATTTGTTCGGGAGCATTCCGTCCATAATTCAATTTAGTCCCTACCATAGTTCATTTCACCCTATGCTAATAACTGCAAGTATACGAGCCCAGAATCATAGCATTAAGACTTTCAGAATAAATTAAAAAAATTGTTCTGATCTTGTAAAGGGAAAATTGTTGTACTCAATTTATTTGTATCTTAAATTCTGTCATTTTTAAGAACATTTTAAGAAACAATAAAAACTGAAGTAATATTTGTTATTGAATAAAAATCACTGACATAAATATTTCATTTGACACAAAGGTATTGGCTGGTACCACGAACAAAATATAGAAAAATGTATCAAATAAAAATTGTAGGTAGGTTAGCAATAATATATGGAATATAAAATGTTATTTGCACTTTTCTTGTACATGCTTCTAATTATGAGAAAAACTAAATTATATATTCAAGAATATATTTCAATAATCTTAGTAACAATGGGAAAAAAACGAAAACATTTTTTATATTTATGTGTCAAACGTGTCAAATAATTGTGAAGAGTCAAAAAGATGTGTCTTGTGAAATATTATAAATGTAAGTAATATTTATATTATTAGTTAGAAAGTTTTGCTGACTAGATATTAATAGATATCTATTTTAAAATAAAGTCATACGCAAGGAACAAGTCATACGTGTTCAATTGGTTTTATTTGTATAAAAAAGTAGTGTAGTGCCCACACCAGATTTTTTTTGCTTCTTTTGACTAAACTGAATTAATAAACTAATATTAGGTATATCCTCACTTAAAATTGTAAAAAATTTTTATTACATTTCTTTATAATCTAAGCCCTAAGAAACCCATTGTAGCAGAGCGCATCGTCAGATCTCTAATATTTTTCGAGATACGTCGAATTTTCGTATTTTTCGAAGTGCAACTTCAAGGGCCAGTAATTCAAAAACTACACGAGATATCTAAAAATTCTCTTCAGTTTAGCGTTTCTGGTGCCTTATATAACAAATTAGCAATTTTTTAAAATTTTGAAATTTTTTTGTATTTTTGTTCAAAATTTCGATCGGCGATAACTCGACAAATAATAAAGGTACAGATTTGCAGTGTTCACCAATAGATTCAGCTCGTCGAAATACATAAGTATGCAAAGTTTCATAAAAATCGCTTTACGGGATGGAAAGTTAGAGCAAAAAGCCTGAAAATGGCGTTTTTTGCCCAAAAAGTCAAGTGGTACCCATTGACGTTTGGCCTGAATTTGGCCATTTTCAGACTTTTTGCTCTAACATTTCAACCGGTTGTCCGAATTTTCTGAAATTTTCAGGGTTTATGTATTTCGTTGAGCTGAATCGATTGGTGAGCACTGCAAGTCTGTATCTTTCATATTTGTCGAGATACCTCCAATCGAAATTTTGAAAAAAAAATTCAAAAAAATTTCAAAATTTTCAAAATTGACTAATTTATTATAAATGGCACGAAAAACACAAAACCGGCGATATTTTTCGATATCTTGTATAGTTTTCGAGTTACAGCCCCTCAAAGTTGCTCTTCGGAAAATATAAAAAATCGTCATATCTCGAAAAATATTAGAGATATGACGATGCGCTCTACTGCAATGGGTTTCCTGGCGCGAATATTATAAAGAAATATAATAAAAAAAAATTACAATTTTAAGTCATATTTGGGGAAATTTCCGTATTTTGATAAATATTACAAATCGCCATATTTCGATAATTATAAGACAAATAAGTTTCAAAAATATGTGTCGTTTTAAATATTATAAAAGCAATATTTGTATTATTAGTTAGAAAGTTTTAAAAACTAGATATTAATTAATATTTTAAATTAACATCATAGCTGAGAGCACAAAATTAAATAGGTATAATATCTATATGTCAAATAAATGTCACAATAGTTATACGTAAGGAAAAGTCATACATATTCAGTTTGTTTTATTTGTATAAGAAAGTAGTGTGGTGCCCACATCAGATTTTTTTATAGGAAATACGAAGTTAATATTTTAATTAGGTGATATTTCGTTCCCTATGAATTTTAGAACAAAAGTGTCAATACAAAATATGTTCAGAATCAAAAACTGAACCAAACGATTTGGTAATGTAATACAATTCTGTCATGAGATAGATGTAAAATAAAATATATAATTTTTATCTGTTTCCAGAGTGCCATGGTAAACAAAACATACAAACAGTCGTATTGTTTAAGTTTGACATAATAGCATTTGTCAAAGTTTTAATGATTATTGACTTGTTTAAATTATTTGGTAATGTTAAATGTGTCCATGATTACTGAGAATTAATATAAACGAAACAATAATCATTAAGACTATTCCAAATGTGATCTGTCAAACTCAAACAATACGACTGTTGGTATGTTTTGTTTACCATGGCACTCTGGAAAAAAGCTAAAAATTATTAATTTTATTTTACGTTTATATCTCATGACAGACATGTATTACAATAACAAATTTAGGCTTATTTATTGTAGTTTTTGTGGCTGAACATTTTTTATATTTACACTTTTGTTCTTAAATTCGAAGGGAACGAACTATCGCATAATAAAAACTTTAACTTTGTAATTCCTATATCCTATGAACAAGTAGACACCCTGTATATATGAGAGGGAGGTAAAAATGATATAAATATGATGTATTAAACAAATTTCCTTTGCATTAATTTAATTAGGCCAAATGATAAGATTCTGGTCTCGTAGAAACTCAAGAAATGATTAAAGACATTTATTTGAAATTATACAAATTGTACGCATCATAAAATATAATTACATCAAATTCCAATAAAAATTCCGTGAATGCTCTGGCGGGGATCAAATTAGAAATAAATAGACTTTTATTAAAATCCTGTGAGAAAAGTAATTTCTTCGCACCTTTCTTTTACATTTTTTATAAACCCGAGAAAAATCACAAAGAAAAAACTCATATCGCCACAGTGGTGCGAGTATTTGTCAACAAGAAGAAGAATGTAATAAATCCAAGGATATAAATCACATTTAATAACTGCTACTGCAAATGCAAACAGTCAAATTGCAAAATTACCACGGACCGCCACGATTTATTAAACGCACTTGTTACATAACCTATAGATTATCTCCTCAAATCATACATATTCAGACAATATCATTAAATATTTATTATTTATAGCTAACTGTCGTACACATTTGAAATACAACCTGCACTTTTAAGTTACGGACAGTTGAATTAAACGCTCACCTCAGAAGCGAAACTATCTAAAATGAAAACTATCTAATGATTTTTTTTATAAATTGTTGTGTCCTGTGGTGTGGATCTCAAACAGTGGGGATTTTAAATAATTGTTCTATTATATTGCTTAGAAAATTATTGACATTTCGTGTTATTTAATTTTCGTGTTAAATAATTAGTTTTATCTTTGTGTTTGACGTTTACATAATGTAATCTTCTACATCACGTAAATAAACTATATTATTATTATTATATATTTGAATATAATTTATTCCAGCAAGAAATATAAATAAACTGTAGGATTATTTTAGTCAAATGCTTGATTACCACTGATATATTTTGCGAGTCGACCTAACCATTATTGCTCGAATTCTCAAACAAGTGTGATTTGTGTTATTTGGTTACAAATTCGAAACAAAAAAATTTAAAACTTCGACGATTTGACAGCTCAATAATAAGAGATGTACAAAGAATTTAGAATAGAACAGATGTGTGAAAGAGAAGCTAAAACAGAGAAACATAATACTTTGACGCTAGAATTGCTTTCCTTAAAACTGAAATATTTTGATAAATAATATTTTTTAAACTTCTTTTATATATAGTACGATGTTTTTGAGTCTAGTTATAATATAAATGCCTTATTTGCCATTTTGTGAACTACCCGGTTCTGATTCAAACCTTAATCTATAACTTATGGCTTTAAAAGATCAGCGCCAACTCTTAGTAGTAAAAATCTCAATCATAATAAAAGGAGTATAGTTCTTTTCAACCTATGCGAACATAATTTATGTTTATTCGGGTGACAATCCAAGGTTTTATAAACAATAAATAGATTAAAATATTATTGATATAAAACACATTAAATATGACAAATGCGATTGGATCAAGGACAAACAGAAAAACAAAATCAATAACAAAATCTTAAACTGCAAAGATTATTTTCAGTAATGATAATTTCATTATGAAATTATTACTGATACTGATATAGCGGTATGCTATTATACTAGAATATTGCAATTAATATTTGTGTATACGCAAGTTTGCATGTATTGTAGAGTGATAATTGCATGGATGGTGCAATAAGTAAGTACACTTTATGTGTTAAGCCATTATTATCGTATCTTTAATTAGCATATTAATATATATATGCGTACAGGTAAGCGTATGTATAATTACATCACTAATCAATTTTCAATAACAATATTTATAATACCTCCATTTTCGCAATATTGCCAGCAAAATGTAATGCAACACATGAATTTGTTTAGACCTAATTTATTTATTTTAAATAACTTGTTAACTAAAAAAGCCTATGCAAAAATAAACTGAAAAGCGAAAAATAAAATAAACCTTTTTCGTCTTAATAACTAAACTCCTTAACTAATGTAACTAATTTTGAGTTGGCGTTCGTTGATTGTTTGGAACCGACTCAAAGTTAGTTACATTGCTTTAGGAGCTTAGTTATTAAGACTAAAAATTTCATTTTATTTCTCGCTTTTCAGTTTCTTCTTTATTCGGTTTTTCGTCGTTTTGTTAACAAGTTTTTATTTTTTACCTATTTTTTTCTACACTTACAAATAAAATTTTTTTCAAATGAAACCAACTTTAAGCTATAACCTATTCAATAAAAAAATAATAATCGAAATCGGATAACCCAGTATACAGTTATGCATGGTAGAATCATCCCCAATTTTCTTAGCAATAGGGGTGGAATTTTTTTATCAAATTTAAATGGCACCAATTTCGATACCTATATACCCTATCCAATAAAAAAGTAATCATCAAAGTCGGACTACTCTGTAAAAAGTTATGCGTGGTTATCATAAAAAAATATCCTCGTCCTTTTTCCGTCGGTTAAAACTACAAATATATCAATATATTTGTGAAGATCTTGCAACCCTCGGAATATTTTCGATGTGAAAACATGTGTCGTACGAAACGAGACGATACAAAAAATCTCATCTGTGTTCGTTACATTGAGCTGCAGCCAAATCTCGTACTTTGGTTCAATGTTCAAGTATCAAGTGATATTGCTTCTTGCTTGGCTGAACGCCGTTCCACTATAGACTCAGGACTCAGATGCTGTCAATTCCTATAGATACGAGTATGAGTCTAGAGCACCTTTAAAATCATATCTACCAAGCTTCCGATCGAATATCTGAAAGCTGGAACTACTTTCAGACGCTTTAAAATATATCAAATTATTGCCCAGCGAAATAACTGTCTTTAAATATTTGCTGACTCTTTGTCGTATAACTGTTTTGTTTTGAAATATCTAAGTAAATATATTTCTGTAAATTATTTAGCAAACACTTCAGAAGTCAGATGAATAACTGACCGCTAAATCCACTTATAAGTAGTTGTAAATTTTTTTAAGTCTTAAGTATTAGACAACAATGACATGTACCGTTTATACCATAAAAGGACCAACTAAAATTTTATAACCTCCGAATTAATTCTGCCCCTAAAAACAAAACTTTTCTCTATGTGATTGTTACGACTTAACTGTAACATTCTGTATTCTTTTATCGTCGACTTTAAAAGAAAATGTGTAGGTCGTTCAAGAATCAAATAATCTTTTACGATAGTGCAGAAAAACACGAAAATGCGCTTTATAATTTGACATATTCAAATCTAACATTTATTGCTCTATTGCTAGAATGACCAACTAACGATGTAACAAAAAGTTATCTATTGCCTAAGCGCATAGCGCATTGCCAGACCTTTTCTTATTATTATTATCCCTTGTTTCTCCTTAAAATGGGTGTATTTGATTTGTATAGACCCTGACAAATAAATATATACAAATTTTAGATTGTTATTTTGTTTGTTACAGATACTTTGTTTTGATTTGATTTTATGTTATTTTATTATTATTATTATTTTGGTAATATGCCGCCTGATGAGTGGATGATTGTAAATTAATGTGAACAACACAAATCTAGGTGTTTATCACTTTGGAATTAAGTACACGTCTTGATGGAATTTATTAGAATTATGAGAATTAATAGAAGTATGTGTAATTCATTGAAATTCAATGGTGCACATTTTAAATGAATCAATATTTTATAATAAAATCATCTGGAACTAACCAAAATGTAATTAAGTGAATTAATTAAAACTATGTGAATTAACTTAATTAATGTTATCAAGGTGAATTAATATAATTAATTAGAGGTATTTGGAATACAATGAATTAAATGGAATTACTGAAATAGTTGGAACTATTTGGAATTAGAATTATGTGTACACATGTTTCCCAAGTGAATAGACCTTCGACATAAACGACTACGCTCTTCAGCGGAATTCGAACCCACGACCCCTGGTGTGCTAGCTACTCCACCAAAGAGATCGGTCTTTAATTGTTATTAAATGTGAAATATCTGAGGGCAACATAAAATGCAAAATATGAGTTGCTAATCCAAAATCAATTGAGTTATGAAAATGATGATCAATATTCGTCACAATTCACGAAAAACCTTCAAAATATCACCCCTCAATCTGAAGTGAAGCGACGCAAACTTAAATACGAATATTTAAATCATTTGAAGGGCATAAATACCGCGATGGCGGTGCGAAGTCATTGAGAAGACGGTAAAAATATTCAAATCGTTCTCGGATCCAGCATAATGACAGGCTGTTCTATAACCGATAAGGGCCTGCACAATTCACAAGTAGGAGAGACGGAAGATGGAAGAAGAGAAGTCCAGTCAAGCCTGGTGCACACTGCGTTCAGCTCCGGATTTATTTTTATTTACTTGATACTCTACCCAACAACAAGGTGTCCCCAATTACAATACATTATACTACGTTTACACGTACGGCAAAATTATATATTAACTTGACTTTGAAAAGTGTAATTACTAGTATCTACGTTTGTTGTATGCCCCTTTACTAGTTTAATGTTTTTTATGCTTTTTATGTACGCATATGCATACAAGCCCATTTTTATAATGTCTATTTATAAGTGTTCGTCTATATTTGAGTAATTGTCGAAATAGTTTTGTTCAGGCAGATATTCCTCATTGTAACTCTTTGAAATCCTTTTTAATTCCTTCATGATTTAATTCCTTGAAGCAATAAAGTTTTATCTTTCCCAAAATTCCTAAATAACCTAAAAAGGTGATCCCTTTTCACTATATACAACCCCTATCCTAGTTTTAATTTTGGACAATCCTAGAAATAGTTTCACCCACGAAGGCACTTTCACCTCCACCATTGGCAGATCCTTCGACCAAACCATTTTAGTTTTGTAACCTATTTTTATGACCATGTATATATTAGATTTTTAAGATAGATTTAATCAGTTAGTGAGGACGTTTTGCCAGATAAGTACTTGTACTCACAGCTTGTTAATGAATATTTTGTTTTTATGTTTGTTAATCATTACCGATATACAACATAATTACTGGTGTCATAATTGGGGTGATATATAACACGTTTACTACTTTTACTTTAATGTAGACTTGAATGTAGATTATTGACTTGTCCTTCATATTCGCTTGTTGACAGCCAGTAATTTGTGAGGTTATGTTCAAATTTGGAGACGTTATCAGGTAAATAATTTATTTATCTGCGTACAAATATATAATTCATAGTATTTATATTATTTTAAGAAAAATCTTGGACAGTAATTTGAAACTAAACATATTAAATACTAGATTGATTTTTTTAATATGATAGAACCATAGTTTTGGATGTTATATAAAATGAGAAAATAACGGGTGATATATTTCAAATTACGAAGAAATTTAATGTCCCTGATGACAAAGTAAAGTCGATATGCGTTTACAGAAATCTTTCAAAGCAACTTATACGAGTTAAGTATGATTTATTTTATATTTGACTTTAGAAAGAAAAGTACTTAATTGATAGTGTTTACACAGTGGGAAAAGTCGCCCTTTCAAATTCAAAGTCAAGTCAAAGTACGTACTTACTATAGATAAATCGCAACCAAAAATGTACTACTGAGAAACCAAGACCACAATCTATATCTTAGTCTCCAGAATAAATACAGAGCTATATTATTTGATTGGCAATTATTTATTGTACTTAAATACTGTTTTGATAATTGGAATTTACGATGTTCAAACTGAATGTCGAATTATTTGGATAAATAAACTAAATGTTCTGTTATTATATTCTTTAGCTATCGCATCTCACCGAAATTCTTGATAAATCCCACTCGCCGGTAGCGAATTGGATGGAAAATGTCAGTAGAGAGATTTTCCCTTCGTTCCGAAAAGATTTTGATTATCTTATTTACATGTGAGACAGACATAACAATATTTTTTATGGTATCAAAACATAATGTGTGCAAATGGCATTGAGGAGAGTTTATACATTTTTATTTTATATTCAATCGAAGTGGAAAATCTGAATAGGTGTTTCAAAAATATGTTTTAAAGTATTTTGCTTTAGTTTTTAGAATACTTCTAAAAAGCTTTTTTTAAAACGGTAAGTACTTACATTAGGAACAGAATTTGTAGGAAGTTGAATGTCTTACCTGTAACAAAACAAACATTTAATACAGTAATAGAGAAATTGTTCGTGGAAGGACATTTCCAAATCACTAAAATCCTATAAAATATTTTAGTAGACTTGGCGAAAATAATCTCGACCTTTTTCACACAGTAATACAAAAAGCAAAAGTTTGAAGCAACAAAAAACTTTTCCTCTTTGAGTTTTTTATGTAACGGCAGACAAAAAGTTTCCTTCTTGTTGTGAAAATCTCCAGACATTTTGTACATTGATAAACTGAATAAAGTTAAAATTATTTTCAAATCTAATTAAGTACTTTGTAACGGATCCACTCTAGACTGACTCATGGTTAATACTTTATCTAGGAAGTACGGACTAAAGTTGTATGACAATACAATAGATTTTAATTTCAACTAATGTTCAAAGGATTCGTAATCTTTTCAAAAGGTTAGAAATAATTTCAGCATTGATTCAATTCGTACACTTGAGAAAAAAATTAGTAATTTAGACATTTTTTTTTTTTGTGGCAACAAAATATTTATGTAAAATAAGTGTCAGCGATTTATTTAAAACAAATAGATTTATTTTTGAATTTAATAAATTTATTTGAAATACATTTATAATTAATATATATATATATATATATATATATATATATATATATATATATCATCACGTATTTTACCCATTATGGGTGTGGCATTCTGCTTACGCAGATCTCGGTAAGTGATAAATTTTTGCATATGAAGTGCGGTTACCAGCCGTTAAGTCATAGCCCAAGTTGTTAGTGGAGGGGGAACCACAGGGGTAAATTTAAATTGGCAACTGTCGGATATGGGATTCGAACTGAGAATCTCACGATCCACAGTCCGATACGTTACCATGGTGCTATTTACCCCTATTATTATTATTTATAATAAAGAGTATAATTAATTTGAACACTGATAATAGTCGATTATTAATGTTTCTGATATTTATTTGTTACAAACTAATAAAAATATTGTAAATTTAACTAAATAAAGTAAAATATTTTTTTATTTGCAATAAATATTTTTTAATAAGTTTGCATTTAAATGATGATATTAATTTGTTTGAAATATTTTTTTGTTGAATATAATATTTTTTTTTCTAAATGTAGGACAGATCAAATATTTAGTTAAAGGCGTAATGGTGAATTTATTTATGTAGTATACTGGTACGAAGTAAAAATCTAAATTTAAAACAAATTACAAAGTCAAAAAAAAGTTCATGTAGTAAAATCGGTTTATTTGCAAATGTAAATTTTAAATTTATAGTATTTAAAAGAAGGACACAAAACTGGATAGTTAGTATAATACACGACTATGTAATATGACACAACTGAATATTTTTTTTTAAATAAGAGGTGCTAATAGTTGAAAATAATGTCACTAAACAGAATTTTTTAACTTCAACGATGTATTACTTTTTAATTTTATAAAGGAAAATATTAGCACCCAAGTACTTTCGGCCCATTTCTATCTTGTTTGCATTAAAATTAAATCTGTCTCGAAATCTGTACTAAGAGTGAATAAAATCCACTGAAATGAAAACAGAGCTAGCTTCCTGAAGTAAATATAAATTTTTGATTATTCCCAGTTCATATCTGAGTTAGAGAAGTACCCTTACCTACAAAGATAGACTCAGAAAATATTATCTTGTCTGAAGGATACATAAAAACTGACAAAGTAATATTCCATTTTCCAGGTTCCCGTTGAAATTCTAAAATTTATTCACTGTTACAAGAGGGCTATCTGCTGAAGCATTTAAAAATTTAAACTAAATTTGTGTAAAGGAATTTTTATTAGAATTACCTGGAAAATTTTTAAGGATGAAATTCCTAATTTAAAAGTAATTTATTTAAAACCTAATCTGCTTAATATTTATAAACACAAGAGTTTTTTTAATAGCATTTTTTCTTTTATGTATGTATTTGGTGTGACAGTTGGTAGACGCGGTAACATTGAAAATGTCTTCTGGCGAGTCTCGCAGTAGATGTCAGTGTGGCACAGTTAGAATCGAGTAAAATTTGGATATGTATCGTGTCGTGTCGTTGACCGCATTTTCGTATCTCTAAATAAATGTTACTTATAAAAATGTATATCCATCTGCGCACTAGTGCATATATGAATGTATTCGCTCGGTGTCCAAGCCCAGATACGAATGCGTCGTTCTATTCTATGTACATAAAAATGCAAATGTGGAGATATACGATGGCACTTCGTTCAACAAAATCTAAATTTATTGTCATACGCCAGTCACTCTTTCTTTTTTCAAGCTAATATTACGCACATACTATTTGCGAACATGCACATAAATACATGAGTGAATACCATATGTCATAAACAAAATATTCGTCCGTCGTTGCGTAGATATATGAGAAGAGATCATATTTTTTCATGGCCATCATAACTTTGTGTCCGGCCTAAATTCTATTTTTTACTGTCATTTTTCATTGCACTTTTCAAGAGTAATAGTGATATATTGTTCAATTTTGCTCGCTCTTTTCTGTTTTACTCAATAATTTTCCATTTTGAGCTAATTAGCAATAGATAATTTAATAATAATCCAAGTGTTATTGTTAAATAAATAAATGACTACGTATTAGTGTAAAATTATTTAATAAATTATCATCAAATAATAAGAACTGAAAAACTTTTAAAAAATGTTTCTATTATTTAAACGAATATTCTTTGTACGTGATATTAATTAAATGTATTCTATATGTATACTGTAATGCTATTCATAAATTTAATTACTTTTGAAGGGAATAAACAAAATATTATAATTATACGAGTATTATACACTTTCATTTCAACATCACCATGAAATATTTAAAATGATAAATAGCTCCGTGGTAACGCATCGGACTGTGGATCATAAAGATCTTTACCCCAGTGGTTCATCCACCAATACCACCCTTGTATGTCGTGATATGACGACTGGTAACCACACTTCACGCCCAAAATTTATAATAATACCAAAATCTGCTTTGAGCAGAGTGCAACACCCGGAATTTAAAATATTATGAACAGTAAACCTAAATGTCATGGTAGTTACTGTGAGGAAAACATATGAAAATTTATTAAAATCAGTCTATGAAAATATTTAAAAATAACAACAATAATTACAAATCCAATAACTCATTGTTTATATCTGCAAGCCTACTCAGTTTCCATATAGATAATATTGGATCATTTGAATATCAGTAAAATTCCGAGAACATATAATTTATTTGAACTTTATTAAAATTAATTACTTAGAACAAAATATAAATCATGCGAAACGTCACACGGTAAAAAACTGATTGATTAATGTAAACAAATATGAGTTTTATGTCGGCAAGTTCTTTGCTAATAGAAATTAATTCATATGCACAATTAGCTAATGTGTTATCGAACTATGAAAATTTATCTATGTCATTTTAATATTATAATGCAGATATCTCAAGAAAATATTTTCATACACGCGTCACATGTATCTATATTCACAATTTACTGTCAATATCAAATTTGCATAACTTTAAAGGTATAGGGTATCCATCCAAATAAATTATTCACATAAGAAATAAAATATCACTAGAACATTTACTAATATATTATGAGCATACGACACAAATTATAAAATCAAATGCTGAAGTGAGCTAAACGAATAAAAATACGAAGTACAAAAAGTCTTGAAAAGGACTGATTTAATTACGTATATCACCATCACGCCTTTTACCCACTATGGGTATGGCACTCTGCCTGTGCAAATCTCGGTAAATGATATATTTTTACGCGTGAAGTGCGGTTACCAGCCGCCAAATTGTAGCCCCCAAAGATGTTGGAGGATCCACAATATTTTATTACAAACAGATGTAATGCGTAGTAGCGCAATGTCTGCACTAACGCCATCTATTATCATATGTTTTCCATTGGCGGGTAATCAAATTTGTAACAAATTTAAAAATAATTTTTAACCTGAAAAGTAGAAGATTAAAACCTATAGTACACGAGCCAATATATCATATTGTTTCTCGTACGATATCCAACATGAAAAATATTGTATCTTCTACTACACATCCAGTATTTCGTACGATTATGAAAACGATATGGTTTTATTTGTACTGAACTAAAATGTTAGTCCGATATCAGCGCATGTCGTCAGAATTGTAACTAATACTCGTAGCTGGACAGTTTTTAATGTTAGTATATTTAACCAAAAATTTACTTACTTTAAATGACTTATTGTACTTATTATTTCAAATTACACAACCGGCAGTAAAGTAGTAAGAACAATACCCACAGTATATAATTTTTTAACCATTTTTACCAGTTATCATCAACTGTCAAACTGTCATTTTTTTATTCACCACGCATGCGTACGTCATATTTTGAATATGTAAAAAATTGTCTCATGTACGATCTAAATATTTTAAAATTGGATCGTGTACTACTTTAGAAGAAGTTATTTAAAAAATATTGTTGTTCTTAACGAATTCTATCATTGTATAATATACATATATTTTGAAAATGCCTGTAAAATAGTAATTTCAAAGTATTTTTGGAGGAATTTTGGTTGCTAAAGTGATGAGGTTTGTTTGGATGGATACCCTATATTATAATTTTTTTTTTTCCTCTAATATCATTTTAGAACAAGGATGTATAATTTCTTTTATTAAAACGGAATAGAACCAGAGAATCCACGTGATACAAATCACCGTGTTTCATGAAAAATAAAACTCATATTTTACCATCTAACAATAAAAAGCGTATTCTAAAACACAAAGGAAAAATGAGTGCGTTGAAAAGGATGAAACTCACACACAAACATAGACATTCGTCCTGTGAATTTATTAACAGGTATAAACTGGCAGGATTTGAGATCCGTAGCCAGTTATTCATCTCCTTTCTCTTTTCTCCAGGCAGCTGGCACCTGGCAGGATACGCAGGAGTGAGCAGGACTCCCACTTGGCAGGATCCCAGGACTAGCACGTTGCTAGAGGGTGTTGCTACGAAACGTAAACGCTTTAACCCCCCTGAATACGTTGCATATGATATGCGGTTATCACTTCAACACACCAGGCTTTCACAGAGCCTCCTGAGGAAATCTTTTCAATCGCTGCCGCCGATATTGAATGCGCCAAATCTCATTTTCAACTTCCTCTTCAAATTATGTTTATTAAATAATACATCTAGCGGTGTGTGTATTTTACAGCAAACCTACCCACTTTTTATTTCCTCATTGGCTTTTTAACCAAAACATTGTTATACTTATTTATTTCGTTACAACAATGAATAACACTATGTAACAATTTTTGTTCAATCCTGCTATTGAAACTTGTTGTTTCTTACTTAGATACAAAGCTCGAAACCTTCTATTTTATCCACTCAACTCATTCCTCTGGCAACGGGATGGATAATGACAGGTAAGTGGGCGAAATTTCTTTCGCTCACTACTTTCGCCCATTCACCTGTCATTACCAAATTGACCGATTTGTAATATTGAGTATGTGGACCACAAGGATGGGGGCAAGTTCTTACAATAGCAGGATACGCTATACAACACTCGTGAAGAAACGAATTCGCTCACTTATGTGTCTGACATATGCGTGAGCGAAATTCTTGCTTTCTTCACTGGTATTGTAATATACTATTAACCAGGGGTGGGTAACCTTTTGTATAACACGGGCCAGAATAAGATTTGCGTTTCGTAGGCGGGCCGTAGTAGTTAATTAACACATTTTTGTTACTTATATTTTTGTCTAAATATACAGAATGTCCCATAACTTCAGGTACATATTAGAAGGGCATATAGTTCTTAATGTCCTGATTACGGAACAAAAAGAATTTTTGCCAGTTGCCAATTTAAATTTACCCCTGTGGATCCCCCTCCACTAACAACTTTGGGGGCTATGACTTGACGGCTGGTAACCGCACTTCATATGCAAAAATATATCACTTACCGAGATCTGCGTAAGCAGAGTGCCACACCCATAATGGGTAAAAATCGTGATGATATATTTATTTATTTATTTTTGAATATGAAGTCAAAAATACCTCGTAAAGAGTAACCTCGAACACATAAAAATACTTAGTTTCTAGAGAACTATAGATCATATAGCAAAAATTTTTCCGCCATTTTGAATTTTGCAATTTTAATATCAATTTCGTCTTCTAAAAATATCAGTTTTCTGTTGATAAAAGTATATAAATATAAGAATTTTAGTGATTTTCCATAGTTTCATGCCATAAACAATTGAAAAATAGCATTTACTGCCCAAGAACAAAAATTGTGTTACATAGTGTAATAAATTTATTAACAATAATATTAAATCTCTTATTGCTTGCTGAAGATTTCCTTAGCCATTTGCGACGTAAAAGAAGTTGTATGTATTTACTTTAATAAAGCTTGCAAGAATAAATTTCTTGTAGACGTAGAGAATCACCAACACCAAAGAATACTCGTATTCTTGTATTCTCGATCTCATTGTATTTCGTATTTGTGAGCTGGCGTCACGCTGTCTTCACAATTGCGTATTTGCCGTCGCTGTGCTGTACGCAGTACAGGGCCGGCTCCACAGTTTTGTTTCGAGAAAAATCAAAATGAGAAGTAATGAAGTGTTTCGCCATTTAAATATTAGGTTAGCAAAAAAACTGCTTAAATCATCTGGACATCAAACAATGTTTTTGTTGGCAGAGAAAAAATATCAGGCTAAATACGTGGTTAGTAAACAAACTAAATTGCATCAGCAAGTAAACACATTTAGGTCAGCTTAATATTAATGCGTATTCAAAATTAAATAGTATTGAAACAAAATTATTACTTGGTCAGCAGGTTTATAAAATTGATGAGGAACAAACTTAAACCCATAAGCTATAATATTTATGTGCTTGCATATTTAAATCATGGGCAGCTAAGAAATTAAAATGAGCTATATTCTATTTAATTGAAGTGCGAATTTATAAAAGTATCTATGTTTTTATGTGGTATGAAGGAGTTGGGCGTATGAGAAACCTCGTAGCTAGCGCAGTGACACTGGTACCCGAGAAGATAGGGTTGTTAGAATAAACGGTAAGCACCAGCTAACTAATAAATTTTACAGCTTTCCAAAATTTTATTAAATCTGACTTACGATTTGCCTCTTTGTTAGTTATATTGCTGCAAATGTATTTAATTAGGCATAGAAAAACCTTTAAAGTTACCATAGGACCGTTCAACAGACTATATTTGCTGATAGAAAACATTTTAGAGCAGAGTAAAACCTCTATAATAATCCGATAGTTTAAAAGATAGAAATAAAAATGGATCAAGCAACGTTCTCGAGGTATTTATCAACGAACGAGAGATATTCGCTGAAAAATTTTCTTGCGACATACCATAAAAATGACATTTTGAATAAATCAAATATTGAATTAACTGTTAATCGACTGTCAACAACTGTTACTCAGTAATATGAGATAATTTTCCGGGGAAATTATCGGTTATAATATCTCCAGGCCATTGATAATTACGAAATATTTTATCACAGTTACCTTCAAGCAACGTTCTTGAGGTAGTTAAATTATGAAAACTCGATGAGAAAATTTTTTGCGATAATTATTATTATTTTCATTTACATACCGTGAAAATGACATTTTGAAATAAACAAATCACAAATTGAATTAACTGTCAACAACTGTTACTTAGCAACAAATAATAATTTCCCTGGGAAATTACCAGTAATAATATAACAAGAGAGTAAGATTAAATTGAAAATAATTTGACAGATCTTTCGAAAACTGGTTGCCAGGCAATAGCCATTAAAGCCCATAGGGCTTTAATGGCTATTGCCAAATGGCAACAAGTTTGAGAAAGATACTGGAGAATTCTTTTCTAGTTTATCGAATTCTCGATTTATATTTAATTAGAATATTTTCTGATTTCTTCACCAGGCACGCTACTAAATCTTTTTTGCTCATTTTTTACTTGTGTATTTGTCAAGAAAAACAAAAAAGCTACAAAGTTATTAACGGGAATAATCACTAGCTTTATTATCAGTATAATAATGACAGAATTGGTTAAAACGCAGACACGTGACATACAATGAAACATTTCATTGGTTATCAGAAACGTCAAAAAATAATCAATGTAATTGTGACCTGTTGTTTACTTTTACACACGTGATCAGAAATAAAGGGATTTTTTTAACCAAAAAATTTTCTATTTAACTTTTTTTCTACCTTTTAGACAAACTGATAAAATATTATTGTAACATCGTTGCGTGCAGTCATCTTATATCAATAGTAACATATGCATGGTTAAGTTGCTCTTGGGGCGTAAAGGAGAAGACCGAACCTGGCTCAATGCTTTATCCCAGACGAGCCGACGTTGAACGTTGAGCGTTCAGTGTATTTGTGTTTGAGCTGAACGCTGTACGCTGTACTGTAGCTGTGTGCTGTGTGCTGTATGCTGTACCTAATGCCGACTGGAGCTGTTAGCTCTAGCTGATGCTGATATCGCCAATGATTCATTAATGCCAAGCAGAGGCGTAGAATCGCGTGGGAGCAACGGGAGCCGAACACCTACGGTTTCAGAATCAAAGACTCAAAGACTTTATCCAACAAGCGTAAATCATGTAGTTATTAATTTTTAATTAATTTACTGTGTTCCAGACAACCAGAATGAAGTTGGTAAATGGTTCAAATGAACCCGTTAAACTTAGTGTTTCAAAATGGACTGTAAGTGTAAATAAATGATTGCGAGATAGCTCAGTGGTAAAAGTGCTTGCCTCTGGTCACAGAGGTTGTGCGTTCAAATCCCGGTCAGGTCTAGAAAAACTTGGGGTACCTTTAACTTGGCAACTACAAAGCTATCGGGCACCGGCTAGTAGTTGTAACAAAGGCTTGCACCGGGTGGACAACACACATGGCAACGGAACAAAAATAGATGTCAATGTGTCTGTCCATCCTGTAGGTATATAACCCATGTGGTTGAAACTCCAAAAGTACATACATACATATGTTACTGTAAAAGCCCGAACTAAGGTAATCCCAGTAAAACCTAAGATTTACCAGCTCGTAATGGTACAGTCCGAACATTGTTCATTTTGAATGTTTACTACCATTCCCTTAGTAAATCTTAGGATTTACCTCCAAGACACGGTAAATAACATATCCTACCCTACCCTTTAATATAAAAAAAAAATATATCATCACGCCTTTTACCCATTATGGGTGTGGCACTCTGCTTACGCAGATCTCGGTAAGTGATATATGCGCCTATACCCTTTAAAAGCCCTTATATTGGTTAATTTTAAGTTTTACTAGTAAATCTTTACATTTACCTACTCATGTTAACCAATATAGGGGCTTTTACAGTACGGCATACATAAATGAATGAATGCCGCCATTTTGTTTTAATATGGCGGCCAAAATAAATGGATTTCGATTAAATAAGTTGAATTCAAGTCAATTTAAAATGAAGGATAGCCGAATAAAGTGAACTTCAAAGAGATTTAGATTAAGGTTAAGATCATTTAATAAGTAAAATTTTCAAATTCCAATTGGAAAGACAGCGTGA
This sequence comes from Poecilus cupreus, assembly GCA_963942605.1. Lineage (NCBI taxonomy): Eukaryota > Metazoa > Arthropoda > Insecta > Coleoptera > Carabidae > Poecilus > Poecilus cupreus. The sequence continues at coordinate 18,647,916 of OZ012715.1, forward strand.
GTCCTGCGTCAAATGTCAAACGGAACAAGAAGTAAGTAAAGTCTTCGTGAATATTTCCTTTGCGTCCAGAAGAAATTTATTCTTTATTAAAGTAAATAACGCAATGTTACATTGCCGGTTAATATTATATTTTCTCAGATCAAAGAAGGAGTGCGCAGAAAACTATATGTGGAGCTTAAAAGAAAAATGAGTTTTTAATTAAATTTCATCATATTCATGGAAAATGGAACGGTAAAAAACTGAAAGTTTTAATTAAATACGGAGTGGAAGTTGTGAACCCGCGAAACTGTTTCAAATGCACTACCGTCACCGTGTTTACAGCGACATTTTGCCTACGAGGACATGTCAAACACCGCTGCTTCATTTTTCATTTTTTTATAATAATAATGGACATTTTAAAACCGCCAATTAATTTATGTTTACACTAAAACGCCCCACTAACAAAAAACATTTAACTGGGAAAAAAAATCAAAGAAATATTATGTAATTATGTAGCTTATTCACTGCAAGTAATACATTCAATTATTTAAACATCTTAAGTTATTCGAAATCATTGTTATAAGTTAGCTGGATACCTAGTTCAATAGGTTTTCCTATTTGGTTTAATTTGTGAATATTTCCTTGTAATTATATTTTAAAACATTTGGTTTAATTGTCGATTGCTGCTTAGCTTTTAACAAACTAATACAGTGTGTTCGGAAAAGTATGGTGATAAGTTTAAAGTAAAACGATTCTAAAATTAATTCTAAGTCGATAATCATAATGCAAAAAAATTGTACTACCGTTAATAAAGCTACACGAGTTACTTAAAAAAATACATAAATTTGGCAACACCAACTCGAACAATGGTTATAGAAATCATCAGGTAACTGAGCAAATCGATACGAATGTTAAAATGTCAAATGTTAAATTGTTGTTTATAATAAAATTAAAAACATACTTCTGATGAGGAGGATGAGGAAGAAGGGAAGGAAGATGTGGAAGGGCTGGCAGAGGATGAAGAGGAGGAAGGGAAGGAAGAGGAGGACGGGGAGGACGGGGAGGAAGCGGAGGAAGGGGAGGAAGCAGAGGAAGAGGTGGAAGAGAAAGAGCAAGATTAGTTACATCAACGAAATTTTACACATGCTTCTTGAAAGTAAACAGCAATGATATTTCATTAAAAAAATCAAAAAATTCCCTTAATTCTAATCGTACATTTACAAGTTTGATAACTTCATGTGGCTTTACGAAGGGCCGTCCAAATTTTTGTATTTGGATTGTCGACTCAAAATTAGTCAAAGAATCGTTCTACCTGAAGCTTATCACCACTTTTCCAAACATCCTTTATGAATGTTCCTGTAAGATGTATATAATTTTCTTTTGTAAATTAAGCTCATTTTTTCTTTGAGCAATTTATATCTTTGTTCTGATTTTTTGTATTTGACCTGTAATTAGATTTTCTGACCTGTTGCTGTGTACCTACATGGAAATAAAAATAAATAAGTAAATAATCAGCAACAAAATTATATTCGGTAGCAATTTCTGCAATAAAATTAAAGTGAATGACGTGCACGTATAGAGGTAGTGATCGATTTAGCGAGCTAGCGGCTAGGGCAAGTATAGGTTGTCATTGAATACATTTGATTGAACATCTATTGAACGTTCGATACACTTCGGGAAATATCTGTTCACGGTGATGTCATGTCGTTACACTCGTATTTCGGTGTCATTCTTACGTTTTTCAATCGTTATTGTCATCCAATCATTTGTTGGAGTTCAATTTAGCATTTTTTTGTGAAGGAAATTCACAATTTATAAAATTCAGCTGATAATGCTACTGGAATGAAAGTATTTTTTTAGATCTGTCAGCAGATTTACGAGGCATGATTAATGATTTTTTTTTTGCTTGATGACAGTTCGAGTTACTAATTTATTACCTACTTATTGCTAAGTAATAAGATTACGACAAATCGATAATATCTTTTCAATACGAAAGGCTTGTTTGTGACAAGTTGTAAACAAATTTAAATATTGAATTGTATTATTACGTAGGAAATAAGAAATGGCAATATAATGGAAAGTGGATTAGAATTTATCGAACAATTCGGTAATCTAAGGAAATAAGATGCATTTTCTGAAAATTTTATATCTTGTAGCACGGGGGAACCGGCTGAAATAAAAATTGTACAAATAAACACATTTTTCAAGGTGGTAAAATTAATATTTTAATAAAATGTTGAAACGATTATATCTATGCCTCTATTGACACTTTCTCTTCAGCTGAAGCTGTTCAAATATTTTAATTTACTTTTACAATATAACAATTTAAATTTTCGCGCCATATATTAGTTGTCAGTGGTACCAACTGAAGCCCCACTTCTTATCTACAGTAAAGATATACTCATATTTCACGGGAAAACTTAATTAACTTACAAGTTTATCACTATTTTTATTGTGAAGATTAACCTGTAAATCAGAGCTAAAAATAAATGTCAACGTGAACATTTTAGCTGCGTGAAGCAACCCATCCGATCATAACTTCACATACATTTTGACACGCATGCCACTTTCATTGTTCATCGTCTCACACGCACTCACGCACACAATCTCAGCACACGAGCACGTACATTACCAGGGGTTCCCAATATTTCGGTGTAGGCGTCAAGGGCCACGCAAATTTAGGTCAAAAAGTCAAAGCTGCTATTAATATATATCTTCATTCCATTACCCAGCTGTGAGCGCGAAATTCTGCTTAGAGAAGATATGGTATATGGTAGCTGAAGTTTCTATGGTTTCATTCGGTTATAATTAATATAGGTCATTCGGTCTACAGTCAGCGTGTATTACCGAACATTTTGAATTACGCGTCAACAAAGATATTTTGTGGTATACTGTTGGTAACATTGCGCATAAGCACATGTTCTTGGATTATTCGTTTTCATACTATTATATTGGTACCATGAGTTCGGTTTTTCGGTGTTTTAGTTTCGATTTTAGCGCTGTACAATGCAAATACTTGAAATAAATGTGGTAGATAATATTTCTTTATAACTTCTAGTTTTTTATAAAATAATTTTAGAATATTGTGCAGTGCTATAACCGAGGATGAAACACTTTCCTTATAACATCCAAAAACAAAGGGTTTTTTGTTTTACGTGAAACTTGGGAAAATTTTGACATAAACGCAAAAAGAGACCAGATCAGCTTTGTAAATTCGTCAATTTTGTGTCAAAAAATCAGATAACTAAAATAACTGTCCTTCCTCGGCCTCCTTACACGCCAAACCTGGCTCCTTGCGATTTTTTCTTATTCCCAAAATTAAAACCAATGCCGAAAGGATGCAGATATCAGACACAACCAAACAAAACAAATGAACAAAGCACGGAACTCCATTTACGTGAAGTTCAAGATAAATGAAAGTTGAACTCCCTAAAATTTACAAAAACTCTCTAAATCCCTAAAGAGGTGGAAATATCCCTAGATTTTTGGATAAAAACCCTAATATGACAACACTGACTTAAAGATCATTTCAAATGAAGCTATCCAGGACTGCTTCGCAAAATGGAAACACCGCTGGGAAAACTGTATGAGTAAGGATAGGGATGGACACGGACCAATAATCTGTACAAATTAATAATAAAATGAAGAATTTATCGATTATCTTGGATATGTGTTTCGTCAACACATATGTCATTGCCCTGAAGAAGCCAAATGTGTTGACGAAACGTCGGTTTTTGACTAATAAATCCATCCATCTTGACTGCAGTCCCGAGTATTTTGTACCTCTCATTAATAATAAAGTTCGGGTATTTTCTAAGCAGTCCTCGTATCTGTATGTTGTGGGCGCATTACAAAAAAGATAATCGTTGGACATCCCTGCAACGGCAACAAACAACAACGAGCAACTCGCAACGAACAACGAACAACGCCAGGACGAAGCAACGAGAGACGCATTCAAATGTGACACTATACCAGCTCAGCGTGCAAATATAAACGCAAACGGAGACTGAGATATTGAAAACTTTGTAGACTTTAGCTTTAGCTACGGTGTACGGTGTCGTATGCGGTGCTGACTGTGTATGTGTTTTATGTGTTCGTGTCGTATGTGTTTTGTACTCGCGCGCTCTGCAGTCTGCAGTGTTTGTGTGCTTGCTTGTTGGAGGTTGCAGGTTTACAGCAACGTGTTGTGTGGCTGGATGTTAACAGGTAGCAACGCCGTTCTGTTCCATGTGTTGGACATTGGTATTTTTAACTACCAAAAGGTGGCGAACGCACCATTCAACAAAATTACTCTTTTGGAAAAAACTTCTACAAACATGACATTTTTAGTTCTTTTCTGTTCTCCTTTACTGTCATTTCTGCTTAATATTTATGTTGCATATGTCAGTTACTATAAAGTCAAATCAATAATCCAGGGAAATATCGAAATTCTAATTCGGGCATTCTTTAGCACAAAAAATAATTAATTAATTTATGATAATATTTGGGAATCCTACAGATGCCCAATTATTAGAGGCATCCACGAAATAATCTAATTTAACAACTTACATAAAGATTACCCTAGTTACATTAACAAATATAGATAGATAATAAATAATCGTCAAAAAAATACTTATTTGTTTAACTAGGTACCAAAATACCAGATTTACAGCAGAGGCTGCCATTGACAAGACGAAGCAGAAGCAATGAATCCTGTCAAAGCTATAAATCTGTATTTGGTGCCAAGTTGAACACATTATTTTTTTGCCGATTTGGAATTAATATATACCGATAATTTGTAATACATATTTTGAAGGTTATCAAACTAAGTTGCCATACGTTTGACGAACGCTTGCTATGCATTTATTGATGGTATGTATTTGCTCAGCGGTTACTATGTAAAATATTTTTACAGCCCCGGCACTCTGTAAATTGACAAGTTTAATGTAAAACAGCAGATAAATATATGAAATATTTACAAATGTAAATAATTCAGTGCACCCTTAAATTAAGCTATGGTTGAATTAAAGATGTCAATTTGACTGAATGTTTCATTATAAGTTGACATAATTTTAATTAAGGGTGCGTTTTTTATAACTATTAGTGTTATTAAAAATAAAATAAAAAACGATTATTAAATTCTTTTCAGTTCTTTTTTGCAACAAAATTTTAAATTGGTAAAACCTTACAGCGGGTGTAGAATTAAAATGTGGAGTAGAGGAATTTTAATGCTATTTTTTTGATATTGCTGTAAATTTTTACCTATTTATTTTACAGCAAAAAAAGTCTGACACCGTGATCGTGACAATTAAATACAGAAACTAGCGAGCAGATATAAATAAATGAAGTCTGCGACCGTGACAAGTATAGAACGGTGATGCCAGAACACTGCCTGATATATAGAAGTAAATATTCTATCGCCATGAAAAAGAACACAATTTACAGATACCATACAGTATGGATTGCAGAAAAAACCATAAAAAGGAAAAGTTATTATTTTAAATTATATAGATTACTTTATGCTAACATAGTTTCCGAAAAAAATCCAAAATCAATTATTATATAAAATAGACTCAAAACTTTCAAATACCAATAAAAACTAAATTAATTACTAACTTATTTTGTAGTTTTCACTTTTAAATTACATAATTTTAGTTAACAACCTTAAAAATAATTAACTATCAATCAATTGTTTTTATTGATATGTCATTTATAGTAAATATTAATAAATAAATATATCACGCCATTTACTCATTTCTAGGTGTGGCACTCTGCTCCAAACAGATCTAGGTATTATGCAATATTTAATCACGGCCTCCAAGGATGGTTAGTGGTGGAGGAGCCACAGGGTGTAAATTTTCGAAAATTTATTGGCTGTGGGGATCGAACCGAGGATCTTGTGATCCACAGTCCGATGCGGTTCCACAGAGCTATTTACCCCATAAATATTAACTTTTAATAAAACAAAATACCTGTGAGTCATAAAATAAAATGAAAATATTTCTATTGAAAAGCAGAAAGTAATATTGAATAATAAGTTTTCTTTATAGTGGAAGTAATTCTCTTATTTTACATGAATATGAAAAACATCAAAAAGACTTGTAGCAAGGAATATTTTTATAATGAAGTAACTTCATATATTTGTAAATATACGTGCGTTGAACGAAGAATGTAATAATAATAATAATAATAATAACACATTCTCAACGAAATATTTATGTAGAGGTATATGAAAATAGAAATAAAATTATAAATAAATAATATTACAATTGTGTTGCTTCATCAGGGAACTAAAAACGTACATAAAAGTTAGGTTACAGTTTTGTATAAAATACTTACAAATAGTTCGAACAAAATTTCTGTTGTAAAATTTTCACGAAAATCTTACATGCGCACTCCCTACAAAAATATTTTAAAAATCAAGATCCGGATCTTACAATTATCCGGATACCCAAATTAGCGGATCTAATATCCGAATATCCGGATATTTTGGATATCTGGATTTTCGGATAGGTACTCGGAAAATAGGCAGCTCTAAAAAATAAATAAATAGAATAAAATTACAATGCAAAAAATGCACAGAATAAAAACATAAATTAAATTTTCACAGTTTTTTTTTGTGGATGGAGACACCCTCATAAAAAATTACTTAAGTATGTAATACTATTTTATTAAATTTAGACCACTGTGCGGGATCCCAGTTATTAAGAAAGTATAATTTAGAAACACCTTGTAGTAATATCAATTAAATTCAATAACGAAGTAGTCTGAATCTTTAGTGTGGCAGCGATTTACGCGAACAGAATTTCATTTTGAAGAGCACAATTTCATTATCTGAAGTGGATCTCAATGTGAGCATGAACATAAACCGAGACCTATCTAATTGTAATTGTATGCATGATTACTAAACTCAGATCTATCCGAGTATTATATTACAATTTTCATATTTTCCGAGAGATTAGTATAATTGCTCCGTACTTATAAGATAAACTAAAACACTACGATGCTTATTTAGTATCGCATACCTAGGTCAAGCTATCATCAGGGAAATTAGAATAATTGGAAAACGTCGTCTTTTTGGATTGTACATGTATATGAGGTTGTTATATTCCAAGAATTTTCCTTTTATAATTATGTTGAGGTGACAGGTTTAGTTGTAGAACGATGAAGAATAAAAATGTTTTCAAATTGCTAGTTACCGTATAATTGTGTAATGCATACCTGTACTCCAGTTTCAAATATTTTCAATTTCTCTTTTTCCTCTGTGGCTAATTGCTAATTGTATGCCTGATTAAATATAAAATTATTAAGATATTATGTAATTTAATATTATTAGATAGACGTAGGTACTCGCGTGGGCTACACAATCATTATTACTTAGATTTTTCAATGTGAAAGCTCCTAACCTAACGGAGATAAAACTTCTACTGACCAAGATGTTTTACTTTGTGATTTAAATAGAATTTTCGACGTTAATAAAGCAATGCAACATAAATAAAAAATGAAATTGCCAGCAAAATTTTACAGTAAAATAAATGGCAAATCTTAAAACCAGAGCAGTTTTTAAAAATTTCCCAAAACAAACGAGTGTTTCCATCGTGCGTCGTTATTTCCTTAGAAATAGCGGTCGTCCGATTTTCTGCTCAGTTTAAACCGATATAAGGCCCTCAAAGCCTTAGATCAGAGCTTCCCAAACTGTGCTACGTAGGATGTTTTTACTTGAAAAACTTACTACATTGTTGAGCAATATTTTGTAACAAGGCGAACATTCAGAATACGATTTATTGTTTTACTTTTAAAACGATTTTAAAACATCCAGTTTCAAACTGCGTTTAGACTTAAATTCATCGAAAAGCGTCTTGACAGAAGTTCTTGAGTTAAATTTATTGCCACACATGTGTGAGGAACTAGATTTTTAGTTTTCATAAATAGTCGGCAAATATTCTGAAATCTCGGCTTGAGATGCCATCTTGGGGTGACAGATTTACAGAGAGGCCTGGTCGAACCCTAGATTAGGGTATTATTTTAATTAGCAGACGACTTCTCATGTAAAATTTTATTATTATTTAAGTTCATTTAATTGATAAATGTAAATACCTAAAAATATTATAATTAAATTGTACAATTTACTAAATATAAGATACTTGTCTTTCGACTAGTAAAACATGAAACTCATTAGAATTTGGGATCATAGCTGTACCCCACAGTAAAAGTAAAAGAATGTTCTTCTGCTTGGGTCTAAAGAAAATTTGAGTATTTCCTTCTTCGGGAAGCACTGGTTCATACCTAGACGGTGACCGTATCTGTGGGCTGCAGGTACATGAAAGTAACAAATGATGCAAAAATCTATCTTAGAAGTTTTGTATTTCTTGTGTTCTAGTGGCTTTGACATTTTGCTTATAACCGCTGAACGGCTGAACGTTGAGTGCTTTACGTTTTACGTTCTGAACGCTGAAGGCTGACCAATAAAATTGACTCGACCACAAAATGTCGTTTGATAGTTTATTGTTCTACATTATGCGCTTTCAGACTGCGAAATAAATAACAAAATGTGTCACCGCAAATTACCTGCATTCATAAAGGGAATTACGTTGCAACTAGATAGAATTTTAAAGTTATAAAAGAAAATATGGCGCTTATTAGGCGATATGAAAATCTAAATAATACGACACATTTGTAAAGCTGAAATATGACAATGTACTTAAAATATTACTTTTACATTCAATCATGTACAAATAAAACTTTTAAATAGATGAAAAAAGAAACTGAAAAGCGAAAAATAAAATAAATCTTTTTAGTCTTAATAATTAAGTTACTAATTCTGAGTCAGCGGAAAACAATCAACGAACTCCGATTCAAGATTAGTTACTTACATTAGTTTAGGTACTTAGTTATTAAGATTAAAAGGTTTATTTTATTTTTCGCTTTTCAATTTTTTGATAAAAAAATTATTTTTTAATTTTTTGTGGCTACCTATCAATCATCCTCTATTTTCCTACTCTTTGGGATGGATTTTTTTTTCAAATTTTCAAATCCTCCCTAACTACTCGAATAATTATACAACTATAAATTAAAAATGGAACTTGCTCGAACACTTAATAATGTATAGCCAAAGGTCCAGGACTTCGAATCTTGTCTAGAGTATGATAAAGTTTTACGAGTGGGATTGTCTAAAATAAAATAGTCTCATTAAATCCAAGTTTGTTAAATTGAAATACATATACCTGTCCCACCCAAAACATGAAACAAAAGAAATAACCAACTCAGTCATATGAGCAACTACATCAATTAAACAACAAACCGAATATGAACAAATATAGCCTTAATTAACCATTATAACTTTCAAAACAAGCTACTGCTACAGCGAATATGTTCGACAAAAACACAACCTGAAAACAGAAACAGATCTTACAATCATCAGATCGGCCACAATTGTCAGCAAACTCAGTTAACTACATCAGTACGCCACGCACACAACACACACTGCGATGTATGGTACTTTCAGGGATATAACAAGATGACAAAAATACTTATTATATTTGTATATGTTATAATTATGTTCACTACGTTATATTGGAGAGCTCTGAGGATGACAGTTGAAATAAATAAATATTTCACTGCTAGTCCTTTTGTATCGCATCAGTCGATCATCGCATCTTTTTCATCAAGGTTCCACATGACATTTGGACTTATTAATTAAGTTAAAATAAGGTTACCCGTAACAGAGACAGTCAGTCAATTCTACTGAATTATCAGTTGTTTATCGAATAACTGAAATATTCAGTAAATAACACTCAGGTCGAACTCACTCAAATACTTCACAGTTATACATAGAAAGAGTAGCTGAAGTTTCCGTGTCTTTTTTACTAACTCGATTTCTGTGGGTTTATTTATCTTTATTGAAATTATTTACAATATAAGGGACAACTCCTATACCAACTGAATCTATTGATGATCTTCGTTGAAAGTCATGACCGTGTACCTCTAAAAGCCAGCAGTACTTGTCACGGCACATATCATGTTGCAAAACAAAGCCGTGTCAAAGAAAATAACCTAGCGCTAAGTCCGACTCGCGAGTCGCGACGCAAACAGTCCAACCGGTAAATGACAAACCATTGCCTATCTACCCACGTCACGTAGGTCGTAGATACAGCGCGAATGTGGGGAAAGGGGGAAAGAGGGAAAGAGAGACCCGAACAGAAGGCGGTGACTGACAGTTGCCGAGCTGGACAACAAGATTGTCTGGGATTGGGATTGCGATCGCCATATCACCAAATCGATCATAACGCGAAGTGTGAAACGTAAGAAATAAAAGTGTACGTGAAGAAAGATGAGGACAGCGGACCTATGAAGCTGACGAACAAAACGCTATTTTTACAAATTAAATAGGTCCTTCGAGAATCCTTGGTTATGTTTTACCGGGCAGTATGCGCAAAATAAATGAAGGTTAAACCTTCATTATCAAAATCATAATAGTTGCTGAAGATAGATGTTCCATTTTTAATAATACAAACAAATTCTTTGCCCGGATTCCTGAAGCCCTAATTATTTAATTTAAAATTAATATATTTTTGGATCCTTCACACAAATATTGTAACAAAATATATTGAAATCTACTTTGTGCAATGTATAGTCCTTACAGAGTCTCGCTCTGTACTCTAGAGTCTGGAGCATAAAAGTTGACAATTTAAATATTAGTATTGATGTGGGACAAATAATAGTCTTAAACTGTTTTTGAAAGCACCCTGTGTTATTGTTGCCCCTTGCAAATATCAAAGTGATCCATCTATTTTTATTTGTTTTCCTGTTTTCCAGGGATTTCCAAATTCACTATGTAAAGGGGTAACTGCAAAAATTTATTTTTTAATTTATAAGATAATAATAAAATTAATTTATTTTGAACTTCTATTATCTTTATTTGTAGAAACACATAAACAAAATTTACGCAACGTTTCGATAACAATAATCTGCTGTCTTCATCAGGCGAACTAGTACTACTGACAAATTTCTTAACATACAAGCCCTATATCTACCGTCATAAGGATGATCAGATATAACGAGTGGTTGGTCAGCTATAACAGATGGTTGGTCAGGTTTGGCCTACCCGTTAGACCTGACCAATCACCCGTTAAACCTGACCAACCAACTGTTAAACCTGACCATCCTCGTAACACTAGATATAAGGCTCGTATGTTAAGGAATTAACTCGGAAATTAGTAAGTACTATCAGTTCGTCTGATGACGACACCGTATATGTATATACAATACATACCGTATCTTTTATGTGTTTTTACAAATACATATCTTAATGTTTCGTACAATTTTGTTCCTCTAGAACACAATACATAAAGGTCAGTTTCTTTACAAATTTAAATTATATCACAAACTTATGAAAAGAAACCACATCAATAAAATAATTTAAACGCCAATTTTCACGCTTTCTAAACAGACAATACCAAAAGTAGATATACGAAGAAATGTTACCTCTTCGTCACCAAGGGCGAATAAATTGAATTATTTAGCTAAATTTTACAAATTTAAATATGTACATATATCATTGGTTACCTGTCCACATTTTGGCAATGTCTTTTAATATAGTACTTCCATGAAGACACCCACCCAATTTGACTTTCCTTGAACCCAACTGACCATTTTTACAATTATACAGGTGTGTGGTAAAAATATTAATAATTTATTCATAAATCACCCATAACATTTGAACAATCATAGAAAAATTACTTGCGTATAATAAATAAATAAAATTATACGAATTTCCAAGAACAAATATCGCAAATTATTTCTAAGTAAATTTCAAACAATAGGCTATATAACAAGCGAGCAGACAACAAACAAAATTAATATAATTTGTTGGTCTTTTATCTGGCAATAATTTACGAACACAAGCTTAAAAAGTTAATATGCACAAACAATTGCACAATGATCATAAAATCTGTTGTATCTAAATCATGTTCAGTAAAAGTTGACTTGCATCGTAAAACTCGCAGAAGCATAGAATAATGATTTTCATAGTTATTTACGAAGACTTGTTAGTCACTGCGTCTACACCTGTGACTTATACTAATTTACATGTCACTTGACAAATTTGAAGGCTAAATACATAATGTTAGAAAATGCCAAAGAAAAAATGTAATTTATAATTCATCTGAATTCTTTCAAGTGTATCTACATGCGTATGAACAACATTTTATTGAATTCATTATAAATAAGGATATTCGTTGACAGTGACACTGAAATATTTCTAACTCAAACAAAATGGCAGCCACAATGAATGATGCCTATGTTTACTGCTTACATAAATACTACTCCTATAAATTATAGAATGCTTTAATTTCCAGTAAACACATTTTAAGAAAAATGGGCAACAGCAATAATGTTCGTCCGCTCTACAGGTCTGTAAATAAATGATTCAGTGTCTCTGATAAAAATAAGTGTCTTCAGCAACAGCTCAAACAGGTTTGATTGGTAAATTAATTACTAATGAAACTAGCTCATTTTCCTGTCCGGTATCAAGTAGCCGTGTTTCTCAGTTGTTTGCTTTTGTAACGAATCACAGCGAGATGTTTTTATGTTTAATTTCACAGTTTGTTATTCGTAAGCAAGTAGTAACAGTCATTAATGATACGTACAGGGTGTTCCACAAATATTACGCTCATTGTTTGTCAATTTTCTATATTCAATTTATTGTATATTTTGTGCTCACTTTTTGTTTTTTTTTTTTTGTAAACCTAACCTAAAAGGTTATGTCAGTTGCTGCATTATATTACTATTTACATATGATAATTCCATACAGCTGGAAAATAAATATTTTTTATTATTAAATTTATTTTAATTAAGGATTGTTTCTGATGCTAAACTAATTATGTTAAAACTAAAAACGCGACTTTTAAACTTGTATTAAAAGATTTCAGATATTTACATATGATAATTCCTTTTCTAGGGCAGCTGAAAACCAAATATTTTTAATTATTAAATTTAATAAATTTATTTTAATAAGGGCTGTTTCTGATGCTAAACTCATTATTTTAAAACTAAAAACGCGACTTTTAAACTTGTATTAAAAGTTTTCATTATATTTCATTCATCAAATTATATTTCACTCAACACAAACTCTTTGACAAAATTGTACAAAAAATTGAGCTTGTCATTACGCTTTGCCAGAATAAGAAAAAAACAAGCTGTATCTCTGTTATGCTATTATAGCTCTATTGCCTTTGTTTCGGCATTTTCCGTCAAGTGTCAAAGATTTTGCAACAAACCAATTATCGAAGCTTATGTATGTGTACTACTTTTCAAATTAAAATTCGATTAAAATTTCTAAAATCGGACACACCCACGAAAATTGGGTTATTTGTAATTAGTTTATTATAGTTCTAGTCATGTTATTATTTATTACTTAATTCGTTTTTGTCTAATGTTTTTCAATTAGTATGTTTTTTGATTGACTGCAGTATTTAAATTGTCCAATTGATAAACATAAAATGCAATTTTTAATTTAAATATACACGTAGTGTGTCCATTTTATCACGGCCAAATTTAATTAGTAGTTAGCTGACATTAACTAATAAAAATAAATTGAAAATATACACAACTCCTTTTTTGGTGATTATAGATTTTACTTGCAATACGATTTGAATTATTTACCTTCAAGAAAAATTTGAAACAACTGAAAATAAACTGCCTAAAATCAAATCAAATCATAATTTTTTAACACTATATGATTAAAAAATAATTTCCCCAGTCTGAATCGATCCCCATAAAACGCTGCTAACAATGAAACCCGAAACAGTTTAAAAAGATTACCAAAATAAATTATTTGAAACAAATTATCATTTTATGCTACACAATCACGAAATAGGATCACAGGTCAGTTTCTCTGGGTATAATATGCTCACTGGTCGGCACGAAAGTCAGAGAGGTAAGTAGACGCCAGTGGTTCTAAACCAGCGGTGCATTTATCAATTGTTCTTCTTTACTGTATTATTTGAAATGTTTGTAATACTCTAATTCCATTATATAGAATTGAAATGTGGCCTAAAGGGATTTCAATGCTATTTTTTATAGTGCTATATGTTGCTATCTATTCACTTTACAGCAAAAGTATAAATACAAAAGTTGTTTATAACATAAAAATGCAAGCAATAAGACTCAAATGTTTACCCAAATATTAGTATATCAATATATGTCCACCAAAGTAAAATTAAAATATCTGACACTTCAGAAAACAGATTTAAATTTATTTTTTATGGTGTATTATTTTCTGTAGAAATTACGTAGAAGATTGTAATGCTATAATGGTGATTTTGAGATTTCTTTATTATTATTATTAATCATGTAGGTTCCTTAAAGGAACATAGGGCACCGATAAATAACCCCCGGAAATCCAAGAAAATTCATAGGTGTTTCAGGAGCAGAGAGAAAGAAGAAGGTTGCAAGCCCTGTTTTGTTTGATCTTCTTCTCCTGAATTTATTTTCTTTACTATCTTTTTCCACCTCTCTTTATGTTTTGCTTTTCTTCTAATCTCGCTCCAGGTTTCTCCTATGTGCCTCCTCCAAGTTTTTGTTGGTCTCTCTCTTCATCTTTTACCTCTTAACTAAACTAAGAGATTTCATTATTTTCTGTTAAATAAATAAATATATCTAAAATTGTTTTATGAATTGTCTAATATTTTTCGTTTTTGTTTAATATTCATGGTTGTGTAACAATTTTTGCAATAAACATTAATTTTAATTTGTTTGATATATCGTGAAATACTAATATTTAGATAACCAAATGGACTTTGTTGTATGCACTTCTAAATTCTGAACAACTTTTTTATATACACTTTTGCTGAATAGTGTATAAGTAAAAGATACAGCACTATAAAAAATTAGAATTGAAATCCCTATACGAGACATTTCAATTCTCCATATTAAGTGTACTTTTAGTAGTTTGTGAGAATAATTTATGAATACTATATATAATCATTTTGTATGATTTAGTTCTAGAATATTGTTGTCTTACAAGTTCCGAAACTATTTGGGACTGCTTTAATATACTAAGAACAATTCCACAGGCCCACAAGAGGCTTATTTAGGGCCTTGGTGGGTCCAGTTTTCGATAGTCTACCTCTGCTCTACGAGTGCCCAGTGCCCATTCCATTATGGGCCGAACATGATTAATGACACTCGAACCTGACCAGAGATCTATAGGTCTGTGCTCCAAAACCAACTGAATTACTTTCAAATTGTTTCGCAGTACTTTGTTTTAAAATAGTTTTAATATATTCTATTTAACATTATGTTCAGTATATTATTTTTAATTTAAATAAAACTTACATAATGTAATATATTATTTTAGATAAAATATCATTTACACAAGTAAAATTATATGAACTGTCACTCAATGTTAAATAATTGATCATAGTTACTTGATTCATTCATGCATTAGAACAAATTAATGTTGATCCACAAATCAGCTGATCAATGGTATGTTGGTGAATTCGATTGAAAATGATACATTAATTCATTTTTAATACTTGAAGCGATCTCAGAACATCTAGGAAAACTTGTTGTTTTACATGTTTTGAAAAAAAGCAATGAATAACAAGCAGTTTTTTTTTTAATTTACAACATATATTTGTTTACACATTTCTAAATAATAATTAATATAAAAACCAGAATCAAATAATTTAATATAAAAACTAGCATTTAATAAAAAAATAATTATTAGTTAAATGAATAAAACTAGTTTATCTGCAAATAAAAAAAAGTAACAAGTTTAAATGGTTGAAACTGACCTGAACTAAATTTGACAGGGGTCAAAATTATTTCTGTGAATTTAGATACCCTGTTATTAGGAAATGTTACCTGCTAAGTTTAAAATAATACACCTAATCACGTAATTATGTATTTTTAATAATTTGGGAAAAATTATATATTTTTTAATCAAATTCAGAAGAAATTTTCACGAAAATGTTGTATTATGTATAGGTAAATAATAATTTAACTATATACAAGAGAACGGTATCAAAAGTTTCTTATTTGTTATCAACCAGAATATTTTCTGCAAAGATTGAATTTTGTACAGATACAGAGATGCTCAAATTATTTTCAATCAGCATCTTGGTTTATATTTCTAACCGACGAAAAAAGAAGGTTCTCAAGTCGACGTGTATATTTTTTTATGTATGACCACGCATAACTTTTTACAGAGTAGTCTGATTTTGATTATTCTTTTTTATTAGATAGGATATATCTCGAAGTTAAAATTTGAAAAAAAAAATTACATCCCTTAGAGTAGGAAAATAGGGGATAGTTGTTCGTCACCAAACAAAATTAGTTACATTAGTTTAGGAGATTAGGTATTAAGACTAAAAAGGTTTATTTTATTTTTCGGTTTTCAGTTTCTTTTTTCTTCGGTATAATTTTTTGTTAAAAAGTTTTTATAAAATAATGAAGTATGTCAACATATTCTTCAATAAAATTGTGATAAATAATTCCAGCTCATCACCAAAATCTTTCAGAATCCATCCTTGACTAACCAATGTCCGTGAACATAGAATCACGCCACACAATGGCTTGAAGCACAGTTCCCATACAAAAAAACCGACGGCCGTAGACAGAACTACGATCCATGTTATTTTTATACAAGTTCCTATACATGAATATTATCATATGCTAATTCGTCTACCTGTCACGTGCATTATTGCTTGATTCTTGTTCGTTGTACGCGCATACTTAGAATTAAATGTGAATTGTGAATGCGAAGGAATCTTTCGTTTGCTTCGAGAAGATTGACGTTTGTGTACTTTCAACAAAATCATTGCGAAAGGTGGTTACATTGTAATTGCTTTACAAATTGTAAATTACCGTAATTAATAATACCTGCGCTAAATTTAATGTTGATATTTTTAAATGGCACGCAATTAACTACTCAGTTGTTCAATCTATTTCACTTAGACTGCTCTCTTTTTAACGTTGGTTTCAATAAAAGGAATCGCCTTGTTGCTGCAAAAATTGAAAGTATACAATATGATATTTGGAAAAATGGTGAACGAATCCAACAGTTGTTATAGCAGCTATCAGGTAACTAGGAAAAGCAGTACGAATGTTAAAATTTTACATGTTAAATGTCAAAATTAGATGTTAAAATCTGTATAGAAAAATGAAAATTCCGAATAAACATATTTTAATTGAAGTGAATAAGTTATAGAGCAACCTTAAATTAACACATTTAATAAACCTAACTGGAAAGATTTCCGTTCAATTATTATAATTATGCTCACTCATAAATAATTCTACAGCACCTCCAGGTAAGTATAATAAATTTAGTATTTGGTATAATTTCCATTAAATCAATAAATCATTAAATCCTGTCTATTCTCGCATAATAAACAGTTACCTAATTGATGAGCAATATGCTATTGCTGTTAGTTCATGTAATATGTCATATATTAACCATTCATACGTACATGTAATGTGCGCTTGTTTACGGTATGCACCAATATAATAAAAACAAAATAACTAACCTGTATTTCGTGCACCAACTCCTGCTCGTCCAAGAGGATGATCTTGCAGTGGATTGACCGAGGCGAAGAGCAGAAGCAGTCCATCATAATGAAGGAATACTAGAAAAGAGAAGAAGAAATACTTTAAGAACTAAAACTTATTTAACTATTAATAATAATAAATTTCAATTCAAACTTTCAATTCCTCATTACATCTTATTAAATACATAAAAATGGTTTTCGGTTATTTATTAGAGGAAAGTAACCAAATATGGAATAGGATCCTAATATGGAATAACGCCCTTTCTCTAATATTTATTTAGATTTTTATACAATTATTATACTGTTAATTAATTTTTAAAACATAAGATTATTACTAAGTTAAGCGAAAATGTATGACTGATTATGAATACTCATAAATGTTTTTAATTTGTGCAATGTTAAATGGTGGTATTCCATTTTTGGTTACTTTCCTTTATTACTATTATTCATTCAACTAATATTTAAAATATCGTAACATATACTTCAACTGTTCACAGGTTAAGAACAAAGTCATAAGATAAGTATAATTTAGGCATATAAGTAAACGACAACAATAACAGTATTTTGTTTCAACATAAATCTAAAAACTTAAGGAGTCCATTATTTAGTCTTAATACCATAGCACGAAATACAATGGCTGGTACCACGAGCTCTGTTTTTGATGTTCAAAGAAGTGTTCAAACCTCGGTTTTACCGCCGCTTCGAATGAATAGAACTTACAGAGAAATACCTACCACATTTATTTATAGTATTTTTTTGTAAAATAATTTTAGAGCATTGTACAGCGCTAAAACCGATACTTCTTTTAAAACACCCAAAAACAGATCTCGTGATATTAGTCTATATGTTCTATTTTTCGATAAATACATATGCGATTCATTATTCATACGACAAGAAAACATTGTTCATCATTTAATATTAATCGAAGCAGATAGTACTTGATACAGTAGGAGAAACGTTTCCGTTTGTGCTTTTAAGTACAGTAAGTAGCTACTAAATATCAGGTCGATAAGCGTGTCTATAAATAAGTTTATGTGCGATTTACAGTTCAGTCTCTTGCTTTGGCGTAAATGGCAATTAATATGCAGGTGTAAATAGTAAATAATAAATGTATGAAATGAGTGTTTGACACCTATTGCTTTGCAACTGCCAGTGACGTGCTACATAGTTCCCACTTAAAATCCTTCAATCTTAAAAATTAGTATAAAATGATAAGACAAATAAAAACAAGCAAACAAAAATTTACAAAAAAAAAATTAAGATTCGTAATAAAGATACAAAATTGAGAATGTACGGAATGATTGTAAGAGCAATAACAATGTACGTTGCTAGACTATTATAATGGCAAAAAAAACGAAGAAGATTTCAGAATAATGGAACGCAAAATAATAAGAACATTATTAGGACCAATATAACAAATCAGGAAACGAATACAGAATAAGAATGAACCTTACAATAGAACAGATAGCTTAGATAATATTAAGGGCAGTAGGAAAGGATAAAGTTAAATCAGTAGTAGGAAGAAGTTAAGGAGGTAGACCCAGATCATCATGTCTAAAAGAAATAAAAGAATATTTAAAATAGCAGGAATTAAAAATTGGCAAAGTAAAATAAATGGTAGGAAGATGTGAAGCTACAAGGATTTAAAGAAAAGATCCACTCCAACAAAATGATCTAAAGAGATTCATGAGAAGCGGTGCAAACAATTTTGTATCGAAATATTTCAAAGTTCTTCACATAGAACATATGGCTTGGATAATATGAAGAGCAGCAAAAAAGGATACAATTAAATCAGTAGTAGGAAGAAGTACAGAAGGAAGACCCAGATCATCATATCTAAAGGAAATAGAAGAAGATTTAAAACTGCAGGAATTAAAAACTGGCAAAGTAAAACAAAAGCTAGAAAGAAGTGAAGAAACCTAACTACAAAGATTTAAAGGAAAACTGCGACTCGAACAAAAGGATCTAGAGTATTCTAGAGAGTTTCAAATTTGATCCTGCCTGATATCATGTTTATTCTGCAGTGATTAGGGTAATTATTTAAATATGCCCCTACCGAATATAAAATAGCACACGGCACTGACAAGTACCGATCGCTGACCAATGCAAAGCGCAATGACATCATCAATGTATTGAATCCAAGCAGCAAAAGCAAAACGTATAAGCACGAGTACCTACACTAGAATTTCCATAAGCAATGTATAGCCTGAAATAACCTATGTCTAGTCCCGACTTTCATTCCTATATTGACATCACAATCATGACGGATCATACGTAGAAGCCGAATACATGCATTGTTTATATTTCAAAGCTGCCTTCTCTTCTCATAAATATTATAACGTGTCTTGTATTCCGATTTTCTAGGAACCTTTCAATATTAAGAACCATTATTATTTTTCTTACAAAACTGTCAATACTGGTTTTAACCCTGGAATGCTACATTGGGGCCTAAGAAACTCCGCGATTCTCATCTAATTTTTCAGTTTTTTTAATCCTAACCAAATATTCAATGTAATATCTCTATGTGTTGGTTCTCACAGTACCAAAACAAACAAGTTAAGATTTGGCAAAATGGTGTGTTTTGAATAAAATGATTCAGAAAGGTTATTAAGTATTTAATGTCTTATAAACATAAACAAATAATCCATAGATAAAATCCCTAGCAAAATTACATCCGATTATAGGAAAGTAGTTTCGTTAGGGTTTCCTAGACCCCAGTGTGTCGTTTCAGCTGTGAAACCAGTGTGCCTGTCTGGGGTTAAATATGAATTTAACAGATTCATTTTGGTATAAGGTTACTACCACTTCCTTATGCTATATAAATAAAATAATTTGCTTTAATAAAAATGAGGAAAACATTGTAAAATATTTTTATTTATAAAGCAATAAATAAATCGTTAATTTGGCGAAATTTTATTACAAAGTTCCGAAGGCAGGATTAAAATGTCAAATTGATTAGTTTTTTTTATTGCTTACTACTTCAGGTTTGTATCAGATAAGCAAAAATAACATAAAATAAATTATCCTTAATACTTGAAATTTATCAACTCTAGTATTTTAAGACGTACGCCTACAAATAAATAAAAAAAATTTTGTTTGAATAATTGTTTATAAATTATAATAAAGAAATTAAAACAGTAAACCGAATATAGCAAATATTAAAATTAATTAATTAACACATTTTAATGGAGTATTTATAAAATATAATATTTAAACGAGATGTTTAACACTGATAAGATTTTTTTCTGAATACTATGTGAGAACTACTAAAAGACACCTCCCACGAATATTAAACTTGTTTCTTTCCAGTGGCGTGCCAATATATTTTTTCAATTCTTTTACATAGCTTCTTAATCAAAAAATACCTTTTGGGGTATTGAATTACTGGACATTAGTAAATAATATTGTATTAATTACTGTTCTTTGTTTATTAAGAATGTCGCAAAGTTAGATTTAAATGTCTTTATTTATATAAAACAATGTTTATTAGTTAAACTACTGGTAAATATCATAAAAATTTACCTTTCGTAATGACATAAATTTTATGACGTAAATAAAACCATAATCAAGTAAATACTTTTTATTTTAATAGGTCCTTAAAGGAATTTTATTGTAACAAGAAATATTGTAAAGATAATCTAAGACTATTAAAATTTAAAATTTAAAAATGTATTAGAAAATTATTTCTGTACGTATTGGAATTTAATTTTATTGATAATGAAATTTGATACTACTGCTTTTAAAATTAAAATAAAGAAAGAGAAACCAGCATAGATTATTGAAAATACATAAATTATATCTATTAATAAATGTCAATTTATAAATTAAACAGTAAATAAATATTTTATTACACACTTACATTATACCGTTAAATATGATAATAGCAAAACGAAGCAGAGGTTTCCAACTTCAAGTCAAAACGTAAAAATAAATATGTTTTGTGAATAGATCTTAAAAATTGAAATTTATCTTCATTAGATATATGAAAAAGATTAACGCGTAAAATTATCCTTAGTGAAATCCTGTGTAAAGACTTAAGCAAACCTAAAACAGTTTGATTAAGAAAGAGAATTATGATAGGCTGTATTTACATTTATCCTTTGGAAATGTAGACGAGCGCAGAGAACGCGCCATGTTTCTTGTTGCTTTGACGCTGAATTAATTTTGGGACGAGAAAGTACTTAGCTGTTTAATTTTTTGCGCATCCCTTTGTTGTTTCAAATCAATATTAAATTAATTCTATCATTGTTCCCAATCTTTGCACTTTTTACATTTTTCTTTGTTTGCCTTGGTTTTTCTTTTGTTCATAATTAATCTTCTATTTAAGATTTCTTTAGCCACAAGATTAAGATTTTCGTTTCAGACATAACCCCTTATATGAAAACACAAAAAATTCTTGGGACAGCTACTTTGTTCATCACCAGTAAAATGTAATTGCACTAACCTCTAGTATTTGGAACAATCAATAACTCTAAATTTGATAATAATCTGAAAAACTAATTTCTAAAAAAAAAATTTACGAAACTTCTTTGGTACCTACCATACATCTTCTAAATATGTTAATAGAAATCAATAATAATAATAATAGTAAATATTAGCTTTTAATATGACTTGATGTTAAAAATGGATCTCATGTCATGTACTGCATTTTTAATTGATTATAAAATATTAATAATATAAAATCCACAGCGAATAGAATTTTGCATATTTGAATCTATCATATTTAACTTAATTAAGCTAAAAAAGTTTATTACATATATCAATTTGTATACACGATAATAATTCGTGTAGCAAAATTGTATTTAATTGTTTTATAATTAAATATTTTGTAGCCGGATTAATGATATTAAAACACATATTTAATGTCAAATCTCAACTGCGCAAATTCACTATTGACATTAATTCATATGCAGACTAATTAAACTTAAATATTATTGGAATTACATGTTTCTAGGTTGCTTATATGAGTAACAAATAATTTTTAATATTTATTTATATTTACAGATCAATTATTTTCTGTGCCTCTACCTGAAATCAATGAATTTCAAATGAAATTATTAATTACCAATTTATTGCATTCCATGAAATTTATTTTCCAGAAAAAAATCTGCTCTACAAAATTAATTAGAGAATAAATTTGAAAAACTGAAAAACAAAGTTGGACGAAAACAATTCCTGCGTCGTACGACATTTTACCCAAGATAAAATATTTCAATGCTTCCAATTAGAGAAGAAAGACAACAAAAAATACTAAAGTATACAATATTTTAATATTGCTAATGAAAATAACATGTACGTATATAATAACCTTTATTAGAATCGAAATCTAAGAAATTGTTAATTTTGCGGTAAACAAGTAATCAGACTGTTATTACGAATTAGGAAATTACCCCTAATTTGTAATTTGTTTTGAAACTATTCTTAAAATTGCAATGCACCGACTAACTCAAATGCATAATATAGTTTTCTATTTTTATCTTAATTTTTTTCCTCTGAAATAATTTATATATTGTGTAAATAATTATGTTTATCAACAGAGTAAATTAGAAATAATGATATTTATATATCACAATGAGTTTAATTAAAAATATTCAGTTGACTGAAGTACCGTCCATATATGAAAAATTAACATACGCTGTAAATATTAATTACTGTAAAATAATTTTAATTATGTATTTAGAGTTTTTATTTCAATCATTTAATTAATTCATTCGCAGTCTTGATATGAATAATACCAATTAAAAATAGAAAAAATTGTAATTACATCTGCGTTAATTAAATATTTTCAACACTTACTGAATTTAAATATTGATCAAGTGAACTTTATTATACACACCTACCTATGTTAATCAAACTAAATTTTGGTTTGTAAAACTGAAAACTGTTTTGCAAATAATAACAAATTTCGCTAGTTCATTGTCATACAAAACAAACATGGAACCGTGGAATTGATTTATTCAATATGTACGAATCATTTTGTTTCCGTGTTTTCAAATTTCTGTTCCGTGACTTGGGTAAACAATTTTCGTTATGTTGATACCGAACATTTATATTTAAGTTAAATATTTTCGTTATCTGAGATGTTTAGATTCTCTTGGATTTCCGAAATGTTTATAAACTTTCTGAAGTCTTATAAAGAAAAACAATGCTCTGAGATTTTTCTTGCGGATATTATTACTACATACAGAACGACCTATAATTTATTCTTACATTTTAATATACAGAATTAACATTGAGCCAACAAAACAAATATTTTTAGATATACTTTCCAGATGTTTTATGATTTTCATAATTCACTATCTAAAATTTTTACCCGTCACAATACCTCCCTTACATATACAGGGTGTCCCATACCACCTCACCGTGTTTATCGTATCGGCTTTAGGTTTATCAATGTGTTCTTGTAAAATTTATCTTAGTTAATCTGTTTCGCGGTTCTAAACCCCCAAAAATAATGGTGAAAAAAACGTTCTTTGTGATTATAGCGCCATTTGTCTCAGTAGAAAAAATGTTCCAAATAAATGGTCCACATAAGGGTGGTCGCGGGTGATTTAATTTTGGTGTCATTCGATAGAGCACATCAACATTAACATGATTTCATATCGTATAGTTTAAAATTTTTTAGCCCCTGCATTACAAAACGGGTACGAGTGGTCTGGGACATTCTGTATGTGCGGGAAGTAAAAAGTCGTTATTAGAAGTAAAATTAGTATTCATTTATATTTAAAAATTCAAGAGACACCTTTAATTCCCAACTCAATTACTTTTTCATTGCCACTTGATATATATGTGCGAATATTTCTATTTGAAAAACCTGCTTATCATATTATTTTGTACAAATATTCCCAAAGAAAATTAAATGTGCAATATATGAATATAACCTTTTGATGATCTGATTTCCCTAGTTAATTCCACGTGTCAATATTTTCTTTGAACATGGTTTACGAAAATAAGTTTCATTTTAAATACTTTATGAAATGTTGACTTCATATGAAGCAATGAAAAACTTGAGTTACATTAAGTGCTTTGCCATTTCGGCCATTCCAATTTCAACCATTTATACAAATTTTTTTCAATTTACTATAACAAATTTAAATAAATATATCATCACATCATTTCACTTTTCTGGGTGTGGCACTCTGCTCAAAGCAGATTTCGGTATTATGATATATTTTCCAAGGATAGTAGTGGTGGAAGAGCCAGTCCGATGAATTACCACTGAGCTATGTACACCATTTATAAACAAATTTAGATTAATCATTATGAATTTTCCGTAAATATTCAGTATTCATTTAATTGTCAAATACAGTTTATGAAAATTTTTATCAAAACGAATTTTCTTACACAATAAATTTCAATTAACGACTAATACCAGATTAAGGAAAAATAATTTTTTCTAGTATACCCAGAAAATAAATAGTGCCGTTCAGTTAATGTAACTAAGTAATAAGTTAATTTTCGCGCATCCGAAGAATTCAGTCAAAACAACTGAATACTTCAGTAATGTTTACTGAATATGGTAGTTCAATCGTTCTTTTCTTTATTTTGACGTATAAACCTATTAATGTCCAGAACTATTTTTCTTTAAATATTGATTTTATATTTCTGCATTTTGGCAACTTGTAAGTATATTTATGTATAAAATATTTTACATTTAAGTATACAGAGCAATATCAAAAACCTGGTATAGTTTATCCACTTTGAAATGCCATAGGTTCTCAGTTATACATAGTGTATTATATAGAACCATTATAGTAATACCAAGCAAATAATACTATAAATACTATATTGGGCGAGATGAGAATGGGTGAAATGTGGACTGCCAATATGCGCTGCTTCGTTGCCCTTTTTATTGCAGGAAGCAATTGGAAAATACCTTTCCTCCTTGTTTTCAACTTGAAATTTCATCTTGAAATAAAAAGAAAAACATTCCGGCTATTGATTCTTATCAACAACGCATAATTGAATGACTTTTCAAAGACCGATAAAAGATTTTTGTTTAAGTAGCTATTTTATATAATCGGATTCTTTTAAGTACTACTAATCCATATCAAAAGTTAACATCCTTTTTTTCATTTGAATTGTCGCCAAAAGGTTGCTATTAGACATTCTACATTTCTTTGTTTGTTTGTTGACAATATTCAGTTTAGAATCTTGTCGAGGAGAAACCTTTTAACACTGTTTTAGTTTCAATTTATCTATTGATAAAAAATAAGTGGACTACATGACAGAAGATTTTAAATATTTTATCTCCGCAGTTTTCCACTTCATCGAAAATAGAAGAAAGATGTACTTTGTAATAGCAGATCTTTTAAAATATGTAATCTATTCATTATTGATTTAAGACAGTTGGACACCAGACCCATGCCATTTTATTTTTATATAAATTCTACGAGGATCTAAAACTTTCGGAACTTTCGTGAAATTAATTTTATTCAAGTTCTACAACTTTATTTACTGTCGTCATATTGGACGCAACATTTTAAATTTAATTAAAGAACTGAATTGGAACGTCGCTGAACAGAAATTTAAGAATTCTCATATGTCAATTTTTTCTTATAAGATTACTAGAGGACCCGGTAAGCAGACGTTGTCCTGCCACAGACCTAGCTAGCAAAATATATTTCTCCGGACTATAAAATTCCGGTGTTCGTAATTCTTCTGCTCCTAAACGGCTTGGTCGATTTTGATGATTTTTTTGTACTTATGGGGTCACCAGGATGGTCAAATGGTAAGTCATGAATATACACCAGGAAAATAAATTTAAAAATCTGGATCTCGACAACAGCGCCACCTACTAGAACCAATTGTAGCTAAGAACCATCAAGGTGACCCCATAAGTACAAAAAAAAAATTATCAAAATCGGTCAAACCTTTAAGAAGGAAAAAATCTATCGCACTAAGAAATGGACAAATAGGGTGATTACGTATTTACAGCTTATATTAAAGATGCAGATATTAAATAGCTTCAAACTTTTATTTGAAACATTTAAAACACCAATGATCGGCTGATTCAGTCTGCAGTTACCCGCCTGTATATCAACTAGGTAGGTAATACTACAGATGCAACAGATTTGGTCCCTATTCGTAATGTCATCCGGCACTACTATATTCTGTTTGGCAAAAAATTACGCTCTCAGACAGAATATTTTATTTTGTACTTCTCATATACCTAATTAAAAGTGTTTCATTAAGGTGTTTTTGTCAAAACTATGTTTGATGTGCAGTCTTTAGTGGACGCCAACCAAAAAGATAGAAAATTTTAGTTTCTTTTTCGTATGTCTAGGTCGTAAAATCATAAATAAATGGATAAGACGGCAGCAAATTGAAAATATCTACCATCAGGGCTGTTCTAAAATAAAAGATACGCCCTTCCGGCTGATAAAAACCAAAGGCAACCACTAAAAGCTGGAAATGTGAACGTGTGGAGCGAAACAAATGTGATATTGTCCGCAAATTTGGGCGCAATTTGTCGGAGAAAAACCTCGCTCGAGAATTGTAAGATACGGGATGTCTCATGCACTTGCTACACTTTTAAATTAATGAAGTTTACATGAGCACGCATTTAAAATGTCAGATTAACAAATTGGGAACACGATGTAGGTGTCGAGAGTACAAATTTGGATAACTCTCCGACCCCGCCGAATTTTGTTCCACGTTTAATTGAAAGCATCAATCTCGCACTGCTCAAGATAACGCTTAGTCTGGGTTCTTACGTTTTAGTCGCAACGCAATTTCCTTATCATTTTTTGCCCTTTGTTGCGATTTTCTGCGATAGATTATCAGCGACGCTCTATCACTGATCATTAACAGTTTAATGTCCGGCGATTTGTTACTACCACGGTTTCGAACACCGGACTATCTAGTACACCAGCAGCAGAGCGGGATAGGATCACACCGACATTCTGTTCTAATCTTCGTAATCTAACACCTGTCTTGAGCGTACTTAACCTACTGCTATTTTATCGAAATGTGTAAGTAATGCTGCTGTATGTTGTTTGGCAAGAAAATTTTAATACTGTACTCATAACCTACAAACTCAAGCTGCTATACGAGGCTTGTCTGAAAAAACGAATGGAATATGGGTTTCTGATAAGTACCATGACGAACGAGTCAGCATTGAAATTGTGCGTATTACCCGTTATTAAAAGTGAGAAGTAACGCATGTTCTAACAGAATAGGCCTTCCGAAAGAAAAGGGTAATATTTTCAACTCTTTTAATGTCCTTTTCCAAAAGTATTTCATGAAGTGTTAACGCGACAGAAATACCAGTTTACATCATGTTTGAAGAAATAGCGGTAACTTTGTAACAACAATCTTTTTATATTTGATTTATGCATCCGTCCGACAAATTTTACGATTTAACAAGCAGTTAAAATTTTGGTGCATTCCCTCACGGAAGTACCTAAATTGGTTAGATCCGATCTTTCCAAAATTCATTTCGTCCAGTTTCTTTTCAATATACAATTTTGATACATTTACACTTGCGGGATTTAGGAAGTATTTCCCAATTACAATTTGGAGGTAGGGTAGTAGGTAGTAGATGATAGTATGAGGTCTGCACGAGTGATGTGAGTGTTGAAGTCTTGGTAGCGGTGTTTCCGGCCTGTCGGACGTTTCGAAGCTGACGGCCAGTAATTGATTGTGGAATGTCAGTGGCAGGGTGCAGGTGTCATACAGCCACGCCGGATTACTCGAGCCGGACAACGTGCTAGTGACATCTCGATCGGAGCTGGACAGGGACTTCTCGAAGCACAATCCGCGCACGAACACAGCCACAACAACAACAACAACAACAACAACAGAGCAATAGCGTCTTGATCTCACCTTTACGTAGCGCTGACCAATTAAAACTTCCTGTAGTGGATCTGATACGATGCTATGCTAACGTGGAATAACGGACAAGAACAAGAAGTTCATTGTCTCGCACTTAACACTCGATGGAAAACACGAAAACGTCAAGAAGACCGAAGGTAGAAGGGACCCGATGAAGAATGGTTCGAGAACGCGGATGATTGAACCGGGGCCGTTCAACTCGGCGCGCGAGACTACGACACTACGAGCGAACGGAGCTGAACAGGGCTGACGAAGCGATCGCAGCGGATGCCGGAGTACAACTGGCGGTCTGGCGGCCTGGCGGACAGACGGTGGCGATGGCGAGTGGCAGCGGAGTGCCGTGAGTTCGAGTTCTCGCTGCCGGCTAGCGACTGACACTGAACCCGACCGCTGCTAAAGGTGCGCCTTTGCGGCAACCACCTGTCACGCTGCACGCTGCACGCTGCAACCAGCTGCAACCACCCAACTAGCTGCATTCACCCGCACGGCGCACGGCCCACGGCGACGAGCTCCACCATCAGAGATCGACACTATCTCAAGGTCGAACAATTATGACCATGCGATTGTGGTACTCACTTCACAAGCCTAGTATAGCATCTACAGAGTGTCCCATAACAAAAATTGTTTTCGATAAAAGTAACTTGGTTTTTGACGCTCTATCCGAATGTGCAATAAAAAAATAGGTGTTATCATTTAAGATTTTTAGGGACCTTGCAATTCCCGCTCCCCAACGTGGGTGGGTTCATTTTTTTTACTGGATTAGTTGTCCTCCTCCAAGTCTTTAAACTTTTAGTCGGTACATTTTTTCATTCGTTGCATATTTCACGAGATATTCCATTTGATAAATTAAAATGGGACAACCTGTATAGCTTTCCCATATATATGTGCACTCAAGTGTGACATAATAAACAGAGAGTTTTAACTGGTACTACTACTTTTAATAATAAATAGATAAATATTTATTGGCTTGTAATTAAGTGCCACTCAGATAATCCAATACATCACACGTACACTGTTACACGAAAAGAGATAATTTGTAACAAAAATGTCACAAAAATACATAAAATATACTAAAACGAGCATGTTACATAAAAAGTATTAAAATAGGAATGTTTTTCGGCGGAAAATAAGCTCGCTTGCAAGTTTAAAGTTGAACGAATAAAGTGACTCATTGTTTTGGTACTGTAATATTGGTAACATGAATAATAAATTTTGTGCATGCGTGTGACATTTAAGTGTTTTCGTGTAGGACTTGAGTGTAACAATAAGTTTACTGTGTGGTATTTATTATATAATAAACGGACAATTCTCTTCTAATAGTCTATGACGTTGTCCCATTCAACGTAAGGTATATATATATATATATATATATATATATATATATATATATATATATATATATCTGAACGTACTATACACTGTGTGAGGTAAATAGCTCCGTGGTAACGCACCGAACTATGGATCATAAGATTCTCGGTTCGAGTCTTACAGCCGACAAATTTTCGTAATTAAATTTCGAAAATTTTCAGCACAAAAAATTACTCCTGCGGCTCCTCCACCACAATCATCCTTACAGGCCGTGATTTGACAATTGGTGACCACACTACACGCGCAAAATATTACAATACC
The DNA here is from genome assembly GCA_963942605.1 of Poecilus cupreus. Classification (NCBI taxonomy): domain Eukaryota; kingdom Metazoa; phylum Arthropoda; class Insecta; order Coleoptera; family Carabidae; genus Poecilus; species Poecilus cupreus. The sequence goes on from OZ012715.1 coordinate 18,677,888, forward strand.
GAGAACTATTTTGAGCAGAGTGCCACATCCAGAAATGGGTATATGGTGTGATAATATATTTATTTTATTTTACTATAAAGTATACAGGATATTCAATTTAAGTGGAGCACTAATGTTATATCGAGAACTATAAGAGACGCGAAGTCGGTGAAATTAGCAAACAATTTCTATGTCATAAGATTATTAAAATGAGCGAAACAATTTTTTTGCCAGTGGTTCTCAAAATACAGGATACAGTTTTCTTAAATTAAATTGAAACCTACCTTTTTCATTACTCATTTGATTCATTATTTTTTATGAATACAACGATGTAATACACTTGGAAAAAATATAAATAAAAAATTATTATATTCAATAGAAATAAGTGCAGCATGATTTAATTTACTGTTAAGCCCAGAAAAACGAAAATGTTGACATATTTATAACCAACAAAGAACAAAGCGAAAGATTTTTTTACACTTAACAACAATTAATATTTTTAATGAAATGTAAACAACTAGTGATTAATAAAGTGGAAAAAATTCAGTGACCTGACCGCCACCGTAATTATGAATGAAGTTAATAATTTATCCTCTCAGGGAAAGTCAAACTTCATCAATTAATAATATCGTACTAAATGACAAACATATTGATTATTTTGTGTGATCACATAATCAATATTATATGAATAAATAAATAAGCGTATTTCAAAAATACATTATTTTTTTAGATGTGGTAGTCGATATTGGACGAAAGTAAGATAACATATTCAAATGTAATTTCAGATTTCGTTAGGCTTAAAATAAAGTACTTCGATTAATCAACCACAAAAGAAACATACTAAAACAACAATATTTTATTCAAAACTACCAAATAACTTAGTCTCAGTCTCAGCTACTGTCTCAGCATCAGTAGATATACCTACTTGTAATTCTTTTCTACACACAGAAAGTTTCCTTAATAAAAGCCTCATATTTTTCCTGAATTTTCATAAATCAAATGCCATATCATATTTCCCACATTTTTCGTGGCAGGGTCGTCGGTTGTGAACTCGTGAAGTCATTCTTCATCTTCCATCCCGCAGAACGAGGAAGAAACACGAAAATGAAGTAGGAGTACGGGATGATTTGAGGTTTGTTCTAGACTCACAGCTATGGTGGAGTATCCCACGTCCACACCTCCTGTTTCGTGCCCTTCCTCTCTTCTTCTTACCCAATAATACACGCTTTTAACAGTCTTGATTCATTCACTATCCTTTCCATCACTATTATTCTGTCTGCATTATCTCTCTTACTGGCATTGTTAATTATATCAAACACTTATTTTTAACCCACGAAGAAAAGAGGAAGTTCTCAAGTCGACCTGTATATTTTTTTATGTATTACTTTTTACATATTAGTCCGATTTTGATTATTCTTTTTTATTAAAAAGGGTATAACTCGAAGTTTAAATTTGAAACAAATATTACACCCCTATGATTGTTCGTCACCAAACAAAATTAGTTACATTAGTTTAGGAGATTAGCTATTAGGACTAAAAAGGTTTATTTCATTTTTCAGTTTTCAGTTTCTTTTTTTTTCGGTTCTTGATGATTCTTGCTTTAATGCATGGGATATATCTTGAAGTTGGTCCCATTTAAATTTGCAAAACAAATTCCATCACTAAGGGTAGGAAAATAGGGGATGATTGATTGTTCACTCACTGATTCTACCACGCATAACTTTGTACTGTGTTTTACTATTTCTATTATTCTTCCCCCCCCCCCTAAGGGTAAAAAAATTGGTACCTAACTTTTAATAAAAAATTAGACCGATGAAAAAAGATAATCCTTTAATAACTAAGTTCCTAAATTAATGTAATTAAATTTGAATCGGAGTTCATTGATTGTTTGTTTAGCGCCGACCCAAAATTAGTTATTTACATTAGTTTAGGAGCATATTATTCATTTTATTTTCGCTTTTCAGTTTCTTTTTCGTCGGTTTAATAGTTTGTTAAAAAAGTTTTTTTTATGTACAAACCCTGCTAATAACTCTCCATTCCGAAACGAGCAAATTCTAATGGAAAGTGTGTCCAAGCAGCATTCCATGATTTAAACCTGCTTAGTTTTCTAGTTCATGTCCCAGTGTTCACACGAACACGAACACGGCTCCACGCCAACACTGGATAGCGCTCAGGGATTTACCCACAAAACAATTGAAAGTTAGCGCTGCATTTTTCTACCGCTGCTTGACACTGAACAAGGATGTGCTATCACCATGAACCTCGCGCTAAACCATTATTTTCAGTCATATTCTTATTTCAGGATATCAAAAAACCACTACTATATATAGTCAATAGTGAATTACGTCAAATTGTGCAAATTTTAAATATTATTCATGAACATTGTAGTTGTACCATGGACAAGGCATATACTTTACTAGCATATTATGTTACTTGGAGTTGAAACAGGACTTTTGTTGAGTGAAACACAGAAAGAATATTCTATTTTTGCATCATGCATTCCGAAGTAAACTTAAGGTGTACAAAATATAAGCGTGTAATTTTTACTGTCATTTAAAACAATAATAAACAATCTCGTTTTTCATGACGTGTTTTTAAAAACAATTTGTTCGGACCTTAATACACTTTGACAACACAACTGTCACGTCAAAAGTTAGGTTATCAGACGCAATGGGTTGTAACAGCGTTACTAATGTACCAATCTTAAATCTAAATTTAAGTTAAATTAAATTGTAATTTAATCTAGAAAGAGAAAAATATGAGACATGATTGTAAGCTAATTTGAACTATGTATATCACTAAAAAAAAAGATTTTCAATAAAATTTGGAATTTATTTATAATTTTTACAATATATTTTTTGTAAATAACATTGATATTGGTAACACTTCTATATTTTCCTCACTATTTCAGGAGAAAAAAGATGGGAGTTTCTTGGCATGTCGTGAAAAAAGTATTAAATCTAACCCCTAAGCCTTAAATTATGTATGTATTTCGATAATTAGGTAGAAGAGAAAGGGATGAAATCAAGATTACACAATTTGTAAGACAGTGAATGTATTTAGATATTTTCTTTATTACGTAAGGCTTAGGGGTTAGATTTAATATTTTATTTTTCTCAGCCCTAGAATTTTACATTTCATTTGATGTTAGTAGAAAGTATAGAAAATCGAAGGGAAATTCAGTAAGTTTTTTAGGCTTTACTTGTGTTTAACAAACGTTCGCCAAAAACTGGCCGACCACAAACACAAAGAATGCGTAACGCACCCTAGGGATGGGGACTTGGACTGCCGAACTGGCTTGATTCCCGCTTCCTGGTTCTTGGGTCCTAGTTCCCCACTGGGGCTATTTGTTATTTGTGCTTTATCTTGCAATCAAATGTGCTTCTACACAATGGAATGAAAGATTTGCTCAACGACCTAATAAATTTTATATAATTGTGTCTATAGGTTTTTCCACAATTAGTTGAGATTACGTTTTATCAGTATTTCGTGAGGGGAATTAGATTTTTTCGCAGTTTCTCTAACACATTCGCAAAATAATTTTACACAACTAGGCAGTTATGGTATTATAGATATAACTATCATCTCATAATCGTTGCCATTTAACTTAGGGAAGGCGCAATCAGGGTGTCATACCCAAAATGGGGGAAAAAGTGTAATGATCGATACTGTATTATATTATATGATATAACTAGGAGAAAAATTATTGAAATTAATCATCATCATATTTTATAGATCCTGATTAATTATTAAAATCATTGAATCAATAAAAAATCCGTCACAAATAATAAATGTTGCAAAATTATACGAAATATATTCACTGTTCATTTAATAATCAATAAATCATCAGTATAAAAATTATTCAAACAATTAAACATGATAAATCTATCAATAAAACCAATCATTTATCATTTTGAACGTCAATAATGAAGATGTTTTGGGATTTCCGGTTACTCACATATGTAAGTGTTTCTCAAAATGTGGACCGCGGATAATTTAATCTACATGTTAACAATTAACATAATATAAAAATAAATAAATAAACCACGTGTTGAAAATTTTCTAAAATTTGTCGTATGTGAAGCTCGAACCGGGGATCTTATGAGCCACAGTCCGATGCGTTACCGCGGAGCTATTTATCCCTATATAATAAAAGACAAATACCTCATAGTATAAAATGAGTGAATTGAAATGTTTTCTATGGCCGCGGATGTTGAATGCAAATAAAACCATTAGATTATCCGAATCGTTCCCTAAGTTTGAGTTTCAAATGATCATTACTTTTATCTTCTAAGTTAACAGTTCTTTTACGCAATTCTAGGCATCAGGACTTCAATAAAACTACGCGTGGAGTGTTAGAACTGGTTGTTTTAGTTGAAAAGTCTTTAGTTTTGTCTGGTCGCTGCCTTAAAGTACATAATCTGCTGCTTCTGGTTCTGATTCCTCTGCAACTCTGCAGCCGTTCCCCGTTTGCCGTTGTGTTACTTGAGGAACGTACGAACATAGTTTCGCCTTGTTTAGAATCTTCATAATGGGACTTAGCTAACTTCCAAATCGCAGTAGCACTAAATTCCCGCTTACGGAGCCCAAATGCGGCGAATTATTTTGCATCAAATATTCCAATTATTCACAACATTTTTCTACACATTATAATACGTTTATTGTGATTGGGAAACACAATGTCTAAACCACAATATCCAAACTATAATGTCCAATATAAATAATGTACAAAATTAAAGGTCACAGTGAGAAAATTTGACTTCAAAAGTCAAAATTTTTTACGATAGTCATTTGTATTTTATGCAATTTATTTGAATCCTTCCGAGTTTGGTATCAAATGAAAGTCTCAAGGAGGAAAGTTAAATTAAAATATTAAACATTAATTTTTGACGATCGTCATTTGTTTATTGTACCTCCTCGAATTTGCTATCAAATTAAAAGCCTCAAAGAGAAGAGTTAAATTAAGTTAAATTTATGAGGTCGTCAATTGTTTTTCTTTTACAGTAGTTACTTGTATCTTGTTGAGTCAAATTAAAGGTTTCCCACACTGAAATTTAATTAATAATACTGACGTGGACTTCAAATTTGATTTGGACATAAGTTAGTGGACATAGAAGTATGTGGACATTATAGGTGTTCGTAAAAAAATTACATACCTCATAAAACGATCTTAAAATTTATAATAGTAAGGGATAAAACTCAATTGATCATTTAAAAGGGAGTAAGAGCGATGATGGTCGCAGAAAAAGCGATTTTCGAATAGGTTTTTATAAACAATTCGATAGTATATTGTGTTATTAGGAGTAAATGTGGTACTTTGTGTGCTTCCCCTGTGATTGTCCGAGTCGTTTCGCTCGTCGCTAAAACTTAAATAACTTAATTCACATTTACTCGTAATAACAAAATATACTTTTGTATAGTTTATAAAAACCCATTTGAAAATCGTCGTTTTGCGATCTTTATCGCTCTTGCGACACCATTTACCCACTTTTAAATGACAAATTAAGTTGGTTTCCGTTACTTTTATAAAATATAAGATCGTTTTATGAGGACCGTAAAAATATTTTTGCGGGTACCCCTAGTGGACATAATAATAAGTGGACATCATTTCTTATGGACATTATGCATGGAGCATTGTGACTCCCTATTCCTACAATTTATTGCAGAGGGTTCACATATTTAGAATCGTAATGCACACTAATAATTTGTAAATATTTCGAACGCTGGCATAGTTTTCCTCGGTAGTCATTCTGCAATTTCCTTCTTGCAACGATGTAGCATCTCTAAAATTAGACATTATTTGTCGTCATTCGCCGGTGTTTCCGTTCAACGTTCAACATTCAACATTGAAGAGATCAGTGCTCAGTATATAAAGCACGCATGCAAAGATTCAAAACAGAGCACGCATTATATCTTATTATTATTAATGTGCATCATTGTCTATAGGTCGTACGTTGCAAAAAGAGAAAAATGGCAGCACATTGCGACAGATAAAAATCTCTTTACTCGGACTTTACCGAGGTCAGGCCACAGTGACTGTGCAGAGCACAAGTCCTCCGGCTCACACACTTACACGTAACACACTTCCGCTCATTCATTCTTATCTGATTTACTCATTGCAAGAGTTCAAGTTGAATCGATTTGTCCTAACACCATTCCTTATCAGTGATTCCTTTAAATTCTAACAATACATCACATGCATCAGAAATAGAAATCCCGGGATGCACTACGTTGCACGAATCCTGAAACACAATCAACCAACAATCAAACATTCCTATCCTGGCACACCACTTTAGCCTCCACCAAATTTATAATGCACCAATCATATCTAACCACTTATTCTTTGGACGTCCAAACAATCATTCACCCTCAATCTCACCCGCTTATATTAGTTTCACCAACCTTTCGAGATGATCAAGCCACCTCAACTGACTCACTCCCATTTTCCTAACATTTTTCTCAATCTCACACTCACTGTACACCAACGTATTACGGACACCATATGTTTGTTAGTGGTTTGTTGAATAAAACACGACACTTTTAATAATTGTGATTTATTATATTAAGTGAAGATCATTGACATTGATTAAACACTTCTCATAATTTACAACAGTTGATTGTCTGAATATTGAATATTTGTATGTTGATTACTGCACTGCCTAAAGGCTGAATTGTGCTGATTTGTATTGACTTATGTTAACTTGTAGACAAATACTTAAAGACTTCTTCCCCTTACCTCAGCAGGCTCTTTATATACCACCCCCACTTGAGAGGTATTTTGGTGGTGAGTTTTGTCCCATGGGGATTCATACCATCCCGACCACCTTGAATTATTATGATTCAACAAAAAAACACAAATACTATGTTTACAAGAATTATAAAAAATGAATTTAAACAAAATTAAACTTAAATACTAAATGTTGTCCATTAACTAGTAAACTTGTCTTAACTATGAGTTCACTTATCACTATCTTGGTCTATTGGTAACACACATATTTTATTCACTGCTCTTTTGAAAAGTCCTTTACTAGTTTTCACACTCACCACTCTCACTAAATTGTCTTTTCCTGGATGTAACTCGACCACACGTCCCAATGGCCAGTGTAAAGGGGGTAGGTTGTCCTCTACGAGGACGATCATGGTGCCTTCCTTCAGCTGCTCTGGGGATTCGGAGCGCCATTTGTTTCGTCCTTGCAGCTGGGTCAGGTAGTCCCGCGACCACCTCCGCCAGAAGTGCTGACGCATCTGCTCTATGAGCTGCCACCTGGACAGCCGATTTAGCTGGACTTCCTGGAGATCGGGTTCAACTGGAGCCGTGAGAGCTTCTCCAATTAGGAAGTGGCCAGGAGTAAGGGCTAAGAGGTCGTTTGGTTCGCTAGAAAGAGGGGTGAGAGGTCGGGAGTTGAGGCAGGCTTCAATGCGCGTCAATAACGTTAGCATTTCCTCATAAGTTAATATTGCTTTTTCTGCTACCCGTTTAAAATGTGTTTTCGTGGATTTGATATTAGCTTCCCAGATCCCGCCGAAATTTGGTGATCTGGGAGGTATGAACGACCACTGAATAGACTCGTTGGCAAGTGTATCTATAACTTTAGTTGCAAATTCATTATCTCTTAGAAATTCGCTCATTTCATCTAAACGTCTTTTTGCGCCAACAAAATTTGTCGCGTTATCTGATAATAAATATTTCACATTGCCTCGCCGCGATATGAACCTTCGAAGGGCATTAAGAAAGGCGTCTGTTGTAAGTGTGGAAACAAGCTCGATATGAACTGCCTTCGTGACTAAACAAATGAATAGCGCGACATATGCCTTAATTGTACGTTTGCCACGTCCATGTCCTTCCTTTATAACGAATGGACCACAGTAGTCTACCCCTGATCTTAAAAAAGGTCGCAATGGCTCTAATCTGTACTGTGGTAGATTACCCATTTTTTGAATATAATTTGTGGGTTTAGACCTAAAGCATGTTACGCATTTACGTAAGATCTTTCTTGTACAACTTCTACCTGAAAGTGGCCAAAATTTTTGTCGAATAGCTGCAAGTGTAGCTTGCGGTCCAGCATGTAGATTTTGTATATGAAAGTATTTAATAATTGTTTCTGTAATGTGTTTATTTTTTGGCAAAAGTATGGGAAATTTTTGATCAAATGTGATGGTTTTTGAATAACTTAATCTCCCTCCGACTCGTAACACATTGTTATCGTCCAGGAACGGATCTAGACTTAATAGTTTGCTTTTTGAATCAATTATTTTCTTTAACTTTAAATCTTTAATTTCACGATCAAATTCCTGACGTTGAACGTACTGAATAATTTTTATTTCTGCTAATTTAAGTTCTTGAACAGCCAGCGAACCTACGCGCTTTTTCTTCCGACATATATCAATAAACCTTAGTACATATGCCAAAACTCGTTTCATTTTTGAATAAGAATTTATGTTACTAAGAAAATTATAATTTGTTGTTGAAGTTAATGTTACTAATTTGCGTCTTTCGCATTCAATTTTTTTATCATTAATGTCTACATTTTTAAAGGGAACCGGTTCAAATGATGGGTCTGATAAAAATGATGGACCTGACAACCACATATGTGATTCTAATAATTGTTTTGGGGATACTCCGCGGGAAATCATATCGGCTGGATTTTGTTCGCTTTTTACATGGCACCACTCATGAATTAATGTAACTTCATGAATTTGAGCTACTCTATTGGACACAAAGGTTTTCCATGTATTCGATTCCGCAGATATCCACGATAAAACTATTGTTGAATCCGTGTAAAAATACCTTTGATTAATTTCAAGATCTAGTGTTTTAAGTACCTTGTCAGCTAAACTGGCAAGTAACACCGCTCCGCAGAGTTCTAGCCTAGGCAGCGAAATCTTTTTAAGCGGCGCTACCCTAGATTTAGCGCAAAGAATGCTAACTTGAACTTCGTCGTTACTGTTAACAGATTTTAAATATAAAACCGCACCGTATGCCCTTTCCGAAGCATCACAGTAGCCGTGTAGCTCTATTTGTTTAGAGAATGGTGTAACAACTCTTCGCGGGATTTGTATTTCATTTAATAAAGGTAGTTCGGTTATATAATTACGCCATTTGGTAGCTATATAAACCGGAACTGATTCATCCCAATTGATTTTAGCAGCCCACAAATGTTGAATTATAATTTTACTACTAATAATTACTGGACTAAGTAGCCCTAGGGGGTCATATATTTTCGAGATTGTCGAAAGTATTGACCTTTTAGTAGTTTTTATTGTTTGGCAATTTAATTTAATTTCGTATTTGAAAATGTCTAATTTACAATTCCAAATTAAACCTAAAGTTTTTGTAAATCCGTCCTTATCAAAATTTATTAATAACACATCTGAATTATGGTTGTCTGGATTTGGTAATATTGCTTTGTCGTTGGCTGCTATTTTGCATAACTGAAATCCGCCCTGACTTAAAATTTGAGTTATGTCATACAATAAATATTTTGCTGCTTCGATTGAATCACATCCCGTTAATATGTCGTCCATATAAAAATCTCGTAAAATTACTGAACTCGCGATTTCCTTATGTTTATTTTCATGTGCCAATTGATGAAGGCAACGTACTGCTAAAAATGGGGCACATTTTGTCCCGTAAGTGACCGTAGTCAGCCTAAATTCCTTTAATTCGTCCTCAGTGGTTTCACGCCAAAGAATTTTTTGAAAGTTCGCGTCGGTTGACTTAATATTAATTTGACGAAACATTTTACTTATGTCTGCGGTGAAGACATAGGCGTGCGCGCGAAAGCGCGTTAAAATTGAGAATAATTCTTGTTGGATAGTAGGACCGGCTAGAAGATTATCATTTAGACTTAAACCGTTGTTACTTTTCGCTGAAGCATCGAAAACAACGCGTAATTTGGTTGTTGTACTTGTTTCCTTAATGACCGCATGATGCGGAAGGTAATAAGAATTAACACAATCTAACTCTTTTTCTGGAATTATTTCCATATGATTTAATCGTAAATACTCGCGCATAAATTCACAGTAAGAGATTTTCAAGTCGGGGTTATTGTTTAATTTTCTTTCTAGATTTAAAAAACGTCTGTGGGCGTATTCACGAGAGTTACCTAACTGTATCTTATCTTTTGTCAGCAAGGGTACGATAAATCTACCGTCACTGTCCCTTTCGTGTTTGTTTAAAAATTGCTCTTCACATGCAGTGTCATAAAAGTTAAGTGTGGCATTCGAACTCTCAACAGCCTCTAGTTCCCAGAATTTTGTTAATTGGGCTTCAAGTGTAGTGTTGATGGCTACATTACAGTGTACTTGAGTTTGTTTAGTTTTTTGATTTATATTACCCCCTGCAATCCACCCTAACTGTGTCTTTTGAAAACAGGGTTGGGAATCTGACTGGCTTGTCTGGCCGACGCAAAGTAATTCCCAGAATTTTTCAGCTCCCAACAATATATCTATTTTGCTAGAAATATTAAAATTTGGATCAGCTAAAACTATATTCTTTGGTATTTTTATCATCTTTAAGGGGATATTTGTTTGGGGTAAATTGTTTGTAATCTGTGGAACTATTAAGCAATCGATTTCAGTATTATAATTGTAAACCTTGGAGCGCAATTTTATTGAAGTATAATGTTTAACATTACTCGTTACTTGGTTTAATCCGGAAATAGTGAAAGATGTATGTTTCATATTTAATTTCAATTTATCAGCGAGTTCCTTTATAATAAAGTTTGACTGTGAGCCCACATCTAACAGCGCTCGACAATCATGATATTTGCCATTATTATCTTGGATTTGAACAATTGCAGTTGAAAGAAGAACATTATTAATTCCGTGAAAATTGCATGCACTTGTACTGGGTGTAGATTCATTATCATTACGTGTTTCGATATTTGCAACAGCGGGTGCCTTAATTATGTGTAAAAGAGTATTATGATTTAATTTGCACTCACGACATTTACTACTTGATTTACACTCCTTTGTTTTATGATTGTCTCGTAAACAATTCTTACATAAGTTTAAACTAGTGACTCGCTTAATTCTTTCTGAAATTTCTAAGTTAAGGAATTCATTGCATCGATATATTAAATGGTTATTTCCTTTGCAATGATGACAACAATATGTTTTTGTTGCTAAATGATTTATAGATTTCTGATTGGTTCTAAAATTTTGTTTTGATGCATTGTTTGCATGTAAAGATTTTGATTCTATGTTTACTGATTCAAGAAATTGACAATGCGACTCGATAAATTGTAAAAAGTTAGACAATTTTGGAATTTCTGTTCCCAATTGTGATTGCCAAGCTTTATTAGTCGCAAAATCTAATTTTTCTGTTAAAATTGGCACTAGCAAACCGTCCCACATGTCAATGGGTTCTTCTAATATTCTTAATGCCTTTAAATTTATATTTAAATGATCTATAAATTGTCTTAGCGTGGTATGATTAACCTTGCCTAAATTTGCATATTTGTAAATATTACGCACATGTTCCTGCACCACAATACGTTTGTTGTTATATCTCATTTTCAAGATTTCAATTGCCGCAGAATAATTGCTTTTTGAAATCGGAAGCGTATCTACAGCCCTCAGCGCATCATTTTTTAAGCAAGATCTTAAATAAAAGAGCTTTTGTACATCAGATAACCTTTTGTTTTCATGAATTAAAGATTCAAAGGTATCATAAAAGGTTTGCCATTCAGTACAAGATCCGCTAAATTCAGGTAATTCAAGGGTAGGAAGATTGACATTAATAGACGAATTATCTGTTACGAGTGTAGGGGATGTAGCTTGAGATCGAATTGTAGAATTTTCTGAATTTAAAATGTCCGATACTCCTGATACAAAATCATAATACTGAGTTTCAAACGTTTCCCGATAATCATATTCTGAATTGTCATTTATTTCTAACTCTGTTTGTATGTCGCAGAATTCATTGTTTAGTTTCTCTGCAGTTTCGAGACGCGTTTTCAATTGTGTTTTATTATCATCGGGTTTAAAGTTTTTAAGAAAATTAGTGAGTGTGGTCAGTCGCCTTTTCAAATTAGCGCGCTTATTTTTTAATGCCGTAATATCCATGTTTAATTTTGAATTAATGATTCTTGAGGAAATGTATGCGTAATTGACTTACAAAAAATAAGGAATTGGTACACGGAAAAGAGAGAAGCTCCTACCTCAGTAACTGATGTGGGCGTCGACTCCTGGATTCTTTTCCTTGGTGATTCTGCTTGTTTTGGCGATGGCGCAATTGGATGCGATGATCGCTGTTGATTGCGGTGATGAATCCTTGGTGAAGGATGATTGTTGTACCTCTATGATGGGAGGATTTGATTTTAAATGTCTTTGATCGCACTGGTTCACACACTTGAATTCACTTGTCAAGTATCCGGGTTCGAAGGACCATAAAATGTTTGTTAGTGGTTTGTTGAATAAAACACGACACTTTTAATAATTGTGATTTATTATATTAAGTGAAGATCATTGACATTGATTAAACACTTCTCATAATTTACAACAGTTGATTGTCTGAATATTGAATATTTGTATGTTGATTACTGCACTGCCTAAAGGCTGAATTGTGCTGATTTGTATTGACTTATGTTAACTTGTAGACAAATACTTAAAGACTTCTTCCCCTTACCTCAGCAGGCTCTTTATATACCACCCCCACTTGAGAGGTATTTTGGTGGTGAGTTTTGTCCCATGGGGATTCATACCACCATAACAGCACAAACCCTAAAACACAACCAATCTCCTCAAAACATTCCTATCCTAGCACACCACCATTCGTTCACGCAAAAATCCGCGAATCATACCTAACCATTTATTCTTCTTAATCAAGCATCAATCTTCTCATTTTAACACATCACTTTCGCCTCGTCCACATTCATACATAGGTACTCGTTTATTCTTCACTCTCGGAATCGTTCGTTCACGCAACAAACCATCAATCATACCCAACCATTTATTCCTCGGACGCCCATGCTATCGTTCACCCTCAATATCACCCGCATATATTAGTTTCATCAACCTTTCAAGATGGCCAATCCACATCAACTCACTCCCACTTCCTTAACAATATTCTTCTCAATCTTACCCTCACCGTAAATCAACATATTTTAGACACTACAACCACACATTCCTCTCCAATACCTTATTTCCACAACTGTTATACGTTGTTCATGCTTCTTTATCCACACCCAACATTCAGGCACTAACACACCATTACACACTCAATTGATAATCTCTAGATATATTCACATTTCGAACAAATGCACCCATTGCACCCAATACCTTTCACCCTGCAAATACACAGATTTAAAAGAAATTAATGGTTTTTGAAAATTAATTATGATTTAATATTACTTATTATGTTAGAAATACTATTTTAAAATTTTAACTATGGGTATAAAATAAAACACATAATTATTCTGTTTTCAATTTCTGTAGAAATATAATAATTCTAATATAACGAAAGAATTTTCAGTATGTAGGTCATGTATAAAATTTTTATTTTCTCATATGCAATTTAAAATGATTCCTTATATCGGAATGTTATATGTAACATTCTCAAGAGAATAATAATAATTGACCTGTGCATCAAATGATATTAAGTTATGGTCTATAAATTTACCTGGATAATTTCATTACGGATATAGGTACATTATTCCGCCATCAGTGCAAATAAGTTATTGATTTTCAAGAATCTGACAATGTTGATATATTGAAAATTACTATTTCTATTTCATGGCGTAAGTATGTACGTTCATAAAGTACATATTATAATTGTGGAATAATGTTGTGCAATACTTACAAAAAATTAAGAAAACCGAGCAGTAACAAGAATGTTCGAAAAATAAAATATGTTTCATTTTAGCTTCATTAAAAAGCAAAAAGTGTATTTCCAATAGAAAAATAACAAGTGTTCTTCTTATTCAAAGGATTAAGATTTATTTCTTTTTCTTATCATTATCCTATGATGCTATACGCTGCATGTTCCCATTTGATACAATCACAATAGTAAAGCAAACTTTCCAGATCCTAGAGTATTATATTAAAGCCAATTATTTTACTGGGAAATGATAAATTAATATAGCAACAAGGTGAGTTGTGGCAGTAAATTATGATTAGTAAATTTGTCACGGTGTGTGATTCATTTGAACGAGAAGCCAAGTGTGAAGTGTGTAGAGCGAAGCGACGAAAATGAGCAAGGAGTAGCGTACAACCATTCGACGAGCAGTGTTTACTCACTTCTGGCATTCTGGCATTCTGTCTCCCATATCATGAAATTTGTGTACACAAAGCTCTTTTTTTTCGTAGTTTCATACACACATTTTCACCACAGCAATGTGGATAGATTTAATACAAATTAATTATTTATAACATAAATTGACTGACTATTATTATTTCATTAAATTTCTACTTTTCCTGACAAGATAGAGAGTAATATCTGAATGTGCGGCCTGTTGGTAAAACTGTCAATGAATATGTTTAATTATTTTAGTTAACATCAAATGAACCGGAAAAATACTCACTATGTGTGCTTTTAACTAATATTTCTTTATATATATATTTTTTTTTTGTGAATTTTGTTAATTTAGACGTTGGTAACATAGCACAACATTGAGTACTGTAATTCGAGTTTGTCGAGTTGTGTAGGCTTAGGGTTTGTTTTATAATAGTACGAGCGAATCGAGTTTACCTACAGATAATTTCCACATAAACATAATTTTAATTTGTGTATCATTGTTTTAGTACCGCTATGCTATTTGGTTGAATCTTCTCAATTATAAATTGGTTTGTGCATAATAAAGTTTTACAAGAAAAAATTTAATATTTTTTAGTTTAAAAGCGCACTTAGTGAGTATTTTATCCGTTCATTTGGTGCCAACTACAATACTTCCACATAATTTTTAAATCATTTTGGCGACATCAAGAGTTTTACCGGTTTTTATTATTTACTATTTGTTTTTAATTTTTTTTTAAGTTACATTAACCCTGAGGCTCAAAATATAAACTTAATGGTTGTTATCATGAGTTCTATTTTTGTGTGATTTAAGAGAAGTGTTTTAGCTTCGGTTATAGCGCTGTACAATTATTTCAAGAATTGTATTCTTCTCATCAATAGTACTAAGAAGAACAATCAAAATTACACAACTTATTAAATAAGTTGAAGTTTGAATCCTAAATTCTAATTAGAAAAAGATTTCAATTCATTCCTTTGATTTGGTGGCTGCTTACCATTGAATACTTTTAGAACGCAAAAAATGAAAAAGACATTCGCAATTTATTTCATTTTAGAATTATGTCCTGCGCCATTTTTAAAACAAAACCTACAACGGATACCTCGCGCCTGCGTTTATATAAATGATATACGAGATTCACGAGTGAAAAAAGACAAGAAAGAAAAGAATAGAATAGAATAGGGTGTAAAATACCAGGATAAATGTTTTGAAGAACTCTTTATCAGGCAAAGGATCGATCCTCATCCTACAGTCCTGCAATCCTGCGATCCTGCTGTCCTGAAACCCCGCGCCGGGTGCTCAGTGTGTGGTCGCTAGGATAACGCTGGTTGCTATGTTGCTGTAAAATGAAACACGCCTTTGCCTGGCTATAAATAAATGTGAATATAAACAAAGGAAAACGAAAAAGATCTGAATATATGAAAAATATTTTATGATAAGATGATAAGAAATGTGTACACCATATTCGTACATAAATTATACATTTATTATTAATATATTTTAATATGCAGTAATAATAATCTATATAAGAACAATCTAAAATATTTAATCTATACTCTAAGCCTTAAAGTAGTACAGAAAACTGACTTTATTTACATTTGTGTAATCAGGATTTTATCCCTTTTGATAGATGTTCTATTTTAGTTTGTTCTTAGTTCAAAAAACTTAAATCTACAGTATGTTTTTCATTTAAGTCTGCTACCATTGCTAGCTTGAGAATTACAAAAGATACGAATTACAGTGACCAAAACTATATTTGTTAACCAGAGGTTCTCAATATATGGAACCCAACTTCTTTATTTTAAAAGGCAACATAGCTCATTCGAAAGAGCATTTTTTCTGATTTTAACAATATAAACTTATTATTTTTTAATGTAACAAAATAAAAAAAATGCAAGTTAAATTTGCTTGAAACAATACAATAAACAGGGTGTTTCTATACCTCTGTACGAAACTTTAATGACATATAATTTGATCTTAGTGATTATAGCTATTTTTTTTTAATTCGCATAAATTATGGTATTTCAACGAACATTTTTAGTTAATAATACTTTTAATTATTTATAATTATGTTACTAAGCCTTATTTTTATATTAAACCAGTTACACTAAAAATGTTTGCTAGGAATGAAATACCCTAATGTTTGCTAATTTAAAAAAAATATATTTTTGTTCTATAACCAGTATATCAAATTATGTCATTAAAGTTTCGTACTGACTCTGTATATAAATTTGAATAAATTTAACTTGCATTTATAAAGTTATTTTGTTATATTAAAATATGACATGTTTATATCGTTGAATTCAGAAAAAATACTTTATCGAATGAACAAATAAATTATATATGTTGCCAATTAAAATTTGGGTTCCATATTTTGCAAACCTCGAGTTAAAAAATATTTTTTATCATTGTAATAGTTGTCTAATTGAACCAACTTCGTATCTTTTTTAGTTCTCGTGATAACAATGGTGGCACAGCTAAATGAAACACTGTAGAATTAAAATTTTTAAACTAAGAACAAACTAAAATTTAACAAATATATTTAGATACGTATTTCAATATCTAAAATTTCATCATTAGACACAAAAGGGATAAAATAATGATTACAAAATTGTAAATAAAGTCAATTTTCTTTATTATTTTCAGGCTTAGGCTACAGAGTAAATATTTTAGATTGTTCTTATATAGATTATTATTATTGTATATAAAATATTTTAATAATAAATGTATTATTTATGTAATGTAATTAAATACAACACCTTGTATATAGAAACAGTCTTGAAATTGTGGATAGAAAGTTTTTAATTTTTTACGAAATACACTAAATACACTAAAATAATATAGAAAAATTGATTAAGCAGGCAGTCACCCTTATCTGGGCTCAAACATTTTGTTTAGAATAAAACACGAATAACGTGAAAATATATAGTATCAATGCTACCCAACAATAAATATTTATTTAAGCCCCCGTGTTTAAATCAATAAATCGTGCAAATCTATTGAAAATATTGCGTTCGAACTGTGATTAAAAATACAAATAAAACGAACAAAGATAATGCTTATCTTCCGTAATAAAACTAAACCTGTCACATGGTTCGTTCACTGCACTTTTTTATTAATGAACAACAGAATCAGAGACACTGAATAACTGTAAACAAACGAATAACGCAACGAAACGAGTAACGGCATCAGGATAAGCAGCGTTCAGCATTGCAACCAAAACAAAATTGTAGCGTTCGAGACAAACACACAAACAACATCGAAACCAGCGATGAAGGATTATCATATTCTCCACTTCGCTTATAAATTAACGCATGAACAATATTGGTATTGGTATTGGTATTGGTAGCTTTCCTTGTACTGATCATTACAGGTATAAGGTGATACCGAGATCTGTTCAGTGCTATATTTTATGTTGCCGTAAATTTTTAAATATTTAACTTACAGGAAATACAAAAGTTGTTCAGAATTAAAAAAAAATCATGCAATAAGGTCCATTTGTTTCCCTAAATTTTAGTGATGTACGGTATATCAATCAAATTCAAATCAATATGTATTAGAAAAATTGTAATATGTCCATGGAAAATTAAACAACGAAACACAATTGACATTTGTTAGTTTTAGATTTATTAATTTATTTAACAGAAAGAAATGGACTACAGAAAATAATACAGCACCATAATAAATAAATTTAAATCTGTTTTCTGAAATGTGAAATATTTTTCGCTTTTGTTTAATTCTCCATGACCGTTTTAAAATTTCACTAATAAAAGTTTGATGTAAAATGTATCGTAAAATACTAATATTGGGCTTTACTGCATGCATTTTTAAATGTATTTACACTTTTAGGAGTAATAAAACAAATTCTCGTTGCTTTGACATGACATGAATAAAGTAGCAACGACATATCTACAAAAGTATCTACGATATCTTGACAGACACAAGTAGGCCAAGATGTCAAAAATATCCAGTTTATTCTCTGGAAGGTTGAAATCGGTTTGGTAATGGCAATGGTAAATGGTAATGGTAAGAAGAAGCTTGCAGCGTAATAAGATAGAGCAGAGTAGCAGGGAGCCAAAACTGTTATTGTAAACGTTCATTTACAATTTAAATGAACGAAATTGTTGTTTTAAGTCGTACCGTGACAGAATTCAAATATGTGTTTTTAAAAGGTTCATGGAAATTAACTTAAATTATAGAAGTAATTGGGCGTTTTAAATGCAAAATTCATTTGAATATTTTCGTCTGTGTTGCATTTTAGAAAGTTTCATGTTTAATTTTCACAAATTTTAATTATTTTCCAAGTTATATTTATTTATATACTTTTGCGCACCTCAAATTCTGAGCTGAAAATTTCTAATTTCTTTATTTCAGTTCAAATTATCCAATTATACATTCGTATCTTAGGATATTAGTTCCGTTATTATAAAATGGACTGTGAAATTCTCAGTAGTCAAACCATGTTAGACTTTGAACTGGGGATCGCTTATAAATATAATATAAATAAATAAATATATCATTACGACATTTACCCATTTCTTGGTGTGGTAATCTGCTCAAAGCAGGCTTCAGTATTAAGATATATTTTTGCTTCCAAGGATGGTAGTGGTGGAGGAGCCACAGGGTTAATTTTATGCGGTGAAAATTTTCGAAAATTTTATCGACTTCGACTGTGAGACTCGAACCGAGGATCTTATGATCTACAGTCCGATGCGTTACCATGGATCTATTTACCCCATATATAAATATAATAAATAAATTAATTAATAGTGCATTACAACAATTAATAATTAAAACCTAAAATATATTAATTTCTAACTTTTTTTCATGTGAAATATTTTTTTTTATTTTGCAGAATTTTAAATTTGTTTTATGAACCATTTTGCAGTGACATTTATATTTGTCAATAAATTTTCGATCTTTCAACTTACTCTGAAAATGAATTAATGAATTGTACTCCACCTGAACTATGGAAATTGGCAGAAAAAGCAACAAAAAATTTGTTTCTACAAAAAAAATCTACATTATTCACAATCAGGTTGCAGGTTCTAAAGCTAAGGTAGGAATAATTGATTTTGAATAAAATACTTTATAATCTTATTACAGTTCCAACTACTATTTGAAATCCCGGTTTCTGATTTTTCAGTACAAATTATACGAAATCATACACACACATACTATACATTACTATGGCAGTTAATTAGTGCATTTGCATTGTGATATATAATCCAGTGCTGCCATCTATTATTGTGCGGATATCTATATGATTTTGTATAGAATGCATCAGCGCGACTCTACTCCAGCGCACGCTATGATTTCCTTTGTACGTGACCTTGAAATAAATGACTACTTTGAGAGTAGTTCATTGACATGCCCCCAGGTTCCCAAGTCTTTACACGGAAATTTCAAATAATCCGCTCGCGGCTCGCGGCTCCTGCTACAATAAGATAAATTGGTTATTCATTTCCTAACGTATTACTTTACATTTAATAGAATTTGCTTAACATATATTATACTAGAACAGAAATTTATAATTTATAACAGATTTTTTGGTACAAGTTGTTTATGTAAAAGTAACTTTTGTTTGCAGGGTTTTTAATTTTGTATTTATTATTAAATGGTATATTTGAGGTATTGTAGCTTACAATAACATTATGTCTTGTAAAACGAATAAACTTGGAATTTAAATAATTCCTTTTGAACTGAAGGTTTATGTGCTATAATTTTGGAATTTTGCGTGAATGAATCTAAATTTGTAGACCACGCTACCACATTCAAGTAAATATTAGAATATGTGTAAGTACGTATAAACTGTATGTTTTATGTATAGATTGCGATTTTACTATTTAATACATATTTTTCTATACCACAAAATGGATTTCTGATACTAGAAAATAAATTTCTGCGAACAGAAAATGAATTTCTGATACCATAAAATCTAAATAAATTTCTGCTAATAGAAATTCATTTACTGTTTACAGAAATTTACTTTCTGATATCAGAAATTCATTTTCTATCAACAGAAAATCTTTTTCTGTTAACAGAAATTCATTTTCTTCTATCTGAAATTCATTTGATTTTCTGGTATGAGAAATTAATTTTCTGGTATCGGAAATTCATTTTCTGGTATATATTTTTTAAATATTTGTCTAGGGCTCAAAAATCTCTGGCGCCGACCCTGTGCGCTCTGAAACATAAATGGCAACCTACATGATCAACCAATTTGAAGGTGGAATTATTAAAAGAAATTTCTGAATTTCACTAGCAGTCATTATTAGAATACATATATGTCGTGTACCAGATATTCAATTCACACAAATGGCTTAATTAACTTATATAAATTGGCGAGATTTAACGATGTAGGATCATTTATATAATTGTTATTATTTACTCATGTATTTATAGCCGCTCTGGATCTATCAAGGAGCAAGAAATATCCGCTAATTGTAACTGAACGGATCAATTATTGAATAAGCGCTGATTCGAAAACATTCAGCAGCAGGTAATGGTGAACGGAAAACGATAATTGTACAGTACTCACTGATTTCTTATTACAGGACGGGAAATAAATAATTAGTTTTGTTTGGTAGCTACGTACAATATAAAATATAATAATTATTTCGAGAGACCTACAGAAATTGGACCAACATCACATAATTACAAAAAAATCCATTAATTTGAAGAAGGGGTGTTGGTAAAGGGAATATTATTAAACGACTATGGTAACTGCACAAAAATATTTTAATTATTTTCAAGTATTATGCTATTAATATTAATTACATATATTCAATAAGTTGAAAAAACACAATCAGAGAAAACATTTATTACTTTCATAAAAAGTATTTATAACAAATAAATTTTATTATTTACATACGAACCTAATAAAAAATATTAGTTTTAAATAAAAGAAAAATATATAATATTATTTATTTAAATTTAATGTAGTTTTATTTGTTTCTGATATAATAAATATTAGAAATATCAATAACCGGTTATAATTAATATTCAAATTAAATATTTTTTTAGTAAACTAAATAAATATATATATATATATTTTAAATAAATTGATTACACTTATTTTCTTGCTGCAAATAAATTTATATTTTATACAAATATTTTTTTTCCAATAAATAGATTTATTTAAATTTACTAAATAGGTACCATAGTATATAAATTTAAAAAATATATATAATTCGATTATTGATTATAGTCGATTATCGATATATCAGATTTAAATAAATAAAATTAAATATATTTTTTTATTCAAAACTAACATTTTTGTTAGGATCGTTTTTGAATAACAAAATTTATTTATTATAGCTATTTTTTTGTTTTTTTCTCTGAATGTACGATAGACAAAAGTTTCTAAATCAATTAGATAATTCATTGACAATAATTTATGTTTATTACTTATTTTTAATTTTTTGTTAGAATTTATTTGCATTTAATTTGACAAAT
Source organism: Poecilus cupreus (assembly GCA_963942605.1). Taxonomy (NCBI): domain Eukaryota; kingdom Metazoa; phylum Arthropoda; class Insecta; order Coleoptera; family Carabidae; genus Poecilus; species Poecilus cupreus. The sequence continues at coordinate 18,699,559 of OZ012715.1, forward strand.
ATTTCATGAAAATGTGAAATTAATGTGAAATCTCGTTAAAAATTGAGTTAGAAACACAAAAAAAGTTTTATTGAAATAAAAAATTGGAATAGCTGTTTTGTCAATATTGCATTATAGTAAATGTAGAACAATATTTCTCTGATCAACAATAAATAAATAAATAATAATGAAATTATGCAAAGGAAGTAAAGAGTATGAACCAGTAAACATTATAGAAATAGAATTTTTTAATTTAAAGTGAAAGTTTAAATCGCATCACTTTCAAAGTAATTATACGTATAGATAATTATCTATCTTGCATCTATTTTACAAGAAAGGTATTATTTTAAAATCTATTATCTGTTATAGATAACTAGAAAATTTCTCTGCTTGACCTAATATCTCATTTAATATAGATATTATAGTTTTATTTTGTATTAACTTTTATATAATATTAAATATATTAAATACATCATCAAGGCTCTTACGCATTTTGGGTATGGCACTCTGCTGTCGCAGATCTCGATAAGAAATATATTTTTGCGTATGAAGTGCAGATACCGGCCGTCAAGTCATGACCCCCAAGTGGAAACTATCAGCTGTAGGATTTGAACTGAGATCTAATGATATATGAAGCTGTTTATCCCATTACCAATAGACTAAATAAATATTGAAATTAAAGAAAATTAATATAGAAGCGCCTACTGCCATCTTTGGAAATACGATGAATCAATAAGTTACTCACAGCGCCGCTAGTGGCAGCAAAATACGAGTTTCGCCAATGCTAAGTTAGAAACCTTTGGTTTGCGTCTAAACTAACGGTAGTATTTATGTACAATGTTTGTGACGTTCAACCCATAGATCCTACCCTTATGCGGAAAATTTTCATTTTCTAATTATATTTTTCTAAATTTTTCATATTAGTCATTAATTCTTTGAACAAACAAATTTTGTAAATTTTCTTATGAGAAATATAACATAGTAAAATAACACAAAATAAATTACTCCTATGTTTTATTGACAAATTTTTTTACGATCTCTGTGTAATATAAATATTTTAAAATGTATAAAGATATTGTGCTTACCGGAGTAGAATGTAAGAGTGCATACTGTTATTCCTTGTGCTCTGGACAGCATCTAAAATAATAAATAATCTTATTACAATACGTAATGGTAACTAAATAAAATTCTTCAAGTTTTATTTGAAACATTTTTCTCTAAAATGATTAGGGAAGCAGGGAATTTCATAGGTATTATTTAACATAAAAAACGCCTATGACCGGCTAGTCAGTAATAATCCTGTATATTTTATACGATAGAAAATAATTTCCAATTATGGTAGTGGGAGTTATAGCTTTTAAAGGAATGCAAACAACTCGAAAACATTTGTATTTTAGTTATAAATGTCTACAAATGATAAGAAACATAATATTTAAAAACAATGTATTTAATAATGAAACTCACCTTTATATTTATAAATTTGATTAGACCGTACCTAAACACACGTATTCACTAAAGAAATCCGCGCACTACTGAACATAAATACAATATGTATTTGTATTTCAACGCTGCAGTGGTTCCAATTTTATATTGTGAGTTTTATCCAGTTCTTTAGCTCATTCCTGAACTGCCGCAAATGAACAAGTTAGAACTTAAAATAAATTCATTGGAAATCGCAGTAAGCGTTGAAATAAAATATAGATATTATTTTATTTAGTTGTGCCGGGAATTCTTCAGTGATACGGTGTGTTTCTATAGTGTCCTCATCAAATTTATAAATAAAAAGGTTTGTTTTATTATTTTCTGTACATTATCAAAATATTATTATATCCCATTAATATGCAAATAATTTGGTTGAAATTGAATATTATTTTTACTTTCGATGCTGCCCAAAGCCCAAGGTATACCAAAATGTATTTAGGGTCAACTCCAGTAAGTACAAATTATTTCATAAACATTAAGATATGTACCACGAGCTATGTTTTTGGGTGTTTTAAGACAAGTGTTTTAATTTCGGTTTTAAGCGCTGTATAATGTTCTAAAAAGTTTTTATAAAAGAATACTTCGAATAGAAGTTACTGAGAAATATATTATCTACCACTTTTTACCTTCCGCTACATTCTGTAAGGAAGGTATAGGAATCATGCTTGAAATTCGGTAGTGAGTTTTCAGTGGATGAGCACTTTGTATGGTCCCTAAAATATGATTTTACTAACTTCGCGATGATGTCTGTGTGTGTGTCTGTCTGTCTATTACTCTGTCTGTCGCTCTGTGTAGATTTCTGGAGGTTTTTTCAAAAACTACTAAACAGACAATTTTGATATTTTGCATATATCAACTGCATCCTCTTGTGAAGAACTGATTAGTTTTTGATGATAATCCAATCACTGGAAGTAGTAGTTTACCTGAAGCACTTTCAAGTTATTTTAAAATATATCCCAGTAAATTATGATTTAATGCCATTTTTTGTTATTAGAATAATGTTTCATATATTATTATCTACAAATATTGTTTTTCTCTTGTTGTCATCATTTACGAATATCAAGACGTGAAAGAATATTATATTTCAAAATTTTCGTTTAAATCTGCTAACCTATGCTTTTTGAAAAATATAAAACAACATTTGGAAAAGTCATTTTTACTTTCTTCTACAAAATATAAGGAAGTATTGGAATCACGAAAATAATCGCTGACGAGATTTTTGCGGAAATACATATTTTGACGCCCACTGAATCATGTTTGCCCTACGTGTAAACGTAATCAATGTCAATGTCAAATAGCAATTTTTGATCTATAATGATGCCTAGATGCATTGTAATATGTCTTATATTTATCGAAATATGGCGATTTGTAATATTTTTCAAAATACGGAAATTTCCCCAAATATGACTTAAAATTGTAATATTTTTTTATTACATTTCTTTATAATATAAGCGCTAAGAAACCCATTGTAGCAGAGCGCATCGTCAGATCTCTAATATTTTTCGAGATACGTCGATTTTTGGTATTTTTCGAAGTGCAAATTTAAGGGCCTGTAATTCAAAAACTACACGAGATATCTAAAAATTCTCTTCAGTTTAAAGTTTCTGGTGCCTTACATAACAAATTAGCAAATTTTTAAAATTTTGAAATTTTTTTGTATTTTTGTTCAAAATTTCGATCGGCGATAACTCGACAAATATTTAAGATACAGATTTACAGTGTTCACCAATCGATTCAGCTCGTCGAAATACATAAGTATGCAAAGTTTCATAAAAATCGCTTTACGGGATGGAAAGTTAGAGCAAAAAGCCTGGAAATGGTGTTTTTTGCTCATAAAAGTCAAGTGGTACCCATTGACGTTTGGCCTGAATTTGGCCATTTTCAGACTTTTTGCTCTAACATTTCAACCGGTTGTCTGAATTTTCTGAAATTTTCAGGGTTTATGTATTTCGTCGAGCTGAATCGATTGGTGAACACTACAAGTCTGTATCTTTCATATTTGGCGAAATATCTCCAATCGAAATTTTGAAAAAAAATGCAAAAAAATTTCAAAATTTTAAAAATTTACTTATTTATTATAAATGGCACGAAAAACACAAAAATGGAGATATTTTTCGATATCTTGTATAGTTTTCGAGTTACAGTCCCTCAAATTTGCTCTTCGGAAAAAATAAAACATCGTCATATCTCGAAAAATATTAGAGATATGACGATGCGCTCTGCTGCAGTGGGTTTCCTGGCGTAAATATTATAAAGAAATGTAATGAAAAAAATTTACAATTTTAAGTCATATTTGGGGAAATTTCCATATTTTGAAAAATATTACAAATCGCCATATTTCGATAAATATAAGACATATTACGATGCGTACTACAGCAATGAGTTTATTCATGTTTAAATTATAATAAGTAATAAATTTCAAGTTAAGATTTAAGGAGTATTTAATTTATTTTCTAGTAAACAATTTATTTGTATAAGTGTGGTGCCCACACCAGATTTTTTGATATGTGTCACAATTAAAAAGGGATGAGCTTTTTTTTTTAAAAGTGGTGGTCCGTGTTCCTGCGTAGTTTAATAAGAAATATATGGCAAGAGGCATTGGGGTGCCCACAACAGGTTTTTTTAAGTAAGCATAAATTATTATTATGAAGACAGGCGACGGACAAATTACTTATGGTGATATTCCACGTCATGAATGTATGTGAACATCACAAACAACCATTCTCTTCACTGGGATTCAAACCCGCGACCTCTGGTGTGCTACGCTAGTATTATTATTGGTTAATTTGACACTGCTGATTGCTTCGTTTTAGTATAAATAATGTATTTTTATTTTACGAAATACATAATTATATTTACATATTTTCTTATTACTGTAAGGCTGAGGGGTTAAATGTAATATTTTAGATGAAGTTGCGATTAAATCACAGTGTGAATAATTTTCGCAAATAATCGTGTTGGGTGTTGAAAGGGCTCCGAATTTCTGTAACCGACATTGGCCATTCCAGTGGTAGTTGTTGTGGATGTAGAGCACGGTAACCACGCTCGCTCGCATAATCTGGCCGTACCATTACCGGCATGATCGCCTCGACGGCTCGACGCCCCGACGCCCCGACGCCCCGACGCTCTGTCGAGTGTCGAGTTTCGATGTCACGGTGGGCCATGGAAACTCAAGGCACCCCGCACGCAGTGGCGGAACCACGAAGTACAAGGGGAACAATGAATCTCAAATTTATCTTGATTGGAAAATAATTTAGACAATGTTATAATAAAAGCAATAATACATTTCTTTTATAAATGATGCAGTCAAGTTTGAAGATTGGCAAAGTATCGTTCTAAAGAGTCAAAGTCTATACCTACCTAAAATAATTATTGGGACCCAAATATTCTCAAATTATTATATTATATAATATATTTCATTCCTGAGTGTATTTTTCGAATATTATATTGCCTCGGAAAAATTAAGTTCAAAATGTGTCAATAACCCAATAATATTTAAATGGGAAAAATTATTGTATTTATGCACGATCAAATAATAATAATAATAAATTTTATTGGCAAAGTTCTTATCCTTACCGTTAAACAGTTCAGTAAAGAACAAAAAGAAATACACAAATTTTATAACAATAATTATAGGTAATACAAAGACAGATAATTTCAAAATAGTAACATAAACAATAACAAACGATTACAACGAAAATGAAGTGATCATACCGCAACTAATGATCTATGTTACGTGTAGTTGAAGATATTCTTTATATTTAGCATTGTTGGTCTTGAGGCCATGAATAACCTGATTAAATATTTTTGGACAATTATAACTGAAACTACGTTGAAATAGGCATGATTGATGAGATGGAATGTGGATGCTAGTTTGATCTCTCAAATTAAATCAATATTAATTTATTTGGAAGCATTTTAGTGGACGGTCCACTTAAAATTCAACTTAACCCATTTCATATACCGGGTGTCAAAATATTTGACAGAAAAACATTACACCAAATAAAAAAATTTCAGAGTGAGCTAGATTTTCAGGTTCTGCACAAATAAAATAATTCGTTGATGTGCCCCAACTGAAAGTGGTCCCGGCACACCAGTGTGCACCCTGCTTCACCCATTTCTGAAACGTGACATATCCAAAACAACGGATTCTCGGAATGTAATTACCTATGTATATACGTAGCGTTGTTCATTTTCATCTATATTAGGCATTAACGTTATGCGCACTGCATACAATTTCCGATTTCATTAAAAATCTTATCATAATATTTAACTTAAATACTGTTGTTCTGTTTGCATTTGCTCGAACAAATGAACTACAAACAAACATTACTAACACGTATGTTGAAAATGTGCAAAACGATTTGTCTCTCTCAGTTTATTTTTCATATTTATTTATTTATTTTAAATGTAGAATTACAAAATATTTTACTTCTCATAAAGCTTTTTAAAATCCTTATTCGCCTAACAGGCAATAATTCCCAATTACAGTACAGGGACTCTATAAAGTTGTCTATTTTTCAAACTCATAAAAGAGAGTTTAGCTCCATAGCAACATATACAGAGATTTTTTACAAACAACCCTCAAGTAAACAACCATAACGACTCGCTTTTATAATATATTTTTGTTCGTGAAGTACGGCTACCAGCCGTAAAAATACGGCCTACAAGGATGGTAATGGTGGAGGAGCCCCTGTGGTATTTTTTTGTGGTGAAAACTTAGGGGTGGAAAAATCGAAATCAAAATTTAATTTCGAAAATTTGTCGGCTGTAAGGCTCGAACCGAGGATCTTATATGATTACCAGCCGCCAAATCATGCCTCCCAAGGTGTAAGTGTTGTGGAAACCACAAGTGTGTAAAGTTAAAATGGCAATTGCCGCCTGTGGGATTCGAACTGTGGATCTCACGATCCGTAGACAGTTACCATGGAGCTTATACCTCAGTTTATTTCATGTTCGCCTGATTTCAAGAATTGAGGTATACGAATACATTTACAGGAAAAATCTTATTATAATTGGGTACCATGTAGGAAACTAAATTCCAGTGAAAATTCAATATATGTTCGCGGAATTTCTAAAGCAGTTTCGCGTCATTGTGGAAAACACAGTACTCGGAAAAACACATTTTCCGGTTTAAAGCTAAGTTATTTATTTAACGAATCGTGGTGTGTTTTATTTACTTTTTATATCCTCCGGGAATTAAATATGAAACAAAAAAATCATTTTGCTTTGTTTACATGTTTCACCGAGCATATTGATGAGTTGAATCTTAATTAAAAGCATAACATTATAGCAACTAGAACATAAGATGAGAATCTGACAGCCTTGTAAAAAGAAATTTTTGGAAATAATATAACTGTTTGAAGAAATTTTTAGTTGATGTAATATACGTGTCGGCGTTGCAATGGCCTTGACCCGCCGATTTTCGTGGCTTCTAGTCAGTGTAGTGTCCCGCACTGGAATAGTTAAAGTGAACCAACACCTTCAGCGCTTCAGCTTCAGTCGTTCAGACTTCAGCCGGCCATAGCGAGTCAAGCAGCCATTTGCATAACCCGTTACGCCCTTAAAACCAATTAAGTGGTACTCTGTGCTTACCTCATTCTCTGCCTTACGGAACAGAGTGAGGCTTACAGCACATTGCGACAGGGCCGCATTAACACGGGAAACCACCGGCCCCACTCAGGGGTGGACAAATCCTACATGAACTAACTTTCACTATATTCCATTTAGGAATTTTTGAATTGCGCGCCAATGGAGCGACGGAGAACGGTACGGTTGCCAGCATTAGTTGTTGTAACTCAACTGTTTCTCTAGATCAGCGTGGATTATACTGGTAGTACACAGGTATTTCCTAAAAGACTTTAAAATAATATGAATTTCCGGAAATTCTTATCATGTTATCTTCATTGACTTTTATTTTTAAAAATATTGTTTAGGTTGTTCACTCTCTGTTCAAAAATTATTACTGTGGATATTGAAAAGGTTGGCAACACCTGCTCTAGATTCTACTTTGTTGTGAAGTTACAGTTGATTTTGTGAAGTTTTCCTTGCTTCTTGTACCATTTTCCCCTTGTTTTTCAGTATGTTCTTTATTGTAATGTCTCATGTTTCTTTCGGTGTTTCACGATCTTTCTTCTAGTTGATTTTTGACGTCCATACTCTCTACACTGGCCTTTAATTAACTTGTAAATTTTTTAAATAAAAAATAATTAAAAAAATTATTATTAATGGGGTAAATAGCTCAGTGGTAACGTATCGGACTGTGGATCGTGAGATCCTCAGTTCGAATCCCAGTATCGATAGTTGCCAATTTAAATTTACCCCTGTGGTTCCCCCTCCACTAACAACTTTGGGGGCTATGACTTGACGGCTGGTAACCGCATTTCATACGCAAAAATATATCACCTACCGAGATCTGCGTAAGCAGAGTGCCACACCCTTAATGGGTAAAAGGCGTGATGATATGATGATATATATATATATATTAGTCATGAAAGATTTTTATTAGCAATCGTGTTATTAGGATCTTCAAAGCCACTAGTAGTAGAGGAGTATAATATGTTATAAACAGTGGAAATCAAACTAAGGATACTTTAATAACAACTAAGTTACTAAGTCATAGAGACCGACCAATCCAATCAATTAGTATCTACGACTGATTTTTATGAATCATTGACAATTCATTGTCTTTATATTTTTATATATTATTTTGTTATTATTATTAAGCGGTCACAACTGCTGAGGTTACATGCTGCATCGGTACATCGTTTTCGGTGGTGTAACAACAGCATACAGTGTTCGTTGGTATGGATTTTCGCAAAGCGGTCACCCACCCAACTACTAACCGCGGGCAGTATTACTTAATTTGCGTTATCTAGAGAACCAGCTTTAACACTACCAGGCTATTGCCCTTATATATTATTTGTTTCGTAGATAGTTTTCTCTCTTTGAAAACCTTTATTTCTGATGAAATATAAAAGCGGTAGATGGCTCTGAATATATTAAGTTACCTCTCTGTTCCATTTACCAACCTGTTGGGATCTTAGATCTCGCCGGTCCAGTCAGTCGGTGCCACTGCCTCATTGCAGTTGGCGGGTTACACTACGCTGATGAGTTCCAATAAGAACGAAACCAGTGAAGAATATTTGTGAATGCGGGCCTGCGAAGTATTCTCGTCCTTCCGAGTGGCGCATCTCGTTGTTATATAGGAAACGCTTCATTTTAAAGTCCTAAATCTAAGTTAGTATTCAGCGCGCGGCGCAGAGAACCAACACCCATTTGCTGGCGATATAATAGGCTGTCACGTGTGGTTTGAATGGGACTCAAACCCTAGGAACGCAGGGAGAAGTAAGAAGTACAGGGACAATTGGCGGCAGACAGCCATTACATGTTGATGTGATGTAATTAGCGAGCAAATCATACGAAAACATATGAGGAGAGAAACGCACAATCGATGTTAGAATATTTGAAACCACTTGATGCAGAAGTGTATTCAGAACGTATTTTAAAATATATATATATATTTTCTAGCTATACTTGGAGGATGTTTGGCACAAAATTTGAAGATTTTTGTTTTGTTTTGAATTCGTAACCAAATAACATAAATTGCACTTGTTTGAGAATTCGCGCAATAATAACATAAGTTAGCAAAATTTATCAGTGGTAATCAAACAGTTGACTGAAATAATCTTACAGTTGATTTGTGTTTCTTCATGGAATAAATGGAATTCGTAATTTAATTATTTACCAAGAAAAGTTATTTTAATTACATTTTAATAATTTACTAAACAATAAAATAGAACAGACATGGGTCTACAATTTTTTATAATCCCTAGTATTTGAGATTCACAACACACAACACTGACGTCAAACATTTTTTAAAATCCTTGCAGTTTAATGAATAACACCAAACACATTTAAAACTGCAGATAGTCTACAATAGGCTATTCCACGAAAATTTTTTATTTATTTATTTATTTTTTTCTTGAAGTACATAAAAATATAAGACTACCTGTGAGAGTCCGAGTTAAAAATTCCTCCAAAGAAGTGAGATATTAAGTTCTGAATTTTAAATTACACTGATGATGTAGGTCGTGTAATATAAACAAACGGTGGTTCACAGACTTTCGACAAAAATTGTTGGGAAAATTACAAAATAATATATATTTAAGTTGTAATATTATATTTTGTTATTAGAGAAATAAAATAAATATATGCAATTAATTTATTTCGTTTTTTGTCTCATTTTACAAAGATATTTTGACATTCTCGAAGTTAGATAGTTGGTGGCGCTGGTACATATGAAGCAGCAAACACGCAAAGACAATCAAACGAACAGAATCCGAATAGATCCGACACACCCGAATATGTATATTTTTAGTTAAGGTGGAGTGGGAGTAAATATTTAAATCCTATTTGCTGCACATGCCCGTATTTATTAAAGGGAGTAATTTATAATTAAAAGATATGGAATTTCCCGCATCTTTTAACTCTTATCTTTCATATTTTCAATAAACTTTTACTAATTTTGAATTTGGTGGAATAGCCTATTTAGATAGTTTCATAAATTATTTCTTTTTATAGTGAAGAACCCCATTGTTGGTCCAATATTATTTATCAATAGATCATAGTAAGATTGACCAGTGTTGTATCGTTAATGAAATATAACACAATAATATTATCTTTTAAAATTCCAATCCAAGCATTCACTTTTTTGGGACATTGGGTATGAGTTGTAACGTACAGATATTTATTATTTTTATGCCAACATCTAACATTTTAAATATTTGGCTCATTATTGAGTGTAAATGTATTCTGTTCTAATAGTAATTTTGATTTGCGAATGAATCTTTGGAGTAATCGATTGGGACGATTGAATACAAGCGCAATGCGTGCAGTGCGCCCTTACGATCCTGATTTTTATTTGTTCCGAGTATCGAATAGTGAGTAGCGAGTAGAAGCAATTAAACTTGGCCTCCTTCTGTTTTCTGTTTTCTGTTTTCTCTCCCACTTGATATTATTTTTATTTTTTTATCGATAACGGAAGTGGGGAAGTATTTTTAGACCGACCGAGCTGCTTTGAAAAATAATCACTGTGCTTTTATCCTTTATAAAAATATTGTTCCTGAAAATTTTGTATTTCGCTATAATAAGAAAAGTGTCCATTAAATACTGTGTACAGGTCGCACTATAGAGGATTTTTTATAGGATTTATGCATTTTGTCCATTTGGCTTAAATATAATAGTACTTGAAATGCATGCATTGGATTAACATTTTCATGTTTTACATTCGTGGAATCCATTTGCTAAGGACGCTAATTTCACGCAACAAACCAGCAATCGTACCCAACCGTTTATTCCTCGGATGCCCACACAATCGTTCACCTTCAATCTCACCCGCATATATATTAGATTGGTTTCACTAACCTTCCATTCGACATCGCTCAAGAAGTCCAAACCAACTGACTCACTCCCACTTTCTTAACAACATTCTTCTCAATCTCACACACACCATACACCACGATCACGTCTCGTATACCCATACACTCCTCTAAAATATCTCATTTCTGCAGAAGTTATACGTCGTTCTTCATCCACACCCAATATTCAGAACCATACTAACACACTATTATAAACATTCAATCGTGCTTCTCTAGATATATTCACATTTCGAGCAAATGTACCCAGAGCACCCAATACCTTGCACTTTGCAGATAGGATATAATTATTTTTTTAATATAAATTACAGAATATATTGTTTTAAAATATTGTGTAAATATAAACAGTGATTAGAATTTCTTTTCCATTAAGTTTTTATAAAAATTCATCAGGAAAAGATAATTAAATGCAGTTTCAATGTTCGAATACAAATTCTAATTAATGTATAAATTTGTCTGTAAGTGATATTAAAATAGCTGTGTAATTTTCCTCGCTAAAATTATTTTAGGATTGTCCGTAAATACAAGAAAAATATCACAGATGAATCACGTAAACCTGTAAGCATTTTAATTAAACTCTTTGCGTTCCCGTGGAGCTGCTTTCATAAATACAAGTGCCACTCACGCAATTCCTTTGCCGTTATTAATATCATACATAAAATTCAATTTAAAATTGCAAGTATTTTCATTTAATTGCTTATTTTCTACTGCGAAACGTTGCAAAAATTCTTAGAGCTTGTTACTTCGGAGCATAACAAGAGGAATTTTAATATTAAAGCTGGAAATTCATGGTATGAACAAAATATGCGTAATTATCTTGAAAACTGTAATGATGCTTCTACGCTGAACACTTCATACTATACAGCATACAGCAGACACAGTACTCTTATAGTCTTACACAGGGAAGAATTTACTTGCGCGATTTATTTATATTCGTAATAGAGAAAATCTCTTTCCTCCTTGTAAACTGCGCCAAAGATATAAGAGGTTTACATTAACGTGAAAAATTTATGTATGTATGTACCTTCGAAACTTCAACCACATGGGTTATATTCCTAGGATGGGCAGACACGTTCACATCTATGAAATTTCCTTGCGTTGCCACTATTTTTGTTACATAGATGCCATGTATGTTGCCCGCCCGATGCAAGTCTTTGTTACAACCACTAGCCGGTGCCCAATAGCTTTTGTAGTTACGAAGTTAATTGTATCTAGGATTGTCAAAAACCCAGATTTTTTCGAGATATGTTTTGAAAAAACCCAACCCATCATGAAATACAAGTTACAAATAATTACATGATTAAGATAATGATGGTCAAGTACAATGAAATGAGAATAAGGCATAAATTTGTATTTTAAAAACGCATTATTTCCGATTTTTACTGTAATTATAATTTTAATCTTTTGACAGAAGCAAATTTTAATTTAATTTTTTTATGTAAAAATAAATAAAATAAAATATAATTATGTAATAATTGTAATCCTTGCAATCTAAGTTAAAAAATAAATACGTCTTCATGAACTTATACAATTATTTAATCAATTCTTTAGCATGGCTAAATTTTTATAATAACTGGGTTTTTCAAGGGTTGTTCAAGTAGATTTATGCCGAAAAAAAAACACACAAAGTATTAAAATTAATTTCAGATTAATACATAGTTTAATGACTATGGCTTTTGGTTTAAGTTTTGTAGAAAATTTATTGAAATATAACGTTTCGAATTACTAAACGTAATTTTTGTTTATGTTAACAAATGCATACACTCCGAGAAAAAAATTATTACTTACACCTAAAAAATATTTATAACAAATATATTTTATCATTCAAATACAAACCTAATAGAAATATATTAGTTTTAAATAAAAAAAAATATTTAATTTTCTTTATTTCAATGTTATATATTTTCATTAGTTTCTAATATATAAATATCCTTAATTAACTATTATCTATATACAAATTAAATATATTCTTTTTTAAAATTAAATTATTTTATATTTAATTTAAATAACTTTATTAAATTCTAATAAATAATGCATTAAATAAATAAATTTATTTGTTCTAAATAAATCGCTTACACTTATTTTAAATAAATATTTTGTTGCCACTAATATATTTATATTTTATTAAAATAATTGTTTATCTAATAAATGGATTTATTAAAATTTAGTAATTTTTTTCTCTCAGTGTAATTCAAGAAAATAAATAGAAACGTTAACTATGAATTTCTTTTTCATTTTACGCGTCACACTCAAATACCTGTGCAGATAGCAACAGTCTTCTGACGATGTACCTGAATCCTGCACGCTGCAGAATGGTATGCTAGACGTTTTTAATAGATTCACAAGCTTCAAGCCGTTTAGCTTGTTACGTTGACTCACTACTCAGCTCACAAGCTCACAACCTCCCTCTGAGCCAAGATAAACTTCATTAAATATCAAACGAATTCCCGGGAAATTACAAAACAGATTGCTTTTTAAAATGTTTCGCGAGATAATTCATTCAAATATTTCCTATCATTAGTATTATCTCAAGGAATTTCAATATGGAAATATTGTGATTTTAATTAATTTGTAATACATGATACAAATGAAATTTTATTTAAATTTTTTTGTGGGGTACACAGCTTCGTTCTTATGAGATCTTTAGCTCGATACATTTTCAGATTTAATAGTATTTGATAATATACTGTGAAATTCATGATGATGATGATATATTTATTTATTTATTTCATTTCCAAATTGCAACGTATGTAAAAATGCGTATCTGTAACTGTAATGCAAATAGCCATCTAGTGTTCGAGTAGTGGGAATGTGGCATTTACAAACCCAATAAGAGAATGGAGGGTACGCACAACAACACAGGGAACCTAATTTCCATAATCTACAAAATGAAAAGCCTATCCACTGTAAGGTACAGTATACAGCGAATACCTTGCTACAGTGTACAGTGTACACTGTACCCCTTGCTGTGTGGTGTGCCCTTCGTATCTAACAGCGGAACTACTCACTTCGTCAACTTATATCACATCTTACTACTTACGTAGATACAAGGCAATGACTGCACTTAATACAAGTATATCTCATGATAGTACTACAGGTATTGGGCTTCCAAATTATCACGAGATGGCGTTAATCACAATTCAGGAAAGGTACATGTCAAATTCACTTTGTATGATATCTTATGATGACGAATGCGTGCTTTAGGATTGGTGATTTGCTTGTAATGGCAGCAGAACTGTAGCCATTCACAGTGCAAATTTTCCTGGTCTAATAGGTTTTTTTGAAGAAAATTCAATCTTAACCTATAACCTACAAAAACAATATATCTATAATTTTTACAACTTTTTGAAAAAGTACGGCTTAAACAATGTAATACCTTCATTGGAATACTCTTAAAATAACTACCATTGTTATAAATTTAAAAAAAACAATTAATTTCAAAATACAAAGAAATTTATGTACCTTATGGTTAGTTCAGCTTTCTATCACTAGTTAGCGTGTTTTAATTTTCGATGCCCAATAGCGTATCCATCCAAACAAACGATCCACGTTATTACATTAGGGAAATCATGTAATACCAAAATTTCTTTATTTACATTTAAAATAGTTTGTAATTACTAATTAACAGGCTTTTTATTAAAATAATATTAATAACATACATAATAATAAGCAGAAAAATACAGAATTATAAATCTTTACAAGGATAAAAATGTTTTTAATTTAATATTGTTAAAATTGTTTACATTTAGCAATCGACAAGTACTTTCGTATTTCTTTATTTATTAATTTCATATATTGGGTTTTCTTGAAATTAAGTTAATTTATCATTTTATAATTTTTTAGCCGTAAATATAACACAATTATTCTAGTGATATTTTATTTATAACATGACACGTTTGTTCTGTTGGATACACAATACACATCACGTTAAAAAATATACAAAAAGTACCACACTTATATAGATATGAGTAAATGATTGGTGATGATATATAATATGACAATATAAAAAAGTTTGAAATTTACTCAAATTATCTGGAACTTTGGGGAATGAAAATTGTTAATAATTCAATTTACAATTTGACAGTTTTGGTGGAATATGTTTAACCAAGTATAAAATAATATAGAAGCAACCAACTAGCTCCGTTTGCATCTTCCGGAACCGGACTCGATGTCGGATACCTGTGTTCTTGTCTACCGATGTTCCGGTGTACGTTTAAGCAGTTTAAGTGCTACATTTGCATTGCGTTGTGCTTAGAGGTTTAAGACGAGCAGGAAACAGGCCTGAGGACTCCAGGAGCAGGAGTAGCCTGTAGCCTGTAGCCTGTAGCAATCGGCAATTAGTGGTTGATCTTCTCGTATTCGTATCACTTGGGGGACCAGTGAAAGTGGGATGCGATTGTTTGTGGCCGAAGGTGCTTGTACTCTGGCTTTGCGAATTCTACAAAAACAGCACTAAATTTAAACTAAACTACTTTCTTATACAAATAAAACCAATTGAACACGTATGACTTGTCCCTTGCGTATGACTTTGTTTTGATAATTATTTTATATATAGATGTTACCTGTTTAGTTTTTTATTCTCATTGTAACTATGAATTTATTTTAAAATAGAAATCAATTAATATCTATCCTTCAAAAATATCTAACTAATAATACAATTATTACTTTTATAATATTTCACAAGACAATTATTTTTGACACCACAATTATTTGACACGATTGACACATAGATAATAAAAATGTTTTAGTTTTTGTTCCCATTGTAACTAAGATTATTGAAATATATTCTTAAAAATGTAAATGTTTTCTCAAAAACAAGAAAAGTGCAAATAACATTTTATATTCCAAACATTTTTTCTAACATCTTTCATTTGAAACTTTTTCTCACAGCTGATTCTATTTTAGAGAAAAATAGAATTTATTGTTTTGTGTCCAGTAAACTTCCTCTTCCGGATTTTCAATTTCATTCAAAATCAATCCAGCTCTTCATATTTTCACAAAACTTATAAATTCCAAGTTTAGTTTACATATCTTGTCTCGTCAAAATATGTATTTCCGCAAAAATCACGTCAGCGATTTTTTTCGTGATTCCAATACTTCCTTATACTTTGTATAAGAAAGTAAAAAAGAAGCGAAGCAGACCAAAAAAAATGATCTGGAAAAATTAGGAATTAAAAATTGGAAAACCAAAGCAAGAAACAGAAAGGAGTGGAAAGAATTTATACAACAAGCCCAGGGCCTGCAAAGCCTGTAGCGCTAATATACATAAATATGTTATTATATACTTTTATAATAAATAGTACGTTAATGAAACCGAAGGCGTTAATGAAGCTCTTCACTCACAAAAAATGAGTGAGATAAGTGGCATTTAACTCACGGGCGTAGATAAAATATTTTACACATAATTACAAATTCTGGGCATTAATGGGTTAGGCAGGTTTAATTATTTAAATTAAGAAAATTATTTAAATTAAGAAAGAAACGTATAATAAGTATCAAAAGGTTAGTACTAGTAAATTGTGTACTAGAAAATAAATTAAATACTCCTCCAAACTTAACTTTTTTCCCCAAAAATGACTTAAAATTGTAAATTTTTTTTATTACATTTCTTTATAATCTTTACGCCAGGAAACCCATTGCAGCAGAGCGCATCGTCATATCTCTAATATTTTTCGAGATATGAGGATTTTTTATATTTTCCGAAGAGCAAATTTGAGGGGCTGTAACTCGAAAACTATACAAGATAACGAAAAATATCTCCAGTTTTATGTTTTTCGTGCCATTTGTAATAAATTAGTAAATTTTGAAAATTTTGAAATTTTTTTGAATTTTTTTTCAAAATTTCGATTGGAGATATTTTGACAAATATGAAAGATACAGACTTGCAGTGCTTACCAATCGAATCAGCTCGACGAAGTACATAAACCCTGAAAATTTCAGAAAATTCGGACAACTGGTTGAAATGTTAGAGCAAAAAGTCTGGAAATGGCTAAATTCAGGCCAAACGGCTAGGGGTACCCCTTGACTTTTTGGGCAAAAAACGCCATTTTCAGGCTTTTTGCTCTAACTTTCCATCCCGTAAAGCGATTTTTATGAAACTTTGCATACTTATGTATTTCGACGAGCTGAATCGATTGGTGAACACTGCAAATCTGTATCTTTAATATTTGTCGAGTTATCGCCGATCGAAATTTTGAACAAAAATATAAAAAAAATTACAAAATTTTAAAAATTTGCTAATCTGTTATATAAGGCACCAGAAACGCTAAACTGAAGAGAATTTTCAGATATGTCGTGTAGTTTTTGAATTACAGGCCCTTAAATATGCACATCGAAAAATAACAAAAATCGGCGTATCTCGAAAAATATTAGAGATCTGACGATGCGCTCTGCTACAATGGGTTTCTTAGCGCTTATATTATAAAGAAATGTAATAAAAAAATATTACAATTTTAAGTCATATTTGGGGAAATTTCCGTATTTTGAAAAATATTACAAATCGCCATATTTCGATAAATATAAGACATACTACGATGCATCTAGGCATCATTATAGATCAAAAATTGCTATTTGACATTGACATTGATTACGTTTACACGTAGGGCAAACATGTACTTTGACAGAACTTTGGCCTTGGAAAAGGCGTCTTTTGACACTGTAAGCACTATCGATTAACTACTTTTCTATTTAAAGTCAACTATAAAAAATAACAACAATTTATTAATATGTGTAATATTTCCTATTTCTACAATTAAACTTGAGATTCGAATTTAAGACTAGAAAATTCTAGCTCAAATATTTGAAGAATATACAATAAGAGAAAAATGTCCGCCATGACAGGTAGATGAACATTTTATGTCGCTTGTATCTTCTCAATTAACAATAATAACTTAACAAATGAGATATTTCCCAACTCTACAACTGAACTAGTGATGAGAATTTCAGACTACAAAATTTTAGTTCAGATATTTTAAGTAAAAACAACAAGAGAAAAATATCCGAATCGATAGAGAGATGAACATTTTTATATCGCTTGTATCTTTTTATTAACAATAATATGTTAACAAATCTCTTATGCTCTCTCTCTGTATTATGATATATTTTTGCGTGTTAAGTGCGATTACCAGCCATCAAATCACTGTTTCCAAGGATGGTAGTGGTGGAGAAGCCACACGGGTTATTATATGTGGTGAAAATTTTCAGAATTTATTTTCGAAAATTCGTGCTTAATAATCCACTATCTGTACAGTAATATCAAAAATATTTTCATTACTGATAAAAATATTACACACCGGATTTCTTTTCAACAACATGCAATGAGCCTATCTTGGTAGTGTAGTGGTTATGTACTAGCCTACTATGTCAGGGGTTGTGGGTTCGAATACCACTGTAGGGCCTGGTCGTTGTGTTCACATAAAGATAAAGAGACGTGATCATGTTTGGAATACATTGTTGTATGGTGAGTATATAATTGAGAAGAAAGTGGGAGTGAGTCAGTTGAGATGATTTGGGCAACTTGAAATGTTGATTTAACTAATATATGCGGGTGAAATTGAAGATGAACCATTGCGTGGATATCCGAGGAATAAGTGGTTGGGTATGTTTGATGATCTGTTGCGTGAACGAATGATTCCGAGTGTGAAGAATTGACAAGCATGTATGAATGTGGACTAAACGAAAGTGATGTGTCAGGATAGGAATGTTTGGAGCAGATTGATTCTTGGTTAATTGTGTTTTTGGGTTCGTGCTACCCCACTGAATAGTATATAGCGTGACGATATGTATGTATGTATAAATTTATAATCATCCATGCATTAAGTATTTAGTTTGCCCGACATCTTAAACAAAATACAATATATTTGTAAAGTGCCACTCTGTAATCATGGTAATCCTCTTGAGTGGCTAAACTGTTACCAAATGAAAAAAATTTATTTTGTTTCCCCGATGTAGAGTTGAAATTAGTGTTGGTGTTTCCCAACAATTAAAACCCCAAACGCATTGGAAACTTCATTGCAACCTAGGAGCTGCATGCTGCATGCTGCATGGCGCATGTTGCAAGTGTGCAACATCACGTATCTTAGAGCAAGAACTGTTGCAGCTGACGAGCCTGCAGCGTTCGAACGATCCTACGTTCACGTTCGTGCTGTGCTGTGTTGAATGCTCCAAGCCCGAGGCTATCGATTGGTAATTCTCCCTCTGGTGGTTTACAGACACACCTGATTCCTCAATTAGACACGAGGTGAGCAGAGCAACGTGCACTGTGAACCACACAACACAACGGAAACGAATGCTTACAGACAAATTCATTACTAACATTTATTTATCTGATATTCTTTACAACAAAAAGCTATTCCTAATTAACATTCGGTCGAGCTTTCTAACCACAGTACCACGTTACCCTTTCTTACTAACAATAATATGAAATCACCATAAAAATGGCAAGTTAGTTAATCGATGAATTAGTTTTCCTTTAAATGAAACAAGATTTCATGATGAACCAAAAAAGTTTTTTACAAGTAATGAAACCAACAAAAAAAAAAGAAACAGAAAAGCAAAAAATAAAATAAACCTTAATAACTAAGCTCCTAAACTAATGTAACTAATTTTGAGTCGGGGCCAAACAAACAGTCAACGAACGCCAATTCAAAATTAGGTACTTACATTACTTTAGGACTTTAAAGGTTTATTTTATTTTTGGCTTTCCAGTTTCTTTTTCGTCGGACAATTTTTGTGGCTATCTATTTTGCTACCTTCAGGGGTGGAAAAAAGAATAATCGAAATCAGTTAACCAAGTACAAAGTTATGCATGGTAGAATCGATTTACAGGAAAAGATTCATTGGCTGAAAAAATGTTCATTCCCTATTTTCCTTTCCGTAGGGTGGGATTTCTTATTTCAAATTTAAATGGGGCTAGCTTCGAAGTATACCCTATACAATAAAAAAGGAATCATTTGAATCAGACTACTTTGTAAATAGTTATGCGTGGTCGTACATAAAATCTCCTCCTTTTTTTAATCGGTTATAAATACCGGGTGATACATTTATATATATATATATATATATATCATTGTCTATCTAATTACCATAAATATTTGTATACAGAATGATCTATTTAATTGCAATTATATGCTTGCTACTTCGTTTTAGTAATTAAATATTTTTATTCTTAAGTTGTATTAAATCTTGACTACTGCCTTGGTTTACAAGTTGTTTAATCTTGATTTTATCCCTTTTCTTTCCAGTAATGCTGAGAACCATGTTATCGATATAAGGCGTTAGATTTAATATTTTAGAATATATAAAATGCCTAACAAGACAAAGTTCTATCAATAAATTTTAATTTTCATGGTCTTGTAATATTATTTTTTCAAGAAGAACATTGAAATATTTATTTAAATTCAGCTCCTACTTACTGAAGGGTTCCAACATACCTAAGCAATGAAAATAAAAACAGACTATACCACTAGTGCTGTGGAAAGAAATGCTGCCAGACGTCAAGTTACGGCCCCCAGGAATTCTAGCGGTAATGTGATGAAAAAAAAACAGTTCTGTATTATTATTTGAAAATATACTCGCAGCAAAATAAAGTCACAAGGAAATATGTCTCGCTAATGCCTCACATTTCAGCCAACTCAATCTTCTTGTATTCACTGCTCACTGTTCTTGTTCTATTTTTGTTTTCGTTGCTTTGTGTCTTATTTTTTCGGAGAAACGGAAAAGAATAAGTAGAAGTAGAGTATCTTTGAAGCTTACGCTTACGTTACGCTTATGCGTTCGCCTCGCGTTGGCGCAGGCAGTGCCGGATGCAGAATTAAAGATGATCTGCGAACAACATTTGAAAATTGCACATAGTTTTTAAATTTTAGAACAAAACTTATTTTTATTCCCTTACCTATAATATATTTTTATTTTAGTCCTGAATTTTTAATCTATTATTCGGTGTAAAAATGTAATTCAAATAAGAACCTTTATAATTTGGACTTTACAAATGACAATTAAATTTATATACTTACATATTGAGTTTGGGAATTTGTGGGGCCCAACAACGATTGGAGCCCTGGGCTTCCACGTGTATACGGTCCTGGCAAAACGAACAACTTCTGCCGCTACGAAGAAGAAAAAGGATGGAGGATTTATGAATAATGATCTACGTTTAAACTTTTGATAGATTACGGGGAATTTAATTGAGTCTTCCGATTCGGAGGTTGTACGTTGTAGAGGAGTCTTTACAAAATGCGGCTAACAAGTTTGTTCCCCTCCCTCATAAATAACTTTTTTTGCGTATTGCTCGAGTCATGCTAATGTAAATACATAGTTTTAAACTTTAAGCCAAATAATTCAAGAGTATTCGTTTTGAACATTGTATACGAGAAGAATCTATTGTAGTATTCACAAATAAATAATTGATAATTACATTTACAGGTATGGATAAAAGTTAAGGAACTTGTCAGTTATAAATATGGTAGTAAATATTTTGTTTCCATGCTTTTGTTTCATTGGGAATGGGTTTGTTTTGTATCTGGAAAGACAATCAAACGTGATTTATTTCGTAACATTATTAATACTGCTGTTTCAATTGGTACTAAATATATACGTATATAAGTTTTAAAATTGTATTCTCTCAAAGGATGAAAAGCAAAATTCAGACGCTGGAAATTAAATATGTATAAGAAAAGTACAAGGAGTAACAATGTTGAACAGCATAAGAAACGAAAGAATAAGAGAACATTTGCATCTTGACTTCATAGAAACAAGACAACCAGCATGGTGGGACCATATATGATAAGAAGTTATGAATTGAGATGCTCACCAGATAAATTTGAATGACAGACGTGAAGGAAAAAGGGAATTATGGAAGACCTAAAGACTTGTAGAATCATCAAGACTATGAGGCTTTTTAAAACTTACCCCTTATGGTATATATGTATTGCGGAACAATATTAAAAAATACGTTTTCGTTAATTATATTTTTAGAAACTTTGTTGACTAGATTTACAACAATCAATAAATACTATATTTAAATTTTACATGTGGTATATTCAATGGCTAAAGCCTTATTCTGATTGGCAGATTTTAAATTTAATAAATTCAGTATAAACTAGGAAAGTAAAGCATACATTTGAAATCTGAATTTCTAAATCTAAATTAGTGAATTAAATCCAGCATAAACAATCTAATATTTTAAAATGTAAATTTCAAATCTTAATATTTGTAAATCCATCTAAACCTGTTTATTGTATATATTTATTATGTTTATGATGAATTATTTTCACTTCTTGAGCAAAACGAATGTTATCTATAAAAACTTGGACGTTATTAATAATTAAATTTGTTTCAATATGTTGTTTATTATTACAAAAGCATAAATAAAAATAAAATCCATACATAATGTCAGAGTGTAAGGAATTATCATATACAGAATATATGAAATCTTGTAATATAAATTGAATGCGCGTTTTTCGTTTTTACATAAGTTTAGCATCAGAAACAACCCTTTATTAAAATAATTTCATTAAAGTTAATAAGTAAAAATATTTGTTTTGCGGGTGTCATCACAGGGATTACCTATATTCCTAAGGTGGATATGGATAGATATATTGGCATCCATTATTCAATTAAATATCCTTGCATTGCCACGTTCTTTTTCCGGTATAAGTCCTTGTTACAACTACTATCTGGTGAGCGATGGCTTTGTAGTTGCCAAGTTAGTTGTATCGCAACTTGAAATGAATACCGATCTAAATCGGGCGTGGTTCGGTCTTCAAACCCACAATCTCTGTATCCAGTGGCAAGCACTCTTACCATTGCGCTATCCCGCACTTATTTTATAGTATATATTTATTACAACCCGATCCTAAACCAGACTTAGTTATATAATCAAAATATGAAAATTTGATCGAGGAAACCGGGGTACATTTAACATTTTACTGAAAGGTACAAACAGGGAAAACAAAGATTTGTCAATACACATGTTTTTGTTAAATTTACATTGTTCATTACCCTCTACAGGCCTAACTCCAGCAAGGTAAGGTTTGTTTGCAAGGACCCCATGTGCTTTCAATAAAAAACAGCGCAGTCCGCCAGTCCGCGCAAAAAATAAGTGTCACATTTTTTATTATATAGTAAGTTCCCGTCTCGTTCACTAAATTTTCATTAGCGGCTTGTGGATCGTGGTATACGTTGTGTAGGTTGTGGGGTTGCTGGGCTGGTAGGCCAGTGCAGACAAGCGGAATCGCGGAGGTAAACGAAAAAAGGCGGTGCCGTATTTCCAGCTACCCAGAATGTAATCTATGGCATTACGCTGTACACGAACGCAGAAGAATTTAGTTACTCTCAATTCGGACACTGGGGAACTGCGGGATAGCACAGTGGTCACAGTATTTGCCTCTGGCAACATTTTTATGATACGAATTTGGATCGGTACTTACTCCTGTTATCATTCCAAGTTGGGATAAAATTACATTGGCAGCTATGAAGCTATCGGCCACCGGCTAGTAGTTGTAACAAGGACAATACGAATGGCATCAATCTAAAATAACTAGCAATTTCAGGTAAAAATTATGGTGTCATGTGTTTTGTTTCATTCTAGGGATATAACCCATAAGGTTTCACAATCTCAAAAGGACTAAATTTATTTTTCCTAACGGGACATTCAAAATATTTGAAAAAAAAAATAATAAAGAAATAGAAAGACACTTTATCTACTAACTAAACCAACCACTTGTCTAATGTTGGCTTATTAAACCTTATGTATCGTTCCTCTTAATTATTTTAAACTATTAAACCCGGGAACATTGTACGCATTACCAACAACAAACTGCTGTGATGTGAGTTTCTAGAGGTCCAAATGGAAAAGGCCTTAAAGAATTGACCCAACACGAGCTTGGAGTTAGGTAAGTCTTCCGCGTTGCGCAAATGTTTGACGATAATTTGTTTTATGCTTTTCGTTTGCCGAATTTTTTTGTGAATTTACTGATGTTTTGTCGCAAGAACACAAGTTACTGAATTTTGTTCACTGCTACGAAGTAAAATACATGAATTACCTACGTTTACAATCAATTTCTCATTTCATTTTGAGTTTAATTTGTCGAACGAAAATTTAAATTTTGAATAACTGTTTCTTGAATAAATTTATTTAGAAATATTTATTTCCTATTGATCTTTTATAGTTATAAGAATAAAATATTTAAAAATGTAGATGTATTTCTTTTTTTAGCGTAATTCAAAATTTTCTTAGATGCATTGCAGTTTTACAGGGCGCTTCAAAATTTTGGGTATAGATATATATTATTTAATTACTTAAAATATATTTAAATGTTTATTAATTTTTATTTATATACTCTAACCTATCAGATCAGCGGCGCGAAAAATGCTGCTCCAAATGTTTGTAATAATTTTTTGTAAATTTTGTTCATTTTTATTGGAAACACTTTTCTCTAAAATGATTAGGGAAGCAGGAAATTACATTTGTATTACTTAACCCTCTATTGCATGAATTTTTTTTTTTAAATAAGGGCTCAAAAAAATTATTTTTTTCAAAAGAAATATTCATATATTTAAACTAAGTGTGTTACATACATTTTTTTCTTAAAATAAAAAAAAAAATTAAGTTTTGTTCACTATTGAGAACATTATGAACAAATTCAACTTACAATAGAACTTTGGTCTATTGGGTCGTCTTTGTGTACTAAACAAAATTGCTTGATAAACAACCTCTTCTAGGAAAACATGAGATAAAATTTTTTTTTGAAATTTTGTAAAGGTGTTTTTAGCTGTAATATATCAGCAGGTAATAAGCTGCTTCCTTCAAATTTTACATTTTCTATCTCAGTTTCTGTAATTATCCTTTTTCCACTTCAATTTTTTTTTATGTTGGTCACATTGGGAGGAATGACCTAATTGGCAATTGGCAAAGTGTATATAATGTTCCCAAATGGTTACAACATGATTGCAATGAATGTAAACTGCATAAGAAAAGAAAAGAAGCATTTTAAATTTTATGTTCCCGATCGGGAACAGTATGCAATAGAGGATTAACAAGTAAAACGGCTATTGCCGGCTGAATCAGTCACCACCTTGCATACACTTATTGTGTTTGCAATAATTTTGAAGCAGCCTGTGTGTAAAACTAGGGCTGTTAAGAAGAAGAAACGGAGGTTTATAAACAATATGGTGTTCTTGAGCTGGAACTTCATTATATATTACCTGGAGTTTAATTTTTTAGTACCTTAACCGATACTTTTGAAAGAAAAAGAAGTTACGATGCAAGAGTTAATTTTCTTGTCAAGATCTCCCGGCAAACTTGACTATCGTATTTCTCAAAGTACGTAAATTTCACTTTGCGAGTTAATTATAAAACAGAGAACACCAGAGACGTTATCATTGGTAATTTGTTGTTTTACACTTTAGCAATAAAAAACATCCTAAATTTGTAATAAAAATGAGAAACTTTGTGCAGACTTGGGTGTAATTTATACGAGATTTACATGAAAGCCTGAGCCCGGCTTTAAGGGACGCGAACACATTTTTAAAACAACTCAAATTTACCCGATATTAGGACTTGAAATTCCTCTAAGATTACTGTAGCACTGAACTATACAACTCGTACGAAATTTACTTTGTTTGCTTTGACAACGGTAGCTCTGTTCGAAATTTTTAAAAGTGCAGTGTAGTGTAGTACAGTTTAGTGTAGGTTAGTGCAGAATACACTACATGAGACCTTTCATTAATGGGATAAATATGGTTCTGTGATTGGTTTAAAAATAAGTATATACAACTGTAATTTTACCACCAGTTCGTATATTGTTATTAAGAAAGGAAAGAATTAATTATTCTGTAGTTTTCGTTTATTGCACATCCTTATTAAAATATACAGATTAAAAAATATATATACAAATTTAAGCATAAATATTTCTTATATACGCAATGCAAAAGCAACAAGATAAAATGAAAGTGCAGTGGACAATGCTATACCTACATATAAGTCAAAACAGTAAAGTGCAGAGTGTATGAAACACAGGAAACCACGTGGATTTGTGTCCTTTTAAAGAAAAGTCTTGTAATAGATCATAGGTCCTTCTTTCCTAAGAACACGAAAGTGCAACAGCTAGGTACTTTCAATTAAATTCGATTAAAACAACGTTCAAAACTAACATTTACGTTACCCCTACTTCAGTTTGCACTAACAACACCACCTCGAAAGTCAGTTCATAAAAGTGTGCACTAATTCTGAAATTTTTCTCATCTCCAAGCTGCAATAATTGCACTTTTGTCATCGAACACTTCAGTGTTAAAAAGTTAGCACTGCAACTACTTAGTACAAGTCATCGAACAGACCTGGCATCGGGTAAAAGGAAAGTGTAAATTATTAATTTTAACATAAATCTAAATTCTTAAGGCTGTTCCAGAAAACTGTAGTGCAAAGTAACTTATCTTGTCAGCCTACAAGCAACAGTACTTATTGTTAAATTTTAATTTAATTTGCCTAAGACTTTGAATGTGAAGCGTACAGATTAAGAAAGTTTTGCCGTTTTGCGAAACTTTGCGTAGTACCTACCTACATCAGATTCATCCACATCTACTACATCTACAACACCTACAGATACACTCACATATTTCAAATTGACTTCAAGTGTTGCCAACCGCCAGGGGCGCAATGGCATAGTGGAATCCCTTACTACTTCTTTTTTATAAAACTTTATCTAATTTGAAAACTATCTGCAGCTTTAAAATGTCTTAATTGTTATACATTAAGCCGCAATGATTTTTTTAAATATCCACTGATAAATTTTGCTAACCTATGTCATTCAACATGTCTTTAATTTCGTTGTGTCCACCTAACCACGTGGTTTCATATCACGCGAATTCTCAAACAAGTGTAATTTGTCTTATTTGGTTACAAATTCAAAACAAAACAAAAATCTTCAAATTATTTGCTAAACATTTGACACTTGACAATCTGACAGCCACGAAGTAATATCTGACAGCTCAATAATAAGAGAAGTACAAAGAATTTAGAAAAGAATAGATGTGTGTGAGAGAAATTTAAACGGAGAAACAATACTTTAACGCTAGATTTGCTATCTTTAAAACTCAAATATCTTAATAATGAATAATATTTTTAAATTTCTATTACATCTAGTACGATATTTTTGGATCTAATTATGATATAAATCACTTTTTTGCTATTCTGTGACTCTTATGAAAGACTTCATTGAAATAATAGACAAACCATTTTTTTTTTTCATATAGAGTATTACAATTCAAGTTCGTCTTGTATGTATCTTGCAATGCTTGTATGTGTCTTCATTTTCCAAATAGCTTCATTATCAATGCTTACCATTCTCGTCTACGTTACGTTTACATAAAACGGTTATAGTATACGTCAAATTAATTGCGAATTGCGACAAATTTAAATGAAAACTTGAAATTGAATTATATGTTACTATCTTAATTAACAGGTTTAATTTGCTTCATAACAAGTAGCACGTGTCGAGAATTTGCAACAATATATATTTCAATGCATCTACGAAAACGAACTGAACATGTACGTGAATTTTTTAAAACTAATTTATTAACTTTTAATTTATTTTTTACCGCCCCAATGTAAAAGTTGTTTAGGCGGGAGGTTATGTGTTGGTACATCAGATTATTATTATTTCATGTGTTTTGTCAGCTTCATCGACTACTCCTTGACATATGCACATAATTTCAAACATATATGCTAAACTGGTTGCGTTACTGTAGCGTTAATTTCACATAAAATAGAGAGTTAAAAGTAAAAGCAGTATTTTTAAGAGTATCTGTAAACTGTTTTTATTTAAATATGTATATAAGGACATGATTACACCTATTATCAAACTTAATTGTCTTCAATAATGCTATGATTGTAAGTCTTAATAAAAAAACTTTGCTTGATGATTAGACATACATTTCAAATATTTATTTGAAAATAAATAATTGCTAAGTAGTTTTAAATATACCTAAAATCGAATATAGTATTACCGGTTTTACATACCAACTAAAGGTATATTTTACTACTTAATAGTACTAATCGTTAAAGCCCAACAAAAGGCTAATCTTTCTTTTTAACATTTTTTTTTTTTTTTGTATAAGTAGTTTACTAAATATTCTTTTTGCTTTAACTTTAAAATGAAAATCCTCCATTCGAATCCCACAGCTGACCTTTACCATTTTCAATTTCCTATATGGTTCCCCCTGCATTAAAATATTTGGTGGCTATGACTTGACGGCTAGTAGCCGCACTTTATACGCAAAAGGCGTTATGAAATATTTATTTAATTTTATGACGTAACAAGAATTTGTAATTATTAAAAATTAAATTTGAAGTGGTTTTTGCATTGCGTTCATATTACAAAACAATTTAAAAACAAATATATTTAGAAGTAATTAATTTTTACTGTATTAAGTGTTGTTTTGTAGCATCAATTGTTCCGGAATAAAATTTTAACAAAAGCTCGTTTATTGATCAATTAATTTTAATTAATTGTTATCTGTTTTTATTGAATTTTAAATTGCTCTGTTTTGCAAAATATAATTCAGAATTTAATTATAGACATTGTATGTAAATTGGTTTTTTACTCTGTCACACATATAATTAAAATCAATAAATATGTGCTAATAATGATTGCATTATGAAGATATTTGTGGTATTATAATTAGAGCAGTGTTGATAAACAATGCTGTATACATTTTGAAATTAAATTCTTTTTTAATTGAAATGAATGTAATTAGAAATAATGAGTATGCAAGTAAGGAAACTGAAATATTTTATTACAACATAAGTTGCATTACATGAAACTTGAAAATAATTCTTTAAAAACTTTCTATTTTATACACATAAATAAAAACAATTTGAATATGCTGGCAAACAAACATTTCGTTATCTAATTTTGATAGCTTTGATAAAAAAATAATTAATTAAATAATTATGTATGTTTACAATTTCTTCAGCATCTACAACTTTGATATAAAGAACAACATGTAATTTGCAGACACACAAGATAAAATTCATATGATAGGCTGTTCTTTGGCGTGACAAATGCCGAAGATTAAACAAAAATTAAATACATCATCAAATTTAGCCCCCTGTTAGCTAGTAGGTATTTCAGAGGGCTACATTCGAAAACGATTTGTATGTTAAAAAATCATACTTAATAAATCAAAATTACGAGCTTAGCCTTCACATAATTTATACGTTTTCGTGCTAATCTCCTCAGCACTGACGCGGCCCGCGGCCCGCAGTCCGCGTTCGCGCTCACCCAACGTTTCCAGGACGGATAGTACACGCCATCTCATTCTAAACAGCCGTATTACGGCACGCTGCTTGCTTCTATCCCATATGTGAAATAAAAACTCTTCTAACCACTGATCTAAATATCATATGTCAAGTATTAACGTACTATTCACTTCGTAATGCGATAAAATTTGTCGGAGATGAGATTCAAGGTCGATCAGTGATCTGCTTTTCCGCAAAAACGGCCTAACCGATGCAGACTGTCTCTGGCGAACGCGCCGGTCTGCCCAGTGAGTTGGGTTCCCATAGTTTTCGTTTTCAGATGCCTACTATCGACACACTTACTATTATTTACAGACAACGTAAATTACCTGAGCTCTGTGCTCTGTTAAGGATTCACTCTTAATGAGATTACCTAAAGGCCTGCCATTAATATATGTTGCTGTTGCCATAACGTACGAGCAAAAAAACTAGGATTTCAAGAGAAAAATTACTTTTCCACTTCTATATTTTATTTCTCTAACAAATTACTATTATTTTAATTTTATTTATTTAATTTCTGACTTGGAAACCTTCCAAACAATGAAAATTGTCGTAAATCTGTCGAACACTTCTTTTTTTGATGAACTTTTGTTTGTTTGTTTGTTTAATGGGTCACTTTCTTCGCGGTGACCTTGTAAACACAGTTTAAGGGGTGACTTTAGTCGTTCAACGTGTAACGTGGAAGCGACCTTATCATTAAATACGTTCCATTAGAAATGAGTATTGTGTGATTCGAGTTTTTCGAGTGTAAGCTGTGTAGGCTTAGGGTTTATTTATGAAAAGTGCGAGCGAAGCGAACTTATCTACAGGTAAATTCTACATCAACATCATTTAGTATTGTTGACAAGATGAAAAAATTATGTTTATGTATAATTTATCGCTCGCATTTTTCACAAACAAACCCTAAGCTTACATAACTCACGATCGACAAACTCTAATTATAATACTCATTTTTAATGAATAATAATAACGAATAATATTTTTCGCATATTTGTATTTTGTATGAATTTTTTGGCAAAGTTTCTTCAAAATCGGAGGTGAAGTAGTTGTTAGACAGGTTTACCAAAATTATTGTTGGAAAACATTAATTAGAGGTAATATTAGTAATAAAATAAAATAAATTTAACAGAATTATGAACGGCATATTGCAGTTTTAAAAATGTTTTTAACTGGATATTTTGTACAAATTATTGTTTACATTAGTAGAACAACAACTACAAATCTGAAAACATAAATAATATTTTACGTGTTTTGTTATTTTTTATAATTAGTATTTATTTCGTACACATAGAATTCCATGTTGTATTTTATTTTTTATAACAATTTTAATGTTATGCGTATAATGATTTGTAACATTTCCGCCCTATTTCATAGCTTGTTAAAATAACAGAAAGTCTAAAATTTTTAATTATTATTTCATAGTCACATTTGTCGCACATATTAAAATGACCTACTTTTATTTTGGTAACGATTTTAATTTAAAAATTGTTTCACATATTCATTAAACAGTGAAAATAATTAAAAATGTTTCGCTGTAATTTGTTCACAAATTAAAATTTCACTGCCTTGAACTTGAATCGAAAAGTACAACTGAGCTCAAGTGTACAAACTTTGTTCACATAAATCTGTATCAAAAATCATATTTGAATAACGCAAAATGCTAATAATTAAACTACTTGATTACCTAACATCCGCTATAAATGAATACATATTGATTCCTGTACCGCTAAACGTAGCGAATATTAAAATATTAGTAGCAGGAAAATAATATTGCCGGCCAAAGTGACGGTATAAATACGAATAAATGCTATTTACAATGACTAGTGAAGCGAAAAATCGGGTTTAAGTACAGTATTCAGTAGCGTAATTATATTATCAGTAATTACTAATTCATTATGGATCAATTTTGCTTGGTCTTATTTCTTGTGAAAGCCGACAATCGACAACGTACTTGTAATGGAAATGAGGTGCTCTGTTTGGGTTTGGGTAATTATGAGTTGTTTTTTATTCTGTCGACTTTGAATCGTATGAAAGTTTAAATAATAGGCTGCAATGTGGGAAAATTCTGCTATTTTCATTTATTATGTATACCTATATGTTGTCTACGAGTATTAAATTCAATGCCATTCAATTTTCAAGAATTTTATCGCAAATACGACTTTTGCAATTTAAATATAACATATATATTTCAATAAAATTCAATTAAACACAAAAAAAAATTATTATGATTATGGGGTAAATATTACTGAGCTTACGACAAATTTTCGAAATTAAATTCCAAAATTTTCACAACATAAAATTATCTTATGCTTCCTCCACCACTACCATTCTTGGAGGCCGTCATTTGACGGATGGTAACTACACTTCACTCCCAAATATATATTATAATATTTAAATCTGCTTTGAACAGAGTGCCATACCCAGAAATGGATAAATACTGCGCTGACGATAATTATGGGTGTGGCACTCTGCTTCCGCAGATCTCGGTAATATATTTTGCGCGCAAAGTGCGATAACCAGCCGTCAAGCTATGGTCCCCAAAGGGTTATTGGAGGCGGAACCACAGTAGGATTCGAAATGAGTATTTACCCTCATAAAATTAAGTAAAAAACAAATGACGAATGGAAAATATAATTTTCATTCGTGCTTCTCGTACGTATTGAATATAGAAGGTTGCGATCCTGGATAATGTTTTGTGTATTAACCGCTAGATGGCTGCAATGTAGCCGATTCTGAAACTAAACTTTCATTCAAATTTCAAACATTCGCTTTTTAAGAGCACCAAAAGCTAGATATATAAATACATGTATTGTAAAAAGTAAAATAAATCTATTATATTTGTTTAGTCAATATTTATTGAAAAATACATATCTGATGTAGACAGCATATTTATTATTCATCGTATTTGCATATCTCATACATTTTTTTTACTATATATAAATTATTTATAATACGTTGTAGGTACCTGGATTCCCTGAGATGAAATTTAAATATTAAAAATGTATGAATAGTATAAACATTTGTTACTATTACAACCAGTCACCACCGGGGATTGAACTGAGATTTTATAATGTTGCCCAATCGGAATATTTCCAAAATGAAACATAACCTATGTTTCTTGTTACTTCTTGTTTAGCATATTTTGAAATGTAATTCTTGTCCATCAGCAGAAAAACAAAAACTTAAAAAAAAGATATTAAAGAAATTTTTACCAGTAGCGTGGTATGTGTATTATGATTATGATAGTTATTGTTTAAATACAATTATTAATTTTGTCATTGACTTAACTTTAAGAACACGTAGAAAAATTTCTGGAAAATTTCCATATTTTCCAAAAAATAAATTCCCGGGAATTTGCCAACTCTAGGATTTTATGATTTATTTATTTGATTTTGAGAGAACACTACAGTCAAAGAATAAGATGGTTCCACGTATACATACATAAATTAATTAATATATTAAAATATATTTAAAGACGTGTAATTTTGAGACAGTGTGAGAAATTGAATAATTCAAGTCGAAAACTGGCAATGAAATAATCATTTAGTCTTTTCGTATTCTGTTGTATTCGGCAAGGCACCTCTACCGTAAGTTCATATACTACGTAGGTAAATCCTGTATCTGTCTATCAAGTCTCTTTGCTCGTAGTGCTATAGCTAGCTATACTAGCAACCTTCACCATTTGACGTTGGGTATGCGACGCTATGATGCTATGATGCTATGACGCGACAACGCTATGTGCCGTGTTCAGCGTATGTGTGTGTGTGTGTGTGTGTGTGTGTGTAGGTGTACAGCCTACTAGTACTAGGTGCATACATGTCATGATTGCTGTGATACCTGTTTGTAAAGGAGACTTAACCATCGGAATTTACCAATTAGGATGTTTGGTACCAGGGTAAGATCAGAGAGATTTGATGGTTTGCAGACATGATTAATTAGCGAATTTGAAGAATTATGCATTAGTTCAATTAATTAATCAGAATTAGTGTATGAGCGACGTCAAATAATATCAGCTCAATTGTATCCACGTACGCAGTAAGCTGGCTGCGATGCAATCACAAAAATTTACTAATGAGGTATGAGGTAAATAGTCCAGTGGTATGGATTACGAGATCCACAGTTCGAATCCCATAGATATAATACACTAACACCCCCATACCCCCATCCCCCTGCGCCCAAAAATAATCATTCAGTAATGAGTAAGTACAATGGCTGTTACCACGAGCTTTGTTTTAGAGATATTTTTTTTAAATGATTCAAATAAAAGTACCAGGGAAATAAATTATCTGAAACTTTTACTTAAAGTATTTTTTTTATAAAATAATTTCAAAACATTGTACAGCGCTAAAACATTTCTCTTAGAATATCCAAAAACAGAGGTCATGTACCCTGTACATTCTAATAGAAATTACTTTTTTCACAATGCAAAGTGCGGAGTATCAATTTAACAATAATATAAAAATATTTCATTATTATATTAAAATACTAGAAATATTCTAATACATTTCTGATCTTCAAAATATGTTATCCTGTTATGTTGAATTGAATACCAGACTATTCGGTAAGCTGAGGATATAACATGTATTTTTTGGAACTTCTAATTGTGTTGTAAATAATCGTGTGTAGTTTCTTAATTGTTGTCATTTCCAGAAAATGTATCTTATATCCTCCACTTACCGAACAGTTCGGTAAATAGAACGGTACTTATTTTTTGAGTACATCAGGTTTACTGCCTGGACGAAAATTCGAGCTTTTATCAAAAAGTTTTGTCAGAAAAAAAAAATTACCACTAAATTAATATTTATTTATTAATTTTCGATTCTTAATAATCCAGTGTTTGTATAGTACCTGCAGAAATCTATAAAAATAAACCTGTACTATTACTGCAGGTACGTCGAAAGTAATTTTTGTCACGGGTGTGAAAGTGGAAGAAATTTCTTGAATAAAATAATGAGAGATTTAACTGGACAAATTATTTACACATAAGAATAATACACTTTTACTATCCCGAACTTTATATATTTTTTTGACCATAAGATAATTTATACATCAATTGTATTAAACAGAGTCAAATTAATTCACTTGAAAAAAGCGATTACACGACTATTGTTTCAAATAATTATGAACTAAAACTTACTAACAAAATAGTGACATATTGCGTACATTATTGCGTAGCGGAATTCTGTGTTGCTTTCACAATCAAGTACAACAATATTTTGGAAGAGTTCAGCAACCGGCAACTGGCATCTGGCAACTTCACCGTTCGCCCTGTTGTTTTATGTAGATTCTTGATTTACTATAATCAGCTTTAGTCCTAAATGAATCTGGGAACTGCTGGGTAGGCCAGTTAGTGCGGTGTTAGTGAGTAGTGAGTGGTAGGCGCTAGGAAAGAGCTGCGCTGATAAATCATTGGGAGATAAAATCACTTGTTAAGTATATAAAGATTTCACTAGATCCTAGATAATGTAATTAAATCACGTAATCTAGATTGAATATATAAGAATACTTTTAATTTAACACTCAACGAGCGACAAAAACGCTTTCAACAAATTTTGATTATTTTAATTGTAAGTTTGAGAAGAATGCTGTTAAGAAAGTGGGAGTGAGTCAGTTGAGGTGGTTTGGTCATATTGAGCGAATGGCAAATGAATGGGTGGAGAAACTAATAAATGCGGGTGAGATTGAAGATGAACGATAGCGTGGACGTCTGAGGAATAAGTGGTTGAGTATGATTGATGATTGATGATGAAGAGAAGATTGATTGTTGGTTGACTGTGTTTCTGGGTTCGTGCTATCCCATTGAATGGGATATAGCCTGACCGTATATGCTATAAATTATTTTAAATTTAGGGTATTTTGAAGGATTGTTAACCACGAGACGAGCGCTCTATCCACAGTACCACACCTGTTTACAATTTATTAGTAGAATTAATAGTAAAGAACAAATGAAATTACATATATTGGGAAAAGAAATCAATGTTATTCAATTTTGCTTTTTAGTTGAACTTGAGTTAGAAAAGTTTTTAAAAATTTTTATACGACTTTATCTGATTAAAAATTAAATATTTAAAAGAAGATTAATAAAGAGGATTAAATTTTAAATAAACTAACGTCTCTGTTGGAGTAACTGATGATAGAGATATTTACTACATAGAATAAGTTTATAATTAAAATTACACTTTCCTTTAGTGAATATTGCTTGTGGTATTTGCATCAAATGCGATTTCTATATGAATATGAAAAGAATTTAATAATTAAACTGACTTGATCGAGTAATCTGTTTTATAAATCTGATTTAAATAAAACTAGGGTTACTTTTATGCTGTAAATTTCTTTTTAGCGGTCACAACTGCCGAGGTTATGGTTATATAGGTACCGCGGTACCTACCTCTTTTTCGACGATGCGACAACGGCACGCAGTGTTCGCTGGTATGGGTTTCTGCGAAGCGGTCACCCCATCCAAATACCAACCGCGGACAGTGCTGCTTAACTTGCGTTATCCAGTGAACCGGCTTCAACGCTATAAATTTAAAATACTTGTGAAACAGAATTAAATTTAATTCAAATTTGAGCATTAATTTTATTGAAGTTTTAATGTCAAGATAAATTATATTATATTCTATAAATATATAAAAAATTATATTACAATATATGGTGTGTCTTCATCTAGTTTTCAATGAATACTATCAGCAATATTATTTGATTGTAATGACTCATAGTTTTCGCGAAACTTCGTATTCCATTTAAATCAAAAAATCTGCAATAAAATTCTAATAAATGGTAAAAAATAAAGTACCTACATTAGTATATTCCGACACAGTTGAAAATAGAGAAGATGAAACGACTAAATCATTTTGCATATTAGAATGATGGGCTGCCAATTATCAGGGTATCCGAAAATCCGGATATCCGAGATATCCGGATATCCGCATCTCAGATCTTTACAATTGGGTATCCGGATAATTGTAAGATCCGGATCTCGATTTTTAAAATATTTTTTATGTTAATACATGTATAGTTTTCAAAAAAAATTTTTATACAAATAATAATATTCTTTTGAAAATCGACCTTATTTTATTAGTGTACATACATATTTATATTCAAAAAAAAAAAAATATATATATATATATATATATATATATATATATATATATATATATATATATATAATAGGTAACACTGATAATTCTATAATTAGATTTTGGTGCAAGCAGGTTAGTAAAATACGGATACTCGTATATCCCAAATTCGTTTTTGAGATCCATAGTGATTCGGATATCCGTAATCCGGGTATCCGGGCGCATATCAAGTCCGAATCCAATTGGCAGCCCTAGTAGAATGATTAAATGTCAAAACTAACTGTATTTGGGTAAAAATTGAGCATTTAAATATGAATTAGTCAAAATTATGACTCCTAAGTTAATACAAATCATAAGATTACAAAAAATGAGATTGTCAGGCAGCGTTAAGCAGTATCTGTACAACATATGGTTTTATATTCTTTGATTATGACAACAAACACAAGCGCTCTGGAGTTGATGTTCCTCTATGTGGTATCTTTGTTTATGGAAATGTCTTGTTTGTTTGACAAAAACGCTGTAAGAACAAAACATCGCGATGTTAAATTTTTCTTATCGTTGTGCATATGAATTTGCTTGTTATATTCGCCGTAGTTATTGTTTATTTCTCCTAATAGCTTATAATATAGTAGATATAGTGGGCGGCTAGCCATAGACGTGCACAGAGAATATTTGTAAGCGTAAAGTTATTTTAAAATGTATGTAATTTTTGTTTTTGCTCTGTAGAAATGCAAATATGGAGCAGATGTTTATATGTAAACAAATTTCTTTACTTTAGCTTAATTAAGATAAGTTTTATATTTCCTAACATTAAGTTATGAGTTGCAAATTATATTTTATCTTATTTGCTCGCATTTACAATTGTTTTCATTTATTTTATGATCAAACTCAATGAAATAAATAATTTCTAAAACAATTTTTATATCGTCAATTCAATAAATATTAAATTTTATTTGCTAATTTCTTTTGAAAGTAGATACGCAACTACATTGGCATTTGCAAACATATAAATATAATTAATAATTTTATTGTGTATTGTATTAATAAATTTCTAAAAATGAATCAAATTTGATAACTGTGTCTACCCCATAAAAATTGTCTTATAGGTATATATTGTAATTGTATTTAATGTCTTATTTTAGTTTATTTATTACATTATATGGTACAAAATTAAAATACTGAACAGATTTAGTCTATTCATAGATATATGGTATTGACTTTGAAAGGAGCATTGCATTAGGCTACTATATTTTGAACAAATATTTTTTTATTTGTTACTAAGGTTATATGCCACCGCGGATCCTCATTTTCAGTGATGGGAAAACAGCATGAAGTGTGAGCCGGTATGGGTTTTCGCAAAGCGGTCACCCATACAATAACTGAGTGCGCGCAGTATTTCTTAAAATACGTTATCAAGTGAATCGGCCAAACAACTACTTATTTTCTGTATCCGAACATTTACGTTTTGCCAAGTTTTCGTCTTAAAAAAGGTAGTAACTGAAGTTAAGATATTAAAATATATAAGGTAATGAAAAAGGATGCCTCCGCATGAATATTTTGGAGTGGATGGCAAGTAAAAGAAACGAATAATTTATATGATCTTTTAGTTCAATATATACAATAGGTAAAGAGAAGAGAAAAAGACAAATGGAGTTTTGTTAACGAGTACCTATACCGCTGCGAATTGAAAATGAACGTTTATAAATTATTCTTCGAAACAATAACAGTTAATTTTGTTGTCGCTAAGAAGAAAAACTGCTCCTATTTTAACTTGATTCGGAGATGGCTGAACCTTGGGTAGGGTATAGTATATCAGTTGTAATAAGATTACCCCATGGCAATTTATTCGTTGAAAACGCCGGCAAACCCGCGCCCTGCAAAATAGTCCGCGCACGCTCATGAGGAACGCGCATGCGCGTTAGTGCAAGCCATCTGGGTGGGGTGAATTCCGCTTCAGTTGTGTGGCGACCTTCATTCTGTTTAGAATTGTCATTTGAGAGTAGTGAACTGCTTATGGTAGTTGCTCAGCAAAAGCCGGTATCTACTATATACAATATACATATGTGAATCAAAATTGTACCATGATCATTGAAGATCCCACTAGCAACTCGAATTGCATGTTCATATTCAACAAATAGTGTGTACAGTTGTCGTGTTTTTACCAAAAGTGAAGTGTGGTGTGCGCAAATTTTTTGTGAAAATTGTGAAAAAATCAAACTGAATTTATAGACCCATAAAAAAAAAATTAAGAAAAAAACAGTGAAGTTTGCACTCCAAACGACCGATAAAATCAGTGATGAAAGTGTATTGTGATAAAAAGTGAATGAAATTGATATAATTGGAAACGCTTAAGACCTGCGGAGACTCTGATGGCGAATTGGTATCAATAATAAATTTGTCAGTTGCCATAGTTAGATTACGGAGCGTTGATCCGAGGTTATTTTCCTTAGGTAAATATGCTCGTACCATATGTCCGTGTTTAATGTTTAGTGTTCAGTGTTGTGTGACTGGGGTTTCTATTAACATCTAGTATTAGTTGGCTTATTCTATGCTTTTTATTGATTCCTTTGTGGTTTACGAGTGCATCAGAAAACAGAACCGCTAAACAAGTAGAGAGAAACGCGTGTTGCTTGGCTTTGCTCGGCTCGGCTCAACGTTGCCGTCGTCCGGTTAACTTGAGTGTTGAGGTTGAGTTGCTTAGCGCGGTTCTTGCCTTCGCCTAGCCTACCCATACCCACATTCCATTCTCTTGGCTGGCCTGGGCCGCTGCTGCTAAGCACTATCTACTACGTTGAGAGCAAACTGAACGAGTACCGAGTAGAGTACAGCCCAAACGGCCAAACGGCGATCGACACTTCTAACAAGCGACGGGTGACGTGAGCTTTTCGATCCACGGACTTTTCAGCGTAAAGTTTTACTTTTGATATCGATTCGACCGTGGAACCGTAGAGCCGTATAGCCGTAGTCGGCCGTAGCCCCAGCTCTGCTTCGGCTTAGAGCCGCGAGCACGACCGTACAGTTACATTTTCAATGGAAATCGGAAGGGGAGAAACTGGCAATGGGCAACGAGAATGGGAGAGCAGAACACACGTATCACGTATGCCAAACTCAAATCGAACTGGGCCATTTTCCATGTTCATGTTCATGTGGACATTGCAGCTCTACTGGCTCTACAGAGAAAAAGTGCGATCTCGATGATTCATGGTCGCTCGAGTCAAGAAAGAGTTGGCCAATAAATTGCCGGTATCTTTTGCCTATATGCAAGTGCATTTGCTGATGCTCTGAACGCCAACTGGCGACTGTTGACTGGTTGATTGTGTCCATTGTGATAGTGAGCCACAAACACCCTTGTTTTGCTTTTTTCTGTTGGTGTAGGTGCTCATCCCTCGTCCCGGGCGCGCACAAGTACAGCCCTCGGCACAAGTTCGGTTTTTCCGGGTTGTTGCTTTCGCATTACATATCTCATCGTTAGGCAGCCGCGAGCCACGGGGCTCATTAATTACGGCTGCTGCGGATCTCTATGCGTCTAGGTGCGGACAATGAGCAATGCTACACTTACGTCCACGTTTCTTTCAGTTTCCGTTGTTTACGTGCAAGTGAAATCATTCCCTAATTCAATGCGTTTATCCGGCGGCGGGCGGCATTCAGCGGTATTTTTGGAAGGCCGCCAAACATGTTTTTAGTTAATTATAGGACGCCATATATTAAGCTGATTTCCCCGCAAAATTGTTAAATTTCAAGCGCTCTGACTACGCGGATGTATTAGCTGACGTTTCATCAGTTATTAAGTTAATTTAACTTTTATTGTGATCAAAAATAATTAAATTTTCACCGTTAATCACCAATATTCAGTTGGCGTTCGTTCGATTATTAACACACGTAACTAGAATGATTCATACGACAATTTAATTTGCACTGCATCATGTTTCATCATCACTGCTCGCTCAGAGTCGTTTTGCAATCTCGTCGTTCGCCAGGCGTCTACCGTCTACCAAACTCACTTGCTGTTTGATGATCTTCGCGCTTCAGTCTCAGTCTCCGTCGCTCTTCCTCTTCGCTCGGCTTAACTCAACTCAACTCAACTCACATGACTAATTACTAGGGTAATGGCACCACATGTCGATAGGAAATAAAATTAAGAAATAGCCACCAACACAAGTTCCTTCATCTCTCCCACGCGAGTCTGCCTATTTTTGCCATTTGATTAATTGCGAGTTTCTCAATGGGTAAATATGGCTGTCAGATAAATTACCAGATGGACTGACAAGCTACATTTTCAACTTACTTTTGAGGCTTGATAAGCTTCAAATATCCAGTGGCCATTGATGAAATCACAGAGAGATAATGGCTCGAGTTAGTTTAATTAAACAAATGCAATTGGTGTTTCCTCTTTTGTGTGCATCTCGTGCATTCATATGTTTGTTTTGAACGTATCGGGAAAGTATGTGAGGCATGCTGCGAGCTGGCCAGGTAGTGCCTAGTGCCGGTTGTGCGCGCGCTTTCTGTGTTTCTGTATTCTGTATTCTCTGTTCTGTCGGTCCTCTCGGTTCGCGTCGGAAAGAGCCGACCGCGCTCGGCTCCGACGGCTATCATAACCTATGAATGTAAGTTGTGCCTGCAGCTGAAGGCCTTTCGTCTCTCGATAGTTTGAAGGTCCAACGCGGTCAAAGCCTCCAACTTATATGTCAATAAAGACCGCATTTTTAAGCTCTCGACACGTAAAATAAGCTTCGTTATTCATCCGCGGGTTTAGTGTCT
Organism: Poecilus cupreus; assembly: GCA_963942605.1. Lineage (NCBI taxonomy): Eukaryota > Metazoa > Arthropoda > Insecta > Coleoptera > Carabidae > Poecilus > Poecilus cupreus. The sequence goes on from OZ012715.1 coordinate 18,740,592, forward strand.
TCCCAACGAGTAATTCAGTTGGGATTTTTGTAAGTTTTAAAACATTTGTTGGATGAAGATGGAGGTTTCTAGTTGTGGTGTAACCGGTTTCAGTGTGGCTTGGCTTCAAATCCCAAGCAAAAACAGTTCAGTTGAGGTTTAAATACTCAGAAATGTTTACATGCTTTCAAGGAAGAGCCAAATCGCATAAAGAAGACATCTACTTTCACAGATCGAGAGATAAAATAGTTCTTCTTTGTTTTTATATGTGCGCATATTTTAGCATTTATGCATGGCTGGCATCGCACATCTGATGTAATGCGGCACGTGTTGAGCCTTCTTTTTAATTATGTCTGATCTGTGTATTATGTTGTATACATATTATAATTATGTATGTCTGTAAGTGTAAGAGCGTGCCTGTGAACTACTATATCTTTTTATGTAAATAAAAAGAAGGTAATTGTCTTTTACGTAGCCGTAGTTGTAAGCGTGAGAAAGTGGGACACAATTCAGTGCTAAGTGACTAATTTTATTTTGCATTGCGCTTGTCAACGAAAGTAAAAATGTCTATCTCAACATTAAAGATATTTTTATCGGTAGTGCGTTTCTATCGCCGTATTTTTATTTCTTTTATTTGTTCGTTTTGAGTTCTATAAAAAGCGAAAAGGCAATGAATTTTATCAGGGTTTTAGTGGTCACGTAAATATTTTTATGTGCACTGTGGCCACATTTGTTCAGATTAAACACAAAAAGAAATGGGTTTGTTTTAGCTTTGTGGGGAATGTTTTAATTCAAATAGACGCATATTCATTTATAATCTGTGATAAGTAGCCTGCCAAGTGCTAAATAGCTTTAAAACTTTTTGTGTTTTTACTTATTGACTTATTCTTTTATCTCTATAAGATAATAAACTAGGCTAAGTACATATTCTGGCTACATATTGCGAGCTACGCAATGCCGTTTTTTGTCTTTTGTAGAGTAGATATGGATCCAATATTATTGAGGTTAACGAAAAGGAACTTTGTGCTATCCCTTTACTAATAACCTAATGGGACTGCGATATTCCTACCAAATCAATTTCATATACCTATTTATTCTGTGAGAAATATGATTTGGATCGAATTTTGGTAATTCACGACTACTAACTATGCAAATGCAATTTTGAACATATGTGCAGAATTCGGTGAATCATTACTATGTCATATCGTCAACAATTCCAGTAATTATGCATATTAAAATGTATGAGGAACAAATACATTTCGTTGAAAGTTATTACATGTTATTCAGAATATATAACATTGAAATGAAATCAGCTGTGCTTTAATCTTCTGGAAAATTATATTAGTATTTATTTATTTTAATGAAGATGGGAAGCCGACTAACTACTAGGGTCATATGTCTCCTCATAAGTGGATGATTATGAATTTATGTGTACAACACAAACGACCATACTCTTCAGTGGGATTCGAACCCACAACCGCTGGTGTGCTATGCTTGAAACATAGCCACTATGCCACCGAGATCGGCGATTAGTATTTCCTAGCAGTCGGAATACGACACAATAATTCTATAAGCGACAATTGCAAAACTGAAGCGTCCTAGGATCTGCGACCTGAGGGTTTCCATTTATAATATAATTATCGTGTAATATCGACTTAAATCTTTAGAACTTTGTATTTAACTTTATGATAGCATGAAGTTTTCGCGCACATCTTGCATAGGAAAAAATTGGGCTTTATAAAAAAAGGACCTTGTCCTAATCAAACTCTAAATATCTATTAAGGTTTCACTGAAATCCATCAATCCAGCTAGGCTCTAGAAATTGCCAAAGTTAAATGATGAATCTATAGTGATATAGGCCCAGGCACTGAATTGAGCCAAATAGTATTTGGACAGTGGATTGCTAGTAAAGGACAGAATATTATCCATCTTTACGGAAATTACGGAAATTTTTTATTCATTTCGTTTAAAATATCGTTTCGCTTAACAATTATTAGCTTGTATATTTACAAAATAAATAATATAATGAAAGCAATGATTAAAAAACAGCTCTATTGGGAATATGACGCCATACGGCATCCAAAATGTACAGATAGGTGTAGGTGGCAGGTAAAGAAATCAATATTACATTCACACGCAGCGTTTCCGATGTGTTTGTACGCGGCTCGCGGTGTTAATCACTAACATCTCTATCACGTAAACAATGGACTTTCTTCACTTTTCAGTCCCACACTTCACAGTCCATTCTTCGCACCTCACACTTATAAAGATTCCGTGTTTATTTGAAAATATTTCGATATAACTTTATGTTTCGGAAGAATTTTTTAAAGTAGCTAATGCAGTCATATACTAATCACATCAGTTTATTTTTTCAGGATGTTGGTTTGTCTGAAAATTAATTGTCTAGAAGGTGACCAGCAGAGATCGCTACTTGTAACTTGCAGGAATGGGGTTCTTTACTATTTTTATTTTTTTATAAAACTTTATCTAAATTGATTAGCAGTTTTTAAAAAGTCTGAATTGTTATTCATTAAGCCGAAATGATTTTTTTTTTAAATGTTATGACGTCACTGTTGTTCTGTGTTGCGGATTTTTATTATTTTTTTACAAATTCAAAACAAAACAAAAATCTTCAAAATAGGAACTTACCATTTGACATGTCGATAATCGAACAGCAAAATAATAAGAACAGTGCAAAGAATTTGGAAAGGATAGATATGTGAGAGATAAGCTTAAGCAGAAAAACCTAATAGTTTGACGTCTTAATTGCTATATTTAAAACTCAAATATTTTAATAATTAATAATATTTAAAATTTTTTTATTACATCTAGTACGATGTTTTTAGGTCTTTTTATAATATATTTGGCTTATTTAACATTTTGTGACTTTAGTGAAGGACCCCATTGTTTTTAATTGAACAGACTATAGAAATATTTATTATATTTATAAAAACTTTTGTATATATCGCAAATATATAATGTAGAGTCTTTCTATAATAAAACAATTTGTATATTTATTTTATGCATTATATAACTACAAATAATGAAAATATACAATTTTGAATACATTTTTATATTTCTCATATTTTCTAGGCATCTAGGCTATTAGTAGGTTTATGAAGTAGACTTTGGGAACCAGAGATTTAAAGAACATTGTATAATTTTATTTCTTTGCAACTACACATTGCTTAGAAAATATTGAAATATTTTTTTGTTTTAAAATGACCTCATAATTCCACTTCCCAAAATTTGCCGTGAACATTCAAAACCCAAAATAAAAGTTCCCTGTCGAGAAAATAACGCGATTCGTAGTCGACTTCATTTTTTAACGTTTTTTCATCACATTACATTTTTTATGACTCGTACTTCGTATGAAATTTGTTTTTTAACTGTTTACGGAAACTTTTAAGTGACATAAAACAGCGGTTCTCAATCGGTGAGGCAGAACGCGCCTGGTTTATGACTGCAACTTTATTGTAATGAAGGGGGAACGCACCGCGTAAAATATTGTCGTTTTAATTAAATATTTAAATAACTTCATGAAAGTACACTCTCTGACAGAAATTATTTCAGCTAGTTTTTTGACAATCTATTTCTTTCTCTTCATCTTAATAAATATTACATTATAATACATGTATCGTTTCCCACCGTGAGATATTCGTGCTGTATTATCTTTTTATCAAACATTGACTCCTCCTTATCTTGGAATTGATAATGCATGAAATTATAAGCCCGCAGGCTTATAGAATCGATCTTAAGTCAGTAGCGTCCGTCGGTAAGTTGTAAAGTAAGCCCACCCCAAAATCGCCTCAGGAAAAAGCAGATAGTAAAATTAATGGAGGGGCCGATCATAAAACTTTTATTAAAATTTTAATGGGGATCTTCTGATAATGTAACTTTTGCAAGGGTCACCTGGTATTAGTACATACTTATCCAAGTTTCAAGTTATTGGTAAGTAATATTTAGAAATTTGATGTTTCATAAAAATTTGGGAGATATGATAAAATTTATCCTTAGGACACCTGATACTAATATAAAATTGTAGACGAACCGTTTTTTTTTTATGTTCATTGTAAAATTTTTGCTGATGGCGTAAAATATACCACTCTGCTATACAGTGTGTTTCAATTTCAAGGCAAATTGGACAAAAATTGCCACACTAGTAGGCCGTATTAAAGATATTTTTTTTACCGAAAAATTTATTTATTTCACTCAAGGAAATTCATTTCATTCCACGAATGTCTACATTTTTATTTCCAGAATATCGAGGTGGCACTTCTGGAAATATTAATGTCCTCTTTTATTACATAAACGGAAATATTGTCAAACAGGTTGATTATTTAGTATGTCAGGCTCATAAAAATTTATATCCGTAATTTTGTCACGAAACTTTTATCATTATTAACGGTTTCGTAGAACAATTCCCTTTCTGAAAATTAAATAGTAATATACAGTTGCGGAAAAAATTCAGGTGGTTCAAAAGTTCCTTATTGAGTACAAACTTTGAATGCAGGAAAAATGAAAATTATTTTAATCAGTTGAAGAAACTTCCAGAATCTATAATAAATTCTATAGAAATACAAATGAATAACATAAACCTATGTTTACTAGGTTATTAATTTGTTTCCCTAATAAAGAATTATGTACTTAAAATAATTTTAAACTTCGTATTTAAATAAAAATTTTCAAAACTATCCAAAAGTCTTTTATAATATAAAAAATATTTTATTTTTTATCTTTTAATCTAATATTCTACACATTGTTACATTAATTTTTCTAAAACATTAGAAAATAATTTTCGTTATTTGAATCAGAGTTAAATAATCAAAATTATACGACTCTTAATGCAATTCAAAAACGGTCTTTGTGTATAGTGATAGCGAAAAGCTTGCAAATTCTAAATAGTAAATGTAGATAACGTTAAATGCTGATAAATGTAAATATTTTCTGCGGTTTAGATTAATCTTTGCTGATATTGTTTTGCAATACAATATTGTAATTGTTTCTTAAACAATAAACAATAGATAGTGTTATTAAATGGCATAATGTAAAACAGTGGTCTTCAAACTATTCGATAAGCTGAGGATATAGGATGCATTTTCTGAAGATGTCGTGACAATTAAGAAACTAAACACGATTATTTACTAAGAAATTAGAAGTATTTACCAAAAAGTTTGGTAAATTTTAAAAAATGTTTCTTATATTCGAATAGATTTTTTTTTCGTATAAATGTTATGTTGATATTATTATTAGTTTATATGTGAAATAGCCGGTGGGATTGTGTTTTTAGAAATATTTTAAGACTATTGACAAAAATCTTTTATTATTTTTAACATTAGAATATTGTTAGGGATTCTGATTTGCCTCAATATTATCGTATAAGACTCATGAGTAATATTCCAAGTATTACGGTAATAATTGATTGAGGGTTTATTTTATTGAAAATGTTATAATTTCGGGTTTTATTTGCTCAGTATAATAGGTTACCATGGAACCATGTGTATTTACCCTTGTGGAAATAGCTATTCTGAGAATATTATTATTTTGCATTCCCGGATATCAAATAATCATATTTATTTAGTGGTAAATAATTTGTTTCCAATTCCAATTATTTCACGACGAGTTCTAAATATTCGCTGAACGTATAGTGTATATATGTACATATAACCATACTGAGAAATCAGAATTCGATAAATTGCGAGTAAATTTTTAGAACGGAAGTATAATAAACTTATCAAGTTCCTGTCACAAGAAATATCTGTCTACTGCTCTACTGACGATATTAACATACATATACATATTTACGCGTTTTTCATTCCCTTTTTTCGTGTTTTATTTTTAGCTTTCAATAATTTTTGGGTTAACTTCTGTGCTAAATTCATTAATGCGATAAGCTTCAGGTAAAACGGTTTTAGTTAATTCTGAGTCGATAACCATAACGCAAAAAAATTATATAGCCCTTAGTAAAGCCACATAAGCTATATAAAAGAAATATAGGTAAATTTGGCGACACCGAATTAAATTATTATAGTAGTCAAATGTAAAATGTAAAAATTTGACAAATTATTTTTATTTATTTTTCAAACAAAAAACTTTTCGTGAAATGTAATATGTATATGTAATAAAATTTTAAAAAAAAGTCTAAAGAGGAGTTAAAAACTTTGTGGTTAAATGATTAGTTAAATTAACGCAATTTTACACATTTGTTCTTGAAAGTAAACAACAATGATATTTCATTAAAAATTTACAAAGATATAAATATAAATTTTTGCATTAGAGTTTTCGATTAGAATTAGGGCTGCCAATTGGATCCGGATTTAATATATATTCGAATACCCGGATTACTGATATCCGAATCTCTACGAATCTCAAAACCGGATTCGCGGATATCCGAGTATCCGGATCCTGATTTTACTAACATTCTTGTACCAAAATCTTCAATTAATTGATTAAATAGAATTGCAAATATTATGTTATATATAAAAACTATAATTTCGTTTTCTTATTCATTTCATTATTAATTAAATTTGTTTCAATAAAGTAAATTGATTTTGAATATAAATATGTATGTACACTAATAAAATAAGGTCGATATTCAAAACAATATTATTATTTGTATAAAAAGAGTTTTCGAAAATCTTGCATGCACTACCTTTAAAAATAATAAAAAATCGAAATTCGGATCTTACAACTATCCGGATACCCAAATGTACGGATTTGAGATCCAGATATCTCGGATATCCGGATTTTCGGATACTCTGATAATTTGTTACCCTAATTAGAATCATTCTACCTGAAACTTATCAGCACTTTTCCGAAACCCTGTATAATGAAAATTGGATTTGGCATCAAATATTATTTTTTAAATAAAATTAACAGCTGTCAAAATGTTTGAAAATTACGCACAATTGATAATGAAATATAAATAAAAGAGTAATGTCAATGCTATAATATTTAGTCCTCTGAAAAGTAATTCAAAAAGTTTTTAATAACATTTGATAGTTGTGTGTTATTGTTGGATAGCATCGTATGAGCGAGTGCTATCCTATGTAGATTCCAAGAAAACTGGAGCACACGGCCGTTAATTACGCTTGTTCTATGGAAGAGCGATCGAAGTACTCCAACAAGTTAATTAAGAATGTTAGTTTTTTATTAGGCGTAATCTTGATGCACACGTATCGATAAGATGTATTCGATCGAAGTTCGAGGTGCTCGTTTACCATTCCCTGTATTAGGTTCACATTAAGCCTGTGAAATAATTAAGTATTCAGAGATATTGGTATACGTACATTATTCACTGTAATTTAAAGCGTAAACTCTTGTTGCTTTAAAATTTAAATGAATTTTTTTTCATGAAAGTTTTATATTAGTGTATCTTATTTGAAATCTAAAGTGTATGTAGATGTAATTGAGTTGTAGACTCAGGGAAATTGAAATATAAATTGATTCTTATTTTATCCCTGGTTCACAGAAATCCAGAATCGTAATACGTACACTATCTAGTTTTACATTCGATTCACAGCATTCAATTGCGAGCTACCTCTAGATATTTTCAATTCCAAACATTTCCTGGCTATTGGAATTAATACCATTATTATGAGGGGGCACGGTTATATAGTCCGTTTTCATTTCTTGTGACTTGATTAAAATCCTTCCCTGCTAGTTCCTAGTCGGGTTTCTATTTGGAATACAAATAATTTGTTGCTTTCGTACAACGACGGAGGTGAACGGATTTTAAAGTTAATATTTTACAGAACTGAATGTAGTATGACTTATTGAACAATCCGAATTTCTACGAGTAAAAATAATAAACAAGAGTTATTTGTCAAACTAGAGAAGAAATGGCTTCTTTTTTCCATTCAGCGAATGAGGCACAACATTTTTTCACGACATGTTTCTAAAAACTATTTGCTCAGACCTAAAGTTATCAAATTATGATTTAATCTAGAAAAAGAAAAATATAAGATATAATTGTAAGATAATTTAAAGTATGTATATCAATAAAATAAGGATTTTTAATAAAATTAGGAATTTATTTATAATGTTTACAATATATTTTTGCTATAACATTCATATTGGTTATTGGTAATAGCAATAGCAAAATGTATTCTATGAAAAATTAAGGTTTTATATGAAAAAAATCCGAGTTTGAGTGTATTACTCATAACAACAATATTATTTCTTTTAAATTATACTAATTACACATAGAATTACAAATAAATGCCAAGGATAAATTTCCAATAAAACCACAAACAAAACCAAATAATCTTATTCATGGTAAACAAATACATTTCTGCGTAAGGATGACAGCATTGGCAGCTTCGTGTTGATGACTGGTGACTACGGCTGTGTGTGACTTGACTGAGTCAAGTGATCATTGGCGCCAACACAGACGAGACACAGGAAGCGTTGTGTGTGGCGAAATAATAGTGAGTCAATCTGCTCTCCTGGTGATTAAATTGAACGTGGTACGGATGCGGAAAGAAATAGTGAAATAGAAGTAGTAGTAGTTAGATCCTATACAACACAAATCCTCGGAAAATATTTTGTAGTATTCGCAACCTTGGAATAATTATTTGACGCTCGCTGTTGACAACCAGGAACTTTCAATTCGAGCACTCGTACGGTAAAATCAACAAAAACACTTGCTTTTATTTTCTTTATAGAAGGTTACATTGTTTTTCGTTTATCAAAATCCGCAAATTGCCAATAATTTTAATTGTTTGTTCAACAACTGCTTCTGTACACTCATCAAAATAACTTTTTGTTTCAAGAAATTTTTCAGTTTTCTTTTTGTATTCATTCGTTGAAGAAAAAATTATTTCTTACAAAATGATTAGGTCCAATTCAAAGAAAATATTAATTTTGAATATAAATTTCATTTATCTTCTTTTTTTTCTGCATTGAAAGAAAATGAATATTATAATAGACAGTAACAATTTTTAGAAAAGAAATCGAATGAAGCATTTAATAATGAATCCCTTACCTATATAATTGGATACAGATCTGATAGAAATTTTCATTGGAAGTAAAGTTATCCTTTTAGAGTATATATTACTGCAGTTTATTAAAAAAAAAATTGTTTAAATATTCATAGCAAGCGTTCTTTAATAATACACATACGGAATTCATTTTAAAATATGTGAAAAACAACAACTGCTAGACGTGGAATTGATCAAACTCTGTTTTCATATAGATGTTGACTAATGATTAATTAAATTGCTAATTAGTAGGTATTACAATTCGCTGCAAATATTGAAAAGCAATAAAACTACATTGCATGCCTCTCGAACGATAGTTCATCTACCTTAAATAAATCTGTTTATATATTTATAAAAGTATTAATTTTTTATTAAAAATTATACTTCCTATACTAAAAAAAATATGTAGTACGATTAATATTTTTATAATTTTTCCCTCGTTTTCGGTGGTGTGACAACGTCATGCAGTGTTCACTGGTATGGGTTTTCGCAAAACGGTCACCCATCCAACTATTGACCGCGGGCAGTGTTGCTTAACTTATGTTATCGAGTAAACCATGACCATGGCCGTTGCCATTTTTGTTGTTATTGTTTTCTTCTAAATCTACTAGATTTTGAATTAATTTTTTTTACAGAATTGTTACAAATTTGATTTGACAGCGATTTAAAAACCGTTTCAAAAAATTTAATCTGCTTGGGCAGAATTTACCAGAACTTCATCATAAACGAGCACTATTATTTGGGACTCGCTATTCGTAAAATATACAGTTTATAATTTTTGTAATAATAGATTTAATTTATTATTGTCAACATCAATTATTTCATTGCTATTTCTTCATATATTATGAGAATACCTAAACGAGATTCGAAGAAAAAGTTATTAAATATTGTTGTTCTGTACGTGTTTTATAACTGGTTATAATGAATGTACTAATTTCTGCTACACCCTGTATTATACACTATAAAGAATTTTAAAATCTATAATATTAAGTCAAACTTTGCTTCTGATGTGTCAATTATGACTTTCTTTTAAAATTTCAGCTCTGTTCTTAATACAGTTTTAATGTTCTTGTAATAAAGTTACATATGAAAAGAGCTTGTTGTCGCCTTTTAGTAGCCATAATTAATTTTTCATTACAGTTCATATCAGCTTTGTTACAAGTTACAAGCACATGCATTCTGTATTTTTCTGCTTAAGCCTTATCGGCTATCGTCGTAAACATAAATTATTTATGTTAATATATTTGTTATTGTGATATTTTAACCGAATACAAGAATTAGTTATGTCCATATCTCCAGATAGCACAATCAGAAATAAATAATACTATCTGCTTCCGTTGCTGTAAAGTCGTTAATAATGTATTCTTCGACGGTTCAATAAAATTACAGAGTTAAAATGGTTTTACCTTGATTATGACTCATTGCTTGTGGTTCATTGTCGTTTTTTTCGCTTTAATTCGATTTTTAATTGTGCTTCTACTTAATTGTTAAAGTTAATTGCTGGGATGAAATGATTTATAGTGATAATTAGCCCGAATCAATACTACTGTGATTAGTTTGATTATTCATTTATTCAATAGTTTTTTTTTATTCCTGCTGTTATGCTTCACAGATATTTTTTGAATTGAATTTCCTCCTATAACAAACAATTATTCAATAGGTAGATATTTTGCGAAATGTGTAGTTGCTGAAGTACATTTACAAAATTTTGGGATTCTTCTTCCTATGACAATTCACCAGAAAGAAGAACAGGCTACAAGAATACTAAGTCAAACATGAAAAATATTTTTATACGCGGCTTTGAAGTTTGAATAGAAAAATTCATTGCATATTTAAATCCACGGCCACACTTCTTATTCTTCCTCTCCGCTCTTCCAATCAATTTTTCATCACTCATTCTTGTAGGCCTCCTCATCCTACAAAGCCTCACTATTTTCATTCTCATTTCCATCGCATTCCTCATGCAGGACCACACTCCTCATCCTCTTTTCACTCCTTGCGCCCTTCCATTCCTGTGGGTCTCAAACTTTTAAATTTACTATGTACATTATTTCCTATATTAATCTATAGTATTTTAACATTTTACTCGTTACTCGGGTTGGGTGAAGTTGAAAGGAAACACACGAGTGTAATAAAAACTTACAATTATTATTTATTTATTTTCTATTAAACAATAATAATAATTATTTATTTAAATAATAATTTTTTATTTCAATCGATCATCAAGTCTTATCACGTCGAATATTCATTCACATTCACTAACGGTTTTGACTAGACTGCACGCCGTTCGTTAGGCGACCCTCTCTGTTGCGGACTCGCGATCATTCCAGGCATTTTCGAGAATGTTCCAGAAATGGCGCCGTGTATTTATCGGGCATAAAGTCACTGACAGGTTTCAAGTAGTTTATATTCGTTTAATAGTCGAGGGAAGGCCATAGAACAATTAGAGGCTTCTGAAGGAAATGCAAAATGTTAAATTCGGTTACCAGTCGTCAAGTCATGACCCCCAAAGGTGTGACCGTGGAATTCGAACTGAGGATCTCACAATAGACAGTCCGCATGAACTTTTAAATTCTGAACAACTTATATATTTACACTATTTCTGTAAAGTGAACAGATAAAAAAAAATATAGAAATAAAAAAAAAGCATTGAAATCCCTATATTTCATTTCGATACTACACCCGGTATGTAAACAAGACTTCCAGGTTTAATACCGATCCTCGAGTTTGAAGTGAAAATACTATAATACTTTGTTTAATTTTTACTAAAACATCCGGTATAATTTTTCACTGCGCTTGTGGTCAACTTATGTAACCACATTTTGGGTTTTATATCTGTTATGACCTAAATAAATCAACTGATAAATAAGTCCGATACTAGTGAATGATTTAGACATACTTACTTGATTGGGGTTCATTTCAAATTAATTTTTATTTATCATTACCCTCCACATTTTGAGTAGCACTGCATGTCCCTCACAGAATCTCCTCTCGGCTTGTTTCTTTGGCGGGCTCGTAACGAACCTGGCACCGTGAGATCGCGCCCATACAATTACCCGCTCAGAGTAAAAAACAACGGCAACACTGGAGGAGCTCTTGTTCATAAGTGGCAACATTGCGCTCGACAGGGATTGGTTCGTTAACTTGTGACGTCGTCAGGTATTTATACCTATTGAATATATTTGAAACTAAAGAGTTTTGTGCACTGCAATACTAATTAATTTTTTTAAAAGAAATGAAGAAACGAAAAGTAAATACAGAAGAGTAAAGCACGTAGCTATTCGTATTACAATATTCTGTGCGGTTTTGGAAGGATAGGTGAAAATATACAATCACTAATATTTTTGGCAACTCATTAACGTTATAATTAATTATTGATTAAGTAATTGTAGCTGTCGCGTACATCATTGTTTCCAAAATGAAATTAATTACAATAATGTAATAAACTGGTAACGATATTGAAGTTGCAATAAAAGTGTCGCTTTAATGTTAGTAAACCAATTTTAATAAATGTTTGAATGGATGTAAATCAGAAAGAGGATAAAAATAACAATAACAGAGCTTCCCTCTATTTATAGCTACTGAAAGTAAAAATACTAACTCACGGCAAATAATTTGCATCTCCTAGTTACGTCGAAACGCTGTTTATACAATTTCTGACTAAGCAAACAATTTCACCTCATATAAAATTTATCGAAAACTTAAATGAAATGTACACAAACAGCCTCGGGTAAATATTAATTTAAATTAAATACGAATCAATATTTAAAACGGCTGTGACCTAAACGCGTAAACGGTTACCAACGAAAACGAATACGCGAGTGGAGAAGAAGAATACTGTCCGCTGTGTGTTCAGTGAATGAAGACAAAAAATGGAAATAAGAAGAAAAGATTCACAATGCGATAACGCTCAGATAAGCGAGAATCAAGTTTTGTGTACAACTTTAGTATTCTGAAAGTTATTTAAACAGCATTTGTATCAGTACATTTTTCAGGAATTCGTCTCCCTTAGGACACATACTGTATTATGTTGGTAACTGCACATCATTAGGCAGATGTCGTTTTAAGATTTTTATCTTTCCCGTTGCTATTCTATGACAGAATTTTTTAAGGATTCATATTTAGTAAAATTTATTGAACTGTTTGGTAAGCTGAGGATATAAGATGCATTTTCTGAAAATTTCATAGCAATTAAGACACTATACACTATTATTTACTAAGCAATTAGATGTATTTACCAAAAAGTTCGGTAAATTTTCAGAAAATACTTATACACTCAGACAAAAAATGTAGTACTTAAAAAAAAAGCAATATATTAGAAAATAATGTATTTGTAGCAACAAAATATCTATCTAAAATAAGTGTAAACGATTTAATTTTTTATTTGAATTAAATATAAAATTATTTTTTTTATTAAAAAATATTTTTAATTTGAATAATGATAATAGTGGATTATCGATATTTCTGAAACTAATTAAATATATTAAATGTAAATAAATAAAATTAAATATATTTTTTATTTAAAATTAATATTTTTTTATCAGGTTCTTATTTGAATGATAAAATTTATTTGTTATAAATATTTTTTTGTAGAAAGTAATAAATTTTTCTTTGTGTATATGGTATATCCCCCGAATAGTTTTATTTTTATTTCGAAATATGAAATCAGGAATTCTGTTTTTAAGAATGTGGAACATTCAGAAAATTATGCATGCAAAAGCAACGAAACGAAAAATCTGATATGACAAGAAGCATTAATGAATAAACTGGTAACCAGGACAGGAATGTCTTGAAATTACCATGATTTCTAGGTTTTCCGTGAAAGCAACAAACATATATTACAAGGTCGACTGACCGAATGTCACACACTAGATACATAAATATATCATCACGACATTTTATCTATCCAAGTGTAGCAGAATTTAGTGCTTTACACTTTATGAGCAGTCACCAGCATGAATTTATTACATTTTCACTAAAAATCTAACGCCTAGTTTCTATATCGCAAACAGATTGATAAGAATTCAATAATTATTATAAACTAACATTTGATTAATGGAAATGTTTTCTTACCGTCTCGTGATAGCGAGCAATTAATACAGATATTGCTTTCCGTCTTCGTAAATCGATATTCAAATGTCCAAATTTATTTTATTTATAGATATTTACTGGCGACCCCCTAAATGTCTTCAATGATGGAAAAAACTATCTTTTCACTATAATAGAAAAGAGAATAGGAGACTAGAGAATCTAACAGTGACATTTTTACAAATGGAATTCGCCAATAACAAGTTTCGGGATGTTTTTTCAACAATCTAATCACAATAAAGTGTGCTCACATAGTTTCGTTCGCTTTATAACACTTAGATTTCAAGACGCTAGGATTCTTGCCAAAATGGGGCATAAAAACACGCAGAATCGGAGATTTCGTGATTTTGGTTCAGCGAGAATTGAAATGGAGCTGGTCTACCTTTCCAATTAACTATTTTTATTTCTTTTATACATTCCATTAGTTTATTCACACGTTTCTTCCATAGCCATTAGCAGTTGTGGGACTGTGGTTAAAACGACAACTTATTGCCGTGAATATTCCTCTAAAATTACCATTGCCTCTTCTTTAGCGAAACCTATGGCAAACAATGTAACAATATAATAAGTAATAGTAAATGTTTATTTATTATCTTGCGGAATTCAAATTTCTAAATTATCTATATATATTAACATTATCATATGGTAATTTCATTTGTATATAATACTATGTACAAATATTTAATGTATTTCAATGCACTCTCCTCGTTCAATCATTATTAGTTTTTTTTTTTAGGTCTTCTGTACTCTGTACAGTCTCATTTTTAGTGATTAACTGTCTAAAGTCTCTCCTACATATGCCGCATTGTATGTTATCGTCATTTGTCCTGGAATAATTTTTTTTTCTTCGTTGCCTGTTTAAAATCTTGCAATTATTTTCAGAATTTTATTTTCTTTTGTCATATATCGTGGTCTTCTTGTAGTAAATAGGACTGTATATCCTGGATTATAAGTTAATTTATATATCTTTTCTCTTCTTAACGGAATCTGTATATCTGTCATATTCTAACCTAGATTTCTTCATCTTTCTATATCTGTCATTGAATATCCTTTTTACTTCTCATTGGTTCTTTTCCTGCTTTTTTTCTTTTTTTTTAATATTTCTAGCCGACAATCATACGCAAGACTTTTCCATGGTGCCTTTCTTAGTTTCTTTTCATACTTAATTGCTCTTTTACTTGCTTCTGTATTTATTTTCTACCGTTCTATTTGTTTTTTGGTGTTTGTCTAACTCAAGTACGAACAACGAATTCAACACAAATTAAAAAAAAAAAAAAAATCTATTTATATACATGTATTACTCCCCGATGAAGCTTTCTAGAACCTTTTGGTCGAGTTTATCTAGCCCAAATACCCATCTTGAAGCTAACAATAGTCTGGGTCACATGATCGTGCGCTCTTATTACAAATACCGATTCTCTGAATACTGCTGTAGCAAATTACTTCCTATTATGCAGAGTAGCTCACAAATAAATAAAATGGCGGTTGCGAATAAAATCGAAGCAACGTAAATTCTTGATGACAAATGTGCATTGCATTTTGCATGGCATCGCAGCAGGGGAATAGGCCAGCTCGCTCTGACTGTAGGTATTGTCATTATGAAACTCCGTCGTTGGTTCTCATCTCCAACTGCGGTCTGATGGCCAGGGAGTAAGGGTGGAGAGGGAGGGTAAAGTTTGTTTGTGTCGTTATTAGGATAGGAACAGCGTAGTCGGAGCGAACCACCAGCGAATAGATGGGCAAATTGCATACGGTGCCTTCTGCACAGTTTGAGTTCTGAGTTCGTAGGTTCCTACCCCTATTGACTTGTCACGTACCAACTAACGCAACCAGAGCCGGATTGCCATCGGGGCCAAACATAACTACTACAAAAATTCTAATTAACCCATTAATGCTCAGCGTATAATAGATCATACGTAAAGATGATTATGTTTTTGCCAAGCTATGGTGTTTCAAACTGGATTTGATAATGCTCAGTGTATTTAAATGTAAAATATTTTATACATAATTATACTTACCTGTTACCAACATACAGAAATATGAAATCAATGCTTAATGAAAAATAGTTCTGGACATCAATGGGTAAACTTGTTCATCTGTAAAAACTAGGAACTTTTGCTATTTAGTATAGTAGTTAAATAAACCACTAATCAACCATTGTGCTACAACTGCCACAACCCTCACGTGACCTAGGTTTTAGGTGGATAACTTTTTTGCGGTTCGAGGTGGACAGCGGCGTCTGAGCAGTGGACAACCATGAACCAGGTCACGTGAAGGTTGAAGCAGTTGTAGCAAAATTATTGGTTGGTGGTCTTAACCCGGTCTTTAAAGAAAAAACAATTAATATTTTGAGGGAATTAGTTGGTCTTCAAAATATATGAATCCGGATCTGAACTTAGCAGCCCCAATCCAACTTCAGATTTCAGCAATTAACAATTCTGTGCGGAATATGGAATTCTGCGATATTGTTTTCAATTTGTGGCATATTCCGTTTTCGATAATTATCTGCTTATAATTTAGAAATTCTAACAATCATTTATTAATTGAATCAGAAGCGTGGCTAGGTTTTCTAGACGAAGGGATGAAGAAAACTAATTAATTTTAGTTATACAACTATATTTATAGTTTTTATAGGGATTCGGGTACTATCGTTCTTGAAGGCCCTGGTTATATGCAATAGATGATGATAAAGATGTTGTTGGAGTGGATCAATCTGTATTTCCTTCCTTTTAAATTCTTCTAGTTAGGTTTCCGGACATATTCCTTTCTTTTGTTTTACTTTTTAAAAAAAAGTCATTACGCCATATACATTTCCGGGTGTGGCACCCTGCCCAAAACAAATCTCGGTATTATAATATAATTTTTGAACATGAAGTGCGTTTACCAGCCGCCACAGGGTAATTTTATGTGGCGAAAATTTTCGGATATTTGTTGGCCGTGGGGCTCGAATCGAGGATCTTATAATCCGCGGTCCAACGCATTACCACCCTTTTTACTTTGGCAGTTTTTAATTCCTGCTGCTTTTAAATCTTTTTCACTTTCACACTAGTCATGTTGATCTGGGTCTGCCTCATCTTTTTCTTCCTCCTGGTCTCCAATCTACTACTAATTTCTTTTGATCTCCATATATGTCCAAGGCATTTGACTCTCTGTTGCTTGATCTTATTCACACTGTTGCTTGATCTTATTTACTTAGATAGAAATATATCCAGATAGTCCTTCAAGTAGACTACTACTTCCAGATTACATTCAAATTCTAAATACCCGTACAATATTATACCATTATGACACTTACCCATCGTTTGGTAAGGTACCCTGATATATTTTAGTAAGTGAAGTCATGATTCCTCTACCCCATATAAAACTAGTGAAGGAAAAGCCAAAGGTGTAAATTTTATGTGGGTATCTTATGTTTTCCAGGCCAATGCGTTCAGAGATGCTGTTTACTTTTTTTAAACTGTAGTTAGTGTTCGATATGGCACGAAACAGACTGCCACTAAACTTAGTGTCCGTGGGAAAACTGGTTTATATTGAACCTGGTTAGAAATTACTGCTTTAAGTGCCTAATATTTTGATATTGGTTTACCTTTCTGTCCGATGAATAATAAATACCTGTATCATTATGATTTTTTCCTACTTTTATGGCAGCTTATCATCAATCAGCCTGATCATGATTCCTCAAACTTTTTCGCCTTGGGCTACCCTTAAATCACGTCAGGAAATTCGCATATCTTCCATTTTTTTTTTTTAGTAAATACAAAAGTATAATATAAAATTTATGTTTATATATTTGATTTCACAAATTCTGTAATTTTATTACTATCAACTCTTAAACGAAAGTAAAATTTGTTGATATTTACATCAGTATAAAGAATGATTAGATATTTTTAAATGTATAACATAATGATTTACTTTGAATTAAAAGCAATTTATTTTGAACTTCTATTATCTTTATTTATAACAGCACATAAAGATAATGGAAGTTAAAAACAATTGTTTTTGATTCAAAGGTAAGTTATTTGCTTTGAAAAATTTTGATGGAAACAAAAAAATATTGCGGTATCCAGTTTAGGCAGCACTAAGTACTCCCGTAATGTATATAAAATTTGAATACGTATAATTACAAATTACTGTTGACTTAAAAGCATGAACGCCCCAAGTATTGTCGTATAATTGTGAAGTAAATTAAGTAAATTGTTTATGAGATGAAAAACTATAAATGTGAATTTTTGTTTTTATATATTTCATGACAAAACACATTAAATAAGTCGTATTTTACTTCCAATGCGCGTGATGTCAAAAATATATACATGCTAATTTGAAAAGACAGCAGGTATAGAATAAATTAGCTTTTAAAAATAAATGTAATGTTGACAGAATTTATGATTCACAAATACAAAATACCTTTCGAAACTAATGGTTTTTGTTAAATTAAGATATTTTATGCTTTGACAGCACAATGGCTTAATAGTAATTATTACAAAATAATTAATAGCAATTTTTTATCTGCTGTCAATTAAAAAAGCGTCCGCGAATAGTTTGGATTCCACTATAAGCTGTAAGCTGCCTGTTGTGTGCTTCAGAATTACTTCCTGTTGTGTGCAAAGTATCAAGTAAATAAATAAGTAGGCAGCGATTTTCTTCTCTCCAACATTTTTTGCGCAAGATTTTTATGCCCAAATAATCTCGTAATATCCTTAAAACATTCTTGAAAAGTATTAGGAGAACCAACTCGAAATATAATACCAGTTATTTAGTTTTTAAAGTCAAGTTCTTGGAAATAGTTGTAACGTAAGAACGTAACCTATAAGTAGCGAACAAAAAAGGTAGTTCTCGTATACAGTTTCGAAATCGCGAGTCGAAAAAACGCACATTACTCCAGTGCAATTATCGGGACTGTTGAAGTACGTACTTACCGTTATTAAATTGCAACCCGTACACGAAAGGCCCGATTGTAAGCTTCGAAATGAGAGGTCATTTGTTATAAATCGCATAAAAATTTCATTCGAGATTTCGAGGCATTGATTCTACTTTTTTACCTGAAATTTAATACTTCAAACAATTTTGTAATTACGATCATTGATGCGTGTGAATTTTACTATGCAATTCAAAATTTTTGTTGAAGTGTTGTGTTTAATTTCACTAGATTATTTTTTTAATTTTTTCTTTCAGTGCATTTATGTTTTAAATAATTAAAGAAATATTTGTTATCGGCTGTGGAAATTTAATCATTTTCAAATGTTAAGTAGTATTTTAAGAATGTAGCAAATAAAAATGCGTTTGGAATTTTAAGTTAATTTAATTAGGAGATTAAAAATTACAACACATTTCTTCTCAGAATGAAAACATAAATATTCCTAATAGTACAAATGTTTTTCTTATGAATAATTCAGGATTTTTTCAAGTAGTTGAGAGTTCTAGCTTTTCTGATTTTTTTACCTCCCGCCACATCCTGTTAGGGAGGTATAGGAATCATGCTAAAAATTTCGGTAGTGAGTTTTCAGTGGATGAGTACGTTTTAGGGTTTCTAGAATACGATTTTAATAGTTTCGCGATGATGTGTGTGTGTGTGTGTGTGTGTTTGTCTGTGTGGATCTTTCGAGTTACGGTTTCTCAGAAACTATTAAACTGAAAATTTTGATATTTTGTATAATCAACTAAATCCTTTTTGGAAGAGCTGATTAGTTTTTGGTGATAATTCAATTACTGGAAGTGGTAGTTTACTTGAAACCCTATCAAGTTATTTTGAAATATCTCAGTAAGTTATGGTTAAATGACAATTCTTGTTATTAAAATAATATTTCAAATATTATTATCTACAATTATTGTTTGAAACATTTTACCTTTACTGGCTCTATTTACGAATTACAACATGTCAAAGAAAATTATATTTTGACATCTAATAACCTGTGCTTTTTAAATATCAAAACAACGCTTCATTAGTGAAACTAAGTTTTTTGAAGGGATGAGCGTTTCTTGATAGTTGTGGTCCGTGTTCCCGGATCACTTGATAAGAAATCTATGGCGGGAAGTATTGTGTTGTCCACAACAGATTTTTTATTAATATGATATTGCTTAGTTTTTTTCAGAAATATTTATTATAAGTAACAATTATTATTTTTATATTTTTTTATGAATTTTTCCGTAAGAATTCTATTTTAATTTTTCTAAATCCAAGTCGAACGGCTCGATTTGCTAGAATTTCTTCTCCCAATTGAATTAGGATTTTTTCTATGAAAGTTATTGCAAAGTGTGCTGTGTTACTCTCGTATCAGTTATAAATTTTCTACACTATACCAAACAGCCGCGATATATAGTTTTTTCTAGGTGTTAGATCACTAAATACAAGTTTATTGGAGCGTGTATAATTTCATACACGCTTATTTAATCTTTATTATTACTCCAGTCAGCAAAAAACTTGCAGTAACCCAATTTAAAATGAAAATATTTGTATTTTTAGATGATGTTTTCATAAGTGTCAGTGCCTTGAATGTAATGTTTGCTTTTGTATCACGTGCAGCTGATTTAGATGAATGTTTTCTTGTCATCAGCAACAGACATATTGATAAGCTGTTCAAAGAAATATTCTATGCTTACTTATTATTCTCTGAATCTGATTACAATACTTCGACTATGTTTATAATTAAATCCAGTACTACCGATGCAGCAAAAATGAACTATTTAGAGATTATTTCAAATTTCCGTTTGGAATATCTGAATTTGTTGGTTATGTTTTTTATTAATTGGTACAATTAAGGTCACTTAAGACTTTAAGTTGTTCGTACATAACAAAGAAACGTAAATTACTTAATATTTTGCAGACTACGGCTTTCTTCACAGAACTTTAAATTCACTTGTTTAATTTACAATCTATTACAAGACAATAAAAATTGGTTTATATTTTATTAACTTATAGTAGTACGTAGTATTCTAGTATCTTTAAACGTGGTGCTTCTTCTAACTCTGTTCTTGCACTTGGTGATCTAACTGACCTAGCTGTTTGCTAGTTGGTAGTTATGTTCAAACAGCATTGCTAGCATCCACAAAGCAATGTTGCCACGTTGTATTGTTTTCGAAGTATCTGCATTGTAGTTCATCTAAAACAATTGCTGTTTGATATGTTGTGAATAAGCCTATGTTCATCAGTGTTCGTCATTTGTTTTTAAATCTTCGGCAGTTCAAATGAGATTAAGTCAACTGTTATTCTTTGTATATTTATAAATATAGATAGAGTAGTCTTTTAACTTAAAATCACAGAGCATCTGTTTGGCCCCCTTTAAATGTATGAATTTCACACAAGGGAAAATAATGAGTTGAGCGTTCGAATGGGTGCTAGAGGCCTACAGGAAATAATTATTGCTTATTGTAAAATTTTCATTAAACTTCAAGGCAGCAAAAAAATTGTATTTGTAGTACGAGTCTGTCATTCGATAGTTTCTATGAACATATGATGTGCAACTTCCAGCCAGGCCCAGCGGGGTGCATAGGGCTGAAAGCAGAGGGTGATCGCAGGTAAAAATAAGCGGGAAAATATTTAGGGGAGTGTCCTATTCACATTCAGACCCACGAGTGTGATTTAAATCTGTTCTCTTACACAATGTGGACAGTCTGTAGAATTGGAGACTGTTCCAGTGGATCTGAATCTTTTCACACCCTTCAAGTCTGCATAATGTTTTGTCAACTTGTATCTTACTCGTTTCCAGATTGGGAAGCACTGGTTGCACATGTATAAATGCTCATTCAGCAGCCTCTGTTTATTTAACTGTATGAGTTCTAGTTTTGTGTCTCTCTTAATTTATGATAAATATTTAACAGTACTAAATGATTTACTGAGTCTAGCAGTGGTGAAATAAACCATTAGTCATTTTTGAATAAATAAATAAAATTTTCATACGAAACACTCCTAAAAAGGATGTAAGGCAAAACAATGAACAGTTGTTATAAATACCTGCTTTTAATTAAGTACACTTAATTTAATCACGTGCATAAATAACGTTTTTGTTTCCTCAAAAAGTGAAATATTACCAACTTTATTTTGTACTTTTTGTTATTATCTAGTTGTAGAAAGTATATTTCAAACTTTGTTTTTTGGGATACTAAATTTAATTTACCACGCATTTTTTTGTATTTGATAAATGTCTTTTTGTTAAATATCTAATAAATTTTTTGCGGGCAGTTGTGGTCTTCGATTTAACTCAACTAAAAGTGCAGTAACGAGTGGTACTGTAGGTAGCAGGTCCCCCGTTGCTGCTAGGACTGGGATTAGAATTGCCTAAGAATGTAGAAAGTTTAAACAAAGTGTATTCAGAATTTCGTGCACGAATTTGTTTGAACATCAGAACAAATTTCCATTTTACAAGATCAGAGATACGCTATGACTAACAGAAAACTACACGGTTGGTTTGAAAATGACTGTATCTGCTGGGTGTAACAGCTGCAGATTTACAGTTCGCAGAGCGGCAACAGCGCGCAAAACGTTTCATCGTGGCAACAGCGCGTTACCGCGCGGTTTGAATGTTTTTTCCCTGGCGGTCGCGCGGTGATTATAGTCTCTGGGTTCGACGTGGAAAGAATCACTGCGCGTTGGTGTAGTTTGTCACCAGTTTTCCTATTTGTTTAACGTCTTGCATGAACACATGTGCCCTTTGTGCGCCCACAGCGGCAACTTGGAACTTGCTAACGAGCGACGTTTTTACAAGCGACTCTTGAATGACGCTGAGATTTAAAGGTTGTTACCTACCAAAGATTCGGAGGGTTTATGCGAAGGAGACAATTAAAATAAACTTGTTTCACTGAAGTGAAAATTATATGAGACCTTATTTCTATTTGCAGTGTTACTGATCGTTATTTGAACAGGAAATGGAGATTAATACATGCATAATTTTATAGTTCATAAGAACTATAAAATATGTAACTAGAACGTAAACCTAAATAAGTTTATAGTGTTGTACTTGTACATGAGAATTTTAGTATTTCTAAGTGTAAATAAAAACAAGAAACGAGAAATTATGTTTTTCTTAAGCTTTAATGACTGAAAAATTTACTAGTCATTTTATAAACATTCCGTGAATAACTTTAATGCGTAGTGCGATGATTCATTGTAGAATAATATAGAATACGTATTTCTGCTTTATTTAATAGGCTGGCGCAAAACTTACTGATTTGGTTTAAGTTATTTTGTAAAGTTTGTTTAAAACTGTTGATTTTCGGAAAAAAAAATCGAAAATTCAGCTCAAGTTTTGAGTTTTTATAGGTACCTATATATTCAAAGTTTCATTTTAGATTTTCCATAAGATTCCTAATACATTTTTATTTATTTTATATATACATATTTATTAACTTGGTCAACCGATATACTACTGTACCTCCAAAATGGATGTATCCTTTTGATTTGTATCCTATTTTACTCCCAATTAAATGAAAAATGGTATTAAGTTGCATCTTTTATACATTGCAATAATTTTTCAGCGGTACTATAACAATGATGTATAAATTTTGTTTACGTGGAATTTACTAGTAAGTAAAGTCGCTTCGCTCGCATTTTTCACAAACAAACCCTAAGCCTACAAAACTCACGCTCGACAAACGCAAATTACAGTATTCATTTTTAAATGAAACTTATCTGAAGATAAGCTCGCTTCCATGTTCCACGTTGAACGAATTAAGTGACCCATTAGCATGTTCACTACCGTAAGGAATTTTAACTTAGCCCCACCATTTAAACATGCTGCTAGGTCTATGCAAAAAACTATAGACTGTAAAATACCTGAGACCGATGGGATTTTTCTTTTTCATTTAACACAAAATATGAAAGTTTTTGAGTTGTGCGATTATTGAAATGTGTGTGTTGGATTGTTGCAGGGCCCATGACGTGAGAGGCGGGCGCGATTCGTTCCGTGCATGGTGTGTGTCCTGGCCGCTGCAGTCGCCGCCATGTGGCCGTCGTTATCCCGGCCACACGTCATCGCCATCGCCATCGCCATCCTGCTCGTCGCCGTCCTTGCGCCCCAGCATGCCGCCGCCGCGCCATCCTCCTCCGACATCGTGCGCTCGTTCAGCGACGCCAAGGTGGAACGCTTCAACCACCTGGTGGTGGACAAGAACACGGGCCGCGTGTACATCGGCGCCGTCAACCACCTCTACCAGCTGTCCCCCGACCTGGAGCCCGTGGTGCGCGTCGTCACCGGCCCCAAGCAGGACTCGGACCTCTGCTCAGTGCTGGAGTGCACGCCGTCTGTCTCCACGCGCCAAACCGACAATGTCAACAAGGCACTCGTCATCGACTACACCACCACGAGGCTGATCGTCTGCGGCAGTCTCTTCCAAGGCATCTGCACAGTGCGGAACCTCCACAACATCTCCGACGTCCAGCAGGAAGTTCGGGAGGCAGTCGTTGCTAACAATGCGACTGCTTCTACAGTTGCTTTCATCGCCCCAGGTCCTCCGAATCCTCCAGTCTCGCAAGTGATGTACGTGGGCGTGACCTTTACCTTAGGGTCTCCGTACCGGAGTGAGGTGCCCGCAATTTCAAGTCGTTCGCTGGATAAGGACCGGATGTTCACCATTGCGCACACTGCCGTCACCACCGGCACTAGGATGTTTGTGAATTCCCTCGCTCGCGAACGCTACCCGATCAACTATGTGTACGGTTTCAGTTCGGAAGGGTTTAGTTATTTCCTAACAACTCAAATGAACCCAGGCCACGAGTATATTAGTAAAATGGTGCGCGTGTGTCATGACGATGAACATTACTACTCGTACACGGAGATCCCGATGGAGTGCGTCTCGGAAGCTGCCCAGGGCAGACGATACAACCTGGTGCAGGCCGCGTACGTGGGCAAAGCTGGTTCGGATCTCGCCGGAGATCTGGGTATCACCGCTCAAGACGATGTGTTATTTGCTGTGTTCAGTGAAAGCGATCCCAAATTTCCCAATCGTCCTAGCAATATGTCGGCGCTCTGTGTTTACTCCTTGAAGGCGATTCGACGGAAATTCATGCAGAACATCAAGACTTGCTTCTCCGGGATTGGAAGCCGAGGGCTCGACTTCATTTCGCCGAGTCATTCCTGCATCATGACGGTGAGTCAATGAGATTTGTTTTCTTGTTTGGAAAATTGCACTTCGCATTTACATTAATAGATCAGTTGTAATCGTCAGTAAATAATTGGGAAACTATTTTCGTCCATTGAATCATTCATAAAATTAGACATGGGATCATCCGAATCTTTAAATGTAGCTGTATTAATATCCTGGCGTTTAGCGCATATGGCGTTTCCGGTACTTTCAACTCTTTCAAAATCATCTTGAGTCATATACAATTTATATAATCTTTCATACTTATTATTTTTTGAGTGCACGATATACCGGGTGTTTTATTATCAGTATACATAGGGATGTGCCATTGCCACAGTTACAGTTAAAGTGAATACTCTTTCAATTTATTGAAACATAGACATAACGCAAGTTAGAAGCACTGCCCGTGGTCAGTAGTTGGGTGGGTGATCGCTTTGCGAAAACCTATACCAGCGCTCATTGTGTGCCGTTGTCACACGAAAACGAGGTACCGAGCAGTTGAAACCGCCTAAAAAAATTAAAAATTGTTGTAACTAGGAATGTTTATCTTATTATAATTGACTATTATTAATAATCCATGTAAATTAACCCTGTGTTTACTTATAAAAAACGCTTTAATACATTATTGTCAATCACTTTAACTGTAACAATGGTAATGATCCATAACCTATGTATAATGACGAAAAAACTCCGGGTAGTGTTAAGTTAAATACCTAAATGACTGCAAAGTCTTCAGAACATTTGTAGTATAACGGGCTGAGATTCTTCGGAGGACGTTAAATCGGCTTGACACCTCCTAACCACAAATTTGAATGGTCTTCTCACTGGCATCTTCCCGGTGATTGAAATCGAAGGTAATCTTCACAGTAGCTAGGCACCAGCAGACAGCATGTGTCACATGATGTGCGATGACACACCTCCATCTCCCGCATGTTCGCACATGGGCACATGGCTCTCGTGCTGGTCGGTGTGTTCGGTGTGTTCGGTGTGCTCGATGTGCTCTCACTGCTCTCTGCGCGGCGTATTGATCGGCTCGGAGCGGAGCCGGGTCGCAGCAGTGCTGCCCCTGGCCCCGAACCCCGAACCCCAAGCCTCCACGCCTACAGCCCGAGTACAGCCGGTTCACCAACCCTTGCGCCTTATAGTCGTGCGTACCGCACTCTCTACTCACTACTAGTACTTCTATTTCACACGCGAGATATAGACGAGGAGGTTCATTCAAAACTAGGATGTGCCGATTACAAGCGTTTTTGCCCATTTATTACGACATGGGCAGAGTCCCAATCGCTGTTGGGACACGGCAATGTTTCAAGGCCAATATGTATATTAGTAACAAATTGAATTAAGTTAAGTACTTCAAGTCAAACATTAGCGGTTGATAAAAATCTGAACATGTGTAGGAATATGCTTAAGACATAGTCTTGTATTGTTTGTGTACTTTGTCGGCGTATTTTTAAATTTGTACCAGTCAAGGCCGTTTAATTTCAATGGAGTTTACTTTTCCGGTAATATACCAAACTTTTACATACGTTCATAAAATAATGAGAGCATGGCAACAAATTATATAATAACTTTGCAATCAAAATTTACTGCATAACAAGAAAAAAATTATGGAAGCTTTTTGAATTAATTATAAATAATGTTTTTCAACTATAAACATTATTCTATAACAGTTTTTACATTTATAAAAAGTCTTGAAATTATTGTTTTTCTTCTTCATATTACGGGTAGTTATTGGACTGCGGTTAGAACGCGAATTCGCGAATTCAAATTACACCCAACTTAAAAAGTATTACATATAAATTTTATTAGTTTAATTTTGACATATTGGGAAATAGATCGATTGTAAATCAATATTGTATATTTATAAGTACAGAATCATATAATGCACTTACTAAAAAAAATACATTGCATTACATTCAATCACTCCCGTCCATGATTCTTTTAATTGACGAGTAAATAGGAATAAAAAAAACTAGATGTTTAACATGATGTTACGCAAGAAACTCATATGAGAAATACCTTTTGTTGAAAGTGTACAAGGTTGTTTGAATACACGATTAAAAGAAATTCTAAGAAAAAAATTGTTTGTACAATTTAGCGAGTTTTTTTTTTTTTTTAGATAGTTAGTCTATGATGATCTTATAAAGATGACAGGATCAACTAGTTAACTAAGTTAATATAAAAATATTCATAAGAGGAAAGCAGGTATTTCCGTATTGAAGTGAATATTTATGGGCGTCTTTTTGTGTTCATTTCATAAATAGTGATGTGTTGTAAAATTCATCCACAAAATATTTTACCATTTATTACGTAAATAGAAAACAATTTATTCAAAGAATTTTTTCTCAGCTCGTGACTTGTGATTTATACGCTTCATTCTTTTTGTGGAACGGAGAGCTCTTCTCTGCTCTTCTGGTCTTCTGCTCTCTTGAAACATTGCTTTCTTTCTTTTTCATATTCAGAGCCAAATTTCGTTTTTTTAATAAAACAAATACGTGAAATAAGCACGACATATTAAAAATGTAATTATGGTAAAAAGCATGAACAAATATTGCAACATTTTTATATTCCAAATGTATGTAATAAAAGAAATGCGTCATAATTTCTTATCTACTTTTACTTAGTCAATATAAATTAGTCAGCAACAAACACAGATTAAAATATAATTTTAATATGTCTAGGTGTATTGTTTCTATATTTAGTCAAGCATTAAACAATTTATTTGATGATGATTCATGAATTATTGTGCATGCTGTATAATATTTACCACGTTGTCGAAAACGAATATCCGTCCTCATTCTTCAACATTTTCCCAGCCCGTCAAACAAAAATACCTGTTATTTACTTGATAAATTCTTAAATATCCGATAGCTCACGGACAAAACAAAACACAATACGTTCGGTTGAATTGAAGTCCTGGTTTCTAGTTCGTTCATCGTTCTCTGGTTCGTCAGCTGTCAGATTGCCAGTTGTTTTCTTGCCTCTTGCCAGTCTTGTTGTATGTGTGGGTGTGTTGGGTGTATGGGTGGTTCACTATTCACTCTCGACTCTCAACGATAGCAGATAGCCATTGTCCCGCGGTCCGCCGAGAGTTACTCGGCGATGGAGAGATGGCTCTGCGTGTAGCTTTCAGAGGTCCTTGCTATTGTTTTGGGCGTTTACAAAAATGTAAACCAAGTCTAATAATATATGTCAATAAGTTGACCGTGAAATCGATGGGAGCGGTGATGAAGATTGTTCCAGTTCTGAGAGCAGGTGAAATATGCCGGGTAATCATTTTTCCACTATTGGTACACTTTTCGTGCAATTACTATTTGGCAAGTTGCCGAAAAGCGACTCGGAAAATTGATTAGCGTTAACTTGCAGCAAGAAAATCTTCAAACAAAAATATTATCGCTGTACACGGCCAGCGCACTCACATAAATTATCGTGTAAAGTCACAACTCCTCTGTCAAAACTGCGAGTCGGGAGTCCCGAGTCCCGAGTCCGACTGGCGGCGAAATTGTCGAGTTCGCACGATTAGCAGATCAAGCCGGCGACACAGGAATGCAAGGAGGCGCTTTCCTGTTCGACGAGCGACGAAGGATTCCGCGAATAATCGCTAGTCCACGACACACGACTACATGCAAATTGTAAACCTACGACCGCCTCAGTAAAACGGTAACAAAGAACGAGAGATTGCTCAATATTTAAGAAGCTTCTCATCGATCTTTAACTCGACGACCTATTATTGGGGAAAAATCAAAGATGCTTACACTTGCGGCAAAAGTACAAACTAGAGGAATGGGGACAACATTCATTGCTACCAATGAAATACTTGGTAATTCGGTAGAATTATTTGTAAATATCAGGTTTTCTCTTATTATATTAATTAGACAGCGTTTAAATATTAGTAAAGTGTTATAGTGTAACGTTTTACTCGTTACTCGGGTTGGGTGAAGTTGACACAAAAGTTTAATTATAACAATTAAAAAATGATTTATTTATTTAACATTTATAACTACATTTATTTCACGTATTGTTTATTTGAACTGATTATTTATTTCTACTGAGTCTTCTTATGTTGAATATTTATTTACACAATACTCACAGTTTACCACACACGTTTTATCACAAACTCACGGTTTACAATAGACTCACGGTTTACCACAGACTCACAGCTTACCACATACTCACGGTTTATCACAGACTCACTGTTTATCACAACCGGTTTATTGAAGTCTCACCTCACGGTTCATCTCAAACCGGCGACCCATCACAGACCGACGGCCCACCATAGATTGTCCGCCGTTAGCCCGGCAGCTCCTTATATAATCCTGTATTGTGGGTTCTGGAACGTTCTAGGCTTCTCATGAAGTTCTTTTTCCCGTTCTTCCTCCATTTTGCCTCTGTTCGTCTCGTCACCTAGATTCAGATTTTTTCCCCATAACGTGACTAAACGGAATGGTTCGTTTTGGTGCCTCGTTTTAATGATTGCGAGAATATAACATTACTTGCTGCATCTACGATCTGCAAATTATATTCGCGCCATATAGTCCTCCATTAAAAATATATGAGTTCCGAGTTTACCGTGTCAAAATTTAGAACAGAGTTGAATGTATCAGCGCTGTGGGCTGTTATTCGTAGAAGAAGTGAGTACGAATAATATGATCGTTTTCCTGTTTTATGAAATCTTAAATTTGAATGTCCGTGTTTGATCATTATTTCCCGTAAGCCATTAGTTTGATAAACGATTATTCCTGAGCAGCGCTAGCCGTGCTGTGTGCTGTCGTATCGTATATTCGTATTTCGCTATTTCTGACCGCTCGTAAACTATTGAAATAAAACAGCGTATTGTTTTTACCGGAGCTCATGCTCTTATTGCGCACTCGGAATGTCGTGTGCGCTCGGGCTCGGGTGCAGGTGGAAAGTTTTATGATTCGTGGCACCTTGTCTGATTTTCCCGGTAACGACTCGGTAGGCGGCGGCCAGCACAGAATCGCGGAATGGCAGAATGGCAGAATGGCCAATGGGAAATTTAATATACTATTGCTTCTAACACTGTTTTATGGCGCTGTTATTTTCTTGTTACAAGAAAATCGAACCAATGATGGAATCATGAAAAATTTGCTCCGACTCTTATCTCTGGTTTGAGTAGGTGTCATGATGTTACATTGTAGAGCAATTGTTAAATTATACCAGAAGTGGAGCGCGATATGGCGTATCATAAAATAAACGTACGACTATTTCAAGATAAGGAGCTTTTAATCGTCTTATAAACTTGCACCAATTTTTTTCCTGCACTCTACACTCTTCACTTCTACAGATTCATCATAATTCGAACACTGTATTTGTATTCCATACAATATTCAGTACAGAATTATTAACTGTTACTATTTATTCAAGATATTAATAATAATAAAAATATAGCCATCTTAATCCATTAGCGCCCGAATAATTTTTTTTTTCTGAAACTTTGCTATTATTCTTTTTAAAAAGACCGAACATAAAAATAAATAAAACTTTATTTTACCTAGTGTTCCCATTTGACAAGGATCATCTTCAACATTATGTAAATTTATAGATTAAAGTATTGTTAATACTACAGTTAAAAAATTATATAAAAAAGTTAATAAAAAAAAATGTTCTTACTCAAACACAATATGTTTTTCATTTTCACGGTAGGCTGATAATTAAAACAAGCAATAAATAAAATCTTCAAAATAATCCTATACCCATTACATGTTACATAAATTTTGTTTTTTGAATATCTAGAGCAGAGGTTTCAAAATTTTGTTTTATTTAATAGATTCTATATAAATAAAACAAAATTTTATTTGTACATATCTTAGAATTAACTTTTTTGAATATCTTTACGTGTCATGAAAAATTCATTATTGCGATTTCTGCCTGTGTGCAAAATTTTGTTGCTGTCAATTGAGAAACTGCTTTAGAAATTGCAAGAAATTTATCAGTAAAATAGGGTTCAGTCAACTCAAAACGGAGATTATGTTAAAGTAATAAAAGTATAGATGATTTAGATTCATATTTATATATGATACTAAACAAGAAAATAAAATACTAGCATTTTTTTAAATTGATGAATTATGTATAGTGTAGAGGAAATTTGTTATTAATAATTTGAAGAAAGGATGCGTGACGTAGTTTTGGTAAAAGAGAGATAGACATATTGGAACTAAAATAGATAGATATAAATGTGTAGATTATTTGGTATCTAATATAATTATGTAACCTCAATATAAGTATATATATTTCAAATTGCAAATACCGTAAAACTATAAGATTATATGTAGTTTTTATTATTATTATGAAATAACAAAATGGTTAAATTACTTATTTTATAACATGTTCTTTAAATTCGGCTATGGTGAGAGATTCTATTGCATTGTATATTCTGGCAGTACTATATCTTTCTATGGCAGTGTTAAAATTAGGAAATAATCTGTGTTGTTAGTGTATCATTAAAAAAAGTTCATTATATTCGATGTATTAATTAGTTCCATTGAAAAGTAGCTAATAAGACAACATCCAATTTGACGCGTAGCAGGAAGGAAGCACAGCACTCACTCCCATTTCGTTTTCCTGTTCAGCAATTCAGCATTTTGACTTAATTAACGATGTTCAAAAACTACAAACAAGAACAACGAGCAACAGCACGAAATACGTTATTAATCAACAATAACTAGAGTGAAAAACGGATGTGAATGTAGCTTCATGTGATGTGTAGAACATTGCAGAGTCATTACGAGTACGGTCAGCGTGAAGTGAGAAGCGACTGACCTATGGCTGCGAAACTAGGATCAGATTGATCGGGAGAAATATTTCATTTTGCAGCGGAATTGTTACGCACAAGTTACTGAAATGATACACGGAAACACTGAAATATTACACGTTTGCATAAGTTTTAATTTGACACAAGCGCAAGATATAGGTATTCATGTTACGAATATAACAGTAATAAAACAATGGGTAACTTTATTCCTTCAATGAGGATTCTAGTTTGTCGGGCGTGAGTTGTTTAGGCTTAGGGTTTGTTTGTAAAAAGTGGGAGCTAGGCGAGCTTACCTACAGATAAACTCCACATAATCAAAATTTGTACAGCATTGTCTTGGTACCGTATACAGGGTCAGTTTTTTAAAGCAATCGATCAGTTGTAAAAGAATATGTTATATCGTTCAAAAGGATCCATTGCAATAAAATAAAGTATCCCGTTCCATTTAAGAAAATATAACTTTCATTCCCTCCCGCCACATCCCCCTAATAATTTTATTTTACCAACCGTGCAATTATGTCAACTTGCTTTTAAAAAACTGCCTGTGACATTTAAGATTTTTTTTGTTACGAATTATCTTTTTTCTTGTGACAGTGTACGTGTAACATATTAGTTATCCTTGAGATATTTTATTAAATGGGTCGTCTTAAATGAAGCTAAATAAATGGCTCCTAATAATGTCGGAATGAAACCAAAATTCACGTTCATTATACCATTAGAGCTAACACCCAGTGTTACCGTTACAGTAACCGCGCAGCCTTAGCTATAAGGCTAGCGTCATCGTCATCTCGACAGGAAAAAATCGAGCTGATTGCATTCGGCGTGAGATGAAAAATGATTTCCGTTGAATTTCTCCAATAAGCAATTTGTTCGTTTCCAACAGAAGAGAAAGTTCTAGCGCTCCTTGTCGCTTGCTTGTTGGTCGTGCGTTCGCGTTCGCGTTCGCCTTCGACGTTCGTGTTGGTAATCTTTGTGATCATCCTAACTTGGGGACAATTTTCGAGAAGGAACGATGGTTGTTAGATGTTGGATGGTTTAATTCCTTATTCTTTAATGTGGTTAGGTTGGGTTCAACTTGGACAATGTACAGTCATTCAAACTAATCAGATAATTGATAAATGCATTTGTTTCGTATGTCTTGAACAGGAAATGAGTAGACGATTAGATGGTTTCAAACATAATTTAAGGCGCCGTTAATTTGATGTTCATTAGTAGATTCATGAACTACACTTTTTCATTAGTAAGCAACAAATAATTTAATCTTACTTGTTGGGTGTGAGCTAGGGGGGATTATGGGCATTGAGAATGAAATAAAGAATTAAATTACTTAAACATTAAATATGGTCATCATTTTATTACCGATATGACAGCAAATCGCGGTAATCTTTTACGAAAGCGAAGAACGAGCCTGAGACAGATAGATATCGTGGGCTACTCTTCTTTGTCTAACACTTGATTGTAGAACGGTTTCTATGTAAAAAATTGTACAACAAAGACAGATAGCCCTCAACTATCTGTCTCCCTTGGCTCGCATTTCCCACGTTAGTGAGCGTTTCAATATTATTTTATTTCAGTGCCTGTCACTACCAACTCAACCTAACTAAATTAGTGTAGGCTTAAGTGAAGTGTAGTAGTCCACTTTTAAATTGGATAATGTAATATAATATAATATAATTATTTAAACAGATCACTCTGAAATGTTACGATCGAAAAGGGAGGAACGTTTATAGCGGTATTTCTGTTGTTGGAGAAGTAAGTTTAGTTCTAGATATAAAGCGAGCGGCATTATATAAGCATCGTAGTAAAGCTATATCTTATTTGTCTGGTGAATTTATTTGCCGCATAGCTGTCAAAAATCCAGTACTACTCTGGCAAATTTTTATCTATTACTTTCTTTCATTTTCTTATGGAGTATAGTGCAGATACCGGCGAGTGTATATAAAGATCGTTGTGCTGAGCCCTAGCCATGTTAGCTACCGTGGGCCTTGTTCCTCTGATGCGTCCTGGGATCTTTTACGATTTCTCCGCCAATGAGTGACGTGACTTGACCTGGAAATTACTCTGCTTTCATGGCCGTCCCAAAAGGGCTAAAATCATTACAACGACGATGAAATTATAATTATTATTGCGTTTCAACGCAGAATATAGAATTTTTGTGGAGATAATAATTATATATTATAGTTCAGAAACACAGCGAATTTCAGCTAAGATGTAATATTTACAAATATTATTTTTTCACCGTACTGTTTTAGATAAAATGTAACATAGGTTGATAATATTGTTTTGGTTGTCATTTCTTTTAAGTTTTATAAATATTTTCGAACTCTGGAAGGATTTGATCTAGGATGTTCAAGAAATAAATCACCAACATTTCTTAAACTATAACCAGAATTATACCAAGAATTATTAACGTTTCGAATTTTTCTTTATTAGTAAATTTCTTTAAAGTATGATAATAAGTTCATTTAACTTGACCACTCATGCTGCATTTTATGTGGAATAAGTACAGTGATATATTTTACTGGTATCAATAGTAATACATTAAACATTCATGACAGAAAAGTAAATGTTGTATCTTCGCTGAAATTTACGGTATGGTAAAGAGTAAGAAAAAATTCGGACACTTCATAATTTTGACTATCATATGAGCAGGAACTGTCTGAATAATTTTGTTATATTCTCAAAAGAAAGCATTGTTAATTTACAAGAATGTGTTTCACAAAATGAAGACATCAGTGGTATCCTTCTGGAAAAAGTCATAAATCCTCGCACCATATGACCACTTCCACGTCTACTTCTTGGAAGTTGGAATGTTCACCCCACGGCCCACGCCCACGCCCAAGCAACAAACTTCTAAGTATCCATTTCAAAATTGGGAAAAGATGGAATTAGTATCGGTCACACCAGCGCTATATCTACAGCACAACACTACACTCTTTATGGGGACAGACCGACAAATCTAACAGAACAGCCCTTGTTCCAAGTGGAAGGGGGTGGTTCCACGAGCTCTCAGGCCTGGGCCAAGCCGCAAAGGCCGCTTTACTTTCTACTCGGCTTACTAAAGATAAATATATAATACGTGCATTCCTTATCACTTTGTCAACCTAAATATATATTTTTTAAATCAGTCGAACTATGGTATTTTTTAGATATATGCATAGAATTTTAAATATTTTAAAGGTTGTTCTGGATGAACGCACGTTAGAAATGAAAAGCCAGTTTCACATTGACTAAAAACTAGATTTAAGAAACTTTTTTTTGCCTAAAATCACAACTACCTATTGTAATAGTTATAAGAAGGACATTCGTCAAGAAATTTTGCCAATCCCACAAAAAAAAAATTAGATTTGGCCAAGGTTTTGATGTTTTTAGTGTTTGTAAAATGAATAGAACAAAACGTAAATTGAAGAAATAATTAAATATCATTAAAATATATTAAATAAACGTCAAACAAAAATGGGGTAGCAAATAAAATTGCTATTAGGTTGATAAACATGGAATACGCGATCAGTGCGCAAGTCTAGCATGAAACTTGAATCAAAATCCGAATCTAGTTTTTAAAGACGTTCTAGTATGTAACTTAGGTTGAATTTCTAGCCAAAAAAGTATAATGTAAAACAGGCTTTAGTCCGTGTAATTAAATTTAAAATGTAGGTGTAGGTGTTACTTTATATGCAGTAAATAAAAATAATGTTGCTTATGAAGTTGTAGCATAGAATTTTTCCAGTGAAACAGTAATTTCCATAAATTTATCCTCCTCTATGATATAATTCGCCGAGTCGAATATAACTCGCAAAGGTCAGCAGCACAAAAGAAAAACTTTAAACCGCGTTATCACAGGGTCAGAGAAAAATCAGGACAGAGGCAAAGACCCCGCATACGCAAACGCATACGCATACGAGTACTCAGAATGCGAGAAGTCACTCATAAATAACGACCTTGTTAAGTCATTAATTGTGCTTTGTATGTAAGTCGCTTTTCCTTTTTACATTTGCGTTGAGTTGCGTTGCGTTAACGTTTACGCTCGGAGACGCATCGTTTAAATCTGGTTTCACAATGGAGCTCCCGGTCTTATTTTCCGTGTCCGTGCTTTGCTTACTGTGGACTGTGGTCATTCCCTACTTTCGACGATATAGGGACGTTCCCATTTCACCAGCCTTCGATCCTATAACAAATATTTAAATCACAATAAACTAACAGATAGTTAACTTTGCATACTTACTTTCAGTTAGGAACGGTGAAATAACGCAGTGACAGAGGGCGTGGGTTTGAATCAGGATCAGGTCAGGAAAAATTTTCATGATCTGATTTGGATCGGTACTCACATCCGTTAACATTTCAAGTTGAGATACAATTAACTTGGTAACTATAAAGCTATCGGGAACCGGCTAGTAGTTGTAACAACATGGCAGCAATGTAAAGTATGTGGCAAATTTAAAGTAAAATTAAGACGTCGTGTGTTGTGGTTCACCATAGGAATATAAACAGTATGGTTTCACAATTCTGAAAGGATATTTATTTACAGTCTTACATTCATAGTTTGGTGATCGAATTAAATTTTACACGGATAATTGATACATCACAAAAAAGATAATTTGTAACAAAAAAAATCCTGAATGTCACAGTTTTATTTTAAAAACGTCAGAACAATATATAAAATGTACAAAAAAAAAAACTGATTTGTGACACGAGCATGTTACACAAAAAATATTAAAATAGAAATGTTTATCCAGCGGTACAAAAACAATAATGTTTATAAAAAATCTGTAGTTAAATTCGTTTTGCTCACACTTTTCACAATTCAACCCTAAGCTTATACAACTTACTTTCAACAAACTTGAATCGCAGTACTCATTTTAATGAAACTTATTTGAAGAGAAGCTACACGTTGACCGATTAAAGAGACCCGCTGTTTTGGTACTGGTCTATTCGTAACATAAATATACTTACTTATGCGTTAAAATAAATTTTGTGTATACATGTACATTTCAGTGTTTCCGTGTAACATTTCAGTATTTTCATGTGGAACTTGTAACAAATCAATTCCTGTGGCACATTTAATTATATTTTTTTAGCAGTTATGAGAATGTATCAACCATATACTTGTGAAAGTACTAAGATGAGTGCTATATACGCACATACACTGGTCAAATGATAAAACCATAACGTGATATGAAGACCTACGAGAGAGATGTAACATGAAATACATTTTGGAGATTAGTTCGCTTAATAATTTTGTTTGACACAATTTAATTTTACAGTTACAGCGTTCTGATATGGTTTGTTTAACAAATAACACAAGAATGGATGTTTTAGAATGTTTAAATAAAAGGAAAGGATTAGATTTTTTATTATCTTAATTAAAAATAAAACAGAGTTAATTAATGAAACTTTCAGTATTTAAATTTTATATTTTATGTGAATAAATGCTGATAATTTAGTTATTTTATTAGTTGGTTCACAAATTGTCAATTTTTTAAATTTAAATTGACAACATAATTGAATCCCGATTCATTTAATTTGTTTTATTTAATAAAATAGTGAATAGAAAGATAGCATCAATAATTAACACATCTCATATTTATTTTTTATCTGTTTTTGCTACAATTATTTATTGTTTTAATTCCATCTCAATCAAATTCAACACATTTCAATGTTCTACTGTACGGAGACGAAATTCAACTCGAATAATTAGTGAGCAAAGCAGTGACTTGTCTCGTCTGTAAATGTGTACAGTAGGTCCTTTGCAGTTGAGGTATTCAGTATGTATTGAAATATTAAACCATTAGTATACATAAGTTATTTTACATCCAGTTAAATCTCTCCACGCTTGGTCACACTATAACTAAAAATATTACTGTGATGACAGCTAATTGTGTTTTGAGTGTAGTAGAGTGATGTTGAAGTGTCAAAACATAGTGAAATTATTAACTGGGACTTTATAAATTTACTGTGTATTCTTTAAAGTGTTTTATAATAATATTTGGGGCAAATTAGTGTATGTTTCAATTGTTGTGTGGCTTTCGTGTTCATGGTATTACAAGGATTTTATCTGCAAGGCAAAAGGTTGGTTACTAAATATTTGTACTTTATCCAATACCAGAAAAATTTTATAATATTTTATTTGGTATAGCGGTCTCAATTGCTGAGGTTACATGCCGCTTCGGTTCCTCGTTTTCGGTGGTGTGACAACGACACGCTTTTAAAATATTAAAATTTCAGTTGTTCTTACTCTAAAGGAAATTCAAATAGTGGTTTTTATTTCAATCTGCAGATTAATATGCCTCAGGTCCAAACTTGTTATAAAATTTAATTTTAAGTTTCGTTTAAAATTTATTCTATGGACAAACAGATCGGCAGATCAATCTATTTGTAAAATACAAAGACTTTTGGGAGATTGCTGACTTCTTCTGCTTAAGCAGAGTGCCACACCCATAATGGGTAAAAAACGCGATGATATATTTATTTATTTACTTTAATGTCATAATATATAAGTAAATAATAGTGTCACCTAGCTACCTACAAAGATCTGCAATTGTGGAGCGGTATAAAGCGCTGACGCATTGTTGAATGTGTGAATGACAAGATTGAAATTTCTAATGATGTCCCCGTCCCATTTTCTCTCATTATATGAAATAAACAACGTGGGTAATCCTTGCAGAGTGCGTGAGGCGTCGTGAAGCGTCGTGATGCGTCGTGAAGCGCCGTGAAGCGTTGTGAACATACGAACGTGGAACATAATATCTAATGACACGTGAGATTATGCGGAACGCGCATAGTTAACGAGAGACGCACCCACGTTTAGTCTGACTCGTCATTAACTATTTACCGGGTGTTCTGACGTTGAGGCGAGAGGCGACGGCGACGGAGCGCCAGGGCTGAGCCTGGAGTCGCCTGCTGGCGGTTAGGCCATGGAAGGCGCTGCAGGAAATGCGTATTAATGCATACGAGTAGTCCGGGCTTGTTTACATCATGTGCTGTGCACTGCAGGATGTTTTGCCGGAAATGTGCACTTATTATCATAAACACTGGGAATTCAAATTCTTTCCAGAAACCATTGCACATTTCTCAATTTACTTAGTTTTAAGAAAATAATAAAGACAGCAGAAATATTATAAAATGCAAATTAACTAAATGAACAATGTTGTTCAACATACACTGCTTGTAATCACCAATTATTAAAAATTTTCCATCCATGTTGCTACGAAGTGGAGAATTGAAATGGTATAGTGACTTCAATGCTATTTCTGTAAATATTGAAATATTTTTTTACCTATCACGCTACAGCAGAAATATAAATACAAATGTTGTTCAAAATTTAAATATGCATGCAATAAATTCCATTTAGTTATCTATATTATAAATATTAATATTTTACGATATATTAATTAAAGTAAAATTAATAAATTGAACAAAAATAAAAAATATTTCACATCTCTTTTAATGCCCAGCGTATGATAGATCATATTTTAAATTGCCTCAATTTAAGATTATGTGTCTACCAGGCTATGACATTTCAAACTGGATAAACTGTGCCAGGTTATTCATATGATATTGTTTAGTATATTTAAATGTATAATATTTTATACTTACAAGTTACCAACATACAGAAATATGAAATCAATATTTACAGAAAAATAGTTCTGGACATTAATGGGTTAAGACAGAATTGAATTCTCAAATTCGCTATTATAAAATTTCAGTCTTCTACGAACCGTCTGCAAAAAATATATAACACTGTAATAAATAAATCTAACTGATTTCGGTGGTAACTAACCCAGCACATCAAAGGTTGTGGGTTCGAGTTCCAGTGAACGTCATGGTCATTTTACAAAATTTACAACCATTCAGGCATAACCTGGCACATGACCTAAGTAGTGAGGCCCGCTTCCCATCGTCGTAAAATATAAAAATATAAATCTAAAAAGAGGCAATGGCCATGGCAGGTAGAGTTGAAGCCGGTTCGCTCGATAACGCTTGTTAAGCATCACTGTTCGTGGTCAATAGTTGGATGGGTGACCGCTTTGCTAAAACCCATACGTGAATTTGTCACTCCACAAAAAACGAGGACATATAACCACAGCAGTTGAGACCGCCAAAAAGTTTTGTAAAATGTTAAATATCTTAGGTTGTTTTTTCTAATAAATGTTAATTTTTAATTACTAATATTTACCAAGTTACCAAGTGGACTTTTGCACGCATTTTCAAATTCTAAACAAAAGTTTTACACTAGGTAAAAACTACAGCAATATAAAAAATAGCTTTGAGTTTCCTATACGGCACATTTTAGCTGTACACCCGGTATGTGGTTTGTGTAGAATATTGAAATATTTAGTAACATACACAGTTAGTAATTTGTTAGTACGCATTTGTGATTGTCATCTGTGCTGCAGCGTTGCTCGTTGCAGTTGCAGTTGCAGTTGCAGCCGCAGCCGCAGCCGCAGCCGCATGAACGAAACTAGTTTCCGTACGTAATTAGCGCGTATGAGTACGGCGATACGATGTTACGCGGTCGCGGACACGATACATACGTACGTTATTTAATTACCGTAGGACTTGCACTAACACTCGTACAGCCGTAGCCCGTAGCCCGTAGCCCGTAGCCCGTAGCCGTGGCGAATAACGAATAACGAATAACGCATAACGAATAGCGGACGTTGCCTTGTATTCGTTCTCGTTCTCGTTCTCGTTCTCGTTCCGTCATTCAGTGTCTGGAGAATGCGGTCGATAAAGTTAGCGCTCTTCAAATCGCATCTCCTCTCTGTCTCTCCGGGGGAGCAGCTCTCTGTCGCTCACCTGTCCCGACTCCCGAAAATCTACCCCAGACTCTCCCAAAGTTTTCACTCACTTCAAATCCCAAAATAACTACTTTTTAAACAATACATTTATATAAACTAATATATCTTAAAACCATACACCATTCTAAATCCTTCATTTTTATAATCTTAATGAACAATGGGGTCTTTCACCATTTTTTTAAAATATTTTTTTATGAAACTTTATCTATATTGAAGACTATCTACACTTTTAAAAAGTCTAAATTGTTACTAATTAAGCCACAATGATTTAAAAAAAAATGTTGTGACGTCCTAGTAGAGGTGTTCCTGGATCTAAAACAGTAGAGATTTAAATAATTTTTGTTACATAAATGTTCTATTTTATTGTAATAATAATAATAAAATAAGTAAAAAAATATATTTACAATCTGTACTGTTTTAGATCCAGCAATACCTCTACTATGACATCACATTTAAAAAAAAATCATTGTGGCTTAATGAATAACAAATTAGACTTTTTAAAAGTGTAGATAGTCTTCAATATAGATAAAGTTTCATAAAAAAAAATTAAAAAAAAATGGTGAATGCCATTGGTAGAATAAAATGAGAACAGTATTCTTTTGGCAATGGGGTCGTTCACTAGAGTCACTAAATAGAAAATAAGTCATTTATATTATGACTTCGTACTAGATATAACAGATGTTTAAAAATTATTATTAATTATTAAGATATTTGACTTACTTCTACAATGACGACAAAGTATTATGGCGCACATCTATCCTATTCTAAATTATTTGTACTTTTCCTATTGTTTAATTAACTAATTTGGAGGTTTTTTGTTTTGCTTTGAATTCGTAAGTGTATTTTAAATACATACAAAATATATTATTTATTCCTAACTAATAAATATTACTTATTGTTATTCATGAACTAAAACTTTTAAAAAACAGATAGTCTTCAATTATATCTTTCATAGAAAAATAATTTTTAATGGTGAAAGACTCCATCGCCCCCCGGTTTGAGATTCACTGGTGCAGTAGAAGGGGCGTGCACTGCACGGTGCACGTGCGTGCAAGTCCTGGTCCTGTAGTCCTGATAGTCCTGATCCTGCTTGACTGCAAGGACTTGGCCGACGCGAATGTTTGGCAAGAGATGTCTCTGATGGTAGTGGTAGCGATGGTCAGCCTGAACTGAACTATGAACTTAATGTAATTATGCAGTGTTGAGGCGGGTCCGTATAAATGGATTACCAGGACTTGTAAATAGAAACGTAAATTGTTTATTGGGTTACGCGATCTATTAATTACTATAACTTAATATTTACCAAAATAGACTTTGGGAAAAGCGAAAGTTGGGAAGCTTCTGGTGTCTGAGAATCTCTATAGTACGTCTAAAATTTATTTTAAAAGTTCTATCGTTTATACTTCATCTTTCTATTGCTGATAATGGCATATTATACAATGAATTATTAATATCACACAGCAATAATATCTTGATGCTGGTTGGTCCCCATTTTAGTAAAACTATTTTTGTGATCTTTAAACGGGAGCGTTGAACATTAATTCTAATTAGAATATAATAAAATATAATATTAGATTAACAGTACTAAAGTTCATCATTATTTATCGAAAGAGCCAAGATTGAATCCTGAAATAAATAATGTCACTCTACTCACGTGTTATGTACAATATTTTATATATAACCTGAAAAATACGATATTAAATAAAATAGAAAAGTTTAATTTATGTCAAACTTCAAATAAATCTAAATATCAAATAAAATAACTAAAATCTTGCAAAATAATATGGAAATAAATAGTTTCCAATTTATTTATTTTTTTAACTTATTTTACAAAAAATATAAAATTTTCTTCAAATATAAATATAATTGATAATTTTCGACATATCTGTTAATAAAAAATAAATAAATAAATATATCATCACGCTTTTTACCCATTATGGGTGTGGCACTCTGCTTACGACAATTAATTAATAACATTTGTAAGAAAATAATTTTTTTGAAGGTGGCACTACCAATGGCTTTGAATTACTTTATTTCCTTAGGGAGTACTTGACATATTTATTTCCCTAGGTAAATAATGAAGCACAATAAGTAATGATATTGATGAGAATAAATTATATTATTATTATTACATTCACACAATTAATACCGTTAATGTAATTTTTAAAACTTTTGTGTTCATGTCTACAAGTAAACCTCGAAGCAAAATAAACAAATAATAAAATATTGTTCATGAAACATAATAATACAAAGTCGTTCTCCAGTAATATTGATATTGAAACCGTCACGATTTACTTACTAAAACAAAAACAAGTTCTTATCGAAATAGCATACCCATACCTACCTCCGAGTAAATAATTGAAAATCTCCAATATCACTAGGAGTGTAAAAACAGCGATTCTAGAAAGAAATGAAAACAAGCCGTGATCTCAAATGCATTAAATCAAATAATAAAATTTGAAGTAGAGAACACAGACAGTGTGTAATACTTGAGAAAAGCGATCTCATTACTCGTATTTCCCACTTTGGAGTTAAATTACGAGCCGTTTAAAATCGACGTATAATTTCAAGCATTTCAATTACTTTTTTGCAACCCTTTTCGGCGGACTTTAATTGAAAATGCCGGGGTTTGAACGGGCACAAATCGTGGCCCTTCACACGGCCCTGCAGCCTGCACGTTATCTGCCGGTGCAGGCCGCGTGGAGCGTTGGGGTTCAGCCCCAACCAAAGCCTTATTTTTCACCGCTCGTGTTAGGTGCACTAGGCACTAGTCGCTACAGGACTAATGGGAATTCATGCTGGAACCATGTTTTAGTGTTAAGGGTGGTTTTACGAGCTTTTGATATTTCAAAGCGAAATACTGACTACTGATTTTGATGGTTCTTCACATTTCTTAATTGGTATTTCATTCAATATTCTATTTTAAAATTACTAGCTCAGCCCAGAACCTTATTTGCCATCTCACATGTTGCCAATTGAGAATTTAAATACATTGTTCGACAAAAGTATGAACTACAGAAGAGATGAATATAACAAAACTTAAAAATGAACGACGAAATATCTCAAGAACGTTGAAAAGCGATAAAGAAAGGGGAAGGATACAGAAATATATTAACAAAATTGGAGGCTGAATGAAAAGTTTACTACGAAAGAAATGGATATTCAACAATTGAGGGCTTTAGAATAAAAGGAACATAAGTGCATTTTTAATTATTCTGAGATATATGCATTCAAAGTTATCTTAAATCTATTATTTTCTTAATAAATTGTAAATTGGAACATTATAATAGTATAAATAAGTTCAATATTTCATTTGTATCTATTTTGCTACAAACAAATATCAATATTAAATTTTCATACTTATCCCAAAATCTCAACCACTGGCGTAAACTTTAATATTTTTGTCGAATTCTATATTAATGCATGCCACTTTCGCCCTCCAAGAACTGCTTCAGTTTTGATTTGAATGCTTCAAAGTAACACATTTTGAAATTACAAGAATGCAGTTATAAATATAACGCCCAATAAGATTTTTGAGAATGCAACACCCAATATTAAATTTTTTTATTACAAACTGTATCTTGTATCTTTCAATAACAACTCAGAGTCCAAATGTTTTTAATAGTAATGAGTTCAAAATTGTAATAAAACAATGCCCCCTATTAAAAGCTTGTTAGAACATTTATATAGTTTCCATTGGTCTTCGTCCTGGTAGATTTTATTGCAAGCATTTTGAGCGTTATAGCTGTTAAATTGTCAATAATCTATTTGTTACACATCAAAATTCGAGTCGCTGTATTTCAGACTTCATTAAATATGATGTGCATCTCCTAATAATGAAGATGGTATTGTAGGTTTCATGGCTCGTAAACTACTTTACGACAGTCTGTTATTATCTGATGCAACTGACACTTTCAGCCAATATAAATCTAAATAGCATCTGTATTCTTGTAATGCTTTTCAAAAACTCTAATGCGCAATGTAAGAGCAAGAATGTGTGTATAAATAGATGCCAAGCTAACCAAATATAGAAGGAATGAATCACAAAAAATCTCACACATATGGTCGCCAAACAAACTTGCAAAAGGCAAGAATGGCACAATTTCACCAGGTGCAGAAACAGATGTACCACATCAGTTTACAGTAAGACTAACGCCAACGACTTCCAACAGCTCGGACGCTTTCTCGTTCTGAAAGGACAAAT
Source organism: Poecilus cupreus (assembly GCA_963942605.1). NCBI lineage: Eukaryota > Metazoa > Arthropoda > Insecta > Coleoptera > Carabidae > Poecilus > Poecilus cupreus. The sequence goes on from OZ012715.1 coordinate 18,785,490, forward strand.
ATTATGCGTTGTTTCTTCGCCGAATATGTGCAGAATTCATTTGAAATTCCAACAGTTTGATAGATTACTGTTGGGCTATTCAAACGACAGATGAATGTTACATTTATTTCGTTAATGTTAAACTTTTGCGGTAGAAACTGTTTTAAGAGTATTATGCCCAAATTTTCAGTTTTAGAAAGAAAAGATCTACACATTAATTTTGGTTTTTCTCCTCGTACAGTCCTTTTGCTCATTTTTCAGTAATTAAACTTCAGTTCTCTTTGATAAACCTCTAGAACAGCTGAAACCAGTAAAACTCCAAATCAACTATGCTGTTGTCTACATTGGTCTACTAAGCCAGTGTAAATAGGTCTTACGAATTCAATTAGTATTTTCTATAATCTATATTATGGCTGCTAATTATCCGAGTATCAAAAAATCCGGATATTCGGGTCACAGATCTCAACATTCAGGTATCCGGATAATTGTAAGATCCCGATCTCGATTATTTAATATATTTGAAGGGAATGGGAAGATTTTCGAAAACTCTTTTTATACAAATAATAATATTCTTTTGAATATCGACTTTTTTTATTAGTGTATATACATATGTATATTCAAAATCAATTTACTGTATAGTAAATATAATTAATAACATTAAATCCGAATCCGGATATCTGTAATCCGGGTATCCGGATACATATTAAATCCGGATCCTATTGGTAGCCCTAATCTATATATTTGATCGAGCTATTGGTGATAAGGTTTTATGGATGAAAATTGCTGAAAATTTTGTACGCCTTTTACTTGGTACATTTAGGAACATTGGACAATTGAATCATAAAGTTGGTCACTTTTAATCGCTTCCACATTCAGTATTGGTGCGTATTTAAGTTCGCGTTGGTCTGAATTTCCTGAATGCTGTCCTGAGTCGAAAAGTTTCTGTTCTGTTCAATGCGGGAGCATTTATTTTATTTCGTGTATGAAATGACCTAGTTAACGAACTAAAATGACATTATCGATGGAGAATTCGAAATTGTTGGGTATTTTACTTTCAATTGGGATCCGCTCTTCCAATTGGAAGTTAGATATTAAATTATCTTCTTCTTCTTCTGCTGTATTTTTTATGAACGGTACAAGGGAAACATTTAGTATATTGTCGTTATAAAAATAATATCAAAGGAAGTATGAACATTACGAACAGTTTTGATTTTGAAATTACTCCGGAAACGTTACTTTGATTTATCTGTATTTATTATTTGAATATTTTCCCATTTTTGTTTGTCAAACATCAGATATTTTGTTCCTAGTCAATTTTATCATGAAGTTATGTACGTTAATGATCATTAGTTTAATAAAAAGAGAATCGAGTGTAAACGCTATACAAAAAATGAGCATTTTATATAAAAATATCGTTTGCTATACTTTAGGGCCGGTTTCTCAAGGCTTCTTGTTAGTGGTAACCATTGTTATTTCAGTCATTACGTTTTTCCTGTACTAGTTGGCTCTTATAATGACTAAAATGCTACAAATTAATTCGATTGAATTAATCACGATTAATAGCTGCCTTATCCATGCAAATTTATGCTACTAGCCGTAAAATGCAACAGAACTATTCGTTGTTTTTTAACCCTTCCGTAACATACACTAAAGACTTATTTTTAAAACGGATTAACAATGGTATACTTTTAATATTACTCGTTTGATGTATTTGTTCTTTATTGGTCTGACGTTCCTTTAACAAGTGTTAGAAATTTAAGCCATGAGATTTATGAAAATAACTATTAAATATCATAGTCGAGCTTGGAATATAATATAAACCATTTTTAGAGTAGTCATGTCTCGAACAGAAACAATGAATATTCACAACAGCACTGTTTGCTAGAGGATTTGATTTTACCTCTATGGTAGGAGGAATTGTGGTTAAATAACTTTAATCGCACTGGTTCACACATTTCAATTCACTTGTCAAGTATCCGGCTCGAAGGACCATAAAATGTTTGCTACTGGTTTATTGAATAAAACACAACTTTTTTATTAATTGTGATTTATTATATTGAATTAAGATTATTGACACCCCTCACAATTTACAACAGCTGACTGTCTGAATATTGAATTTTAGGATGCTGAATATTGTACTGGCTAAAGGCTGAATTCTGCCCCTTGCCTCAGCAGAAAATTTATATATACCTTACCTTACTAATAAATAAATTAATGATTTTATTTACCAACTTAATAATTTACGATTTTTTTACAAAAAATGAACTAAAAAAATACCTGTAAACAGAAGCGCATTGGTAAAAATATTAAAAACGAGAAATATTATTTAAATAAAGTTGGTTATTAAATATACCCGATTTAGGCACAGACGATTGTAAATTATTTTGGATATAGAAGGGATAATAATTGTCTACATTGTGCTCATTTCCAAATTGATATTAGTATTAGTCCTTATCTTATTCTATGTCTTTGAACTGTCCGTATATAAATAATCCTCCCGCAGTTGAAGTCGCGTCTCGAGCTGTCGACGAAATGAAAATTTCATTTTATTCTGAAAATTCGCACGTAGGAAATATAATCCTGCTGGTTTTGTGCCGGTCGCAATGCATTTAATACCTGCGTTATAAAACATTCAGGTGCCGAGTAGCGAGTAACTGTAGCTTTAGCTACAACTGGAAAAATAGCGAGAACGAGGAAAGTACGATGACGTCAGTTTGCGTCGCTTTTCTAGATGCTGGATGCATGTGTTGTGAATTAGCTACTTGAGTTTTTAAAACGGAAAATTATTGCCGTTGTTTCCACCTTTGTTTATGGCTGTTACAACGCATATTACACTAACATATTTTCTATTTTACATGCGTATAAATTTCCTGTGTTTTGAAATAATTGTGGTTCAACGAGTTTATGCTCTTACTAGAAAGCTCCTCTCGAAATTTTATTTGTACCTTTCAAATTTTTGTAACTCTGTTTATTGCATTTCTTTATCAATTATAATGTGTAAAATACAATGCTGAAGACCGCATCTTTATATCTCGTTTAGTTCGTAAGTTATGGTGATTTTTGTAATTTTTCAAAATTCAATTTTAACAGGTTCTAACTTAAAAACCAAGTGAGATATCACAATTCTGCGTCCAGTTTTGTGTTTCTCGTATGTTTCATGACTAATTAAGAAATTTTGAAAATTTTGAAAATTTTAGAATTTTTTTCAAAAACTTTGATTAACGATATCTCAAAAAATATAAGAGTTACAGACTTGGGAATCTCACCAATCGATTCAGCTCGTCGATATACATAAGTATGCAAAATTTCAGATAATTATAACAACGGAATAGTGTTTTAGGGCAAAAAGTCTGAAAATGGCCCAAAATGTGAAATTTCTTAAGGGGGTAGGCTTGGAGTTTAGGCCATTTTCGGTCATTTTCAAACTTTTTGCTTTAAAATTTCAACACCTCATTCAAATAGTTTGAAACTTACAATACTTATGTATTTCGACGAGCTGAATCGAATGGTGAGATTCCCAAGTCTGCAAGTTTTATATTTTTGGAGATATCGTTAATCAAAATATTTGAAAAAAAATTCGAAAATTTTCAAAATTTTCAAAATTTCCTAATTAGTCATAAAACATATGAGAAACATAAAACTGGACGCAGAATTTCGATATCTTGTATAGTTTTTAAGTTACAGCCCCCCAAATTTATTTTTTGTGAAATCTGAAAAATCGCCATAAGTCTAAAAATAAAATAGATATGAAAATGCGGAGTTCAACGTTGTATTTTACGTGCTTTGATTGATAAAGAAATGTAAAAAACAAAAGTTTAAAAATTTCAAAGGCTTTGAGTGAAAATTAAATGCGAGGTTTAAAAAAATGTACTTAATTCCTCGTCCTCTTCAACTTCTTACCAAAAATGCAATTGCGGCAAGTGTGTAGGCCTCCTGTTCTGCAATTGTGAATTACTTCCTGTTGTGGTTTCCGACATTTGACACTCGGCAGGAAAAATATATAATAATTTAAATCGTACAGCGGGCGTCAGCAGTGCTCGTGAAGTGGTGTACGAGTTTCTTAGCGCCAGTGTTTTTCGCTAATTATGTTCGCATTGGTCTGTCTCTGTCTTTAGTCGCAGCAGGCATTCGCAAAAAATAGAAAAGTGAGCTTGTAAGCCGCCAGTTCTCTTGTTTTCATAGGCGGGGCTTTGCGAAGACCGGCTAACACAACGCTTCTCAAAATGTTGACATTTGACGAAGGATTATGTGATTAAAACTAGGAAATTTAAATTTAAATAAGAATACACACTTCGCACTCCAATAGGGACACTGTTTACTTACAGTCTCAATGATATTCTGTTATTCTTATTGAAAATGTATCGGACAAATAGATAAGATAATAAAAATAAATAAATGTATCTTTACGCCGTTTACCCATTTCTGCGAGCGCGGAGATGGGCAATTTACTGAAAAATGTAATGCATTACTTTTTTTATAATTATTTTCTCAAAGGTAATTAAATTACAATCATCAAATTCCATTACTTTACGATCAGAATGCAATTACTTACATTTTCTTCTATAAAATGTTTGTGTTTATCATATGGCAAATATCGTGCGCATTCTAATGCTGGTATTTTGGGAAACACTGGAGTAGGCTATTGGACTGTATTACATACTGGTGTTAGTTTTTTTGGTTATCTTCTTGGTGATGACATTTCCTTTCGCTTTAAGCCAAGCCACTAGTTCTGGTTTCTGTTCATTTGTTTTGCTTTATTTAAAGTAGTATAACACTGTAATTATTTTAAATTTATGGATATTTTAATTTATGCTCATAATTTATTGAATTATTAAAAAACTATACTTTTAATTGTAAGAGCCTTTTGGAAAAGCCTATGTTTCCCACGATGTCTTTCAGACGCCCGTCAAATGCATTTAATATTAGTGTAGATTCTCTGTTAGAATTAAAATTTGTATCTTATCTTTATAAGGTAAATACCGACAAATTTTCTATATTTAATTTCGAAAATTTTCACCCCATAAAATTATCCTTGTGGCTCCTTTACCACTTCACTTGCAAAAACATATCATAATACCTTGATTTGCTTTTAGAAGAGAGCCACACCCATAGGTGGGTAAATTGCATGATGATATATTTATTTATTTTTTTATCTTATCTATTTGTCTACCGAGAAGCGTCACAAATTTGTTCAGTGTTTAAGTTTTTTTGTTATAGTAGAAAAATTAGTTAAAAAGTATTAAGTGGCTTCGGAGCAGGTACATGGAAAATGTTTTATATCAATTAAACGAATATCACAGTTGAGCAAAAAGAGAAAAAGACGCAGAAATGAATGCGAGTGTATGGTAGATAAGTTGAAAACTAAAGAGATATTAAAATTCCATGCACACGTCAGAATTCGTTCCATTTTAATTGATTTAATTTTTGAAATCTTTCGCTCGGCATCGGATAAGCCGCAGAACGTGTAGGTATGTTTTGTTTTAAAGCCCCAGCAAAAAGAAAATACTCCGTTCTGTTTTTGCAACCCAAATGTAATCTGTATTCGTGTTGTTCTCTTTCCGTCTGTTTATCTTATTCCGTTTTGAGTAAGAGTGAATTAAGACGTGTTCTCGGTTTACGCGAAAAAATATGATTTATATTTTCGTACGAAGTTTGGTCTTGCTAGTTTTTAATTTTCTTCCGTGCAAAAGTTTGAAAACATCAAATGTTCATTATGTGTAAGTTAGAGGAATGAGAGACGACCGCGGAGAAGAAAAATATACAAACGTATTTAGGAGTTTCGCTTTGTGAGAAGTACTTCGGAATAATTCATGCAAGAATGAATTTTTAAATGGGCGCATTCTGGTTTTTAAAAATTTTATAAGGCATGTTTGCCGGGTAAATATTAAAAAACTTATTATTTTTCAACTTTCTGACTGCCGTCTTTGTTCGAACATTGTTTGCAGGAAATTCGCGGACTTCTCATCTATACTCAGCGAATAAAAGTTCGTTTTTAAAATTATAAATATACACAAGAATTACCTCTGGGGCTCTCCCTCCACTAACATCTTCGCCGGTCCTGATTTCAAATATTCTCAAATGTTAACCTTTCATATACCGGGTTTCTACTTTTTATAGGACATACGAAATAAAATGTTAAAATTTTCATTATGTGAGAGCTCGTTCCCTATGAATTTAGAAGAAAAATGTAAATACAAAAAATGTTCAGAAACAAAAATGAGCCTAAATCTATTGATATAAATTTGTCATGAAATACACCTAAAATAAAATTTATATTCTAAGCTATTTCCGAGAGTGCCATGGTAAACAAAACATACAGTTGTATTGTTTGAGTTTGACAGATGGAATTTGGTTTAAATTTAAAATTATTTCTAAAGTAAATGTGTCCATAATTACTGAGAAGAGAAATAATTAAACAATTAAATGCCATCTGTCAAACTCAGAAAATACGATTCTTTGTATGTTTTGTTTACCATGGCATTCTGGAAATAGCTAAAAATTATATATTTTATTTAAGGTCTATCTCATGACAGTAATGTCATCAATAAATTTAGACTCAATTTGTGCACTATTAGTTTCTGAACATTTTTTGTATTTACACATTTCTTCCAAAATTCATAGGGAATGAATTATCGCCTAATGAAAATTTTAACAATGTATTTCCCATGTCCTATAGAAAAGTAGAGACCCGGTATTATACAACTGGTCTATATTCTACGTTCAATAATCCAAACGTTTTTTTTTTTTTTGATTTTCGAATACGTCAATTTTTATCATAAATGAGATATATTTTAGTGTAATTATTACCTTTAGATTGTTTATGTTTCATTTAACATAAAAATTGATTTGTTCCAAGATTTTTTTTAAAACGATAGTTCAAGATTTTACATTAACCCTATATATTTGATGTACTAATGATATTTTTTGTTTTAGGTAAGTGGTTTATCCAAAACTTCTCTATTTCATACGAGGCTCTACTAACCAAACCAGGTATTTTTTATCAGCTCAGTTTACATTTCTAAAAATAGGATAGAGCAAACATTACTTACTTATCATAATTACATTGTAGTTTGTTTGAATTGATCTACACCAGAAGCTATAAAACTGTTCATGTTTGATTATAAATATATTGGTAGTGGAAATATTATTTTTGATAAATTACTTATAGACAAAACAATGTTTCCAAGTTAAAAAACTAGTTACATTTTTATTCACAAGGCAGAAAATCGCTAGTTTGTCAAATGTCATATTTGTTCTCACTTTTTCAAGCAAAGCACTAGATCTGTGCTTAATTCTGGAGGTACAAGTACAAATAGTAGTGCTGTTCGCAACTGTTGTAAACCCACAGAAAAGTAAATGAAAATGATATAAAGTGTATTGATGTAATTGTAATCGAATGAGTATTTTCATTTTCCCCACAAACGTGAGTAGAGCCCTACTGAAAACACATTACAGAAGGCCATCCACCCCATTTTAGCTTACGCCGTAGTGCCGTACGCAATAATGGCTCTTTAATATGTAGTTGAAAGAATAATCAGTTATTCATTGTGCGCCAGCATTAGTGTTTTTTCAGTTTTATGGAGTGCTCGACAGCAGACATTGGATCAATGACTCCTGACAGCAGGAGCAGGGGTGGGGGTCATTAGTCGTGTTTTGTTTCGATTTGGCGCGATTTTCAATATGTCACCAGGACAGAAAAAATTAAATCCAAAGCGATAGTAAAATCCGCATCTCGTTTAAAGGGGTTAAACTCTACTTTCTTCAACAGTTTTTTTGTGACTTTTCAGTCGTTATATTTCGCTTGTTTTTTTGGTAATTTGTCATCCTAAACTCTCAGATTTTTTTTTTAGAATTGTTGTGATACAGATATAAAATAGTTTTTATACCGTGATGAAATTTATATTAATGATTATTTTGATCTAGATATTTTTTACTAAATTCACGCTTATCATAATTTTAAATTTATGATATTTGAAAAGAAAAATGAATTTTTAATAACTCTCCTATTATTCGAAAGTAGAGCGCGACGTATTTTCATAAAATTTTTATCTCATCGCAACTATTTTATTCTGTAAAAAATTTCAAATATAAATAATAAATAAATATTTCATCACACCCTTTATCCATTATGGGTGGGCACTCTGCTTACCCAGATATAGGTATGTGGTATATCTTTGCGTATGAGGCAAATTTAAGATGGTAATTTGTTAGAAATTACCCTTCCCAGCAATGGATGGGAGGTGCCGGCTTCTCAGTGGTAAAAAAAATTATTTATAAAAACTACTGGTTGAGGGATTCGAACTGAGGGTCTCACAAACCACGGTCCGACACGTTACCACGGATCTATTTATCCCAGTAATTTAAATAGATACACATAATAAATAAAAATAAATATATGGTCACGCCTTTTAACCATTATGTATGGTATTGCGCATGAAGTGCGGTTACCAGCTGTCAGATAATCTAGAAATACTTTAACAAAAATGTAGACTGCTATTTTTCAATTTAATTTAATCCCTTTTATTATTTATAGACGTAAATATTCCAGTACGAATAATAAAAGTTTCAAATTAGCATGTTGGAGAGACAATTGTAATATCTTTGTGGTAGATTGGAAACGGTTTAAAAATACGTTTTCTCTTGTCTTGTTATAATCGTCTGCGGTCCTGGAATTACTGATGTGCTTTCCGTTCTCTATTTCATCTTTTATTTCATTCTCCTTTGATCGAGGCAGCATCCCAGCAAACAATAACTACCTTGTCTCACAGCAAAACAACTAATGACCTCTTTTGTCACTTTATTACTTACCTCTTTTACTCTTGTCATGTGACTCCAGCGACGTCGGCTGACTACAAGTGATAATATCATTCCGATAGCTATTATCTTGTACTCTACTTGCTTTTGTCTGCCTTACAAAAAGCAAAGAGGCATTCTTGATCATTTACAAATAAAATAATGAAAATTTAGTGCTCCAATACCAACACCACTGCTTATAGAGCACTGCATTATTAAAATATCTAATAGCGAAACCCCATCTCAATTGATGTTTTGTTTTAGTTGAAATAAGCTAGTTTTAAGGCTTTATTTAGATAATTTATGCAACATTGAAATTCTTTTAAAACATCTTTACATTTTGTTTGATTTGGTGGCTGATTTTAATGTAATTCGAGACTGAAACAAGTGAATGAATTTATATATTTTGCTATACTCGATTAAGTGTTTATAATTGTGTGTTAGTGCCTACATAGATGTATAGTTCTGACACTGAAATATAATAATAGAACGCTAATTTGTAGGGTTTCGTAAAACGGTAAAACAAGCTTGAAGCAGATAGATGTTATAAGGCCATCTTTCTTTGTCTGTGTTAATGTTAGACACTTGTTTGTAGGTCTAACACTTGTTGGTAGAGCGGTAAAAATATTGTACAATTAAGACAAATAGACTAACAACTAGCTGTAGTTAATCTGTAGTGTTTACATAGTGGCAAAAGTCGCCTTTTTAAAGTCAAAATTCATTTTTGCCCTACGTGCTAACGTAGTCTACACCGTCCCTAAATTGAGCAAAGCGCTAAAAGACACACTTGTTTCGTATTTTGAAAAGAATCATTCATAAAACCATGACGACAGATGGTGTTTAATCATTCTTGAAAGATAACCGCTCGTCCCAAACATATCATCGACCCATGACAAATTTATTACACCAAAATACTGATAAAAATTAGTTAGTGCACATGTTATATACATTTTGAGTCATGAACAAAGTATGTGAGATACACAAAGCAGATGTCAACTCTTTTCTCACTTCGCTATTCGTGTCTGGTCTGCCTAATTTCACGTCAAAAAGCCTGATTAAATAGCGATAATGTAGCGGCAAGTAGCATGTTTGCATTCGGTCAACAAAGCTTTGTATATTCGTAGTTCGGTCGTTTGCTTGAAACAAACGTTCTTTTTATTAACGCCATGATTAAAATCTCATTTACCAATAATAAAGTACATGGTATCATCACTAAAAAATGAAATAATGATATTTTCCAATCTTGACGTAAAAACTTGATTACATTGTCCGCTAAACTACACTTTTTACTTTTTATTTTAGTTTCTTCAAGTTATTAACATTACTTTTCTTTTGCTATTCAAACTAAATCTGAATAAATGAGCGACATTAAATATTAATGAAACAAGTTCTAGACTAAATGACACGAAAATATAAAAAAATAATCATTATTAAATATTCAGCGCACCCTAAGAAAAATACATATAACTATAACTCTGGTATTTTTTTATATAAAAATATTAAAACAATAGGAATTATGATAGTTATTATTCACGAAGATGAAGTTTGCGTCGCGAGTACCGTGGGTGATTGATGCAAGTCATCCTAGTGAATAATGATCATAATACCGAATATATTACTAAACTTTTTTTACTCCTGTAAATTCGGAAATCACTTTTGAAAATGATCGAAATTCCTTGGAAACACACGTTCAAAAACGTCAACATAAAAATACCCAATGAAAACTGACTACATGTCAACTGTCAGACGGCCGTTGTTTGGTGATCCACATCACGTCTTTAAAATAACCGTGAATTATGGATTTCTGGCTCTGTGATTGGTCCATAATTCACCAAAAAAGTATTAAATAATGGGGATATATTCATACAGTTGTAGATAAATAAAATTTTACTCATTTTGGCGCGAGTAGAAGGAAAACCACAGGGGACTCTGGATTATGATTCAGTTCGAATCCTACAGCTACTACTTTTTTCGGTATTAATTTTTTTTTTTGTAATAGTACAATTTCTTCGGCACTAAAAATTTTATTTCATCCAGTATTATCTGTGGGTATCATTGTTTAACGGCTGGCAACCTTGCTAAAATGAGGAAATGCCATTATTTATTTTTAATACTATTAACAAAAACAAAATAACATATCAGTGATATATAACTGAAATAAACAAAGAGTTTTAGACAAATTTATAACAAACCTCGGTAACTGTAACAGAAACAAAGAATCGGTATGAGTATATTATGACAACAATACATTTGTCGATAATTCATCGTCCGATAACACATACAAGCAAATAGAAAACACATGTATCACTGTGAATCACTCTTCCCGGTAAAGATGAACAAGGCCCACGTGATCCAGATAAGCTCGCTCGTCTAGATCAGTTCTACTCAAAATTTTAGCCATCGTGGACCAAATCATGGCCGATAAAACGCATGGTTGCTTCATAGCCTGACAGTTTTTGATATGACAGATGAGCTTGTTGTATATTTATCTAGATCGTGATCAGAATCTTTCGTGACGCCATCTTGCATGGGGTCCTTCACTAGAGACACAAAATGGCAAATAAGTCATTAATATTATAATTAGACCCAAAAACATCGTATAGAAGCTTAAAAAAATATTATTTATTATTAAGATATTTCTGGCGTCACAGTATTATTATTATTTCTTTGTTTAAGCTTCTCTCTCACACATCTATTCTCTTGTAAATTCTTTGTACTTTTCTTATTATTGACCTGTCGAAGTATCCAATGTTGGCTCATAACATCAAGGTTATTATTTTGTTTTGAATTCGTAACCATATGACACATATTACACTTGTTTAAGAATTCGCGCGATATGAATCCACGTGTTTAGGTCGACACACGATGAAATTAAAAACACATTGAATGACATAGGTCAGAAAAATTTATCAGTGGTAATCAAACATTTGACTAAAATAATCTTATAATTTATTTATGTTTCTTCCTGGAATAAATGGTACATATGTAATTTTATTTAATTACCACGAAGGGGTTGTATTTAAATAATTTTGTAACATTTAAGTGGCACAGTTTGAGAGCCGCTGGTCCATATTAATCACGCTCATATTTTGTCACACAAAACGAGTTCAAATTCAGTGGCGCTTGCGTTGGCAATGGGCAATGGTAAGAGCTCAGTCATTATTCTTCAAGTAATGACTGTTTTGAGGGCAAATCCTTCTCCTTCTTGAAAGACGAAAGCAGGAAAGCACCTAATACCGGCAGAATGTGCTAGATGGCTGCCGAAAAATTTGCTGACATTCTTGTTTTATATGTACTTGTGAGGCTAAAGCGAAAAACATGGACAGTTTTCTTCATTACTATGTAGTCTGCAGTCTACTAAAATTCCTAAAAATGTCGAAGCATTTTCTTCAAATAAACTTTACGAAAAAGATTTAAAATTTTAGGCAGTCTTAATACATTTTGCAAGTGTAAAGCACATGTATTAAGTTATTTATCAAATGTTCACTTCACATTAGCAGATTCATAACTTCACGTTGGCATTCTTCTAGTGCATGTCTAACGTAACCACATACTTAATACTTACTCATTTACTAGCAACCGAAGCGAACATCTGCTCGCCTTGACGCTAACTCCTACCAAATGTGCATAAATATTTTCATCCCACATTAAAATCATACAAATATCCTCCTACAAACTCATTTACATCAAGCAAACACTGCTCGTGGCAATCTTATAAATTATATACTTCATTAATCAACGGGCAAATTAAAATGTTTCTGCAACTGGCATTGCGTAAGATTTTAAGGTTAAGTGCAAAATATAAAATTGAATTAATTTTATTTGACGTAGTATGGGGTAAATAACTCCGTGGGGAGTGAGAAGGCAACATAGAGTCAGATGGACATATATAGAAAACAGAAGAAAGAGATGCAATAGAAATTAATAGTAAAATTGAAGACGATGAGACATGGTTAAAGGAAGTAGCCGGAATTAAAACTGACGAAGTAAAAAAAGAAGATAGGAAGATGTCGATAAACCTATCTACAAGGATTTAAAGGAAAAGAAACTGGGATTGATCCACTCCAACAAAAGGATCTAAAGTGCTTCATAAGAAGTGGTGTTATACCCCATAGGGGTGTTAAACCACTATATGTACGAGCCCAAATACACGTGCGTTAGTACGGCTCAAATTTTTACTCTTAATGTTTTACAAAATTCGGCGGACAAATATAATGTAGTATAATTTTTACGTACATTTAACAATAATTTAAAATTATATAATAACTGTTCAGCTGGCAAATTTATATTTGTTGTAAAATGTAACTTTACCATTGTATATACCTCCATTCTTACTTTTTAAAACTGCTTAGTATCCTCAAGTCTTTGATAATCTTCTCTGAAGAAAGAATCTTAAATTTATGTCGCCATTTTTCAATTATCCTTGCAGGATTATTTTGTATTTTCAACTGAAAAAAAAAACAGGACTCAAAATTAGTTAGGGTTCATTCAAGAAATATGTACATCAAAAATATAATTTTTTGATTTCCACTCCCCTTCGTACACTATCGTACAAAAATTATCTATTTGGGCATGTGTATTACTAGATGAATTACCCAATTCCGAATGTTGTACTTTGTTTTTTATTGAGTCTATGTATTATTTATTCCGTGCGTGTTTCGTACACTTGTATGTGTCGTCAGCTGTTTTGATAATTAATCATTTCGTCAATAGTCATTGCGGCAGGTAGCTGCCACTATGATTTCGATATCGCTTTATGCAGAAATTAATACAGCGTTTACTCCACACTCCACATTGTTGAAGCAGTAAAAATGCTTTTTATGCCCAAGTCGATAATCAGTGGCTTACATGCACATACGCAATGCGTACAATGTTACACATAGCCACGCAGCGGTGTTGCTGTGAATGAGAATGTTCCACTGCTCTGTGCTCGACAATCGCGATGTTTACAGGCTTTTTGCACATTGGGGAAAATCAAATTGGAAATTATGATCGTGTAAATGAAAATTCGATTTTTAATGGAATGAATATTTGCAATTGATTGGTCAAAGAATTATTGTTTAACTCAATGCCAAATGTACATCAAACTATTGAAAACTGTAAGGTGGATTAAGATATTTATTAATAAATATTGAAAGAATCTTTCAGTACTCATAATATAAGTAAATACACAACATTTGGGTATAGTTCTGCATAATTTTATTAAATGACGTTTCGGCAGTGCTGCCTTCTTCTGGTTAAATACACAAACAATAAATAATAAATATGTATGTCTATATGTTGATAAAATAAGGATAACATAAATCAAAGTTATACAAATAATATAAACAATGTAACTTAATAAATATCGTTTTGTTTTCTACGTAACAATTATTATTATAATTTAAAATTTACACGAGTTCCAATAAAAGATGTATACAAATAGATATTATTAATAACAATAATAATTGTTACGTAGAAAACAAAACGACTTTTATTACGTTACAAATGTGCCCCACGTTGGGTGCCACTTCTAACGTACAGAATTATACCCGGATTTTGTATATTAATCTATATTTATTATTATTTATATTTTAAAAATAGACAGCGCATATGGTTCATTTCTATTGTAGGATAAAAAAATAATATTAACTGAAAATATAATTGGAATATCGTGGGTGTAATTAAAATCGTAATTAGGTACAGTTTGTTTTGACGTAATTGTCACATGTACTAGACACAAGTCAACATTTTCACGTTTTCCTGCACAATTCGCAGTTGTATTTATAACTTATTAATTAAATTGCGGTGATTGAATTTAATTATGTAACTTTTTTGTTTCCAAAGATTTAGGCAGCATTAACACTAAAATATTTCTTAATTTTGAACCGGCTTGTATACGGGCCTAAATTCATATGAGTGACTTTAAAAATTGAGAAATTATCAGAGATAATCGAAAAATTGCGACACGAAATCCAGGAAATTTGGGATTCTTTCTTCAGAGAAGATTGTCGAAAACTTGGAAACTATACAGTTTTCAAAAGTATAGATGGAGTTACATAGTGGTAAAGTTTGCCAGCTGTACAGTTTATTATTTAAGTTTCATTTAAGGTTAAATGTACGCTAAAATATTAGAAAGTAATTGTACAATTTTGTAAATATTAGATCTCAACTTTTGGAAAACATTGAAACGAAAAAATTGAAACGGGCGAATTCAATGGTATAAATTTAAAATTTCTATAATGGTATTCTGTACTAAAAAGTTGTCTGACAAAAAATATAATCTGCTTGGCCGATATGTCTATGCAGCATATTAATTTCATTTCAACTATTTCTAGCTCTGAAAATGAGATTACATTTTGAGCTGAAATCGTAAAAATACGCAGATTAAACGTTTCAAAGTATTCTAAACGCCTACATATTTTCTTTGTGGCAAGTTAATATGAAACCAAGCAAAAGTTGTATAAGTTTTTAATTATTTACCGAGCAAAATTTCTCGAACAAATAAATTTTAATTTAAATCTGTTTCTTATATTCCGTTAAAAATTCGAGACTGAGATTTGAAAGCTGAACTTCCTCTGCGCTATCTCGCTGGGGCCAAACAGGATGTGTGTGTATCTTGTATCTCTATCTGCGCTGCACACTTGGACGAAATGTTCAAATGTTTTAAAGCGACATCTGTCTAGAGTGCTCCAGTGGGAGAAAAGGCCCTCTAAAACTAACTTGTTTGTTACCACGATTTAACCCTTTAGACTTTTATCTTTTGGACATTTTACACCGCGCACGAATATTTCCATCCTTGTTTATTTGCAACACACTCAAATACATTCAACCCAAACTATTTTTCGTTTTACTTCATAGATTATTTTTAGTCGTGAAGTGCGGTTACCAGCCGTCAAATCACGCCCGCGAAGATGTTAATAGAGGGGAAACTACAAAGAATATAAGAATTCAAGTAGTAACGACACTGCAAATATTTTAAAAAAAATCGGCCGATGCGACATAAATGGTTAAAGTAACAATTGTCGACATTGGGATTCAAACTGAGGATCCTACAATCACGCAAATAAAAATATGTAATTGCAATTAAATCTAATTTATCTGATATGACGTGTTCGTCCAATCTTGTAGTAAAGGATAGGGATTAAGAATAAATTAATTACCAATAGATGTATGAAGTTTTGTATGTATTTGTCTATGTCAAAATAAAATGCAGATATTTATTAAGAAGTTTTAATAATGCCCGCTGCATTATACAAGGTTTCTACGAGTGAAAATAAACTTCAAGAAACTTCTACATTATGTCAAGTAAGTAATTTTCATCCATTTAACAAATTTCAAAGGATTTTGGTTCAAAAGCTTGAATACACTAAAAAGCATTTTCGATTCTCCCATTGTTAATTATAAAACGATTTTCAAGCCCCGTTCACAATAACAGCATACCTTCAACTTTAACAGATACCTATCTACTGTGTAAATACCAAACCGGATGGAAAAGTTACTAAATTTACAATTGCTTTCAGAATTTGTTTCAGTTTTAACTTGTAGTTCGCACAATTCCACAAAAATCGTTTTCCCCGACAATAATATACTGGTGAATTTGCAACAAAAATTAAACATACAATTGAATGAGAAAGATGCGACTAAATTCGGGTAGAATAAAAATAAAAATATGGAATTGCTATTCCAGTATCAAAATATTTATCAGAAATATCGCTGGAAATGATTATTTAAATCTATTTGTCTGTCACTCGGTGTCCGTGGAAAGAATGGAAAAAGGAAAACTGAGAGAAATTCTATTAACCACGGCACAAAAAACAGTTTGGTAGGCGTTGACGTAAGCAAGAAGAAAGGAAATGATAGGACATTGCCATGTTGCCAAATTTCACGTAGCGACCTGCTGAACCGAGAGCCGAACCGACACATCAAACATCGGACTTGGGTCAGCTTTAGACCTCAGCCGAAATCGAACACAGAAGACACAAAACGAACTGGGAACCGGGAACAGTGAGAACTAGTGATATCGACAAAGATCAACTGACAGTGTTTTTGTATTCGTGACGATGAGTCTGAATGTTGTCTGTTGTCTTCGTCTTCGTCGACGAGCGGCGAACGGCGAACGGCGAAACCGACCCACGAACTCCGAACATGATGTTTTTTATACTAAATGACAACATGAGTTAGCGTCAGAAAAGTTAGGTTAGGACTTGACACGGATGCGTGTTTCTGAAATCTAATTCCGAGAACTTTATAAGTAAATTATACGATGTTGAATTTTCTACTTCATTACTGAGTTCATTCATTTATTTTTTAAAGCAAATTTTACACCAAAGTTTTACGTGTTTTTAAATAATTATTTTACATTTAGTTCATTAACTTTATATCCCTTTCCCTGAATTTTTTTTAATTTTGGTGAGCGCATTCGTATTTAAACCTCGGCGACAGCTAGTGCATAAACTAACCTTGCTTCATGAAATTATTTCAGCTACTTAAAATATTTTTTTATGTTAGCTGCTATGTTTTCATGTTTGCACATACATTTTTGTTCCTAATGTGTCACTTCCAAAATTAGGATATAATATATGATCATGTAATTAATTTTGACAGTTAATTTAAATAATTAATATACATTAATATGCATTGATTATTCGTTTACATTTCGTTGACATTCTCTGTTTTTGTTTATCGATATGACGAAATATAAAATGTTTTTACCATTAATTATAAATGTATTTGACCGTCGGTGTACGTGAATTCAAATTATAAAATACAATAAAGTTGAACATTATATGTCAACAAATAACGTAGGTGTGAAACTAATAAAAACTCGTATATTATAAAAACTAATCATAATTACGGGCTATTTTCAGGTGAAATGAAACAATTTATGGTCGAACGCTTTTGAAGATTTTCCAATAAATTAAATATTGACAGAGGCGCTCCCATAAAATCATAATATCGTTTTCGTGCAAAGCGTTACCTGTCCAAATAAACGGAAAACTCTGTAGTGGGAAACTGGAAAAATATACGTCAGAGCTACTGCGCTGCGGAAAAGTGAAAAGCGTCAAGAGCGACTGAATACGTTAAAACAAACGGACACAGATTTTCCGTAATGAAATTTTCTTGTAACGGGAAATTATCAGAGTGGCCTGCGGCTCAGAAGCTGCGGCTTTTTCTTTGTTACTTTTTGAGTAAGATAGAGCTCGCTATTTTGTCTCTCTCCCACAAATGGACGCTCGCTATAGATCTGTCTTTGTCTCTAGAATTAAATTTGCTAAATAGAAACTTTATTTTGGGACACATTACACAAAATATTCTCGTAGTAATTAAATTCTCTAAAAATATATATATCATCATCCCATTTACCCAATACCAGCCGTCAAATTGTAGCTTCCAATAATGCTAATGCAGATGTGTTATCAAGGAGCTATTTACCGCAAAAATATAGGTAATATAAACAAAATGAAAATATTTCTTTATATTCTTTTCATATATAATTTTTATAGATAATTAAAACGAAACAAAGCACATAGTTTGTAACGGGGAAATATTTTTCTTTTTATTGTTTTGGCCGCGTTGGGTAGAAAGAGACAAGCAGATAATGGACATTGAAAATGAAAATGAATTATTGTATCAAGAGTGCGGTGAAATGTGGAAAACAATTATTTTGCGTTAATATATAAGCTTTTCTAATGTCATGTACGTTTTATTTTTTATTAAACTCGTTTTTCATGTCATTACTTACACAGAACTATTTGATGAGTTCCCAGTTTTTTCGTTTTAATATACAAAAACTCATTAGAAGGAAAATTAATTGCGAAATAATTTTTAAATTTATTATTTTTCCCTTTGAATATTTACAGGAGCATAATAAATTATGACATCTGTAGTTCAGTGATAACTGGTAAAAAAGGATTAATGAATTGTAAGAATTAAATATGCATCAAAGAAATGGCGTCAGTTCAAATAGCCCCAAGTTATGTCTGCGTTTTAATTAATCATAGTTGTTTATTAACTCGAAACGGATAAATGTTTATTTCTGCGAAAAATTACTAACCACGATATCGTTTTATAAAAATGATCTAACCACATAGAAAAAGCATGTTACGAGTATGAGTTAAACTTTGTACAGTTTTCATTTTTAAACAATTTGTCCATGTTTAGGAAAGATTAGATAATATTAATTTGCATATATTAATATTTAAATAGCAGAATCAAGGATTTCTATAAAAGGCGTGAAATTGACTATATTCCCTGTGAATATATGGCCGTTTTATTCCGATTTCTACTATAATTGCATAATTTACGGAAGAATTTTAATTATAACAGAATTTTGATTGAAAAATAAATATGCCAGCAGGAGATTTGTATTCATGAAAATATGATGGCTTCCAAACGCGATGGGCAAATTTTATTTGATTTTATTTATGCATACGAGCCCGCGTTCGGGACATTGACGTATATTCGAATATTTTGATCCCTAGAATATTAAAACTATTAATGTGGAATATAAATAAATAATACATACTAAATAGACAAAAGTTAATAGTTAACAAGATTTTCTGTCCGAAATATATTTATAATTGTATTAAACGGTGTTTGCGTTTATTACGATTAAATATTGCAAATGATATTTAGAGAAATTAAGTAAATGTTTCCTTGTTAGTTGCTCGTGGAAAATTTCAGTTCTTTAGTATTTTAGTTCATCAGCGGATGTCAATATATTGTAATATTTAACCAGTGTCTTATGCGAGAGTAGTACCCTATTAGAGCTATTTTGAGTGCCACTGTCTTATCCCTTAAGTAATAAATTGTCAACCTTGGGTAGTGATCAACCGCTTTTAGATTTTCTTGTGAAATGTTCAAAGAATCACTACTAAATTTAAGGGCTCTTCTTGATTGTATGTATAGTTTTTGTGAAGTTTATTTTGTGAGTTCATGTAAGTAGATGTATGAGTATTGTTAATAGCGAATCTCATATTGGTCTCGATCTTTGAAAGTTATTGTAAAAGTTAGTGAGTAAGCGATACTTTGAATTATATAGCATCGAATTATTTCAGCTTGTAAAAGTATTTGATTTATATAATTTATTTTGTTTGTTCGTTATTAAATATTATATAATTTTGTTATTGTTGAAAACGTGTTTAATTCCCGCCTGCGCGCATATTTCCTGCCATTTGATCAGAAGTCATTTTCTAAATACTCTTCAGAATCGAGTTCGTATATCAAGTAAAACCCTTTCATATGTCAGTTACCTCTTGGTAGCGAATGCGAGGTACCTGTTACATAACAGCTAATGTTGTGCAATTATTTAGTTGTTTCAAGGTTTCAAACTTTTTCAATGTCAAATCCATTCCGTAGATATAAATTTTCCAAATATTTGCTTATTTCACAATTTTTTTGCCGCATTTTTTAAAGTCTCTACAAGAACCTGACCCTTGTACACAATTTATTTACACGAATAGCGAGTAGTTTATTAAATTTACGTGCCACTAAGAGCACTGACGACAATTTATCAACTAAACTGAAGGTCGTCAGTTTTTTTGCAGCGATTTGAGTAAAAAATCTATCACGAGATATTGCTTGTGTTGGAGTTGCCACACCTGTTCAGCCACTTTCACTTCTATTAGTTGCACTTAATGGAGAATTTGATGAAAACTAATTAAGTATTTACAAAAACTTAATTATAGTATCTGCTATAATTATTACTGCTTTGACTGTACCTCCCAAGTTAGAGTTCCATTTAGAACTGGTAAAAAAATAGCTAAAGCATTTTTCTGTATGTTATCCATTTGTATGGTGACTATATTATTTTAGACACAATAAAGGAAAAATCAGAAATTGTTTCATAATAAAAATAAACAGGTTAATAAAAGCAATACAGTATGTTTCAATTTCAAGGATTACCATTGAGGTCTCAAGAACTATAAGAGCTAAGACTTCGATTAATTTATACATATATTATAGAAAAAAGCATGTTTTTATCATTCAAAATTGAATTAATAAGTTGAGAATATGAAAGTCACTCCAGATTTTAATATATCATATATTCTTTGCTTTATTATTCAAATACATAATAGCAGTTGTTCGTTTTTCCTGGTATACCATTAAAATTCCATTGGCATATACGGATATACGCATATGATGGCACTCGCATTCACATTCCTATGATGCGATGTAAATATGTCACAGAGTTCAAAGTTACCTGGTAGGGTGATTCAGGTCAGCGAATCTGAACGCAAATCAATGAAGTCCCTCCGTCATATTCCTGACAGCAGATCCTTGTGCTCTGGACACCCCTGTGTATGCTCTACATGCTCCTTTGTTTACATCAACCAAACTCGGTCACGAATTCAAAATTGCTCTATTTTTAATTATTGATTTATAATTAGTATCAGTTTACACCCTTGTAGATAATTGTGTCATTTTTGCAGAAAATATTAGTAAACGTACCACATACCAAATGTAGAATTCAAATGCTTTTTTTATATTTACCTATTCACTTTACAACAAAGTGCAAATTCAAAAGATTAAAAATAAAAATATATGTAATAAGGCCCACTTGGTTACATCAAAATTAATGTTTTACAATATATCAATCAATTTCAAATCAATATTTATTAAGAATATTGTAACAGTGCCATGGAAAATTATTCAAAAACAATAGTTATTTGCCAAACTAGAGAAGAAAGCGCTTCTTTTTTCCTCATGAGCTCGAAGTGATTTGCTCGGACCTAAAATACACTTGGACAACACAACTGACACATTAAAAGTTAGGTTATCAGATACAAGACGGTATAGCAGTGATGCCAGTGAACCAATCTTAAATATAAATGAAAGTTGTCAAATTGTGATTCAATCTAGAAAAATGAAAATATGAGATAACTGTAAGACAATTTAAAGTATGTAACTACTAAAATAAGGATGTTCAATAAAATTGGGCTTTTATTTATAATTTTTACAATATATTTGTTGTAAATAACATTCATATTGGTAACACTTGTATATTTTCCTCTCTAGAGAGGAAAAACACATTTTCCTCATTAGTTCGAGAGACAAACTGTGGGGTTTCTGACATGTTGTGAAAAAAATATTTGACATTTCATAGCAGTTTTAGGTTTAATCATTTATTTAAAAGAATGAAATGGAAATAAATGAACTCACAAATTCACCATTAGATCATTACAATCTTCTACAAAATTTCTACTGAAAATAATACAGCATTGTATTAAATAAATCTAAATCTGTTTTTAGAACTGTCAAATATTTTTCGTTTTTGTTTAATTTTCCATGACCGTGTTACAAATTTCCTAATAAATATAGATTTTAATTTGATTGATATATTGTGAATTAGTAACTATACATTTTTAAATTCTGAATAACATTTATATTTATACTTTTGCTGTAAAGTGAATAGGTAAAAAATTTTCAGCAATATCAAAAGAATAGCATTGAAATCCCTCTATTCCACATTTCAATTCTACGCTCTGTAGATGGTTTGCAACTTTAGGGAATGATAGCGTAGATCTTGTTAAATTTGATTTGGAGGAGTGAGCTTCGCTGAAATGAAGAGATTTGATTGTTGGTGACTTGGCGAGGATTTTTGGTTAATTTCTGTGAAATTTCGTCCCTTTGAGCGAGCTGAGAGTATGAAGATAGAGACAGCTTATTTCAAAGGGAACAAGGGCTACTCGGCAACTGCGGCTGAAAAGTGAAATTAGGGTAAACATAAGTGCGGCTTCATTTGGGACGAAGTAATTTGTGTGTTGCTTGTTCCGTGTTTACAAACAAACAGACCAGTAAAGAGTATTGTATGAAATAGAAAACTTCCGCTAAGTAAATTGATATAAATATGCTTGTTTTTACAGATTTCATTAAATGTTTACTCTGCGTCGCAAACAACCACGTTTGTTTCAATCAAAATCACGTTTTCCCTACCTTCATAATGCGAGTGGAACTACAATAATATTTTATCTGGTAATAGGGAAATCCGATTCATTCGGACGTAGATGTATTTTACCTTTGATTGTGAATTTCAACGGATAAACACGTTTTAGGGGGTCCACTATTTTCATGATGACGATTATTTCATTCACGATGACTCACAATTTAATATAGCTATCAATGTTTCAAATTTAGATTTTCATGTTGCAAGCTGATTAGATTTTGGGAGCAACACATTATCCATGGTAGTTTATTTAAAGGTTTATCAGGTTTTTGAGCATATCTCAGTAAACAAATGATTTTTTATTTGAAACTCTCCATAATCTGTCATTCCTTTAAATCCTTGCAGTTAGATTCCTAGACATCATCTTATTTTTTGTTTTACTTTACATGTTTATAAATCTTCTACTTCCTTTGGCCAATTTTTATTTGAAACCCTTTTTATATTTTGTACCGTGTAGAAATTAAAATTTTCTAGTAGTTTTTGTAATAAAAAAATATTAAATATTTCATCAAACCATTTATCCATTTCTTGGATCAAAGCAGATCACGGTATTTTGATATATTTTTGCACCTGAAGTGCGGTTACCAGCCGTCAAATCACGCCCTCCAAGGATGATAGTTGTGGAGGAGCAACATTGGTGAAAATTTTCGAAATTTAATTCTAATTCATATTTATAATTTGGATCAAACCATCATCCGAAAGTGGTAAATTAATAGAAGCCCTTTAAGGTATTTGAGTATATTTCAGTAAATGATGAATATGTACTATTTTAAGGTTGTTTAGGTAGGAGATGTTTGTTACAAATATAGTGATGTCCATAACATTTGCTTATTTATCCATATCGTGACATTCTAATTAAACAGATTAACCATCTTCCACATAAATCCACAGACAGTACTTGGAGGCATATACGCACTAGGAATTTTCACCCTCTACGTGTAGTCGTAAGATTCATCTTGCACCCTCCTCCTCTAGCCCTAGCCAACACGTCACTTCCACGCATCCTCCTTCAAGTAACAACAAAAGGTTATTAGCGCCTGGCGAGGGACGAGGAAACCGAAAGCCGAATAGGCCTAGTCTTAAGACCGAGTTAAACGGGTTTGAGATTGGGACTGGGAACCTGTTGTTCGAGAACAACACGGGAGGGGGTTTTTCTAGGGTAAACTCGATTATTAAGAACTGCGAAGTGAAAGTAAATTCAAGGTCACATTGTGGATAGGGTCGTATTTATATGCTAATTGCTTAACGAGGAAATCGCGTATAATTATTTTCACTCTGATATGAAAATAATTCAGGATTTTGGGCAATGGAATTCTTTACTATTTTTTATGAAACTATCTAAATTGAAGACTATCTGCAATTTTATAAAGTCTTAAATAGTTATGCATTCAGTCGTAATGATTTTTTGAAAATGTTATGACGTCAGCGTTGTTTTGTCTTGTGGATTTGCTTTCAAATTAGGTTCCAATCACTTCATACTTCAACAATCTAACAGCTCAATAATAAAAGAAGTACAAAGAATTGGAAGAAATAGATGTGTGAGAGAGAAGCTTAAGCAGGGAAACTTAATACTTTAACGTCAAAATTGCTATCTTTAAAACTCAAATATCTTAATAATTAATAATATTTTTTAAACTTCTATTATATCTAGTACGATATTTTTGGATCTAGTTATAATATATATGACATATTTGCCATTTTGTGACTCTAGTGAAGGACCCACTGTAGTACATTGCTATCATTGCCAGCAAAAAGTAGTCTAACCAAATCAGCGAATGAGAAAGATAAATTTGTATTTTGACATTTGAAAATGTCACCGTCTGCTATAAAGATTATTTAGGTACCTACCTTCCAAGTCTGTATATTGATAGAATGGTCAATGCTAGTTTTCCTAAAGTATGGGTTTCTTTCCATTAGCCTTTTGATTGTAGGGGATGTAAATCTACCGTCCACTACATATTTAGTTTTGTACAACACACTCATATGTAGACGATATCCATCTAGTTGCTACATTTCCATCAAATTAACAATGAAGATTTGAATAATATGATCTCCTGGGTGCACAATCATGGTTTAAAAATAAATGTATATATTTCCATTAAATGAGTCATTTCAAAATACCTCTTAATATTGTCGTTCAACTTACTAGAAAGAAGTGGTGTTTTAGAAGGAACCATATATTTGTTCCTTAAAAATATTTGAAAAGCCTTTCACACCCTCCATTCAAGTATGTATTGGAGGGTAAAACTCAATTCTTCCCTATCTGTAGGACTGCACACAAACCGCACAATAAATCCTCTATCACCTCTGTCACTCTTCACCTTCCCATAGCTTGGCTGGTGCTTGGTGTGATAATTACAATTACAATTACAGTGGGTTTCCATGAATACGTATGAACTTGAGTAAAAATTTTTAGTAAGTAAAGATCCAGATTTGATAACGAGTTGGCGTAATTATGCCCTGGCATCGATTGAATGCGGAAGAGCACAATGAATCGAAATGTTTCCATAAGAATTGAATCGGGTGACATTTGTTGCAATGCGGGGTGAGGTGAACGATGGAATAGTCGATGATTGTAAATGCGAACGGGAAGGAAAACACGCTGTATGGAATTATTATTAGGAAGGAAAGCGAATTAATGCTAATTATTCCGACATAAATTGATGATGTCACTGAAGGATAATTAGCCAGGAAAACTAGGACATGCGTAATTTGTCTATATATGTTTCATAACAAAAGTGCAGTGATGGTAGTTTTTATAGTGAATTATACCTTATTCAGACTTCAAAGGGATGACCTTTCCGTTTGATAATTGCTAAAAGTGCATTTTTCAAGCAACACACTTTATTTCATATTAGGTGGTTTGTATATTTTATCTAATATGCAATACACTGTTAATTGTAATTATTATAATGAACGACCTAGTTTTGCAACAATTTTATTATTATCCTGCAATACTTTTTTGAAGCTCTTTAGATTATTTTGTTACTCCGTTTCTTTTTCAATAAATCGTGGTTTGTATTCTACTAGTGACTTAATTGCATCCTTTTCTTCTACTCTCCATTATGTCCAAACCATCTGACTCTCTATTACTTGATCTTTTTCACTATATTCCTTCCAACTCTTGTTCTATTTCATATTTCATAGTTCATTCTGATTCTGTATTCGTTATCTGATATATTTATTGATCCTAAAATTGTTCGTATTAATTTTCGTTCCGTTGTTCTTAAATCTTCTTTATCGCTTTCCTAAAATTTTTGTTAAATATACCTCATGTTTCATTTTATCCTTTTTTTAATTAACGCCATGTTTACAATAAATACAATTTTACTTAAAGTCAGTTCTAGGACGCAGGCTTTTATGTTAAAAATAGTAGACGCTAATGCTCGTAACCTTGCTTATCTGGCTATATATTTATTAATCAATGGCAATATTTCAATTTTAAGTCACAAATAATTAATTTCCAAAGAGCGAAAAAACAGTAAAAATATTAATGTATTCCAGATAAGAGAATTCTAGAACATTATCGGTATCGCGGTTATGACGTATGATATTTTTGTCGTCTGTGATTAATTTTAAAGGTACTGATTAAAATTAATTGATCAATAAATAAAACTGAGATACGATCAGCATCGGAATAAAAATGACCAAAAAGTAACTGTAATGACATGTAGCAAAATGAGTCGATCATTATTTTAAAATGACACGTTCATAATATTAACTCGCTTCTCAAATGTTCTGGAATAATTAATCAAATTCGAAATTACTGGTGAAATTGCTATTATGCACTGGAAATTAAAATTTTATTGAATTCAAGGACGCTATATTTATCACTATTTTTTATGAACTAGTATATATTTGTAGTTAAAATTTTAATAATTCAATGTATTATTTACTATTATGTTCTGTATGTAATTTAAGTAAATATAAAATGGTTTAAAGACCCATTATTTTATGTATTTTATTATTATAAGCTTTGCCGTAACTATTTTATTTAATGATAATTTGTTTATACCATATGGCATGTGCAGTATGAACATATTTATTTTCTTTGGAAAATACATAAAAAGTAATAGCAGTTATATTTTTAAGTGATGAATTTCATGTGTTTATTCAAGATAAAATTTTTATGCGCATTTCATATATCTTACGTCATTATTATTTTCATATATTTTATGACAATAATTTTTTTTGAGAATATTTACAATTTTATTGCAGTAGTGTTTAACGATTCCATAAATCTATATTTTCTATATGATTCACGATTACATATTTTTAAATAAAACAAATTGTAAAATGATTGCAGAGTAACTTTGTGATTTATTTTATTTTCTATTTCTAGAGAAATAGCTTTGTGCTCGAACTTAAGTAGGTATCAGATAAATATTGCAGCATTTTAAATACAATATAAAGGGGAGATCCTGATACTAAAATACGGAAATTTTAGATACGATCAGTTAGTATTTAGTGGTGAATTAATGCAGCAAACAAACGGGGTAATTAACACCAGCACAATGATAGAGGATTCTCTTCCACTTCCACATATTCAAGCGAATGCCTCAGTCAATGTTATACTCCGTCATATCTTGTCAATGTAGCGAAACAGAGGCCAGAGACAGATCCTCAGAAGCGGGGTAGCTTTAGTTATTAGCTTTTATCTTCATTCAAAGCAAGTAATGGTAACGTTGTGCGTTTGAGAACGTAAACATCTTACGTAAACAAAGGATTCATGTAAAAAAACCCTAAGCTGTCAAAATGTTGTTATTTTACGTATGTTATGATGAAGCTAATACGATTATTGTTTAAAAAATATTAAATCCGAATGTTTTTGTCAACCTGTTCATTTTTTGTGCTTCTGGGAAAATACAGTAACAGTTTTCAATAATATTAATGAATATAACTTGTTCTAATAGCTAAATGCTTAGTAATCGGAATGCAAATAATAATGATGTTTCAGAATTTGTAATATTTCTTGAAGAATGACGATATTTTCTAGTGTGCTTTCATTAAAAACAGTGTAGTTTTGTCTGGTATTTGTTTAGTACTAATTATCACGACAGCGTCAAAGCACTTAACACAAGTAGAAACCTCAAAACAAAATTGCGCTAAACCTGCAGTTGAGGAGCAGTAGAAATTTCAGCCAACTTATTTGAAATATTAAATAAGAAATTCCACATGTATGTTGAAAGAACTAACTGGAAAGTAGGGTCGCTGGGTCGCTTTGCTCTGCCCTCCTCCTCTGCCTCTGCCTCTGCCTGCCTTGAAGTCTGAAGTACGAACGCTATCTGCAGACCGACCCTAATTAATAATGTACGCACTGAAATGTACGAGGCACGGGCCAAAAGTAATGTCTCTTATTTTTTCCGCATCCAAGCACTTCTCAAAAATTTATTTGAAAAATCCTCAACGAACGCTTTCTGACAAACGTACAAAGATCTTTCGATAAGACAAACTGCAGGTTCTAACCTGCAAAAAATTTGCTGTCGTCAGTGTACGCACAAGGTAACAATATATTACCCAAAGGGACCACTAAATACAAGCGATTCCACAGATGGACAACAAATTTATTATACGCACTGCTACTTAGTTTCTTTCTTCAATTAGAATATTTAGTTTTGCATCTTTTAGCAAAACCTGCTTGCCCCTCAAATCAGTGTCTGTTTCACTGGTCATAGACATATGTTCGGCATGTCCTTTTATGCAATTACGTTAATATTTACAAGCGACCGAATCATCCGAGTCACAAAATGACCGTAAGTCTAATGGCAATGATCGACCATTAACAATAACGAATTCACCAGCAGTACCCATTAGTTGTCATTTCGTCATTTGGCGGTTTGGTAGGAGCTAGGCGATGTGAAGGTCTTGGTCCTCTTATGATATACATGTTCGTAGCACAAACATACCTTCCCCTAGTAGGCTTGGGGATTTATAATTTAATTTTCCCGTGCTTTTCCGACGTGGAACGACAATAAGGGGGGGCGATGCCGAAGCTGCTCAGGGGACCGGCAGCCGCGAACGATGCAGGGACTCAACCCCAACCCTCGTGTTGGTTGCCGACGTTTAAAACATCAAATAATGCTAGCGAACTTGCGATGACTTCAAGCAGAACCGGCTTACAATGAAATTCGTCTTCGATTTTATAGAGAGCACAACGCTTTCATCTCCCACTGAAATACGGTCTGCAGGTTAGAGCAGAGCACTGGATTCACTTTTCTTCACGGAATACAAATCAATAACCAGAAAAACATAACTGATGATATTCGTTTCCACAAATTATAAATAAATACTTTGCACCACAATGGGGCCCTTCACTGCAGTCACAAAATGGCAAATAACTCTTTCATATTATTACTAGACCCAAAAATATTTTACTAGATATAACATCAGTTTAAAAAATATCATTAATTATTAAGATATTTGAGTTTTAAAGATAGCAATCCTATTATTGAGCTGTAAAATTGTTGGCACCTAAGTTGAAGATTTTTGTTTTGAATTCGTAACCAAATAACGCAAATCACACTTATTTGAGAATTCGCTTAATAATGAAGCTACGTGATTAGGTCGACACAACGCAGTTAAAGACATATTGAATGACATAGGTTAGCAAAATTTATCAGTGATGTGATAACCAAACATTTGACTAAAAAATCTTACAGTTTCTTTATGTTTCTTCCTGGCATAAATGGTATTCATGTAAAATAGGACATTTATGTGACTATAATTTTTTATTTAAAAAGAAAATAATGAAGGACCCCTTTAAAAAACGTTGAAAAGTAGATTAGATAAGCAAATATCTCCGGGTTATAGTACTTCACAGTTCATAGATAAAATACTTCCTACTAACTAGATTGATTACGTAGAATCCATCCCTGGCAGTCGATAGTATCTGCTAGCACGATCGGAAGTATAATAGAGTTCAACTAACCATCATATTCATTAGCTGAGACTAAGACTAAGACTTAACTTGCGTTGCTTTTACTTGAGTAACATCCTTTTGGCGTGAACAATCGGGAGATGAAGTGGGAGAGGGCGAAATGGGAAAACACCACCCGAACGCGTAGAGGCGTAGGCTGTCACTACCATCACGCCTCCCTACTTGTTATAAAGGAAATTTCATTAGAATGGAATTTCGTTATTTGCAAAAAGATAAATGAAAAATCGTTTCGCGCATCAAAGATCAAGGTAATAAATAATATAGATGTCGATGAAAATGAAAATTCTGACGGTACTTGAAAAATCTATACGTGAGGAAATCGTTATTAAACCTCACGGGACTTAAACAACTTATTAATATTTCATTTCAACGGCAATATACATCATTTAGAGTGCGCTCGAGCAACCATGGTCGTGCCAAGTATGTGAAGTAGATGGTAGACAGTAGGCGCACCACCAAGGAGGAATTTAATTTTCAAAACTGCACGGCTGCTGAATCGAAAACACCTCTTAATAAAGTATCGTCAGCAGGCTCACGTTCTGCTCCTTAACTTATTACGAAATTACATATCATGTTCTATCAAAATATATACAGGATATTCAATTTAAATGGACCACCGTTCCTATATGGAGAACTGTAAGAAATGTGAAATAGACTAAATTAGCAAACAATTTCTGTATCATAAGACTATTAAATTTTTTAAAAGAAAAATATATATAGTAGAATACAATTTTCTTCCAAAATAATTATAATTTTTAATAAATCTGTTAATCAATATTAATTACTACTCTAAGAAGTACTTGTTATTTTTATTTTCTTCGTTAAATAATGAAGTATATTAAGTAATGATTTTGATAAGAATAAAGTTAACTTTATTTATTTGTTGTATATAAAAATTATTATATTTTGTTTAAATGTAATACACATAAGATTGCTAAGGCAGAAACAATTTAATCTAGTGTTAAGCCCGAAAAACGAAAAAGATGGCAAATTTATAAATATGGTTTTAAATTATTTCCATTCTGATTAATCCATAACTCTATGATATAATATGTATAAAATACGTAATTTTAATAGACTGATTTCAAAGTAAATGTTTTGTTGGATAACCTGTCAAAAATGGTGAATTTTTCCCAAACTAAAATCGGTCGGTACCTCTTGCCTGCCACTTTCCCGTGCGATAAGAAACACTCAAAATTCAAAAACACACATTTTTGATGTACGACCACATTTCATTCGGTTTGTAGATCGGTCCAGAAGGACAGGGATATATTTTGAAAATTATATAGACACACAAAATCAATATTCCATCTGATGTATTGCGAAAGTTTACGTTATGAAGTATAAGTAGACATATTATTAATGTTGTTTGCTCTGGAGGAGTCTGTTCTGTTTGTATCTGTTGATTTGAAGTTCTTGCAGTGAAACTTTGAGGAATGGTCCGCTATAACCTCATTTTTACCTCGCAAAACGCGGATAAAATATGTTTATGTAAATGAACGCTGTGTCAACAGTTCTTTTATATAGTTTTGTTGTTTATTATTGTGCAGGTTCACTGCAAATTTGCTTTGTTCTTCTAATTTTTTATTACAAAGGACTAGGCGATAAATTTATGCACCTTTGTGGAGTCAAATCTACCATGCAATGTTTTCAAACTTGTTTTGTAAAAATAGTCGCCTTTGGTAAAACTATAGAAGACTTTCGAAACTTATTTTGTTATTAGTTAAATGAGTAATAATTAGACGAATTTTAGACTTTTGCCAGTCATGCTTTAATTGAAATATTATTTATTTTAATCTTAAATCAATTTTATCTCAGTTGTATTTACTTTCAGTATGACTCAAGTGTTTTCCATGGCAGAATAAATTAATTTCTAAACAAGTAAATAAATTAATGTGTTTCACTTGACTTAGTAATTAAAATGTTTTTTTAATTACTTGTTATTAAGAATGTAAACAATCAGTTATAAGTAATTTTTCAAATCGTTTATTAGCAGGATATAAATAACTCTCATTTTTATTTTTCCGTTAGGAAAACAAGCTTTATATAACATTCTGTCGAAGTTATTTTTGTGTAAAAACGGCAATTACTAACGTCAATGTTTATTATCAGATTAACTAGCACATTCCAACAGCTGTTTAAAACATAACCTCGAAATAAACGACACCTACATTATTATAAATAGATTCAATTCTCCTCAATGTTTCTGTTACAAGCAACCAATCATCAATGACAAATATCTAAAAATTTCTTCGTTTGCTATGACCGTAATGATGATAATTACGATTGAAATTCTGAAGTGATGGTCATAACCTAGAAATGAATCACAGTCACAGCATCACACATGCATACACCTTTAGTTATAAACTCATCACGTGTCGGTAATACAGAGCACTGCATTGCACGGTTCGCGTGCCTCCAATCAACGCAACGTTCAACTGAACGCTGAACGGGTAACGCGGTAACGGCGTCACACATAACCATTCGATCGCGCATACCGCACTACAGAACAGTGCTTCCCAAAATTAACTTCATCCCGAATCACTAACTCTACAACAACAACAACGAAACAATTTCTTGAGAAATCGACAGCCAAAAAAACGTTTAACAATTTGGATGTGGCACTCTGCTTTCGCAGATCTCTATGTGAAATTACCAGACGTCAAATCACGATATCCAAGATATAAAAAACTTAAATTTATCCCCTAAGCCTTAAAGTTATAAGAAATCTTATAAAGAAATCTATTAGATGTCTATTAGATATCTTTATTAGATTTCTTATAACTTTAAGGTTTAAGGCTTAGGGGGTAAATTTAAGTTTTTTATATTATTCTTAGCCTTAGATTTTCATAATTTAATTTTGATATCCAAGATGTTAGTGAAAAGGGAAATGCAAGGGTAAAGTTAAAATGGCAACTATGGGATTCGAACTAGGATCTCCACATTTACGTTTTATTATTACTTAAACAATATTAAAGTTCGCTAATAATATAACAAGAAAAAATTATAATAAAGTGAAAATAATTTGACAGATTTTTTGAAAATTTGTAGGGGTTGAGTGGCTATTTGGAGAATTATTATTATTGCCAAATGGCAACAAGTTTGAGAAAAATACTGGAGAATTATTTTGTTATTTATCGAACTCTTGAGTTATATTTAAATAGATTATTTTTTGATTTCATCATCAGGCACGCCAAAAAATCTTCCTTTTTGCTCATTCTTTACTTGTCTTGATGATAACAATTTGACATCTGATAACTGTCAACAAAACAAACAAAAAAAACTACAGAGATTATTCCCTGGAATAGTCACTACAGTTTTATTCTCAAATGACAGGATTGGTTAAAACGCAAACACGTGACATACAATAAAGTATTTCATTGGTTTTAAGAAACATAAAAAAATAATAATTTCTGCCTATGTAGAGATTATTTTGAAGCAGGCACTCCGCAGATTAGGGACGAGGTGGAGAACGGCTCATCCATGTTGCATGTTGCATACTTTAGTAGACAATGCTAGTTAAAAAATATAGTGCGCGCAACTAGCTACACTTGCAGGCTTCATTCCCCTTACTCCACTTCAGGAAGTGTCTGCTTCACAACAAATGCCATCTTGCTCCGTCTAATTTATATTAGGTCATTGTATTGTATTTAAAAAAAGTCGTAAGGTGTGTGAAGAATGTCCGTGTGTAAACTTTGGGCAACGCTGAAGCACCCGTTCACTGATTCACCGATTCACCCCAACAGCGGAACGAACAGAGAACAGAGAACCGAGCATAGCGGACAGAGCGGGCAGCAGTGACGTGACACGAGCGTTGATGCATCATGAACAGATGAATTACGGTTTCCCGGGCGCGGGTGCTAGGGTTCCGAACCCGGAATTATGGAAAAATCTGTGATTGATTTATTATACTGGCTGGATTGGTAATAACGGTGAAATTAAAAACGGTGTATTAGATGTTTTAACCGTGGTTTTGATGCTTCATTTTCAAATGGATGGTTGGTTAAAAGGTTTTATTTGAATTGTGGATATTTGCGAATATATTGTCACGTAAAAAGTTAATTATTTCCTAAAACTGATGTATTATTTGAATAAATCAGTTTTATTGCCTGGTTTCGGCCTCTGTTCTAGTTTCTACGCAATTATAAATTTTTTCACAAACGCCATTTGATTACGTGTTTCACTAAACTGATTTAATTCTATTTTTATTATAATACATAAACTTCAATATACTATTAATGGTTTTATTGGAATGATGATTTAATTTTTAAAATTAACTCCAATTCATTATAAAGAAACAGCTATATTTATTGAATTCAGCATATTTAGTTTTGCCGATAGACATTTCAAGTGCATTTTTATAGCTTACAGTCTGTAAAATGACATTTTTACAGCCTATTATTTTATTATTGCTATGATAAAACAACAAATTTGTCATTACTATATTTCATCAACATATTTTTATGAGTAAACCTATGGTTAATTTACTTGGTTTATTAATAATAGTCAATCATAAAGAAACAAATAATGCAAGTTTAAATAAATAAGAAATTTGTTTTAATTATTTTAATTTACATTAAATTCATATGAATTATTATTTTTAATTACTGTGAGTTATCCCTATCTTTACTAATAAAAAAAAAACGCTATAATATATTGTTGTATTTTAACTGTAACAATGGTTATAGGGTTATGACTATGACACATATAAAAAAAAAAACTACAGGTATAGAGTAATTTTTTCACAAAGTAAGACCATGCACGCTTTGTCACACTATGGGTACGTTCGGCATTAACATTTTTAGCGCTCAGATCGCTCATTTGCGTTCGGCATTGACATCACAGCGTTTTGTAGCGTTCGGCATTAAACTTGCTGAGCACACAGAGCGAGCTCAGTGTGCTCGCTGCAGAATCACAGAGCACAGCGAGCTCTCTAATCTGAGCATGCGTATAAGCGTTCATCAGCTGTCATCCGTCCAAAGACTTGTTGATAATTGTTTGTTTCTGTATGGTAGACATTAAAAAAAAAAACAAAGGTGTCAAAGAAAAATATGGTCAGACAGGATCGGTTTCTGTACCTTATGGAGAAACTGATAAATGAATAAGTTTATTTTTTACATGAAATTTATATTTAATTAAAAACCGTAATAGTATATTATATCTCAAACATGTTTAAACTTATTTTAGAGCAATGACAAAGTTTGTACAACATGATTGATATTGTCACAATCAATATCATCTTTGAAATACTCTTCTAAAATATAATTTTCTAATATACATATGTTATGTAATATACCAAATCTATGCGTGCGGTTTTTAAATATATTAATCGTCGAAAACGTCCTTTAATAATGCAAATGCTCGCTCTATTGTATTTCCCGCCTTATCTACGAATCTGGAGCGTTCGGCATTAACTTGAACATCTATGAAATCTGTCACGTGACCTACTAGCTCTGAGCGATCGGTAGATTTTAATGCCGAACGTACCCTATAACTAGAAAACCTAATTAAAACAAAGCATGCGCAGATTGGCAAAAATATTTGCTGATTAAATAATGACAGGTAGTGTTCTAGTGCAGTGTGGTATTGTTTTGATAAAAATTTAGTAAAATTACTGTAACTTTGCAGATGTTACATGTATATCTTTAAAAGTATTCTCTGTATTAACTTTTGTAACTATTTTAATATGGGTTCCATTTGATTTGCGAGTTCGTGTTCCTGATATAACGGGGGTTATGCCAAACAAAAGGTTAGTTTTAAAATATTTATATTTTATTTTTTTAAATGCGATTGGTATTTCTCCTGAAATGCGTATAAGTTGTATGAAATATTATTTTAGAGACATTTTCAAGCCAGGACATTTAGGCAAATTATTTGAACTTTCATATGAAATTATAGATAATTTTCCGGTTTCGTTTATGAATATTTTGTGCTTACAAGTGCCAACAAAAGCTTGTTCGCAAAGAGTTTCATCGTGGCGTATATGCCCCGTTCATAAAGCTTTTAAAAAACAACTAGCCAGTCAGTAATTCATCAAAACGATAAATTTTGCTGGCCGAGATATCGCTGAGTTGAACTAAGCAGTAAAGTAGAAATCTGCGTTCATATAATTTGTTTTTAATTGTTCGTTTTGCAGTGTTGTGTGTCGTTTATACAACCATCAAAGTCAATTATAAATCGTGCCTTCGGGCATTTCATTAATGTTATAATCTGAACTGTCAAATGACTCAAATGCCCACATTGAGAACGAGTTGAACGAAACCTGAATCGAAATTGACAGAGGTTTTTGCTGGCGTTTTTCTAAAGGTTGTTTCATTCGTTTTGTAACCACTATTGTTTTTG
Organism: Poecilus cupreus; assembly: GCA_963942605.1. Classification (NCBI taxonomy): domain Eukaryota; kingdom Metazoa; phylum Arthropoda; class Insecta; order Coleoptera; family Carabidae; genus Poecilus; species Poecilus cupreus. The sequence goes on from OZ012715.1 coordinate 18,821,468, forward strand.
CTTCATTATTAAATATTTTTGAGGAAATGTATACACTCAAATTAAAAATTAGTAGGTAATTTTTAAAAATATATTATTTCTTTTTAACCGGAGGAAGTTCTCAATCGACGAGTATATTTTTTTTATTGGATTGGGTATACCTCGAGGTAGGTCCAATATAAATTTGAAATAAGTTCCACCTTTACGGGTAGAAAAATAAGGGTTGAAGTTTTACCTGTTAACTGATTCTACCACGTATAGCTTTATACTATTTATAGTAAACGAGTAGTCATAAATTGGATCATAGTTGTGAAATATGCAGCTGTATTTTTTTGGTATTATCGCTTTAAGTTATAAAAACGCGTTTGATTTAAATTGGTGTATATAGAGAGTATTTTCTGTGGTATAATAACTCTATGTAATCCAAAAAGCTTGATAATACCTTCTCTAGAGCTTTCATATTGCAGCCCAGAATAATCGAAATTTCAATATGAAATATTTTTATTCTTTTTCAATAACCATATTTTTTGTTTATTATTCGTACGTACATAAAAATTAATATTCAAATCCTTTTTGAATTTTACCGTAGATAAAGATGAATACATATATCATCACCTCTTTTACCCATTGGCACTCTGCTTAAGCAGATCTCAGTAAGTGATATATCCATGTTTTCCAAAGGTTTTAGAGAATGGAAACTGTCACTGGAACGTCACACTGGGGTCTAAGAAACCCAAAAGTTCTCAGTACTCAAAATCTCATAGACAAAAATGCTGTGTTTTTTTTATAAAATATGGTTCAGATAGGTTATTAACTGTTTAATAACTTTCTATAATCCTAAACAAATATTCCGTAGGTAAAATCCCTAGAAAACATCCGTTTATGGGAAAAAAATTTTTCTTTTCTTGGGTTTTGCAGATTCCAGTGTGACGTTTGTGTGTTCGTGAAAATTGTGTGACTGTCTAGGATTATTGATAATTAATTTGAATTAAATATTTTCTGCAAAACCTCTATTTTGTAAGTAGGAAAGAATGAAAGTAGTAACTACACACCAAGTAATTAAGTAGCTTCTCACGAAAAATGTAAAAGGTACACCCTCTTTTCTAACGTGTTTGGCGGAAATATTTATTTGAAAGTTATTAGTGTGGTATTTATGTTTAATGAGCTGTCAAAATATTTGATCTTCGCTTTACAAGCAGAACATAGTTGCAAGTTTGTGTGTAAGAACGACACGCAGTTACCTTAGTTAGAAAATATGGTGTAAGCAACCGCACAAGGCACGAGGCGCAAGGCACAAGGCACGAGGCGCAGGCTTTCGTTGGCTGCTTCATTAGATGTACCGAATGTCTACGGTACTTTATGCCTGGAGCCCCCAGTCGAGGTCGTTTGCGGTCCCCGCGGACCCATCGGCGCCGCTTAAAGAGGCCGCCTAGGAACTATGAAATGTGGAAAATTTAAAACTTTGAATTGGGAAGAAACAAAAGCAAATGTCTTACACCCACGTGCCAGAACTTTCTGAACATTTTTATACCCATTCCAACTAAATTGTATTGTGTGCTAATTGCAACCTTCATCTATTATCTCTTAAAATTCCCTATTTGATTTGACGGATTTCTAACACCTTTAACAACTTCGCATGTAACATGAACCCATTTGGAGACTTCTTACCTAAATTTAAGATACTATTATTTACTTATAAATATATTCTATCTTTGTTTTAATGTTGCTGACTTAAATTATTACTTTTCTTTTTTTACTAATAACTGTGTATTATTTGTTATACTTATTACTTGATCTAATTTGAACTGTTTATGTTAATTTGTGTTTGTAAACTTCTTTCATTAAACTTGCTATAATCGTCCTATAATTGGGATTTTATCCCATTGGATTGATTTTTAATAAATAAATAAATGATAATACAGAACATCGCGTTACATTTGTGTGTTTTGCAGTGTGGGTACCTGTGTGATTGTTTAGTAGAGAATTGAAGTTTTATTTGAAATACCGAACCAGTTCAGGAATAAATTGATGTTATTTAGATTTAATTACGTGTCATTTTAGTCTGTTCGTGTTTGTATTAACTGAATATGTGCTGTAATATTACCAATTAAATCAATATTGATATTTCTTGTTCCACATCCGATTATTGTTTATTTCAAATGCAGAACCCGATGCGCAAATAAATTATACCTATTTTTATTATAACTATATAACAATAGACACTTTTGCGATTGCGCTGCGAACGTAGAATGCTAGGCAAAAATAACATTGCTCTTATGAATCTATCAGATAAATTCTGTATAATATTGCTAATGTTGTTACTAGGTAGTAATGTTACTAATAAATTATTTGATTTCAAAAACTCTGATAAGCCTTCAAATTATCTCCCACTGTTCTAAACAATTCTAATCGATTCGTGATATAAACATAATACCTCTCTTACATATATGTGTCGGGGATTCCTCTGTATATGGATTCCTCAGTGTCAGTATTTATTAATTTGTATCAACAATCGGATACGTAAGTGCATGTGCAGCAGATATTCAAAAATAAGCACATGCGCTGACAGAACCAGGACCAGTCGATCGTAGGGCGTCACATTATCGAAAGAATAACACAAGTCAGCATTATGAAAACACAACAATGTGGAATCAGTGACCACACATGTTCTTTGAGGGACTTGTATTCTGACGCGCGATCGAGTTGGTTCTCCGGGATTGTCACATGTCCGTTGTGATCTGAGTCTCTGTTATTTTATGTTTTATTTTAAGTTTTTATTGTAACTTTAAATAAATTAAGTGTTATTTTGACAATTGTAACTCATCATCACCGACAAATGTATGTGCGGGAAGTAAAAATGTTAGAATATATAACTACGATGAAATAAACTATTTGCCTTTGTATGATATTAACTGGGCCAAGTGATATGATTCACATGGGTGTTTGGGAAATCTCGGGCGATCCGAAAATCAAAACACCCTCTCAGTTTCCCATGCTTGCAAACTTTTTAAAATCACAAGTGTTCGACATCGACAGTTGTCGCATGAACGCCAACAGTTTTATACGATGTAACAGTCTCTACACAACGTATTTCTGGTGACATATTGCACGGCAACGAACTGCTCGCAGGCTCGCACCATGGACCAGCAGGGCGGCGCACGGCGCACCCTCCCTCGCAAAGGGGTGAGCACTGTGAGCAGTGGCACCGGCCACCCTTCATCCTACCCAGGGTGACTGACTGGGTTTGACAACTCCCAACTCCGAGTGCGTATTTTGAGAACTTGCCGTGTTTAAGTTTATGATTTGTGAAGGGCTAGGGAATGAGGAAGGGTATCGCTACTAGTTATGCAGTAAATTTTAGGGTTTATGGTGGCTGCTGAAATCTTTGCGACCCTGATTTGTTTGTTTAGTTTAATGTCAATAGGAATTGTCAATATTTTCTCACAATATTTTCCTTATTAAACCAGTTATTTATTTTGCTTCACAAACAGTATATTCAACTGATACCTCCATTAAGTTTTATTATTTAAGGTCTTGGAAATTTGAGAATTTTACAAACTTTTTTAAGGGGTCATATAATAATAATATATCATTTACCCATTTCTGGGTATCATGATATATTTGTACGCATAAAGTGCGGTTACCAGCTCCAAGGATGGTAGAGGTGAGCTGACAATTTTCGAAATTTAATTTCGAAAATTTGTCAGCTGTAAGGCTTGAACCGAAGATCTTATGATCCACAGTTCAATACGTTATCATAGAGCTATTTACCCCAGTCGTCATTTTAAATTTATCGTAGTGATTAACCCTCCACTAACTATATGGGTTCTATGAGTTATCGGCAGGTAACCGCACTTTATGTAAGAAAGTATATCACTTACTGAAATCTATAATAAATCTATAATACATGGTGATCTATTTATTTTTACAATCTTTTTTTAAGTGAGCTAGGTAACCGATGAATTACAGCTGCTCTATGGCATTTACAGTAGTAAGATCTGCAACATATAAATAAAAAATATATAACCACGTCATTTGCTCATTTTTCGCGTGGCACTCTGCTTTGGCTTCGGTGATATACTCGCAAAGTGCTGTTAGCAGCTGTCAAATTACAGCCCCTTATTAGTGGAGAGGAAACCACAGGAGTAAATATAAAAGGTAACTGTCGGCAGTGGGATTCGAACTGAGCTATTTACCCCATTTATGAACAATGGATTAAAAATGAAATAACTATAATTTTAAATTGTCGGAAAAAAGTTGGAAAATAAAAATTAATGTGATACTAATTACCGCTGTTTTCTGCAGATGTTATTATAATTTAAATTATTCTACATTCTGTATGAATAATTAGCCTCATTTTTGCATTTTTATGATTTTGTTTCAGAATTTTTATTCCTATTTCAGGAATATTAAATAATTATAATTTTTCCTGTTTTTACATAATTTAAAATTAATCTAGATTTTATGAGATATCTTTCGTTTACTGTGTTTCACTAACACACGCATTGCCGCAAATATTTTCATAACTACAAAAACTTTCAGATTAAATTCAGTGAAATATTTTATTTAAATACAACCTTTTTAATTATCTACACAATTCTTCCCCAGGAAAATTATCTAGATCTAGATGTACCTTTTCTATAATCTGAATTAGTTCTGGTTCTGACAATTTTTCTTTCTAAAAATATACCAAGGAAAAGAATTGTGTCATTTTCTTCTATCTGCATAGTAAACTTGATATTATTATGTACTTACAAAAAAAAAAAAAAAAAAATGGATAGTTACAATTGCAAAAATTTATCGTATAGTGACAGCAATTTAGATATTTATTACATTATTTATATTTATATTAGTAATATGATATTTTATTATTATTATTATTATTATTAAGCGGTCTCAACTACTGACGTTATATGTCGCCTCGGAACCTCGTTTTCGGTAGTGTGACAACGGCACGCAGTGTTCACCTATCCAACTACTAAATGTTGGTAGCATTGCTTAACTTGCGTTATCGGGTAATGTTATTTAGATTGTTGTAGCAGTAATCGAAAATAATTTCATATTACTTATATAAATATGAATATTGTTATTGTAAATATCTAAATTGCTGTCACTATACGTAAGATAAATTTTTGCTATTGTAAAAATCCATTTTTTTTTTCGTGTGGCTAAGAAAGTTTTTAAGCTATCTTGTCCATAAGGCCAAACAGCAACGATATCGTTCATATAACGTATCTCTCAGAGAAATGGTTTCACTGGAAAAGATGACAAGAATCCAGAGCTATTTCTTGAAAAAAATTCCATGTGGTATTTAACGATGGATGGAAAAATTGGCGAATCTCACATAGCAAAACCAAGAGTCTTTTGAATATATAATGAATTCTTATTTTTATAATAGTTTTAACAAACATTTTGTAGAACAAGAAATAATTTAAGTTATTTAAATTGGCTATTGTTGTGGTATCACAATATCAAAAGGTATGTTAATGAAGAATTGTCGATTGAATACTTCCCCTTTGTAAATGTGCGAACTGGGAGTATAATTGCAGCATGCACCCCAGAAAGCACTATAATTCGTTTGTATCAAAGTGAAATTTCCGAATCTATTTACAGCTGACAAATACAAATGTCTGCGTACAGGGAGGGTTCCGAAACGCGCCCGCCGGCCCGCCGGCCCGCCGGGCACCCGGCAACCCTAAGGCAGTGATACATTGTACATGCCGGTGGCTGCTGTCACCTAGCGGATATCCAGATATCCATATAAGTAAAAATAGCATGTCATGGTACGAACAGCATAAATAAATAACTCGCCGTTAACAAGTTTTCGCTGAGCGCGAAACGCAATTTAAAAACTCATCTGCTCGGTATTACATTGCAACACTACATAAACATTTTTCAATAACATGAGTGTGACGGTTGGTACTGGTTATCGGTAATGATCGCTGTTAATTAATAATTTGCTTCATCTAATATCGAAGCCTTGTCGCTTTAGTGGAGTGTAGTTAATTACAGAGTGCGCTTTACGCATCCTACAAATACTGGTTTAACGAAATGATTAGTGTTCATTCATGGTGTTTAGCTTGTGTTGCTCTATTTACGTGACACAAGTGTTAAGTTGAAATTGTTTCTGATACCTATTAACCGGTGAAAGGTGTAATTGCCTTTGTATACTTACAATATTAAATGAAGGGTAAATCTGTCGACGATGCTCTTCACGACAAATGACTTAAAAAACTTTTTAACAAAAAATTTAAACGACAAAAAAAGAAACTGGAAAGTGAAAAATAAAATAAACCTTTTTAGTTTTAATAACTAACTTCCTAAACTAATGCAAGTAACTAATTTTGAGTCGGCGCCAAACAATCAACGAACTCAGACTCAAAATTAGTTTCTTACATTAGTTTAGGAGCTTAGTTATTGAAGCGTGCATTATACGATAAAGTTTTTCTTTTCACGTGACTTTAAAAGTGTCTTTATAAGCGGCTTATCAGTCTTTTTTACGCGATCAAGTGTCAAAACTCCGCTACACCAACATAAATGGTATTCATTTAAATCTCTTCAAAGATGGATAATTGTATATTGTATATATAATTGTTCGGATAAAAAAATTAAATAGAAACCTCCATTTTTTAGTACAAATTTAGATTCTTTAGTAAAAAATACGTATTTCTTTAAATAACTTTTTAAACGCTCCTTCAATATCTCTCTTTTTTCATGCCTCGTGAACCCATTTTCTTTTTTCTTCTGCTGTTGTTCCTCTTCTTCGTCTAAAATTAATGCTATCCTAGCCAATTCCGTCACAGAAAACTCCATCACAAAAATTGGTGAAATTTAATTATAATAATAATAATAAAGAGATTTATTTCCAAAGATACTTAAAACAGTGTATATATAGAAAGCGTCAAAAAAATACATAAAAAATTTAATACAAAATTGCTTATATGTTTTTATGCCGTAACATTCTTCTAGAGTGTAAATAGTATGGAGGATTAAATATTTTGTAAGTTCTTTTCTAAAATGTTTTAAGTTATTTATTTGTTTCAAGCTCTCTGGCAATTTATTGAACAATTTTAATCCAAATATTTTAGGAGAATTTTTAACAATATTTAGTTTGGTCACCGGTGCATAGAAATGATTATTATGCCTCGTGTTATAATTATGAATATCAGATGTCTTTGCAAAAGTATTTTGGTTTTTGAAAATAAAAATGCAAGTTTCATAAATATACAAACTTATAACAGTTAAGATGTTGAATTTGACATAAAAAATTTCTGAATAGAGTCAAAAAAACCTAATATTGTTTTGTAGCGTACGTATTTACCTGGAGAATTCAAATCTGCACAAAAAAATGAAAGTTTCTATTTAAGATTTTTTTATCCACCTCCCCCCAACCCCTAGGAGATGGGCGATGGGGGTCAAGTTTAGTATAATTGGATGTCCCTCCCGAGACGAACAAATTTTAATTTTTTTAATCCGATGTGTAGTTTTCGAGATATTTGAGTGTTTTCAGATAAATTGAACACCAAGATTTAAATTTCTTCTCTACTCCATGTCTCTTTACAAGTTTCTCGATATAAATCAATTCATCTATCTCTCTTACATTTCCGCCATTGTACGAGAGTGAAAACTTTTAAAGTAACTTGAAAAGAAAAACTTCATCGTGTAATGCACAATTAGAGTTTCATTGCCTAAACAATTTGCTGGAATTTGTTTTCATTAACTTGTTTTATTAATGATTATTTTATCCTTGTTTCAGGTGAGTACCGAGTACATCCTTTCATTATCGAGTAAGCGAGTAAATAGTCCTGAAGACGACAGCTGAGATAAGGTGTTTCATGATCGAGTTTAAGGGTAAATAAATCTTAATGGAATTAATTCCTGCGGAAAAATATTATGCTAGTGAACTGAAATGACCCGAGATTTGCGTAAAAACACAACTAATTTATAATTCGAATCAGAATAAATTATTTTGCGGTGGAAATATTTTTCTTGTGGAATATCGTGGAGCTTTCTGAGCTTTCGGAACGGAACTAAAATAAACAGAACAGAACCGTATTTACTGCATAAACGGATTTTGATAAAGCGTATTTTTAGATGGCGAATAATCTGGCGGCTTGACGTGACAGCACGCAACAAAGTTGCCCACTTTTCTTTAATAAGTTTTTTATTTTCAAATCAGCAAAGTTTGAAATTTTAGACAAATGAGGACTGTCATACAATTAGCACTGCTCGCAAACTAAATCGTGATGAATTTTACGCTATTAATATTCACCTTTTTCACATATTTCGCAGCGCTTGCGCGTAATTTACACATTTTAATCTTAATTCCAAACATCAATGTAATTGTGTTACATGTAAGCTTCTTGACTGGGACTTGTTTTAAAACAAAAACAATTTCTGGATTGCACTATTTTGTGTTAACTATGAATACGAATGTTCGTTTTAATTATTTATTGTTTTCAATGGTTAGAATTGTGGTAAATTTCAAGTCAAGTAAATTTTTGCCGTACGTTAGGGTGGACCCCCTAAAATGGTTTCAAATAAATAAAAAATCTGGCCTTTATTCCGCCTAATATTAATATTTGAGCGTACCTAAATGTGTTTGATTTTTCCCATTTAAATAACATAGAGCTGTGACACATTTTAAAACTCAATTTTTTTCCGAGGCAATAGAAGGTTCGAAAAATCCATTCAATGGCGGAATATGTAATATAAAGATTCGAGAATATTTGGGGAAAATTAGAAGTCCCAATAATTATTCTTAAGATATTTGGAGATATAGATTTTCGGTCTTTGGAGCGATAGTTTTGTCTATCTTCAAATATCTTAAGAATAATGATAAGTATTCTTGGATCATTATATTTTTATATTATATGTTGCACCATTAAGTAGATTTTTCGAACCTCGTATTGCTTTATTAAAATTAAGTTCGAAAATGTGTCACAGCCCTATGCTAGTTAAAGGGAAATAATCAAGTACATTTAAGCACAGTCAAATATTAATACTTAGCCATTTTAGGAGTGGTACAGTTAAAATTCGATTGAACCTTTAAGGTCCACCGTAGTAAACGTAGTCATTATATGTTCTGTCATTTCTTGATGCGATGCCCTAAGAAAATAAAGCAAATGAAATCGTCAACGTTCGAACGGAATGAAATATTCAGAAGTTGTTGCTCACTGTTCAGTGCTCAGTGCGCAATCCTAATGTACACTAAAATTACAAAGCTTGCATGTTGCTGTTACTTGTATAACAAATGTAATAAAGTAATTACGTACGAGTATATTCTACATTCAAAAATTAACAGCTCCCAAATATACACGCTGTGTATATATCACAAATATGTACCGTTTGTGCGAGCTATGACTACGAGATCCAACTTTGGAATGTACGAGTAGTCTAACAACAAACTGAACGTGTTGTGCTGCATCAGCCGCGCTAACTGAACTGAACTATCAGATATATAATTAACGGATCACGCTCGAATTCAAACAGTTTTAGCAATCAGTTTGCTAATTTTCTAAACGAATTATATGCCATGCATTGTTAGCTGCAAATACAACTTTACTAAATTGTTTTCTGTATTTTACTTATCACATTAGCTGACATTATAAAGGCACCGGATTTTCTAACAAATCTAATAACGAGCTTTATTTTAAGTTTTCCTCATTACAGTTTGCTGATGCTCTAACCAAAATATTTATTAGATAAAGTAAAATTCTCGATTTTATTCTAGTCATTATTTCTAATAATTTTATTTAAAAAACTAGTGGACCTGGTAGGCTGACATGGTCCTGCCACAAATCATCCCAAATTTTTCTCATCTTACATACACACATAACATCACGCTATATCCCACTTAGTGGGGTAGCACGAACCCAGAAACACAGTCAACCAACAATCAATCCCCTTCAAACATTCCTATCCTGACACACCACTTTCGCCTCGTCCACATTTATAGTAATCCAAAATTAAAATACGCTAACTAGTGGTAGAGAGCTGAATTAACCATGAGGTACATAAATTTCATTGTATTTTGAAATTAATTGTTTTTTTTTTAAATTAATAACAATAGTAGTTATGTTAACAGTATTCCAATATAAGTATTACATTGGTTTAAGCCGTATTATTTAAATAAATATAGTAGATTATAGGTTAAGATTCTCAACAAAAAAAACCTATAAAAACAGAAAAATTTACAGTGTGTATGGCAAAAGTTCTGCTGCCAATAAAAGCAAACAACCAATACTAAAGCACCCATTCGCCATCAAAAAATATCGTACAGAATGAATTTGACATTTACTTTTCGTGAATTGTGATCAACGCCATCTCTTGATAATTTGTAAGCCCAATAGATAGGACTCATTCCTTCTGATACTAGACTACAATCGAATTAATAAAAGTATTTTAAGTGAATTTGTAAAGCAAGTATGGTTCTTATGATCTTCCTATTCGTAGTCCAAAGTCTTTGTAAGAAGTTCTTTGTGCTTCAGTAGCATTGCGAGTTGCGACCCCGGATACAGTCAATTATAATTTCTGTGTAGTTGGTAGAAGAGCGGACAAAGATTGATTAATTAAGCATTTATTTAACTAGTGCATCAGCACGTACAATGTTTTGAATACCGTGCGGTGCTGTGACTGTTGTCCGTACAATTACGATATTGTGTTTGTTGCGGCATTTTCCACATCGTCGCCTCAGCGCGAATGATATTTATTCATCTTTGCTTCGTTATTTTCATCGGATATGGGCAAATAAGCTCCATTGTTGCCACTCTAGTCTATAGATACAGACGTATTCAATAGTAACGTACACTATAAAATGCTGTATATCAAATATATTTTGTTATAATATTTTATTTATAGTAGCATGATACATTTTTGTTATGAATCGTATTTTGGAGCTATTTGGTATTTGAAAATTCTAAATAGCTCCCATCATTAAATATACTCAATGTCGTTGAGCTGCTATTGGATCGCCCTGTAGGTAGTACCGAAGGCAAGCAGATAATTTAGTCTATTTGTGGCAATTTGAAAGAGATGAAATTATTTTCTGTTCATGCGTATTTTTCAAAGCAGCTTGTTTGTTGTTGATGCAGCACCCTCCAAATCTTTTTTCTCGTTTTTAAATTGAATGGTCTGAAAGAACCACATCATAAATGTAGTTGGGGTCTTTTTTATAAGCCATGCGTTCCCTAGATTAATTTTGGGTCCCTATACAATATTATGTCTGGAAACTTATTAAATGCTAAATAGTACGAACTAATGGAACGAAAAAATCGTAGCACCATTTTTATTACAGAGTTATGAATGCTGTTCTTCTATCACTAAAATTATTAAATTTATAGGCTTTTATGAACAGGACATTGATAATTTGAAAATTATGTTTTACATAAATATATTTTTAATTTTTTCAAGTTTATCTAACACACAAAATTTTAGAATATTAATTATATTCCAGCAACAAACCAAATGTTAAAAATTGTTGCATAGTGTAATGTTGTATGAATATTTAAATCATTTTTATTGATTTTAACGGCAATATAAAAATTGCAAGACTGTCAACACTCAGAGAAAAAATGTATTACTTTTAACTAAAAATATTTATAATAAATAAAATTTACCATTCAAATACGAACCTAATAAAAAAAATGTTTAATTTTATATATTTAAATTTAATATATTTTTATTAATTTCTAATAAATAAATATCAGAAATATTGATAATTGACTATTATCAATTTTCAAATTAAATTTATTCATTATTAAAATTAAATAATTTTATACTTAATTCAAATAAATTTATTAAATTCAATTAAATACTGAATTAAATAAATAAATTTGTTGGATTTAAATAAATCACTTGCTTACATAAATATTTTGTTGCTACGAATAAATATATATTCCATTCAATTTTTTTTTTTTTTAATAAATGGTTATATATTTTCTCTCAGTGGGAAGAAAACATTTATTTTTTGAAAACTTAGGTATAGTTTGTACACGACATAAAAAATTCCTTAGAACTTAATGAACTGTTCAGTAAAGTGAGCATAATATTTATTTTTTAAATATTTACCAATTTTTTTTTTGAATACTTCTAATTTCTTAGTAAATAATCGTGTTGTTTTTAATTGTTATGACATTTTCAGAAAAATGCATCCTATATCCTGAGCTTACCAAATAGTTTCTACAGTACTTTTTTCCGTGTATAAGTGTCTAAATTTAAATCGTTTCTATTTAAATATAGTTAAAAGTGTCCGTTTCAAGTCGCAATGGCATTGCCCGATTGCAATCAAATGCAGAACTGCACGAATTGCATGGATATCAATTTGAAGTTTACGCGCAAAGAATCATGCAAACGAAACGATATACAATACAAAAGGAAAAAAGAGTTTGAAATATTAAAAACTGAACGCTTTAAAGTCTCCGCCATATTGAAGCGCTACACGTATCCTAGCATTCATTAACTCGATTCTGCGACGTGTATTTGTATTGGTGAGTTCTGTAGCCCTCAGTCACCTGAACTGGCGCTGAGATTCGAGATTCGATCCCTGATTTAAGTTCGCTTTTTAATTAGTGTAAAAGCATTCAAGCTGAACACGAACATGGATTCGTATCTGAGTTTCACAGTTCACACTAATTACGGATCATTTTTTAGAAATTGATCGCTGATTGGATAGAATCGTTGATTCTACTCCATCATGGTTTCACTGGGATTTCAAATCTGTCTTTGAATTTAATTCACTTTAGCCATGAATTATTTTCAACAATTATAAATACAAAATATTGTTGTTGCGGTTCACGCGTGGACCAAAATCCCAATAGATATTATTTCTTAAAATTTAAAAGGTAATCCAGAGTGCAGGTGCTATTAGCAGTACACTCGAAGAAAAAATGTTTATAACGGATAAATTTTATCATTCAAATACGAATCAATTAAAAAATATTAGTTTTATATTAAAAAAAATATATTTAATTTTAATATATTTTTATTAGTTTCCAATAAATAAATATCAGAATATTCATCAAAATTCAAATAATAAAATATATTGTTCATTAAAATTTAAAAAAATATATTTAATAGAAATAAATATTGAATAAAATAAATATATTTGTTTTAAATAAATTGCGTACACTTATTTAAAATAATTATTTTGTTGCTACATATATATTTATATTTCATTCAAATAATTTTGTTAAATCTACTAAATTTTATTTCTAAATATACTTAGTTCTCGAGATAGCAATGGTGGCACACTTAAATGAAACAGCCCTGTATACAGTGGTTAGACATTATTTATTGCTTCTAATATTTGTTTATGAAAATGTTCTTTTAAAGTTTGGTAGTGCCTGTATCTAATATCTATTAAAAAATATAAGCAATAATTCAATAACCTTCCCGTCACTCTAAATCAAAACGTGAATCCAATATTAAATTTCTTGTCGGAGTAAAAACGTACAAGTAATTAACACCGTATTATTCCATTCGACTGAGTATCCGTCTGTGTCTGTGAAGGAGAGCGCACTACATCTACATGAATATATCTAACAGCTACAGCGAGCAACAGCGACTGAAGAAGAGAGCCTTATAATCGTTTTTAATAAATCGCAACAAGTCCAACAGACTCAAATTAAAACTAATCAGTCAACCGGAAGAGTAATCACACGCGCACGCGCCGAACGCACAAACGCACTCGCTCACAGGAGTACACAATGTTATTTAATTCCCCAGATGAGCAGGGCCGAATTGCCCATTTTTTACACTCGAAAACAGGTGTGGCACAGCTCTTTCTGACGGCGGATTTTTACAAGGAAGTTTACTAATTATCCCAATTAATTCTAAGGCTAAGAAATTGACATTCAGAAACATAATCGAGGTATTAATATTTTAGGTTAAAGCAAGGAGATCCTATCCATAGTTAATACAATTGTCAAAGTATCTCAAATGTGTAAAAAGATATCCTTAATTTACTGCGGCACTGTACGTTTAATGATTATGAGCTGTAGTTAGTTTCGCTTGGTATTTAGTTATTCATTTGTCGCTGTGACAGAATACATAGGCATTGTTGATTTATAATTAAACACAGATTATATTTTTGTACACAATTCACACATAATGTTGTTTTGACACATTTTCACAGGTATTTACTTTAACACATCATTAAATTAACATTAATTATTTTCAGAATTTAAAAGTTTTGTAAGCGTCATGATTAAATATGTTTCCAGGAGAATTAGTACAGGTAATTTTATATAAATATATCAATAATATTTGTTAATTAATTACTATTTCGAAAAAAATATTTGACATTCATTATTGTAAATCTGTGATAGACTATTTTATATATTATTGAAATTTAAACATTATTTAATTATTTGCATGGTTGCATGACTTATTATAGTATAGTTCTTTTGTATCTTTAACTTCTTAAAAGATAATGAATGAGGTAGTCATTGTTTGTGTGTTGCGCCTTACTTTTGAAGTTAATCTTTACCATAAATAACGAATTATAAATTAGCATAAAACTAAGTGTAATTTGGCACGTACAGCTACTATCAATTACAAATAAATTTAGCGAATAATGGATTTTGCATGTAAATTCCGATTATCAACATTTCCATAGTTTCACAGCAACAATACCAAAAATCGGTTGTGCTGCGGACATTAGATTTAAACTCTAATGAAGAGTGAATAATTTTATTTATTGAATAACAATGAAAACGATATTAAAATGTAGTATCAGATTAGAAGAGGAATTTATCGAAATATTGGTTGATGTAATTTATCAGAATGGCACTTGTGTTATTTATATAGATAATAGCTAATAAATTCCTAGTAAATTTGCATTTTGTAATCGATGTCACTGATAAAATTCGTGCAAATATTTCCGATGATTCATCCATATCCACAACGCCGCGAGTGAATGTTGAACGGCAATGACATCTGCAGAAATGTGTTACAAAATTATTGAATTGTCGTTCGTCGTGCAGTCAATAACGAAAGCGGAAGACGAGAAATCAGCCATTGTTCCCGGCAAAATCGCTCTATAACCGCAATTCATTCAGGGTACGTTCGGCATTAACATTTTTAGCGCTCAGATCGCTCATTTGCGTTCGGCATTGACATCACAGCGTTTTGTAGCGTTCGGCATTAAACTTGCTGAGCACACAGAGCGAGCTCAGTGTGCTCGCTGCAGAATCACAGAGCACAGCGAGCTCTCTAATCTGAGCATGCGTATAAGCGTTCATCAGCTGTCATTCCGTCCAAAGACTTGTTGATAATTGTTTGTTTCTGTATGGTAGACATTAAAAAAAAAACAAAGGTGTCAAAGAAAAATATGGTCAGACAGGATCGGTTTCTGTACCTTATGGAGAAACTGATAAATGAATAAGTTTATTTTTTACATGAAATTTATATTTAATTAAAAACCGTAATAGTATATTATATCTCAAACATGTTTAAACTTATTTTAGAGCAATGACAAAGTTTGTACAACATTATTGATATTGTCACAATCAATATCATCTTTGAAATACTCTTCTAAAATATAATTTTCTAATATACATATGTTATGTAATATACCAAATCTATGCGTGCGGTTTTTAAATATATTAATCGTCGAAAACGTCCTTTAATAATGCAAACGCTCGCTCTATTGTATTTCCCGCCTTATCTACGAATCTGGAGCGTTCGGCATTAACTTGAACATCTATGAAATCTGTCACGTGACCTACTAGCTCTGAGCGATCGGTAGATTTTAATGCCGAACGTACCCTCAAAGGACTCGGCGACGAGCGAAACGCTACTCTTCAAATATCATTTTATTCCCTTTCAAATCATTCCATAATGGCGCCAAATGTGTTACAGCTATACAGCGAAAAAGTTGTTCTACATATCAACTTATTTGAATTAGAATTCAATTTTACAAGAAATTAAATGGCCGACAATGAAATGCTCGGGAGATGGTTCAGAATGCACGTAAACTAGTCGCTGTATATAGTATAATAGTTCCACATTCACCTTCTCCAAAACCAGACCTAGATAACAAAACAGTGCGTCACCTCCAACGATAAAAATACACTCGTTCCAGATGTCGTTGACCCTTCTCTAAACACAACAACAAATCTCCTCCTCGCCCCAGCCTGCCCATCTGCAAGTCGATAAAATCCCAGCGAAACCGCAGGAAACACTGCGGTTAATAATGATTCAGTTGACACCAGAAATACTTGTACTTATCATTACAATGGAATGCTTTGTCACAACAGAGGAATCTTCGATAATCCGACAGCACGACCGCGCCAGTGGAGCTGGGCTGGGTGCGGGTAGCTGGAGCTGGTTGTTGCGCTTCGAGTTCGAGTTGGCGACGTCCAGGGGAGAGGGAACGAAAAACATTGCATTACTGCGAATTTCTAAGTAATTGTAGTGGGTTTTGGACACCAGCCAATTGTTGAATGAATCAACGATGTTGATGCGGATTGTGGAGAATCAAAAACGAGGAACTGCGAAATTGAGATCAGCGAACATTTCTGGTATTATAAACTACAAGAAATTAACTAACTTTTCAAATACTTCACACTAATTATACTTAAGTTTAATGTAGAGTAAATGCACCGGTTGTGGAATACCATTTTTATTAAATTATAAAAAATATATATAGAAACATCTATCAACCCCCAATTTTTCAGACTGGATGTGTAACAAGTAGCTTATTTCTATATTCCTGCCGTTTTTCTACAAAATGGGAATTACTGAGTTAAAGTGGAATAGCCGTATTATACGGAATACTACCATGTGCTAACGTGGAATATATTCCACTTAATCAAATATCAAACAAATAACCTCACAGCAAAAAAAAGTTAGATATATAGATATTTATAAAAATAAACAAACTAAACTCTCTAACAAATAAAACAAAACAGTTCCCTGAGTTAAATGGTGTTTCAGTACCGTACAGGCCTCATGTACCCACAGATGACCCACAATTCTTCCTGGGTATCCCCAGAAAACGATTCATTACCAGGTTGCCACTTATTGCTCTACTATTCCACATTAGGAACTTTCCTACTCTACAGTTCATGAAAAAATTTGAGCTACCTATTTGAAAATAAAATAGCAAAACCGTGCCTACATCATGTATTTATGGACCTTTCGACTGTTTTAGTAAAAAGAAAACATGCGTTGCATTAGATTATCCACTTCAAACTAAAACTTATTGCTATACTTACCAAAAAGTCTCAGTGCTTAGTAGTCAGGTTTTTTTGTAAGCCAACATTCAAACCATGTTCTTACCACATATGAACGCATGTATTGCATCTGTTAAATCACAGGTATCTTAGAAATATGTGTGTTCCACTTTCTGGCGGATTTACTCTAGCATTTTCAACTCGTTCCGATCAAACTTAGAAGCCAATAAAGTTTTCTATCAAGATGTTGTTTGTTGCTTCAATAATTTTTGCTTTCATATTTTCGTGATGCTCTCATCTCAATCTCCAGTTTCCATGGCGTGTATCGTAACCCAGTGCAGGAAGCTGCACATGAAAGAGTAGCGAGTACCAGACGATATCAGCAACAGGACGGAAGAGGATATAGCCGCAGTAGAGAACCCCGCCTTTATCCGTCATACAATGATAATTTTCATCAAACGCTTATTATGCATTTCGAGCCGCTTTTAGAATTTTATGATTCTAAATTTTTATGAGACAGATTTTTTTTTTTATTTGGTAAAGCGGTCTCAATTGCTGAGGTTATACGACGCCTCGGTATCTAGTTTTTGATTGTGTGACAACGGCACGCAGTTTTCGCTGGTATTGGTTTTCGAAAAACGGTTACCCATCCACTTACTGACCGCGGTCAGTGTGTGCTTAACTTATTGGTAAAACATCGGATTGTGGATTATGAGATCCTCAGTTCGAATCCCAAAGCCAACAGTTGGTAAGCTTTACTAATGTGGTTCTTCATTTACTAACATCCTTTGGGGGATTCAATAAAGGTTATTATTATTATTATTATTTTTTGACGGCTGGTAACGATTCTAATTCAAACTTAGGATCTCACGATAGGTAAAAAGTTTGATGATATATTTATTATTCATTTTTTAAAACATATATCATCACTTAGTGCACTTGTGATATATTTTTACACGTGAAGTGGGGTTACCAGCCGTCAAGTTACGGCCTCCAAGGTTAGTAGTGGTGAAGGAGCCACAGAGATAATTTTGTATGGTGAAAATATTCGGAATTTAATTTCGAAATTGTGTCGGCTTTTAGGCTCGAACCGAGGACCTTAGGATACGTTACAACGTAGCTATTTACCCCAAAACAATTTTGCTTATTTGAAAATACATATTAACCTCTCAAACATCACCAGTTAGCTGAATTATATGGACTGGGTTTCGTCATATGTGTATAATACAAAATTTTAGGGCCGCTTTCTCCATCTACAAATATACTCCAGATAAACTATTTAACGAAAAAATGGAATAACATCGCATCAAGAAATGATAGAACAAATACCATTTGAGCTATGATTTCGATGTTATTTTTTTATTTATTTATTCGACAAATAGTTAATTTAGATGGAGAAACCTGCCCCAAAGATGATTAAATACAAATCTAGACGACTAAAGGGTTTGGTTTAACGTATAAAGTGATATGTGAGTACGGGGCGATTTCCACTTCCAGTTCCACGTTTAATAAAGATGATAAATAATAGTAGTGTTCGAGGAAAGATGCAGAATTTAGAATGGTAATAAATTCGGGGTTTCGCCATGATTCCGTTGAGGTACACCTTGTCGATGTTTCAATATGAAGGAAGGATGTTGAACGACAAATAACAGTTATTGGACGAGTTACGCACGGATTCATATTTCAAGTGAACCTGTTACTCGATTATGTTCGAGTGGAGCATAGCATATTGGAAAAACTTCAGTCTTCGCTCTTCGCCGAAGTCCTCGCCTTCGGTCTTCCTATACTATCGTAGATATTATATTGCATGCTTTTTTATGCTGTATTCCGTACTCTTGTTTATAAATAGACAATCGCTTACTATTTATGGACTTTAATCAAAACGTAGTAGTCTGCGTTTTTTCATATTAAGAAAAATTGCTATTCTAAACTTGATGTGGATATAAGTTTTTCCGCTAGTTGACATGCTAAAGTGGTTTTTCCAATGAAAATTCAATTTTCTTTTCTCCAGCCTTTAATCTGACATTCGGTATGTTACACGCCTCTATAAAATATTTACGGATTTATATAGAATTAGATACATGCTGCTACTTTATTCGTAATTATCATTTATTTTTATTTATTTTGTTATGTACATATCGGGAAGTAATTCCTAATGACAGTACAACCATTTGCTCAAATTAGAATTAAAAAATAATAAACGAAAATATATCATTACGCCTTTTAACCATTATGGGTGTGTCACTCTACTTACTACTTGGTAAGTAATACACTTTTTCGTATGGATTGCGGTTACCAGCCGTCAAGTCATAACCCCCAAAGATGTAGGTGAGGGGGAATCACAGGGGTAAATTTAAAGTGACGCCTGTCGGCTGCGGGATTCGAACTGAAGATCTCACGCTCCACAGTCCGGTATGTTGCTACAGAGTTATTTACCCCATAATATTAATATTAATTTTGTATCTGAAACAATATTTATATTACAAAAATTAATTAAATATTATTGGGTAAATAGTTCCGTGGTATATTGGACTGTGAATCATAAGATCGTTGGTTCGACAAATTTTCGAAAATAAATAAATTCCACTACTACCATCCTTGGTATCCGCACTTTACGCGCAAAATATTTCATAATACAGAAATCTGCATTTAGCAGAATGCCACACCTATAAATGTAGGTAAAAATAAAGTGTATTATCTGCGGGAGTTGCTTGGCCCTTTCTAGTTAGTCGGTAGATCCGGCCCCGAACATGCTGCTTTTCAAGTATGATAATTTATTCCATTGTCAGTGTAGCGTAGTGATTTTTGCTATATTAATTTAACGTTTCATCTCTTTGATACCTGCTATTGTTATCGAGTGTCTAATTATAAAGTGCATTTTATTGTCTGCGAAAAAGCTTTAAAAGGAATGCAGAATTAGCTGGATTACTCGACGCCCTTTGTAACTGAAACGGAAAACGAAGAAGAGAGCTACGTTCTGCGCCCGACGTATGAAAAACACTAGCCATGTTGCCAGATTATTTTGCGTTGTTGCGACGCCAATAAGAAACAAAAGTTCCGATTTTCTCTTCACCAAAGACTTTATTAATAAATTCTTTGTAAATATTTATCGCTTGGTCTATTATTCACCGACTACTGGTAACGAAAAATATTGAATTGAGTTCCTAAACGCCGATATTTGTTTCCGTTAAACATGTGCTCTGTTGGTAGTGGTAGTGCATCAGTTCATGTCAATTTACATTTCTACCACCTCCGACGACTAGTCCGCTGGGATAGCTGCAGTCTCAACTGCTCTCTTTTTGCAGCTGACTCTGAGGTATACATACGAACATATGTACCTACATTTATTTCTTTCCGTATTTTTGTAACTTTTCCTTCTGTATAGATATTTGATATATTATTAGAGTGATCTTTAATAAGGTCAAAATCAGGGCAAGAAACCGAAAGAAATTCGGTTAAAGGTTAATCGAAATTGGGATCGTAATTTTCTTATCGGTTTTCGATAAAAAACCGGTTAAGAGACAACAAACCAGTTTTTAAAAACGCTGAAGATAACCGGTTTATGAAACCCGTTAATAAACCAGTTTAAGAACACAGTTATAAAAAACCGGTTTATAAAGGCGATTTAAAATAACAAACAGGGAAACCGGCATAAATAAGTATGCACTGGTGTTTGCATAGTGTGCTATATAGAGGGCAGAAGACTCGTCTGCAGTATGCGTTCAAACTACACAGCACAGTGTATTATAGCCAAATAATGAACTAAATTAACCGGTTTTAAACACAGGTTTTTGAATTTTTTTGTTAACTATTATATATTCGTTTCCAAATACGAAATAAAAAATCGGAAAATATTTTAGCTCTTAATTTTGACAATAAACCGAGATCTGTCTTGATCAAAGTGCGACACCCAAAACGGATAAATGGCGTGATGACTATTTATTTAATCAAGGTCTCGTGTATATTTTAGAGGTAATTTCGACAACATTTGAAAATTCATCGTAGTGTGACAGAATCTCATTTTCATTATATGATTGTCATATCACATAATTATGGGTTAACTTGCATTTTGAAATGAAGTTGTGAGGCAGAGGCAGAGGCAGAGGCTGGAGGTCAGGACACTGGAGTGTAGTCCATTTCAACACACCTACGTCCATCCCAGTAATTTCCCATCAGCCATCACATCACTGCAACGAGACTGTTTCCACTCCAATAACAAGCAAATTTCAACAGCGGCCGGTGCGAGTACTGCGAGTACTGCTCGTACACCGGTACATCGGTACACCAGAACACCAAAACCAATATGCACTCTATTATGTTCACATGACGAATATAGCTCGGATTGACGAGACATTTCAATTAGGACACTTCTTAATCTCTAAGTTAATTATTTATATTCGACTGTACTGTAGTCATTTGTTTATGATATTGTTTAGCGTTCTTTATGGGCTAGTCCTAACAACTTTGTAACTGCACAACAGAAAAAAAAGCACACTTCGAAAATATAAAATTGTCATTCTTAAATAAGAAAATTAATATGAAATGCAGTCGAACATAAAATACTGTATGTAACACGTCCATAATAGGGTTTTATTAACTCGCCCTAAAACCCTAAATTATGTACTTGTTACATGAATATCTATTAAAATTCTTATTTCCCGTTAAATATTAGTACCAGCTGCCTAGCAGAATAAAGTCATTTTAAATAAATCGGATTCTTTTGGAAGAGCAAGTAAAATTTATTATATTTTTGTTTCGCTTGTTTCATTGTGTTATTTTGTTTAAACAATGGGAACAAGTAGCAGTGTAGACGAATAAAGAATAGGAAACAAAGGACCAAAAAAATCACTTGTAACAGGTACTGGGTGTATTAACTGGATAGGAAAAGAGATTTTCTGTGTGCGAATGTTGTGGTTATTTACTCTATTTTGTAACGTTTGAAATTTTTATTATTAATATAATTTTATTTCTTTATATAAATTAACATTTTTTATATATTTATATGTTTATAAAACTGTTTTGTCTACAATTTTTATGGAAAGGTACCTATGTTTGTGAAACAACGTACCTAGTTCAAGGAGAAAAAATTGGTATTTTTTTAATTAACTAGTTACATATTCTACCATAACCATAAATAATGTACCTGTACTATTTTACTATTTTACTTTTATTTTGGCCCAGTAATGTATACTACAGGAAATTTTACTTTTATTTTGGCCCAATACCTTCTTGATCTGGTTTTAATCTTCTAAAGTTTCTTGCTTTTCTAACTAATGTGGTTTTTCAAATATAAGATTCAATTCCTAGTTACAGTAACTTATAGTAGAATCCGTAGTACAAATTGGAGGCAATGGGTATTGAACCCGTGAATTTTAGCTAGTGAATCGAGAACGGTACAACTAATTACGAAATGGATTACCTACTTCAAGTGTACAAGTGTTTCCCTTTTTATTTGGATGCCGTTTTTCTTTTATTCCGGTTTTTAAATAGATTCGGAATAAATTGAAAATCGTTATCCAAAATATCCGGAATCCGTTACATACAGGCATTGAGATATTAATATAGTTTATCTATGCCCGTCAGTTAACTATTACTTATCCCACTTATTTTGCGTGAGTTTTGAGCTTCATTATCGCACTCGTTCTTATTAACGTACTATTATTATAAATGTTGATAGTACAATCTTTACAATTATTCAAATTAATTAATAATTTTTGAAGCTTGTTCTTCTACCCGACGAAATACTTTCTAAATCACTCATTTTCACGAAATGCTTCAAATTTATGAAAAACAACTGCATAATTGTTTAATGTCAAACAGTGGTCGTCAATCATTTTTACAGCAACTATTTGGATTAATTATCTACTTGCCAAAAAAATTAGTCAAATTATTTTAACTTTTTAACTTTGGGCGCCTGTAGATAAAATATTGTACAATACACGTGTGATATCTTATCCCACTTATATCGTAAATATAGAACGTGCGTTTCTAATAATAGATATCTTTTGCGGAAAATGTCCTGACGACTGTTTTGATAAAATAGTGATTTCTTGGAAGTATTGTGTGGGGTTTAAGCCTAAATAGTGCACAGGATTGAGAGCATCATGTGAACATAGTGTGAGATATCCATGTCCACAAATCTCATCGTTTGCCATCCATCAATAAATAACCTGGCGTCCAGTCCATGCAGAGGCTAGCATTGGCCGGCGTGGAATAAATGATATTTGTTCTGCCACGCTGTGTCGATGTATTTTTGTATAGTAATTGGGTTTATGCGGACGTAAAAAAGGAACAACCGGGACCCTTTTCGCCTGATGATATCGTTTTCAATGTCCGTTATATTTAGAATTTTAATCAATCATGTGTCATATTCTGTTGAGTAATCTGTGCTGAATTTATACAGATCCACCGGCCGGTTCTGCTGCTGGGCCGAATGGCGACTGGCGAATGGCGAATGGTCATTTATATTCGTGTGGTAACGGTTACCGGCAGGGTTCTCTGTAGGGAGCACCACCTAGCCTATTGCCAGAAGAGGTGGACTGGTCATCTGTAATTTGTTTGACACGCTCATTTAGATTCACTCACAAATTATGTTTTACTATCTAATTAATTAGCTTTCAAGAAGACTGTTAGGCCACCAACAATTTCACATTTAGAGAGAGCACTACGAGCAGTGGTTGCTACTATAAACAGAAACTCGCTCAATATCTTTAAGGTGAAAACTTAAAATTTCTTTTGTGTTGTGTTGTTTTGTAGTGGCAATTATCCAATTGAACTTGCAAACAAATGGTACTAAAAGAATAATGTACAAATTTTGTTTATATAGAATGTATCTCTAGGTATGCTCGCTTCTCTTGCACTTTTAACAAACAAACCCTAAGCCTATACAACTCATACTTTACAAACTCTAATCAAAGTACTCAATACAATGCGTATATATGATAGACTGTTCCTTCGTGCTGTGAAAGTAGTGGAAGACAAATTTTAATTTAAGAAAAAAATCTAATTTAAATTATAAAATGAAGGCGAAGATTGTCTGCCACTTGTCTTGGTATCTGAGTTTTTTCGTTACTCAAAGCACGTATCGCTGAAAATATTTCGCCCGAAACGAATTTTGCAAATCGGAAATGGCCCCAAACGAAAACGGTTATATCATTAAGTCTTTGGTTCACTTCACTTTTCATTTCCTTTTGCTTTCATTTTATCGCGTTGTGTGTTCATTTCACCACATTCGTCATTTAGTATATTATATTTCTAACCACATATCGTTTCCTTCTAATTGTTTCGTTCCAGCAACATTCAGTGCTCAGCGCGTTATGCGATAATATTAAGAATTCATTTTTTATCTCTAGTTAGTATCTGTTGCGGTTATTATACGGGCACAGCTCCAACTCCAAGTTGCTTTTGAGTTGGACGAAAATCTCGGCACGTTTGAAATTCGTATCAATGGTACTTGAGATGGGCAAAATAAATAGCTAGTAAGTAAAAAAACGGATGAGTGTAATATAGATATAAATGTATAAGAGTGGCTTTTGAAGAACGTAAATCACCGGTCCTCTATTTTCGATTCGTGATTCGTGATTCCTTTACACTGGCAGAGTCGGAGTTCCACGGACGCGACGGCGCTTCGATGGTGACAAGCAATGTCGTACATTTTTCATCAGCGAACTGTCACTTTTTGTAGACACGTCCATCTATAGAGCACAGAGCGCGGACCAAGCGCCCTACATCAGACTGCCTGAATTTCATCCTTCAACATCTCAGCACTGATTTTCAATTATTAATAAATAGAAATCCTGAAATGAAATTTGCTACGGAAATAACGAATTTTGACTCGGTTAAAAATAGAACTAACTGGATTAACATTTCAACAACTGTCAAAATTTTCCTATAATCATACTATAATTGCACGGCGAAGCCCACTCCATTTTCGGAATGAATTTCTTTTTCTTTCATTCCTACAAAATGACAAAATTTGTTATTTTCCATTATTCTTCAGTGCAATTTAATTACTCAAAACTTAATAAAATTCCTAAAATAAATATATCATATATATAATAATATATCATATCTTTTACCCATTAAGGGTGTGACATTCTGCATACGCAGATCTGGGTAAGTGTATACTTTTTCCGTATGAAGTGCTGTTACCAGTCGTTAAATTGGCAACTGTCGGTTGTGGGATTTGAAGTAAGGATCTTACGATTCAGTCCGATGCGTTACTACGGAGCTATTTACAAATCAAATTCATGGTGACATCGTTTACATACCAAATCTTGAGTGCTTTCCGTTATCCATTGCTCAAGATTTTTAAAGCAAACCGTAAACAATTACAAAACACAAATGGGCTATTCGTCTTAACCAACCAGAGGAATCATCTGAAATAGCTGATCGCAATATGCCAATGGTAGACTCATAAAAGAAGCTATTGAATCTAAACAGAAGAATACAGTGCAAATGTAAACCCAAACATTACTAAATTAATTTTTAAAATTCTTTCTTCTCTCACAAAATCACTAATGACATATTATCCATTAATGATAAACCAATTAATACAGAAAAATATTTACCGTCCTTTTAAAAGGATGCTAGTAATATAAGGTAGGTAATAGGTGTTTATCTTAAGGATAAGGAGGAAGTGACGATCGGGAAAGTATGGTAAAAGTACATGAATGTAGGGTTCATCAGCGTTATTGATCATGGGTGTCCAATTGACCTCGAAAGCAAAAGCAAAATAAAAAAGCATCTCGTTCGTTGGCGTTTGGCGTTTGTTGGCGTTTGTTGGCGTTTGTTGGCGTTTGTCGGCGTTCGGCGCTTTATCGCTGCGATTCGCAAGTCGGCAACTGGCAACTCGCAGTTTTCCTGCTCAGCGGTCATCGGATATTGATTTAAGCTGCAGCCATCATTAATCTTGGAATTGCCATACGCAAGCCTACAATCTTATGACAAATTGACCTCGCGACTATATCTTTGTTGCCGGTCTTTCTATTATATCCAGCGGATTCTCTGCTTCACTTAATTTCGTTTCGTCTTTGCGTCGTCGGCGTCGTCGTCGTCGTCAGCGGCCGCGACGTCGTTTCATGTTCTTCCTTTGCTTTCCTTTGCGGTTGGCGGGATGGCGCCGACATCCATGTATGGGATCAAGGAATCGTACGAATTCAATGCGTACGCCGCTCGGCTTTTTCACTGCGAATGAGCAGCGAATTGAAAGCAAGCAGCTACTGCACGACTGGTTCTAAGCGCGCCGCACATATTCCCAATTTTACACGTGCGTTTTTCACCTAAGCTTCAATTTGTGCACTTTTTTATCACATATCATTCAAACACGAAAAGCAGTCTGTACTGTACTTTGATTGTAAAATGAATATAGCTATATAGTCAAGAACCCTTCTACCGTAAGGTGTAGGATATAAAAAGTCTCCTAATCGTGCACAAATTTCGCCCATTTTTTTTATAAATCGTCATTCTTCGTGAATTTTGCAGTGTAGCGAAAATACATTTCTCAAATATACAAATATCGAAAATTAAATTCAGAGTTTGTATATTTATCAAAAATACAATTGTCGAATGTTGGAAATATTACAAATGACGAATGTTACAAACCTCGAAAATACATTTGTCGAATTGATTGGATATTACAAACCTCAAAAATACATTTCTCGAATATTAAAAATGTTGAATCTTGAAAATCTCGAAAATACATACAACTACGACATTCGTAGTTCCATCTAATAAGCATTGATTACAATACGCCATATGGTATTGTTCGCTTTCGACAAATGTATTTTCGAGGTTTGTAACTTTTCCAACATTCGACTTTTGTAGTTTTGGTAAATGTACTTTCTCTTCATAATTTTCTACATTTAAATATTCGAGAAATGTTGTATCGAGAAGTGTATGGGTTCCCGAGTAGTATTTCTCTTCTTCATGACCATAATATAAATAAATAAATAAAGGTTTCCGAATCAGCAGACTTTAGGAAACCGCACACTACGTCAAGTATGTTCTATCTTGGTAGTTCTGTTACATGCGAATGAAATGAGCGAATGTGTTCGGGTAGTCGGGTACACGGTAAAAAAAACCATGCTACGGTTACAGAAATTTTAGTGGCACTGACAATATTTTTTAGTCAATATAGAGCGAGCAAACTTTTTCTGTTTAGTTTACCAAATCAATTTTGCTGGAATATATTTGTTATAATAACTAATAGAAATTAGTAATCTTTACTATGAAAATATTTGTCAGGGTAACAAATGTTATTTGTGGACTACACTTCTGAATGTTTAATTCCAATAACAAATACTATTACTTGATTCAAGTAAAAAATAATGTGTTCATAACAAATTTCATTTGCTGAATATTTTAATATATTTTTGTTTGGATACAGGTTTTATATATGTCGTAAAAACTAAGAAAATGTGTTGTATTTATTATTTATTAAATATGTACATAAAATAAAAATTATTGTGATCAAATTTCACTAACAATTAACAACCAAAATATTATGTGTCCCCGATTTCTAATGATTTTATTATTGTTTATGCAAAGGATATCAGTTTTGTGCACATTATAATCACACAGTAAAAATAATTCTAATTGAACATTATTTATAAAAGAGATGAAAATGCTTCTAATTCTAATACATATATTAGTAAGAAAATATATGTTTTTATGATAACTCGAAACAGCAATAAATTTAATCATTGCAAATTGGGGACACATTACAATTCTGTCATTCTCCTTACAAACTATTAAATTTACTTTATTACATTAATTAGTAATGAGTACATATAGAGAAATTTCAGTGCTAAACCTGATCAAATAAAACAATAGGTGTTTTGTATAAAATATTGTAGAAATATCAGTCTCAGTCCCAATTCTGTAGTTTGTACTGTACTGTCTCGAGGAGTTTAAATGCATCCTTGTCAATAAAGTTATCTAGTATAAAAAAAGAAATAAATAATATTAATATCATCAAAATTAAACAGAAGAGATTGAAAAAAAGCTTTTAGAACTCATATTTTAATAAATGAAACACTAACTTGGTAAAGTTCTGTAATTTTTATTAACTAACGACTGGATGATTTAAACAGAATAGTCCAAAATATGAAAAATATTATGCGTGGACAACATTTTAATATTTAGGTATATTCTAAAAGATAACATGCAACTTTGTCGATAAAATATTTACCTGTAAAGTTATTCTCAAGAGATGCTAATCCCCACTTGTTCAACATGTTACGTACATACATATTCATCCACATTTTTTACGTATATATTCACTGCCTCAACTACTTCTCGTTATGCTTAACTTTTAGTATTACGTGATGTTACCAATACGTAGTGCTTATACTAATGCTGTTCGTTAGCGTCTGAAGAAGTCCTGACGAGAGAACAAAGAGTGGCACGATATACAAAATATTTTTCTTATCACTACAAAATATATTAGTCGTGTTCGTTAAAATAGTATTAGTTACAACAACCGTTTGTTGTCTCTACAAAATTATATTATTCCTATGTAACAAAATATAGTCAGCAAAATTTATTTTGTCACAACCACAAATGAAATCTCTTATTTGCTACAATACCTTTTTGTATCGAGCACAAATGATATTATAATTTATTACGACCAACATATAATATTATCTTTCAGAACAAATATATCTGAACTAAATTTTATTAATTGTAATAACAAAAAGAAAATGTTTATGTGACATAATATTTTAAAAGTTTTCTATCACAGAACTAAAAATTTCAGTAATTATAACTACAAAATGCCGACAAATGAATTTTTGTTATAAATATCAACACCATTTTTCACCGTGTAGTCGGGTTG
This sequence comes from Poecilus cupreus, assembly GCA_963942605.1. Taxonomy (NCBI): domain Eukaryota; kingdom Metazoa; phylum Arthropoda; class Insecta; order Coleoptera; family Carabidae; genus Poecilus; species Poecilus cupreus. The sequence goes on from OZ012715.1 coordinate 18,850,460, forward strand.
TCGGGTTGTTAATGCACTTTATATCGCGACAGGTTGATGGTGTCAATTAGTCCGCTGTTGTGTTGTGGTGCATGAGAAATTTGCAAAAGTGACAGCTGCTTAATGCCAGCCTAGATACATGTAAACCATGTAAATATGCTCTATATACCGCGGTCGCGGCCGTGGAAAATGTGTCAACAGCGATGTTCCACAATTTTACCCCTGAATTAGAATAGAAAACTTGTCACACTTATTGCTTCAACGTGAATGTGATTCGATGGCTCCACTAGCATCGCTGGAATCGTGATATATGAATAAGTATTTTGCTGCATGTTTGTGTTTTCCTGCGTATCTATTTACTTCATCTTTGTAATGCCGTCTTGTTTTCATATTTAAAATGTTGTTTACTTCCGTAAATATTGGAACGAGTTCCTCAAAAGTTGTCTTTGAAATATATTCTAGAAAATAATACTATGAAGAAGTTTGAACGTGAACGAAGTTGCGTTCTGCGTTTTTATGATTGCATGGCGTTTTATTTATCCAAGTATAGAATCCACTTTGTACCCCACATCCGACATAAGCTGATACCCGACGCTTAAACCGGATATTCTCGTTCTCCTACGCACTGTACTCTCATAATCAACTTGCCTAAACAGACTCTATTTGTTTTTGCCGCTTTTCCTTCTTTTGTCAAGCCACAAACCACATAAACAAAACGAATACTCATCACATGACTCTTCTCCTAATCATACTTCACATCTCTAATATTTCATTCATCATATGTACACACAGTTTCAGTTTTAACCTCAGTATGAGTATAAATTAAAGTAAGTACTTTTGATCTTTATTTTGCATATTGGCCGTAGCAGTATACGGCGGCAAATTTGAATAGCTGTCAGTTACAAATGAGATAAAATCTAAAAATATTATTTTACCTGTACTATAAAAGTTCCTACAATTTTTCATTGTACAATATTATATTGTACAACAAGTGCAGAAAGTTATCTTGCGAGTTGTGAGAGTTTTAGCACGAAACGAAGCCGAGTGCTGAAATCACACTAGTGTGAAATAGGAAATTCTGCACGAGTTGCACACTATACTTTTTCTAAGATCACCTGTCAGCTGTGGGATTCGAACTGAGGATCTCACTATCCACAGTTCAATACGTTACTACGGAGCTATTACCCCAATGAACTGAATGTATTAATTTGATATTCTAAGGCAAGAAATGTTAGGGACAAAAGTTCCAGTTAAGTAAGATTTCATGAGAAACAACGCAAAAAACGCGATTGTGAACTCTAACCTTGTACAGTTACTCGTTTTTATTTTCCCTGCCAAACAAAACAATAATTGCGCGCATTTACGAAAACATCCTGGAATGATAAGTCACGGCCGCAGATGAAAGAACGAAACATTCAATTCTCAACTGCATTTCATGTTCAGCATCAAACTCTGCAATGCTGTGTTCTGTGTTGTGTTCACTTCTCGAGCTCCGTCGCTGGCGCGGAGTGAAAGTTGCAGGTTTCTTTGTTGCTGGCGCGAGTTTAGCATGTGTATGCTGACATTGTATACCTGAGTTCTGATCTCGGCGAGGCTGCAGAAACTAGGACAGGGACGTATTGGATCGTAAACTGTGCAGAGGGCAATACAAACGAGATTGACACTGTAGCACCTTCTTCACTTATTAATTATCCGAAAGTAAATATTAATTAATGTGATACTTAGCAATTAATGTTATTTACGATAGAACCTCAGCCACCTGGCCGCTGTATTGTAAACAAAATAAAATTATGATATACGACGCGTGCATGCATTTAATAAATTAAAAACAATTGTTAATTGTCAATTTAATAAGCTAAATATTTTATGTATGCTCAACTTATAAATTAAGGTACTAAATATTTTATTAGGAGATTAAGCTAATTACCTTAAGATTTATAGTTAATTAATCCCAACAATATATTTATTTGATTATTTTATAGTATGCGAAACAGGAAGTAATCGCAATTATTAAAAGCGGACCTACAGCACATAGTGAAACATCCAACTCAGTAATTTTTTGTTTCAAGCCAGCTTTATATCCGGGAATAGTATACTACAGCCCACCAAAACTCGAATGAATGTAATAAAACCATTAAAAAAATCCTTGAGTTATTAAATTATCATTGTTCGAATGTAAAAAATTAAACCTGGAATAAAATTTTCAATGTCATTTGCAAAAGACATTATCTGCCTATACATATATCTAACAAATTAGAAATTAAGTTGAAAAACCTTCAGAACTCATAGTAAATTAAAAAGACTTTTGGATTAAATTTTGTACAAATATTTTAATAAAATACAACGTTTCGAATTACTAAACGAAACGTTGAATTTTAATAAAAATTTGTACCGAACTTAATCCAAAAGTTTTTATTTTTAATTAGAAATTAATTTTCAGTGTAAAATTAATAGAAAAATTAATCTGGAATAAAGCTTCCCGTTAGCATTACTTATCTTCCAATGTACTGGTGTTCAAAAAGTTTCGGGACCGTGAAATATCTCGAGAAATACACATCGAATCAACTAACAGAAAAACACGTGTTTAAAATTTTTCAAAAACCTATCTTATGCCACCAAACACGATCCCCCCACCGCCACCCCCTGGGGGTAGGACGGGGGGCCACTTTGAAATCTGTATTGTGAGGTGAAGAATTTCGTGGTAAAATATCAAAATATTACAGTTAGTCCATCATCCTTGATATCTTTACAAAAAATGAATAACCATTTATAATTTGAATGTTGTTATCAAGTTGAAAGTGGAATAAACTGAATGATGTGCAATTCTATTTTAGGTTGTGTGTTGGCTTACATTAATTGTAATTGACGTGGTTAACGCGTAAGACGGTTACGAGTTGACACAGACTCGTATGTGGTCTGACCTTTTTTACACACACGACATTTCTAATTAACTGTGGCGGAAAATTTCTTTGAATGGCCGACTATCATTAACAATGCTACTTGAAAATTCAACACACTTTGATTAATTTTATTTATGGCATACACGTATGAATTAATATTTTCATTACATTAAGGCAATGTTCTCATTAAAGAAAGCAATTAATTTGTCCTGGAAATGACTTATTTTGTCGACATTCTCTGCTTTTATAATAAATTGTTATTTTAACTACAAAACTTTAAGTAGGCCTATTTACTAACCCGTGACAACGAAGATTCTTTGCTATTTTTTTTTTCAGAAATCCTTCAAATTTAACAACATAATCAGCATCACCACAGTAACGACTCTTCAAATATTTCATGATCCCAATATTTCAGTGATGCGTTGCTGAAAAGATGACCGATATCTTTATAGACTAATTTCCGAAAAAATTGTCGAAACATAGAACATGTTCTACTTGGCCAATAAATTGGCCAATTTATTGGTGAAGAAAAAAATGACTAAAAAGTCGAATTACACACAACAATAAATTGGCAAGACTAAATTGACCAATAAATTGCGTTGTACAGGCATTAGAATATCCAAAAACAGAGCTCGTAATAATAGCCAACATTTAGAATTATTGAACATAATTCTTCCATTTGTTCCGTTTTGTATAAATTAGATAGTACATTGGAATCTATGCACCTTTTAAGGGAATTCAAATCTTCTTCTTGCTTATGTTTTCGTAAACTTTAATTTCTTTAATATATTTTCACTATAGAGATTCTTCAATAAATTGCAAGTACTTTCAGAAGAACTAAACGGGACTTTTGAATTAGGATAATTAATTCAAAACAATTTAATGTGTACCTCTATTATCTCTTTTTTATAAAACCTTTGTCATCATTGGTGGTCACATATTTTCTGTAGCTATTTCATTATATTTTGAAGTAATGAATCATTAGGGACATTTTTGATGTTAACATTATGTTGAGATGTATTTACGCCTTTGTGTAGTAAAATGAGTTTGTCGCTGTCAGTCAACTGAAAATTAATTATATATGTTTATTAAATGTTTGAAACTGCGCTACACAGGTGGATATGATAGTCTGAAGGTTATATGTTATTAGCTACCTACGCGAAAATACCCTGGACTCGTTAATGAATAAAAGTTTTTTTACATTGCGCAAGTAATACTTAGCATAATGATTCATTTATTTATAGACGATATTCTATTGACGAGGAATTAAAAATTATAAGGATATTTGTCAATGTTCTTAATATTTATCACATAATAATAATATTTATGGGGTGAATTGTGAGATTCTTCACAGCCGATAGTTGCCATACTTTTTTTGAAGGTTTTAATGGGGTAAATAGCTCCGTGGTAACGTGTCGGACTGTGGATCGTGAGATCCTCAGTTCGAATCCCACTGCCGACAGTTACAAATTTAAATTTACCCCTGTGGTTCCCCCTCCACTAACATCCTTGGGGGCTATGACTTGACGGCTGGTAACCGCACTTCATACGAAAAAATATATCACCTACCGAGATCTGCGTAAGCAGAGTGCCACACCCGTAATGGGTAAAAGGCGTGATGATATATTTATTTTTATTTTATATTTGGAGGCAAAGGAGTATTTCCTAGGTATAAAATATGCAAAATACTGTTTAAAACGACTGAAAAGAAATTTGAGCATTGGTCGTATAATATGATTGTTATCTTGATCAGATAATCTTGATATATTTACAAGATTTACGGTTTGATCTAGATCTAGATATTTTATTTTTATTGTATGCAATAATACTAATGGACTTTTTTATTTCTAGGTGAGTGTCAATACGCAATTTATCAAAACTACTTTTTCAAAATGGCGTGGAAGGTATTGTAAAAGTCAACTTTGTATTCTGAAACCCAAATAATATCGTTCAAATATTAGATTTTAATGGTAGCATTAGGTATTATTGTTCCTAACAAGAAATTTTGCTAGTTTCGTAGCAACAGTTCCCCTAGGTTTTCTTGTTTTCTTGTTGGGCTAGACGGGATCACTTATCTTATTTGCTAAATAATTAAAGACTAGCATTTATTTTTATTTTAACGACGGGAATTCGTGTCGATAGCAGCCCCTAACTGAACAGGTAATCCCGTGTATCGTGGACGTAGACGACTACTGTAAATATTTTATTAGGGTAGAAATTTTATGGGCCAAAAGGAATAAATTTATTAACACGTCGTCTTCTCTAATTTCAAGAAAGGCGACTTTAGTATTTTATGCGGAATTTGATAGCCTTAGAAACGGTGATCACCAGGGATCTTAAGAATTAGAAGAGTTACGACTTCGGTTAAATTAACTAAAGATGCGTTGCGTGCATTTGGGCGTCATTTCACTTAACTAATTATTTACATACTTAATGCTACTCCTACATATTTGTTTGACACTACTTCATAAGAATTATAATGTTGTCAATAAGCTTACCAGAGGTCGTAGATTCGAATCCCACTGCAGAATGAAGAGCATGGTCGTTTGTGTTCATAAAATTCACAATCATCCACCCATGAGGTGACATATGGTCTAAGTAGTTAGTCCGCTTCCCATCTCTCTTATAAAAAAAGAATTATAATTATTCAGATTTATGTGTTGTACCTGCCTTTTTAACATTTAAAAGCTCTTCTTGATGTTTTGATATCTTTTTCATTAAATTCGTTTAAAAATCTATTTTAAAATAGATTGATAACTCTGTAAGCATTATTTAATATGTAACATTTCATTTTTGATGAAAATTTCTTGTTAGTATTTGTTTTATTGTTATTCTCATTTTGTGTTGGAATACAGCTGGAATACAGCTGAGCTGAGCATCGTCATTTTCTAAATTATTTCGATACTTTAGTAAGGTATTGTGCAAAGTATCAAATAAATAAATAATTATATCGAAATGAATTGAACAAGCGGAGTAAATCCTTTAGCATCGCGTAGTCCCGTATTCAATTTCATTGGCTGACCTCGTTAATTGAACGTTAACATAACGTTATATCCACGCTGAGGGTTACGTTACGTGGTTACGTGCTAGCGCGTTACATTTTACGTTCGTGAGTGCGAGCGGCGAGCGGCGAGCGGCACGGAAACGACGCGAGAACGAGAACGAAACGCCTCTGTGTTAGTTTCGTGTTGTTTTAGCTCTAAACTGGACTAGTTATGGTTATTTGATTATTAGATTTGTAGTTTTGGGAATTCTACTGCGTTATTGGCTTCTCGGAGGTTGCAATCGTAAAATTTATGTATTTACTGATACGACGCGAGTTTATTGTTAATATTAAGCACTAAACATTTCCAAATTATTAATAGACACTAAAGTCGTAAAATCATTCCAAAACGCTACCGGATCTACATATCTGCATCTAACTAATTACTATAAATTTTCAAGATTACCAATTACAAACCAACACAAAAATGCTGTGCACAAAATGGCAAATTAGTCATTCGGCGCCACTGCTTCACAGTAGTTGCCGGGTTACACTACGCTGATGAGTTCCAATGAGAACGAAATGCATCTGTAGTTACCGATTGATTGTATTAGCCGGTCTCTGGGACTTAATAACTTAGTTAGGTATTATTCAGAGATTGAATTTTATGAAACTTAGACAATTTATCTTTATATTTTTTTTAGTCATTTACATTATCTATAACTATTCCTAAAATTATCGTATTAGATATCATAGAAATTTACTAAACATTATAAATTATTAAGATATTTGAGTTTTAAAGATAGCAATTTTGGCGTCAGAGTAATATGTTTCTCTGTTTAATCTTCTCTCACATTCTAAATTCTTATTTCCCATTAAGTCTTTTTAAAACTGTAAATAGTCTTCAATTTAGATAAGTTTTAAAATAATGAAACAAAAGAAATAGTAAAGGACCTCATTTTTGGAAAAATTCACATTTCAAATATAAAAATAATAATTTGATTGTCATTTAGATGACAAAGTTTAATTTTTGAAACTAAATATTTTAAAAGGTTGGAGTAAAGTATTTGCTTTAACATTATTATTATAATTAAATTAAACACTCAAAACTTTTATGATTTGAGTAGATATTAATTTTGACACCTACTCTGCAACAAATTCATTTGTTTTATTATATTAGTATTGATTTTGAGGTACATTTAAATTGTGAAATGAAGACCGCAATCTCGATTGTCATTGGTGGAAAATATAATGAAATGTCAGTTCGCGCGGCAGCCACTACTGACACCTATTAATTAAAACAATTCATGCATTTTAATGAAAATTTCACCTGGAATATATTCAAAAATGTAATTATAATAATTGTGGTTCCAAGTTTAGCTTGTAGCGGAACACCTGTTTAATTTCTGTCATTTTCCCGTTATTTCAGTTCAATGATTTTGTGTGCTATGCTAGTTTGACATACTGCGTTGAATGTACGCCACTACTACTGCTGTAGCGCCTGTTTTGTAGAACGGTTTTACTGTGGTTTACAGCAGATAATTGGTTTTTAATTCGGTATTTTGGTGTTTGTAAATGATTAATTGCGGTCCGTGGGTTCTTTACGTACTATTGTGGTTTAGTTCAGAGCAATTAGTACAAAATTACTAAAAATAGAAATACATTATGTGGTCATTTATTTTTGTTGCTAACCCACGATTTATTTTTCATTACATTTTGAACATAACTTCATTGCTCATTAAATTTTGACCTTAATTCTATAAAGCTATTTAATATTTTACATTTATAATCATTTGTACAGCCCGCTATTTATTTCTATTTAAATTACAACATTCGACAGTGACTAGTAATATTTATAAATATTATAATTAATGTATCTGTATAGGCTATCATAGATTTAATAATATATATGGATGGAGCGATGCCTAAGCTTTTAAAGTAATATGTAATCAACATAAGACAGAGATAATCATATGTAAAATTACGCAGTGGGAGAAGAGCAGCAGCACATTCATGCCACCCGTCACGTGGTATGTATGTGCTGTTTTTCTCCCACGGCGTAATTTTAGATACGACTATCTGTCTCATATGTTGGCATTAAACTATTGTATGTAAAAATTAAGAAAATGTTTCCACAAATTCATGTAGTTTCATTGGGTTGAATTTCTTTTCGTTTTATAGATAATATCCATTTCTTGCTTAATTCCACATTTTTCGGAAAACTGTAATAAATAACCTAAAACATATTTACCTGTCAAATGAAACACCATATTTTGTAGCCCGTGTTGTATAATTATATGCACAGCGGGATTTTACCATATTTGATATATTTTAATGACATAAATAATTGACAAAATTATAAATTTGGGACAAAAGCTCTATCTAAACAATATTCTACTCATACGTCAAATCAAGTTCTTGTTTTCTTGCCACCCGTCACGTGACTTTCATCTCTCTATTTCTATCGCGCTGTGTTGGTTATAGAGTAGACTATCTTTGTCTATACTCCTTCCATACATTTTATTAGATCTATGTTAGCTATGGTACGATTTCGTGAGTATTTTTGGCGTGTTTCATTTGGTTTAGTACAGCCATACATTCGCGTTGAGTGCAGAAGGCAGGAGAGTAGCTAATGCGATTTTGAAGCACGGTGCTTCAGTGCTTCAGTGCTTCTCGGTGCTTCGAGAAACATAATACGCGACTGTAGATTGGATTTTCATTAAATAATACGGTGAGTCGCGCTTCGTCACTCTACGGTTAAAATCACAATTAAAATTGTTTTAAAATGCCATCGGCCATGCCCCCGCTCGTCCCCATCCTCGTGCATCTACTGCTTAATGAACAACTGAATCCTTGCCTGAAATAGTTATGTAAATATTTGGATGAATCATTGATTTTGTTAAGGGTGAAACGTGCCCCTAAAAATGTTTTACTTCGGTTGAGTGCTAAATTAGTATTTCGTATTCACTTTCTACTACAAATTAAATAAAAAATAGTTATTTGTTTAACTAGGCAATACCAGTTTACTACCAAAGCTGTAAATCTGTGTTTGGTGCTGCGACGAATACATTTTTTCTTTTATTATTTATTTAAGCTCTCTCAACTACTGACGTATGTATCGCCTCGGTACCTCGTTTTCGGTGGTATGACAATGGCACGCAGTGTTCGTTGGTATGGGTTTTCGCAACGCGGTCACCTATCCAACTACTGGTCGCGGGCAGTGGTGCTTAACTTGCTTCAACGCTACTTGCCATGACCGTTGCATATTATTTATTAATTCAGTGATTATTTTTAATATATATTTTGAAAGATATAAAATTATGTTGCTATGCGTTTGTTGAACGGTTGCTACACTTTTGTTAAATGGTTACTATACGTTTGTAGAGCGTTTGCCTCGGCAGTAACAACAACAGGCACTAAAATTGCTCTTTCATAGGTAATCGGCAAAAAATATATATTATCAAGCTTTTTACCCCAATTTCCAAAATTTACACATACGGGAAAAGTCCCACGAAATTCCCCGAAAATTTCAATGTGAATAAAAATTAAATTCTTTTTCTTTCCACTCATTGTTAAAATTGTTTTTATAATACTGTGTTTAGTCATAACTTGTGATATACCGAATATCAAATTGCTTGTTAACTTTTAGAATTTCCCGGTCCAAAAAAGCCTAAAGAAATTTCCAGGAATTTTCCCGGGGAAGGATCGAATTCCCGACAGGAATTTTTTGGCGGCACTTCATTTCCCCAAAGTATTACGTCTTTCAGAGGGCGATGGTTGGATCTATTTTTCTATTATTTAAATTTGAGTTTGTATGTATAAATAATGATAAAACTGCAGCAAACAGGATGATATAAAATTTGTAAAATTCTGGGGTAATTTGGTGAACAGTATTTCAGCAGGTGTAAGTAGTGGCACATTGTTCAGCTCACAGAGTCTCAGACTTTGTGCAGAGTTAGCCTCGGTTCTCGGTTCTCGGTTCTCGGTTCTAAACGTGCCTCACTGCCTCCCGCTTCGTAGTTCGTGCTCGCATCTCGTGTAAAGTTTCGCCGTTTCATAAATAAAAAGAGCGGGCACGAAAAACACTGGATCTACACTCTACAGCTCTACACTCCAGTGTGAGCTTTGTCCCTCGCCCCAGCCTGCTCTGCCCAACGTCGATATTTTCGTTTTTCTCGCACGAATTTTTCATGTTAAAAAGTGCTTATAGCACGCTTTGTTTTACTTTATTTCCCGTACTATTGACGAAATTTATTCGCTGGCTCAACGTTTTTTCTTGGGGTCATTAAGGCCAAGTGTTAGGCAGATACTACCGCTGCTTTTAAACAGCTTTTCCGAAAGCAACGCGAATGAAACTAACATAAATAAATTATAGAGTTGTTGCTTCCGTTATGAAAATCAGTATTGAAAGAAAATAATTCAAACAATTATACATAATTAATTCCAATTCCCAAAATAATAATGCGTAAATGAAGGCGTAACTCGTTCTTGTTAGAAAATGACTTATTTACCTTAGGCGTAAAGTCTAAATTATTGATTGCAAGGTAGTAAAGCGAAATCAAGATATGATTCATACATTTAGAACTTTATAATGGCTTCGTACTTCGTCTAATATTGTTTACCATTTCATGAAATGCCAGATTTTATTGCTGCCTGTGGTATTTAAGCACATAATTGCATAGTATTAATGGAAATACTAAATACGTTGCGTAAGTCACATGCGTGTCTCTGTAATTTTATTTCAATAATTATAGGCCATTTTATCAATATTTCATTTTGTTAAGCCGTGTTGTAATGTATCGATTTGAAAAGGATTTCATGGGAGATTAAGATCTTTATATGGATCAGATTATTAATCGCTCGCAACTAATTTATAGATAGAGATCTATTACTGTCATAGTACACATGTTTTCACAGTTGTAATTTTAATATGGATCCGACCTACGCAATATTTACCATGTCTATAGTTTCTAAAATATAACAATTCTAAACTGTGAAAACATTTTTATAAAGGTTGGTGGCATTCGTGTATATTGTAATAGTAGCTGATTAGGTTAGCCTACAGTCTCGGAAACAAGACAGTGGATGTCTACTAGATCAAAGAAGGCTTCTGGAAATCTAGATTTCATAAAATTAGAAGATTTCGGTACCTGTCACATCATTTTTTGATGCGTTGTGGTTAAACTTCGAGGCCTCAAAAAGGACTAGTTTTGCTCTTTTTTCACATTTTCAGTTGTAAAAAGTGTAGTTAGTACCAAATACACTGGTGGGGTGACTTTGCAAGTAGGAAGTAGATATCTTGGGGGACTATCCACTTGTCTGTCCCGATTGCTTGTGCAAGTACTGGTACAAGTACTGTCCTATTGGGTTTACAATAGATTATTCACTGTCTTCCATTTTTTTTTTGTCTTCTATGCCTCTCCCTATGTTTTCCCACTGTATACCCCTTTTCTCTGCAGCTTTCTTACTTCATCCTGTCATTGTTTTCTTGGTCTACCTCTTGTTTTCTTGTTTGTTATTTCAGCTTGATAAACTTTTCTTGTTATCCTATTCTCTGGAATTCGTTTTAAGTAGCCAAACAATCTTAATTGCGCTTCTTCTATTTTGTCTTCTACTGTTTTGACCTTTAGGTATTGTCTGTATGTTTCATTCTTTATTGCATCCTTTATCATTTTATTTTCAATTTTTATCAGGAATCTCATTCCTGTGGCTTCCATCTTTGTCCTTTGCTATTCTGTTGTAGCCCAGGTCCCTGTTCCGTATATTAAAATCGGCATTACTATTTTTTTGTAGATGTCAACTTTTGTGCTCATATGAATCTGATTCTTCCTGCTGTTGTTACTCGTTCACTTGTTTCGTCATCTATTCTTTTATCCCGTGATTCATTGACCCTAAAATTTTACACATTAGAAGTAACATTTTGTACGATTTTGTAGATTCATGTACGTACATATTTAAATTTTGTATAACAATTATAACCTGTTCTGTTTAAAATTCGTGGTTTTACAACTAATAACAAGTAATAAAAACGTTATTGTTATTTGCTAGCGCAAGTGTCTTTCATAAAAATATCCAGACAAATTTCTTTGTAAACTTAGCAGTATCTTACAAACTGCATCTGAGTCATAGTATAAGTATGTGCTAAACAAACGCATTCCAATTTAAATAATCATTTCTGTTTGTAGATATATATTTGCATACTGGATCATTAGATTTGTCAGCACCTTTGCGAGTTTATTTTTAAATAAAACAAGATTAAAATCAATATTTTCCCTCATGGAATAAATAAGGAAAGAAATAATAAAATTATAAAGTCCATATTGTGATCTCGTTGGTATATGTTGTAAAGTTGGAACCGATGTTTTACATCACATTTGTCCCCCGTATTCAATCAAACAGAAACCAATCGACAGTAGAGCGTCCGTTTGACGACATTAGGGCAAAATGACATCGGTAAACGGTCTCGGACCACGCAATCGTAAAGTCGGGCCATAGAGCCATCTTCCTCGTCTGCCGATGGACTACAAGCTCCCCTGTTCAATTATCAAGTGCAGCAAAATTGTGCCAATCTCCCGCACGCTGGGATATGGGACACGACACGAGATGGGTTAAGTAATATTATACATCCGCTCAGGACGACTTTGTTACTTATTTCCTCTGCCAGCTACGGTGCTACGTCTTTTGCAAGATTCACGCTCCTTTCATTCTGATAAGTTCAGAAATAAGCTGTGGATTTGAACAATAATAAAGACATTTGTGTTGAACGTCCATGCATATATAGGTAAAAGTTATTCTAGCCTGTCTGGTGGAAGAAAGGTATCTCACGATCTAACTCTTAACGATATCAAAAGCTGGTCCTCTTTTATTAATGAGCGTTATCCTTTACTGCAAAAATCGGGCGCGTTTCGGGCCAGAATGATGGCTTCATTTATTCACAAAGTCTGCAGCCACCAGCCGCGTCTTTCTAAAGGGTAATTTAAAACAAATACTGTTAGCGTTGGCCTTAATGCCAAGGTAGGAAGGATGAGATAGGCCTGCTCGCTGCTTACTGCTTGCTTCCACAGAAATTGTCCTGGATTGAATCATAAATGTATGTAGATGAAGACAACGAACAGTTTTTCTGTTTGCTAATAGAATGGCAATATTTGACTCATTTCGTATTCAGACATTTAGCGGATAAGTTATTTGTTATGTTAATTTTATTTATTTATTCTTTTTCTTGAGTTTCCTCATATTCTCGATACGGAAGTTCAGAAATCCTTTTTTCCAAAAGTTTTCATAATTTTTCTTTACCTTCCGCATTATTCGCATTATTGTTTATCGTGCGTTTTATTGTTCTTTCTGACTGCTAAAAACCTTCAAGAATTACATATTTATATTTTATGTTCCGTGTATTTCAAATTATTTGCCAAAAATTTCGACATTATATGTATAATTTAAAACTAATCCAAATATGAAGATGATAGTAGTTGTAAAGTTCGTCATTATTTGTCGTGTTACATGTTGCCAAATGTACACCAATATGACAGTATAAGATTTTACAAGGGAATGATGGTAAAAATTTGGAATGAACGATGATCACCGAACTGTTTGACTGATACCATTAAGAGTTATTAAATCTTAGATTTTACTGGAAAATCTTACGATTTACCATAACTCGGGCTTTTACAGTAACATAGATATTGCAGTTTGTTTAAAAAATTGGGATTGTTTAAATTAAGTGCCATTTGGTAGGTAAGTCCGTACGATAAAAATCAATAGGTGCCAGTTTCTTGTAAACAAGGCAAAAAGAAATTCAGAGACAGAATCCACAATTCCCCAGTCGCACGCGCCAGATAATCCAAAACAAGAAAACTTTATCTCGATCTTAAATCAAGAATCAAAATCTGTAGCAGAATCATATTCAGATTATACGCAAAGATGAATACGCAGTAGTCACTGGCCCTTCAAAATAAACTGTGAAATCGAACGACTTCAGTTTATGTATATATATTTTTTTATTTGGTAAAACGGTATCAACTGCTGAGGTTATATGCCGCCTCGGTTCCTCGTTTTCGATGGTGTGACAACGGCACGCGGTGTTCTCTGGTATGGGTTTTCGCAAAACCGTCACCCATCCAACTACTGACCTTGGACAATGCTGCTTATCTCGCTTCCACACTACCACCATCAAATCATTCTGTGGAAGCTTCTAAATATCTGGAATTACTGATCCGAGGGGAATTCCGAATATTTTTAAACGTAATTCTGATTAGAGCATATAAAGGCATAGTATTCCAAACAATTAATGTTTGAAAACAAAGTTTTAGCGCAGTACATCTAGTAGCCATTGGCTTTGTCGGATTTTCACATGTTGGATGCTCGCTTTGGTTAATGCAATAGCAACATGGCAACTATGCATCAGCTTACGCACTAAATTTAATGGGAAAAAATGCCGATATCGCTGCCGAACTAATGGCGAAATCCGTGGCCCATTTCTGGTTTATTTGGGAACATTTTTCATTGTAAATTAGAATGATTAGTTGCATTGATGCGTGACGCGACAATGAATACAATATATTGCAATATTAATGCAAATGTTGCTTGTAATATGCACTCAACATTTTTATTGTGCGTTGAATTAAAATATTCGCTGGTCGTTGATCCGATTACGAATATTACAATAGCAAATGAACATAACAACAACATTACTGCAATTAAACGGGCTGTAATTTTAGAATTTCATGTTTTGACAGTTTAATTCCATTTTTATTTATAATAATTCAAGTTGAATGCTGTTTTATGTCGCGATTCAATGAATTATACCAATTTGTGTTAATGAACAACTACATTATTTTAAGTTTGCTTTTATGTTAATTATTTTAATACTAATTCGAAATCTCCACGATTACATATGTTAAATTTTCATTATATTTTATACTAATCGAAAATCCCTAAAACTTAATGTAATAAGGATATAGCTAAATACGTATTTCGATAACTATATTATCATCATCAGTACACTAATAAATGTGTTTTCTTGAAACAAACATATTTCTCTTAGATGAGATAAATTGATTTGAATAGTGCCAATCCGATTTTGTTTTCATTGAAAACTTTTGTAGGTTTAATAGATATTCTTGTATGAAAATTAATTTAGTTTGGAAGGAACATATCAAAGTATTCAATTGAGACTCATTATAGGGACGAAGTAGTTTTAATTCAAAATGATGTAGTTTTAAATAAAAACGTTTTGTTTGCATACAAAAGGATAACTGAAAATTTTCTTGAAGCAAGAAGTAATTATTATGAGTATAGATGCAATAAGGATGAAATCAAGATTATACAACTTTCAAATCAAGCCAGTGATCGATATTGAATCCAAACTTAATTTATAACAAAACAAAGCAATCAACCATATCACACTAACTAATAATAATAAAAAAGAACTTAAAGCTTAAAACTTGAGTCACCTTATAGCTAATTTCCTAAAAAATAAAACAATTTCTGTTAGATATGGAATTTTTAAATATATTAATACTCTCAACCCTCTGTTGGTTATTAAGGATTAGGGGTTAGATTTAGTTTTTTAGCTTGTTTACAATTTAGCTTCATATTTTGTACTAGATCCGTACACCTTAGGGTAAAAGGGAATACATATAAAAGTTTTGATCGGATATGTCCAATTAAACAAGAATTTCCTCTCCTGTGTCATCGTGCATGATAAAATAAAAGATAGAATATCCATATTATTGGTTAGTGGCCCTCCACTTGACATAAGTGCGATAATGTGTTTGTATCAGTAGATCAATTAGCATTAGTAGACAGCAATCCATCCATATTTACAATTTCCAAATAGGGGGAAATTGCAGCGGTACGATGATATATTTGCTGGAAATTCTAAATTTTTACAAACGATTGCACTGGCACCAGGCAGCACTGCTGTTAGCTGTTGGGTACATTTGCACGAAATGTGAAAATATACCTACCCACTCTGCTCTGCCGAGTATATATTTTCAGTTTGGGTTTGGGGGAAGTATAATGTCGTTTGACTGCTCTTAGAATGAGATTTCTGAGAGGGTTGTTGCAGAAAGAGCGACGGCGAAAAGGGAATATTTTGGCGCATGGAGAATGTTATGCAAGAAAAATGTTCACTGGAATGAATACCGAATGGAAGACTTACGAAAAGATTTCGTACTCTTTCAAACGCAACAGCCACGGATTGACAACTCGTGACGGCTAGACTATCGTTCAATTTTACTTTTCTTGCCACTAATGGGGACCTTCACTAGGGTCACAAAATGACAAATAACTCATATGCATTTTAACTAGACCCAAATTATCGTACTAGCTATAATAGAAGTTTAAAAAATATTTTAATTATTAAGATATTTGAGTTTTAAAGATAGCAATTCTGGCATCATTATGTTTCTCTATCACACACCTCTGCTATTCTAAATTCTTTGTACTTTTATTGAGCTGTCAGATGGTCGAAGTGTCAAATATGTGGCACCTAATTTGAAGATTTTTGTTTTGTTTTGAATTCGTCTTTAATTTGAATGAAGGACCCCATCATACTAAATTAGTTTTGTTTAATATTCCGGAGGCCAAATACATGTGAGGGATTATTTGGAAAATATAGTTGCAGCATCATCGAATGTTTGTTATGTAGGTAGAATCCGATCCAAGATATCACATTTCAGCATAAATCGACAAAACAACGGTCAAATTAAACCAATTCAATAAATTAGCAGGGGTCGATCTCCGATAATAACCTCCTTAGTAGTCCCGAGTCTCATCCCTTAGTGTTGGAGCCTGCAACATTTTACCCTAACGCTAACGAGTTGAATGCTTCTCACCAGATACTCACAGGTACCTTGCACAGCGTGCTCAGTAAGGCCAATTATAATCGCGAATTTTGAACTTTGCCCTACGGATGGCTGTTTATCAATTTCCTTGTTTATAAAATGGCGGTTCTTGCTCTTACTCTCGAGTCTCGAAGCGAACGACCTCAGGCAATGCTTATACGAGGATTCAGAGATTTTAAGATACTTTTTGAATTCGATGTTTTCGACGTAAATTATTTACAACTTGTACCGCGTAATCTAATAACCCAATTAATACCTTTGAAGGTATACTGGGGTATTTAAAAATACATTGTTTTAAAGAGGTTTAACGTGGCGAAAGTTTCCAAAATTTGTCGGCTGTGAGGTTCGAACCGAGGATCTTATGCTCCACAGTCCGATACGTTAGCTCGGAGCTATTTACGCATAATTTTTAAGCGTTAAAATTTGGCAGACGAGTGATGATATTGTAAGTTAATGTGGTAAAGGTGACATGTGTAGGAAAAGCGCTAAAATGAAAGATGTGTACGTAAATAAATGTTTGAGGTACGTGCACTTGACAACATTCACGCGAGAAGTGTCTTTTTTTGAGCCGTTTGATAATTTTATTTTCTTTAGACTTGCGGTGATGGATTAGTTGTACTGGTGTATTTGATAATAGAATATTTTGGTCTGGAAATTGTTGCCAGTTTGTATATAACGTGCGCGGAATATATTATGAGATAAAAAATTTATTACCTAAGTTGTCATTCTGACTGATTGAATTGGACCAGTGAATAGCCGTTTTTATTTCACGAACCATTTTTGTTTGTGGCGCGCGATACAATACGTTTTCGCGTTTTCCACTTTTCTACTTTCCCGAAACAACATTCGTGAAATGCGAGCGCAAATACTTGATCCTATTACTCTTGTGATAAATGATTTATATAATTAACAACCTTATTTATGGTTCCTGAATTGTGAAATAATTTATAACAAAAAGTAAACAGTGCGCTGTGAAATTATTTCCCACATAGTTAATTTCTTCCCTGCAGCACGAAAAAGGAAGCTTGTTTTAATTACATTCTATGACAACAGCCCAAGTGACATAGCTGCAATTGACACATAAATTACAATTTTTGGTTTGTTTTGTTTGTACGTCTGTCTTATTTACATTACGGAACGACTGAATTCAGAATTCCTGCTTTCTACAAACTCCATCACTCGTCACTTAGCGCCACTAAATTGAAACCATGTTTGTGTAGCCCACATTTTTGCTAGTGCCACATTCATTCTCAAATGACTACATAATTATTATTATTGAAATATACCTACATTGTCTGAAACTGCTGTTTCAGTGCACTATTAGAATGTTGCCGGTTTTTAGCGTTGCGCTACGTTTCGCAGGTGCTGTGCACATTGTGCAACGTAACGTACACAGATGGTTCCAACTGCTCGCTGCTAACACGGAGGTTAACGTTAAAGGAACTATGCTATGCATCCGCGAGGAATGTTTTTTACTACCTTCTCGATTCTTGGGGTGAATGAATTTTACACGTACCTTGAATCAAATTTATTCACTTTTCTCTACTTGCACGACAATATGTGGATCTATAATAGGTTCAATGCAAATTATTAAATAAACAAATATAACGGCACTGAACTGCAATGCAGGGAATTGTCAGCTATAATATCCCAAGGACATTGATAATTACGAAATAATTTTATTACAGGAGGGCTGTTACCTTCAAAGAATGTTCTGGAGGTAGTTGTGATAAAATTATGAGTATTTATCAATGGTCTCGGGGTATTCGGTGAGAAATCAAATATTGAATTAACTGTCAACCGACTGTCAATAATTTTTACTTAGCAACATGTACATAATTATGACTTGATTGGTTACTTTTGCACACGTGATCAGAAATATAGGGATTCAATTGGATATTTTTTAACCAAAAAATTGTCAGCTATAATATCCCTAAAACAACGAAATAATTTTATTACAATTACCGAAAGAACTGCTTGGTAACTGCCTGATGCCGAAGGCAGAGGATTGGTATATTTAAGCAACGTTTTTAAGGTATTTATCAATGGCCGAGGAATATTCGATGAGAAATTTTATTATTTTCAATCCCATATCTGCTACTTAGCAACAACAAGTGATAAATTTTCGGGAAAATAATCAGTGTAATTGAAATTTGATTGGTTATTTTCGCACACGTAATTAGAAATACAGAGATTCAATTGGATATTTTAAATTATAGTTGAAGAAAAATCATCACGCCTTAATGGCAGGTATATTTGACACTTAGTTAAAAGTCTGAATAATATGAAAATGTTGTATAAGCCTAGGGCCTACGTCAGTCCTCGTACGTTGCGTTCCCCTATGACGTGCGTCAAACGGGTCTGCTTAACATCCTCTCGATTTCGCCCTCACCGCTACATTCGCGTTACCGCTCCGTTACCGGTTACCGGTATAGCGTATATAGCAGTACAGGTTCGCGACAATAATTCAGACAGACGCCTGGGTTATTGATTTACGGGCGCCGGTGCCAAGTTATAAATGTTTTCCTTGTGCCTCGTGGCGTCGTGTGCTTCGTGCTTCGTGTGCTTCGTGCTCCATACCTCGCAGTTTCACACACGCACACGTACGCACCAGGGAAATAGCAAATAGCATATAATCCTGAGGAGGAACTGATCCTGATACTGCGAAATTTACCACTATTTACACTTTACTAAGAACCTTTTAATAAACCATAACATAGTTATAAATAGCTCCCATGCTTACCATTCGGTTTGTGCAATTTTTAATACACCTTCGGGGTTCTCAAATTGCACTTTCAAATTATCAAGAGATGGCGCTGATCACAATTCACCAAAGGTACATCCCAAATCCATTATGTATGATATGTTATACCGAATGCGTGCTTTAGTATTAGTAGTTTGTGTTTCTATTAACAGCAAAACTGCAGTCATATATTTATACTGGGTGTTTAAAAAATTCCGGGACGGTGAAATATCTCGACAAATACACATCGAATCAAAAAACAAAAAGAGACGTGTTTAATATTTTTCAACAATTTATGTTATCAAGCACAATACACCATCGCCATTCGGATAATACATACGGCTAGGTTTTGTATGAAATAAAATAAATAAAAAATAAATATATCATCACGCCTTTTACCCATTATGGGTGTGGCACTCTGCTTATGCAGATCTCGGTAAGTGATATATTTTTGCGTATGAAGTGCGGTTACCAGCCGTCTAAGATATTAGTGGAGGAGGAACCACAGGGGTAAATTTAAATTGGTAACTGTCGGCAGTGGGATTCGAACTGAGGATCTCACGATCCACAGTCCGACACATTACCACGGAACTATTTACCCCTCTTTTGTATGAAACTTTTTCCAATTCGTGATAAATGGCGATGTTATCAGAAAAATAATTATTGTCATGTTTCCCCTTTAAGATATCAAAATGGCCCCAGGGGGTGGCAATAGGGAATCGTGAAAGTTTTTTTAAAAATATTAAACATGTGTTTTTTAAAATTTTGTCGGTTTAATTTTTTGTTAAAAAGTTTTTATAAAAAAACGCTTTAATAAATTGCTGTCAATCACTTTAACTGTAACTATGGTATAATGATACATTCCTAAATATAGTAATAAAAAATCTTCCGTCTTCCGGTATTATGTATGTAATGCATATAAAGTATACGAGGTGAATTTGGAGGGGTCCAATCTGAAAACAGATCCAGATGTCATCAATTTCGTTTTTCGTATACCTATCCAAGTTGTAAATATTATGATAGGCAGTATTTCTTTTGCGATGGTGCAGTGGCAGTGGTGGTTCTGCTTAGTCAAATATTTACAGCGGATAAAGATGGCTATGCATTACAGATGATATAGCATGGCTAGGCTATGCTGCTGGCTTCGTGAAAACTTAATCGATAATTCCGTTCGGATCACGCGAAACGCGAAATATTGCACTATAAGCCACTTCTTTATTGCAGTTTTTTCGCAAGTACTAACTTACCTTTAATTATGTCACCTAAGCTATAAAGGAATGTCCTCAAAGACTGGAATTTATATCTGATATTAAGTTGAAATATGACAATTACACTCTTCTTTATATTATCCTCGAAATAGGATGTTTCATATTGGATGTAAAAACAATATATCACGTAATTTTGTGAAATTATGAAGAGCAATGTTAAGAATGTCTGGAATTTCTAGAGAAAATGTGAAATTATTTAAATATTTTCGCTGGTGTAGCATCGTAAGGTTTATAACATTTTTAATGAATAAAATACCTTCTGTATTTCATAAATTAAAAATAGAAGTATGATAAAATTACTTTCATATTAACTCTGCTCGCAAAATAAAACATTATCACTGCAGCGTGCTGAAATCTACAATACATACATCTTTCATTCGCATAACATATCTTATGCCTATGTCACACCATATGATTTTTATCATACGTGAGAATTTTTATGTAAGTGGGAAATTGTACAAATGCTGTTAAATCTATATGACAAAAATCATATGAAACTATTTTCTTATTCGTCTTACTGTTTTGTCATTTCTGACCTAGTTTGAAAGTTAGTGTTTATTGGTTATATTTATTTTTTGAAATGAGTTCTACTACTGAGGACATCATTGTCCAAAGTGCAATATGTACTATTCTAAATAAAAAAGAAGACAAAAAAATAAATGTATTAGATCATTTTGAACGAAATGATGGAGAAATGGACAAAAAATATAACTACAAAAACAAAAATTTTAACTATACACTAAAAACATGAATAAACAAACAAAAAATACAAAGACTTCTAAAACCCTAAATTATAATAAATATAAGAATAATATAAAATAATAAATACTCCAAACAAACACAAGTCATATCTTTCAATCATACTTCCAAACGAGACAAGAACAATAAACTAGAACAAAAGAGTGAAGATAAATTCGGACTGAAGTGAAATGAGCTGCAAATCGTTTCAAATAATTTGTCATATTAAATGACGGTGTCATAATTTTCGTTTGATTTTTTAGGATGCGTTCAGCTTCGTATAACACGTATGACAAAAATCATTATATTCCATACGTTACCAGCAAGCTATTTGCTATCACAATCAAATCACAACCAACAAAAAAACTGTGCCCATGTTTTGCAATCGCAAATTGCTTCCTGTTGTACAGGGTATCAAATAAACATATAAATTAATTTGTCAGATTATATTACTATAAATCTTAAGGTACTTAATTCAATATCCTAATAAAACTTTAGTGCCTAAATTTATAGATTAAACAAGCATAAAATATCAAGCGCCTGCCCCATTGTTTTCATTTTGCACAATGATTCATTGTCGCCTTTTTGTTTACTCGATACTTACCACGCGGCTACAGCACCAATACTAAGCCTAAAAAATATCAAGTTACTCAATGGAACAATGAATAATAAATCTACTTACCTGTTTATATTTGATAAATATATGATCTAAATAGCCGGATTGTTTTGGTAGACGACAGAGCGTGTACTGTGTCCCAAATAGCATTCTCACGATCTCGCTCCATGTGAATGCGAATGTGATCGCCTAGCGCCTAGCGCCTAGCGTGTAGCGTGCTACCCCTAGGACGTTGGCCCATCGATAAGCCAGCGAACAGCGAATTTACAATCAATTTGTTATATTTAGACGTACATTACGATTTTCCGTCTCGACTGAAGTTGACTCCGGGCGAAATTACTCCAGACGACCAGACCCAAGGTTTTGTGGGAACATGAACGCAGCAGCTAATTGTGGAATAAATCATGCGATGAGAAATTCGCAAAACCAAAACTACGACAACCTTCAAATGGTTCGACTTGCATCGTAATCTACAAGCCACCTGTGCGCTAATTAAAAATTACTTCCTGGTGATCAAAGAATTAAATAAACAAATTGGCAGATTATATTACTATAAATCTTAAGGTAATTAGCTCAATCTCCTAATAAAATTTTTAGTGCCCAAATTAATAGGTTAATCAAACATGAAATATGTGGCATATTAAAATTAGCAATTAACAATTGTAGACCAGGTGTGCAATGATTTCATTGTTGTTGTTTTGGTTTACGTTTTGTTTTGAAAAGCCACACGAAGCCATCAAACTTGTAAACGTGTGATTATAATTAAACGAAATTTTTATTTTTTTTATGAAGTAGCATTGCTGTTTACTTTCAATAAGGATTGTGTAAAATGCATTGATGTAACTAGTCCTTTAAGTTTTTAACTCCTATTCATACGTATTTTAGAAAATTTATTATATATGAGAATCTTTTACAAAAAAGTTTTTTGTTTAAAAAATAAATGAAAAATATTTTATCAAATTTTTGTCGTTTTAACATTCGTACTGATTTACCTAGTTACCTGATAGATGCTGTAGCAATTGTTAGATTCAATGTTTGCCAATTTTACATTTCTTTTAAGTAGCTGCAGTGGTTTAGAGCGTTTTGGATCATTATTTAATAGTATTATAAAAACAATTTTAACAATGAGTGGATAGAGAAATAATTTAATTTTTTTCACATTTGAAATTCCTTGGAAATTTCCTGTTTATCATCGCTACTTTTCCGAATACCCTGTATTTATAGATATCTTAGGGATTAGATAAAAGATTGCTGATATTTATTTGTTTAAAACATTTTTCATTCATGATTCCATCAAAATGAACACCCACTTAGTTTTCATCGTTCCTAAATGGATAAATAAACAAAGTCCTCTTCATCGAGATAAACTTCTCTTTATAAACACAAGCCAACAAACAAGGAATCTTGCGCACGGAACGAAACATTACGCAGACTCCATCAGTTTATTATAGGAATGTATACAGAGTGTTTCAAGATTCACGGCCGTTACCTACATAAATAAGCAGGGACATGAATGATGAAAAACTCACCGCCCGGCCTGCTAGTCCTGGTGTTGACTAAGTGTATTTCATTAAAGAAACTTTCAAATGTATTTAGAGGACAAGTAGTCCCCGCCCAAGAAATGGAAGTAACGATTTTGTAAACGTCTATCAAAATTTAAAATTGATATTAGGTGTTAAAGAATCAATTAATCAATTTATAGAATCGATTAATTTAAATCGAATCTAAATGTCAGTCGTGCAACCGGTTTTTAACTACAAAAATATTGTTTCAAAATACATTATGTGGTCAATAAAATCAGAAACTAATATCAAATTAATTTCGGTGTAAATTTAGTGGCGAAATGTGCAAAGCTGGGCTAGTTCTGGTTCTGCTAATCTAGATTCCATCTCAAATGTGCAGTCAACAGCCATAGAGCAATAATGATTTATATACTGCAACGAAATGGCATTTATATCGTGCTAAATTGACTTATTGTTATTTGATATAGTTTCATTGTCATGGAACATTCGAATTATGTATATTCTATACCTTATCCGAGTGTTCTATTATCAATTCAACAATTATTCTATATACAACCATTTTGTTACTTTAATTTATTCTTACTCGTGAAAAGTTGAGCAACTTTGTGTATCTATACAATGGGGTTCTTCACTAGAGTTACAAAATGGCAAATAAATTATTTTATTATAACTAGACCAAAAACATTGTACTAGATGAAATATAAAATAGTATTTTGTATAACTAGTGTGAAATACCCTTTCAGCACGAGTTATACAAGATAATTTTCCGATGACCACAATTAAGTAAATAAACAACATCATTGCTTTCGGAATTCACCAAAAATTTTGTTAAAATCTGATAAATCAAGGACTACCTTCTGAATTCGTGTAAATTCAGCAAATTATCTGTATCTGTCAAACTTTTAAATACAAATTTTTAGGTTAGTTCGCTCAACAACAACATACGCCAATACTGACGTCACAGATATTAAAAAAAATTATTGTAGCTTAATGAATAGCAATAGACATTTTAAAATTGCAGATACTTTTCAATTTAGACAAAGTTTCATAAATAACAAATGATGAGGGAGCTCATCTGGTAGCTGCGTAATATGTTGGTGAAAAGCGCAAGTAAAATCATAGAAGCGCCTGGAAAACAGAAGGCAGAGGAGGTAGTGAAGGAAGCTGATAAACAGCAGCTTAAGACGTAAGACAGTGCGGAAAAAACCCTGACTGTAGCTCTGTAGCCTCTGCAGGTCCCGAGAACACTTCCAGCACTCTCTGCTGATGCTGATGCTTATTCGCGTTTCGCAGTCTCGCTGTTTTTGCGAAGCTGAAGCTGACTAATCTCGTTTGATGTGAAAACGGGTAGCGATTAATAGCAAGTATAAAAGACGTAATTGCTAAGGAATTAAAGACAAAGACTTTGAAACTGAATTGCCTTTGAGTAAATTGCGAAACACGTGCAAAATCGTTTGAACCGTGTGTGTGCGTCTGTCTGCTACAGATGCGTTTCTTGCGAGACTTACTTATTTTATTACCTCAGAAATATTAATTAATATGTGTTATTAATTAAACCGTGCACAAAGTTACCCCACATAGCTCGGAACGAAATCATT
Source organism: Poecilus cupreus (assembly GCA_963942605.1). Taxonomy (NCBI): domain Eukaryota; kingdom Metazoa; phylum Arthropoda; class Insecta; order Coleoptera; family Carabidae; genus Poecilus; species Poecilus cupreus. Next base: position 18,875,655 of record OZ012715.1, read on the forward strand.
GCAACCTCTTCTTCGGATATTTTACAACATCTTATTATTTAATCCTCGGAAGAAAAAAAATAAATTCTAATAAAAAGTTTTGATGTTCTGTGGTTTTATAATGTCAGAAACATAAGCTTTTCAAAAAATAAAATATATATTTATTTAAATATTTATTCACAAAAAAAAAATATAAAAAACTAAATTTGAACTCTACAAATAATAATTATCTACACAATTGTACCATAGAATTTTTTCAGCATATAAAATATTTGCATTTATCGCATCTTGACGAAATTTTCCTGTCTGAAGATCTGTTACAAGTTCTGCATCGGTCACGGTTTAGTTGAGTTTGTCTTTCTTCAACATTGAAATATTTACTGAAACTAGTGAGACAATGGAAGCAAAAAAAAATTTAGGTTATACAACAAAAAAAGTTCATTAAAAAAAATTATCGAATACACAGTAAAAAATTTATAGTCAAAATTGACAAAATTATAATAAAATTTTTAGTCCCAGACGATCCACCGTTAATTTTTGTTAATTTAACAAATTTCATATTTTTTAGCAAGTAATAAATTATTTTTGCGTATTTCGTAACTAAATATATTTGTGAATATAATAATTATTAACATTTATTATTATGTACATTCGATTGAATATTTTACTAATTATATTGAAGCAGAACAATAAATTATAATTATTATAACAAATTAAGTTTTACAAAGGATAAAAACTTTCTTTAACAATTTCAAAGTGATAAATTTACTTTATTGACAAGTCTATTTGTTAAATTTTATAAATTCAGCAAATATATAAAAACAACAATTTATTTGTTCAAATTGATAATTTAACACAATATATTTGTTAATATTCACTAAAAATTCTTAAAAATTGCAAAATTAACAAATCGCAAATCAAATTTTTACTGTGCATAGATGACAACTATTTCCAGAGTTATAAAAAAAAACCTGGGATAATAGTTGGATGGGAGACTGTTTTGCGAAAACCCATACCAGAAAACATTTCGTACCGTTGAAACACTATCGAAAACGAGGAACCGAGGCGGCATATAACCTGAGCAGTTTTTTAGCAGCAAAATTTGGATGGGATAGTCCTTTAATGAAATGAGTTCAGAGAGCTTTGTTTCCAAATTGTGTATACGGGAATAAGAATAATTATGAAGTAAATATAAAAAGAAAGAACCTGAAAAAGATTTTAAGGCAACTTCAAAGCTGTTTTCGCTGGCGTATCATTGTTAAGGAAACGTAGCCATAAAAATGCTATATGCCGTCAGCCACTCAGCAGCATTTCACGTATGAAGATATATACATATACCCACACAGACGCAAAAACAAAAATACATAAACCGTATTTTCCCGGTTGAAACAAACTCACAAACAGTGAGCGTATGTACGGCAGCAGCAACGTACGGCGCACGAGAATACTTCACTCACTGCATCCGCTTCCGCTGAGAGACCAGCGATTTTTCCCGCAAAACAAAAAAGAAACAATTATATCTCAATTACCGGTAATTATTTACCGGTAGCGCGATATGACGCTTCGGGCAATCTGCTCTGTTCTGTTTGGCATTGGCAACCTCGCAGCCTCGCAATGGCAATGGCAACGTCGCAACAACTGTTGCCAAGCGCTATATTTCATTTCAAGATAGTCTCCCCGAAACGGCAATGTATTCGTTCAATATTACGACGAGTTATACGGTTATTTATCAAAGTGTGTTCAATTTAACTGTTCTTACGAATTGACATTGAGACATTCTTACTACTTACTTCGTAACTCGAATTTGGCAATTAAGTTAGGTGACAGCACGGTTTTATGACAAACAAAACCTACTTTGTTTGAATCTTTCAATCTTGCATTTAATTGTTTCTACTTTTAATCTTCATTTCACGGTTGAATTCTCGCGGATGCTGGGTGCCAACGAAATTTACATCAAAGTACTGCTGCTCGTTTTCTTCTACAATTTTCTATCAATTCTCAAAAGTTTCACAATGCAATGAGGCAATGAGCGGATGTCTTCTTCATATTTAAGTAGTCTCTTAAAATAAACGCGCTCCGTGAAAAATACTAGGGAAAATTAATCGGCTTTCGTATGAACGCATGGTGCATTAAATTTTCAGCTTCATAAGACTTACCTTTGACGTATTTTCCTTCAGGAGATCAGTCTGTTTGACAAGCAAGAATAAGTAATTATTGTTTCTCGGCACAGACAAACAGTAGCAGCCAGCGATGCGTGCCAACGTGCCAAGCAGACTCAGATTAGGAATCTTCACCGTTCACCACGGTAGCCTTCGCCTGGTTACTTGGCTGGTTTACTGCCATCATTTCACCATTCCACCGGCCGCGTTGAAAATCTGACATAATTAATAGTTTTAGGTTAGGGACGATGCAAACTAAGTTAGTGTCCAGTCAACCCGCCAAATATCCCCAGCCTCTGACCTGTCAAACCGACGAAACATGACCTCTCATCACGAAAATGCTCCCCCCACTGCATCGGGGTTAATTGCATTATTGCACGATTTAACAATCATTATTGATATAAGAATTCAATTAATAATGTTTATTTATAAATGTTGCTTAAATATATATATATAAATTTCTTGAGTATTTTGAAGGAGAATCTACTAAAAAACTGTGAGTGTAAAGTTTGGATTGCGGGAAGAATGGGCGGATGGGGTAAATATATTGAATTAGCAATTGCTATTTACATCAAAGATTAACGAACTCCCCATTAAATAACTTATTAAGAAATAATTGAAGTTCAACAAGCTATTTCAATTTGAAGCTCTAGAGCAGCAACGGCCGTATTAAGCTTTGCGCCAACTTTTAACACGCTAAGTTAATAAAACTTAAGTAACTTATCGACATTTTTAAATTATGTGAAGTCTCAAATAAATTATCTGTCGGCAATTTATATAAGTTACCGACGCATTATCGATAACTTCTTTAAGTTGTTTATCGGGAACTTCGCTGCCATCACTATTTTACACCCAAAGTAGCAACTATTTAAACTTCCAGTGAAGAACGAGCAACTCTTTGCTCTTAAACCTTTCTTTCTAAATCTTTAATGTTTGCAGAACTATCCATTTTATTTTGTTTGTGCTGCTCCTATACTTATAAACATCAGAAAATTCCATACGACCCCAACATAATAATTGTCTGGTTTTTAGGAAGTCTAATATTGGTTTGCATTGTATTTGTTCTGTTGTTGTTTCATTTCTTAGAATTTTAGTTTAATTAATTAAGAAAACAGCTATACAAATTCGGGTAAATAGCTTCGTTGTAATGCATCGGACTGTGGATCATAAGATCCTCAGTTCGAGGAAAATTTTCGCCCAATAAAATTACTCTCCTCCATTATTTGGGGGCTGGTGTCATCATAATATCGATATCTGCTTTGAGCAGAGTATCACATCCAAAAATGGGTAAATGGTATAATGTAATTTATTTTTCCGATGACCGCTACGAAAAGTGCATAAATTTACACCATTAACTATTACAGAAAGTTGGGCATTGCATATCAATAGCAATACTGCGTGATATGAAAGCTCGTTAGTCAATCAGATTCGTCCGAAACTGTGTGATATGGTTTTATCATACGCTGCGATAACTGAGCGAACTAACCTAAAAATTAGTATTTAAAAGTTTGATAGTTGCAGATAATTTGCTGAATTTACACGAATTAAGAAGATTGGACCCTGATTTATCAGATTTTAATATAATTTTTGGTAAATTCTTATAGCAATGATATTAACATAATCTGTTTTAATATTTTTGTAAATTTTATATATTTTTTTTAATTAATTGTGGTCGTCGGAAAAGTATCGTGTAAAACACGCGCTGAAAAAGTGCTGAAATATCTAACTTTCAGCACTAGTTATACAATATACTATATTTATATTTTATTTAATTTCTGTGGTCTTATGAATCTATCAGCTCATTTCTGATTAATATTGCTTAAGCACAGTGAAAAAAGCTACTGTCGGAAAATAAAAATATTTATTTGAAATTGACGCAAAGGGTTGGTTTGAAGCTCCAAGGGTTAACACAAAAATATGTGCTTATGTGCAAAAATGAAGCACCCAGCACGAAAGCGCGTTTATTATTTCAAAATACAAGAGTGAATATTTCCGTATTTACATTTATATTTCAAATGCCCTTTAATTTATCTGACAGTACATTCGACGCAAAGCAAACACACGTTATTCAGCAACGGACCATGCGAACCGGGAAATGGTAGCGGTCGCGGTAGCACTAACGGCAACGAACTGACCCTGGGACACGGTAGGGTTGCCATGACGAAATGAAAAACGAGAATCCACGTTCGTACGCAAACTTGAATCGGCTGCGTCATTATGAAATTTTCACAAAATAGATCGGCTACTAAAATATTTTGCCGATCTTAACACTTAAATGTTCATTCACAAAATGTAATATATTACATACTGGGTAACGGTAAGGGATCGTGCTCGGTGACATAAGATAGGTTTTTGAAAAATGTTAAACACGTGTTTTTTGTATTTTGATTGGATGTATACCTATTTCTCGAGATATTTTGCCATCACGGAACTTTTTGATCAGTCTATATATAAGATTGGACTATTCTTTGTCATTTATATTTTAATATGCGAACAAATAAATGAGGTATCAAACTATTCTTGACAGGACTGTGTTAAGAAAAAAAAAATGTGTCTGATTTATTTTGCAGCAGCTACAAATTAAAAAAAAATGTACTAGTATAGCTGCCGTAATTGGGAATTATTTCCTGTTGTAGAGAGTAGCAAATAAATAAATAAAAAGCTGTTAACTCGGTGCAAAAAGTGTTTGCAAAAGGAATAAAATAAAAGAGTGTAGCTCCCTCTCATTAATTTGAACGTGTAGTGCATTTTCAGCATGACGTATTGTGACGTATCGTGACGTCACTCGTCGCCTCGTCGGAACAATTCATGACGTGATGACAGAGAACAAACGCAAGTCGAGAACACACGGTTTGTAAATGAAATACCTACACTACACAACTACACTACGAGTGAATCATGGCTCATAGCTCTGGTGCTCTGGATGTCTGGATGTCTGGATCCACGCAATGTCGAATACAGGATGGCTCAGCACAGTGCCTCTCAAAGATTTCAAACTACTACATTCATCGAGAACAGCTAATTAAATAATTTTACTTTCGTTATGTTTCACAAAATCAAACTGTTTTTATTAATATGAAATCACACACAAAAATTAAGAATGATAAATAAAATAGATGTTTAAATATATGTCGAAAGATGCAAATAATAATTATTAAAGATATACCAGCCATTAGTCTAATTGTTTAAATATTCTCACACAATTAATAGCATACTTTCTGTGTATGATTCTTTATTAATAGAAACATAAATAGTTTATGTACTGATTAATTTAGGGCTATAATAAATAAGAACTGTTTATAGAAAAACAAAAGATCTTTAATATTTTGTAAAAACATACATGATGGTCCCATAAAAAAATAAAATTGTATACCATTTCGCGAAATTGGAACACCCGGTAGAATATATGCTGCAGACATGTGGGCATTTGAATTTAATATGTAAGTTTCTTGACTGGGTCCTGTATTAAAATATACTATGATTGAAAAATCCAAACAGGAGGGTAAAAAGAAAAGGGGTAGATCAAAAAAGAGATGATTGGAGGAAGTCGAAAAGGATCTATGGATGATGAGAGTAAAGAAATGGAGAATAAACAAAAATGGAGAGAGATAGTTAAATAGTCAAGATAGTTTACAAAGCCTGTTGAAAAATATTGCGATGATATTTAAAATAATCGCATAAAATAAAAAATACAGAAGATGGACTAACCAGTATGTGCTATTCTAAGGCTAGGTGGAAATTTGTTTTATATAAAAACATATTGCATTATATTCGGGCAGACAATAAAGATATTGTGTGAGGCGAGAGGAACAGCAATGAAAATCAGTTATTTCTCAAAACAAGGATCGCAACATTTTGAGAATCAGAGGCGTGGCATAGAGTAGTGGCTGGAATGCCTCGATTCAAGTGTATACAACTTCTGGAGTTATACCGACGTTGATATTTACTTACCAATGATGGCGGATCAAAGGATGTAGATCTGCTATTCAAATTGCGGAATGCAATACGTGTTTCGCAAAAATACGAGGTGGTATAAATAAATAATAACTGGCAGCAAAGTTTGTATAATGTTAATCAGTTTTATTTCGCAAAGTTTGCGTGGAAATCTATACTTAATTTGCAGTGAAATAATTTAACAATTTCCGGTGATAGGTGTCCAGTAGCTTTTATTTTTTAATTATAGTTGGTAACAATCCAATTTTGAGGTATGTGTCATTCCGAAATAGCATTTCATCATTCGCAGTTCACTCTCTGGTAAAATATGTCACGTTAAATTAAAGTTTAAATCAAAGTTTGAAATTTGCAATTCTGTGTACATAACACAAATTCTGAATCAACATTAATGCCATCTCAAAATAGAATTGCTCAAGATCGGCAAAGAAAAACATAAAATTTATTTCTATTTGCGAATAATTTGCAATTTGCGAGATTGTATTTTTATTAGAATAAAAATATTGTTCAAATTCTGACGTGTAAACATAAATTAACATTTAAATGCCAGTTATAATTTTCTTAAAGAAATATTTATCCATTAAGTGAAGGCATGCTCCGTATTTCAGTACAAATTTAATTTCTGTCTGCGCACCTTAATAATGTTTAGCTAATTAGAATATTATAAATTCTTAAATTATTTTAATCAGTGCTCTGTTGTAGATTCTCTGACGTTTCGTTTTGCCCAGCAACTTTCTTCTTACTTTCAGAGCTATTTGGCTTTTACCCGGTTTTAGTATTTTCTCTGATATTTAGTTGGGAATTCTGCTTATAATATATCTCGGTATAGTAGACTTGTAACTAAAGGCGTAGAAGCTACTAATCGGTACTACTTAACTATAATTTTCACAGGCATTACAACTGATTATGATTATGTGAAACTAAATTTAAATTTTAATCTTATCTTCTTGTACTTACTAAATATGTATGTCCAAGGAAAATCTTAATTGTGATTGATCGTCGCAAATAACTAATTGGTATTTAAGAAACTGATCTTAAATATAAATAATACATATTTTTACAACTGTGTTAGTATTGTCGAATCTTTTGGTTTAACAGTATTTAACAAAATGTAGAGACCATGGTCTGAATGTGAAGAAAAAAGTAGTAATAGTAGTGATGAAGAAGTTGAATCTTCCACTGGAATGCATTTAGTGAAACATAATCGGCCAATTATATGAATATAGCAAGTTGAAAGAAGAAGGAGTCTAATGAATATAATAAAAGAATAAGTGATCTAACTCAAGTGCCGTATAGTACAGTTAAAAAAATAACGACATGTGGTATTTGAAAACGTAGAAAATTAAATGATAGTGGTACAATAAAAAGTTTGTCTGATTTTGAACTAAATTTAATTAGAAAAACAATACGAAAAAAAATTACTAAACGTAGGTACTATAATTGTCATTATATTCGAATAAATTATAACAAATATACTTACAGTTGGGGTTGGACTCGTATAAATAACGATAATTTGAAACTTAATTTCAATGAATAAATTTAATCATCCTCTAATATGTTGCAATATATGTTATTTAGAATATTTAAAAATTTATATAACATTATTACTTGTAAATAATAAATATTCGAAAGCTGAATAAACGGAATACATCGCTTTTTTTACCTGTACTTTTATTTGTTTATTCCTTTGCCAATTCTTTGGTTAATTTTTCGGTTTGGCTCGCAGCATGAGGTAGCTATAATACTTATGAGTCTACTATATAAAGTGTATTTTTTCGCTTCAAATCAATTGAACGTACGTTATTATTTTCTATAGTCCTTGTGTTTCATCCTCTGCAACTTTAGCAGCCATGATTTAGCATCTGGCAAGTGATATGTGGTGTAGTAGTATGTCAATCTCCTTTATCTTCAACTAAACTTGAAGTTAGAGTAATCCGGCTTGTAACGGGGCATTCGGCGCAGGCGTTAGTGTTCGACGTTAGCGCACTTAGTGTAAACCCAGTGTACACTGAACAACATCTGTTCTCCTGTTCGCCGAATGTTTTGTGTAATTAGAGAAAAATTGCACGATTTTATACTGCACTTTGGAGAATATCTCGGTCATATTTTTCTTCTATTGTCTGAGTGGAAGTAATCTTTGTCTTACAGCGAAACTAGCGAGTGTTTCAAGAATTAAAATATCTGGGGATAAAATGAATGAAGTTTCGCCTGTTTATTTACCTTGTGTGATATGTTTGAAGACGGACATTTGTATATCTCTTACTGTTGCAATTATGAAAATACATTCATTTTTTAAAACCTGGAATTTTATATTACTATACCAATTCTGTTCAGATAATAACCAAACTTCATTTCATTACTAATTCTACAGATTATTGGTCCTTGTCCCCTTCAAAATATTTCCCATCCCTATTCGCATACTTTTCCAGCGATGTTTCCATTTCGCGAAGCACTGATTTTAATTTTAGAAATAAGAAAAAATCTTAAGGAGTCAGATCTGGCAAGTTGGTCTGGTTTCTTTTTGCGTTTTTGTTAAAAGGTTTCTAAAGAAGATCGTACATTTCAAAAATCGCTTCTAACACTCAAATATGTTGTAATCAAATAACAAAATCACGAAAACTAGACGAGATATCAACAATCCAAGAACATGTGGTTAAAGAGGAGGTTCTGCGCAACGCTGTGCTACCAACCGTATGTCACAAAATATCTCCGTTGGCGCGTAATTCAAAATGGTCGGTTATTTCTTGAAATTATTTTATATATTATATTTATATAATCATAATTAACATTATTTTAATATTTTGTTTCTTTGTTTCAGGTAAGCTACACTTTTAAACAATTTATCAGCGCCCCATATTCTAAAATACGTTTCATCCAAACGTATATTAAAAATCTGTAAGTACATTTATTATCATATTTCTTTTATACTATTATTAGAATCTTTTATAAAGTAGTGCATTGCTACAACATATAAAAAAAACAGTTGTATGACCAGAACTACAAATATTCGAACCACGAGTGTCGTATGTCACAACTTTCTATGTAGAGAGCTTTAATGGTATAGAATTATTTAAAAAATATTTTTAGTCAATAATATTTTACGCAGCAAAAGTATATGAAAAATATTCCCTGTGCTCACGCACCCCTCACATCATTTCCTTACGTAAGACAAACACCAAAAACGTGACCCATCACCCCGTGATCCTTCCTGCCACCTCCGCCACTGAGATCAACACGCCATCAAGGCATCACGCCATAGACGTGCTACAGTGGAGGGGGCACGCACGCACTGTGACGAAATGATCACGTGACACTGGGGGAGAAGAGTCTTGGCAACGATGTAAGCTAGGTTCTAGGTACATGTCACTGAAGGTATTGGAGCCATCGATGGAACATAATGTAAATTTATAATTGAAGGGGATGCCGGGAGAAATAGGATGCGTCATTTTTTCTCGAACATGCAGACAATTTTTCTCAGGTGGTTCACTTGCCTAAATATTTACCACCTTTTTTGCGAAAGAAAAATTATTAGATATGGCACCATTGGTCGTTAACGACATAACTTCATTTGGGTAACAACACATTTCACGAAAATTCAAATCACGAAAATACATTTCTCGAATACAAAAATGTCGAAAATAACGATGAAGAATTATGCATTTACCAAAGATACAAAAGTCGGATGTTGGAAATATTACAAATATGGAATGTTACAAGTCCTGAAAATACATTTGTCGGATCTCTTGGATAATGAAAACCTCGAAAATACTTTCTTCGAATAATACAAATGTCGAATGTTACAATCTCGAAAATACATTTGTCGAAACCGAACAATACGAAATGCTGTAGTTCCATCTAGTTTTCGACAAATGTATTTTCGAGATTTGTAACATTCGACATTTGTAATATTCGGGAAATGTTTTTTCGAGGTTTGTAATATCCAAGAGATTCGACAATTGCATATTCGAGATTTGTAACATTCGTCATTTGTAATACCACCAACATTCGACATTTGTAATTTCGATAAATGTACAAACTCTGAATTTAATGTTAGACATTTGAATATTCGAGAAATGTACTTTCGTGATTTGTATTTTCGAGAAGTGTTTGTTTTTCCCCTTCATTTGAGTGGTTTAATTTTCTATAACTTTTCTTGTATCAGTTACCATATTTTAGGTAAAATAAATCATTAATTAATTTTCTGATCATTCGTAAATTAAATATGGCGCCAAATACCTGATTGCAACGTTGCCAATTCTTGAGACTACAAATTTTAGGTATAATTTCACATAATGATTGTGGTGACTCACAATTTTTAAAAATATCTCAAACATCAAGAAAACATTCGTTTTCCAAACATGTGTTGCAATGTAAATATATCAAATTTTCTAATCGTTTAGTAGAATTACTGCTAACCTCCATATGCGCAATGCAATTTTCTTCGTTATTTCAGAGATTACCTATGATTTTATGCTACATCAAAATTCTACGAATAATGAATATTACCCCTAATAAATTCTACATTTTGGGCTGTGGCCATCAACGAATCTACCTAACATTTTGTTCTGTAACGAAATACATAACTATCTTCTATGTAAATTCATTGGCGATGTTATAGAATATTAGTAATATCCGCTAATTAACACACGGAGTACCCGATACCGCGTATGTTCGCTCCTATATGTGCATGTACTTCTAGTTAAATACACCACTACGAGACAGATTTAGTTCGCTGTTCACACTTAACTGATAATCCTGCCTATTATTGATCATTATTCGATAGTACTTCACAAAATAATACGCATTTACCTACAACCGCAAGTACGTTTATTGTGGTGTTACATGTATACCAAATATTTACCTTTAGTTTGAACACTTAAATTTCCCTTCATCAGAAATTTGATGTAACAAGCTAAGAAGGGGTAACTCTACTGTCCACGAATTTCAACCATTGCTGACTCTGAACCTTGCCTCAAGAAAAACAAGGCAAAGTTTAAAAGTTGCCAGAAACACGCAATAAAACAATCAGTAAAATCCAAATCCTGACAATCAATTTCCAACGTCAGCGCAAAACCTCACATCGAAAATTCGTAACAACAAATATTCACACTTATCCAATTACTAACGCGATTCTGAAACACAAGATGAAAAATAAATCCGCGAATTGTTCCTCAACATGTCCAAAGGAACAACTAGAAAACGACAAAATGACAATGGTTAAATTTATATTATTAAAATCTGTCAAAAACCCGCATGTCCATTTTGTATAGAAGCAGAAAGATCTCCAGTCAGAAGTATCTTGTCTGATCGCCGCAGTGGATTCGTTGAAAGACGAACGCGTCGATAATAGGATAATTTATTTTTTTGTGAGCGTTTTCTCGGTGAAGTAATTTAGTTCTCAGCGCTTGTGATCTGTCAAAATACGCCAGCGAGATATAGGATCTTGAGAAAGGATTCTGTAATTCTTGCACTTAACGATTTGTTAGGTTTGGTGGTAGCCCTCAACGAGCAGCGAGCTTTCCAACCACTATCCGATATCGTGCCATTTTGTATTACAACTAGAATATATTAAGTTTACGATTTAGTATTATTTAATTAGTAAAGTGGTAGCAGCAGGACTACTGAGGAATATGAGTATTAAATATATTTGCTTTGTCGCTTTTGATATCGTTGAAAACTACTAGAAGATATGTGGCGTTATTTTATTCAGTGACAAAATAGGAAATCGATGAGAATATATTATTTGAAAATGGTTGGTAAAATGTCCGTAAAATTCATCCATGCCACCTTAACCCCTTCAGATATACGACATTTTATTCCAAAATTAACTGCACCAGATAAAAACTGAACTCTCCCATTTTAATATAACATAAAACCTTCTTTGGGTCGCTATCACTGGCTTTGCAAATCTCACGTTATCCGACCTGACGGAGGAATCCTCAAAGATAAATAAATTTGATGTCCTGTAGCCTGGTGGCCTGGTATTGGTTTCCCTCCGTTTAGGACTTTCCCATCTCGGACAGTCAAATCGACTGGACATGTTCCCAGATGTAAATTCATAATTAATTAGTTTTTATTTAGTGGAATCTAAACCACTTGGTCGTAGTTGAGTTTGTGGTAGTAAATTGAAGTGAGTGCGATTAAAACCCGCGAGGTCTGGCGTCTTGGAGTCCTAGATGGGAAAGACCGAGCGGGGAGCTCTTTTCTCATCCCGGGCGTCGTTGGCACGCATAGGTGGCGCCCAGTCGATCGGAATGACACCGGGTCGCTCGCCGTTCGTCGCTCGTCGCTCGTCGCTTCCGTGTTTGCCGCGAGTTCCGGCTCGTGGCTGTGACGTCACATCCGCCCGACCGCCCGACTCCGGGAATGCAACGTCTAACGATCACAATGAAACTTTCAATTGGGGTGAATTAAAATTTGTAATGTGAAATTGATGGTTGTTCGAATTTAGAGCAGTAATTTTGCTGGAGATATTGGTCGTGATATAATTCACCTATTATGACCGTGTCGCACTATATTCCCATTCTACGAAAAACGAGAAATTAGAGCGCGTTCTTATTGGCGCATCAAAATAATGTGCACCAAAATTAAAAACCCACTTTTGATATTCATACACTCGGTTCGTTCAAACTAACAACTGTTGCTGCATTGCACGTACACATCAACAATTTGCTACTAAATTTTAAATTAGTAAATACTGTATAATAATTCCAAAATACAGTCCCAGAATTTACCGAACTATTCGGTAAGCTGAGGATATAAGATGCAGTTTCTGAAAATGTCATAACAGTTAAGAAACTAACACGATTTTGTTTATGGAATTTTATCAAAATTGAAGACTATCTGCAAACAAGAATCTTCAATGTAGGTGCCAACTATTCGCCACCTTGACAGTTTCTTGGTTTTGTTTATGCGTTCATACCCAGCCAGCGTAAAGGCCTAAAAATTGGTCATTTTTGCTGTTTTTTCATATTTCATCTATTGGACTACACTATTCACGTTCATACATAATTTACTCCTTGGACCGTAAGCTTTAAGTATAGTATATGGGGATCATCTTTCGATAATAACAAAGCACAGTTTTTGCCCACTAAAAGTATCGACTTTTTAGCTTAAATCGATGATACACTTATTATAATGATAAAAGGGTTACAATTTTGTAATTGTAGTGTAAGACCCTATTAGAGGTATTTGCAAAACGTTTGCTAAATTTTAGAAAATGCATCTTATATCCTTGCTTTTTGTATAGATGTGCTTTACGGAAATATCCTCATTCTTCTTAATTAATTCAGGAAGCATTACGTAAAATATGTTTTTACTTCACAATTATGCAAATGCTTGAACAATACCTTTTATCGAGTTTCACAATTTCGAACATCTGAAATAGCTCCATTATATTCAGGAGCAAACGAACCTTTGAGATATCATCTATCTTGAAATCACATCTTAGATTTGTTTACGCAAATAAAGAGGCGTCACGTTTTGCACTTTGTACATTCCGATCAAAATAATACTGTGTTCAAATGAATTTTGTTCGTATTTTGACAGCCCGAACTTGATTGTCTAGAATATATTTTTAGTTTTGCTAGTTGCATGGTGGTACAAACGACACGTCAATGTCGCGTTCGGTTATGGCTCGGTGCTTAGTTGTGTAGGGATCATGTTCGCTTGTGTTATGTGATACTTCCTTGTGTCGGTTCTATGCCTTGTTGAGATCGCTCTGTTCTCTACTCACTCGGTGTTGCTCTACGAAGTCATTTATATTTCTTGTTGCAAAGTGAGGTTATGTTGACTGGAGTGTCGATGCAAGATCGATTACTGTTAAGGAAATAATTATGTTGTCATGTTATGGCGAAAACAGTGTTGTACCTAATTTGATGGTTATTTGTTCATGATCGAATTATGTTTATGCAAAAAACGAGGATTAAATACTTGCGGGAAATGTAAACAAAAAGTCGAATTTCACCTATACTCCATTTGAGAATGAGAGAACGAAATAAATCAGTCTGCTAGAGATGGGGATTCTTCACTATTTTTTCATGAAAGTGAAACAGTGGAAGGTTGACGCTATGCGTGTGGCAGAGCTGCCACCTCTGGGATGCGTAAATTCAATGTGTAATGTTGGCGTGCATGAAGTTTATATCGCAGCTGTAGAGATACTCGTATATTTTTGAAATGTGATATGCGGATAAAGTTGATCATTTCGCAGAACATAGTGAATGATAAAATTGTTCATTTGGGCAATTACAGTGTCAATAGTAATGCGGCATAATATTTCATCGCATTCGCATTTAATACGGTGGCATCGGGCATCGGGCACCGGTAAATAATGCCGTGTAACAAATGAAATATCCAGTATTAGCGGCATTACGTGTAAATCGCAGAACAATGCAACAGTGCACATGTACGACAAAGCAGAGGCAGAGGAATGAAAATTCTGTTTGAATCAATAGAATAATGAAATGTTTTGCGTTCAATCCGTACACAAATCAAACTGTATCCCGACTCAAACAGACCTATACCTATTTGAATATTACATGAAGTAAGCATTCTGCATTCGCCATTCTACCGATTCGACATTCGACACTTTACTCAGAACCGTATCTAGTTTTATACATTTTTCACCACTTTTCCTCAACTGTTTTATGCTTTATATTCTTATTTAATTTTTTTACTTCTCGTCACATACTTGCAAGGGAGGTATAGGAATCGTGCTAATAATTCGGTAATAAGTTTTCAGTGGATGAGTCCCTAAAATAAGATTTTATTAGTTTCGCGATGATGTCTGTGTGTGTATGTGTCTGTCCGCCGATCTGTCGTGCTGAAATTTTTTATGTATAGTATATATCAATTGTACCACCTTGAAAAGAGCTGATTAGTTATTGGGATAAATTCCTACGACTAATTTTTAACCAATCATGGTGCACTTGAAAATTCAACCAATGGGAACCGTATTATACTGATAAAATCTCGTTACCCCAATAAAACCCCGTTACCCTGATAAAACCCCGTTACCCTGATAAAATCCCGCTACCAAGTAAACAAACATCAGTTGTTACTGTCAATATGACAGTTAATTAATATTTCAAGGAATTTATCTCATCAAATTTCATACGACCTCTCTGATTTTCTCAGATAAATTTGTATTTTTATGCACTCAGTTTTTGGCTTTTAAGCAAAATCACTCAAGCAAACTGGCATTAGGTAAAACCCCTCCTCCTTCGGAGTCTGGAATTATCATGCAGTTTTCTTTAAAAAATTCATGCAAAATAAAAATTTATCGATAAAATCAGAAGGTCTTGTGATATTACCCCGTTAATCCAATAACCGGAATACTTGAAGTCCTATCAAGTTATTTTGAAATATCTCAGTAAATTATGCTTTAATGACAAGTTTTGTTATTAGACTAATGTTTCAAATATTATTATCTACAATTATATTTTGACTTTTACGTTTAAATTTGCTAATCTATGGTTTTTGAAAAAAAAAGTTTGACATTTTTTTTGCAATGTGTCATAATTGAAAACTAAATTATTTGAAGGGATGAGCGTTTCCAGATAGTGGTTGTTCGTGTTCCTACATTGTTTGATAAGAAATCTATAGCGGGAGGTATTGTGTTTGAACCCCCCTCTCCTCCCCACCCCCTACAGTAGCACAATTGCTCGTAAACGATAATTCTACAATAATTTTATTGTAGATACGGCGCTGGTCCCAGCTTTCGGTTTCGCCTTTCGCGTTCGCATTCGCGTTCGGATATTGAAATGTAGTTTCCTGTGGCAATTCTCGAGAGTGCACAGTGCACACTTGCACACTTACAACCTGCAGAACGCAGTGCAACCACCAGAAACCTGAACCTGAATCCACCAGGGATTTTTCCACCAACTTTAACTCGAACTGATTTTAATAACCACAACTGCACACACTGTTCACTGTTCGGCCGTGCGCCAATTCCAAATTCATTTGTTCGGGAAAGAATCACTGCTTTTCAATTTCCCAATAAAATATTCAACTGTTAATATGACGGCGAGCGTTCGGTTCAAAATGCTTCCTTTTGTATTCAAATAACAGCAATTTTTACCGAATATGAATTGAAACACAGTTATATCTAAAATGTTGCAGTTTAACCCTTAACTGGTATAGTGATTTTTTTATTACGTAACTGGTATAGTGGGGCCTTTATTGACCTCACTGCAAAATGTAGGTATAAAATCTGGTTTCATTCAAAATTAACTCAGCTCTTCATATTTTCATGAAACTTATTAAATTCCAATTTTAGTTTACATATCTTGTCTCGCTCTTGAGATATTGCGCTCACGGACATCCATCCATCCATCCATTCTCACACACAGACATCATTGAGAAATTGGTCTTAACCGATTCAGTGAACGTCAAAATATGTATTTCTGCTAAAATCTCGTCAGCGATTTTTTTCGTGATTCCCATTCCCAAGACAGTAAAAAAGAAGCGAGGCAGACCAAAAAAAATGATTAGGAATTACAAATTGGAAAACCAAAGCAAGAAACAGAAAGTACTGAAAAGAATGTATACAAGAAATATGTTATTATAAACATTTATAATAAATAGTACGTTAATGAAAACGATGGCGTTAATGAAGCTCTTCACTCATGAAAAATGAGTGGGATAAATGACATTTAACTCACGGGCGTAGATAAAATATTTTACACATAATTACAAATTCTGGGCATTAATGGGTTAGGCAGATTTAATTATTTAAATTAGGAAAATTATTTAAATTAAGAAAGAAACGTATAAGTATCAAAAGGTTAGTACTAGCAAAATTGTTTACTAGAAAATAAATTAAATACTCCTCCAAACATAACTTGAAATTTATTACTTATGTATAATTTAAACTTGAATAAACTAATTGCTGTAGTACGTATCGTAATATGTCTTATATTTATTGAAATATGGCGATTTGTAATATTTTTCAAAATACGGAAATTTCCCCAAATATGACTTAAAATTGTAAATTTTTTTTATTACATTTCTTGATAATATTCGTGCCAGGAAACCCATTGCAGCAGAGCGCGTCGTCATATCTTTAATATTTTTCGTGGTATGATGATTTTTTATATTTTCCGAAGAGCAAATTTGAGGGGCTTTAACTCGAAAACTATACAAGATATCGAAATATACAGACTTGCAGTGTTCACCAATCGATTCAGCTCGACGAAATACATAAACCCTGAAAATTTCAGAAAATTCGGACAACCGGTTGAAATGTTAGAGCAAAAAACGCCAATTTCATGCCTTGTGCTCTAACTTTCCATCCCGTCAAGCGATTTTTATGAAACTTTACACACATATGTATTTCGACGAGCTGAATCGATTGGTGAACACTGAAAATCTGTATCTTTAATATTTGTCGAGTTATCGCCGATCGAAATTTTGAACAAAAATACAAAAAAATTCAAAATTTTAAAAATTTGCTAATTTGTTATATTAGGCACCAGAAACGCTAAAATGAAGAGAATATTTAGATATCTCGTGTAGTTTTTGAATTACAGGCCCTTAAATTTGCACTTCGAAAAATACAAAAAATCTACGTATCTCGAAAAATATTAGAGATCTGACGATGTGCTCTGCTACAACAGGTTTCTTAGCGCTTATATTATAAAGAAATGTAACAAAAAAATATTACAATTTTAAGTGAGGATATTCCGTGAGTTTCAAATTTTTCTATCGGTATGTGAATCTGTATTGAATGATTAATAATTACAGTTTCTGTTATTTGTTTGTTCTCATAGCAACTAAAATTAGTTTATTAAACATATAATTCAGTTTTGTCAAAAGAAGCAAACAAAATCTGGTGTGGGCACCACACTACTTTCTTATACAAATAAAACTGAATACGTATGATTTGTTACTTGCGTATGACTTTATTTTAAAATAGAAATCTATTAATATCTATATCAGCAAAACTTTCTAACTAATAATACAAATATTACTCACATTTATAATATTTCACAAGACACATATTTTTGACACTTCACAATTATTTGACACGTTTGACACATCAATATATAAAAATGTTTTCGTTTTTTTTTTCCCATTGTAACTAAGATTGAAATATATTCTTGAATATATAATTTAGTTTTTCTCAAAATTAGAAGCATGTACAAGAAATGTGCAAATAGCATTTTATATTCCAAATATTATTGCTAACATCTTTTATTTGAAACTTTTTCTCTTTCAGTTAAAAAACACCGACACATTTTAAATATAAAATCAACGTAACTGGTATAGTGGGGTCAACAGAGACCCCAGTTGTTATTATCTCCTTAACTAAGAAATGTATAGATTCGCTACTGAAAAACTCCAACATTTAGTTCAAATTTATAGCACTAAACAACTAGATTTAAAAACACTGGGTTCTGTACCAGTTAAGGGTTAAATTCGCTGACAATTAATAAAAAGTAGTTCATGTCAGTGTAACTCGCACATCCTGCAATTAGTAAATCACGACATTAAGCATCTCAAGAATCCAGTAGCACCGGAAGTAATTCCATGATGATGTAAGTGTCATCAACTGTGTGCTGTATGCACTGTGGGCAGACGCATGCGCACAGCGAAACCATTCTATGTTGTGCTTCATTTATAAGTGTCACAATCATTTAATATAATTCAATTCTCGTGATTGCGTTGGACATGGTAATTTCGTTCTATTGTTGGCCAATCATTAGATTTGTACGAGTATAAATACTGCGTCATGATGTGAAATTGTTATGGCTACTTGCTGAGATCATCTTCCGTTAACTAGTGGTTTGTTTAGGGATAATTTTAGGTTGGCATTCTGACATTTCATTAGTTCTAATGCGGTGTGATTCAGATATTTCTGTAAATAGAACTGAAAATATCTAGCAATTGAAACATTTATTTCAATGAAAACACGGTTGTTTTCCTGAGTGACTATTTCAATTTAATACATTGAAAATAACATTTCATTTTAGTTTTATTTCAATTTTCACTGCATTTTAGGCAATTTAACTTAACGGATGTCAATTTTGTTGGAAGCTTTTATTTATAATTCAGCTATGTTGTATTCGACGAGATTTTCCCTCAAACATTTCAAATTTTTGATATTTTATTTATCACATTATTTTAATCTATAACGATTTTTGGGTTCTCCAAAAGTCAACTTTGAATGCCTGTAACGAAAAACTGAGTGAGATATCGCAATTAAATTTTGTGTTTCTAGTCTGTTTTTATAATATTTATGATATTTTGAAAATTTCGAAAATTTTTGAAATTTTAGTCGAAAATTTCTGTAGCCGATATTTCGAAAAATAATAAAGATATGCGGTCATGGATCTCACCAATCGGTTCAGCTCCTCGAAATACATAACTGTGTGAAATTTCTACTAAATTGGTTGACGCGTTGAAATTTTATAGTAAAAAGTCCGAAAATTGTCTTAAATCGTGTAAAATTCACCCCTTGGAAAAATCCGCAAAAATTCTGAAATTTTGTATGCTTATGTATTTCGATGAGCTGAATCGAACGGTGAAGTTTCCAAGTGTGTAACTTTTTTATTTTTCGAGATATTAGCGGAAAATTCAAAAATTTTCGAAAATTTCAAAATTTCTATAGTACAGGCGCTCAATGTTGACTTCAACGAAATTACAAAATCGCTGTAACTCGAAAATTACAAAGATATGAAGATGCGATCTTCAGCGTTGTATTCTACGTGCTCCAATTGATGAAGAAATGCTGTAAAAAGAATTTCATAAAATTGATATATTTTGAGTGGAACCATAATCCGCAATACTTACAAATCTATTTTATAACAATATTTATATAACTAGCGATTCTGTTAGTCTTATATTGTTCGTAAACTACGAATGATTGGCAAAAAGCATATATAAATCTGAATCCTGCTTAGTTTATGATTACCACGTGTCACAATTTCAAACAAGCGTTGTAAAAACAAATCTGGCGCACGTGTTACATACATATTGTACAGTACACATTTGTACAGGGCTCCTGATGAAATGCAACGCATAATCAAGATGGCTTGGCTCGTCTCGTTGTCTCGTTGTCTCGTCGTCTCGTCGTCTCGCCTCCTACGATGAGGCCTCCTGCAGTAGCACAAAAGCAAAAAGACGCGGGTTTTGTGTTTTATTCTAAATGCACTCGAGGATCTGAATCAAATGTGGCTGCAACAAAAAAACTGCCATATGGTTTTCATATTGTTCTAGTTTTTAGGTGACATTTAACTATTATTTAGATTGCTATTCTAATGTAAGATAATATTTTCGACAGGCAGAATACGATGCTAAATATTCGGTAGAGAATTTTCAGTAGATGAGCACGTTTTAGGGTCCTTAGAATACTATTTAATAGTGGTATGTGTGTGTATGTCTGTATGGATATTTGGATTTTTAAAAATTGTATTGGGAAGATCTAGTTCGTTTTTGGTGATAATTCAATAACAAGAAGTGGTAGTTTATTTGAAGCCCTGTCAAATTATTTTGAAATATCTCAGTTAATCATGGTTTAATGACAATTTTTGTTATTAGATAAATGTTTCAAATATTATTATCTACAGTAGTTGTATGAAACATTTTTCTCTTACTGTCTCCATTTAGGAATTACATCATGTTAAAAAAAGCATTTTGATATTCGTTTAAATAATTTTTTTTTGAAAAAACAAAACAGCGCTTAAAAAATGTAATTTTTTGGCATGTGAAAATAAAATTATTTGAAGGGATGAGCGTTTCTTGATAGTGGTGGTCCGTGTTCCTGTCTTACTGTCACCATTTACGAATTACAAGACGTTGAAGAAAATTAAATTTAAAAGTTTTCGTTTGAATCTGCAAACCTGTGCTTTTTGAAAAAAAAAAAACAAAAAAACAAAACAACGTTTGAAAAATGTCATTTTTTGACATTTGTCACAATTGAAAAGTAATTTCTTGAAATATTGGTGATCCGTGTTCCTGCATTGTCTGATAAGAAATCTGTGGCGGGAGATATTATGATGCCCACAGCACATTTCCAAATGTTGACTTGTCGAAGAGTTCTAGAAGCTGTCAACAATCAGTATGACTCCATCAAGGCGCAGGATTCGCAAACACCCCAATGGCGTAACTCACAACTCTCGCATTGTTAGTTGACGCACTAGGCCATGTGTGTGATTATATGTGGGTATATGTACATGGGCACGCATATGCATGTGTGTGTGTGTGCGCGTGTGTATTACCAGAGCCTGCATCATGCTCTGATTACATCGCACAATGTTTGATATGCTGTTTGTATAACTAGAAACGCGCTATTGGACGATTGGACGATTGGATTCTGTGTCTATACGAGGTGGAGCTCATTTAATTATTGAACTGTATTGTTGCGAAAAATCACTATTTATTCTTAAAACGACTGCCATATTCTTAAAGGCAACAATAAATATTTATTTAATATGGGATGGGTAAATAATCGTGGTAACGCATCGGACTGTTTATTACCTTTGGGGGCCATGACTTGAAGGCTGATAACTGTGTTCCCAGGTAGTTACCAGTTACCGAGATCTTCGTAAGCACAGTGCCACACCTTTAATGGGTAAAAAGCGTAACGTGGTTTTAGAAATAAATGTGATACTTTGTACAGTCACATTTACTCCGAATAAAACATGCTTTTTTTTCTTTAAACATAGAAAATAGAAATATAAATAATTAAAAATGCCTAAAATTTCAACAAATATTCTGTCTTATTCAGTATTTTGAGTTGCCTTTAAATGTACGTTTTTTTTTTAAGCGGTCTTATATGCTGAGGTTATATGCCACCTCCGTACCTCGTTTTGATAGTTGTGACAGTATGTTGTTTATTTGTTTCATCCTTAACTATAAAATTATTGAATTACAACGTTACTATTTTGGCGGGAAATCTTCTATTTGTTGAATATAAATACAGTAGAGCATCGATTATCCGAACTAATTGGGGGACGTGGGTGTTCGGAAAATTGGTTTACTCGGATAATCGAACAGTATACATTTAAGTACCAATGTACCAATAAAAAAAAATAATATGAATCTTGTTTATTACTGTGGTAAGTAGGAATATATGAAGTACAGATAGCGATAAATAGCAGTTCGGTTAATCGGTCGTTCAGTAGATCGACGTTTGGATAATCGACGCTTTACTGTACATAATAACGTACTTTCATTGATATTTCTTAGTTGAAATAACTGAAAATTCAATAGAATTGTCCGACGATCTGAGTACAATTCAAAAAAATTGGCGGGTCAATCACTTTTTGTGACAAGTAACTTAAAATTATTTTTCAATATTCTACAGATTTATAATTGTTTAAATATTTGTTACAAAATACCTGTTGCTGCACAGAGAAAATGTTATTTTATGTGTGCAATAAAAATATCTCAATGATAAAATATTTCGCATATTAAAATGGTTTTGTGTAGGTTTAATTTAATATAAAATGTAATAATATTGTGCGAGTATATATGAAAAGGAACTTTGAACTTTGTAGTACTGCAATTAAATTTAAATTATATTTCTTGTTTAATGTAAGGTAAAACGAAAACATTAAAATATTATATTGGAGTTGTTTTTGTTGCGTGATGACCAATGTAAGCGAATAAACGATTCACATCATCTTAATACTCTTCTTAATTGATTTTATGATTGTAGTTTGATTTGGAGTGAACCGTGGGTGCAATAGTTTTAAATTGCTCTGTATTGTTCTAAATGATGATGTATGGTGGCGAAATTACACTATCTAGTATGTAATAAAGAATTATTAAGTTTTATGATTTGGTTTTAATGTCTTTATAAATGGTCTTTAATTTTTTTAATCCGGAAAAGGTTGTAAATTTCACTCAGCAGTTTTTCTATTTTTGGCAGTGACTGCTTGCGACTTTGTTGGTGTATATTTGTTATGAAACCTATCAGAAAAGCTTAATAATGATAGTAAAACTGCACCAGCAAGCCGGGGTTCGTGAGAAAGCTATAAGATCAGCGCGCTGAAGTACTGAGCATCTTCCCATCTTCGCAGCAGACAATTCATTTCGCGTCCTCGATATATTGATCACCGACAGAGATATTTGGCATTTTAATGCAGCCCGGAAAGTTTTTATCGCAGCGTCGGAAGAGGAAGGAGCAACGCGGTACGCGGAAGGGAACATCGAACAACGAAACGAACAAACAAAAAGGGTGTAGCGTAGCAAACGCACGATTTATGAACCACCTTAAATAAGATCTCGATAAAAACATATTGAAGGCAGTTTTAACCATTAAACATAGAATCGTTAAAATGAATAACCAGCTTACAAAAACCCGGCAAGGCCGAGCAGAAGAGGAGAATTGGGAATGAGAATGGGAATGGGAATGGGAATGGGAATGAGAATGAGAATGAGAATGAGAATACTCAGGTAGGGAGACGCCTCGAAGACTCCTCGGAAGAGCTAGAGGATTGAGGATCGCAATTCGGGGCGATAATAAAACCCGAGAAGTTATTTCTCCTTTCCGAAGAAATTACAATGACCTTAATTAAAAAGTTAAAAGCTTATCTGTGAAAGAATAATGAAAGTTGTTTTGCGCGCAGATTCCTACAAATTAATTTCTTTATCCAAACTTCCGAATTCATTTGGATGAGATACTATTCTGTTCGGAATTGGGAGTAAATCTAATAACATTTACTACTGCTAGAGAGCAAAGTTCGTCTACATAGCTTTTTATATTTTGCTAGGAGGAAACTCAACTAAGAAACCCAAACCCAAAATATTGACAGTTCTTTCCTAGGTATAATATATAGATACATACCCTGTCAAGAACTGGATTTGAAAATCCCACAGATAGCACCTATATACATTCCTGTGTGCGGAGATTATAACTTTATTGCAATGATCCATCTATTTTAATTCAAACATGCCAATGTTTGTGTGGAATCCAACACTTGACCGGATATCTCGAAACAGATCCTTAGTTCATTTGAAAAGAAACTAACAACATGAAGTAATTTAAACATCATCTGTGATACTCTAGTTAAACTATGGTAACTGAGGATAAATTCTCGGACCTTCAGAAATGGGAAAATAGCGCGATGATTTATTTATTTAGCAAACTGCTTGATTGGTTTTGTTGTGAAAACTATTAGTGAATAGATTCCCGTCTCGTCTAATTCTCTTTCACCGCAACGTCATCTTTCAATTCGTTTCCTCCTAGAAAAACAATACCATGCACGCACTTCTTACAAATCAATTAGTTCCCCCCTACAGTTCTGAAGTCGTGTAGTCGAGTATTGGTTGCAGACTTCCGAGCTGTACAACTGCATATTGTATGTTGCTCTGTTGGTAACAGTGTGAGCACGCAAGTCCCCTGTCGAAGTCCCTGGTCGACCATGCAGATTGCAAACCAATAAAACAGATGATACCCACCAATACGGAACAGGATAAGTTAGGATGGAGTACACTGCTGCACATTTGTTTATACTAAAAGTTAACAATACCTACAGGTGCGTCAAAAGCAATAAAAACACACAGTTTAGATGGTCTAGAAAATTATATACTATGGCTATTTACTAAAATAGTCCTATCAAATATTATGTTTCGATTCACTAAATTCCATTTGGAAATGAGCAGGATAAATCAGTCTGCCAAAGAAATTCTAGTAATTGCCTTACTTAGATAAAATAAACATGTTCATCATATTTTGACGATAAAGCAGCGAATCTTAGTAATACAGTACTTAGTTACCCTATAACTGCGAAATTAATCTAATTGAATTTAGATAATGTAATATAAAATAATAATGTAAATACTTAAACTGATCATTCTGAAAAATCCTATCTACGTCTATGTTACGCTCCAAGCATTGTTTCTATATTTGCAGAAGTAAGTTTCGTTCTAGGTATAAAGCGAGCATCCTAGTAAAGTAATATCTTATGTTTCGGTATAGCCGACAAAATTCCAATACAACTCTTGCAAAATTTGATTTATTACTGTCTGTTATTCTTAAACAGAGTGTAGTGTCCTGTACAGGCAGTATCTTCAACGTTTGAAGAGCACTGATTGTGAAGCAATAAAATTTCGAATGTAGTACATAAGTTACGCTTTGAGTATTATAGTCGGCTGAATGCGATTCTTTGGCGTATTTTCAAAGAGAGCAGCAAAGAGCGAACGCTTCTGGATCTATAATAGTAAAGACGCAAAGTTATTAGAGGAAACCACTGTTAACAAAGAACTGAAGTACTCGTAGTAAGTACAGCAGGAGCCGATGACTACCATTGGCCATGCCGAAGTCGGCTCAGCGCAAAGCAAGCTAATGAAGGTTTTTAAACGATCTACTCAAGTGGAAAAATTCTTTTAAAATTCTCCCAGTTCATTCGCATTATTACTTGCAGTTTGCGCAAGTGTTTCACATTGATGACTAAATCATTACTTTTCGTTTCGATTCGACGTAATTATAGAATATTCGATTATATTGAAAACATAATCCGTACACAAAGGAGAATAAAACTAAACCGCTATCATAAGAATGCCATTTAATCATAAAAATTTATTTACCTTTCGCTTAGAAGTACAAGTACTTGGAGGAATTTCATTTCAAATAAAACTTCAGACATTTCTTTGAGCTCAACTACCTTGTAGTTGCAGGTAAGTAAACCTACCCCATTTTAAACAGAAAATAGAGGAACAGAAACAATAAAGTACTTATAATAACATTTTTCAAATTGTCCAGCGCTGAAAGTACTTTTTACGCTGTCTGGACCTTGGATATTAAAACGGGATACGTAATTTTCTTTTCAACATATTCCAATCTCTTTTCTTTTCAGTTTATGTTAAAAATGTTAACTATTAATATTTTATTTTAAATTAGAAGAACCAATAAATGTACTTACAAGTTTCTAACAATAATTTCGCAATATTAATGTTGTGTTTCTGTTTCAGGTAAGTGATTCAATATGTCAAGTTCCTGAAAACATCAAAGGATTGAAGAAGCTCAAACGCTTGTCGTAAGAATAATTAATCATTAAAAAATAATCAAATACTTAATGTAATTATTCCGTTTGCTCCGATATTCAATTAATCACTCGTCCGAAAATAATTATTATCCACTTACATCTTCGGTTGGCTTATTTCGCAATTTTAATCCAGAACTCGCTGTGATTAGCTGCAATTCGTTTAAACAAATCGGTGTCTCTTTCTTCCAGTGGCGCACTAAAAAGAAATTAATAAGGGGCAAAGTTTGACCAATGTGAAAATGTGTGTTACGCCACTGTTTCTCCCAGCGTTGGGTCTTTATTACATCGGGGCCTTCAATCCAATCCAGTTTAATTTTTCCTTTTCTATTTGCTATTCGAGGTAAATCAGTTTAGATTCCTCCGTCAGTGCACATTACCGCCAAACTTTCAAATAGGTGCCGCGTCCTGTGGAACATAACGTAGACGTAGACGATCCCCGCATTCGAAGTCCAAAGGTCTGCAGGGCGCAGGGCGCCGTGCGCTAGGGCGACTACTTTGTACATCGAGACAAAGACTGTATTCTCTTTTGATTATTTGACTCAAATCTATTTGTACCCCGCAAGAAATGCACTCCACTAGTTACGAGATAAGATTGGCAAGAGGAAACTTCGTTGGGCCAGTGTCTCTCAAAAGTTGTACAATCGCGGACCACAAATTTTATTAACATTTTTACAAAATTTGGCAACCCAACCTTCCACACAAAATAGAAAAAAAGTAAATTTGTAACTAATGTAATATTTTTTTAATTATAACAAAATTTAACTTAATTATTTACTGAAATATGCTGAAAATACCACTTAACTTCCTGAAAATTTTATTATCTAAGCAAAATATGAAAAAAAAACTTTCATATGAATATAGTAACTAACTGATAGGTCTTCATAAAACTACCATTTTTTAAAGCTTCTCTAAATTTTGAGTTATCCTGAAAATAGTGAAATCGTATTTTAGGGACTTATCTGTGGGAAATTCACTACCCGTCCTTCGTTTCGACATTCATAATTTATTTGAAATGTTAAAGAAATATTCCGCCATATTGGATTCGTACTCATGTATTCGTTATAGATAATTACCCCATCTTCTTATAAATAAATTACAGCATACTTTAATATACTAATAAATTACAGCATAAAACAATTGACCAATAATAGAATGTCGGCTCATTTGATTTGGTTTTTTATCGTTCCATATTTATCAGTAATTTTGTTAATATTATAGACGACAGGTGACACTACACTATTTTGTTAAATAATCTTGCGTCGTATTTTGAGGGCCACTGGTATAGTGTATATGCTTACATGGAGACGTACCTGAGGACCGCAGCGTCCTGACCCTTGACTGAGTCTAAAAGTCGCTTTACTTCACTTTGTTGCTGAACGAATTGTCTTTTGAACTGCTCCTATCTTTCGGTTTCGCTGTAAAACCGTACAGTTCTTTTTCGCTTGCATGTGCACTTCATCATTTTATTTTACTTTTATGCAGCAAAAACAAAATCTGACGTAGTACTGAAGTAATTACATAAAGGAGTCAAAGAAAATTTAATAAAGTAAATTAATCGCGGAACGACTTATGTGCAGCTAAACGGAAATCCTGAAAATAATTCTGTATTTACAAGTCCTGGCAATTAACTTAAACAATCCTTTAGGATCGCAGTTCCTATGCAGCTCAAAAGTTTAATTATATTTCCGTTATTAGAACGTGTTTCTAGATACCTGGAAAACACAATTAGTCATGTTACCAGCAAAACAGACCGGTCTCAAAATATAAAATAAATAAATATATCATCACGCCATTTACCCATTGCTCAATGCTGATCGGTATTATGAATTATGATATATTGGGCGTGAAGTGCGGTTACCAGCCGTCAAATCACAGCCTAAAAGGTTGGCAATGCTGGAAGAGCCACAGGGGTAATGAAAATATTTGTGAGCTTTTATGAAAGCGAAAAATAAATCTGAGACAGTTAGATATTGAGTAAGGCCACGTTTCTTTGTTTAACACTTGTTTGTAGAGCGGTTGCTATGTAAAAACATTGTACAACAAAGACAGATAACCCAACAAATCTGTCTCTCTCGGTGATTTCCATTATTTCTAAACATAATTCAAATCTTAGCCTACTGAAAAATAACTATAAAAAATTATTTAAATTTCAATTGAATCTTTCATAATATTTTTGTTATGTAAGGATATAATTACACCATTTTATTTAGAAAAAAAAAACTCTAGAGAATTGTCCAAAAAATACATGCCATTTCATTTAATAATATATAACATTGTGTTGTAGTTTGAGAACCACTGGTTTAAACAAAAATTTATTCCATAATTTGATGCCCCCCTTAATCCTCTATAAGATAGTCTAATAATATTTTATTGTAATAACATAGAAGTTATATAAGGTAGCTCATGTATTTTTTTTCTCACATTTCTTTCTCGTCATGGATGTTTTAGTTCTCATTTTGATTCAAAATGGTGAGTTCGAAGCTAAATCTTAAGTAACCACCAATAACTTTTAAATTAAAATGCGAATAATTACATTAAAAGAAGCAATTACTTCTTGTACTATGGTGCTTGAATGTGACAGAAGCAGCCTTCCTAGGATAGTGTTAGAGAAACGAATAAATAGGCCCCCAACGCGAAACGCAAACACAATGACAAAAAATGAAACACGCAGATAGGGGCCCATGTAAAGTTTTTGTGCACCCCAGCTGACGAGCGACGACGTACTCCACAATAATGTCAATGCATCGCGCAAGTGACGAACATATGATTTCCCCACGGGCCCGCAAGTAAGAGTAATTCACGTAGCCAGATACACATATGCGTCATGTAATTTCGAATTGCATTGTGTCTTCAAGCTAAATCCAAGTCGAAACTGCTGCATTGGATGATTAAGTACTCTGCGTCAATATTTAATCTAATTTATTGCAACCCTCTGTCTTTACAAGTGTGAAATTGATAATAGAGAATGTGTTTTTTATTTGATTTGGGGTTATGTTGTCTCTTGGCAGCCATTTCGATTTTCGCCATGAACAAATTGATAATTTTAATATTCATTCTATTGTACCCCTCCTCGAAATGCTTCATAATCTTCTTTATATTTAAAAATCCGGCGAACGTGTGTTTGTAATTCTTTTCCTTCTAAACAGCTTGACCGATTTTGATGAATTTTTTTTGTACTTATGGGTTCACCTGGATGAATAGCTACAGTTGTACTCGGTAGGTTTTCTTGGCTTATATTCATGAGCTATGCATTTGACAAGAGATACGAGATATGCGTAAGCAGAGTATCACACCCATAATGGGTAAAAGGCGTGATGATATTTTTTTTGTAAGGGCGAACGAAGTGGATATTGTAGTTATGGATAATTTGATGTTTCATGAAGTTTTTTGGGTTATGTTGAATCAGCCGGTAATTTACCTGTCAGATATTTGAGGTTAGGTTTTTACGTCTACCGGATGTGGTTAAAAGTGTTCTTATAATTTCATGTTTTAATTAGTCTAGTAGAGTGTTTTTAAAAGAAATACGAAATTGCTCTAACGCCCATTCGGAAATTTAGTGTTTTTATAGATGGTTCAGTGATCTATTTAAGTAATAATTATCTATGAATGTGCAAGAAGCGATATATGAGAATATCTTAAAAATATTAAATTATGGCATTCATAATTTAAATCTGCGTGGTACAAGCAACAAATAGAGACGTCAGATTCTAAATCCCATAATAGCAACTGCCAATTCAAACCAATTTATTATTGCAGAAGAAATTACAGATAGCCCATTTATTGTACACCGTATTTTATGCATCCTAGTACGGAGTACAGTATTTCTCTCCACTATTGTTTACTACACAGAAATAAATATGTAAACTTGCACGACAAATCTCTCGTTCCGTCTGACTTGCACGTACGTAGCTCTAGAGAGAGACACAGCGATGTGAATGGGCTTCGGAGAAACTGCGATAGGGACAGAGGGTAATAAGTGCATTTCTAGTTGTCACGGTGGATTTATTGATGTACGTATCTTGGATATTTCATCTTCAACTTGTGTTTTAATAATGTGTAATGTGGATATTGTGTTTGTTACTTGACATGTTTAGCTAAGTGGGGTTAAATGGAAGTGTTTATTGATATATTTGAGCAGGCATATTACATGGTTATTGTTGCCGTAATGCCACTTGCTTTAATGTTTATTAGTTGAGTTTCACATTAATTTGTTTGGGACTTGGACGTTAGAATGGGATCTTTCAAAACATTTTTCTTATTTTTACATCTGCACTCTGCATTCAAAAAAATATTAATAATTAAAATAAATTTCATTCATTTTCTTTTTTCTGCATTGGAAGAAAATGAATATATTTTAAACTTTGTTTTTAAAAATAATGAAAAAGAAGTCGTTTTAATTTTAAACAAAACGTTTTTATTTAAAACGATATCATTTTAAATACTTTGATATGTTTCTTCCAAAATTTTCATACAAGAATATTTATTAGACCTACAGCAGTTTTCATTGAAAATGAAATCAGATTGGTACTATTGAAATCAATTTTTTTCTTCATTTAAGGGGAAACTGTTTGTTAAAAAAAAAAATTTTATCAGTGTGCAGTTTTAAAAAAAATCTTAATTGTTATTCATGATTTTTTTTAATGTTGTGACGTTAGTGTTGGCGTATATTGTGGATCTCAAATAGTACGGATTATAAATTATTTAAATAGAATTAAAACAACTTTGAACAGGAATAACATTTATTCCAGGAAGAAACATAAATAAACTCTAAGATAATTTTAGTAAAATGTTTGATTACCACTGATAAATTTTGCTAACCCATGTCATTCAACATATGTTTAATTTCGTTGTGTCGACCTAACCCTTTGCGCGAGTCTTTAATTTCGTTACGAATTCAAATCAAAACAAAAATTTTCAAAGTAGGTCTACCCGTTTAACACTTTAATAGCTTAATAATAAGAGAAGTGCTAAGAATTTAGAATAGAATAAATGTATAAGAAAGAAGCACAAAGATTACTTTGACGCCAAAATGCTACTCGAAATCTCAGTCATACAGCATTACACAACCGATGTTTTTGTTTACACTTACACTTACACTTCAGGGTTAGTATGTTAGTAAGCTCTCAAATGTAAACCGAAACGTCGGTTATGTAATAAGAATATATGCTGTATGACTGAGATTTCTGGTATTTTCTACACTTTACAATTTACACAGTCGAAATTACATCCAGTTCAAATAATTAATAGCATTTTTAAAATTTCTCTTATATGTAGTACAATGATTTAGGGTCTAGTTCTAATATAAATGAGTTACTTGGCATTTCTTGAGTCTAGTGAAGGCCCCATTGCTTAAATAAGTTCGTTTTCGTTGCCGGTGCGCCACTGGAGTGTTGTCTTACCCGCGTGAATTCCGTTCAATGTCGAGGGCGCGGTCCGGACTCCGGAGTCCGGACTCATCACATCCGTACATCCGCTGTCATCGCCTCGCACTCAGCACTGGCAAGTTCGCAGTTCGCGACAAGGCCGCCAGGCGAAGGTACAACGTAAGGCACTGACACTGACGGATCATAACGAAATTGGAATGAAGTATAGACGATGACCTGCACGAGACGCGAGATGCAAATTGTCAGTTTTACCGGACTAAACGGCATTTTGAGTTATAATTAAAAATTCAAATGTGACCGACTGGTTTGGGTGTTAAACAAACTTGTAAATTATGCTAGATTTTTTATCAGTATACATAGCTACAGCTAAAGTGATTGACAGCAATGTATTAAAGTGTTTTTTACAACCACCCATAAACAGTTTGTCGTGCGCATTGCTTATTTTAGACAAGAATGCTTCAAATAAACGTTATAGAGCTTAAAATTCTGAATGTAAATCAGTAAACATAATTTGTTAACAGAAATTAAATATGAAAGTTTACAAAATTTCTATTTAGTAGTAGTCACTATGTAGTAAAACAAAATGACAATATTAAGTGCTTGCTTTGCTTTTTAAAATAATGTTAAAATATTTGACATGAAAACATTACACATTTGTTTGTCATTTTTTTTATTCCATGGCAAACACCATTATTTCATATTTAAATATTTAAAATTTATAATAAATGTATTTATCTTCAACCGTTGTTAAAAGTGACCTTTTTAACGGTTGCGTAGTGTCACTTTTTACCGCTAGTATTTAAAGTAACATAGCAACGTGTTAAAAGTGATTTCATTGTTACTTTTAACACATTACTAACGATTTGTATCAATAAATCAACAAATATCAAATATCTTACTCGTCAAAATATCATTCTACATTTTTTATTATTTATTGATACATTAGGAATATCGTAGATAAAATTTTGTATGATATACGTATTAAAAGTGGTTTATTTCATTCGTAAAGTTGTTCCCCACTTACTAATAAAAATATCACTTTTTAACACTTATATCATAAATAACTATTATTTTACTTTATATTTAAAAATTAAAATAAACCTATAGAGATTTAGGCAACGACATGGCTGCGAGCGTTTATTCCGGTTTACTCGATAACACAATTTAAGCAAAGCTGCCCGCGGTTAGTAGTTGAATGGGTGACCGCTTTGCGAAAACCCATACCAACGAACACTGCGTGTCGTTGTCACGCCGAAAACGAGGAACCGAGGCGGCATATAACCTCAGTAGTTGAGTTCGCTTTACCAAAAAAAAAAACCTATAGGGGTAACATTGTGGTTAAGGACAATACATACAGGGTGGGCCATTTTAAGTTGCGTTCAGGAATATCTCGGAAACGAAGCATCGGATGAAAAATCCAAAAAACACGACTAAAATATTTTCGAGGGGGACATCCCATGACACCAAATTCAACCCCCCCGCCCCAACCCTGGTGGGGTGGGGCGGGGGTAAGTTTGAAATCTTAAATGGGAACCCCAAATTTTTTTTGC
The DNA here is from genome assembly GCA_963942605.1 of Poecilus cupreus. Taxonomy (NCBI): domain Eukaryota; kingdom Metazoa; phylum Arthropoda; class Insecta; order Coleoptera; family Carabidae; genus Poecilus; species Poecilus cupreus. The sequence continues at coordinate 18,908,669 of OZ012715.1, forward strand.
AGATTCGCATTCGGCGTGAAAAACTAAATTCAGTAACATCAAAATTTGCGCCCCTGCCTCCACCCCGACCCTGGAAGGTGGGGTGGGGGTGAGTATGAAAACTTAAATCGGAACCCCAAATTTTTTTACAGATACGCATTCGGCGTGAAAAACTAAATTCAGTAACATCAAAATTTGCGCCCCTGTCCCCTTCCCCCGTGCCAGTGCCGTGCACCCCGTTTGTTAGATGCGAGGGGACTCGAGAATTGGATCGAATCTTCGAGAAAAAGTGGGTGTTCCCGTAACCAATTTGAAAGTTTCCCACCACCCAACTGGCCCGGGGGGGTGGGCGGGGGCGAAAATTTTGATGTCACTGAATTCCGTTTTTCACGTAGAATGCGAATCTGCAAAAAAAATTTGTGGTTCCCATTTAAGATTTCAAACTTACCCCCGCCCCACCCCACCAGGGTTGGGGCGGGGGGGTTGAATTTGGTGTCATGGGATGTCCCCCTCGAAAATATTTTAGTCGTATTTTTTGGATTTTTCATCCGATGCTTCGTTTCCGAGATATTCCTGAACGCAACTTAAAATGGCCCACCCTGTATATTGATTGCTTCGGAAAATATATCGTCATTATGTGGGCGTTATAAGGGTACATATTGATACATGACCCAGAGGCGTACCATAGAAAAGCAAGTCATGTTTACTCCTATTTTAAATAAGCAGAATTTAGTTATATTTTAAAATAAATTTCATAAAATTCGTTTGAAATATACAGTCACTTATTATTATCCACATTAGAATTTATGTATGCTACTTATGTATGTATGTGCATACAAATATAAATAGAATATTATTACAATGACAGAATATTTTTCAGTACATAATAAATGATATAACATATGATAATTACCCATATTCGACACAAATTGAGTGCATTAGGATTTATAGTAATGGAAAATGTTCTCATTGACACAGTAACATATTTTATTTGAGTACAATTGTATTTGTAAATTTCTGAAAAAAAACAACTAGTAAACTAGCAATGAATTTCTTGTTCTGCTAATAAATAATAATTAAATTTTAACTGTTCCTGTCAAACTCAAGGCAACGATGAGTAAACCTCTTACTTTTTGATGTACAATTATGTTTTACTGTTAACAATAATTCATTTTTTGCATATTTTCCAAGGTAATATTTTTTGAATCAATAATCAAACACGAATCACAATTTGTTTTTTTGAAAGCATTTTATTTGTGACATTAATTACCGGATGTTAATTAAAAAAATAAAAAAAACATGAAAGGGAAAATTAACAACATGGAATTTAAAATATTCAATTATATCATTTATCAAACATTATACATGTATGACAACATTATTAACAATTATGAAATGTCGAAAAATATAATTAAAAAATATATCTCAATTTTTGCACAAAATGAGGTCCTTTACTACAGTCACAAAATGACAAATAGGTCATTTAAATTGTACAATAGCAATTTAATTTTTTTTATTAAGATATTTGATTTTTAACTGTCCTTAAAATATTATGTTTCTCTGTTTAAGTTTCTTTCTCACATATCTATTCCAATCAAAGGTTAACAAAATTTATCAGTAATAATAAAACATTTGACTAAAATAATCTTACAGTTTATTTCTTTCTGGCATAAATGATATTCATGTATATTTTAATTATTTACCACGAAAAGTTATTTAAATTAAAGACAACTCTCAACATTAAAAAAAAATCATTTCTGCTTATGAATAACAATTAAGACTTGTTAAAACTGCAGATATTCTTCAATTCAGAAAATATTTAAAGAAAATTGTGAAGGAGCTCATTCTGAGTGTTTCCAATATTATATAATTGCTGATATATTTGACGGAAAGTGATTAGAGCTTAACGAAGTAAATTACAAGGAAGTACAAAACGAACAAATTCCGACCGCGTGTCAACATCAAACACACTATAATCAAATTATTAATAAGTTTATGATCAAGTTCAGCTGATCAACTCATCAAGTACACATCAATTCACCAGTACGCGTTCGCGATGGAGGCTGTGTAGTGGCGTCTCCTGCTTGACTCGAACTGTTGCAGGATCAGCTCCTGCTCCTGCGGGTCTGGTGCTGGTCCTGCCCCCGGACCGGTATTCGGCGAGTGTGAACCCCGGCGCCTCAGCGGATCGATACTGAGACGTATTGTAAAATCCTGCTGCCTGCACGATGCAAGCCCACGAATTTTTGGCGGAGTTTAATCGCCACATCTTTTTTGTTTTGTTTTAATTTAATAATCTGCTTTACTCTAATATAAAAAAATCACTCCATTGCGATAGAACATTTGCTTCCGAAGTTAATTTAACTTGTAAACAAAAGATATTATGTTTCCAGAGATATACGAGTAGTAAATATTTATTTGTTACCTTACAGTACATTTTACACTGTCTATACTTATATAATTTCTTTATAAAACTACAAATCTATTAATATATAAAAATATTTAGTCTATTTCTTAGCGGTTATCCACGTCATTATAGGAATGCGCTGTCAAAATTTCAGCCCTTTACGTCCAGCAGTTTGGTCTATGCGTTGTCTGTTAATCAGTTATGAAACTGTTTTATAATTATACCCTTAAGTGATGAATTTTTATAAAAGCGGAAATACGTGTTTTATTATTTTTATTGAAGAGTATGCGTGCTAAATTTCAGGTCAATAGACATTATATGTTCATAATTATGAGACAGTAGTCAAACAAAAATTCTTTTCCTCAGACAAAATTTCAGCCCCTGTTTTACATTTAACTTATGAATTTGGATAAATGCTGATACACGTGTTTTATTAATTTTATTAAAGAGTTTATAAGTACACAATTTCTTGTACTCTCCATCCCAAATTTCAGCTATTCATCATACTTCTGGTTATCAATTGTTCTAAAAGTTACATTCCTAATTTAAGGTTGTTTTTATATTTCCTTTACCTTTGTTAACTTTTCTATTTCTGTGGAATGTGTACCCCAATTATTTAAAAGTTTTAACTTTTTTTTATATCTCTCCTTCCCATAACCATGTTTCTTTAGCTTCTCTGCCTCTTCCGTTATAGAAAACAATAATCTTGAATTTTTCTGTGTATAACACCATGTCTTTTTCCTTTAGCTTTGCCTGAAGTTGCTAAATTAAGGAATTCATTACTTGTTTCGTATTCGCAACTATTGCCTGGTCATCAACGAATGATAATATCGAAAACTTTTTACTCCCTATTTTAATACCTCCTGCCTGTCTTTTAGCGCAGTGAGCTTTAATATTCGATATGTACAAAGAATACAAAATGACATATTGTCTAATTCCGCATGTAGTCCAAAATTCTTCTACTTCTGCTGGGCGTGTTTTACTGAGTTCATATAACCAGATAATTGAATTGACTGATTAACAGAGGAAAATTAGTGTCTTATACCGCAATGTTGTTCCAGCAGGAACAGCATATATGTTTCAATAAATAAAGTCCATGTAAAATTGATATATTAAATGCAGGGCCTGAATAATCTATGACGTTGCATCTGCCGCGCTGTACTAACTTCAATATTTAAATATTGATTCGACGATCGGCGTATATACCATGTAGCATGTAGCATGTAGCATGCAGTATGTCGTCTGTAAGTCCATGTAGCATGGTGCTCAACGCGTTGGTACTAATTTATTTATCGAAGTTGAAAGCACATTGGAAACCTCGTGCATTTTTCAGGGTTTATTAAGGGAAGATAATTAGCATTAATTGGAGCGTGGGTATTATTTGGACAATTTAAATTAGTATTAATTATTAGGTGTATTGGTTTAGACTGCCGGTCTATAATACAACATGATTGAGTTCGTTTAAGCGATTAAGGCTGGCTACTGGTCACGTTGGAATGCACTTGATTTGAGAGACAGCTCGAATGGCCGCCTAATAACGCCACTACGATACCCCCTAATTAGCATTCTTGGTCAGCTGAAGGTACAAAATCCGTGACATCTCTAATCTAACGAGTTATATTTAAACTCATTGGAAGATTGTATTGTTATTTTAAGTTGAATGACAGTAACAATTAGTGATATGGCGTCAAAAATGTCCCATCGGGAATTTGTTTTTTCTCCGGGGAAATTCCCGGAAATTCCTTCAAGCACGATTTCCGGGAAAAAATTTTGTTTGCGTCACAAGTTATGAATAAACAGACGTCTGCAGTGGTTTAGTGTGTTTTGAATCGTTATTTAGAGAGTATTATAAAAACAATTTTAACAATGAGTGAAAAGAAAATGAATTTAATTTTTATTCACATTTAAAATTCTTTGGGAAATTTCCGGAGAACTTTCCCGTATCTTTAAATTTTGGGAATTGACCCATCTCTAGTAACAAGTAAACCCATCAGACCAGTGGCATTATAATCAGTGCATCAAATAATATATCCTAAATTTTTGTGGAATAATTATGAAGTACCCCTATATTAATTTGAGCTACCTTTTGGGTTGTGAACAGTTAAGTGAATCTTTATCTTTGTAAGTGTGTGTAAATCTCCGAAAATTCATTCGAATTCCCTTTACAGCCTAGTTCACAAGTTGTCACAGCTAATTACAATCGTTATTATCGCCATTCAGTTGATTGCACACACGCGAAAACTGTATCAGCACTTCGTATAAGCTCCCTCCTCTCTGTAACGCATGAGAGAATGCACAAACAGACGTATGGAATACGTCGCCTCGGGCCTGGGCCTGGATAGATGTTAACACTGTTTATAGCATGAATACCCTCTTATTCAGAATTTCAGGCATACAGCGAATTTGGTTGTGGAGCAAATGATATTCAAATGGCAGACTTAATGAGCTATAGATCAGCTAGTTTTACACATCTCAAAATCATCCAGAAACTGCTTTTTTTGTAAGTTGGTCTTGTTCAGTGTTTGAATGCTTGGAGGTTAGAGATTTCCATCAATTATTAATTGCAGTGCCCAACCAATAAATAAATATCAGAGTGCCACATCCATAAATGGGTAAAAGTCGTGATGATATTTTATTTAATAAATTTATGACAAAATCGTCACCAAAAATTATGTGTGTGGCCTAGAGATACAAATAATTTAGTAAATATAATTTTTTGTCAAAATTTCCATCGCTGCCACCAAATGTCGAAGGCATACACTTATGTTCTTTTGGATATAAATTTGGCAGTAAATTCTGAAAATTCATAACCTTGTTATCGAATCTATAACCGTATATTTCTTGTTATTTACGACACATAGCCATAAGTTGACATTTTAATACAGCCGAGAAAGTATATCATTTAATATTGACGCAGAAAAACAAGACGTTTTTATCTTCTAATGAATAATAGATTGCGTATGAAATGTGCCCCAGACACATAAAAGAAAAAATATATATTTAATCAGGTACACAACTAATGATTTATACCATTCATAAAAACAGCCCCGCCTAATATGAAACACAAAATTGAATAATATCACCGTTAAATAAATATTAGTCGCATTTATCAAAGACTTTCTTCAGTATGAAGTTGCGTAGAGTAGAGAACAAATTTATTCAGCTCGAGTATTTTAAGTTTCGTTGGCATCTTAACTTCGGCGGGATAATTTCAAGCCATAACGTCGGGGTGTAATAACAGCGTGCAGCCCCGGACTAGGGGAGCGGGCAGGAGGCGGGGGCGTACACCCACTCCCCTCGCTGAGAAATTCTTTCCACTAAGTATACCATTCCCTTCTAAATATCATTCAGCCAAATATATCACCTTGCTATGTATAAGCTCATCTGTCATTACTATCACTTTGGATAATTTTTTTGCGGATAAAGATTATTTATATTTTATAGTATCGGATGATTTTGTAGTGTTGGGTGAAACTGAGGAGCAAGTGAGAAGATTGACTCTCATTGAATGTCGATAATTGTAAAGTGTTGGTCTTCGAAAAGAATTATTTGGTGACTAATAATTGTAATGGGAGATTGGAACAATTGAATGAATTTGTATACCTGGGTAGTATGTCTTCGAGGGATGGACGTATTGTCCGGGAAATTGAAAGCCAGGAGTCTGCAGAGTACAAGGTATTGGGTACTCTTGATACATAACATCACGCTATATCCCACTCATTGGGGTAGCATGAACCCAGAAACACAGTCAACCAACAATCAATCTCCTCCAAACATTCTTATCCTCTCACACCACTTTCATAGTGCGACTCATACATGCTCGTCTATCCCTCACACTCGGAATCATTCGTTCACGCAACAAACCATCAATCATACCCAATCACTTATTCCTCGGATGCTCACACAATCGTTCACCTTCAATCTCAGCCACATATATTAGTTTCACCAACTTTTCATTCGACATTCGCTCAAGATGTCCAAACCACCTCAACTGACTCATTCCCACTTTCTTAACAACATTCTTCTCAATCTCAGACCACCATACACCAATGTATTCCGGATACGATGACGTCTCGTATACCCACATACTCCTCTCAAATATCTCATTTCTACAGCAGTTATACGTCGTTCAAGCTTCTTCATCCACACCCAACATTCAGAACTATACATCAAATTATATACACTCAATCGAGCATCTCTAGATACATTCACGTTTCGAGCAAATGTACCCAGAGCACCTTACACCTTGCACCTTGCAGACACCCGCCTTTCAATCTCCCGGTCAATATGTCCATCCCTCGAATACATCCTACCCAAATATACAAATTCATTCTCTTGTTCCAGTTTCACACCATTTGTTCGATTGAGTTTGTATAAAAGTATGTTAGTGTCTGAATGTGGAATTGAGGTATTTGAGGTGAGTGTAAGATTGAGAAGAATGTTAAGAAAGTAAGAGTGCGACAATTGAGATAGTTAGGTTGATGAAATATAACGATTGCGTGGGGGTCCAAGGAATAAGTGGTTAGGTATGATTGATGGTTTGTTGCGTGTATGAATGTGAACGAAGCGAAAGTGGTGTGCCAGGATAGGAATGATTGTTGGTTGATGTAATTCGTAGGCAGTTGTATTTTGTTTTAAATATCAGTGGCAAAAGTGGAAGCGAGCGAAGTGGGAAGACGACGTAATAGCAGCATGCAGAGCCGAACTAGGGGGAGGGAGCGTAAAATTTCAATGTTAAATGGATCTCTTGGTACCGCTACATTTATTTTTTATGCGGGGGTGTTTTTTTATTATTAGTTTGCCGGAACCACATGGGGCATTTTTGTAAATGTCGCACTCGTAGGGTATTTAGAATATTTATGAATTCATAAACGGAAATGTTTTTACTGGCTTTTAATAACAACTCGTGGTAATTATTCGGTTATTAAAAGGATAACAGCAGAAGGTTAAACAAATTTACAAGCGGATTCCAAATCCGCGATAGCGCCTTTAATACGTTCCATTTCTATTTTTCATTTATTACCCGACAACGTAAAAATTCGATAGGCTTTGTTTTTGCCAGCCTAATTCTCTCCAATATTTTTGTTAACTTAGAGGATACCAAGTAATCCCTGCTAATTAATTAACAATTTTAAATGAAATTCCACTGCATGTAAAAATAATATTCGCTGAGCAATTATGAATCAATTAATTCATGATCAGTACTTTTATCTGGTACAATTTGCGTTTCCCAAATTGTTAAATTACGAATAAATGAATGTTGCTTTGCTAGAGTGGGTTATCATGGCCAACCCTCAAAGAATTTATTCTTGCGTATCAAACAAGCATATCTCATCCCCTGCGTGAATCAGGGGTAACAAACTCAATTACTACATTCCAAACAACTAAATTAGCATGTTCAAACATGGCCATCATCAGACTGCTGTGAACACGTCTGACCAGTGTCTCCCTGCACCCGCACCCGCCCCCGCCCTGGGTGATGGGCTGGCAGTGGCACAACCCGCTACGAAATTATTTAAAATTTGTGGGCGACGGAATTTCATTTCCGCCAAGACCGTTATTCGTTTTCATGCTGCAACATTTCTTGGTTATTAATGTAGTTTCGCTAGCCGGGTCGAGTGAGCGGCCATGGGCGGCGGGATGGGGGGTGAAAAGGGGATGGCTCATCTTTCTCGACCTCCATTTATCATTTAGTTCGAGTTGCCGGTGCTGTGTAGCTATGCACACGACTTTCGAGGGTACACCTACGGGGTGTTACAAAAATTTACTGTAATAATAGATCATGAATACAAAACTTGTTAGCCTATTATTTAAAATAATTTGTTAATATTGTCGAAAATATGTGAAATTGTTGTAATTTGGCACCAAAAGAACTCAACATATTCAAAAACACTTTAAACTTAAAAATTATTTCATTATAATTTTTTTTATATTTTGGCGAACGTTGGTAAAATAACGCAACATAAAATTGTCTATGTTTCATAATAATCAGTTTCTGAATAACTACGTTATTAAGTCACAGAGACCGGCCAAATTCAATTAATTGGTAACTACGGACGCGTTTCGTTCCTATTGGAACTCATCTGCGTAATGTAACCCGCCAACTGCTGTGAGGCAGTAACACCGACTAACTGGATCGGCGAGATCTAAGATTCCAACAGGTTGGTAAATGGAACTGAGATGTACCTTAATACCTTCAGAGCCATCTACCGCTTTTGTACTTTAACAGAAGTAAATGAGAAACAAATAATATATAAAAATAAAGACAATAAAATTGTTAATGTTTCATAAGATGGCAGAAATGGATAGAGCAGCATTTTCCTTTAAAATGAGAACTATGATTCGAGTTTATCGAGCATGATTTGTGTAGGCTTAGGGTTTGTTTGTAAAAAAGCGAGCGAATTCAGCTTACCTACAGATAATTTCCACATAAATATAATTTGTACATCACTGTCTTAGTACCGCTGAAAAAACATTCCTTTTCACAATAATTCACCCCAATGCCATCTGTTTGAAACTTCTCAATTATTTACTGGTCTCATACTAAAGTTTTACGAAAAAAAATTATTTTTAAAATTTATAATTAACTTCAATGTATTTTCATGTATGATATTTATATTAATATTAATGTTTAATTTAAACATTTATTTTATTATCTTATATACTAATCAGTCAAGGGTCGGATCAATAGAATAATCACTCGCAATTGCGCATTTTTACAGCCTAGACGGAGTAACCGATTTAATTGAAATTTTCACTGTTAGAGAGTATATTTTTTCGTTTAGTGCCTTTTCGGAACAGAATTTTTATTTTACCTCATTTTGTCCTTTAAAAAGGCCAAAAAAGGCAAATTTTGTTAAAGATCAAAGCGACATGTGACGATTTACTTTTTTACGATCACGTATTTTCAATAATTGAATGATTTTTGACAGTTCAGTTTTAAATTTTAAATATTAATTACACTAATTGTAGACATGCTGGGCAATTTTTGTAAATTTTTTTGTGTTTAGAATAATGGTGTGAATATTCCTATATTTTGTAAATTTTTAAATAAGCAATTTAAAGAAAATGAAAATAATTTCAAATAAAATTTTTCGCTTTGATTGTACATGCCGTTTGAATGTGGTAGTAAATGAATAACTACTTGTCATTTTTGACAGTTCAGTCTCTAATTTTAAATATTAATTACATTAATTGTAGACATGCTGGAATTTTTTTGTAAATTTATTTGTCTTTACAATAAATGCGAAAATATGTTTACTGTTTTAAAAAATATTTTAAATCTTTAAAAAAAAACATGTTTCTACAAAAGTAAAAAATTTCAAATGCCTAGAATTCACCTCCAATTCACAGATTTAATAATGCCCAACAATTTCATTACATGTGGCAATAGTCATAGATATACGGTTGAGATTGCAATAATTCTTTGTTGTAATCAGTAATCAATGCATTGTTGTATTCTTTGATCTTTGATACAAGTTATAAACGGAAAATTATCTGCACAGGGTACTTATAATATAATGCAAATATTTAGGGTTTTTTTTAAATATATTTTATGTTGTTCCACAGTTCAATTAATGACAAGAACAGTTAGAAATAAGTAAGAAATTAATAAAATAAAGTGAAACCAATCATATTTTGAAGACAGGGCGGTTCCAGTTTTGATTGAAATGTGTAATATGTGCTCCATGCTATGTTGTATACGGCAAGTGTTATGAATTTAAATATTTAGATTATAACTTATTACAAAAAGGTAAGTTCTTCAATCACCATATTCCACAGAAAATTGGTATTTTAAAGTGTGGTAATTATACAAACATTTTTTATTGTGAAATACGTTAGCGAAAATATGTGTAGACGAAATTTCAAGAAGTGAATATAGTTGATAAGGTTTTGATATTTTGACGTGACCAATTGGAGAAAATTTATTTTTAACGATAGTTTTGTGCACTTTATTTGTAAATGAAACATGACAGTACAATAATCTCATTGTTAAATTTGATGAATGTAATGTTCCATCATTGCAACACGTTTTAGTTATATTCAAATTATCAAATTTAATCTACAACGTTCTGGTGCTTGGATTTTATTTGTTAATTGTATTCATTTTGAAATATTTGTTGTAGGTGCTATAGAATTTCGAGGCATGAAAAACAAATTATGTAGATTTTTCTAATGCGACCAATAGTAACAAATTTATACCAGTGGCCTTTGTGTGTTTCCAGTAAGCGGCAGGTTGAACTTTTTCAAACGTTTGATTACAACAATGAAATATATTTATTCTTTGTATCTACCTTACCACGGACCTGTCTTTATTTATATATTATAAAACTATTTTCATGGAGTATGTAGTATGTTATAATTAAATAACATTCTCAAAACTATTAAAAAAAAAAATAGCAATCAAAAGTTATATTTACGGCCGGTTCCAACGATTAATTTAAATTCAGTCCCTGTTTCTCGCGCTAGCATCGCATAGTTCGAAATTGTTCGATACAATACTGAACACAATAGTTTATTATCTACGAATTTAATGAAATTTGTATTTTGAATTTTAATTGTATACCATTTTTGTTAATTTATCTGTATTTAGAATAAGTAATAAGCGAATATATGTGCTAAATTTTAATATTGTACCCTTCATCACAAAATACACACTTTGACCATACGCTGGACTAAGAAAAATCAGTATTACACGATCAAATTTAGTAAAAAAATTAAGGAAAACCGCGAAAATTGTCGCCAACGTAGGTAGCAAATTGTTATTTATTATGAACTATACTTTAAAAATTTTTTTTTATTATTTAAAATTTCAATATGACAAAATAAATGTCAGATTGATACAGGTCGGTATTACATGAACAAATATTAGTGCAAGTTTTGATTGATTTAAATTTATTTAAAAATCAGTTATTTACTCGCAAAAGACATGCATTGAAGATAGGAGATTAATAATTATATTACAAATGGAAGAGTTATGACATATTGTGTAGTGTTCTGTAGCGAGTCCGATCGATGTATAGTACTAATCTAATCAGTAATCACCTTTCTCCTATTATATTGTTATAACTACATAAGTCTTATTAGATTTCCAGAGATGGCGGAGCCCTAGCTGAGACACCCGCCGTAGGCGGGGGTCGACGCTAGTTATTTTACTAAGATAGGAAGCGGACTAACTACTATGGTCATATGCCGACTTATGAGTAGATGATTATGAATTATTTTGTGGGATTCGAACCCATGACCTCTGGCGTGCCACTATGCCACCGAGCTCGGTGCAAAGATTATTATTCCAGTTATTATGAACTCCTTAATATTATAAATTTTACGTAACCTAAATACGAGAGCGAAAAATATAGTATAATTTTGCTTTACTGCAGAAAAAAGAGTAATGACCAATTTGTCTTCTGAAATTGTGTTTATTTCCTGCATAAGGGAAACAATTAAAAATATTTATTCCAATATTTGTTTGAGTTACGATTGCCACAAAAATATAAACGTAATATGGTTAAAAGCGTTCTGTGGTAGCTAATAAAAATAAATTACTTTTTTGTTCCATTGAAACCTTATACAGTTATAGCGTCTTTTGCAAGATATTTCTGAATGAGCTCCATGTATTAAGTTCTTATATAAATTTTTAATTATATGTAAGTAGTTATTTTAGTAATGATATTGAAAAATATATAAGCGATCCTTTTGAACTCATAATGAGCCTGAAAATAAGTTTAGAAAAATTTCTCTTTATCTAGAGACTTCGAGGAAATTAAACCGATAAAGGAAAACTGAAAAAAGTCTCTTATACGCAGTCATTAAATAGATACATCGGTGTAAACCAAGACGTGACTTTTTTGCAAATAAACGAAAACAGCATCATGCTAATTAGGATGATTTATATCGTGAAAAACTGAGCGTATTTTCATTCCCGGCACAATGCGAACCAGGTAAACAATCATACCATTATTTCAACGTCAATATGTGAATTGTAGAAAATAATTCTGCGAGAATTATAAAACATAAAAGGTTTTAGTGATACCAATATCGTATCAAATCAAATTGAATCTGAAAAGTGAAATAAAAGTTCAATAGAATTGTGTTACATATTGTTTATGTGCACCATTAAACCGCTCTGGAAATTGGGAATTGAAATAACGAGATTGTGAACTGGCCTTAGACCATTTATCGTCATTGGCGCCGATGGCATTTGGACGGGGGCTCCAACAACTCTCATCCTTCACACCCGCTCAACTTAACACAACATAATTTTCTATAAAATAACTGTTGGTTTATACTGTCGCACCCAGGATTAGAGATCTATGGCGACCAGTAAACTTTCACATCCAATCGGAAACTAGTTCCAGATCGATAATAAAACTTACCTACCGTGTTTTTATGTGGCAAACAATTATGTTCATGGTTAGTGAATATGCAAATTTTATTTCGACAAAGGTAAACAAAACTTAACGTCGCAAAAACATCAGCTTGTTGTTTTGCACGCCGGGTCACTACTTTCAAATATTTTTTGTGAAAATGTTTTTGTGTTTTGTAGGTACAGTTTTTATTTAGTGAATTTGGAATATTAAATTAATGTAAATGCAACAACGTAGATGGAAAACGAGGTGTCCTAGAAATTATAATTATATAACATTATGCTATAAATAAACTCATAAATATATGCATCATAATATTGTTTAACAAAGTTAATATATTATATTAAATATATGTAACTTTATTAAAATATATGCCAGCAAATTGCAAAGTTAAATTCCTCTTAATACCATAGTGGAGCATTCAAGTCATATATATTATGTAGAAATAGGTATGTGCATTAAAATATATTTTTGTTTTTAGAAAAATAGATAAAAGGTATTCTTTAGGACTTTAGGTTAAAATATATACCCCCTCCCGATTCCTTCTAACATATTTTGGACCCGTAATTATACTCTAATGAAGAACACCAGCCCTGCCACCTTCTAAAATATTTTAGGGCCGTAAATATCCTGTAAGAAAATTGCGACACCCAATAATGGGTGAATGCCGTAATGATATTTACTTCAATGTTTAGATTTGTCTAAACTCTATGGTATTCTATCTCCGTGTACCAGCTTAAGCAAAAGAGAATAAAAACGATGAAAGCTCAGCTACTTTAATTTAAAATCAAGTAATGGATTGCGTTCTTAGAAGCACAAAAACTATGGCAAAAAATATAAAATAGAATCCGGGGTAAATATCTTTTGATTACACACAAGTAAAGTTTTTCAAGTCATAATGCACGTAAAGGCACCAGCATTGCCATTGCCATTGCCATCAGCATCAGCATCACCATCAGAGTCAGTTCTCAGTTCTCCGAGTCCTCTCTGAGCTGTTGTTGGTTATAAATCAGGCTTAAAACCACTAGTCATGTCTAGAGAAAGTGAATTAGATGATGTACGAAACAAAGACTCACTGTCTGATTATAAATCGTTGGTGAGGTCGAGCGTCGAGGCAAGAAAACCAGAGCCTAAACGGAGCGGTGCTCGCCTGGTATCGTAAAGACAACTCACAATGGTGTCACGTGACAAATAACCGGTTCGCGGTGTCGTGGTCCGGTTCATCACCGCCCTGAATCCAGAAATGATCCCACATTACCGTTCCCGGAATTCGCAAACGCCCGGGATACGCCAGTTTCACACTTCCCCCTACATCTTCGAAGACGCTGCATTTTTTCTATTTCTAATATTTACCACTCCGTAATGAGAATAACGCATGATATTTATTTACTTCTCGAAATACTTAAAGGGGTGTATTTTTTTTATATAGCTTTTCCTATTCCCTTTACAGCAATAGTACAAAATAAATACAAAATTTTAAATAATTAAAGCTTGATCCGTTTTGCTTCTACTGAAGATGACAACTTTGTTGTCGAAATACGAATATAATAGATTTTTTCTTTATTATTTTAAGGCTTAGGAGTAGTGATGTGGCATCAAAAAATTCCCGTCGGGAATTTGTATTTACCTCGAGAAAATTTACGGAAATTCCTTCAACCATGATTTCTGGGAAAATTTTTCTTACGTTTTTTCCCGGATTTTTTTTTAATTCCCGAGAAATTCTAAAAGATATTTGACCTTGATGTCTGGTTGCGCGCATGTTCCTGTCTGTTAGCTACCCCTTCTCCAGCAATAAGCAATGAGGTATTCGGAGTATCACAATTTATGAGTAAACAGACGTTCAGTGGGTTTTGAATCATTATTTAGGGAGTATTATAAAAACAATTTTAGCAATAAATGGAAAGAAAAGAATTTAATTTCCCAAAAAAATTTCCGGGGAATTTCCTGGGAATTTTTCCGTATCTTTAAATTTCGGGAATTGACTCATCTATACTTAGGGGTTAGATTATTTTTTTAGATTGTTTTTAGTTGTTCAGAATTTAAAAATGCATTTGATTTATCGTAAAAAAACAATATTTAGATAACTTTTAACATACAGCAATATAAATAAATAGCACAGAAACCTCTATACGCCACATTTACACTTTACACCTGATAGCTATAGGTAAAAGTAAAAATTCTTGGCATATTGTTTCCAGTATAATTTCGAGATAATATCTTCCTTCATTAGATGGTAGTGTTAAAAACAATATCTTGTCTCCAACTCCAATCACACATTCCTCTTGAAGTGTTGTGCATCAAGGTGTGCTTGTGCTCGCATTGTAAAGTCTGCCCGCAGGCAGTTCCGCCCTCCCGGCGACGTCTGAGAGACTTCACCCTTCACCGTGACAACCCCACCGCCTAGCATGTATGTATGTGAACCTGTCTGCCGTCTCGTTGTTCTAGATACGCATACGCGCCGTGTAATTGCCATAGCAATGCGGTAGATGTGCTTGTCTAGCGTAATGCCATATTTGTCGAGGTATAATTGCTTGAAATAATGCGCGATTGATGTATTCAGTCAAGTCCTTGCGAGGATTTTAGATTTTGGCAAGGGGAACGTGTAGACTTGGTTCTTGTTTGAGGTATTATCAGATTTTCGAACGCAATGTGAATATTTTACTTACAAAATAGCACCTGCAATGGGGTCCTTCACTAGAGTCACAAAATGGCAAATAAGTCATTTATATTATAACTAGATACAAAAACATCATACTAGATATAACGGAAGTTTCAAAATTTTATTAATTATTAAGATATTAGAGTTTTAAAGATACCAATTCTGGCGTCATTATGTTTCTCTGTGCTTCTCTCTCACACATCTATACTTTTTTTTTGTGATTCCATTCATATTTACGATCTAACTACTTATATAGAGATATTCAGTAAATTTTTGTGATTACACATTAAATGACAAGGAAAAGTAACTGCCCATTGGCTGTACTTTACTTACATTTAATTAGTTACTATTTATAACGGTCTAGTAAATCTAGAGGATTGTGATGTTTTAAACGTTTTACACTACCGCACAATTCATGGATAGTTTATTTTTGTGACACTTTAGTCTTCGAATGTATTTTGCACTCTGTCTACGGATTTCTTCTTTAACTGAAAGCATTTGAAGATCTTGTGCAATTATCCAGTTGGGGACAAACTATGAAGCATTGATAATAATACGAAGGATTTATGATTGAAATCTGTCGATGATTTCGATGTTGGAGGTACTTGCTGACCCCCATAGTTCGATGCCGTAGGTCCAAATTTGATTATTGCTTCATACACACATCTATTCCATTCTAAATTCTTTGTACTTATTTTATTATTGAGCTGTCAGATTGTCAAAGTGTCAAATGTTTGACACCTAATTTGAAGATTTTTGTTTTGTTTTTAATTAGTAAACGTTCCCATTACCAGTCGTCAAAGATGCTAGTGAGAAATAGCCACTAAGTATTGAAATTGCTTCGAACTGGGAATCCAATGGTCCACACAAAAATATGAAATTAATTCTACGTGTGCCTTACCTGTCGATTGGTATTGGTTTATTCGGAAGTATAAAGTAAAATACAGTATCTGCTAATACAGTCAGTGTTAGTTTGTTTCTTTTGCTTTCTTTGGGGCTTCGTCTTCTTGTGTTATTCCACAAATACTTGCACGTCGTTGACGGCGACTGCTCCTGCTGTTGTGCTGTTGCTGTTGTAGTCTTGTATCGAGCGACCCGGGCCCATGGTCCCTGTGAACTGCTCAACTTGTATTTGGTCCGCTGGGAATTCGTCCAGTTGGTTTTACACCACACTTTGTGGACATTGACAAAATACTTCACAAAGAAATTGCTGCAAATGAAATATTTCACTCTTTACTTCTTGTACAAATTAACGAAATATTACATAATATCTGAAATTTATATATAGTCAAGAACCCTTCTATGTTAGGGTGTAGGCTCTATTAAGTTACATTGTTTCTTACTCATCGCCATCCTTCGTGTATCCTATAATGTAACGTTCCTCTTCTTCAGAGTCTTGTTGACAATGGTATTCCAATCATCTTTTGGTCTTATTTTTATAATAGTTCGTCAATCAAATTTGTTGCACCGGTATCAATTCATTCGTTCTTATCATATGGCCCTACCATACTAATTATCTTTTTTATATAAAATCTACTATTCTTCTGTTTCGTTTCCTATTCTGTACAATGATACTCCCTTTTCTTCATTTACAGCACCTGATTTTAATTTTTTGAGGCATGACTAGCAACCAGTAGGGACCCACTTTTCCCTTTTTTGCCAGAATATTATTTCCCAACCATTATACTTCTCAAGTAACTTTTTCCTAAAGAAATGAATTCCCAATTTTATTCATTAATTTTAATATGCAGATTGGAATATAGTTGTATAATTGTGCCCAATCGACTGCAAATATATATATATATATATATATATATATATATATATATATATATATATATATATATATATATATATATATTCTTTTTTTGTTTTGTTTTGGGAAAAAGAGTTCGCTGCGCTCATGAGGCAAATTCGAGTGGAAAAAACCAGCACTTTCCTCTCTATTTTGACAAATAAATATTGTTTTCGTACTGATTTTTTCCCTATGACGCTGTGTTTTATTGCACGAAAGTTTACCAAGTATTTTGTTGGTTCCACTATTTGTAGTGATTTGAGTAAAATGTAAGAAAATCGGTTGGGAAAAATAATACAGTCGGTGTAAAATTTCGAGCATATATCAAGTTTAGAGTATTTTAGTGGCATTAAAGTGTAAGTAGCACAAATTCTATTGGACGAAACACCACTACAGCTTAGCTCCAGGCTCCAGCCCACCCTGTCAAAACGAACGCCTTGCATTTTATAGCTGTGCGCGCTGTTTTACCCTGTAACAGTTAAGCATCGCGAACTCAGTTTAACCGGGCGGTGGTCACTGCACTTCATAGCATTCCGCCAACAACCCGGACTGCGGACTCCTCGTCCGGACCCGGCGACTTGGCCCTAGCGCACCGAGCTCTTCCCAACGCCGCGTGCGCGCGCTCGACTCCTACTCCGGCAGCCTGGTATTATTGGCCGTAACGTTACAGGGAAGTTGCCGTAAGTTAGAAATGAAGCAAGGAACCTTTCTTTTTATGTTTGCCACCGGGTGATTTTCGTTCTTTTATGTCGAACTGTTTATTTTATTATGCTGATTATTGGTCGTGTTTGGGCCAGGACAGGATGAACTGCGGACTAGGAGCAGTGAGCTTGCTTGCAAGCTGCACTTCTTAACTCCCCTATTGTTTGTGATTTGCCCAGATGGTATTTACGAATATGAAGATTTATTTACATGCACCGGAACTGGAAGTACATTTACTTGATCTAAATCTGTTTATTTCAAGCTACCTATAATATTTATGTGTTAATATATGTCACACTTTTAGTAAGTACTAAAATTATTTGTCATAAATCTTTATATTAATAACGCTGTAGTATATATCATAGTTTGACATGAGGTTGACTAAACATCACGTTTATATTACTTTGTAAATAAAAACAATATATATATATATATATATATATATATATATATATATATATATATATATATATATATATATAATCACTCATTTTACACATCGTGAGTGTGGCACCCTGCTTACGCAGATTGCTGTATGTGATATATTTTTACGTATGAATTATAGTTTACCAGCCACCAAATCATAGTCCGCCGTAAGATTCGTTACCGATGCGGCCGATAGTTGCCATTATATTCATCCCTGCAGTTCTCCCTCCACTAACATCTCTGGGGGACGTGATTTGACGGGTAGTAACCACACTTCACGTGTAAAATATATGTCACTTATCGTGATCTGTGATAACAAATTTATTTAATATTGTGGTTGGAAATTCTCTTCACATGATTAATACAAATACTTGTGTGAAATAAATAAAAGATTAACAATCGATTGCCATAAAATGTAAAAAAAATTATTTGAGGTCGTGTGAAGTGTTGAATGATTGCAAAACAATCGGTCTGCATGGAGAAAAATAGCAGGTTTGAAAGCATAGCGCGTAAAGTATTTAGAATCTAGTTAGCGGTGGAAATAACGCCCTTTCGTTCGTTCTCGTTTACCACATACTCGTACGTTTCACGTTTACCTATTTAGAACATTAATATATACTTTCGTGACCGCTAACTCCATATATTCTCGACCGGTTCTCGGTTCTCGGTGCTCGGGTCTCGGGTCTCGGTTCTCGCTAATAGCAATAAACACGCATTGTGCTCGAATTCACGCACATTTTAAATTAGATTTGCAGTTTCGGAAATATTACCATTTCCCCGTGCGCTCGCCACGCTCAGCTTGCGTGTTACAACCTGCACCCCCGCAACCCCCGCACCCTTGGGTTCGTTGCTTCTTATTGCTCACTCAACCTATTTAACACTACACATTATATATGTTCTTAAACTGCCTGATTAGCTTTTTAATTAAATATTCTACGCCGACGTACCGCATTACTCCAAGCACTGTACTTTCATCATTTCGTAAAATGTTTCCATTCTGCTACTCTTCAGAAACGAGACTCCTTTGCCCCAACCGTTGAAAAATAAATATACTGTTGAGAAACGCATTGGAAAAACTTTCGCTGTTTCGTAATAGTTTAATACTACCCTGATTAGTGATTTATGTGTAGAGTTTAAATTAAGTTTTGGTTTTAAACTGTTTCAAGTGGTAAAAAATGTTTGCTGTTGAAATTGTAATAAACTTTGTTTAATTAAAATATGTAGTGGATAAGGCAGCGACTACGACCTCAGATACTGTAGTAAAACATTTACTAACACTTAGATGGGATTAAAGTTTGCAGCAGACAGACAAAGATTTATACAATGTTATTAAATTCAAACGAAAATGTCAATATTAGTACAAGTTATGTTTTATAACTTTCAAACTATTAGAATTACTATGTAAAGCATAGGTTCACTTCTGGTGATGGGTAGTGTTTCACAAGAATCAAGACAAGAACTATTTTCCATTTCCCAAGACAAGACAAGAAAGTATCATCAAGAATCAAGATTTCTTGTAAAAAATCTTGATATCTTGATAATAAATTTTTGCATTCCGCATTTATGATTAAAATATAAAAAATTGAATATATGACTATGATTTAAAAAAAACATATTTTACGGAGATATTTATTCTATTAACCAGTATATATTTTAATTAATTAAATTTTATTGTATATTATTTCGTATTCTTGCAATTAGGTAAATCGTTTTGTATTCTTTTCCACGCTAATTTTGAAAAAAATCTGTTACTTTTTTATAAGATCGAGACGGAGAAATATTATTATGAGATAAAACCGATTCCGATTCTCGCCTGTTGGAAGATGGTGGATCTAGTTAAGTTTAGCTAGATTCTGTTAGATCGGTTTCATCATTATCCGAGTAAATATGATTTATATATTTTTTAATACTCATTGTTTTAAATAAATAGCATAGAATATCGAAGTGTAACGCGACGCGACAAACATTTAAGAAACATTTAATTAAAAGGGAGGGACGTGGGCAGAAGCCAACGCTACGTTCTTGAGCGTTCGGTTTGGATAAAGCGATAGAAAAGGGAGATTCCCCTAAAATATCAAGAATTAAGAAAGATCAAAAATTCTTGAAACAGAACAAGAAATACGTTGCCAATAAATGAGCAAGACAAGAATCTTTTAATTCCTTGTCTTGAAAATCAAGCCCAAGTCAAGGAATGGTCATCAAGACAAGAAATCTTACACTAGTAATGGGTAATGACGTGGGGTAATAGTTACTCTGCCCCTGAAGAATGTACGAAAACTATTTATGTTTGCAATTTTAAGTAAGGTATTCCAGAAATTTAGAAAAACTCTCAACATTCCTGTAAATGGAAAAGCTGACTATTATATTAAATTATCCGATAACCATTCGCTACACTCGGCATTATGCAAGCGCTATTTAAACTAGAATGCCGAATGCCTGAGCAGAAAGAATCCCAATTCTAAAAATATCCAGATCCGCAAATCATTATAAAATCATGCTCAAATATTCAGCGCATCTCCAGCGTCTAAATTTTCTCGCTTGAAGCCATTCTGTCCTTGGTCTTTCCTGGCTTGTGACTCGTGCTTTCCGTGCTTTGGGTGCACGTCTAAGCCAATGTGACTCCGACTCCTCTCGGTAAATCTGAACGGACGACCGACTTGGACGAGATATGAATAATACAGTACAGGAAACTATTAGACGGACCAGGACCAAACGTTACCTTTGCAGTTCTCAATTCGAACAAACCGACCAGTGGCGGACCTGGCATTTCCTCCAGGGGTTGCTGCCATTTTGTCATGTTCTATTAGCCTTCAAAGAGGTTTCTAAAGAGGATAGCTTCTTGCCGCAAAACTTTTTCCTTGTTACTCCCTTATTTAACATTCTAGAAGTACATTGCAATCTTACGTTCAAAACATTACTGTTTAGAATTTGTATTCTTTTTTTTGTGATCACATCCATATTTACAGTTTATCAATACAAAGATATATTCATTAAATTCCGTAACTTAAAATAATTCAAGAATATTCGGCTTGCACAGATTTTGAATTTTTAAAATATTTTTTTTTGTGATCCCATTCTATCTACATATATAGAGATATTCAGTAAATTTTTGTGATTAAAAATTATATGACATGGAAAAGTAACTGCCCAGTGGCAGTACTTTACTTACATTTACTTAGTTACTATAGTTACTATAATCACTATAATATAACGGTCCGCTAAATCTAGAGGATTGTGACGTTTTAAACGTTTTACACTACCGCACTGCACGAAATTCATGGCTAGTTTATTTTTGTGACACTTTAGTGTTTGAATGTATCTTAGTCTGGGGATTTCTTCTTTAACGGAACGCTTTTGTAGATCTTGTGCAATTATGCAGTTGGGGACAAACCATGGAGTATTGATAATCATACGAAGGATTATTGATGAAAATCTTTCGATGATTTCGATGTTGGAGGTACTTGCTGACCCCCATAGTTCGATACCGTAGGTCATTTCTTACAAAATTTTCAGAATGTTTTAATATGTATTAATATTACTATTTTTTTTTACTTCAAAAATATAATCTATTTATTATTATGTCATAATTGAGCAAAGGACGTACAATTTAATTACCATGTCCAGTAAGAATTAACTAATTACTCAGTTCAATCACGGTAGGTACTATTTTGTTCCAAGTGTGTTAGTTACTTGTAACAAGCTGCAGTTTGCAGCCAATTTATGGATGAAATGAAAGTAGTGTCGAGGTAATTTAAATAATAATGGAAATATCGTCGAATGGGCATGAATCATGTCCGGCAGATACGCCCGTGTAAGTCCACCAATCGGAAAGGACAGACAACGGTCTCCTCTCCGTCCTCCACCATCCGCCGTGTAAAAACCAGAGAACCGAGAACCAAGAACCAACCAACCGGACTCATCTCGAGTCTGTGAAGGTTGGAGATCATATTTCACTCCGTGTCCAACGGTGTTCGCATACAAATTGGAGTTGAAATCGGCCCAGGTGAACTGAGAAGAACATCAAGAATACTCTTCTTGTTGTCAGCGTATGTGCTTGTGTGTGGTATAGGCCTATAGGCGATTCTCTGCTAGTGCTGAATATTCTTGTTAATGAATTTATTTTTTCGTTCTGACATTTATGAAATTTTATACTGTTTTTATTACCTGACAAGACATTCGTGGGTTGTTATATTTCAGTGGATGTATACAAATTGTGATTTACATTTCTTATACTACGACTTGACTTTATTTATGATTATTTCTAAAGTTTTATTACCCAAATTACCAAAACTTTTGATAAACTTTATAGATTATTTATGTATAGATGATGTATGAAAATTTAAAACTTTTTCATACCTTATCTCATATTATCACACATAGCAATCGAGTAGTTTAGTTACTCTTACTGTATAATTTAATCATTCTATATTCAGTTAAATTGAGTGAATGGTATTAGTTTTTGTCTTAGTGGTGTGTAGCACTTGACTGCTCCTTGAAGTGTGATATATTTGAAATAACTAGTTCCATATTGTATGTAATATGTAAAGCAGAACCTGCCTAATACATTTTCGCGAGAGCAGCAGTGAATCCTTGATGACGTCACAGTTAACTGCACACGAGTGAGATAGAACACCCAGCAGCCAGCACTCACTACCCAGAACCCAGGGCTGGTCTCGTACTTGGAAACTTACACCCACACTCGCTACCAACTTAACAAAATTTCGATTCTGTTTTATATCTTAACATACCATTAAAGTTTCACCGTCGGAGTTTAGCGTTTAAATTTTGTTGAAAGTTATCGTGAACTTTACTACAACGGTATAGGGAGGATGAATGTTGCTTTGTCCTGAAAAAGGATTATTTTGTAGTTTCACACCTACTTCTTCCACAAATTTCAATTAACTAAAAGCCAATGATGTGAAAATGAATGAAAGCTTCTCGAAACGTCCTACAAATTTCCTTGTCTTTCTCTCCCAATGAAAGAGTAAATTTCCAAACTCAAGACACAGTAGTTTTACTTGGAATTTACTTATTTATTTGACATTCACTGTTCAAACAAAATCACTAGTTTGCATTAATTAAAATGTATGTATGTATGTTCATATCCCCAGGACGAATCTTAGTTTTTACTTGCTACAACTACAACAATATCCGATAACTTTGTAGTTACCAAGTTGGAATGTTAACGGGAGTGAATACCGATCCAAATTAGATAATGAAAAATGTTTCGTAGTTGCAAGCACTCTACCATTGTACTATCCCGTCATTTTGGCATTCATTAAAATGAGTAAGGAGCATACGGGTGTTAACTTTTGGGCCAGCCTATATGTAATGTGTCACATTAATAGCAATAAAACAAGGAACCCCCCTCGTCAAACAAATACCTCTGTCTGTAATCAAATTCATATTTAATCCAACATCACCCATGAGGTTAAAATTTGCAAATCAATCCGAATTTCAATTACATTCTCTCTTTGATAAATCCAGTTTGCCGTAAACGCGAACAAAACCTCTAGTTGAAATCTAGTTACCTATTGCTACAGTGAACTCCATAAGCGATTGTCGTCGTTCGCCGATCGACGCATCGGAGGCTCAACGCCGTCAGAGAATCAATGTTATATGCCCATAAAGTGCAGCTAGTGGCTAACTTCACAGGATTAGGATTACATTGTGGTAAAGTTAATAAACTATTGTAATAACAAGTTAATTTGTACATTTCCTCTGTCCTCAATAGGGCCTCCGTAATGTGGAGAATACATGTGCGTTCTATGAGCCCAGAATCATATCATTTGGGTCCAATCAAAAATTTTAGAGTAATTGTTCTAATTCTTACAAAGGAAAAATTGTTGTACTCAATTTATTTATTTTTAAGAACAACAAAATAACAACTGAAATAATAACAAATTAACAAAAATGATATCACGAACACTGTTTTTGAATCAGGTGACAACAAAATATAGAAAAATTTTTGATTCCAATGAAAATTACTCTCTCATTTATTTACTAAGATATGCCCAAAAACCCTGATATACCTTCAAATAAATTACTACTTACTGTTGATGAATTGTTTCCGAAATCTAATCAATTTGTAACATAAACATAATACTTCCCTTACATATATGTATGTGCGGGAGGTAAAAATTATAGAATTTAAGATATGAACATGTTGAATTAAACAATTTTCCTTTGTATGATTTTATCTGGGCCAAGTGACATGATTTTTGTACGAAAAATTATTCAATTCCACTCCCAAGTTAAAATCCTACAAATTATATCTTTGATTACTAGACGAAAATAACTGTTCGATCATTTCGCAAGGAACATAAAAATAAATGACCATCGCAAACTTTGAAAATATCAGTTACCAAAAATCTAAGACAGAGTATATATCGGACATGATAAAAAATATTCGATTATAAGTTATAATAATGCCGCAAACTCAAAGTTTTGTAATTTCCGTATTTAATCTGAAGTTCCTCAGAACCAGAACTAATATCTTTGGACTGCGACTTTCAAATCATGCAAACTTGTAGATGTTAGAGCAGCCATATACAGAAACAGGAGGAAGAGACCCCAAAAGGATATTTTTGTTTGCAAGACGTGTTCGTAATTTTATAATTAATTTGGAATATATATATATATATATATATATATATATATATATATATATATATATATATATATTAACAATGCTACTGATTATTGAGTAT
Organism: Poecilus cupreus; assembly: GCA_963942605.1. Taxonomy (NCBI): domain Eukaryota; kingdom Metazoa; phylum Arthropoda; class Insecta; order Coleoptera; family Carabidae; genus Poecilus; species Poecilus cupreus. Next base: position 18,933,714 of record OZ012715.1, read on the forward strand.
TATAGCAGTTTGTTTGAAGTGCTAGGTAACCACCATTTTTACATTTTGAGATACGGGTCTAACTTTTCAATTAAGATAAACCCAAACAGTTATACGAAATTGCTTATTAATGCTAGAATATGGGCAATTACAGAAGGAATACATTTTCATTAATACGGTGTTCTGATCAATTTATGAAATATAAGAAAGTTATTTATTAAAAGGTTGACTCTTCTAATACAACAACCGTACTAGTTACTAGCTAGGAATATATCCGCCTCCTCTTGAACAAACACTGAATATTTGATGGGCAAGACGGCGCTCTACTGCCCGGTTCGGAGGGGTAATGTTACCGGTTACCGGTAACCGCTCGACGAACGCCGAGTTTCCAGATACACTTATCCTAATTGTCCGCACACGTGTCGCCCGCTAAGTTTCCCGATTAATTAGACAACTAAATACGACACGCACATCGAAATTCGATTGAACCGGTAACCGGTAAGCCGAGCGGTAAACGATGCTGATGACTTTCTAACATAAAAGAAAACTTTACGAAACATTTTATATGTAATTTAGATTTAGGCGATAAAGATTTTCAAATATAACTATTCTACTCATATTTTTCAAATGATACATTTTAATAACTAAGAAATTACGTGCTTCCGTTTTATGATGCTAGTAGTAGTAGTAGATTACTGATTACAGTCTGAAATAATAAATCTATTGGTGTTCGTGCATGCTTGTCCTATAAACATCAAATTTACTTTATTTTCATTTCTAATAGTAATAAATAATATCTATAAAAATGGTAACTTATTATTTATTTATTTCTCAATACCGGGAATTTTTTTTTAACATTATACATTAGGATATATCATTACTACAGTTACAGTTAAAGTGATTGACAGCAATGTATTATAGGGTTTTTTATAAGTAAACATAGGGATAACTTACGATCATTTAAATGAATAATTTCTACCAATTTATTGTGTACTAAAGTAATTAAAACAAATTCTTTATTTACATAAACTTGCTTTGTTTGTTATGCATTATGATTGACTATTATTAATAAGTCATGTAAATTATCCCTATTTTTATTCATAAAAAAACGCTATAATACAATGCTGTCAATCATTTTAACTGTGACTTTGGTATTCACAAAAATAAATAAATAATTAAAATAAATAAATATACATCATCACTATCCATTGTAAGTGTGGCACTCTGCTTATGCAGATCTCGGTAAGTGATATATTTTTGCGTATGAAATACGGTTACCAGCCAACAAATCATAGTCTCCAAAGAGATTAGTGTAGGAGGAACCACAGGGGTAAATTTAAACTGTCGCTTGTGGGATTCGAACTGAGGATCTTACGATTCACAGTCCGATGCGTTACCACGGAGCTATTTATACCATATTTAATTTGTTAAAAAATATATAAATTCCAAACATTGATATTAACTATAGCAAAAATTAAATACGTATTTAGATATTTTCTTATTAATTAGGTTTAGGGGTTAGATTATATTTAGGTCCCCTATATTTTTTAGATCACTTTAAAATATTGTAACACATAAAATTTTGAGAACTTCTGGAATCATACCGATAAAGAATATTTAATATTTTATTTATAGTATTGTATTCTTGCAGTCTATAAACTTGTTTAAACCTTGTTAATACCTCAACAAAATCAGAATAAATTTGGTTGTAAGTCATTCAGTAGTGCGGGGACTTTTGCAGTGATAATGTGTCGAGTGCTATGTGCTTCTTCAGATTGTTTCCATATATAAATCATCATATGTAAGTGTATTTAATTATTTAGTACTTTAGGTACATACTAGATAATGTAATAAGTAGATACATTCAAATTATGTAACAGAAAATCTGATAATAAGTAGAAAGAGTAAATAAATACAAGATCTGTACAATATTTAATAAATATCAATGTTTCAAAATGCTGTACGTAATTCCTCGTCAATATGAACAAATAAATAAAAATAGTAGCTATAACAAATAATAATTCATAAAACAGAAGAAGCCATGTATTGTTCAACTCGTATCCTCCATTCTGATTCACCTTTTTCTTTTTCTATACAAGTAGCTTCTCTTATGAGTCTGCCATTGGTACCTTTCGAACTTGTTACAATTTTTGTTACTTCAATATTTATTTTGTGCAAAATTCAATGACAACTAGTCCACAGCAGATTTCTCTAGTTGGATACCTGCTATTTATTTTCCAGTAAACTATAGTTTACGTTAACATTTTTTGATGGTCACGGTTCCTTTCAATAGGAACTAAGGTTGTGTTTCCAGATTCCAGATACCCAGTTAAATGTTGGATTTGCAAATAGATGGATCAATGCAGTAAAGTTAAAATCGGCAAATAACACTGATACTACGGTGGCCCATCTATTTTGAGCCAAACATACTAATGTGTATGCGGAATTTCAAATCCAACACTTGACTAGGTATGTATATTATACCAAGGAAAGAACATACATTATGTAGAGTTTCTTACAACTGTAGTTTTTTGTAACAAAATACATAATGGTCATACTACTTTAAAATTATATTCATAACACAAATCTATGAAAAGAAACCACAACCACAGAGCATAGAATAATGAATACGTTAACTTTCATTCTTTAATGGGGTTCTTCACTAGTTATTTTAAATTTTTTTGTTTTATGAAACTTGATCTAAATTGGAGGCTATCTGCAGTTTTAAGAAGTTTTAATTATTATTCATTAAGCCACAATTATTTTTTTTTATGTTGTGGCGTCAGAGTTGTCTAGTATTGTGGTTATCAAGCAGTAGGGCTTGTAAATAATTGTAAACACATAAAAAATATTCTATTTTATTGTTTAGAAAATTAAACAGAGAAACATAATACTCTGACGCTATCTGAATAATACCCCTTTATTTAAATTTTTTCGATGAATTATAGTACCCATAATTCTCTCTTCTCGACCAATCACAGAGCCAGAAATCCATAATCCACGGTTATTTTAAAGACGTGATCACAGTTGACATGTAGTTAGTTGTCATTGTGCATTTTTATGTTGACTTTTTCAATTTCAATCATTTTCAAAAGTGATTTCCGAATTTACAGGAGTAGAAAAAGTGTAGTATTATTTTCGGGACTATGATCATTATTCATTCGGATGATTTGCATCACTTGTCTACGGCTCGTGACACAAACTTCATCTTCGTGAATAATGACTATTATAATCCCTTATATAATAATATAGTATTATACTTCTATTATATCTAGTAAGATGTTTTTGGGTCTTGTTATAATATAAATGACTTATTTGGCATTTTGTGACTGTAGTGAAGGACTCCATTGAATTATATACTCGTACGAAATGAAGATCTTTTGGAATGTATGCAGAAATGACTTTGATTTTGCGGGAATTTGATAGATGGAGCATAAGCCAAATGTCGTCCGTGTGTCTTTCTAAATATAGATTTGAATAATGCCCAATTCGACCTTTGTCGTCATTATTTATTCATTTTAAGCCACTACCGTCAATATATATTTAAATATCAATTTATATTTCATGAAATTTCAGTCATGTTCTTATTTTCATCTCAGCAACGAAATCTTCAATCGTGGCCAGGGCTTCACCGGCGCTGTTGGTGTTACGGGATACGCCAATACGGATACGTATAGCGCATTAAAAATTCATTCATAGCCCAGTACTCGCTCTCGCTCGCTATCCGAATAGCGAATATCCGAGCATCCGAAACCTCGTCAGTTTCGGCTGAATTATGATTTCGGGCGCGGGTAGCGGGTAGCGGGTAGCAGGTTTGAGGATACAGGGTACGTGCTTCGCTCGCATTTTCACGGGTTTCTCTTCTTTATCTCTAATCGAAGCCGCTCGTGAATTAATGAAAAACACCGCAAAATACATCGGAATCGGCTTCGGGAGTTTGGACGGCCTACCCTCGCCCCGCTACGTCCCGCTCTCATTGGCGTGCGCCATTTTTGTCTCTACGGGTGCACGGGTAACAACACATTTCTCGAAAATACATTTCTCGATTATTACGATGAGGAATTGTACATTTACCGAAAATACAAACGTCGAAAGTTGGAAATATTATAAATGTGGAATGTTACAAATCTCGAAAATACATTTGTCGAAATCAAACAATACCAAATGGCGTAGTTCCATCTATTAAACAATTATTACAATACGACATATGATATTGTTAACCTTCGACAAATGTCTTTCCAAGATTTACAACATTCGACATTTGTATTTTCGATAAATGGACAAACTCTGAATTTAATTTTCGATATTTGTATATTCGAGATATGTATTTTCGTGATTTGTATTTCCGTGAAAAGTATTTTCGAGAAGTGTATACATCCCACTTACACATTTAAGTATTTATGAGCGAATCAGCTCCAGGATTTGAACCCGGTACCTAAAGAAAAAAATTATTCCTGTGGCTCCTCCACCACTACCACCCTTAGACACCCTAATTGATTTGACGGCTAGTAACCGCACTTCACGAGCATATATCACATTACTGAGGTCTGCTTTGAGTAAAGAATACCGATGTTTTCATGTAAACTTTCATAAAACTTTTTAAAAATGTCGTTACCAGAACCGGTAAATTTTCCAAATAATGTTCGCATCATGTATAATAGTTATTTAGGTATCAAGACATTGAAGTTTTACTTTTTATCACTCAAATAAATCATATGAGTGATAAAAAGAAATTTCAGTGCCGCGGTAAAAATTATTTTGTAGGTTATGTTTTTCATTTGTATCAGTCGAACAGTGGAACTTGCACTCAGTTCTACCAACCTGGCACATACCAACTTCTTCATCGGAATGAATTAGCTCACGCTGCTCAACTGATAAATATAATATCTGTTTGATTGAGTAATGCAGTAAGAGTAAATGAAGTACTTTTTACTGGGATGATTTGTGTGTGTAATAATGACGATTTGGGCGTTCTGTAGAGCCGATGTGGAATGGAGGTTTTTTAGTGCGTTAAGCACGCCTATGGCGGCCGTAGGTCTCCTCTAATGTAGGTTCATCCCTTGGCGCAATTGAATTGACCGCAGTGCTTTTAAAAATTGCAGCTTTCACGGAGCCGAAGCGGTTGAAGCTCTGGCTGAAGCTCTGAAGCTCTGGCCATTCCGCAATTTCTATGGCGCCGTGTTAATCCTTTACAATGCACAATTAATGATTAATTGTTTTGTCGCTACGCGACGCTGGGCGACGCCGAGCGGCATTTGTTTCGCTGATAGAATTAGGATGGAATTTTGCACGCCACTCGATGTTGGTCACGTGATGATAATATCTGTTGTTCTGTTACAATACTGCGAATTTGGGTTGTTATTATGTTTATTTTATTGTTAGTTTGGCAATTTGTGCACGCTTGTTTTACCAGAGTTTCAATAGCGTACAGCGGATTACTCGATGGCTTCTCTACCCTGAGTTCAAACCATCATAATATGTTATATTTCATTTAAGTAAACTCTTTCATAATATCTGAACCCACTATTTGCTGTTACACTACATCAAAATATAATTAAATGAATTATATGAAAAATGGGGACTAAAATTAACCATATAAAAACAGAATACATGACACTAGAAAAATGAAAGTATCCAATTTAAATTTAAAAAATAATACATTATAAATAGTTAAAGTTGTAAAAAATGGAACAGAAACTGAAATAAGAAACAGGGCGAACAAAAGTAATCTGCAATTATTATATTGAAAAATACACACCGACAAATCTAGTAAGTAAAAATGGCACGATAAATTCATTTATATTCTATGTATAACTGAGAACCTCAGTTGTATGTACTGACTATTTCAGTTATTCGAGAAGCAACTGTATATATTATTTAAGCAGTACGCAACATTTCTCAGATGAAATAAATGGAAAATGCAGTTTTGGCAAAAATTTATCTTACGTATAGTGACAGCAATTTAGATATATACAATAACAATATTTATATTAGTAATATGATATTATTTTGGATTATACTATAACAATCTAAATAATATCGTATTACTAATTCTTAACAAAGGAACAAATAACATATAAAAAATATAATGACAATAAAATTGTCAATGTTTCATAAAAATCAGTCTGGAACTCATCAGGGTAATGTAACCCGCGAACTGCTATGATACAGTGGCACCGATTGCCTTGACTGGCGAGATCTAAGATCTTGATGACTTAGTCTTAGTTATTATTCAGAGACTGGTTTTCATGAAACATTGACAATTTTATTGTCTTTATATTTTTTAAACATATTACTAATGTAAATATAAATATTGTTATTGTAAATATCTAAATTGCTGTCACCATACGTAAGAAAAATTTTTGCTGTTATAACAATCCATGTTTTTCCGTGTAGTAATAGTATGTCGATGGAAATAAATTCAAGTCAAACTCTGCCGTCTGCAGCACTATTGAAATTTCAACAAACGCAATTTTAATGTAATTAGCTGTAAAATGCAGTAAACCATTTTACTCCAAACGTATCAATAATTCGATTAATTTTCTGGTGCAAATAATTTGCGTGTTTGCATTGATTTCATAATAACAATAATTAATGTTATTTTTTGTCTGATTATATTTGCAAACTGAAATAGAGCTGTGAGCTGTCTCTGCATTTGAAAGAGACATTCCTAAAATTACCACAAATTGTAATTGTTCGCAAATTTGATTCAATAATTTTACAATAAATACTAAATTAATCAGTTAAACCAAATTGAAATATTTGTTTAAATCTGAACGCCTACATATTCCAATTTTGAATATAACAATTTACATTTGTATTATTATGTAGTTATGGCAAACTTCTTCGTTTCTATTAGGTTTGTAATTATAATGTAAACACGTTTAAAATTCAAATTTTGACAATGTTGTCAGCATACGTCCCCTAAAGCCCTAATGGCACTTGCTTGTACCGAATGAAGTGAGAAAAAAACTTGAACATTAGCGTTCCGAGTTGGTGTAACACGTGCTGTTATTATGTTCTGTTTGACAGCGATTAATTGGACTTTATTCGAACCTGCTCCACTCATTTCTGCTTCCATACTATAGCAGATCTTGCTAGGACACACATACTAACGTATTCTTTACTTTAAAATAATAAATAATAATCGCCTACGTGTCCAAAATGCATTGTAGTTCTCTGCAAGGCCATTTCTTACGTACATTGCGCTCATCATCCAAAACACTGGGTAATAATAGCCACTCTACAACAAAAATAAACGAAAAAACTTCAAGACCACATAGTGTTAATATAATAGAAATCAACGCATCATTAAAAGCAAAACTGAAAAAACCAACTGACGAACAACTTGGAGATGAAGTCAGTGAAGAGAAAACGAAATGAGCTCTGCAATTTGTATTTCTCTGTAACATGGTAGACTCAGTGCTTCTCAAACTTTTATAGTATTAATAAGATATGTTCATAGGGCACATAGTCCCTAAATATTTGGGCATCTCTGTCCATTTCCATTGCAATGATGATGATGATGATGATAATATTGATAGTGCCATCTTTTAGTAGTAGTCAATTAATTCAAATTCCTGTGGGATATATTATATTGTATCTTTTGAGTGAGTCTAATACCTGGAGTTTTTTTATCAGTAGACATAGGGATGTGTCATAGGAATAAATGAAAAGATTTTTGTCAAATATATATAATATAATGATCTGAGAATATTTGGGAAAAATTAGAAGACCCAATTAGTGTTTCGTCAAGATAAAAAATCTTTTCTTGATGATCATTTCTTGTCTTGGGCTTGATTTTTAATTTTTAATTTCTTGTCTTGCTCTTGATTTGATTTAAAGAAAAACAAGATCAAGAGTGAAACACTAGTCCCAGTCATTATTCTTAAGATAGCTATTTGAAAATATAGCTTGTCTTTTGAATAATAGTTTGACCATCTTCAAATATCTGAAGAATAATGATTTCCCAAATATTATTATTATTATAAATTATTATATAGCCTCCCAAAACATGACAAATATTAATATTAATCGAAATAAAGGCAGCGCAATTTTTTTTTATTTGGATCCACTTTAGGGAGCGGCCCGGTTAAAATTCGACCACCTTAATGTACACTGATATAAATTTTGTCTATTTCCAATTCCACAAACTGATTATAATTCTTCCATTTGATCATCTCAGTAGGTAACTATCGCGTTATGATAACTTAGTTCAATCTTCCAGAGAGGATTTTCTGAAAAGTTTGAAGATCACTGGCGTAGTGTTCGAGTACTCGGTGTACACTACTATATACTCCGTACACTACAGTATCAAGCATCTTTGTAATTACGAGTCGTGCCACAGTCACACCGTATCTATTAAAATACTAGATACGTTGTAGACGACCTGAGATCGTGGGAACATCTCGGCGCATGCTCACTGCTCAGCGAACAGCATAGGCGTGCACTTTCTACTTGTGGGATGTTTATGTGATGAAAAATACATAAATAGATAAATTGTTGACCCACAAGCCACAAAGTTCACTGCCTTAATTCCTTCATTTCATTAAATATAATACACAAGTAATAGTAATAGTACTGTTGATAGCTGATATAGAATTAGTAATTATATAATATATATTACTTTAACTGATCTTTAGGGAATTTAGTAAATAAACAATGTTCGGTTATTTTTAACCGACGAAAAATAGAAGGAGGTTCTAAGTCGATGCATATATTTTTTTATGTATGACCACGCATAACTTTTTACACAATAGTCCGATTTTGATATTAATTTTTTATTGCATAGCGTATACCTCGAAGTTAGACTTATTTAAATTTGAATATTCCTCCTATAAGGGTAGGAAAATGGGGGATGATTGTTTGTTCACCCACTGAATTTTTACCTGTTTCTACCGATTCTACCCATAGATGGACAGTAATAAATTACGTAACTAATTACATTTTTCAGAAATGTAATTATTAATTTAATTTTTCAATTACATTTGCTAATAAAAAAAATCAGAAATTAATTACATTATTTATGCAAGTAATTAGTAATTCTAGAACTTCTTCTACATTGTAATTACAATTACATTGACAATTACTTTGTTTCTTATTTTTTATTACTAATTTTACAACAGCAGCTTGAACAAACACAATCCACAATATTAGTCAGAACGTTTTGTTTTGTTAAATATATTAAAAATTAAGTTCTTTTTATTACCTTGAAAAATAAAAAGTAATTGTAATTTGTAATTATTTTATGTAATTTAATTACAGTTTTTACATGTAATTGAGTTACTAAATTAATTACATTTTGATAGTAAAGTAATGTAATTTGACGATTGTTATTTTATTACCGCAGAGAAAATAATTATAAAAAAATAATTCATTACATTTTTTCAGTAATTTACCCATCTCTGATTCTACCACGCATAGCTTTGTACTGTGTTATCTGATTTCTATATTCTTTTTTTCCACCCGTAAGGGTAGAAAAATAGATGGCCTTTGTTGGTTGTTTGTTTTGCGCCGACTCAAAATTAATTACATTAGATTATTAAAGCTAAAAAGGTTTATTTTATTTCTAACTTTTCAATTTTTTTTTTGTTGAAAAGTTTGTATTTCGTTTCTTAGTGATTGTTCCCCTGGCACAGAAGGAATCGCGCGGCTATGGGGAAGAAGAGGCGAGGAGTGAAAAGCGTTAGCTCTGTTGTTGTAATGACCTCGTTTAGGCTGCCAAGCTGATTGGAAGTTGACATATGATAGGGTTGCTCTTCCCCGTTGCTCTGTTCTACTACTGCCACTGCCACTGCTCGGATGCTGTTTGATATTGGATAGGGCGGTTGATTGTTGAGGTTTTGGGTTTGAATCCCATCTTCTGGCAAAAGTGGGGTTAGGATTGCCTCGCCACAGCCGACTGCCGGAAACGGAAAGAGCAAGTGATCAAGATTGTTAGCGAACAAGAACGCGAACACTGATCAAACATGCTTCAGTAATTCAATTTTCTTATATTTACACAATCGTTCATAACTGATTTTAGTGAGAACCAACGGGACGCCATTTTGAAAGGCAACTTTGTTTTTAACCACGCTTCTATTGTTTTTTATTTCCGTGGCTATCTAATTTTTCACGAAAATTCTAAATATCTAATGCTACATATATTCTATTGCATAAAATAAAGACTTTTTAAATGTAAAAATTAATTTTAAACTACTTTTCATTGTTGTACTTTTGCTCGTAAATGTACAGAGAACCAATAGTCGCACATTTTTAAAATCCTATGTTCCGCGTTCCGTTGCACACCCGGTATATATAATGAATGTACTGTGACGGATCAAAATTTTGGGTAATGAGTTTTCAACAAATCAGCACAATTTTACTATTTTCATGCAGACGTATGTCTCCGTGTGTATGTGACGATATTTCCATTCATACAAACTTAAAATTTAATGAAGCTATCAATGTCATATATTTGAAATATATAGATTTTAGATGTCCATATTACGAGCTGATTAGATTTTGAACATAAATATAGAATGTCATTACCTACTTGCCTAGTATTAAAATTGTTAACACAAAAAAGTTAATCTAAAAAAAAGAAAATATATAAAAAAAAAAAAAATAATCGTACACTAGAAAACTAAACTATAAGAAAATGAACTAAATAATTTAAGCATATCTCAATAAATACTTGAGTAAATATTATTAAATGAAAATAACCAAATATGGAATAGGATCCTAATATGGAATACCGACCTTTTTCTTATTGTTATTTAGCGTTTCATATAATTATTATATTGTCAATTAGTTTTTAAAACAAGATTAAGTTAAGCGAAGTTGTATGACTGATTATGATTACTAATAAATGTCTTTAATTTATGCTATGTTAAATGTCGGTTCGGTATTCCATATTAAGATCCTATTCCATATTTGATTACTTTCCTCTATCCTAAAAATAGGGATGTAAATTAATATTACAATTTTTACTTGAAACCAATTTCGATCATTTTCAAAAGAGATTTCCGAATTTACAGGAGTAGAAAAAGTATAGTATAATATACTATTTTATGCGTAAAATGAAAATTTTGTTACACAAACGAAATGTAAAATGGTTGTGTTTGTAGTAATGTAATAAAAACCAAGTTCAAAGGTGAAAGTTTGATCTGAAATAAGTGCAAAAGAACAAAGAATCTTAAGATCCATTAACCAGCAAGATTGTTGCTGTTCTTATTAAATAAAAATAATATCGTGCTCCATAAACTGGCTACCAATATCATCAGAGTGATCAGATTAGCCTTAGTTTATAACGAACACAGTTTGTAAGAGTATGGCTCATCGATCGAGAACTTTCGAAATAGGCCCTAAAATCTGCAGAACTTTCTATCGCCGGCGACTAATAAGCACGGAGGAATCATGGCCAATAAACTGAAGCCGATACACTTTTATATTTGCCTGACTTGATTCTTGTTACGAGTTACGATGTTAGGATGTTATAACCTATAATCACACAGAATTAAGTTGTAGAAATGTTCCTGTCGTTATTTTATACATCCTCTATTCAACGCGCAAATAAAATGTATTCACCCACCTCACCTATTTGCTATTTGAATTCAAACAAAATACTAACTCCGTACTAAATATTTATATAATTTCATTTAGTATGTTGTGTGTTTTATTGAAATAAATGCACAAAGCAGAAATAATAAAACATTATTTGTTTTATTTGCATATAACTGTAAAATCAAAATAAAACTGAAATTAATAAAACAACGAGCAGCAAAATCGTGCGCGAATAATTACGAACGAAACGTAATAACATAGAGCAAGTAGTAAAATTACGGTATACTTAACTATATTTCAGCATAAAAAGAGCAAAGCGAATAAATAATTTACTATTTAAACAAAGCGCCGCCCATGATTTTATTGTGAGCACGTGCAGGGGAAATGCGCACATATGCTCAGCAAAGCAAAGCAAAGCAAACCACGTAGATTGAATTTCTTAAAACATTACATTGCGTGCTATCGCGTTCATTTTTTATTTTATTTTGTTACTTTATATCTCAATGCAATAATGCTAAAGTACTTGACTTCAGTCATTTACATAAAACAGTGCATTTGTCATTTACTTAGAAATGTTCAAACTTATCTAGACTTAGAATGTTATTATTTTGCTTCACCAAAGTCCAAAAAAATTACCTGCGTGTAAAATCAAATTTAATATACTTGTATATTGTACAGATAAAACAAAAGTGACTTCGATCAGCTGTTTGGTTAAATACTGTCAATTGGAACCAAGGATAATAAATATAGAATGTCATTATCTTCTTGCCCAGTATTATAATGTTACCATAACTTAACCTAAAAATAAAAAAACGAAAATATGTAAACAAACAAAACAATCGTACACTAGAAACCCAAACTATAATAAAATTAACTAAATAATGCAAAATTGTATTACTATACTCAGTAGAACACTACGTTAAATAATAATAAAATATAAATTAAAAACGAACATAAATGACAGAAATTAAGAAAAGGGAAGATAAATGCAACAAAATTCAAATTCATAATCGTAAAATAAGCAACAAGTGGGTTCAAAACATTTGTGCAATGGAAGTAATGTCAGGTTCTATTCTCATTGCACATTTTCCAGGTTATTTTTCATCAAATTAATCAAATATTTAATAGATCATAATCATCAAAAAATAAAACTCAAGGAACAGAATAATGTTACTTGTGAAATTTCCAGAACTATTTAAACGATTAAAATTGTATCGTTAAATTATATAATTTTTTTAAACACTTCAGTCATTTTACATGATTTCAGTAATATTGAAATACATGATTATTTAAAATAATGTGAAATATATAATAAGTAAAGAAAATAAATAATTTAAAATAAAAAAGTACTTCAATATTTTTTACAATTATCAAACGAGAAATAAGTCATAAGTACAAGTACTAATTTTCATACATAAAAATTTCAAGCATTAAGTAACAAAAAATAAAATATACTTCAGTACAAGCAATAGTAATAATAATTTATTTTCAATAAAGTTATACATTTATAACGTATGGAATGTAAAATTAAATGTCAGAGTACAAAATGATATTAGTTAATTAATTTAGAAATACTTTTTCTACACAGTAAATTAACTTAACCTATACAATATTATAAAGTACATATTTATATTATAAACTTGTTTAAATTATTTTAAACAGAACAAAATATGTATTAGTATTTAAGTACTCTGCATACCATAAATACACTTACGGTTTTTAATAAAATAAACTATGTATATTAGTGTAGATATGTTTTCAGTCAGTAAAACCAATTAGGTACCTATTTAAGAGCATAATGCCTTATTAATTTGTTTATTTCATATATTGTAGATATTTAAAAATTCTTAATTTATTTGGCCCTTCTGGTGGTGTTTGCTGTAGAAATGTGTAAATGTTAAATATTAAGCTGCTTTTCCAGTGTGTTGAATATTTGAAGTATGTTTTGTAAAAACCTTATAAGCTCGCCAGGTGATACAAATTTTGTGGCGCTCAGTGTAATATGGGATAGAACCGTATTTGTAAATAATCGCAAAATGGAAATCTCGGTTATAAAATTTGCACTTAAAACTACCGTAACGTCTAAATAACGGCAGGGTGAAATTAAAATTGAAGGGGGCTGCGAGAACATTGTCTTTAAAATTGGAAATCATTTGTTTCGCAGTATTTATGGCAAACATTAAATTTTTAATATGCATTCACCTTGTATAAATGCGAGGTGGTAGCTAGGCAGCTAGGCAGATAGGCAGCTAGGGGAAACTGCTCAAAGTGATTTTAGGGTAGAACTTTAATGAGGGGAGGAATTTTCCTCCCTGGCTTCACTCTTCATACTCGTGCATCTCGACTTACTTTAATTATTAATTCATCTATCAGTGTCAGTTGCTTAAATTAGATACATAACATCAGAAAATGCGAGCGAGGAAGTTTTAATATTCATATTGAAAAGTTTTTCTTCTGCTCGTTTCAAAGAAATATAACACACTTTAGCCAACAAATGGGCTTCTTTTTCATGGCCATATATGAACAGTGATCTCGTAAAAAATTCTCAGACAATAACGACGTTTCTTTGACTTGTTTTTATACATTTTGTTTTTTCTTTTAATATTTACGTTATTAATAATTTATACATGTTTTCCTTTAAATTTTCAGACGAGAAAAATCGTTAAAATAAAGAAATATATCGCGGGATTTACCATTATTTTATTGAAACATATTATTAACAAGCTTCGTTTCATGAAAGCCGTAATACTCCAATTTTAAATAGTAATAGCGATAGTCATAGTTTTATTGTCTTTAAAAGACATACCAACCCTTGCAATCATTTCTGCAGGATATAATGCATTATTAAATTTTAAATATTGTATTAGATTGACTCTGTGTATCCGTAATACACATTGAATAGTATTTATCTATTTGTGTTTGTAAATATCGTAACAAGTATTTATACATATATACAGGGTGCTCCATCAGTCTGTATTTTTTATTTTATTCGATTATTATAAATATTACCGAAAATTTTTTCAGACAAAGTTTATTTTACATTCAAATGCCCACGTATCTGCAATAGTTTTTCTACTGGGTATTACATTTTCTCGCAATAATATGCAACTTTATATCTTTGAATGGAACAACCTATATATTTTTGAAAAATTTCAAAGACGTGTTGTTTCTCTTTAAAATAGTTCTTATTATAGTCCTAAAATGATCAGTTTTTATTAATGAAGAATCATACACAGAAAGTATGTGAATTGAACATGAGTTCAACTAACTAAACAAAGTATAACAAAAAAAGTTGTTAAACTAAGTGAAAATAGTAAATAATAATTAATAAAGGTTTGACAGCAACTAATCTGATTGTTTAAACATTCACACACAACTTTATAACATATTTTCTGTGTGATTATTTAATTATAAGAACATGAATAGTTTCTGTACTGATCATTTTATGACTATAATGAATAAGAACTTATTTAAACAGAAACATCTTATATATACAGTGGTTCCATTTAAAAATACTAAGTTGCATACAATTGCGCGAATATGGAAAACCCGGTAGAAAACTAATAATGCAAAAATGTGGGCATTTTGGTGTAAAATAAAGTTTGTGTGAAAAAATTGTAATATTTAAAATACTGGTATAAAATTAAAAATACATACCGATGGACCTGTATACATTTATTTCGTTTAGAATCATAGACACAATTCCAGGTACAATATAATAGATATTTCATGAAATGTGCTTCCATGAATTAAATTAGTTTTAGATTCAACTTTTAATATGAATTTTATCCGACAAAAAAAATCCAATATTTCACGAAACGCTTTGTAAGCTTTATTGGTATAATACTGATTATTGCAGTATTAATTTACAGTGCGTAGTCAAACCTAGAAATTTTCAATACAACATACTCGAATATATCTATTCCGAGAATTCAAACTGCATTATTATGGAATGCGATACTCAAAATAATAGATCATTAACAGTACTTGTATGTGTTGTATTTCGCTTAAAATAAATATGTTCATTTTGCGAGTAATTCAAGTGCGGTTAGCTGTGATTAGATTGTGGCATTTGAGTGTATGGATTTGTAATTGCGCTGACATATACTTGTAGATGAAGAGGCAGTAGTTAAAAAGTAAAATGCGAGAAATGGTGCGCGCCTGTGTCCGTGATAAAAGAGGTTGAAATATGACAGCTATTTGACCGTGCAGACTTTTATAGATATTGGCGTTTGTAAGGTGCGTTCTCAAAGTGCCGTGCTGCCTGGTATAAATAAAGTCCATTAAACGGTATGCACGATCGTACCGACGCTATTTCTTTTTGTTGCTTAATGAAAACGATCTTTTTTTAAACATGCTGCAAGCTCCAAAGCAACTAACGGCTAACGACACGACAAGTACAAGTACCCGGAGTAAAGTACGAATTTGTCACGAGATTTAAAATGTGCATTTTACATTTTTACCTACAGATGGAGTGAAATTATCAAAGTATTCCGATTCTTTGTGCGACTATTTTTAAAAGATTCCAATTTCATTTTGAAATATAACAGCTGTGCTACTATTTACGACATTCTAATAGAGCGTTATGACCATTTATTTGAGTAATTCTTAGAATTCTTGGAATAAATGCTCTATACTCAAAATGACCATTTTTATCCCCGAATATGCTATATAAAATACATCTGTGTATACTCTGGACGCCCAACAGATAGAGTAATTAAATAAATGGGCAGTCTAAACTGTGCAGTACGATGTGTTCCGAACTCAGCTTTACAAGTTACATTTTTAAAAACGCTGAAGAATTGAATCGTTTTATTTGAAATGAATATAAGTAAAACTAAAACATTATATATATTATCATATATGTATAACATAATATAACATATTTATTCATATATAACTTCATCCCTGTTCTTATCAATGTTCATATGCACATACAGCTTTTATTTTCTTATCACGATGATTTCAGTTTTATTTACAATTATTTTCATTCAGTATTTATATTTCTAAATAACTAATAATATAATGGTTGAGTAATTTGATTTCTTTAGAATCTAATTTGCCAGGCTTGATGAACAACTAGAAAAAATAATAAAGAAGTAAAAGTAAAAAGTCGTGTTTAATTTTCCTTTTATAAACATCACGTAATCACAGGATGTGTTTTGATATCGAGAAAGTTATAAATTAATTTGAAAATTTCTCTGGTGTTTTTAACGGAAAATGTAGGTTACGGAATCTAATCAATCATGTCGCTATCAAATAACATCGTATTTAATTGTCTCGAAAACAAATTGAACATTACTTCAAAACGATCGTGAAAATGACGGGTGCTACCGCTTCTACCCGGGCAGAAAGACGGAAATTCAGCTCTGGGATGTTCTCGTTTACCGCTTCGGTTCCCGGTTCGCTCTGCTCGCTCGCCCGGTGTCTTCCCATTTCGCCCATTACCGTTTCACCCATGATGCTTTGTTGCAGATAAGAATACAGCAATTTGAAACATATTTGTAGATAATTTATCCCGTTATAAAAAGCATGTCATAGGAAAATCAGCAATTTTTATATAATATTATAATAGAGTATACCTGAAGCTTGTACTGGAATAATTTTCTGCAATAATGCGGTCCTTTATTATAGGCACAAAATGACAAATAAGTAAATTATATATTAACTAGACGCAAAATCATCGAACCAGATATAATAGAAGTTTTAAAAATATTATTCATTATAAAGATATTTGAGTTTTAAAAATAACAATTCTTGCATCAAAGTATTATGTTTCTTTGTGTAAGATTCACTCTTACACATCTATTCTATTCTAAATTCTTTGTACTTCCCTCATTATTGAGCTGTCATACTGTCGAAGTGTCAAATGAATGGCCAATAAAAGAAATCACACTTGTTTAAGAATTCGCGCGATAAAAAACCACGTGGTTAGGTCGACACTACGAAATTGACAGGTTAGCAAAATTTATCGGTGGCAATCAAACATTTAACTAAAATAATCTTACTGTTTACTTATGTTTCTTCTTGGAATAAATGGTATTCACGTAGGTTATAATTATTAATTATTTACTACGAGAAGTTATTTTAGTTCCATTTAATTTAATTCCAATCCCCACTTGCTCGAAATCGCAAATAAATTGCTCTAAAAGTTCGTGCATATACCGCCAACTACATAGTATCAAAGTAGATAGTTTCCTAAAAAATTTAAAAAATTTCGAATGTGATTGGAAGTGTCCGTGGTGGATTCGGGGTTGGGCGAAGTGATCCAGGACCCTGTCTCGCTGTTCCTGCTCCAAACAAGGAACGTCCTCGGTCCAAATTATTACGTAAAGCGCACGTAACTCAAACGTTCCGTTCCGCAACGGTGCAAGTTTTATTTTTCCTGTTTTTGTCTTTTTTCGTTTTCTTTGGCCGATAATTATCGAAATGGGGGCATAAAGAAGACGAAGACGAGGACGAGGACGAGGACGAAGACGAATCCAAGGCGTTCGGTTCGGTTTAATCGACAGTAGTAACGCGATACAGTTCATTAAGTGAGCGTCTTTTGGTTTGGTTCGTTCTTTATGCAAAACATTGTAATAACAGAATTTTCAATTTGCCATACAATTATGGTAATATATTTTGTTTGCGTTTCCGGTGTATAACTGGTAGTTATAATTAATTGTGTTTTATTTTGTTTTATTTTCCGTATTTGCTAAACGGGCGCACTGGGAGCTGTGCTTAATTTCCGGTAAAGTAAATTTTTGATTGTCGCAGCATTTTTCCTGTTTTTATTTAGTTAAAGGCACCGGCTTTTCCACTGAATTTATGCTGTGGTTTTGATTTTCATTTCGGATGACAATTCGTCAGTGATTTCCATTGCTCTCTTTATTACCTGATGAATTTTAAAAACTTGTTAGTCGTGATACACAGGTTATTTCATCATTGATTATAGTTTCACTTTAATACTTGCAAATGGATTTAGACCACCCCGCTGCTAATGGACTATTTGGATAACATTACATTTCTATAAATAGTTATTAGGATGCAAATGAATAATACTTTTATCCTTAAAAATCTCGAATACTAATTATTTCTGGCTCTGCGATAGGTCGAGAAGAGTGAATTATGAATTCACTGGTGTGATGGGTAATGGGGATATATTTACACAGTAGAAATATTTTTTATTTTGATATTCTATAATTCATAATGATATAGCGATCAGCGAAAGCATAGTGCTGTATATTAATTTATTAACAAATTTGCTCTACCTCCACTGTGTTGAATATTGCAAATATTAATTGAGTTGTTCTCTTTCCAGAAACTGCAAACAATCGGCGAAGACTTCTGCGGCTTGGACGTGAACACGCCTCTCGGAGGCGAACAACCAATCGCCGCCGTGCCCGTGCTGCTGTTCTCCACCAGGTTGACTGCTGTGGCCGCTACCAGCACCGGAGACTTCACCGTGGTGTTCGTGGGGACATCCAAAGGACATCTGAAGAAGGTATGTGTGCTCTTTGCTCTGTTGTTGTGTGTGCTATTCCCTCAGCTGCCCTAACCAGCAGATATCTCGGAACTTCGTTGTTGGTTGTTGCGATGTAGTTTTATGTGAGGATGGTGCTGGTGAGATTGCCGGATTGTCGGTCTCGGGGGATGGTGACGTGGACTGAGAACTGTGTGGACTGATGGAGATTTGATTGTACTGCACATTGCCAGGTGGAGAACCATCATTGCCCGTTATTGTTTCATACCAACTTTATTAATACGCTATTTCAAATCATGGAATTGAATGATTTTAAACACATCAAATTTAATTAAACCGGTAGTCTTATTCTAGATTTGCAACATCTCCTCTCGTTTATTACATTACTTGACAATTCATTGCTTATTTAGTAAGCTGAGAATAGTAAATATTTATTTGTTAAATTTTCTAGATTATCTATATTTATATTATCATGTAATAAGTCCATTTATTTACAACACTACAAAACTATTAATGCACAAATAAAAATGGAGTTAGTTAATAGAGACGAAAAATTCAGTGCAGTTACTCTTACTGTATTACTCAATCAATTTAACTGAAAAATTTCAGTTAAGTATGTATAACAAATGGTTCGATGATATACTTATGTATTTGAATTATAAACAATGAATCCAATGCCTCCATGAGGCACACAGGTACGCCTCGAATTTTCATGTCACCATTCTCTCGGGGGCAGACAACGGAGGCGGTAGAGGTGGAGGTGTATCGTACCGGTCTCTCGGGTCTCGCCTGACAGCTGGCTAACCAGAAACCCACCAACACTGTGCCTACCACCTCCACTGCTAGTCTCCACCGCCACTCTCCACCGCCCCCGGGTAAATCACATCGCCTGGAGAAATTTCACCCTGAGATGCGATATATACGTCGAAGCCAAGGAAGTTTTTTAGTAGAGTGCGTAAAGAATCGATTTTGGTTTTACGTTTTAAGCGCTGTTTGAAAGTTTTATTGATCGGGTCAATACGAGCACAAGGATAGCGGAAGTTTTGAGTTTTTAACCCGATTTGAATTTATGGCAGCGGCCACGAAAAATGCACACCCGCAAATATCTAAAAGTAAAACATTCTTAAACAATTTCGCTATGTTTGCCATGACAATACCTTTTGGTTTATCTTGGTTTATCACTATTCTTATATTGTTTTCTACATAAGGTCTGTCAAGCAAAGTTTCATGTATGACTGAATTATATAATCACTTATTTATAATCAGGGCAAGAAACCGAAATTTTCTTATTAGTTTTCAATCAAAAACCTGTAAACTAACAATACACGCTTTTAAACACAATTAAGTTAACTGGTTTATGAAACCGGTTTATTTAAACCAGTTTAAGAAAACATTTATAAAAAAACCGGTTTATAAAGACGGTTTAAAAAACCAAACAGGATAACCGGCATAAACAAAGTATGGACTGGTGTTTGCATAGTATGTTAATATAGTTATAATATATAGAGGGCAGAAGTTTTGTCTGCTGTATGCATACAAACTACACAGCACAGGGTGTTATGGCCAAATAACGAACTAAATTAACCGGTTTAAATAACCGGTTGTTTAATTTTTTGGTTAGTTGTAACCGGTTTTTTAATAAATTTAAATATCGGTTTCGGTTAAAAATCTCACTTTTGACCCAAAAATTAATAAACCGGTTTCTTGCCCTGTATAATATTGTTTAACGGCCATAAAGTTGCTCTTTATGGACTAGTTCATTATGTTAAAGTAAGAAACTTACGATTACTAACAAAATAAACAATAAAATGAATTTTATTTAATTGAAAATAACAATAAATTCATTTTTAGTTAGGGAAATATAATTACACAATTAAAAGTATAGTCTTTCAAAACAAATAATAATAAATAAATTGGTAACTAAACAATAGAGAAAAGCTGACTTCAAATCTATAAAAGTTATTTTAAGCTAAAGAAAAATAATCTGCAATATATGTAACACGTACATAATAGGGTTTTATTGTCTCGCCCTTTTAGATGCCTCGTACTTAAAACCCTAAATTATGTACTAGTTACATAAATATCTATTTCGTTATTAATTAATTATTTCTGCAGTTTTAAGCGTAGCAAATTACTAGTAGAGGGAAAATTTTGTTCAGTAAGCACATTGAATCTCAATAATTCTTCCAGGACGAAATTCCAAGGAATTGTTTTTATGCCCTAAATAACACCGTTAATACTATTTTAATTAATAAGTATGATTCCTTTGAACTATCTCAGACGTTATGTTATTTAAGGAATTAGTTCCAGGAACGTATCAAAAACATTTCAATTCTCTCTTGGAAACTTTCACAGAACTCAAAAAGTATCATTGAAAAATTCTAAATAATGTTATTTACTTGTTGCCGTGGTCTAAAGAAATATGTCACAATAAGACTGTCGTTAAAATTGCTACGAACGTCGCATTGTAGAACTTCTTGTTAAAAGACAGATCTTATTTTAGTCTTCAGACCAAACGAGCAAATTTGTTGTGATCTTCTTGACTTTTTAACGAAGTCTTATAACTTTTAATAAGAATTCTTTAATTACACTGTACATTGTAGGTATATAACAATTCTTTTAAATAGAATTTGCGATTCTGAAAATGTTTGTGCGATTTGATAACAAGGTTATGTGAAAAGTCTCTGTTTACCGCCAGCCGGTGAAAATCGTGACATCGAATGATTGTGCCGAACAAAATGGAGTGTTAAATCAGAATAATCCACTAGAAAAGTAAATAAATAAACATTAGTAGAAACAGCACCAAAAACACAGGTAAACTAAATCCGATTCATCTCTTGCGTTAATCCTGTTAAATGCAAAGTTGCCGACATATTGGATTAAAATATTTCACGATGCAAATTTGCCTAAACCATAATAAAATCACGTTCGCACATAGCGCATCACTATATGGTATACGCGAATACCGAATGCGAATCTCGACTCATACGGAATAATATATGCGCAAAGCGCAAATCGTACAACGCATGAGGGTGGAAACAGCGGCGCACCCAACAACGGGCTATGGGCACCACTAATTTAAAGTCATCATTCAAAATTTGATAAATATGTAACTCCAGATTTTTATATGTGCACTCAAAATTTTATGTATAAATTTTACGCTGGAAATATATGAAGTTGATACTTTATTTGTAAAATGTGTAATTTCTTATACACAGGATGATCCATTACGTGCGGAAAATATTCCAAAAAGAGAAAACTATCATAAAAATATAGAGACTATAAAATTATCAATGTTTCATAAAAATCAGTCCCTGAATAATAAGTTACAAAGTCACAGAGACCGGCCAATCCGATCATTTGGTAACTACGGATGCATTTCGTTCTTATTGGAACTCATCAGCATAGTGTAACTCGCCAAATGCTGTGAGGCAGTGGCACCGAATGACAAAAACTCAATAACAAAAAAGTTACAGCAAATTAAAGTTGAATCAATGAGCAGTCGTTACAAACTACGGTAGTTAATTATGTTTTAAATAGAAATTGGAAATACTTTAAAGTTAGTTGAACAATGTTTAATAAAAATAATAATAGTATTGTATTATTATAAAAGTTACGGCTATTTTTCTTTTATTGTTCAAAATTACTGTCTATACATGGTTGAGATCCACTTAAAAACAAAAACACAACTGGAAAACTAGTTGCGTTGAAATTCATTTAAATCTTTAAACGTCAAAGTAATAAAATATAGTTACGTGCAAAATTATTAATACTTTTAGTAACGAGAAATGTGTAGACATGATTATGGTTTATGGAATAAGTTTATTAATTAAAAAGATTTCTACAATTCACTGCTTTTGCCATTTTTTTTTGTGCATAATTCAAAATTAAAATAACAGAAAATTGTCAGATTTGAAAGAAACATATTTCTATGGAAACGACAAAATTATAATTATTTTCAGCGGTATTCAATAGGTCGGCGTTAATTTAAAAGAAATTGCTGAACGTTTTGGTTATTTAGTTTTTGTCAAAAGTTTATTAAGGAAAAAACATTATTTTGGTGCCTCCTAGCTACACTTTAAATCTTTATAAATCACCCTGTAAATAAATTCAAACTATTTATATATAATTTTGCTTTTTATAAATTTATGGTTGATATGCGCATATATTGTAAAACGTAATTTAATTTCTTTCTTTTTAACAAATTGAAAATACTATCTATTATTCTATTACAATATGTGTAAAATTTTTAGTGCGAGGGTATATTAAAATGACTGTACATATACTCCCCTATAAATTAAATCTTGACTACGCCACTGGATGCAAGCTACATTGCTTTATTCTACCGCTGCCTCAAATATCGTATTAGGCAATTTAAAATGCTGACGCATCCTGAAAATTAAAAGAGGCTAGCAAGTAATTGAATCCGCGCCCCTAAAATTTTACACGTGTTCCCATATGAAAGAGAAATTACTGCCAAAGAAATGGAAAAAAATGCAGCCTTTAATTTGTTTAATAAAATAATTGAGAATTAAAAAGAAAATATTCTTGAAAAGCAAATGAATGGACGCAAGTTAGAAGTTGTTTAAGCATTTGATATTTCTTTTACTTTGATGAAAATACGCGAATGAAAAAACAATTAAGTTTCTATTTCCAAGCTGGGCTGGACGGTTTTCGGCGATTGTGGCATTGAATACATTTCTTTTTAAAATGTTTTTCCAAGATATCTTCGTTATCGTTAAAATTAAAATGTAATAAGAGAATAATTGGAAACAAATAATTTTTAAAACGCTGAAACACTTATAAATAAGATAAAAATCTACTGTAAAGTAATTACTTCTCAAACAATTTTAATATTCAGAAAGAGATTTTTTTATATTTATTCACTGAAGACGAAATGAAATTTTCATTTTTGAACTGTAAACAGAGAATAAATATTAATTTTAATTAATGTAGGAATACAGTCTCGGTGTTTGACAGAAAAATGTTCTGTTGACTGTTGACTGATACAGATGGAAAAACAGTAAATTTTTAATATATTTTTTCGCAATCTCGCGTCTCTTCTCTTGCAATTAATATAAATGCAAATAAAAAGGCATTTAAACATAAATTCTACAATCTTTTCACGTAATAACTCTGGTATTTTTACAAAAAACCAGCAGCCATTATAAAAGTTATTTAAATGCTAGAAAATTTACTGTTGATTTTGAATGTCTGTTGCGTATTTTGCTTCCTCTGATGAACATTTTTTGTAATGAAACATCTGAAACAGAAACTACACTTTCGTCAAGAGTAAAAATTCTAGTTAGCTGGTGCACTGGTTAATTATTTTAATAATTTTTCCGTAAGATCATAGAGAAGTAAACTATAAAATGAAGAAGAGGATAATATGAAAATACAAGTTGCCCTCGGTATACAAAACCCTGGAACACACATTTTATTTTCTTTTTATTTTTTCTGTTAAAATATAATGATACAAAAATGTATATTAAATTTTCTTCAACTCGCGTACCCAGTTTTATAAACCACTGAATACATATAATAATTCTGATTTGTTTGTCAAGGAATCTGGGTTCGGATCCCGAGTAGTTTATGAATATTTTATACATTCTGCATATAATATGGAATTTGTAACGGATCGAAATTATCGGTAGTGAGCTTTCAACAGATAAGCACGTTTTAAGGTCCCTAAAATATAATTTTTCTATATTTTGTACCGTTTAGAATTTACAATTTTGGGGAAGTTCTGTGGTTAACACATCATATTCTTGTGGTAATCTAAGATTCAGGTTTCAAATTTAAAACTTATGAGCTAATTAGATTTTGATAGCAAATCGTTTACCGGAAGAAACAGTTGACTTGAAGGCCTATATAGTATATTATGTAACTGGTGCTGAAATTTTGATATTACACAAGAGTGCGAAATACCCTTTTAGCACGTGTTGTACACAATACTTTTCCAATAACTGCAATTAAGTAAAAAAAACAATATTTAATTTACATAATAATATTAAAACAGATTCTGTTAACATTGTTATCAGAATTCACCCAAAATTATGTTAAAATCTGGTTAATCAGGTAAATAAGTGAAAATTCAGCAAATTATCTGCAACTGCCAAACCTTAAATACAAATTTTTAGATTAGTTCGCACAATTATCGCAGCGTGTGATAAAATCATATCACACAGTTGCGGACGCATCTGATTGGCTGACAAGCTTTCAAATCACACGACATTGCTAGTGATACGCAATGATCAACTTTTTATAATTTATGTACTGTTCGTAGTGGTCGTCGGAAAATATATTTTCAGCATACCTCAGTAACTTTTTGTTTGAAACTGTTTTTTTTATGTGTAACATTTAGCAGTTGTTTTGGTAAAATCTTTGAATAGTCTGTACAGTAATTGTGATTAAGCAAATTATTAAATAAATAAATGAATTATGTTTCACTTATCTCTAAGACAGTCTGGTCGTTATCCAGGTGGAGAGTTCAACCCTTAAAATAACTTGAAGAAAGCAGATATGTCATCCTAAAAATAAATGTATAAAATTTGTTATCAGTTGCATAGTGCGGTGTTAGAAGTGTGAGTAAACCTCGCAATAACTATGCGCTGTGTATCTGACATGTCCGTTTAATTTCACCGCTATCGCCGCTGACTCGAACCGTAGCACCGCGAGTCCCAAGTTCCGAGTCCCGAGTCCCGAGTTCCGAGTTCCGAACAGCGAGTGCCTCACTCAGATATGTCATTTTTTGTATTCGCGACGCGGTTGCTACGTGAGTTGACAGTTTCAATTTAAAAAGGTCCAACACATACATACAGTGTCGGCTGGTGCGCAAGCTTTACTGTGGTTCTGAGGTGGTTCTGTCCCCTGTCCGCGTCCACGTCATCTTTATCCTTTCTTCTTCGCAGGCCCGGGCCCAGATATTTCAGCTTCGGTTTTCCTTAACATCAGCCTTTGATTAACTTTATTTTGCTGCACGCTCACTCACTTTATTTAAAAACAAATGGCTTTGCCTTCACTATGAGCTGTTTTTTTATCTTCCGCACATACATTTAAGACAGGTAGTGGCACGGGTAAAAATTTTTGGAAATTAGTTTTCAACAAATATGTACGTTTTTGGGTTCGTACAATACAATTTCACACAATTATTTGGACATATCTTAGATTATAAATAAGTTAGAACAAATTATGTTATTTATTTATTTATTAATCTATCCAAGAGGATACAAGCTCCCAATTATAAGACAATTATATAAGGATAAATTACAGAAATTAAATGGTTGCAAAAAAAAACTAAGAATTATAAAAACCAAGATAATAAAAATATTAGACTTAAAATACTATAGTAATATTAGTAATATTAATTTATTAGCCAAGTAATGTAAGAAAATGCGCCTAAATTTATCAATGGAGTCGCCAAATATGTCAATATCACAACATATATATATTATTACATTAAAAAAGTTGTAGAATTATATTTGCTACAATTGTTATTTGAAATTTTTTTCTATTTTTTTACCGTTTACAAATTAAAATTTCCAGGAAGTTATGTATTGTCCTCATCAGATTGTTATGTCAATATCATTTATAAAATTCCACCTTTTGAATTTGAATGTGCAAATTACGAGCTTGTAAAAATTCTACTATAACTATTAATTATAATATAATGAATTAATACATGTATTCTCAAATTCAACATTCTGAACAATAATATTATTGCAGTATATATTTTTATAACAGACAGTAGTTTTTCCATAGACAAATTTGTTAAAAAACGGGTAATAGCTAATTTTACCAAATAATATTTCAATGTTTTATTTCGTGTTTATTGTGTAGAATACTTGTAAAATCGCGGATCTATTTTCAGCGGTCACAAGCTAAAAATAGAAACTTCAGTCCTCCAGATTTTTCAGGTTCAGTCTTACTAGATTTTATATTCGACTATAAATTAACGGCATCGACTGCGCAAGTCACTATTTTCAATATAGTGGGAACAATTTTGTTAGTTATAAATATTTTATTCATTTATATTTATCGTAATTCATGTTTTGAAAATGAAAAAATATCGTAGATATAATTCTACTGAACTGTGAGATTTTTTTTAGCTATTGCAATGGAACTATGGCTCATAAATAATTTATATAACAAGAAATCTTATACATGTGGTTTTAAGTTAATATCATTTTAAGGGTAAGTAGTATGTTAATGTGTAGATTACGAAACAGAAGGAATTTTTTTTAAATTCGACTATATAATTAATATTTTATTAAAAATATGGTTATAAAAAATACATTCAAAATTAGTTGTATAAGATATTATTGTTATCTAATAATTAAATTAAATAGAAAACGAAAATAATTATGTTAATTCACAGAGGAATGCAAATGTGTTAATGGTCCAGTGGTACCAAATATGTTACATTAATGAAAACTACCTTTAAATATGCGAATTTAAAAAATATATATTTTTGCTTTGTAATCTACACATGGCATACTACGTATCCTTAAATTTATGACATTAACTTCAAAACCACATGTATAGTATACTTCTAAGTACAATTTTTAATCCTAAACGAAATTATTTTTCCGGTCAATTTTTGACTTCCTATCAAATTTGTATTCTACAAGACATTGTTGTCAAAATTTACATATTTCATGATTAAAATATGCTGAATACGCAGAAATTTCGTATTTAGAAGTTGAATGTTCAAATTCTGTGCTAATGCTAGTATTTCAAGCATATCTCAGTAAAAAATTGATTTGTTTTTATTTATTTTTGACAACATTGCTGAATGCGGAACTGTTCGCTCCTTCCTGTCCCGAAAACCGAGAGAAACGACGTTAGAGAAAAACGAACCCTAGTTCGTAAAGTGGCCAGCAATTAGTTAGTTTTTACGAAGGCGAAGGCCAGGTAATGAGAGGTATGAGCATGCTTCTCACGTCACTTTCGTTTCGTCTCGTTTCATCCCATTTCGTTCGAACGGAGCGAACACTGTTTCACTGTGTTATGTGGACATCATTATCAAAGCTTTTATTCTCTACCATGCTCTGGGCTTGCTAAGCTCGTTTATTTGACTTTTTGACGAATGTAATGGCAAATGTTACTTTGTGCTCCTGAATTCCGCTTAAATATTATCGGGGGTTAACTAAATTCCCAGCCATTTTTCATTGCCCACAGTTTAAGGATAATTGTTATACAGGTAATCCAAGCGTGTGAATTGTGAAATGAAATCGTTAATACGATTCCTAAGGCCCACAAATTAAATTAAGTTTATACAACTAAACCAATAATAAGTGGAAAAAAGGCAACGGCATGGCAGGTTGCGTTAACGCTAGTTAAGCAATACTGCCCGCGGTTAGTAGTTGGATGGGTGACCGCTTTGCGAAAACCCAATCCAAGGAACAATGCGCGCCGTTGTCAAACCACCGAAAACGAGGAACCGAGGAGGCATGTAACCTTAGCAGTTGAGACCGCTTTAATAATAATAAAAAAAAAAATGGCAAAAATTTTCAAAACACATTGTCAAATTATAAGATTATCACTATTACTGGGTTTAAATTGAAATATAGCATATAGGGATTTCAATGCTTTTTTTAATTACTGTATCTTTACTTATTCACTTTACAGCAAAAGTATGAATACAAAAGTTGTTCAGAATTTAAAAATGCATTCAATTTTGTTACCTAAATATTAATATTTCACAATATATCAATCAAATTTGAATTAACAATTGTGAGAAATTTTTTCTAATAAATACTAATTTTAATTTGTTTGACTTTTCACAATATAGATACTAATATTTACGTAACCAAATGAGCCTTATTGTATGTATTTTTAAATTTTGAACTATTTTTGTGTTTATACTGTGAACAAGTAAAAATATACAGTACAATTCTACACCCTGTATATCATTATATTCATCAGATGTAGAATTATATAAAATAATTCGATAAAATGGCTAGTACCACGTGCTAGGTTTTTGGGTATTTTAACCCTCCGAGAACACAAATATTTTTTGGTCACAAAGAACATTTTGGGTCAATACTTTTTTTGATCGTCTACCATTCTGCATTGACTACATAGAATAGTCTAAAAAAATTCTGACGAATACTTAAGATCCAATAGAAATGATTTATGTTAAATATTATAATTGTTAATGTCTTTGACAAAATTTTGTTTTTTGTAAAATAAAATTTTATTTTTTAATATTTTATGCTAAAAATTTATGTGGAAAATATAATAAAAAATTGTGAGCCAGATTGACCCAGTGTATATTTGTCCGTAACTTCTATTCGGAGCATATTTTTATAAAATAATTTTAGAACTATTTACAGCGCTAAAATCGAAGCTAAAACTCTCTTAAAACAGAGACGTTTCTTTGCTCTTCTTCTAAGTTGTTGGGTTCTGTGCTATCTAACCGAACTGTGACCCGAGTGATGTCAAACGCAATAATTTCTATGTGGAATTAAATTTTAGATAGTTTAGAATAAATACATATGAAACGTTTGATTTGGTATTTTATGTAGGTGACGAATTGAATAAGTGATAAGTGTACGGCGTGATGTTGGGCACCGACCGAGTGACATATCCCACATTTGCATTCGGGTGACAGTGACAGAACATGACCTAGTCCCCCATCGCTGTAACCCTAACTGATCTCGAATTAGAATCAGCTAAAATGATATAAATTAGCAACGGTCCGATATGGGCAATGTTAGTGTTACTATTCCACGATTCGAAATCCGCGGTGCTCGGTGCTCGCATATATCAATTATTCTCTGGGCTTTCAATTTCGCATCACGGATATGAACGTTTAATTAGTCTGCGGCAATTATCACTTAGTGCTGTGCAACCGCTGCTGCTGCTGCTGCTGCTGCTCTCTCCGTCGTGCGGAAAGCAGCCGCGGTGCACCCTCAGATGCAGCTGCAGTTGCGATTTCGATTTGCCGGTATTGTTTTATTCACCGATGCGGTGCTCACTACGCGTGCGTGCATCTACACTCCGTTTCACTCTAACCGGACACTAACAAAGTAGTTTGAAATACTCCTTTAGCGATTTTTTTTCATTTTGTAAAGTACAACTTTGAGAAACCATATCTGAAAAACTGAAAGAGACATTTAAGTTTTGTTTTCATGAGTACAATTGTCGTGCATTCATTGACTTACAAGCAAATTTTAATTATTATTAATTTTTTCCGAATATGTAAAATTGTCTATTGCGTACTAAAATATTAAAGCAGCTATTGAACTATAAACTATACTGTTCGATTCCACAGGATAAAATATAAAAAATGTGTTACTCATTAGGTAATTTAAGAGTTTGTTTAGCATCGCAAATATAATGGTGTCCTTCAATATTTATCTCTTTATGAAACTTTATCTACTTTGTAGACTATCTGCATCAGTTTTTAAAAGTCTTAATTGTAATTCATTGAGCCGCAATGATATTTTTAAAAGTAATTGTAAATAATTGTAGTCACATAAATGTTCTATTTTATGGTTTAGAAAATTATTTAAATGGAACTAAAACAATTTTTCGTGGTAAATAATTAAAATATACATGAATAACATTTATTCCAGGAAGAAACATAAAAAAACTAACATTATTTTGGCCAAATGTTTGATTACCACTGATAAATTTTGCTAACCTTTACCATTTAACATGTCTTTAATTTTGTTGTGTTAACCTAACCCGTCGCGCGAATTTTCAAACAAATTTCATTTGGTAACGAATTCAAAACAAAATCTTCAAATTAAGTGTCAACCATTTAACACATCGACAATCTGACAGTTCAATAAGAGAAGTACAAAGAATTTAGAATAGAGTAGATATGTGAGAGAGAAGCACAGAAAAACATGACGCTTAAATTTCTTTCTTTAAAACTCAAATATCTTAATAATTAATATTTTTTTTAAACTTGTGTTATATCTAGTACGATGTTTTTAGGTTTAGATATATTGGCTGGTACCACGAGCTCTGTTTTTGGGTGTTTTAAGAGCAGTGTTTTAATCTCGGTTTTAGCTTTATACAATGTTTTAAAATTATTTTATAAAAAAATACTTCAAATAGAAGTTACAAAGAAATGTATTATCTAGCACTTTTATAGGAAGTATTTTTTTATAAAATAATTTTAGAAAATTGTGCAGCGCTAAAAACACCAAAAACGGAGCTCGTGGTACCAGCCAATATGTATAAATGAGTTATTTGCCATTTAATATTTCCATTTTACCGTGTAGGAAGGAACGGAGTATATGTTCCGCAGAGTTTATTGCTGTATGTGTGTGTTTTACTTGGAACTTCTATTAAAGCAGATTTGTCTTTGATGAACCGTGTCAGACTGAATCACCGCAAGCACCAGAGTTTGCATTGTTATTTTCCAGGGATAATATTGTCGCATAACTAGTGCATATCGTGTTTTTGTTGTATCTGCTGGAGCTAGATGCTACGAAATTACGTGTATGTCTTCATGGCTGTTGGAATGTTTGCAACTAACATTGAAACTCGATGTTTTTGATTATATTTGTACTTACGTTTGACACAGCTATTCGACGCACCCTGTACAAGGAAACTTGCCCAAAAAGATGTTACCACTGATATGGTAATACATCATTTTTAATTTGCTTCTTTTTTCTTGTTGATATTGCCACCCGACTTACTTTAGAAGTTGGATGGAATAGTACGAAAAATGAGTAATATTTCATAAGTTGAAATATTTTTTTTCTTACTATTGAGTGCGAACCAAACATTTCCATCCAAGGTGCCACCTTCCTTCTCTCTTCCAAA
This sequence comes from Poecilus cupreus, assembly GCA_963942605.1. NCBI lineage: Eukaryota > Metazoa > Arthropoda > Insecta > Coleoptera > Carabidae > Poecilus > Poecilus cupreus. The sequence goes on from OZ012715.1 coordinate 18,965,488, forward strand.
GTACACTGATAAAAATGTTTTCTTGGAATAGATTCCTCTTAAATGAAGAAATAATTAATTTCAATAGTGCCAATCCGATTTAGTTTTCATTGAAAACTTTTACAGGTTTAATAAATATTCTTGTATGAAAATTCAATTAGTTTTGAAGAAACATATACTGAGACTAATTATAAGGGGACGAAGTTTGAATAGGAGTAGTTTTAATTCAAAATGATATCGTTTTATTTAAAATTAAAACGACTCATTATTTTTAAAAACAAAATTTAAAATATATTCATTTTCTTTCAATGCAGAAAAAAGAAGATAAATAACATTTATATTCAAAATTAATATTTTTTTGAATAGAACCTAATCATTTTGTAAGAAATAAAATTTTCTTCAGCGAATGCATACAAAAGGAAAACTGAAAATTTTCTTGAAACAAGAAGTTATTTTTAAGAGCAATAATTTATCTTACGTAGGTATAGTGACAGCAATTTAAATATTTACAATAACATTTTTTATATTTACCTATGTTAGTAATATGATATTATTTTTGATTGCTACTACAATAATCTAAATAATATCATATTACCAATATAAATATTTTATTGTAAATATATAAATTGTTGGCATTATACGTAAGATAAATTTTTGCTATGTAACATTCCATTTTTTTCCTGTGTAATCTACAGCAAAAAAATAGACAAAAATTAAAATTATGTAGTAGGTATTATATGAGTGGTAACATCTTTTTGGACAACCCTGTATTTCTCTATTTAATTGAACACACAAAGTTAAATAAATATATCGTCACGCCATTTTTCCATTTCTGGGTGTGGCACCCTGATCAAAACAGATCTCAGTATTATGATTGCGCGTGAAATGTGGTTACCAATGTCAAATCTCGGCCTTCAAGAACTGATGGGGGTGGAGGAGCCATAGAGATAATTGTATGTGGTGAAAATTTTCCGAATTTAGAAAATTTGTCGGCTATTAGGATCTTATGATCCACAGTATTTACCCCAACCAAAAAAATTTAAATTATATTAAAAAGGACTACTGCTGTTCATAATTTTTCCTGAAGTATGGGAACAGGCTGATATATGGGAAGGTAGTTTAAAAATGTTATAAATGTTTCCATTGCCATTATTAAAGTATAATGCAGGTATATTTTAAAATTATTGCATGTATCCTATTTCAGCAACAGAATCATAATATTTTTAATAATAAATGCTTGAATAAAACAGCGTTAAATGGTATCCGCTTTATACATAGAATTTAATAACCATTAGTATTAAATATTTACGCCGCGATACAACTATTTACAACACATCGCACATACACATTTACACAAAAAGAACGATTTCATATAAGCATTTTTACACTTCTGTCGTATTCCATGCTTTATGTGAATATTGCGGCAATATATTTGATATTAAATTATGATTGTGGAAAGCAAGGCAGTGTTTTGTGTTAGGAACTGGAATAACGACATGGCTTATGACTTGTTTTCATTCTTTTGTGTCTCGAACTTTACGTAATACTGCATACTGTACTGGTATTCCTCTATGTCATTAATAAAATTGGGTTAGGTTATCTGTTGGAATATTATCGATGGAAATGTGTTTATATTGTGAAGATTCTTCGGCCATTAGCTTACAAATGCTACAGATCTCGGCGAAATACAAATTCACAGAAAGTTAATTCTGTATTTCGCAGAAGTATTCGTACGGTAACTCTAGCTTTATTTAAAGCTAAATGTCAAAGAACGAATTCCTGTTACGCAGCTTAAAAATATAGCTTCTTTTTCCGTTCGCGTTTTTAAAAAATCTTGAACAATAAAATAAAAAGCATAATGAAGTTCCGTAACTAGCAAATTCCGTTCCATAAGCCATCAGCGGGCACCGAACACCGAGCGCCGAGCACCGAGCACCGCTGATAAAAAGACCAACACAATTACAGTTTAGGCGAATTCCTCAGCTGCTGCTGGTGTTTTTGCACGTCCACCGTCCTCGAACGTTACGCATTACGCGCCGAACTAAACTAAACGCTTCGCTTCTGTGGGGCAGAGCGGAGTGAAGCCGAAGCCGTAGAGATGTAGAGCTGAAGGCGAAGTTTATTGTCCCGGATCGTTTGTTAAACTAATAACTATTGATCCGGGCGCGCTGGGATTGGCCGGGAACCAACGGGAATACGGCGGGGCGCACCAAATGTACGGAACATTCGGGAACGGGACACGAGCCTATATCATCGCCAGATAAATAAATTATATTCTACACGAGTATGGTTCAAAAACTGCCAACTACCGATGTATTTCTGTGAAATAAAACAATGCAACACTCAATTGGTTAAATTTCAAACAAGGAATATATTATTACTTAACATTGACATTGAATTAGTTTATCAAACTTCTTTACACGTCAAAGAATTCAAAATATATAACAATCTACCAAATAATTAGACATAAGAAAAAATGTAATGAATTCATGGAAAGTATTATTGTATTTTACAGGATGGTCCATCGCCTGTATTACTGTATTTTGTAATGTACTCGATTATTTTAAATATAACTGAAATTATTTTCAAACAATGTTTATTTTAAATTACTATGTCCATATGTCTGCAGTATGAGTTTTTCTACCGGGTGTTTCATTTTTGCACAACGCTATGGAACTTTATATTTTTTAATCGAACACCTTAAAATCTAAAGTCTTTAGTTTCTTTTTAATACATTTCTTATTCGTTATAATCTTAAAATGATCAGTACAGAAACTGTTCATGTTTTCATTAATAAAGAATTACACACAGAAAGTATTCCATGAAATTAAAAATAATAAATAAATTTATAAAAGTTGTACGAATATTTACCCTTCACCATCAATATAACAAACTAAATAGAATATAAAAGTTCATAAACAGCAAATAATAATTGTTAAATATCTGACAGCAACAAATCTAATTATTTATTATAAAAAATATGTTTCCATACTAATAATTTTAGGACTATAACGAATTTGAATTGTTTACAATTTTGTAACAATATATAGGATGTTCCATTAAAAAATATAGAGTTGCATATCATTGCGCGAAAATAAAACACCCGGTAGAAAACCTCATATACTGCAGATATTTTGTGGACATTTTAATTAAAAATAAATATTGTTTGAAAAAATTTCGGCAATATTGAATATAAATGCATAAAATGAAAAATACAGAACGATGGACCGATATTTTAGATATATAACTTCACATTAAATAAATAATTATTATTATTACAAATAAAGCAGGACTCTAGTGCGAACAAATGCATTTATGTGTTAAAATTAATGTTAAACCAAATTTGCGGGCGTGAATTTTCGTTAGCAAATCCTGAGTCAGCCCTAATGCTTGTTACACGTGCAATACAATTTGCAGAATGTTTTTTACGCGACAAAAGCACGAAAACATGAAAGGCCGTATATAAATTGAGTAAAATTCAGGTGGTGCCATGAATACATTTTTGCTGCTACTTGCGGAGGAAAAACTGTGATTTTCAGTTTTCCAGAAACCTACCCTCGTTCAATTTCGTAATGCACGCGTTAAGCTCTTGATAAGAATTGCGCACAGCGCAACAATACACAAAACCACTATTTATAAACCCGCACATGCGCCGTGCGCACTCACGAAAATAATGTCTATAAGTAACTAGTCTTAAATTTAGTTATAAATTGTTTTTTACATACTCGTAATACTACCTGAAGTATTATTATTGACATTCCATGATTTTTGCGTATAGTTGAGGCCGGCAAATAAAAATATGTCCGCATACTAATTATTTGTAATACGGGCCTTTATGGGCATACCGTGGGGAGCATACCCTGGCACAGGCGGTAAAAAATAACTGTAAGTACGGCACTGTTTATCTCCGGGCAACGAACACTTTTTGAGATTAGGAGAATTGCAGCTGTGGCATGACAGTTGCTCTCGGGGATTTAAAACTATTAGATGGATGTTTCTAGACCGCTTTTAATTTTAACTAATTCTGACCCGCAGGAATACGTTGCAGACAACACCAAAATAAAAACACGATTTTAATTCTTTATTTCGCAAGGGCACTCTGCAACATGTAACGCATAGCTCGATAGAAAACTTACACCCAGATAGAGTGCGTACACGTTAACTTCAAGCCACCTAGCCTAACTGATAGGCTTGGTGGCTTGAAGTTAACGTGTACGGACTCTACCATCTTCCTCACTCTGATATGAAAAAGTCAATTTGTCTTTCATTTGACATGATTAAATCATATAAATATAGCCAAAGCTTAATGGAAATTCAATGTGCATTTCATTAGTAATTTGTGATGACTGTAATAATTATAATTAATGAAATAAATCACAGCAAACTAAAGTTTAATATATCAATAATATTCCATTATATTGTTTGAATTTCATCAAACATTTATGTGGTGTGAAACAAACTTATATTATTAATAATAAAATAACAATATTTATGTTATTGCGGTTTTCTTTTTAGTATTATATTAAATATATTGTTTAAGTACTAGTGTAGTGGTGTTAAAAAGGGTTAGTGATAGTGTTTAATCATTTTATGTGAATATATGGTAGAATTATGTTTAGGATTCGAATTAAGAATACTTTAACTCAAAAACAAAAGTAATAATATTGGGTTAGAGCATTTCATTAAAACTGGAAGAATACGAACATGCCACTATGGCCGGTAGTTGCTCTATTTGCCACTATTCGATTCACCACAAACGTTCAGGTTGTATCCGCGAGTAAGAAATAAATAAGTAAACCAATGAAACGTTATTTTTGAATGTTGGCATCCCTGTCAAATCGTATTTGCCATCCCTGCTCTCGGCCGTAGAGTAGCAATAGCCGAGTTGGTTCTCATTAATTGTAAAGTTAGTAATAGGGCCCAGTTTCTGTCAGTAAATGGTCGCGGTTTGCAGTCAGTTTCGTGCGCACTTGTGCAAGACAATCTCTCTGTTCTGTTCACTGCTCTGCTTCTACTCTGGCTGGTTCACAGTGGTTCACAGTGCTCACACTTCGGACTATTACCAACAGAATGTCTCGATAAATTTCCTGGACCAAAGTGCTCATTTCATACGAATTATACTGTTGTTCCGAAATTCAAATCGACCAGGACATATTCGCATACTTATTCAAATAAACTTATTATTAGTAAAAATTGATTTGTTGAAAGCAACAGTAGAACTATCGCGGATAAAGTGATGTACGACGGGCCGACCGATAAGGGCTGCTGCGCTATAAAAGCAATTTTCTGTACCAAATAATATCCATTACTTTATTTCAACACATTTTTCTTTTCAGTTAAGCTCCCACGTAATTAATCTTGGCGCTATATCGGAACGAAACGAACGATTAATCTCCATTAAAAGATGTACATAGGTCGTGTCCGTAATGTTGTATCTATTCGTTCGGGAGATACTTCAATTCGGACGCGATTTTAAATTCAAATTTTGAAAAATGAGTAAACGATGACATAGTGACGGGAATGGTCTGCTTTGCTCCGCCGAAGCAATTGTGTCTATCGGACTTTTCGACAGCTTGCTACTAATTATGTTGTTCAAGTTGTATTGTATCAGCGGCCCTCAAACGTTGCTGAGTTCGGCCTTCGAACAAGAAAATTTTGCAGGAATTCGTGAATTTTAACCTCACTTACTTCAATTTGCAATTATAGGCTGTTTGTCACATTGCATTTTTTTGTACAAAACTGTATCATATTGCTTCACAATTTTATTCTGTGGGTACGCATACATACAATAAGAAAATGTTGTACCCGTTAAGGTCGGTAATCGAAATAGTAGAAGAAGAGGATAAAGATGTTTTTAACCACTTAAATCAAGAATTAAGAACGGAAGCTTTTGACTGCATAAATTTATTTTTGTATTCAGTGGTTTTTATTAAATACTAATAGGTCAATTGTAATTTGCACATACAATACATTTAAATGTTTTGAATTCATAGTACCAAATATATCGCAAGCCATAGTTTGGGCACCACTGTTTTATATTATTAAAAGAAGTTTCTCTACATCTACTCGATTTTTAATGAGTTTCGTTTTTTTTTTCTAATTAATTTGGGCTGGTCGAGCTACAGTTAAACTGGACATGTTAATGAACATTAACTAATTTGTTTCGATGTAATTAGTGTTAATATTTCCTCTATTAGATCCGGTGCCTTTGATCTATCGGGAGTTTAACTAATGTCATATTTTTTTTATAGTTGTGTGCCACATTTTTATATTCAGGAAAATATTCATTTTTACATAAATGTCATTAAACTTAGGGACAACTAGAAAGTAATTAACTTTCCTAGCTTCTGTGTAGTTTCTCTTTTACTTTTTATGTTGTATAAATAAGTAATTACAGGGAACTAAATCATCATTTCAAAACTACTGAAATTATTTTTAAATTAATGTAAATAAATAGCTCCATGATAGCACATTTTAACTTTATACCTTTGGGGAGTGTGACTTACCGGCCGATACGGGGTAAGGATATATTTATTTATTTAGAATTATTTGCCCAAGAGCTACACATTAAAATTGCAGTTAGTACAAGGAGAGATAAAAACCCCTGCTGGAATATAGCGTTGTGAAATGTCATCCGACGATAAAATGATAAAACCCCGAATCATCGAATGTTGTCCGAAACATTAGGCCGACCAATTGGTCGAACGATATCCGTTAATCCCGCGAAAATCAGTGCAATTCCAGTGGAATCCACCCCTGTCGGTGTCCCATCCCGTCCCGTCGCCGTCCCGGATGTAAATGTAAGTCTCCATCTCTAATTTGGCGGAGTACGAAGTGTCTTGGGCCGTATCTTCGACACGAAGTTACCGACAAGTTACCGCTGTGCCTCAGCCTCAGCCTCAGCCTCAGCCTTTACCACTGCCAGTAGTGCCAGTGTGCCAGTTCAATTGTGAGTCCAAAGTTTCAGTAGCGGGAATTTATGAAATTTAAGCGCACGAAATGGTGCTACATTATCTAACATTGCAGTGTTGATTGTTCGACGCTAGCCTATGACGCTCTAACGCTATAACGCTGTTGGGCTCTGGACTGTTAGCGGAAGAGAAACGATTAAGAATTCGGATAATTAAAATTTAGATTGCCTCAGGCTGAAAGCTAACGCTTTGCGTTTTACGGTTTTCTGAACGAGCCTTTTACATTCCTTAAGTGTTGAGTTTTTTGCTGAAGGGTGTCAAAGTGTCAGTACTGATCTGCTCTACTCTGCTCCTGCTGCTGCTCCTACTCCTACTCCTCAAGATGAACGTAACTTGTTTTCAACCTGAATAATTTTATGCCGCGCTGTTCCCCAACGCACTAAAGATATTTTTCCACACTGATAACGGATTCAGGATTCTTCAAAGAACATCGACTTGCAAACTCAGTGCTCAATCCTTTGCTTTGCTCGGCCTTTCAACCAATCACACTAATATTGCAAAATGAAATGAGAATCACTTCTGACAACTTAACGTCACGCTATGTCCCACTCAGTGGGGTAACACAAACAACCATCAAACAATCTCCTTCAAACATTTCTATCCTGGCATACCACCATATTTTTTTGTTCTCGTAACAAACCATCAATCATACCTAACCACTTATTCCTCGAACGCTCACGCAATAGTTCACCCTCAATCTCACCCGCATATATTATTTTTACATTACCAACGTTTCATCCAACATTCGTTCGAGATCGCCAAACCACCTCAACTAAATTTCACACACATACACCAACGTATTCCGGACATGATCACTTTCCTCTTAAATACAAACACAAATTCATTCTTCTCAATCTTACACTCACCGTACACTAATGGATTCCTGACACACTGCTCTCAAATACCTCATTTCCGCAGCAGTTATATGTCGTTCATGCTTCTTCATCCACACCTAACCTTCGGAACCATTCTTAATGTATGCACAACACACTATTATGAACACCCAATACCTTGACACCAGTCTTTCAATCTCCCGCTCAAAATGACCGTCCCTCGAAAATATATCTAGTATCCAAATATACAAATTCATTTACTTGTTCCAATCTCACATTATAATGGGTCTACTCGAACACCAATACTTTATATTTATCGACATTCTCTACTTCATTTATGCTCCGGCTCACAATTATATTTTTTAATTTATTATACATAATCGGATGAACATTAAAATTTTGCACTTTTTGGATTCAAGGAATAACGTAGGAATCCATTTAATCGAAAACTGTAGAACCATTCTACCCACAATAATTCGTGGATTAAATTATTTTAATGCCACTTAAAATTTATGAATAATTGTGGCAACCAATCTCCAAACATAGTCATATAGCCGTCCCTTAGCCTATCTCATAATCTAATATTTTAATATCTTTAATATACGGTATAAGTTAGCGAATGACCTAATGCTTTAGTGGAACCATAAACCTGAAACTACCGTTAGCGTTATTATTAATCCGCTCGAGATTTTACGAGTGGCTCTGGGCTGGGCTGGGCGGGCTTGGGGGCCTGTGCCCTTATTTCCGCGCCTCTGTCCGTCACTCAGTTTCGGTTTCATTGTTCATATCGTGATTAACGGTTCGCCATGGGGTTCCAATCCGAACCGGCAGCGGTGTTCCACGGTATTCCGCGGTATTCCACTTCCGGCTCGAGGTAGTTCTGTTCGTTACAAAGAAAAACTTCGCGATCGGCTAAACTAATCAGTCGATGCGTGCTGTATCTCCGTCGTACGTGTGCGTTGCGCCAGCTGCCAGCTGCCAGCTTCTATGTGTGTTCTAGTTTCATTCGAGATCCAGAACGCAGAAGAATTTTCGATGGAATTCGCTGATCGTAACTACCGATTTACGCAAATTCCGATAGTGAAACGCGAAATTGTTTCCCTTAGTTTACAGCTTATTGATTAATAGTTCTCAACTTTCATGTGTACTCATTTCTACATTCGAGAATTAAGACAATTTCGTTTTCAGTTAGATTCACGTAATGTTTTAGATTTTAAATTGCTTGTGAAGTATTTCGTCAAGGGCAGATCTAGAAAATGTTGGGGTGGGGGGGGGGGGGGGGGGCGTTTACTTTTTTTTTAGGATAACCGTAAATAATTACAGTAGAGCGTCAATAAAAAATCCGGCCAATTGATACTCCGGATTCGATTATTTTATATTCAGCTTAGACTTACTGTGCAATGCAGTATTTTTTCTTTAAATGAAACACGTAAAATTTTATTAATAATGAATAGTTTGATTTATCCGCTCCTCTTCTCTAAACATCACAGTGATTTATGACCGATTGCAGCTAATATTTTGCGTTGAAGACACTCAAAAAGTATTTCATTGGTTCATTTCGGAAATCCGGATGGGGTTTGGTCCCAATTAATTTGAGGCCTATTAAAACGTATAATTATTATTAAATACTATCACAGCCCCCAATCCGCTGTTGTATTTCGTAGAAATAAATAAGGTCTTTTGCTCTTTTAATAGAGCATTGTATAATTCAAATGAATAGAGCGGTTTTGCAAAATAACAATGGAAATGCGCGTGCATATTGTTTTGCAGCTTACCTTGCTCTATATTTGTTTATGAACACGGGTATAAGTATAGGACAAATTTAAGTGAGTAAACAATTTTATCGCTTTAATAATAAGATATGAGAACAGAAGAAAATACTTCTTTCGGCACGTTCGATTGCCATACCGGAATACTAAGCTAAACAACATAACCTGAGTTATTCGTAAATAATAACATTATTAGTGTCGTATTATAATAGGTACTTATTGCCTTAAGTCGTTAAAATTGCAACTTTCTCATGTTTCTCTCGTACCTATTTTTGTCGCTATATTCAGAATGAACATGAAGAAGTACGTTTTCGCCGGGAAATAATAATAATTTATAATATGCAAAAATATGAATGTCAAGACAGATAATGTCGTTCATAAATTTCAGAAACGCGAAAATCATAAAATATTAAAACAATCATTGAAATATATTCCTCTTATTTCTTTTTCAACGACTGACAAAGCAAACATTTTAACTGTATATTTCTTTTCCTTTCGATGCTGTAGATTTTCATGTTTTATTGTGTATAGAAATATTTTTATTGAAAATAGGTTTTTGTTGTATTTAAAATTCGTTTCGATATTTCGAGTATTTCTATAACATACGAGTACCTTGTAATGTGTGTATGTATGTGTATAGTTAAACTTAACTAAAACTATAGTATGAAATATTTATATTTAAATTACTTTATAGAACTAAGGGTCTATTTCCAGATACTCAGTCAAGTGTTGGATTTGAAAATTCTAGAAAAACATTAGCATGCCTGACTTAAAATTGATCGATAAGAGTCAAACGTGCTAATGTATTTGTGGAATTTTCAAATCCAGTGCTTAAGAGAGAACATACATTATTTAGGATTTCTTAAAAGTACATAAAGGTCTATTAATTTTAAAGTTGTTTTCATAGCGCAAACCACGAAGTATAAAGTAATTAAAACGTCGACTGTGATTCTCTAGTTGAACTATACCTCATATTTTGTGTGATTAAATAGAACAAGTTTAATGATTAATACGTATTTTTGTTTAACTTGTCTAATTAATAAATAATGGAGTGAAGGGATAAATGATGATTCATGAAAAAAACATTATTTATCGAATAAACATAATAATTCACATACATACATACATATATGATATTTTAATGGTGATTACCTGACGTAAACAATAAAAATAATATGTAGCCAGTTTGAGTTAATTATGATTTTAAGCTATGTATTCAACTAATGGTCTAGTAGAGTGATCTTCAAACTTTTTATTAATTAATTTCTCTAGTGTGCGTTGCAAACCGCAGTTTATAGTCCACTGGTGTAGCCTATAAGTCATAGTGAAAAGCATTTACGGCGACCATACCACGAGCAAAATGAATTTAATCAAGAAGAAAATAAATTGGCGGCCGAAAATAATACCATCTTGGTCGTTGTGTTGTTTAAGCTAAGTAATTATACTAATGAGTATGCACAAATATCGATTTCTGATAAATACGACACGACACCGACCAGGAACAGCGAACAGGTTAAGCAAGCTGATTACGTAACAAGCGAACGAGCTCCACTTGGAAAAATCACTACATTTTCCAATAAGCTTAAGTACTTTATTTATTTTATTAGAAATATGTGTTCTACATTACATGTACACATCATACTATAGAGAACAGTTAGACATACATGGCATATTGTATTCGTATTCAAATTGTATTTCAAACTGCTCTCTCAGATTGCACTATCCGATACGTTGTTATTTTTAACAAAAAAATATTTACGAAGTTTACAGATAGTTACCTCCCATATATATGTGCATTTCTGTTTATCAACCTTCTATTCTGTAGGAAATTTTAGAATCCTAAACATCAGTTCCTTCCAATGAGTCTGATAGTATTGAAAATCTTTTACACTTTATAAACACCTATTGTCTTATAAATGACATATTATATTTTATCTTCTTTTCTTGTCTTCTTTTAAATTTTTTATAACATTTTGATTCTGACTGATAGTCAATTTAACAGCGGCAAAGACCTAAATATTCGAGCTGAATAATTTTAGTAAAAAAAAAATTAAGTCAAAGTAAATAAAATAATAATAAAAATGTAAAACGTAGCACACCAACGGTCTTGGATTTAAATTCCTGTGAAGAGCATGGTTGTATGTGTTGTTCACATAAATTCACTCATTATACTTCATATGACCATAGGATAGGCCTCGGCAATCTTTTTTGATCGCGGGTCAAAAATAATCAAAATGTGATTATGAGATTAAGAACACATTTCGGGTCAGTGAAAAAAAATTGAAATTAAAACGATGTTTCAAATTTACACAGTAGAGTGACATTACTGTTATTCTCTGTAAATAAATGATGTACCTCTGACGAAGATCGAAGAAGATTTGAAATTTAATACTGTTTCAGAAAAAATATATCTCGAAAACTAAACATTTGTAAGGCATAAAATATGATCTAACATAAACAGTTTTACGCATTCATTGCTAACTGTTGGAAAATTACAGATTTTTTTTTATTTGCGGAACTTAAATGGGTCGCTCGAAATTATGAAATGGGCATATATTGCCGAGGCCTGCCATAGTAGGTAGTCCGCTCCCTATCTTAAGCGGGAGGTTATGTGTTGTAGAATGGCAGATGAAATAAATTGGCAACGCCAAGCAAATCACAGTACCAGTGCTAACCACAGCACAATCGTACAAGCTTACAGTCTCGCCACAATCCAGTGTAGCATGGTGCATTGACTGTAGCCAGCAGCAGTACAGCTGCAATGTTAGCACCGGCTTGTCACGTGTACTCCATGTTTGCCGCAAGTTTATGCCCATATTGCCCACGCGAATCACGAATCGCGAATTTCATGCCTTCTGGTGCACTTTCAAGATGTTAAATATTATTAGTAAAAACATGTACGACTACTGTACATTCGACCATTTCCTAAAGGTTCTCTAGGGACTTTGCTGTTTTGACTACCAGTGTTACATTTCGCGTAATAGCTATCTGGTACGATTATTAATTACTACTGTTAGTTTGCTTTGTCTAATGGTAACCACAGAGAATGTAACCACGGGCTAAAACCGCTAACCGCCATTGCACCTCTGCAGTGATATAAAATTTTTAGCAAGTCGAATTAGTGCAATAAACTCGTGGTAGTTGGTGTGTGGACCAGTGTTTCCCAACTATTGTTTTCCATTAAGGGGCATTTGTTATTATTATAATATTCATAATATTGAATACAAGATGATTCAGAAGTTAGGTCTTTACTTTAATGGTGTATGGTACCATTTGGTTTGACTTATTTGGCCCAAAATGAAGTTAAGAAACATATTTGGTCTTTTAATTTACCAAATTTGGGATCTCCTGATAGTTTTTGAACTTTAATTCGGGGTATGACATACCTCACAAAACTAACCGTTTGCCCTTTTTCCACCATACAATAGTTTTAAGAGCAGTGTTTTAAGCTCAGTTTTAGCGCTGTACAATGTTCTATAACCGAGCCTAAAACACTGCTCTTAAAACAACCAAAAACAGAGCTCGTGGTACCTGTCAATATGTTTAGTGAATTAAGTACAATTGTCGAAAGAGCACAAAATGAGAAAATCGTTTAGGCTTGAATTATATTTTCCTAAAAAGATAATGTTAGAAGAATATACCTCGACGGATCTTTTATTTGATGATGCACTAATTTTAGTAAATCCTTCTAAGGCACTAAGGATAAATAGGGGAATTATAATTTCCTGGTTAAATCTTCGAAGATAAATATGAGTGTTATCAACGTAGGCAAGAGAAGCAACAAATAGTTGCAGATTTCTTCTTGGGGATTTTATTTCATCGGTAATAAATCAGCTGTACCCCTAATCGTTGGGGGTACAAAACAAGACAACAGGCGTGAAGGCAATGGCTGTACCGGTGCCGGCACACCGGCACCATTAAACGTATTGCCCCGCCATCCGTCTACCTTGCTCCTGTGTTCCTGTTCCAGTGTTCCTGCTCGGTTACCTATCTAATTAGAACTGCTATGCAGAGTTAAATTACGTTCGTTCACTTCTATAAACCACTGTGATTTATATATTCATTTTAAAGTCGTTGTTGGCTTGTAGATGCCCTGACGCCCATACACCCTGTTTCCCACACCCTGCGATTTGATTGGCGAAAGAGACCCGTTTCGCCCGCTCTTTGCAGAACCCCGTACATTTTTATTTATATCATTTTATCTTAACTGAAGAATATCTCGATTAATACACATCGAATGACAAATTATTTCCGACTACAGTTTGAGGGACATTTGCTTTTGCTGAAGACTTTAAAGCCTACATGAAAACCTCCTATTTATTGCAGATTCGCAAAGGGAACAAAAATACGTAGTAGTAATTTAGTTTTTAAACTATTTTGATTGGAAATACCATGATATAAATGTTTATTTTGTAGTACGCGGATACACTGAAAATCAAGGGTCGCACAAAACACAACCCATCTTAGGATTATAAAAATGATATTTTAATAAAAAGATTAAAACTCTGAATTAAACGGAATAACACAAATACAAATATTATTGACGACAACGTGCAAATATGTTGAATAGTTGCAGTTACCAAATCATTTTACAAACAATAATTACATAATAATAATAATATTTAGAGGCTCGAGCACAGTTTTTTTTTTGCGCAAACTTATGACAAGAAACCGCAACATTAACATAATTTAAACGTCAACTGATCCTGGAATCCTGAATCGTTCCTCCAAGAAATTTTCCAAAAATTTTCACCATATAAAATTACCTCTGTAGCAACTCCACCATTACCATACTTCGAGGCCGCAAAAATATGCCATAATATCGAAGCTTGCATTGAGCAGAGTGCCCACCTAGATACATATAAATTAATGATCTCAAAATATATAGCAATGAAAATAAGAATTTTTGTTTGAAGCATATAATGCTGGTGTGACGCTTCTCCTAAAGTAAAGGAACGTTGTTACAAATAGAAACAACCTATCTCGCTAGTTTATCGGCAAAGAATCCAAGTATAATGTAATTTTTATGAGAAAGTAAGTACATTTGTTTGAGTTTGTGCAAAGCCAGTGAGCTCATAGCTAACATATTTAACATTTCGCTCATTTCTACCCAGCACAGGTGCAAAGTTCTGAGTGACTGAGTTCGGGCTTCGATTTTGTGCATTGACCGTCACAGCAACGCCGGCTTACAGCTTTCATACCTCAAATGTTTTGAATAACAGAAATTTGAAACTTTCTCGGCGTGGAATATTGCCTCATCAGGCTGACTAGTCTAGAGTGTGTATTGTTACTACGCGACGTCAGTGTTCCTGCTACAGTGTTCTCTGTTCACTCTTCACCCTGGCCGCAACTTATTGAACTAGAATTAAACAACCACCACGTCGTAAATATCAGATTTCACAGGCTAATTATGAGTTACAACTATCATGTCGACGTGATGGCTTGTTTCCAAACAAAGTTTTTGCGTAATTATTTATTAAACAAGTAAACTAATGTAACAATGGGATATACAGAAAAAGTTACAGTTGTTTTGCTCATAATATAGCTGCACCGTTTACAAAACAACCAACCATTTTTAGACTCTTCAATTATCAACTAAATAATTATTTCGCTCTTCTGACAACTTACGTTTACTGTCGAAACGTCGAACATTTATTGATTTTTTACTGTTCTCTTCTTCTTTATTAATCTCTTGAAAGGAAATAAAACCTAGCACATGTAGTTTTAAAAATAATAACCATTTTTTTTAAATCCACAAATTACTAAATAGTGGTATACATATAGGTGGACATATAGTGCCTGCGTTTGCTTATGCGGATGATGTTCTTGTGTTGAGGAACAATTGAGAGGAAATGAAATGCGAATGAGATTGACGGTGAACGAATGCGTGGGCGTCCGAGGAATTAATGGTAGTTTGTTGCCTGAACGAATTATTCCGAGTGTGAAGAATAGACGAGAATATATGAATGTGGACGAGGCAAAAGTGGTAACGTTTGGAGGAGATTGATTGTTACGGAAGGTATAACTTAACGTTATGTATGTACATATGTATGCATTTATATCAAGATTTGTTATAACCAATTTTGGATAAACTATGTAAAGATATATTTTTTTGCTGTTTTGTGAAAATGAAAATCGGATAAAACACCTCTAGCTAATATACTCGCTTAAAAAATGAAAATTTTCACCCCAGGTCAGCGTTCGCTTTCGCTATCCGAGCTATCCCTCCAGTTTACGTTGCCACGCCCTCTATAATTTCGCGGACGGTTACATCACAACAATCTGAACTCTGTTCTGAACAGTGGCGTACTCAGGGTAGGGCCACCAGGGAAATTGTATTCCCAACGTAGTGACGTATTTTTTGATAAAAAATAATGCTATATTTACATTGTCTTATTCACAGCGAATAGAGTTTGAGACTAGCTCTATAGCTATGAGGTCAAGCAACAGTGACAGTTTCTATAATCAGAATAAGAATTAGGTTCTATCTTAGGAATTTTGCGGTGTAGAATTTTTGTTTGGTTTTGTGTTCCATTATTGGTTTGATTTCAACTTTTAATACTAAAAGAAATAATAAATATACCATCACGAGTTTTACTCATCTGCGTACGCAGATCTTGTTAAGTGATTTATTTTTGTACATGAAGTGCGGTTACTAGTCACCAAGCCATTACCCCAAATGAATAAATTTACAATTGCAACTGTCAACTGTGGGATTCGAACTGAGAATTTCACGATCCACAGTCCGATGCGTCACCACCGAGCTATTTACCCCATTATATATTACTTATGTATTTAATTTATTTATACAAATTTTTATGTTGATAACAAAACAAAACTTCTAACAAAAAAAACTGTTGTGGGTACCACAATACCTCCCGCCATAGATTTCTTATCAAACAATGCAGAAACACGAACCACAACTATCAAGAAACGCTTATCCCTTCAAAAAAATTAGTTTTCAATTATGACACAGGTCAAAAACAACATTTTTAACCGTTGTTTTGTTTTTGTTTTATAATGCACAGATTAGCAGATTTACACGAAAATGTCAAAATATAATTTTTCTTTAATGTGTTGTAATACGTAAATGGAGACAGTAAGAGTCATGTTGCAAACAACAATTGTTGATAGTAATGATTGAAACAATATTAAAAATTGGCATTGAACCTTAATTAACTTAGATATTTTAAAATAACTTGATAGGACCTCAAGTAAACTACCACTTCTGGTTATTGGATTATCACCAAAAACTTCCTGGCACTTCCGAAGGGGATACAATTGATAAATACAAAATATCAAAAATTTCAGTTGAGTAGTTTTTAAGAAACCGTAACTCCAGAGATCCCCACAGATTGACAGACTGATAAACTAATAAAATCTGAAATCTCACAACCGAATTTTAGCATGATTCCTATACCTCCCTTACAGGATGTGTCGGATGGTAAAAACCATGTTTTACAAGAACTCTCTGTGAAATAGAAATACCTCCAGTGTTAGCAGTACAGATATACCACTGTGGCTAATCGTCTGCACCACTACATTCATAGAAACATTGGCGGTTTAAAATGACCAGTTTCATTTTGGGGTAATGTATATCTTGCTATAACGCTTCCCGAAAGTGAATATACTAGAAATAAAGACGGCCTGTGCTGTGCATAATTTGCACGTTGTATGCGAATGTGCCGGGTGATATAATGGCCGGTACGGCACTGAAGCAGAGGCAGACAAGCAGGGAAACAAAATCGCAGAATCGCCCACGAGCGAAGTGCGCTGACCTTCTATGCTGCTTCTACCTCTTCTCTGCCTCTGTACAAACAAACACGTTTCTAACATAAATATCCATACTCAGCTTCAGCAAAACAAGAATGGAGTACGGAGTATAATACGACCTAGGACTAGGAAGGCACTAGCTGGCATTACAAGGCACTAGGCTACCAGGATGTGAAGCAGTGGTACTTACAAAGTATTTCCAATATAAATTTTACATATGTACGTGCTCCAGAAAATGTATTAGTAAATATTGTACTTTCAAACTATAAACAAGTCATAACGTTGAACATGTGCGAAGTTTCATTCAGTTTATATATCATATTTGAAGGTTATACTGTTATAGATTTGACAGCTATGAATAATAATAACAATACACACATTTCCGACAGACCAATATCCAGGGAATATAAAATCTAATTTTCAATACGTAAAGAAACCTTACATATTGAAAAATTTTTAGTTAATAAGTTGAATCCCGGTATATTCACAATTGCACTGATAAATTCCTAACAAGTTATTAACCAATCATGATGCAAAACACTTGAAAATTCACCAATTGGAACAGTATTATACTGATAAAATCCCGTTACCCTGATAAAACCCCGTTACCCCGCTACCAAGTAAACAAACATCAATTGTTACTGTTTATATCTGTTAGTGTGATGTGTGATAATTAATAATTCAAGTTTCATTTTTCGTTGTCTTTGGAATTTATCCTATTAAATACCATACGACCTCTCTGATTTTCTCAGATTTTGTATTTTTTGTACTCAATTTTTTGCTTTTAAGCAAAATTACTTAAGTAAACTGACATTAGGTAAACCCCTCTTACTTCGGAGTCGGGATTTACCATGCAGTTGTTTTCGTGTTTGTTGCTAAGCAAAAAAATTCGTGCAAAATAAAAATTTATAGATAAAATCAGAAGGTTTTGTGATATTACCCTCGATAATTTACCCGGGAAATTATCACTTGTTGCTAAGTAACAGTTGTTAACAGCCGGTGGATAGTTAATTTAATATTTGATTTGTTTATTTTAAAATGTCATTTTCACGGTATGGAATGAAAAGATTAATAATTATTGCAAAACATTATATACTGAATATCCCTCGACCATTGAGAAATACTCATAATTTGATCACAACTACCTCTAGAACGTTGATGATACATTTTTGAGTGTGCAGTGCTGTCAAATTGTAACTCCCGACGATGTTAGCGATGAGTGAGTCGCTGAGTGAAAATTTGTCGATCGGATGTGCGAATCGAAGTGAACTGGCCGCGTAGAAGCAGATTAAAAATAATTAATGAAGTTACAGTTTTCCCTGGCTTTTGGAAAATTCTAAATGAACTGTGGCGTAAAAGAAATGAACAGAACACGTCTGGAATAAGTCTGGAAAATTTTACAAATTACGGTTATTATCCGTATCATTACGATCTTAGTCTATGAATTAAAGGCGACCCGAAAGAAAAACGAACATTTTTCACTAATTAACTAATTAGAAGCCGCAAAAAAAAATCATCAAATTGTAAGCTATTGCCTGTGACAGTTTTTTACAACACATATGCGTCAGTCAATATTGCGTGCAGCGACCACTTTAACCTAAATTAATAATGCCGCTAATTAGTTTCAAAGATGATTCATTTTAATTCCAGCAATAAATGAGCACTCATTTTATCAAGTTCTGTATTTTATTATTTATGTGACATAAAGAAAGTAATTCCTTGTTTTCTGTTTTGTCAATTGTAAAAGCAGTTGAATTATTAATGGTAAAAAGTTTTAGGTTACAATATTGATTTTATGTCATGTTTAATTCATACACTTTATTTTACTCATTTTAAAGAATAAAACTCTATTTGCAATAATTCAATATACCTTTTACTTCAATTAAATTTCAAGATGGAAACGGTGCATTAATAATATAATACTTTTGTATTTCCCATTTTGGTTGCAGCTTTTTAAATCTTGGAATAATTTATAACCGTGGTAATGTATTTATTTCAATAATATGCAGTGTGTTCAAGCTCAAAAATCTATCGCATTTCCTTTGAAAGTTTCCGTACTTATTTAATTTAAGATCAGATTAGATTTACTTTGATCAGAGTCAGAGTCACCGTACAAAGTTTTAACCGAACTGCACTCTTCAATCTTGTGATAGATTTCAATTTAATTCGATGATATATATCTGCAAATTTGTCTCTTTGATGAAGTGTTTTCGCAACTTGAAGCAGCTAAAAGACTGATTTACTCGTATTGATTGCTTGGTAAAAAATGACTTTCTGAACGAGACGATTTCTCCGAGATGTTTAGCGAGACGCCAATTTTCTAAACATCGTTAGAAAGATATCATTTTCAGTTCATTCACGGCTTTTACTAATCTTTCTTTTGGAACTTAAAAATAGGATTATTTCGACTAGTCCTGTACAAATACATATAGTAAAAAATTATAGTCAAAATTGACAAAATTTTTAGTCTTGGACGATCCACCGTTATTTTTTTTTATTAGCCACGAAAAATCATCTCAACTATAAGTGAAGTAAGCACAAGACGCTCGTGAAAACATATTTTATTTATCTTGTTTAGATTTTGAGTTATAGGTGCTAAAACATTTTTCCAACATTTTTGTTTTTAATTCTTCACAACTTAAAATCATCATTTCTCAAAAATTAAGCTCTAGATATCGCTGAAAACAATTTTTTTATGAGTTTCGGGTCGAAAATAGGGTAATAGGGTATTTAAATAAAAAATATAGGACAGGAAAATTTTTGGCAAAATTTGAAGGCCTATCCCTTGAGATTTTTCACATTTTAGGGCATTTTCAGAATTTTTGCTCTAACATTTCTTTTTGTGCACAGATTTTAATGAAACTTTACACACTTATGTACTTTAATGAGCTGAATCGAATGGTGTCCGTATCTTTTTTGGTTTTCGAAATATCGGCTCTGGATTTGTAAGTTAATTTGAGTATGTAGTTTTCAAAACTGGCGACCGTTTTTTGATATCTCGCTTAGTTTTTTAGATATGGCCCTGGGAAGTTGAGATCTTTGACTATTTTCATGAAATTTTCATCTTTAACTTTGAATTCTTATAACTTCTGAAAAAATAATCGTAGAGAAATAAAAAATATATGACTAGATAGCTTAAGAAATTCTCTTTAAAATAAGGTATTTTTCAAACCTGTACCTTTTTTACTACGGGTATAGTAGTATAGAAATTTAAGACAAATTTCGCGTTGCTTTTGACTAAATATTTTAGTAATTTTATGGAACAGAACAATAATTCATAGGTATTATAACAAATTAAGTTGATGCAAAGGATACATACTTTCTTCAAATTGATAAGTTAGCTAAATTTACGTGTTATTATTGACTTATTTATTTGTTAAATTTTATAAATGTAGCAAATAAATAAAAACAACTATTTTTCTTGTTAAAAATTCAAACTTGATAAAATTTTAATTTAACAAATTGTCATATTTGTTCAAATTGTTAATTTAACGCAATATATTTATCAATATTAACAAAAATTCTTATTTAAATGCAGAAAACTTTTAACTTTAAAATAATCAAGATAGTGTGAATTCATTTGGGCTTAGAATAGTTTGTTCGGGGTCAGGCGGAATGGTGTGGTGTGATCAGTGTACATTTCCTAATTTTTACGAGATGTGTCAGTGAAAGCAACAAGTAAGCTAGTGCGCTTTTTATACAGACATGAAACTTTTATACTCGAGTAAGTATTGAAGCTTTAACAGCGAGAAATATTAGCTGTAAAACAAGTGAGTTTACGAGACAATTTGTCAAGTTATTTCGTCGACACAACCCTTCTTAAACATTTTGAGGCTCACTGTTCGCGTCAACTCTTCAAGCAAACATGGATTATTGTTAGCAATAAAATATAATATGTTTTCTAAGCTTTCTCATGGCAATTTCTTTGATATGTAAATATATAATAAATTGATTTATTACTGTTTTGAATACCTATTAAATGTATGTAGTACAAATGCCAGTATTTATGATCGGAATAAGTTTCCCAGCAATAAAATCACATCCGCACCACTTGTTAGACATTCTTTTATTTAAAAGAAATTTAGCATCTCTTAAGTTCCGTGCACAAAGCGTCTTGCCCAGCGCCTGCGGTCCACTACAAAATTAATGTTCTATTTTCTAATCTTTCGTCCAAGCAAATTCGTCCTAATTTAGGTGTCTGGGGTCCAAGGTGACATGTTTCAGCCCTGATAACGATAACGCAGCCACAGCGTTGCCGGTCACCCTCTGCGCGGTTGCCAAGTCTCCTCTGATGTCATTAGTGGCTGCCGGACGCAGGATTTGCGCCTCTGTTCACTTACCTTTAGTCGGAGTACTATTCACGCCACTTGGACAATTGGTTGATTGGATCCTTTAATTATTTTAAGGATTTTTTATTGCAATAGATACTCGTCATCAGGATATAGGTATTCCACTTCGTCTGAAACCATACTTTTGCCTCTTTCATATTCATAGTTGAATTCGTGTGAACGTTTATCTGTTTCACCTACCTTCATGGAAACACATACACTTCTCGAAAAAACATTTCACGAAAATACAAATTACGAAAATACATTTTTCGAATATTACAAATGTCGAATGTTGCAAATCTCGAAAATATATTTGTCGAATACCTTGGATATTAAAAACCTCGAAAATACATTTCTCGAATATTACAAATGTCGAATGCTACAAATCTCGAAAATACAATTGTCGAATCGATTGGATATTACAAACCTTGAAAATTCATTTCTCGAATATTGCAAATCTCAAAAATACCAAATGTCGTAGTTCCTTATAGTGAGCAATGATTACAATACATTTGCTATTGTTCGCTTTCGACAAATGTTTTTTCGAGATTTGTAACATTTGACATTTGTAATTTTCGAGGTTTAAAATATTCAAGCTATTCGATAAATGTATTTTCGAGTTTTACAACATTCGTAATTTTTTCAACATTCGACTTTTGTATTTGCAGTAAATATGCGATCTCTCATCGTAATTTTCGACATCTGTATATGTTTAATAAACTAATTTTAGTTGCTATGAGAACAAACAAATAACAGAAACTGTAATTATTAATCATTAAATACAGATTCACATACCGATAGAAAAATTTGAAACTCACGGAATATCCTCACTTAAAATTGTAATATTTTTTTATTACATTTCTTTATAATATAAGCGCTAAGAAACCCATTGTAACAGAGCGCATCGTTAGATCTCTAATATTTTTCGAGATACGTCAATTTTTGGTATTTTTCGAAGTGCAACTTTAAGGGCCTGTAATTCAAAAACTACACGAGATTTTTTTTTAAGTCATATTGGGGAAATTTCCGTATTTTGAAAAATATTAGAAATCGCCATATATCGTTAAATATAAGATATATTACGATGCGTACTACAGCAATGAGTTTATTCATGTTTAAATTATACATAAGTAATAAATTCAAGTTAAGTTTTCTAGTAAACAATTTATTTGTATAAGAAAGTAGTGTGGTGCCCACACCAGATTAAAAAAAATGTTTTCTATAAACTTTGTTTTTCCCGACTATTATTTATATTAGTAGGTTCACAGTTCAGGAAATATAATGCAATATTTTTGTTAATAAATGCTGTTTAAATATAAATTGACTTAAGTAACATATAAAACAATGATTTGTTAACTATTAATATATTTATTAATATTAAATAAAACTTATTTATTATTATCATTTTTGTTTAAATATGTTATTTATTACTGATAAATATATATTAGTCTCGCCATATTTCAAAAAATCATTTATTAACATTCAATAAACCTGCATAGTGACAAACAAATCTTTTTCTCAGTGTATATTCGAGAAATGTATTTTCGTAATTTGCATTTTGTTACCCACCTTCATAGGCGTTTAACATAGAAAAAAATATTCGTACGCATTGCTTTCCAAATTATTTCAAACCAAAATACTTCAAATAAAACTTGTGAAGCATGTAAATCAGTAAACAAAATTCATTTATTATGGGTTGTAACTGCAGAAAATAAATATGAATGTTTACAATATTACTATTTAATAGTTTTCGCCGTGGAATAAAACAATATGACAAATATATGTGTAATATTTACCTGTTAAATACTTTGACATTATATTAAAAAGCTAAGCAAACATTTAATAATGTAAAAATATGTGATTATAAATGCTCCAAATTGTCTAAACCCAATTAAATGAAATGTTGTAGAATGTAAAATCTCATATTAGTCGATTAGTTAAAAAAGCACAAATCAACAGTAAGTGTACCTAACCTAGCAGAAAAATCTTTGAACGAGAATACGTATCTATATTTACACGATATCGTATCTCATAGGGGTTTTCAACTACGCCAACGATAAATATGCTTTGAGTCTACGCAAAAAGGATTATTGAAGCAAACGACGAGACAAAAATCAAGCAAGATACGATATTTTCCACTGTTGATGGAAAACAAGTTTTTTATCATTGAAATATATCATCGAGAAAAACGGGAAACGCAGGTACGCGTGAGTTTTTGTTTCAACCATTTATCCTTTCACTGTGCGTTAGAATAAAACAGATCAGATAAGAGCAGCGCATATTTGTTGATGGAAATGTCGCTATTGATGTACACAGCTTCTCATTCAAGAACTAAATTAATTATTGATATTTGTCTGACGTTTTTCCGCCCTATTCAACACGATACAATATTTTCGCAAGATAAAAACATGTATACAGAATGTCACAGAACTTTCTTGTGGAGAGAGAGATTAGACCAAAATCTAAGGATCCTAATAAAACAATTAAACACCCTCTGCATTAAATTATACTTCTAATTAATCAAATGTCAAATATTTTTTTATATACATATGTATGTCTTTGCATATATGTCCTTTCGATATTGTAAAACATTGCGGTTAATATCCCTAAGATAAACTATATAACACATAACATCGTAATTTTTACTTTAAATTGCCACTTACTTTACACTGATGCCATGTGTTTTGCCCTTGTTACAACTACTAGCCTGTGCCTGATAGCTTTGTAGTTACCCAGTTAATTTTATCCCAATTTGGAATGGTAAAGGTAGTAAATATTGATCCAAATCACAGCATGAATTTTTTTTCTGTTCTGACCCGGATTCGAATCCAAGATTTCTGTTTAGAAATTTTGAAAGGATGGTTTAATACGGATTAATTTTGCTAGTAACAGTAGAGCGTCGACTATACGAACTAATTGGGGGACATAGGTTCTGAAAACCGGTTTATTCGGATAATCGAACTGTATACTTTTATGTACCAAAAAACTATGGTAAATAGAAATATCTGAAGTGCAAGATCGGTTAAGCGGTCGTTGATCGACGTTCGGATAATCGACGCTCTACTATATGTCTGTTACAAATGACATTTTAAATTCGAAATTTTAATCTATGATAAATTTTTTATATTCGAACAGTGAACATTTACTTAGTCTGTACATATAAAATCCCATTTTAACAATATTATTGAATATTTATTATAAAAAGAAGAATACTTTTCCTCTAAACAAGTCTTTTGTATTTTTAATCATTTTATTATGATCCTTCGGGTTTTGCCGGTATATACCATAGCGCAAAAGGCACAGTGAAATCGTACTTACTAATATTCTAATGTAGAATGGAAACAGAAGCTAGAACGATTCGGTGATATTTTAAACCGTGCTAATATCACAGCAACTCCTGCTGGGGTGGAACGATTCAACGATTTGAATTCAGGATACTTTCCGTAACATAATCTTTTCATTTTCACGACGCTAACTTCTTGTGCCGTCGTTGCGTCGTAGCCCATAGCATTCCGACTCTGACATAACATAAGCTAGAATTCGAAGCTATAACCATCCGTGTCCAAATGGCGGCAACGACTGAAATCCGCCAACGTTTCGCAGGAGTTTCATTGCCGCCGACAACCAAATTCCATGGGGCACAAACAAAACAGACAAGATTACTGAAAACTTGATATCAGCTTGTTTTGCTCATCAATTTGATATGTTTTGAATGTAAGTTAAAGACT
Organism: Poecilus cupreus; assembly: GCA_963942605.1. NCBI lineage: Eukaryota > Metazoa > Arthropoda > Insecta > Coleoptera > Carabidae > Poecilus > Poecilus cupreus. The sequence goes on from OZ012715.1 coordinate 18,990,869, forward strand.
AGTAAATATCCCCGTTGCTGTGGTCGGACCTGTTAGAAACTTTTTTTCAGGAACTGCCTTTCAAAAATTGTTTTTCAGGATTCACGAAAGTAATAACCTTAAAACCGGTTGTACCGGTTACATCGGTTGCAATTACGGAACCTATTTAAAAATTTATATTCAGGATTGGTGAGTTGATCTGTTCCAAAGAAGTGAATAATTTTTGTGTTGATGGTTGATTGAGTGTTTGGTTTCGTATAGATGTTGATGTGAAAAAGGGTTGTGGAATGTCTCCTTGGTTGTTTAATTTGTGTATGGATGTGATGTTACGAAAGGCATATAATGGAACGGATGGTGTTCGTATTGGTACATTACGCATTAGCTTATGCCGATGATGTTGTGTTAGGTGAAACTGAGGAGCAATTGAGAAGAATGATTGTGAGCATAAATGAAGTAGGGAGGTTTAAATCTGTTATTGAATATCGATAACTGTAAAGTTTTGGTGTTTGAGAAGAATGATTTGGTGATGTCAGTGAATGTTTGGTTAGTATGTTTTCGAGCGATGGACGTATTGAAAGGTGGGTGTTTGCAGGGTGCAAGATGCTGTGTGCTCTGGGTACATTTGCTCGAAACTTGAATGTATCTAGAGTTGCTCGATGGAGTGTTTATAATGGTGTGTTAGTGCCTACATGAATGTATGGTTTTGAATGTTGGATGTAGATGAAGAAGCATGAACGACGTATAACTGCTGTGAAAATGAGGTATTTGAAAGGAGTGTGTTTGTAGCGGAATACATTGGTGTATGGTGAGTGTGAGATTGAGAAGAATGTTGTTAAGAATGTGGGAGTGAGTTAATTGAGGTGGTTTGAACATTTTGAGCGAATGTCGAATGAAAGGTTGGTGAAACTAATATTATATACGGATCACGCTTATGTCGGCGTCCGAGGAATAAATGGTTATAGATATGATTGATGGCTTGTTGCGTGAACGAATGATTCCGAGTGTGCAGAACAGACAAGCAGGTATGAATGTAGATGAGGCGAAAGTGGTGTGTCAAGATAGGAGGAGATTGATGGTTGCTTGACTGTATTTCTGTGTTTATGATACCCCACTGAATGGGATATAGCGTGATGTTATGTATATATGAGCAATGATTCCTGATGCCTGGGATTAGAAATAACGATTCCTAGAGGTATCGTATCTTTGTATCTCTGGATCACGTACAGTTTCATGTTTGTATTATGGACTGGCGAGTGCAATAATCAACACGTATCAATAGCCAGCCATCTTCTACAACTTAGTCGTTTAGCGACACAGATAATACCAAGTTCACATAATAAGTTTCATGTCAAACAGCAATTGAGTCCATGTTCAAACGGTATCTGTGATGCGTATCGCACGAATAATAAATCGAATAACTACTGCACTATGATACTAAGCATTAGCTAGCTGCAGTACTTGCAAACTCTCATGTTTTGTTACTTCTCCTTTTTTCTGCTTTTTAATTCGTATTTTTCTGGACTCTGATAATTGCCGGCGAATTCATTGCTTTCAGGAACTATTTTCACGATAAAAATATCTAACTGTTCTAAATTTCATCAAGATCCAAAATGGTGGCTAGTCATGTCTTCACAAATCTGATGTATACAGGGTGTAACACCAAAACCAACCACCGCCAATATAGTGTTTATTATTATAGTTACAAATAAATACTATAAAGTAAAGTTGTAGGAGATCAAGGCGGACATACTATCAGCGAAGAAAATATTTTTTTAAACCAGTGGTTCTCAAGTTAAAATACAATGTTTTATTTTTCCAAATAGAATTATACATATTATTTATGCCTATTCGATAACGTATTTTTTTCTGAATTCAACTATGTATTACGTTTATAACTTTACATAATAAAAATATTGAAAAAATGCGATTGAACTTTAAAAAAATATTTATTTTTATTATTATTGTATAAAAAAAAAAAACTTTTCAGGACGACCCTAGTATTTAAAATCTAATTAATTTTCGTTTCGTTCGTATATGTACCATTAAACATTTAAATTTTTAATAAATAGTGGAATTTAAAATAACATGAAAATATAGAAATAAATAAAAATGTCCGGATTGAATGTTTTCATTTACTCTTCGTTTATTAAAACCAACATTAATAAATTTCAACTTTACATTAAGTAAATATAAAATTGCTGGATCAGCAGACAGTATTTACATAAATTATTGCATTTGTGGCCTATGCACTGTCAATATTCGTTCAATACGTTCACTTTTTAATTAGTAGCTTTTTTATTTAATTTTATGTTTTGAAAATACCGTTATTTTCCTGATTTTCGATTACCGAAAATTTCATGTGTGCAGATGCTCATAAATTTTGAAACTATATTTACCTACATGGGTGATAACCTCACCTTCTGCAGATCTCAGATGATTATCTCAAATAGCAAACTACATAAAAGCAAACCTGTCGCTCAGAATTAAGGTTAAGTTATATTTATTTTCATTTTATGACCTGTTCCGCATTCAAATAAACGCTAAACCATCCTGTTTACAACGCTAAAACGAGAAATATTTGCCTGAATTTCTACTTATTTTAAAGCATAAATCAAGTTTTAGTGTGAGCGAAAGAAAAATAATTTCCTGTTTGGGACTACGAGTATATCCTTATGAAGCATATGCATCATGCATGTAGCTGCATTATCAGTTTGTAAACGAAGAGGTCAGTAAAACTATTTCAGGTGAAAAGTTAACGCCGTGTCAAATGTCACACGCCTTGTATGAGTACGATCACGCCTAGTTATTACTAAAGGCGTTCTTTCATTTATGTATGTAGTTGAACATTTACATAGAGTCCAACATTTCGCTTTCTAACAAAGCATGGAACATGGAACATGGAACAATCCAGGAAAATTGCAGTATTTGCAAAACTGAAAGAAATTACCTGCTATAATATCACTAGGGCAATAATAATAATTACGAAATAATTTTTTCCACCACATACCAGGGAAACCGCATCTTTCTTCCCCCGAAATAGTGAGGTGAAAGTGTTTTTCCTCTCTAGAGAGGAAAATATAAAATTGTTACATATGTTATTCCTAATTTTATTGAAAATCCTTATTTTAGTGATGTACATATTTTAAATTATCCTACAATTAGGTGTGTCTCATATTTTTCATCTTCTAGATTAAATCACAATTAGATAACTTTAATTAATATTTAAGATTGATTCATTGGCAACACTGTTACGCCGCCTTGCATCTGGTAACCTAACTTTTGACGTGTCAAAATGTATTCAAGATACGAGCAAATCGTTTTTAGAAACATATCCTGAAAAAAATGTTGTGTCTAACACGAGAAGAAAGCTGTTCTTCGTCTCTCGCTCGAATTGCCTCATGAGCGCAGCGAAGTTCGAGCTCGAGTGGGAAAAGATGCGCTTTCCTTTCTAGTTTTACAAATAACTATATCACATTTACCGCCGTAACTAACTAGTAAATAGCTATAACATTAAACTATAAAAAAATATTAGTTGAAGTCTAGTTGTTCAAAAATTCAGAACTTTGATACTGTGTCTATCATTCCCATGAACGACTACAATGCAAATAATTTGTATATTTATAAATATGGTCATCTATTCCATTTGAACTTACAGTTTTTGAGAAACAAATAAAAATATACCAAAAAACACACTTTTTGTTATAGACTATCATATTTATAAATATACGAATCATTTATATTATTGTAGTTGTTCATGGGAATGTGTAACATACATTTTTTACTTTGAAAATTATGTTCATGCAAACAAAATTAGCGTTTTAAAATTTATTACAAAACTTTGAACTTTTATCTACAAATGTAGCTATAAAACATTATATGTTTCATTTATTATAATAATGATACATTGTTTCAAAAACGTCATGTTCATGTTGAGGTATCTTCAGCCCGTATGGTTGACTTTAAATTGAATGAAAAATACAGTAAGAGGAACTGGGCTACTTCTTTTTCGTGTAATTTTGACTAACTGGATTTGGCGGTGTGTATAAATCGCAATAGCCGTTTATAAAATCGGCGGGATATGAAGCGAGCGGTGGGAGGCAATATTCCATAACAAAGGCAGCGGAAGGCGTCGTGGCGTCGTGGCGTCGTGGCGTCCTGGTGGTCGCTTTGCTCGCACGTGGCTTCGATGCTAAATCAGTTTCATAAATTAAGTAGTGACGTTTGGCCTTTTGAAATATAGAGCTATTGCTGCGAGGTACTTGAATTCTTTTTGTGTGTTGTTCGCCGTGGACGCTATTCGCTGCTTACTATTGCTAACATCAACATCGCCCCTACACATGGGATAGATATTTTGTTTACACAACTTATGATCTGAATCCGTAATTGAATTTGTGAATACATTTCATTCCTCAGGAAGATATGAAATATTGCTGATTTATGGAACTTGATTATTACTACCCCAAGTTCGGATCTTCTCCCGTCTATCGGCAGTGATAAATATATTGCATTCGACACATTATTATGAGAAGGGTAGCCAACACATCATGGAATCCACAGTTCGATACAACATTGTCTCTGTGGCTCCATTTTCATCCAAGGATTGCTAGTACCAAATATCAGTAAAATCAATCATTTCTAATGGAGTAATGTTGAAATGCAATCTAAAATGTAGAATACTTTATTAATATAATGTTTGGTTTCATTTTGTTAAGCTTAAGGTAGAAAATCCATTACATTCCTAAGCAATTCTTAGATCTCGCTGATCCAGTCATTCGGTACCACTGCCTCACTGTTGTTGGCGGGTTACACTACGCTGATGAGTAACTTAGTTATTATTCAGAGACTGATTTTAATGAAACATTAACAATTTTATTGTCTTACTTTAAATAAAATACGGGAAAATAACACTTCAAATTTTGTGTGTCTCAGGACGACGCAGCACATTCAATGGTAAATTATTATTGTGCAATATTTGCTCTCCTAATTATTTTAGAGCAAAAGTTTATTAAGATTTTATCTAGAGAAAAATTTTCTGCATCTATTGATATCACTGTTCATAAATTTCCATTGTCTGGAAGAGGAGAAATCGAAGAAATTAAATTAAATCTCGCTTAAAGACGAAGCAGAAGAATTGGTTACTTTCATCTTTAATACTAGATATCCAAAATGGTTTAGGAATATAATTTCTATGAATTTTCCCCCATATTTTGGGATATAGCGTGAGTTAACTCTGACAAATCAGTATAAGTGTTTGTTTATTCTGTGTTGCTGGTTGAAAATATAATTCAAAATGATAAAATAATAGCGTGTATGCACCCTTCTATAGCGCTGCAGATAGCTGATAGCCAGAATCGAAATTAATTTGAACAAACGTTAGCTTTATTATAGGTTCATTCGTTTATCCGCTTTTCATGTTGGCATGTTTAGTTTTTCAATTGTATTTTTAATGTGTCTTGGCGATAACGTCAGGTATTCATAAATACAATAATACATATTCTAAAAGCATCTTCTGTGTAATGGAAGGTGCATTCACATGTTCATATTGCCACAGTAAAGTGTGGTTGACAGAGTGGCGTGCGCGCCTTAGAAATCGATGGAGAAATAAGAAAATGTGATTTGAAATCAAAGAGATCGAGCTTATTAAAGTTGAGTAAGAAGTAAAGTTGGCTTTTATAGATCGTTTATATCATGAAGGATCAAAATGCGATTTCGCTAAATAAGCCACGTTTTCAAAGAAACTTATAGAGGCCTCGGCCCTAAATAACAAAATTAGATCTAGACGAATTGGAACGAAAATAAATTAGATAAAATTCCGCTTATAGGCAGAGAGAAAGAAAATTCTCCTAGCGTATTTGAAAGACGGGGTATTCGCTTTCGCATTCGTATTCGCATTTCCTAATTTTAATTTTTGATGACCAAGCAATTCACTGTGCAACGTTCGTCGTTACATTTGAATAACAAAATAATTGAGACAAAAAAGTCGTCGACACTGGGCGTGAACTCTTAATTTGTTTTTAATATTATTACCCGGGCTGAATGCGAAATTTCCGCGTGGAATTTATGTTCTGTCCACGTTCTGGCAACTTCCCCTTAGTTCTTGGTCCTTGCACGCTGTCACGTGGTCGCGCCCATTGCTGGAACCGATGCTGGAACGAAAATAAAAATCTACTTTGCTCTGCCTCCAACTTAAATAAATAAATATATCAACACGCCTTTCCTCCAATTCGGAAAGCGGTTCTCTTTCCGCCCAAATACATCCACAACACCACTCTGATTGGAAATTACTTCCTGTACAATAATATTCAATTCAATTTATTATATTTGTACACAGCACAAAATTGCTGCCTAATGAATGTATTATGATGAAGTTTATCATTTGAAAAAAGGACATTTAGGAGTTAATATATGCTGTCACATATAATTAAATATTGATTTAATGTGTGTTTTAACTGAAAATATGATTTATACTATTACCTTGTTTAAATTCTATAATGATATTCATTCATATAATTTTGTACTAATGAAATGGAAAATATTAATTAGCTCTATATTTGATTTTCCAATCGAAAAATAATTATATGTGTTGTGGAATACATTTTACATTAACGGTTTTTATATTAGTTATTATAAATATAATAGTGTCTAGACTATATATGGTATAAAAAGGGAATCTCTAGAACATTTAAGACTGTATTATAAAGATGAAGAAAGAGGAGATGAAATTTACTTATTAAATGACCAAGGAACAGGAAAAGACGTATAATATAATTTTTTAGGTTAACTTAAATAATGTAAATACTGTAGAAATATTATGTAATATTTTTATAGATTCTAGACCGAAAGGCATGAATAAATAAATTAACTAACTACTCGTAATATTAATTATAGAAGGCAACGGCTTGGCAGGTAGCGTTAAAGCCGGATCACTCGATAATGCAAGTTAAGCAATGCTACCCGCGGTCAGTAGTTGGATGGTTCCAAGGCGGCATATAACCGTTTAATAATAATAATTAGTTATAAATATTTTCATGTATTCAGACATGACGTCATGTACAGTATGTCTCGCAAAAAACTTCTTCAGCTGAGCTGTAATACATCCACCTTCCAGTCATTTAAATTAAACGTTATGGACACGAATTACATTCGTTTTTATCATCCGAAATGTCATATTTAACAGCGAGAGATAGCAGCGCGCGACCGTAGCGACATCTCGACGGCGACGGAGAGAACCGGCAACAGCCAAAATGTAGCGAGCAACTTAATCTTACGTTGGTACAGCGTGTTTGACAGACGAGAGTTGTAAAAACGCGAATATAATTATCCGCTCTAAGGATTTATCTCGCTTTCGTGTTTACACGTTTTGATGGAAGCTCATCATTTCATCCAATTATTTTTACTTAGTAGAATTCAGTAGACAGTACCATGTAGTAATTAATTATTACTGCTTTTCTAATGGCGCCTGCGCCTGCGCCTTCTTCTAGGACATCTTTCAAATTTTAATGATGCAATTTAAATGTGACGCTTTTCTACACATTGCAATTATTTACCAATATCAAATGATTAACACTATATTTACATAATTACCCAGGCCAACAAAAAAAATAATTGTAAAAACTTTTTAAACCATTACACCTATAGTCTATTCCACGAGACCTTTCATTAAAAGGACAAATAAAGTTTTCTGATTGGTTCAAAAAATATAACATTCGGCGGTATATGCTCGGAATTTTTCCTTATAAAAATATACAGATTTAAAAAATATAAATTTATTCATAAATGTATGCAATAAACACAATGTTGAAGCAACAATATAAAATAAAAATGCAGTGGGCAATGCTATACCTATATATATATATATATATATATATATATATATATATATATATATAACTCAAAACAGTAAAGTGTTTTGTGAAATTTAACAGTATATTCATGTTTGTATTTCACATCGTGTTGAGCACGTGTTCGAGGACCAATCACAGCACAGAAAATCACGTGGATTTGTGTTCCTTTAAAGAAAGGTCTCGTGGTATAGACTAAAAGTGTTATGTATTTTTAGGTGCTGAAACCCAGTCAATAGTATCCGTTTTCTTGTATCCCCCACAGTTCCCGATTAAATTTCAAAATAGGAAAAATATGATTCATAAAGAAAAACTTAAACCGTACTTTAACTTGAGTAGGCTACAATTTTTACTTACGATAACATAGTTTACTTCAATGCGAATATTTTAGGTGCTTTTTTCCCTTTTCTCTGTGAAATTTCTTGTTTAGCTTTTTCTCCGATGTGATGTATTTTGTTGTTCTTCATGAAATGACTAACAGTAATTATCTTGTTGATATTTCACCGTTCCTGGTACCGTTTCTCCTTTATGTCCTGATTGGAAAACGTCAAGAAGTGAACTGTTAGTTTTATCAGACAACCCAGATTTTTGAATTTTGGGTGATACGATTTTTGAAATATTATTTTCGGTCTCAGCACACCAAATACATAAGAATTAGGTAAAATAAATAAAAAAAAAATTCGTCGTTAGCCTGTGTTTTATCAGTTGAAGTAGCGATATTTGTTGCAGATCTAATTAGTCGCGTAACAATGAAATAAGTGTTAAGTCTTAAACTTATCACTATGAAAGTTTTACGAGCAAAACTGATTTGTCTGGTGGCAGCTTCAGAATTTCGCTACGTTACGTTTACGATGCTCTTCAGCTTCAGTCGATCTCGCAGCTCGCAGAATTCGACTAAGGCAGAAAATGTAGGAAAAGGAATTTTAGTGTTCACAATAAAACATCGCACACTGAAATGTCTGAGAATACCTAATTCCATCTAAACTACCTTCAAAAACTAAATTCTACTCGAATTAAATTAGTATTAAATTTAGTCGTTTCTTTGTATTCAAACAGCCAGCGGAATGCAATAATTCTCCCCGAAGTCCAGTACAAACGCCCGGTGGAGATCACAGCACCGGCCCCGCAATTCGAATTGCCGATGGCCCATTCTCAACACGCAATATGGGATGATTTTGGCATTTGACCCGAAGGGTTTGTGGTTCCATAGGGCTCCATAGGTTCCTCTGTGACCGAAACGATTTTTAAGTCAGTAACCTCACCTTATTCCGCGATAAATCGTGCTAATGTTTCGGGCTCTGGGACATGAGTAAGATTCCCGAAACTGGCAAAACTCACCTCTGGTTATTTATTCTTTAAAGTCGCTAATAACGTAATATTTTCAAAATGTATACTGCTTATATTAGTTTTCGTACTTTGGAAGAAATGATTAACAATTCTTCTTTAAAGCTCTCTAGATCGTTTTAATGGAGTGGATCAAATCCCTGTTTCTTTTGATTTAAATCCTAGTATAGTTAGGTTTCTTCATATTATTTTTTAATAAACTTCTGTTTTGAATTTCTGCTGTAGCTATAGCTTCTTTTGCTTCCTGTAGCCATGTTGATCTGGGTCTGCCCCGTCTTCTTCTTCTCCTACTCTTCATTCTGATACTGATTTAATTGCACCCCTTCTTCTACCCCAATCTTTATTTATTTTTTTTTTTACGAAGATAGAAAGCGGACTTACTGCTATGGTCATATCCTGCCTCATTAATGGATGATTATGAATTTTTGTGAATACGACCATGCTCTTCAGTGGGAATCGAACCCACGACCTCTAGCCACCAAGATCTGCATTTATTTATTTATTTATTTATTTATTGAAAGTACATTGCCCGTTAGGCGAAGGCCTAATAAGAGGGCACGAAAATATACAAAAACATATACAAAATATATGTATAAAAATAAAAATTCAGAGTAAAATGGATTAATTTCTCTTGTTCTATTTCATAGTTCATTCTTAATCTGTATTTATAAAATTTATTGATCTTAATATTGTTCTATTATATTTTATTTCATTAATCTTAAATATTGAATTAAATTAAACCATGCATATCATAAGATCTGCTTTGCGCAGAGTGCCACACCCATAATGGGTAAAAGGCATGATGATATATTTGTTTTTATTTTATTTTAACGATGAAGCAGTTTTTCTTGCTGTCAAAGTAAGTGAGGTTGATTTAAAATCAAAATGAAAAAAAGGAAAGTAATGTAAACGTGGTAAAATAACAGATATGCCTCCCCTACAGAAATTTCATTTCGATAGCAGTCAATCTTATTTGGTTCATACGTCAAACTTTTATATCTATTAATAAAATCGAAGCAATTCACTGGGCCGAAAATACAATCATTTATTTTAGGAATTTTTTCATTTAAACAAAATGCTCCCACGCACCCATTAAAGATATTTTTGTGGGCGTCAAAAAAACAGTCGTTTTTTATGTTTTTAAGATTTATGAATTTCGGAACACGCTCTATGTAGCAGTATTGAAGTGCAGACTGTTGCGTTTAAGAAATGTCATTATACTCGTACTACAGGAAGTATGTACATGGGTTATGTAAGCAAATGGACGTTACAAAGAAATCGCATTGCTGAAAGAAGTTTATTTTAATTGCAAATTTATTCGTTTTATCATTCTTGGAGGATTTCAGAAACAAAGCAGTACAAAAATGAATTTTACTGCACAAAGGCTGGTTTCGTCTACTTCATTAATATTATTTCACTTCAAATACAAAAATAATTATGAATGAATGTGTTTCATTTGTTCGCGCTGAAATAGTGTTGTCTATTTTCATTTAAATTTGACAAACGAAATTGGTTTTCAAATTCTAACACAAATTGAAATATATAATGAGATTTTGAATCGACGGCAATTTAACTCGATTAATACTTTACTATTGTACTAAAATAAATAGCAATGTATTTAAAGGCTAGCTGCTATCAGTCAACACATCGTTATTTGTATATTTAATTGTTGTTAAAATAAAACTTTATACATTTCACTTGTATTAGTTTAGAAATTAACTTAACTAAATTACGCAGGCAAATATAAGCATTAGCACCAAACGAAATCCGAATCCGCAACATAGTTTTCATAGAAAACTGTTTCACAATTATTATTTGACACATGTCAATTTAAATATATAACTTTTCTGAATTCCTTCCGTGATGGTCGAGCGTCATCCTGACAATTTGCGCTAATGCAGTCGGCATTTAACGTTATGATCGGATTAAGCCCAGTATTTCATGCATGTGCACAGACCTGGTATGAAAACAACATTTAGAAACTACGCTGTGCATCGTACTTCAGTTGCTAAAACCATTTGCAGAGCAAAATGGCGCAGGTAGTACCGGCACTACCCGCTATGCGCTCCGTACCATTAGCATTAACAAAACAACGATGTTATTCTAATAATCATATTTACTAATAACACTTGTACGCAAATATTCGAACAAGTATTATCTTAAAATTTAATGCGGCCAATCTGCTAAATGAAATTAAGAAGATTTAGTTCGCCATGGCATCTGCATCTGAATGTAAGAGGCGGCTCGGACAGTAGCAAATAACCATGTACATAATTTATAATATCAGTTCTAATCTGATATTATTGCGTTTGTTATAAATATGCACTGAAATATAGTAATTCTGGGCCGCACACTTCTAGTTTTAGTCTTTGTTTATTTTAATAATAGGCCTTTTTAGTTTATCATTACGGACTAGTTAAAATGTTAAAACAATGAATTAAACAGAATGACAAATATTACAATTGACGACAACATAGGAATATGTTGAATAGTTACCAAAACATTTTACAAACAATAACACATAAAATTATACATTTTGTAAGACAGACAGACGTGAGAAGTCTGCTGGTTTCAAATTTGGCTTCACGAAGCATAAGCGAGTAGGTGCGGGGCAGGGAACCTCTCGCAGGGCCAACACAAAAATTGCATAAAAACTAAAATCAAATCTAGGGCCTTTCTGTAAATCTGTCAACCCCACATGACAACTCAAGCCGATATTTCAGAATATTTGCCGCGATAATCTCAAATGACTATTTATGGAAACTAAAAATATAACAAAGTTCTTCACTCATGTGTGGTAATCAATTTAACTAAAGAACCCCTGTAAATACGATTTTCGATGCATTTAAGTCCAAACGCAGTTTAAAACATGATATTTTAAAATCGTTTTGACAGTAAAACAATAAATCGTATTCTGAATGTTCGCCTTGTTACATTATAATATGTCAAATATAAACATCAATAAAAATAACGTATTCTAAACTAACCTAGATAAAAATCAGTAGTCAATAGTATGAAACTTTTTTTGGGTTATTAAAGAAACAATACTAATAAATGACAAAAATGTACGTTCATGTTTCGTTGTAATTACAAGGGTTGAACACTTAAAATGTTCGTCGCAATGTATTATCGACAGCTGGGTCATCTTGCGGATGGTCTCAGCGTTCATTAGCGCTGACAGTTTCGCTCATGTGACGATTTCTGTACGAGGGGAACTTAATTTTATTTCTTTTAATGGAATCACTTTTTATTAATGCCTTGATCATATTGTGTGTCCAAGTATATTGCTGTCAAAACACATTTTGAAATATGGGGAAGAAACAAATAGAATAATGCGCTATTCGCAATAGATAAGTAACTGGAAATAAAAAAAAAACTATTTGCGTAGAGTGCGTACGCGTTAACTTCAAGCCACCAAGCCTATCAGTCTGTTAGGCTTGGTGGCTTGAAGTTAACGTGTACGCACTCTAACACTCTTCCTCTTAATTTGATTATCTTTTTTATTTTCTTTACGTTTTTAAACTCTAGTTTAACAAATTGTTGAATCAATTTAGATTGTTTCACAAATAAAACGTATTGTTAAGTGTTGACATTTCTAAGTGCATTTTAATTGCAGTCTGCAATAGAATCGAGTGGGGCGGAATACATGTATTGTTTTAGACAGCTAAATGTACGGTTATTATGCCAGAGGTAGAAATGAGGGGTAAACCACACTAATATATATTTCATTTGTGGTTTATTCACTTCCATCCCCGAGTTCCATAGAGTGTTTGGTTAGCTCCCTGCTAACCACATGTGAATAAAAATGTTCTACTTGCTTTAGCTATTTTAAAAATATCACTTAGAAATTAAGTACCTTAAAATAATTATTTGTTTTTTAAGGCTATACTTTAGTGTCGAGGTAAACATTATATTTTTTCCGAAATCGTTAAATTATTAATTAAAAACATAAATAAATAGCATTATGTATTTGTAAAACGCCAGTTAACTGTTGCGACGGGAATGGCTGTGATAACAAAAGTATTGTCCATGTGTCAAATATTTGTGTATAATTATTACATGTTCTTAGACGTGGTCTACATGTGATCTGCATTAAATACGATAAATTAATTTCAAAGGTAAATAATAAATAAATTCATCGATAGTATTATGGAATAATATGTTTGTTATTTTAGGTAGTACTAAAAGTTTGACAGATGAGTTCGTAAAGTAGTGTGTAAAGTTTTACTTCTCGAAGTGATATCGGGTACTTTAGTATCGATTTAGGAAAAATATTATTATATCCATCGAAGTTTGTATACTATTTTATTCACATCAAAAATTAATAAATATAAATATATAAGAAAATATATTAATTTTTAACGTTTGCTGTTTCGGGTGAAATATTTTTGTTTTGTAGTTGTATTTTACATTTGCTTTGCAAACAAATCTATATTTGTCAATAAATTTGCGATCTGTTGATTAATTAAAACTTAAAATTAAGGACGACCTAAATGATTCTCTAAAATTAAAATTAATGGATTGTACTGGATTGTACCCAAACCACGGAAAAGCTTATATTATTCACAATCTTTAAGTAATCAAATCAAACATGCACTGATATGGAAAAGGAAAGGTAGAAATAATTGTTTTTCCATTTATTTATAAGTTCGAAATTGACATAATTTTAACCCATTATGAATTATTTGTATCTCTAGTCTAGAATCTGCACTTTTACGAGTGCAAGTATATTTTGATAGATCGACCCGTAGGCAAGGCTTGCAAATTAGGAGCACTTTCAAAACAGTTTTTGGACATGTAATACATATAATTTTTTGTGTTGATATGTCAAAAATGTAAATGAAATTACTTATTTATTTTTCAAATATGATATAGTAGGGATTTTTAATGTTGGTAACAACAGATCAGTCGTAAACAAGAATACGAGAGATATATAAATATACACAATTCATTTGTTTTCTTTGAAAAAATCGGTGACATTTATTTAATTGATATTTATTTCTTGGTTTGCGCTTACAATTAACAAATTATAAATCTCTAACCTCCAAGCACTCAAACACTCAACAAAACCAACACACAAAATGAATAGCCAATTGATCCCAACCTTAATCTTACAAAAGTCCATAGTTTCTGCTGGCCTAGGACGGAAACAAGCAGTTTCTGATCGATTTTGAGAAGTGTACAAGGCACAAATAATTCATTAGTTTATTAAATAATGTCGAATATATTATCCAGGCGTGATGTTTGTTGAAAAAAGTCCTAAAATTTGTCTGTCGCGGGTTCAACGTCGCCTCCTAGAATCTAAGGAAAATGAAATTTACATCGAGTGGAAAATGATGAATTTCACGTGTAAATATCGTCAGCGCTGCAAAATCCCGGAAAGTAAATAACAGCACTTTCTTCCATAAACCACTCTAAAAAACACAAAGGCTTTTAGATGGACCTGGTGGGATATTTTCCCTCTAATGTGGAAGAGGGCGGAATCATCTGCCCTTGAAGGGCCTTGCCGTGAGCTCATACCGTCCACTGGGCCTGACACAATCAGTTAGGTGTTTTCCAAGAGCCATCGATATTACTTTATTTCGATTAATGTGACGTTGTTACAAGCAGGGTGCAACGGATCACGCTTCTCCCCTCGAACAGTTCCCCGGACTCTGTGCTTTTTGTTTCTTAATTCTTTTGTGAGACGAGTTATACTCCGTTCGTATTTCTACAGCATTCTCCAAACAGGAGACGCTACTTGTTGCTAATTTAATCCGGTGCCTCTCTTTCACTTTAATTTTCAATAATTGAAACAAAGAAATACTTTTATTAGTTGCTTCTAGAGAATGGAAGTTCATGTTTAAATTATTTTATGCTCGGTGGTTTCTTTTCATTGATTTGCGCTGCGAAATAAATACTCTAGTTAGACTAAACTATTGTGGAACAGCTGTATAACATTTTATGAAATGAAATCAAGAAAATAACTTTTTATTCTTTACTTGATCTATGCCTAAGAATGTAATAACTATTTCTTTTCTGTAAAAAAAAAAAAAAAACTGTTCATAATAGATTTTGATGTACAGTATTGTTTAGAAGTTATGCCTCATAACCCCTCCACAGGTTCCAAAACTGGACTAAAAACCGACAAACGTTCTCGCTAGTCGAATGAGAATGATAAAGGATACGAAATGAAGGACAGATATATAATCCATTGTTTACCTGAGCCAGGTAAACACTTTATAGAGATTATACAATTTCTCACTATAATAGGTAAACAATAAGTAAATTTTCGAAAATAAATTCCGTAAATTTATACTACATAAAATTGCCTTGTAGCTCCTCCACCACTACCAAATTTAGAGGCCGTGATTTGTCTTCTGGTAACCGTATTTTACGGGTAAAATATATCGTAATACCGAGATCTGGTTCGAGCAGAGTGTCACACCTAGAATTGATTAAATGGCATGATGATAAACTTATTTTATTTTTATTTGTGGGCGTGCTGTGCTGTCAAATAACAACCCCGGGCTGCAGAGATAGAACTGAGGTATTCCGTCATTTAGGGAATGGTTGATATCGTTATGAAGATATACGGTGCATGCAGAATTATAGAATAGCGCTTAATTTGTAAGCTTTCTAATTATATAACACAATTGTTGGAACAATTAAATGAGGTTAATTTAGAATAGTGCCCGTATAAAATTAATATTACGGTGAAATAGACATTCAAAATGAATGGTTGAAGTCAGAGCCGAATTGTAGCGCAGGCCTCAATTATAAACCACGTAATTTATTATTTAATATTTGCGGTAATGGTGGCGGCGGCTAGGCAGGGTGAGTTGACAGCGCGAGCGACACTAACTTCGGGAGAATTCGGCGGAATTCGGGCGGATTCGACAGTTGACGCAGGGCATTGTCCTTGAACAGGCGCGCAGGGGTGTAAGGACTATTTAAATTTGCTTCAGGTTCGTTATTGCCACCTGCATCGCTCGTGCCGTAAGCCTTACCCGGCGTCAAGCAATCGAGGGGTGAAATAAGAATGGGGTGCGCGCTCTTTTCATTTCGCTCCGTCTAATTCATCCCAGGATCGAAATTGTACACGTACGTTAAATTTTATTGTTATCTATTGAAATTGAGACTCTGAAATCCACGTGCAGCCGGTTGTGCTTTCAACGAATGAGAAGCCAATATTTTATTAATTCTACAAGTAAAAAAATTATTAAAAATAAATATATCACGCATATCAAATCTCTGTATTATGATATATTTTTGAGTCGTTAAATCACTGCTTTCAAAGATGATGGAGGAGCCACAAGGGTAATTTTTAATTTCGAAAATTTGTCGGCTGTGAGGCTCGAACCGAGGATCTTATGATCCACAGTCCGATGCGTTACCCCGGAGCTATTTACCTAAACACGGTATATAGTCAAGATGAAAATTTTATTGCAAATGGCTGTATTGTTATTTGTTGGTAGTTATGGCAGCGAGCACTGATTTCTAATAGTAGATTGGGCATAGGCCACCTGAGAGCGTTCTAACACTAGTCTGGGCATAGGCCATATTCTGCTACCATCTCTAATCAGGTCATCTAACATTCTTCGCTCTCTGTACACCGCGCTCGCCACCACTTCTCTTCAGCTTATACCTAACTAACACTTGTAAATATGGAAGTGTCACAAAACCTCAGTTTTGAGCATTATGGCGGCGTTCAGTCGGGAACGTACCGTAGCGACTTAAGCCCAAACTAGTGCTATGCAGAAATCAGTGGCAGCAAGCAACAAAATGGCTATAAAATATGAATAAAAAATCCAGCATCAAACAGTTTCGTTCCCATGAATGAATGAAGCGCACGCGGTATGACTTTATTAATCAACAATAGGTATTTAGGTTATCGGACTACGTGAATTTAAAACAATAGAATTGTTTTGACACAACAACATGCAAGCTTGCTAATCTAGAAGTGCGATTGTGATGTTAAACACCGAACACGAATAGCGGTGTGTGTGAAAAGCGGACAGCTGGAAAGAATATGAAAATTAAAAATTGAAAAGCCTGAATGAGTCAATATTTTACGAATTCCTGATAATTCAGCCATTCTGCGCTGGATTTGTGATTTGGTTGAAATTCTTTTGTGTTGGTTTTCGTCACTCGCCTGCGATAGGGGCGACAACAATGACGTTTCTTTTATTTATCTGTTTATTTAATCAGCAGATTTAAGCGCAGATTTTCTTATTTTATTTTTACTCTTTCGGTATTTTATCAGCTTCTGTGGCTGCCCAGATTTGGTTGCAAAACAGAAAGTAATTCCCAATTACAATACAGGGTGTACTAAAATCCAAACAGACCAATTTCACCTAAAAATCATCGGGTATAATATAATTTTTATTAAGAGTATATTGCCTATGTTTATAAATAGGGCAAAAAGTACTTCGACTCATACTTGACCATGGAAATGTGAAATTTTAAAATATTTTATTAGAGACATAAGCACATATTTTTTGATACAATCAGTGGAAGGAAAAATAGAGGTTTTGTTTTAATATTTAAATATTTATGATAATTTCAAATGTTTCTCTTTAAACAAGGAAGAAGAAATTGAAATAGCTGCGCAGTAGATAAAATTATCTATAGTGTATTATGTTAAATATTAAGTTTGTAATTAAATATTCAAATCTATTTTTACCACTTAAACGCTTGCATTACATATAAATTTATCATGATGCTATTTATTCATTGCAGAATATGGCAGCTGTGGATGTGCAGATATGAGTATAATTATACAAAATGCATTTTTACTTTGACAAATGTAGGGTGTTAGTTTATCATTCCTAATAAAAAAATATAAGTTGTACTAATTGTTTTTTTTTTTTGTTTCAGGTAAGGCATTGAAATTTGAACTACTACCCTTGAGTTTAGTTTGTAATGTAAGTACTACTCTTTTTAAATTAAAATTATTTTAAAATTTCTGAAAAGGAATATGAAAATTAATACAAAACTTTAATCTGTTTCGATGCACGTTAACTGAAATTGGGAACGAAATGATCATATCGGTTTTCGTTCAAAAACCAGTTAACTTAATACAAAACCGGTTATGTGACTAGAAACCGGTTTTTCAAAACAGTTCCATTAATCGGTCTAATAAAGCAGTTAATTAAACTGGTTAAAAATACAAATAAGGAAGACAGCATAAATAAATATGGACTACGGCATGCATTCAAACTACACAGCACAAGGTATTATGGCCATAAAATGAACTACATTTTTTTTTTTTTTTGGTTAATGGTTACTGGTTTATTTTAGGAAATATAAATAGCGGTTTCGGTTTCATTTAAAAATCTCACTTTTCGGACAAAAAAATATCGGTTTTCCAGTTTTTTAAACCGGTTAAAATAACCGGTTCCTTGCCCTAGTTCCGTCCAAACTCCAAATGCCAAATTGTACTCGTATACTGCTTCAAAATTATATTGCTTAAAAACAGTTAAATCAACTATACATGTTTTTACATATAAAGGGCAAATATTCGTATTGTGTGTATTATTTAAGGGATGTGAAGCAAAAGTAAACCCATTACCCTCGAAACACGCTCAGTAATTAAGTGTGTTGAAAACGTGGACCCCTCATCGCTTAATAATAGGGAGCAAGTATCTGAAACCTTTAATTTTCGGTAATTCGTCCGAAATTGTACGCCGACTGTTTAAAACATTGCATTTCTGAGGTACCATCAGAATTTCATTGATAAAATCAGCATCATTATCAGTCCTAATAGTGGAATATAAATAATCAGTAAAAAATGTGTGCCCCAGTGGAAATTTAGCCCCCGTGGCACTGGCGGCACGTGCGCATGCGTCCCCACGACCAGAAGCTATTGTTTTACAGGCTGTCGGCACAACGGACATATTTTAAAACGTCATGTGTCAAGAACGTGTCATTGATGTTTGACGGTGGAGTAAATTTGTTCGCTTGACGCCCTCGGTACATTACGAGTGAACACTGACTGCCACTGCGTATGCGCAGGCTTCGGAATTACTGGAATGAAAGTAATGTGTGAAGTAATTAATTATGATGTTTTTTACCTGAACCGCCTGCACTCTTGTATTATTTTCAAAGCGATTCGTGTGGAGAGCGAAGGGGTTGATATATTTGGTCTTATTTCTTTCATATTATTTCAAGCATTCTATACAACTCTTTTATGGTTAATTATTTTTAGTCCAAATGTATTTGGAAAGTATCGTTAATTATCTTGATGTTTTTTCGACTGTGTTGATTGTAAAGTGAAAGAAATACTCTAAATTTCAGTCGTACAGCATTTTTTTAAAATAACCGACGTTTCGGTTTACATTTATACCTTCTTCAGGGTTAGTAAGATCTTACAACAAACAATCATATAACAAATACATTCGCAACAATCATTCATTTTTTTTAAACTTTGTACATACCATAGCATAACACATATATATTCACGTTATCAATACTGATAACGGAATTCGTAACTAACTATTAAGGAGGTATAAGTGTAATCCGAAACGTCGGTTAGGTAAAAATAATAAATGCAGTATCGTTAATTATTATTACTTCCCATACATATACAGGATAATTCATAACGTACGGAACAGATTGAAAGTATAGTTAGGGGGGGCGCAAAATAATGCTTTTTTCTTAATAAATAATAAATAATAGACAAAAACTCAATACCAAAAAAATACAGCAAATTAAAGTTATTTTAAATTAATACCCACCTGCTGAAAAAAATCATTATTTTTTCGTTTCCATATAAATATGTTTCTTTTAAATCTGACAATTTGATTTCATTGCAATTTTAAATTATGCACCCATCAAAAATTATGGCAAACGCTGTGAATTGTAAAAAATTTTTCATTAACGAACTTATTCCATAAACCCTAGTCTACATATTTCTAATTACTGAAAGTATTAATAATGTTACACTTAACTGTATATTTTATGATACTTTGACGTTTAACGAATGAACATTTAATTGAATTTCAACGGCAACTAGTTTATAAGTTGTGTTTTTGTTTTCAAATGGCTCTCAATCATGTGGACAGCAATTTTTGAACATTATAAGAAAAATTTTAATAGCCGTAACTTTTGTAATAATATAATACTATTAATTTTTTTAACTAAACATCGTTCAACTAACTAAAGTAATTCTATTTAAAACATAATTAACTGCGTAGTTTGTAGCAAATGCTCATTAATTGATTCAACTGTAATGTGCTGTAACTTTTTTGTTATTAACTTTTTGCCAAAAGTTTATTAAGGAAAAGACATTATTTTGCCCTCCTCCCCCCTAGCTAAACTTTAAATCTATTCCGTACAATATAATTATAATTATAAATTATTTTATTAGTTTAAGCTCAAATTCGTAAATTAAAATTATGGGAATGGAACTTTACTTTTCTCGCGCTTATTCTGCGGTAATTGAGTGATGATAAAAATTAAAATCGTAATTGTAAATTCATGACATATTTAATGAGCATATTAGAGTGGCATTGGCATTTGAGCTATGAAAACAAAACAGTAGAATTTTCGAGCTCATTGCCTGCTGCCTGTCATTACAGTTTTGATTGATAATAATTGAGTAATTTAATTACTCCCCCTGAAATATTCCAACATCAATGGCTGATAAATAACTCACTCATAATTATTTCCTTTATGAATTTACACTTTGTAAATTAAACTGGAGCGAACATCAGTGAATTTTACAAATTTACTGCACCTACTTGCTCTAATAACCTAATTTTATTATTGCAGGAAATTAAATTTTATATTATTAATAAATTAAGAAGATTCACAAAAGCAGAAATAAATTGTTAAAAAAAATGTTTTCCTTGTTTCTTTAGTTTACACATCTGCTGCAAATGCAGAGTGCCCCACCCACAATGTGTAAAAAGCATAATAATATATTTATTTATTTTATATTTATATAATTTTTACGCATATTGTACTGAATAGAAATTGTCGTCATAGCAAATATTTAAAATTTGTCCCTGTGTAACAATGAAACGATTCCTTCTTGTGCTCCGCAGTCTGCACAATACAGAGCCATTCCAGCTTGGCGCAGACAGACAAGTTATCAACTCAGTCACAGTGGCAGCGCCACCACAGCGGATACCGGAAGGAGACTCGTTGCAGGCTACAGCCCTATACCCTCTGCACCACTCACCCGCCGAGTTGCTACAAAGGTGTCGTTCCCGTAGCCGCACAATGGCAATAAAGTAATTGTGATACGTCTACTGGTAATGACTTTCCCTTCCCTGTACTGTACTACTGCGCCGAGTCCACGATACACACTTATCTGCGCAGATTTCACCACATTTAGGGATGGCTTCAAACAGTCGTTACTACTGTACAGTGTAGGCCCCCTTCAATTATCAATATTTAAACGGCGGGATAGCGCAGAGCTAAGAAACAGGGGACGTGAGTTCGAATCCGGGTCATGTCAGAAAAATTGTCATGTTCGTTACCATTCCAAATTGAAATAAAATTTACGTGGCAACTACAAATCCATCGGGCACCGGCTAGTAATTGTAACAATGGTAACACACATGGCATCCGGGGAAAGTTACTAGCAATTTAAGGCATAAATTAAGATTCCTGTATTAGGGTTCATCCAAGGAGATATACCGTAAGGTTTCACAATCCCGAAAGGACATATTATGTATGCTAGAGTGGATTGAAAAAAGACTATTTTTACAAAACGTCGCTCCTTAGCTTCCATAAAATAACTGAATATATGGTGACATCTTCACTAGTTCATTTGAGCAAATATCCGTAAATGATTAAGTACGAGTAACAGTAGCGATTTTTTAAATTTTGCGTAATCTATTTAATGGAAGAAGTTAGCTTACCAGTAAGAAGAATTTTTTGTTAGGTGCCAAGGATTAAGTTAGGCAGTTTAAATCTGATAGAGATATGTAAATAATGACGATATAATTTAATAAATTTGAAACCAGGCATCCAGGAAACAATGATATCTAGATGGTAAAATTGCTGATTGTAGCTGTGTGATCACCAAATCGATTCATTTCCTTGTTTCGCGTTTTCCGTAGAAAAACGTCATTAAAATTCCTGCAGGTGAGTTTGTTGCGAGCATAAAACAATAATGCATCAATTGAATACGGTAGAATGGCGGTAAACAAGGAGTAAAACAATTTATTTGAGAAAACAATTTCTGATTAGACTTCGTAACCATTAAACAGTGCTCTGTCTTGCCGATCTCGTTAATTATAAACGAATTAAATAGAAAGTTTATGAAGGAGAATCTCGGTTCTGGTTCTGGAAGAATCCCACGAGTCTATAAGTAATGACGTTACGTTTACCCCTCGTAAAAGTGAGTGAAGACTTCACTTAGTCATTACTTTCAAAAGAACTCGTTATTTGTTTCGCGTTTCGCTTCTCTTCTACCTCTATTTTCTACCTTCTACCTTCATGCCTCCCTGCCATTTAGCCGGAATAAAAATTTGCTTAAACTGTGTACAGTTTTAACAAAACTGTTCTTCTTTCTCTTCCACGTTTCAACAGATAAAACTTTGCAGGAGTAGTTTTGTGTCATACTAAGCTCGTGTGTCATTTACGAAAATCTTTGATCATCGGCGAATCTTTCCTACGGACGAAATCTTTTGCTAATCCTTGATAGTTTCTAGTTTTCCCCTTCGATATATCCTACGATTTATTACCTGCTGTTTCGTCCAACAGAACTCAACACAATTCTTATGTGTAACTATTAATATATTTATGATATAATAATAACACCTCTATAAACCTTATAGAGGGTACTTCAAAATTAATAAAAAAAAAAGATCAAGGAAACATTTTATTTGATGTACTGATTACAACGCAAAAAGAATTTAACAGAATTTCACATTACTCACAGCTAGAGACGAAGTTTAAAGATACGGGAAAATTTCTTAGAAATTTTCCGGAAATTTTTTTGAGAAGTATCCCGGGAAATTTCCCAAGGAATTTCAAGTGTGATTATTTTCTTTCCACATATTGTTATAATAATTTTTTCAAGATCGGGAGAGAAACTCGGTTTCTATGATATTAAAATCATGACAGAAACAGCTAATTTCATTTCTACGGGATATTTGTGCACTATCTTTCCCGTCGTGAGGGAAAGTGCTCAAATAAACTGAAGAATGAACAAAATTAAATAAGTCAAAGATAACTATCGTAAATAATATATTACAATTCAAATAATTTTAAATACATAAAACACTATCATAAATATTGGGGCCGTAAAAAAAAATAGTATATACACCTCAGGAGAGATATGTATTTTCAAAAAAAATTCGGGAAAAAGCGTAACAATTTTTCCCCGCAAATCGTGGCTGTAAGAATTTCTGGGAATTTTCCCGGGTATAAAACAAATTTCCGACGGAATTTTATGGCGACACATCACTACTAACAGCAAACGTTAATAGTTTACAATAATGAATAAAAATTAGTAAACAATAACATTTATTTAATTGATTAATTTCGTTAAATAAGCCTGAGAAAGTTATGAAATAATATGGAATGAACTGTTTCTCAACTTTAACTAATCAAATCAATTTTAATGTTTTCTAATTTTTATTTATTACTGCATATTAGGCCAATGGTATGAAAAATATTTGTTCTAAGTATTGTGCAATTTGTTTTGTAAATTTCAGAAAAATTATTTTTGCGTTGTAATTAGTACATCAAATAATATTTAAACAAAATTTTTCTTTGAAATAATAATGTCATTTACTAACACTTTATTGTTCGTTTTTTTTTTTGTTTTTCTTTCCACTTGTTAATTACTACCTAGAGTAAGTAAGTCTTTTAACACTGCATCTGGTCTTTCTAAATTTTGTCAATAGGTTTTGCAAGAAAATGTCGGTCCAATATTTGAACAACTTTCATGTTAATTTTTTTTAAATTGACACCTCAGTCAGTCCTGTTAATAAACTCATCTATAATGTAGGGAATTTTTTTAAATATCATTTCAATGTTTGAATTGCAATTGCGAATGATTTTTGTGATCATCTGTAGTTACGGTATAAAATATCAAAATCGGACGAATCGTCTTTGGACTGATCGTTACTTCTCCCCATCTTTGTAAACCCCTCTTAATCCGAAAATTGAGTAAGCCGAACATACCAAAGTCCTAGTTACTTGGGATTAGTAAGCGCTTTATTCTTCCTATTTGTTTCGTGACTAAGCTTCGTTTAAAGATCACTACCTATCGATCTCTTACATTCGTCATTTCTCCCTTTGCTAATCTTCCAATTATATATTGTTTGCTTATTAAATTGGACATGGGACGACTACTTTCTCAATTCAAGTGAAATACATATTTATAATCGAACAGATATACCTAGCACTGAGTAATTTTCTCTGTAAAATGTTTTTGGTACCGCTGGTGTAAACAACCAATACTTCCCCCTCCAATACCTGTCTTTCGGGCGAACTTCGAATATTATTTCAATTTTTCTAAAACTCTACGCACGTAGCATTCATGAATAAGGCAGAGGGAAAATGAAACCAGAAAATACTAGACACATTTACTTGGCGCGAACCGAATCCTGAGTTGGTTACATGTTGTAGGTAGATACCCTGCTACCCTATACCCACACCAGAATACCCTGTAGCCACGTAGCAAATATACACAAAACGTTACAGATGATATTGGACGAGAAAAGTTACAGGTTTTTCTGCAACTTCGAAATTCGGTGGCGTTGCTCTAATTTTTAATACATTTATATAATATATATTTGATACTGACTACATTTACATGTAACATACTTTGACTTGACTTTGAAAAAGAAAATTACTAGTGCGTTAACACGTTAAGAACAAATCTACAGCCAGTAATTAATGTGAGCGTGGTTATGTTAAAATTTGTGTATATTAAAATTAGGTAAATAATGTATTTAACTACGTAAAAATTACAATTCATTCTCTCTTCACTGTGGGATGTAATTTACAATTACAGTGCGTTGTTTTTTTGGTTTGAAGTTAGGCAGATTAAAATAAAATTGCTAAGTAATCCAAATAAAATTTAATATTGTTTAACAATTCATGAATTTAATTACATGCAGCATAATTACGAAAATAGGATTACGGTATTAAAAAATGTAATATCTAAACAATGCAAAAATGTTGAAATCCGCTGATATAGTTATAGATTTGGCTTCGGAATCAGGGCGAATTAATAATTAATGAATAATTTGGATCAAAACCGAATGAATAATTCTTCAATACAACAATAATTAAATTGCGTGTTATTGTTCATTTCACAATAACCCTGTTTAAAAATTTAACATATTTAATTTTTTGCAAAATATTTAATCGAATAGTAAATAATAGTTAATTAATTAATTAATTAGTTATAAATATAATAATAGATATTTTGTCATGAGGTATTATAGGCATAATAAAAACCTTTTGACAGAGTAGAAATAAATTACATTATTCACGAAAATAATCACATTTTCATAAATCTAATTATAATAATTAATCATCCTTAAAATTTGTCCCATATATACATTATTATGCATAAACCACTGAACTATATAACTGGAATACTGACAATAATTCACGCTAAGTGTGGTCATACCCATATTTATAGCACGGTTGAAACATTATTCACCGTGAATTAACAGAAACAACAATAGAAAATCTTTGAAAATTTGTAGAAACTGCATTATCAACGGACATATAAATTCATATGAATTGTATTAACCCCCGGCTCCTAAGCAACTGAAATTTTGGGGCCTTTTTTTTAAATCATTTGTGATATATTAACAATTATTTCTACCCTGATGAAAAATGTAGCTTTTATGTCTTGATATGTATAAGGTGTTCAAAAAGTTCCGGGACTAAATATATCGAGAAATAGAGAACCTCTATTTTTTATTGTATGTACTGTAATATAGATAGTATGGTTAAAACTAAGTAGGTTTGTATAAAACTTTTTCCGATTCGCGATAAATGGCACTGTAAACAAACAAAAAATTATTGTCATGGTTCCCATTTAAGATTTAAAAGTGGCCTCCTGCTCCACCCAGGAGAGTGGTGGTGATTATGCTTGGTGACATAAGATAGGTTTTTGAAAAATATTAAACATGAATTTTTGTTTTTAAATTCGATGTGTATTGAGATATTTAACTGTCCCGGAACTTTTTTAATATCCTATTATATCAATATATTTTATAATTCCCAATATCCCATTTTTGACAGGGTACACTGTAGAATCGTGTATTTAGAAATTTGGGAATTTTGTTCCATTTTTTTTTGTAGAACAAAATATTTTGAAGGCTTTGTTAGTTAGCACTGCCATTTATTTATAGTAAAAAAAAATAGCAAGCGATATAAAAACAATTAAAAATGAATAGTTATACTTCCATCGTATTTAAAGTTGTGATGTGCGGCATCCCTTAGTGCGTAGTTAAAATCCCAATAATGATGTGGGTAGAGATTCGTTTCTGCTTTTTGTAAAAACCCATTGAATCCTTTACGTTTCCATGTAGCGATAGTAAATGTGCAGTGTGCATTTCATTTCTATTGCGTCGTTGGTTCGTCCTGCGCTAACCACCCTCTTTCCCAAGCATTGAGACCGCGCAGTCTTCAGCTTTGCCATTGCCATGTGTAGTTACCTCAGCCTCAGCCTCAGCCTCAGCTCTCGGTAGAGGATTATAGCGAGTTTCATTTCACACGCCCTCGGCCCTCGTCCTGGTCGCTATCAATCTTTGAACAGGCGAATGCAACCAGTGACGGAGAATTCCAAACTCGAGGGCGAACCCGGATAATACGCCTTTCAAACCAGAAAGGAAATTATTTTACGAAGATTTAGGATATTATTGAATTGAGACGTTTATTTATTTCATACCCTGTGCAACAGGAAGTTATTCCGAATTACTAGCAAGCCTGATTTAATTTAAGTAGATGATATCTGTTACTTTACACGGAAAAACTTTAGCAACTGGCTTATGATGTCACCTGTTATAGAATATTTTACTAACTTCTCTAGTATTGATGTTTTTCTATTAGAATTTAAGAAGTTCTCAAACACTGTTATTAATTTTCGTTAACCTGCTTCGTTTTGCTCGATGTGCATTAGCATTTCATTTTTGGGCTTCACCTATTGGGTTATAATCATAAGATGAATTTTCTGAGAATTTACTAAACTTTTTGTAAAAACTTCTAATTCCTTAGAATATAATTGTGTTTAGTTTCTTAATTGTTATGATATTTTTAGAAAATTCATCTTATATCCTCAGATTACCGAATAGTTGGATAAATTCTACGGTACTTTTTTTTCGCGTATATTTTACTGTAAAAGTCCGAGTTACGGTAAATCCTAATATTTTCCAGTAACATCTAAGATTTAACAACTCTTAACGGTAATAGTCCAACACTTATGGGATCATCGTTCATTTCAAAATTTTAGCACCATTCCCTTGTAAAATATTAGGATTTATCTCAAAAACACGATAAATATCCGAACCTAACCTAACCTGTCAAAGCTCATAAATTGCTTAATCTAAAGTTTTTATCAGTAAATCATTACATTTACCAACTCATGTCGGAATCCTAAGAATTACTTGTAAATCCTAAGATTAACCAATATACGTGCTTTTATAATATATTACGTATGCTAGGATTCTTTTTATTTCTCAATGCTCACGATACTCTTCTACTTAACCATTGGGTAAAACATATAGATATATTTTTAAAATACTTGCAAATTGCAATTGATCACAGTTTGATAATATGCGAGTATACGACTACTATATATTATACACTTATAAGATACGAGTAGCTCAATCTGCCTTATTAATAATTCAAGTTTATTATCAAGAAAACTGAACAGAAAATAAATTACTCCTCAAAGCACGTTATTCCCCAGAATACCTTGTACTTTTTAAAATCTTGTGACAATTGGTTGTATATTCTAGGCACAGAGAAAGAAAATGGGGATTAAAATCTTAAGTGGAAAAATTAGGAATTTGTAGTGTGACAATGATTACAATACCTAGCGTCTATTAGACATATTCAGCCAGCCTAAATCATTGGGTTTTCTACTTAATGTTGAATGGGGCTGTATAAATAGAATATAAATAAATCGAAGTCGTACCAAGAGAGGAATTTTTCTCGGAACTGCATCGAATGTTAGGGAATTGTATTTGAAATTAAGTTCTTGGGTATTTACCAAGAATTCGCCGGTAGCTGGGGGCAATTTATTTTTCCTGGAAGTGAGATCGCCCCGTGGGACTTCCCCGTGCCTACGCTCATGATATTCCTACATGCATCCCCAGCAACGAAGCTGCTCGGTGCGAGCTAGAATTGGGGACAGGACCCCATTCATACTGATGTGAAATATTTCTTCATTACAACTTTTATTACTTCTTTAAATTTGCTTTACTTTCATGTTAGTGTTACTTCTGCGATACGACCATTGCACTTTATTAATTTTTACGTCCGCTGTTTGACAGATATACATTCAGGTTTCAGGGCGGTAGGCGATGCCACTTAATTCCCAACTTATTTTTTATAATCCTGACAGTCCTTTCACAAACATTTATGCCAGATTAGTTTTCGGATTGACTGGAATTCGCATTATATTCATTTTATTCACTCTCATCAGCACATCTAAAAATCGCACATGAAATCAATTTGAATATGTAGTAGTAACCATACGGTTTGTATCCCTACAGTGAACCAATTTGAAATAGCTTTGCATTTGCCAAGTTAATTGTAATCGAACTTGGAAAAGGTAACAGAATTTCCCTGACCTGACCAGGATTCGAATCCGCGACCTCTGTATTCAGAGATAATCACTCTTACCACTGCGCTATTCTGCCGTTTAAATTTGGAAATATGTCGAATTAATTTGGTTGAAATCCTGTTTTCCTCATTTAGTTTAAAACCCAAAAATCGCTTTAACTCAAAAACTACAATCGATATGAAGATGTGGTTGTGAGTGTACGTATTGTAATTGTTAAGAATTTTAAACAGGGAAGGGGAGTGAAGTATATCTTCTATGTATATTTATTCCTGACGTATCACTTTCAATTCGTGCGCTCCGGAAGACTTAGACTCGACTATCCGCGTCCAGGAAGACGAAATATTGACACGACAACGTTGCCAGCTCCTCTGCGAGCGGAGTGTGGACCCTCCATATGTGCCGGGGGCAGTGGAGGCGGTGGAAATGCTAGGGAAGACGGGATGTGCAACGAACACTTCTCACATATCAATGAAGCACCGCCGACAACCAACACATCATTTGCATCGGTGGAACTGATGCATTTGTTTGGCAATGGCACAAAATTATGATTGTTAAGCCTGTTTCAAAAGTGTGTATCATGCTGTTGATAAAAACGGGGTGAAATTAACCCTTTGTACGTGCATCTGTGCAACGGAAATTATATTTATCATTCTATTCATATTCATAAAGCCTTTGTACTCTAGTTGTCTAGCTTATACAAACAGTAAGGTGCTGACATCATTGCAGCACGTAATCTTCTAGGGTTTTGTTCAACAATTATCGTAGCAATTTCAATCATACAAGGAGTATATAGAAACAGGTCGCTCACGCTATAAATAAATATCATCACTCCATTATTTTATATACTTTTGCGCCTGTAGGGCCATCTACAAAAACACTCCAAACATACCGACTGCTCCATCAACCTGTATTTTGTATTTTATGTGATTATTTCAAATATTATCAAAAAATGTGGGATTTAACTTGGAATAAACTTTGACAAATTCTTCGGTAATATTTGAAATAATAGAGTAAAATAATAAGTGCAGACCGATGGACCACCCGGATTTAATGGAGGTAGAACATAGATGTAATTTTATGGGGTTGCAGTGAAAATAGACGAAGAATTTGGTGTTGTATTGTAGTAGTTGTGAATGATGCCGTGACGCCTTTCCAAATTTACCCGCACTGTAGAACTTTCTGAAGGTTTTGTTTGAAGTATGCAGGTGAATGGAAATATAAGTCTCATAGTTGTAAAGAACATTGATAAATTTCCAATTATTCCAAATCATAAAACTTGGTTACCCTTCGCAATGCTGAAAATATAGTGGAAATAATCAAACGGTAGACATCGTTAAAGCATCCATAAATATATCAAATTCACCACAAAGGATTTGTATCTTCTTTAAAACCCCAACGCAGACATCAGCCCCTCTGCAGTGCAACAAAGTGAGACAGAAAACCATTCCAGATCATAAAACAAATACATATACATTTAAAGTGATCCCGGTGAATTTGCTCGGTACGCAAATACTTTTGTTTCTTATCCAGCGATAAAGAGGATTCCACTCTAGGATCGAAAAGCCATAAGAGGAGATAAATGTTAATGATTAGGGTCCGAGAGGGGAAAACTAAATAAATAAGATGAACTCGAACTCTGATAACGCGGGATGGACAGGACTTTGCAGAATTGCATTGTAATTCCTTGAGACCAAGGGCGATGCTCTGGTCAAGACTTTATACAAGCACTTTGAAATTTACGATTAATTCTTGTACATCAAGATTTAAAAGAATTTGGACGTTGATTACATAAGGGTATTTTCATATAAACATTAAAAAAATCTGTTGTGGGCGCCACAATACCTCTCGCTATAGATTTCTTATCAAACACGGGTCATCACTATCAATAACACTCATCTCTTCGAAAAATTTAGTTTTCAATTGTCATGTCAAAAAAGGACATTTTTCAAGCGTTGTTTTGTTTTTCAAAAAACAGAATCACACAGACATCATCGCGAAACTATTAAAATCATATTCTAGGGACGCTAAAACGTACTCATCCAAGTAAATCGTTACAGTATGTTCAAAATTTCTACGATTTACTATAAAAAGAGATATGATGTTTAAAGCAGGAAAATTTCCTCTTTATGGCAACATTTCATTGTCATCTCATAATTTCCATTTGACATGACAATTCTCAGCAGAGTCTGTTGGCTGTTGGCCGTTAGTGTCTACTGTCTGCAGATTACATTTATATATTATTTACCGCCAGAACTTGGTATAATTGTACAATGAAACAATCCGCTATTACTTATAACTACAATTCCCATTTTCATTCCCTGCGGCATACCTCACACTCGCATTCCAGACGTCATTCAGTGGCGTGTGACACCCCTCACTAAGGGTCGCTTCCCACTTCGCCCATTCCTGCTATATTGTTCTTTTCGTATTTTCAGCCATCACTTCATATCATATCATATGTTGATGTATTTGCATCATTTTACTTACCATCATAAAATGCTATCAATTTTTAAGTGATACGATATATAGTCCGAACGACGTAACTTTGCGAGTTGAAGTAATCAGGATCATATTCACTCAGGTTTTAATTAGGCATCTTACAAATTTAAAATTACTTTGTTAAATATTACTTTTGTCTCAACGTTTAACACCTACAACTTAGGAGGATGAATATGGAATCTCATTGCATTAATGATAATATTGCGATTTCTGGATCTAGTTTAAATAATTTGGTAAATTTGTTTTCATTTAAATCAAAACCTGAAAACTATGACTTAATAAACCTTGGTACAACATTGTCTACGGTAACATTAAGATATTCCATAATATTTTTGTTTAAGTTTCTGATGATATCATTATTGAAATATCTGGTGAAAATAATAACAATGTGTCACATTTACCCAATTGAGAATAGCTTCAAGTAATGAGGTGTTATTTGGTGAAAATTTAAGTGTATATCACTTTAGTAAAAGTGAGAATTTGGCCGTATAACCAGTTTTTATTTATCATGAATTCACTTGGTATCTTCACTTACTTTAATACTAGGGTTGCCAATTGGATTCGGATTTGATATGTATCCGGATACTCGGATTACGGATATCCGATTTTCTACAGTAAATTGATTTTGAATACAAATATGTATGTGCACTAATAATATAACGTCGATAATCAAAAGAATATTATTATTTGTATAAAAGAGTTTTCGAAAATCTTAAATGCACTCTCTTCAAAAATATTTAAAAATCGAGATCCGGATCTTACAATTATGCGGATACCCAAGTGTACGGATCTGAGATTAGAATTTCGGGATATCTCGGATATTGGATAATTGGCAGCCCTATCTAATACTGTCAGGTGAACAGACGAAACAAATGTTCTTTACGAAATTTCATCATAGAAATTATGGAGCAATAGATGGGGTTTTATACTTCTGATGTCCTAAATAGGAAAGGCCAAAATATGGTCTGTTTTGGGTGAGGCCCTCTCACACACAGTGAAGGGTGTTCAGACCCACCTCCATCACCTCCTGTGGGTGACGAAGCTGCTGTAATCCCGGACATCAGTCTTGATGACCCCCCTTGTTGCTGTTGTGAGGGTTGGACACCCCTCATCCCTCACCCCGCATCCCTCGCCGCTCGCCCTGCGCCACTGCGTGTGCACAGAAGATATAATTCAGTGGTGGAGGTTAGGGTTAATTGCTCCTGCTATAGGTCTTTCGTATGTCATTTTCTTCGCTGCGTATATTTGGGTTAACCTAACTTGGGACCTTCTGGTTACCTTTTCGAGCCATTCATTGTCGTAATTAGCTACCATTTGGACTATATTTAATTATTTTTATTCTGCTGAGTGTTACGTTGTAGAACAAGAACGGAAAGGATCGGTTTGTGTACAAGTATCGTAATTGTTGTGCAGAATAATAAATAAATGAAAACACGTTCAGTTCGAAGTTCGTTGAAGAGCTTGCAGCACCGCCACTGGCCAGGGATCTGGAACTTCCAACAGAACAAGTTCATCTGTTGTGAGTGCGTTTGCTTTGGCCCCCCAAACATTTATACCTCGCTCGGGCCATTGTGCCCCGTTTTTTCACTATTGTCCGCGATAAACTGTTTTCCATTGCACGTTGCTGCTGTTGCTGTTGCACAGTTGCACTCCACAATGGCACGAATTCTGCGTTGCATTGTGCGGTTGCTCGGTCGCAAGCCCCAAGCCCGTGCGTTGCATCAGTAATTGGTTGACATTTTTTGTGATGTTTTTGATGTTAATTAATTGAAGCTGTTGTTTTCCGCCCGGGAGATATTGCAGGTTGTGATGCTTTTGTTAGCTCCGTTGCCGCTTCAGATGCAATGAACTTGAATGAAATATTTTCTTGTTTTTATTTCGTGCGCAAAATAATTATTCTGTCACGCCTTTCCGCAATTACTTACTATTTTATTACAAATTATATTTTAGTGCTATGCCGGACACGTTTCTTTCATACCTCACATTGCTTACGGTTCTTCTACATCTACTATAATGATAGTAAATGTAAATGGGCCTCTACTCAATTGATTCTTTTAAGACGTAGACCTACAAGGATATAATATGCTTTCTTTTCCTTTATTCCTATTTATTATTATTTACTTCATTTCAAACATACTAGTTACTAACAGGGATTGTATTTCGCTGATAATTTACTGCATGTATAAAAACTCCATATAGAAACTTCAAATTGTCAGTTTGATATCGGATATACAAGGAAGAGAACTATTTGCAAGTGAATAAACTTTTATTTACCTTCATTACTGTCACAACAGCATTTTTTTCTAAGAACATTAACTGTCATTATGGTAACGATGACAAATATGTAATAAATGTCAAAATTTGCAATTTTTTTATGTTAAAGATCAATTCTGAATACAAAACTTTGTATCGGAAGTGCATCAGCAGAAGCAATAATGTTTGCAGTATTTAATAGTACTCAAAAACACCGTGAAGACAAAAAAATCAATTTGGCGACAGTTCGAGCAGTTCTGTTTATGAAAATTGTAGTTTTAATAATTGTACATTTAATTAATACTTATTTGCAGTTAATAAATGAACTACATTCATTTTGCGAATTGTGTAACTGAAAAAGACTGAAAATATTACCAATACAACCAATGCATAATAACAAATCCACGTGAATTATGTCTCAACAATGTAGGATAATTGTAGTAAGATTAACCTTCAATTTCTCCACAGTTCATTCACATTTTAATGCGTTTTTATCTGACTGACTTAACCATATGGACAACGCCTTTCTACTAATGATGTAATGCCTAAAAAGGACAGACACGGTTTTTACGTAAGAAGAAAAGTCATATTTTAAATATAATCCTTTTGAAGAACTGAGAAAACTTTCGCTACCTACTTGGTTTGTTCTACAACAACTAAATATGTTTCTACAGAATTGTTAGAAATTTTGTTAATTGCGCCTTCGTAACAGTAATAATAAGTTGTTAGTGAGATTTTTACTGGAAAGTACTATAGGAATAAATAAGGGTTTTTATTTTTCCTTTTTAGAAAGAATAAAGCATTTTGCAAAGTAGTGAACAAACTTTTGAAATAATTGAATAGTAAAATATTTTCTAGGAGTTGGAAACAAAATGATTACATTAGAGCAGCTTCGCTGAAACAACGCTTCGTCTAGTTTTCTAGTTTGCATTAGCGAACAATTTATTTTCATTTGTAACTCACTGCGAATTGATCGTTTTTAAGAGTTAGCGAAGGGTATTGTCCGCTGTGAGGTCATACTCTTGCTTTTCAAGTTACTGGTTATTAAGACAACATATTCCCTTGAAACTTTCAAGAATATGCGGCTTGAATAAAGGGCATTGGTGATTACCCAATACCCAAAGCAAGCCTAGCCCATCCCAGACTTAGCAAACACAATGGCTTGCCTAGACCAAATAAACGAATCTCGAATCGAAATGTGATGTTATCATAGGAATATAATCAGCTGCAAGAAGAATTAACTTCACTACGTGATTTGAAAAGCTCCATCAAACAAATGAAACTCGCTTCTGTTGGTTCTGCGCCTCCTGCCGAAAGATGGCAGATAGATCGAGATTTACATGTCATTTACATTTTCATTTTTGCCGTCGTTTCCGCACCGTATCCGAATCGATGATTGGTTTCGCTCGCACTCTTTCGGTCTTTCGTCTTTGCTTGCCGAGCTTCGGAACCCGGATGTGTATTGTCATTTCCTACGTGGTACCAGCTACGCTCCCCGAATACTGTATTGGATGATTTGTGTAGCTTTGCCTAAGGAAATGTCTTATTCATAACGGAAAGTAGAAAGGAGACGGAGGATGTCGAGATATTTTTTGGTGCAATTTGATCCAATTGTGTTCGCGGCTTTGTTAGCGATACGCTGTTTACCTAAAGATTAGTTTACTTAGTGCTACCTGAGTTGAATTTATTTTATTTACAATATCGTTATTAAGTTGCTTAATGAAACCTTTTAGTCTTATTAACTAAGCTCCTAAACTAATGTAAATAACTAATTAAAAAACAATCAACGAACGCTGACTTTATTTTTCGCTTTTCAGTTTCTTTTTTCGTCGGTTTAATTTTGTATTAAAAAGTTTATTTTTTTAAAATTTTTTTGGCTACCTATTTTTTTGCAACCCCTAGGAGTGGAAAAGAAGTTATAGAAATCATATAGCCCAGTACAAAGTTATGCGTGGTAGAATCGGTTTACAGGTAAAACTTCATCCCCTATTTTACTACCTTTAGGGGTGGAATTTTTGTTCAAATTTAAACGGGTCCAATTTCAAGATATACCCTATTTAAAAAAAAAATCTGTTGTGGGCACCACAATACCTCCCGCCATAGATTTCATATCGAAAATTCAGGAACACGGACACCACTCTTCAGAAACGCTCATCCTTTCAAAAAAATTTTCGCTTATGACACATGTCAAAAAAAGACATATTGCAAAATTGTTTTATTTCTTTCAAATAGTACAGGTTAGCAAATTTGAACGAAACTGACAAATATAAAATATTTGACGTGTAATAATTCGTAAATGGTGTCAGTGAGAGAAAAATGTTTCAAACAACAATTACAGAGAGAGAGATAATAATATTTTACACTATATTATAATAAAAAAAATTGTCATTAAATTATCATTTACTGAGATATTTAAAAATAACTTGATAGGGTTTCAAGTAAACTTACCTCGTTTGGTTATTGGATTATCACCAAATACTAATCAGCTCTTCCTAAATGTACAATTGATATATACAAAAAATTTCTGTTTAGTAGTTTTTGAGAAAACGAAACTCCAGAGATCCACACACACAGACACACTGACAGATAGACAGACAGACACACACACAGTCACATCGCGAAACTATTAATATCATATTCTAGGGACCCTAAAACGTGCTCATCCACTGAAAACTCACTACCGATTTTTTAGCATGATTCCTATACTTATACATGATATGGCGGGAGGTAAAATATAATCAACGAAATCGGACTACTCTGTAAAAAGTTATGCATGGTCATACTTATAAATATCTATAAATGTTGGATAAAATATTAAATACTTATTGTAGATTTGCCTATTTTAAAAGCATAAAACTATTAAAGAACTTATTTCGTTCTTAAATCACGCAATCTTTCATTCAGTCATTTTTAATTGAGAAATTCTGTCGGGCAGTGTTGCCACACTGGCGGTAGAGTCCAGCGAGCAGCGACCAGGGTAAGCTGAAGCTGTGAAGCATAGCTTTTCGTGAAGTTGGTTCGTTGATTGCTTACCTGCGTTTCTTATATCCAATTTAGTCGGCGCGCACGGCTGCTTTCATTTCGTCCACGCCCAGAATCAGAACTCTGAGCGGTCACTGACTTAACTCTCAAAGATCCAGATCGACCATCATTCGGAGGTTTTGGGGGTATTTACTTTAGGCCTTAACTTGATAAACTCACAATTAGTAAAAAGAGACCAAACTGAAATATATTCTGAACGATGTTACTTGGCGAGTTGAATTTCTCTGCGCTAAGGGAAAAGTTATAAAAACTAGAGTCGCGCCAGAAAATATTCAGTTTAAATATACAAACTTACAGAAAAGAAAAATGTATTAACTTTCCGGTTGTTAAATTACACTCTCCCCAAAAACGTAAGCGGGGAGGGAAAGTTACTGATATCATATTACCTTTAAATTAACTTCAATCATATCGTATAAAAAATTTAAATACAAAAAAATTGTCAATGTTTTATATAAATCAGTCTCTGAATAATAACTAAATTACTAAGACCGGCCAATTTAATCTTAGATCTCGCCGATCCAGTCAGTCGGTGCCATTGCCTCACAGCTGTTGGCGGGTTACAAAAAGAACGAAACGCGTTCGTAGTTACCGATTAACCGATTGATTGTATTGGCCGGTCTCTGTACCTTAGTAACTTATTTATTATTCCGAGACTGATTTTTATGAAACATTGACAATTTTATTGTCTTTATATTTTTTATATATTATTTGTTTCATAGATAATATTATCTTTTTGAATCCAATCATATTTAATGTACCATACAGCCTGCACACACCCATAGAACCATTTATTTTCGTACGTGTCTAGTTAACTCGCAAATCAGGTCAATGTCTTATACCTCTGAAGGTACTACAGCTCTGCGTCCGGTTTCTGGTGCAGTAGTGGACCGTGGAAATCAGTAATTTGTAAGCAGTCCTACCCCCTCCCCCTGATGTTATTAGGAAGGCCCTGTAGTCCTGAATGAATAATGAACTATATATTTGGGAATGCATTTTGGTTGTTTTAGTCTTGGAAATCCAGTTCCATTCATAAAAGATTTTTCGTGTTTAATTTTTGTTGTGTAGTTTTAATAGCTACTGTAAATTAATATGATAATTTCTCAATGTTAATTTGAATTTGTGATGAGATTTTCTATAATTACTTTTACAAAAGAAGCAAAGAAAACTTCTATAATGGTATTTTTGCTATTTTCAAAATTGAAATCATTAAAATATTTCTTGAACTTTATAACAAGTATTCATTAAAAGTATATTTTAAAATAAGTTTTTGTCATTTTCAGATATAAATATTTTTGTGTAAACTTTTTAAATGTATTATTATAACTTTTTAAAATGTTTATTAGTGAAATCATTATGGGGTAAATGTATTAATGTATTGATCTGTGTAACAGTATGGATATTTTAGCAAAAACAAAGTTTTTTTTTCCTTCAAAAGATTTGTTATTCTAAAATGATTACTACAGAAACTATTCATATTTTTATTAATAAATAATCATACACAGAAAAAAAATAAAAATAAATTTATAAAAGATATTCGAATATCTACCCTTCAACATCAATACAACAAACTAAGAAAAAATTATTGTGGGTAGCACAATACCTCCCGCCATAGATTTCTTTTTAAATAATTTAGGAACATGGACCACCTCATTCAAGAAAATTTTCAGTTTTCCTTTTATATGCATTCGTTGAAGAAAATCTTACAAAATGATTAGGTTCAATTTAAAAAAAATTAATTTAGAATATATATTTTATTTATCTTCTATGTTGTGCTTTGAAAGAAAATGAATATATTTTAAATGTTGTTTTTAAAAATAATGAAAAAGAAATCAATTTAATTTTAAACTATATCATTTTGAATTAAAATTACTCCTATTCAAATTACTTCGTCCTCATAATGAGTCTCAGTTGAATACTTGGATATGTTCCTTCAAAACTAAATTAATTCTCATACAAGAATCAACGAAATCGGATTGGCACTATTCAAATCAATTTTTCTCTTCAAGAGGAATTTGTTTGTTCCAAGGAAACATTTTATCCGTGTAGTTATGTTATGCTGAGATCTCTCTGCAATTGCAGAGCGCTCGCAGCATGGTCAGTGGCCGCACTCGGAAGTCCCACGTGCGATATGCTTTGGTATGCAGGTCACAGAGTCATTTGCATGTATATGCGATCTATGAAATCCCACCCTGGCTGGTTCACTATTCGCAGAGGTTCGAGGTTGGTTGTTCGTGTTTTACTGCTGAAAAATCTTTTAATTAGTTTGTTAGTCCCGTATTTATTTCATTTTCGGTTTATTATTCCGCAACTTGCCCTAATTAAAACTTAATTCAAGTGGTTTAGTTTTCAACTATTAGCGATTGTTGAAATACTGCGGGGATTTTATCATGCTAATTTTTAATCTTTTTATTAAACCATATTCTTAATTTCCTTTATATCTTTTTATCTTAATTCTTTCTTTGAAATCTCCTTTCATTCGATAATCCCTAATCCTTCTGTCATATTATCCATTTTGCTGTCTTACGCACTTTCTGAATTTAAATAAATTTTAAATCACAATATCTCCAGAATTTTTATTCGTAAATTCTAAAGATAGGCGAATATCAGTTTTTTGAAATTCGAATATTAACTGGAGTCGAATACCGAAAACTATTATTAAACAAAATTTAATTAATAATAGCATATTATTATATGATGCAAATCATACGAGTGAATAATGACCATAATCCCGAATATAATACTATACTTTTTCTACTCCTGTAAATTCGAAAATCATTTTTGAAAATGATCGAAATTCATTGACAACACATGTTGACAAATGTCAACATACACAATGACAACTGGCTACATGTTAACTATCATACGGTCGTTGCTTGGTGATCCATATCACGTCTTTAAAATAACAGAGTATTATGGATTTCTGGCTTTGTGATTGGTCGGGAAGAGTGAATTATGGGAACTATAATTCATCGAAAAATTTGAAATAATGGAGATATATTTATACAGGAGTAGAAACACTATAATACTTACTTCATACCGAGCATGCAGGCTCGTCTGCAGTATGAGTTCAAACTATATAACACAGGGTATTATGGCCTAATACTGAACTAAATTAACCGGTTTAAATAACCAGTTTTTAAACAGGTTTTTATTTTTTTGGTAAATTGTTACTGGTTTTTTAGAAAATATAAATATCGGTTTAGGTTTCGGTTAAAATTCTAACTTTTGGCCCAAAAATAATACAATTTAAGAACATTTGTCAAAGAATTGTAAATAAATTGTGAATACCCTTAATCGGTATAGTTTTTAAGCTCTCGTAGAGTGATTTTAAGTTCTCCAATATATAAAACAAAGTCCCCATATTCTCGTCTCGTGTCATCCAATAGCTGCTATTGTCCTCAGTATTGGAAACACTAACACAGCGAAGATCCTATATGCAAATGCCTCTTCAATACATTCTTACGTGTCGTTGTGTGCATCTCCGGTGCATAGCTATACAGTGTCGGTGCATCCGATTGATAATTAATACACGTGCTACGAAGCGGAGAACGGATGCACAATATGCATGTTATTAATATGAAAAGACCCAATAGAATGTATAATATTGTGTATGCTATCAATTTGTACCAGATGTTTACTAATAAGGTTTTTTTTGTTACAGGTGAGTGACAGATAATTGTTCTACTTCTTTACGGCGGATATGTGAGGTTACATGCAGAAAAGTGAGTCATTTTTTGCTTTTTAATAAATACTATATGTTGTTCAATGTTTCGATGATACGCAAAGTTTATGGCCATCGGAACAATTCAATATTTAATAATTATTAAAATTAATTTGATTTTAATATCGTCTTAATAATATATTACGTAATATACATATGAAAAATGTTTTTTATATTTGTCAAAATGAAATAATTACGCGGAAAAATGTATTGCTACAATATGAATTTATCTTACGTATAGTGACAGCAATTTAGATATTTACAATTTTAAAATTTTTATTTATATTAGTAATGTGATATTATTTATGCTTCAACAATCTAAATATTTATTTTTTTTATGTGCTTCTGATTAAATATTTTAGTAATTATATTGAAACAAAACAAAAAACTATAGTTATTATAACAAATTTAGTTGTTCCAAAGGATACAAACATTCTTTAACAATTTCAAATTTATAAGTTAGCCAAATTTACTTGTTATTTTTGACGAGTCTATTTTTTAAATTTAAAAAATCCAGCAAATAAATAAAAACAATTATTTTTCTTGTTAAAAATTCAGAATTTGAAAATTTTTACAACCGCAAAGGAAACAAATCGCAAATCAATTTTTTTTTGTATATCTAAATAATTGTTAAGAATATAATATTACTATATCAAGCAAAATATTTATGTGATAAATATATATTATTGCTGTGAAATAAATATATACTTATTGTTACAGTAAGAACATATATATTGTTGTCACTACACATAAGATAAATATTGCTATTGTAGCAATCCATTTTTACCGTGTAGGCACTAAAATATCAGGTTTACAGCAGAGGTTGCAGAAGCTGTAAATCTGTGTTAAATACATTGACGATTTGGAATGAATGTTAACTACGTCTCCCAAAATGACTTCACCAGGAATTAAAACGTTCTATGTACTGTATCATGAAGTATGTAAGATGTACATAGGTGCATGCAATATCAGCTCCATTAGGCCGAAAGCTTCTAACTCGTACTTGGGGCGTATGGCGTATGGCCATCGGCATCATGGCCTCGCGAAATGAATTCAAATGGCGGCGAATCGCGGAATCGTGCAAGAACGCGAATTTCGCGAAATGGGGCGTAATTACTTGCAATCGAGACGGCATCACTCATATTCACGATTCGAAATCCACGCAAGTGAAAGACGAACGAACGAATTAAGAATTGTGATGCAAGAAATTTAAAATGGCGGCCGTGATCCGCCGTTCGCATTTTATAGGTTATGAGATTATTTTTGTCGGATATTAAGGCATAATCCTCAAGGAATTATCCGGTAGATGGCATTAGAATTCCAAGCGTTTACCAGATACTACTATATTTTTTTTATAAACTATATTGAATATGAGAATGAGAGACAGTAATAAATTAGTCTGGCAGAGACATTCCAGTGGCGCGCCAATAATTGTTTGTTCAGGAATAAATTACTTAAACCTAAATATGTTCATCATGTTATTGATGATATGGCAGCAAATCGCGACAATATGGTATTTTATTTACCGCCTTTTCACTGCCAAATCAATCTATCTGAATTAGTGCAGGCTCAAGTGAAGAGTGAAGTAGCGCGAAACAACACCACTTTTAAATTGAATAATGTAAAAAAAACTTAAGTATAATATATTTATAGTCAAAATTGACAAAATTTTTAGTCCCAGATGATCCACCGTTAGTTTTTGTTAATTTTACAAATTATTTTTGTGTATTTCGTAACTAAATATATTTGTGAATATAATAATTATTGACATTTATTTTTTTATGCTTTTGACTAAATGTTTTAGTAATTTTATTGGAGCAGAACATTAAATCATAGATATTATATCAAATTAAGTTGTAACGAAGGATCTAAACTTTTTGTA
This sequence comes from Poecilus cupreus, assembly GCA_963942605.1. Taxonomy (NCBI): domain Eukaryota; kingdom Metazoa; phylum Arthropoda; class Insecta; order Coleoptera; family Carabidae; genus Poecilus; species Poecilus cupreus. Next base: position 19,033,186 of record OZ012715.1, read on the forward strand.
ACAATATTAAATTGTTAGCTAAATTTACTTGTTATTATTGACGAATCTATTTGTTAGATTTTATAAATCCAGCAAAAAAATAAAAACAAAAATTTTCTTGTTAAAAATTCAGAATTGGCAAACTTTTAATTTAACAAATTGTCATATTTGTTCAAATTGTTAATTTAACACTATATATTTGTCAATATTAACTAAAATAATTAACCGCAAAATTAACAATACGCAAATCAAATTTTTATTTGTTACTGTCTGTCATGATCAAATAGAGTATACGTTTATTGAATTAAAATATTTTGTAAATTATTACAACTTTCATGTAGTTTAAATATTTGAATGAATATAGTGTAAATTTGCCTGAGTACGAGCCAGTGCATCGTCTGCCGCAGTTGCAGTTGCAGTTGCATGTCGCATTCTATCGACATATATTTTTTCTGTTTGCGAGGAACACGTGAGCAAATTCGCGCATGCGTAATGTACTGTACAGGTAGCAGAAACACGATCACCTTCACTGCACTTACATCCGTTATTACATAAATTTCACGTACATGTGACTGTGACCACGTTGTCTTTTTCTAAATAAACATAACCTCACTGTTGTCATTGAGAACAATTTGTGCGAATGAATAAATAAATGCGCTGGCCAGCCCTGAGTGCTGACTTACCTGCAGGATGTTGTGCACGAGGAATTTGTATTATTTAAATAAATAACTAACTTGAAAGTTAGAATAACCTTTATTTAAAGCGAAAATTGCCTTTTTCGTAAAATGTTAGTAAAATCGTATTGAATGTTTCAAATTTATTCATGTATTCATTGCTTTTAAAAAGCTAATAATAAATTAAGAATACATAAGTGGTTTCCATTTCATTTACATTTCAAAAGAAAATTAAGTAATTAAACACTTATAATATTAAACATAATTTCCAAACAGATTATTGGGCAGCAGTTATAATTACTAAAGAGGAAAATAGTCTGTTGTATGCAGCTACTTGAAAATTAATTATTATATCAGAAAAATATCGCGTTTCAATTTTCCACGAAGTTAAACTCAAGTATAGGTGCTATTGAAATAATACTCTTATTTGAAAATCAATAAGCTTATTATAATTTTACATTAAATACTAAGGTTTTATGTTGTATATCTATATAAAATATCCCAGCTTTGCTTGTTGAAATAAAATGTCTTTTTTACCTTTATATTTTCCAAGAAGTTGTTTTACAAGTAAATATAATTCTATTTTTATTTAATACAAGAGCGCTACATTTTCTTGAGATATTTCGTAAATGATCAAAATATGTTTCTTAGTAAAGTAGCTACTTATGAAATAACGGTGAAAATTGCCAAGAAAATATGTTCGCGGAATTTTATAAAAATATTGCTCTGATCTTCTTACATGAAAATTTAACGATTAAAATTTAATCGGATTAAAATTTGCTATTCTAATTTGCTGTGTAAAAGTACAAAATGGTTAGTCGATAAACTTAATTCTTCGCCATTTTCGAGAAGTTTATGCAGCCTGTCCGTATTTTTACAAGATGTGGCTGACATAATTTAATACAGTTCAATGAGGTCCTTCACGTTTTTTTTTTTTTTATGAAACTCCATCTAAATTAAAGACAAGATAATTTTGTAATAATGTTTTGTGACAACCACTACGAAAAGTACATACATTCACACGCTAAACTATTACTGAAAGTTGATCATTTCATATCACTAGCAATTCTGATAGCAATAATATTAACATAATCTGTTTTAATATTTTTATGTAAATTTTATATAATTTTTTTTTTTTACTTAATTGTGGTCGTCAGAAAAGTATCGTGTACAACATGTGCTGAAAGGGTATTTCACACTTGCGTGATTATGTGAAATATCCAACTTTCAGCACTAGTTATACAATATACTATATGACATCAGTGTTGTTGTGTGTTGTGGATTTGACACTTCGACAATTTAACAGCTCAATAATAAGGAAGTACAAAGTATTAGGTAAAATACTTTTACTTTAAAACTCAAATATCTTCATAATTAATAATATTTTTAAAACTTGTATTATATCTAGTACGATGTTTTTGGGTTTAGTTGACTTATTTGCCATTTTGTGGCTTTAGTGGAGGACCCCATCCGGAAACAAATGTCCACGAATTTAATTTAGGTTTCGGGCGAAACAGGTTTCCAATGCATTTACCATTTAGATATTCTCACATCAAAAACAACAGAAACGAAAAATACAAATGGAGAGCTCCCACAGCAGCATTAGTTCATGAGGGTGAGGGAGGGTGAGAGACAGAGGAGCCTAAGTACGTCACGTCCAGCCGATGTAATTAAGGAAAAGAGCAACAATGAATCTATCGTCCGGTGCTTTTGTTCCGAACAAAGGCAGAGAGACTGAGCGGCCTGCCGCCGACCAGATGAGGATGAGAACGCATTCATACCGACGAATACTACGAGTACGAGTACGAGTACGAGTGCTGAGTGGACCAGAACGTGCTGTTTTGACCACTAGAGAAACGATATACCTACCAACACAAATATATTTTACTCATTTGTAACCCAAACGAACAAATAATACGAAGCTTGACCATTTATAACGAAAAAATAGAACAAGTCAATAAGTTTCAGTGTCTTTGAATGATAATAGAAAATAATAATGAAACCCAGATTCATAGGGAAAAGAAATCAGTACGAAAACAAAAGTAACAATATATAATTCTATAACAGGATGAGTTTCCCGTATCTTTAAATTTCGGGGATTGATTCATCTCTAGTTGCGAGTTATGTCTCAAAGAATGAAAGGCAAAATGAACTAAAATATGATAAGAAAGAATGAATCGAGACCTTTGCGGCAAATTTGGATGACCAACAAGAAGGAAAAGAGAGATATTGGAAGAGCAAAAAAAAACCTAGGCTACCATCATCCACATGAAAAAGTAATCTTACACTGCAGGATGCACGAAGAATAGCGATGAATTAGAAGCAATGGGCGAAATTTGTGCATGAAACCACATCAATAAAATAATTTAAACATCTACTTTCATGCTCTAGGTCTAGACTCTAGTCGGACTTTACGAGAATTTCAAATGTTTAGAACTCTTCGAAAGTGTCCAATTTAGAAATGGCGCTTTTCGCGCACTGATGATATATTTATCTTAATGAGATTAAGACAAATTTCAATTAATTTAGTCCAGAAAATGTACAAATAAAAGTTGTTAATTAAAACCAAGCTGAAACGGCACAGAACAAAATAGAAGAGCGTGAAACTATAAGCCTGTTTTAAATGTTATCACATCGTTCATAGCGTCACAGGATAAGCGAACCAGAAAAGAGGAAGAAAAAGAAAACCTTCACTGACATGCTCACTTGCTTCGTATGCGTTCTATGATGCTCTGAATAATTAAACATGATTCATATTGCAATTACAGCAAATTATTCAAATTATCTCTTCGTTTTGAATGAAAGCAAGCTAAGAACAATTGTGCAAATTCAATTAGTACCAATTGAACTATGTGAACGTGAACTACTTTGCGAGTATGTAAATTTTTTATTTTCCAAAGTCCGACACGCTTTGTTTCATAAATAAACACATTCATTAATTATTATTTACAATTTTAGTTATCATTCTTTCTCAGTAAAATTTGAGAGCGCAAGTATTTGCCCAGATTCTTGCTATTTGCTATTTCACTTTTTCGGGAACTGCATCCGAATGATTTAACACAACTGGTAGAGTGATTTTTATAACGTAACTGGTATACTGGTATAGAAAAATGGAAATTTACGAGAAAACTTGATGGTATATCTTTATGCACATCTATTTAAACAGAACATGGATAAAACTATGGTAAATAAAATTAACATTCAGCAAATAAACAATACAGAAAAATACTGATCCTCTGTTGCAGCCTCTTGGTTGTTGAGGCGTAAAACTGCCAAAAATAATTTTCAGGGGCCAAACGAGAAAAATTACAAATTAGTATACCTGAATACAACACCTATGATATAAAATTTATATTTTAGAAGAACAGCAAATAAAATAACAGGGGTGTTTTTTTACTTACATTACCTCTTTCTGAATCTGTTTCATTTGAAATGTGTGTTTGCTTTCTGCATTAGAAATGTTTCACTTTCACTTAAAAAACACCGAGACATGTTAATTATAAAATCAACGTAACTGGTATAGTGGGGTCAACAAAATCCCCAATTGTTATGATCTCCTTAACTAAGAAATAAATAGATTCGTGTGACCGTCACTAAGTCGAGTGTGTCGATTAAATGAAACTACTAAAAAACTCAAACATTTAGTTTAATTTTTTAACACTAAACAACTAGATTCAAAACACTGGTGTCTTCAAAGACCCCCACTGTACCAGTTATGGGTTAAGGAATTGAGCGATATCTGAGATTTCGTTGGATTTAAAATTTTTCTACAAGTAATAAAATCAGGAAAATATTTCAGCAGCACCAAAGAACAGTAAATAAAGCATTGCAGAACAAAACTTTTTATTAGACACTGTAAAACGTAAACCGTACAAAGTTGTTATCTATATGTGACTTTAAAATCCTCAGAATAATTTTGATCCGCGGTTTCTGGGATGAAACACACTTACTACAAATTGAAGATACGAAAAAACATTCAAGAAACAGTTAAACGTTATTGGTTGCGATGGAACGATAGAAGACAAAACCAACAAAGATGTTGCAATTTGATGTTTTATAACCCACGCCAAGATACTCGTATGCGCGGAACACAGATTCAAACAATACTCGCGCATTGAGATAAATAAGTTATTACCTTCACGTGATGCATCGCTAACTTCTGTCAAAATAAGTAAATGTTCCACGAATTTAGAATCAAATTGGGACTGCGCAGATTCGCCCACCAATTGCTTTACAGAAACTTAACAATACATACAAGGTCATTCTAACGTAAGGAAAATATTTTTAAAAAAATCGTATTGTATTATTATAAAAGTTACGGCTATTTAAATTTTTGTTTTATTGCTCAAAAATTGCTGTCCACATGGTTGAGAGCCACAACTTCATTTAAATGTCAATTCTTTAAACGTCAAAGTATAATAAAATTTAGTTAAGTCCAAAATTGTTACTCTCAGAAACGAGGAATACGTATTCAATAGGTGGGCGTTCATTTAAAAGAATTTTATTTGCTGTAACTTTTTGGCTATTGAGTATTTCCCAAAATTTATTGAAAGCAATATTTTGCCCCACCCCCACCCTCCCCCCCAATTAAACTTTCAATCTTTTCCGTACGTTATGGATCAGCCTGTATAAATATATCTTCACTTCATTTATCCATACATATATAGATGTAACAAATGTCTATGTATATTTCTTAATTTGTTTTCTTATTCAAATATAATAATTTCATTGTGTGTAAGGTTTTTACTGCAGTTCGTTCCATAATCTAGATGAAAATTTATTCTTTAAGCATCGAAACCTTGAATGTCACTACCCAAACAAGTAAAAGTTTTAATAAGGAAAGAAAGAAAATTGTTTTCACTTTCTGGAAGTTTCATCTTTTTCTCCTTTATAATTAGAGCCATTGTTACGAGCGCTGCCTCAGTTCTTCTCTAAATAGTCTTAGCATAAATTAATATGATTTTTTGCTAACGGTACCTAAATTTTGCTTCGTAATTAAATTTTTGTCGCTCTGAAATTTATTTTTGGCGCCAATAAAAAAGCAAATTTGTAATCATTAATTTAATTATTGCTCTGACTTTTGCAAGAGGTTGATTCAGCAAAATACGACCCGAAAATTTTTATTGTTTATTAACAAATCTGTTCAGTAATTTTTTCTGGGTTTATTTTATAGAAAGTAAGCATCTTGTAAAAAATACGCTGCACTGTTTGTGTTTAGGTCACAAGGAAAAAACCTTCAGCAAACATTGACTTTATGCACAAGTGAATTTTACATGAAATTGAATAATTTATCACAGTTAACTGAATTTAATGCAAATGAAGTTTATTCATTTATCAGTTTATAATCATTTAACAGTTTGCTTAGCAATTACGAGCCATTTTATACATTCAATTATTAAAATATATCGTAAACACGCCATTGCATATTCCACGAAGCTATCAACGATTTATCGGTATCAATAATTATGTTTAACACCGGAATCATCTCAAATGGAAACTGAAATCTATAACGCTTTCTTTGTTAGTTACACAGAAAATAATGAATTGTTGCAATAGCAAAAATTTATCTTACATATAGTTACAGCAATTTAGATATTTACAATAACAATATTTATATTAGTAATATGATATTATTTAAATTGTCGTAGCAGCAATCGAAAATAATATCATATTATTAATATATTACTAAAATAAAATAAATATAAATATTGTTATTGTAAATATCTAAATTACTGTCACTATACGTAAGATAAATTTTTGCTATTGTAACAATTCATTTTTCCGTGTATTTATGTTAAATAAACACAACAAAATTCTTTTGGTCCTCCAAAATAGATGATTCCCTTTAATTTCAATCCAAATTAACCCTCAATTTAAGGGAAACATAGTATGTACGTAAATATGATAAATTCATGAAATTTCTTCCAAATCGGAGGTGAAGTAGCAAATCGCAAGGATAACTAATTTATTTACAAATTAAAAAATTTGTGTGGTCACCACAATACTTCCCGCAATAGATTTCTTATCAAACAATGCAGGAACATGGACCACCACTACCAAGAAATGCTCATCCCTTCAAAAAATTTAGTTTACATTTATGACACATGTCAAAAAATGACATTTTCCAACCGTTGTTTTATTTTTTTAAACAACACATTTAAACGAAAATATGAAAATATAATTTTTATTTAACTTGTTTTTAGTTCGTAAATTGTAGATAATATTTGAAACATTTTTCTAATAACAAAAATTGTCATTAAATCATAATTTACTGAGATATTTTAAAATAACTTAATAGGTTTCAAGTAAACTACCACTTCCGGTTATTGGATTACCACCAAAAACAAATCAGCTCTTTCCAAGAGGATGCATATACAAATTATCAAAATTTTCTGTGTAATAGTTTTTGAGAAAACGTAACTCCAGAGATCCACCGACAGACAGAGCGTCAGACAGACAGACAGACAGACAAAAACACACACAGACATCGTATTCTACCCTAAAGCGTGCCCATCCACTGAAAACTCACTAGTGAATTTTTAGCATGATTCCTATTCCTTCCTTACAAGATGTGGCGGAAGTTAAAAATATATATTGTGATAAAATCGTGTCCCGAAGGAAATATGTAGATCTACGCCAATGGTTATCTGGTTAGGAGCTGAACGAATGAACGTCCAGAACTTAACACAATAAACATGAAAGCTTTACCGTTAGTAAATCCTAAAAGTCATGTAGTAATTAAAAGTACAAAACAAAAGAAGCAAATCGAAATAAGCTGCTCATAATTTCCGTTAATCGTTTGCTCCTGCAGTGTGGTAGTGGTAGTGGTAATGGTAGTGGTAGTAGTAGTGCTAGTGGTAGTAGCGGTGGAAGTGACGGTGGTGGCGCAGTACAACTTAGCGTGACTACCACACATACTGCCCTCTTTTCATTTTTCTTCTTTTTATTCTGCTGTCCTCCTCCCGGTGGTGTTCCTGATACTGCAGTTGTTCATTTTCGAACTGATGCAATGAGGTCATTCCTTTATGACCCAAATTTTGCTTATTTAATCGGGATACGTATCATTCTGAAGTACTATTACACAAGTCTTCTAGAAATATATTTAATTCAAATTGATTAAAAGTCTGTTATGTTCCAATATACGTTATTTTCTAAGCATAAATGATCACGGTTGTCACATTACATTAAAGAACACATCTCTCACCATGCGTAAAATCTACGAGCATGCATTTGATAGTGTATTATATATTTCATTTTCGTATCTTGTTGATGATAGATATTTGAAGTTGATCTCGTCGTGGGAACTTCGCGGTCAAGGTCAAGGCAAGGTCAATCTCAACACAAAGTGCATGGGTGACTAGATTGCTTGGTAATATACCACGCCAATTTTTCGTATTTTATTTGTAAATCGTTATGATTGGATTGCGAGATACACGTGCACTTTGCCTGACCTTACATTAACATTAGATTATTGCAAGGGAACACATTTAAGTTGCACTTTTACTTACAAAATAAAATCGAAATGTACACGGATATAAAGAGTACAGTAGGATTTACCGAACTTTTTGATAAATACTTATAAATGCTTTGTAAATAATCGTCTTTAGTTGTTTTTTTTTATTTGGTAAAACTTTTTCAAACGCTGAAGTTATATGTTGCCTAGGTTCCTACTTTTCAGTGGTGTGACAACGCCACGCAGTGTTCGCAAAGCGGTCCCCCATCCAACTATTGACCGCGGGCAGTGTTGCTTAACTTGCTCTAACACTTCTCTTGAAATACACAAAAACACAATAAGATAACTTGATGTGTTTTGACGACTGGTAACCATATCTACCTAATTAATTTACTCATAAATGAAATTTCATTTTGAAATCAATTTAAATATCCGTACCGTTAAGCGTAAAAATGCAGTGAAACTAGATTAATAATAACGCAACATTATTATATTCAACAAAGTCAAATACTTCTCATTAATAAGTTTAATTTATGCACATATATAATGTGACAGGGAAACAAAATGTTAACTTTATGTGCAGTATTATTAAATTATTAAACTGGTTGGTAATTTATATGGAAAATATAGATTCATTTATTACCAAAATCGCGAAACTAAATCTAAAACCAATAATTGTGTCATTACATTAATATTAAATTTCATATTATTATTAACATAAATGGGTCATAAGCCGCAATTGTGCCCGCAAGGGCAAAAAAATATATTAATAATATTAATAATAATTCTATCGTTTCCCACCTCCAGATCGAATCCCACAGCCGACAGTTTTAATTTTGTTCACTTTACCTCTGTATCAGATCCTTTCCTTGTAAGACCTTTAGGGGCTGTGGCATGACGGCTGGTAAATGCAAAACATTTGGAGAACTCTGGTATAACCCAGCCCTCTTGGATGAAATATCGCTTGGCAATATTCAATATAGTATCAAAGTTTGTTATGATAAATTTTTGATTTACTATCGCTTTAAGTGTATATATCAAATTTCGTGCAGTTCAATAGTGCCGCTATAATCAGTGGCTTATATTGCTTATAACTTCGGCCGCCGTACTACATAAGTACTTGTAATACTTTTTAATTACACTTCGTACAAGTTATGTGTAAAATCAATAAATACGTTTACTATACTAACACTACTAGCAGAGTAGAGGCAATCACAATGGCTTTGTGTTTAATAATTAAATTGCGACTATACAGGGTGATTCATAACGTATGGAAAAGATTGAAAGTATAGCTAGGGGGTGGGGGGCAAAATAATGTTTTTTCCTTGATATGCTTTTGACGAAAACTCAATAACCTATTGAATACCGCTGAAAATAATTGGAACGAATCATTATTGTTTTTGTTCCATAGAAATATGTTTCTTTCAAATCTGACAATTTACTGTAATTTTAATTTTATATTATGCGCCCAAAAAAAAACTATATTTTATTATACTTTGGCGTTTATTAAATAAATATATCATCACGCCTTTTACCCATTAAGGGTGTGGCACTCTGCTAACGCAGATCTCGGTAGGTGATATATTTTTGCGTATGAAATGCGGTTACCAGCCGTCAAGTCATAGCCCCCAAGGTTGTTAGTGGAGGGGGAACCACAGGGGTAAATTTAAATTGGCTACTGTCGGTAGTGGAATTCGAACTGAGGATCTCACGATCCACAATCCGATGCGTTACCACGGTGCTATTTACCCCATTAAAGTGACATTTAAATTAATTTCAACGGTTTTTTAGTTGTGTTTTTGTTTTTAAGTGACTGTTAAACATCAATAAAAGAAAAATTTAAATAGCCCTAACTTTTATTATTTTTTTTTTTAACTAAATATTTAAAGTATTTCCAATTTCAATTTAAAATAAAATTTACTACTGCAGTTTGTAACGACTGCTTATTAATTGATTCAACTTTAATTTGCTGTAACATTTTTGTTATTGAGTTTTTATTTTAGTCCACCTAGTTACAGTTTCAATATTTTCCGTACATTATGATCATCCCGTATTTATTCTATAGGTACAGTTGTAGGTCGCAGCTCAGAAACTAAATAGGAAAATTCAATAAATTAGCATCAAGGATTTAAGAAAAAAGTGTATGATATATTTAGAAATATGAAAGTTTGATTAAGCTATGCCGGAAGTAGGTATAATCGTATACGGTGACAAATATCCGTGAATGTTATTATTGTCCGTGTTCATGTGTTTATGTTAAATGGTTGTGTAACATATCAAGAAGTGTGGTTATGTAATTAAGCCAAACGATAGGATCACAGAGATAATTAGTGTGTTGGTTTCGTTTATTATCCGATATTGTTTCAGTCTTGTTTTACAGATTAGCTTGACTGATGTGGTTCGCTTTTCACTAATACGCCGGGTAATATAAGCTTATATTGACACCATTTTAATAAGCGCTCAAACGTATTAAACAAATTTCATTAGCGAGCAATCATTTTGTTGCGCATATAAATAATATATAAATTTCATACTGTGATGTTGTTTTATGTAGTTTATATTTACTGCTCGAGTGACGACTTTTTTATATTGTAAATAAATATAAATGCATAAAGAAAGCAAAAAGGTAGAAGCTAGAAGCTACTTTATTTTGTGACAGACACTTCTGTCCAACATAAAAAAAGTGCTAGAACTTTATTTCCAATTTTGTTTTTACTACACTTGTGCCCTATTTTATTTTCTGTCCCACGTCCTTAAGTAAAAAGTACAATGGTGTATTTAAATTGATATCAGTTAATTCAGAAAAGACAAGATGGCGACCAGTACTTGCAAAAGTGTGACAAACCAGTCCCAATAATGGAAATACGAGAGTTACTCACGTTACGTATAAAAATCTATTTAGTTCATTATATACGTGATCTAATAAAGCTTTTCTTTCATTTGCCAAATGAAATATTTCCTCATTCTTGGATTTCCCTGACCACACTATATCAAATTAAGACATCACAAGTATCGGAAAAGAAAACGAACGGAGGAAGTCAAAGAAGATTTTCCTTCTGATAAATAAAATATATTACGCACTTTTCCCAATTCCAGCTTAGAAATTCTGCATTCGTAGACAAGAACAAATTTATTTATTTATTTAAAATTGTTTGGGAACATTTGGCAGCTCTAATGTGTTGTTCAATTTGAAATAAATATTTTGAAGAATTGTGTAAATTGAAAAAAATCAATTATCACGGATTTATAAAAACAATATGAATACAAGTACTTAACAAAATGAATGACTGCTGTTTATATATTTTTTATTATCCTCTACATGGAAAACATTTTAATTTCAATTAATTTAAAATACTTCAATCGTATTATAGGCAATTTCATTAGTACGTATCCAATATACATTATTATCGTCATTTTCATTGTTTCAAAAATTATGTTTTTAAATTTAGTTAGCAATCATTTTAATTAAAACCATTAATAAATTTATTGGAAACATTTTTATTTTCGATAAATAATATTTTGCAAAGTATTTTTCTTTTTCAACATTTATCATAAATTTTAATTGCCTGTTATTGTATTCCTTATAAAAGTATAGTTTTGTTCTGGAACACGGACAGGTGTAATATTTCTTTGTATTGTTCTGTTGAAACAATTATTCATGTAAGGCAAACAACTTAAGTCACTTTCAGTGTTTGTTTTTATGTTCTCAATAACACTTACGCTACAGTTGTTTATATCATGGAAAAAAACTGTTATTCTCAACACATTATCTTCCGCCTAAGCAACTTTTAAACGGTACAAAATTAAAATGATGCTTTCAGAACTCATAATATAATAAATAAACAATAACTGAGTAAAAATTTTGTGAATATTTATTAAAATAACGACATTTCGACAGAAAAGTCCTGCCTTTACTTTGCTATCGAAACGTCGTTATTTCAATAAATATTTACAGAACTTTTACCCAGTTATTGTTTATTTATTATAAAAAAAAGGTTCGAGTAAATATTGTAGCTAATATTATTTTACATTTTGCAGGGTTGCAAGTATATAATGGTGTGTTAGTGCCTGCAATATTTTTAAAGTTATTTTCGGTGGTTGAATATAGGCATTAAAATGATGCTCTCGTAGAATATTGCAGGAGCTGGTAGAAATGACTTGAACATAGCATTTGTTGTGAGCAGAAAGTAATGTGATATGGTGACCTTGCCGGTAGCCTTGTTTTATTTTCACTGCAGGATCGCGTCATTGGCCACTAACCGGTTCTTTGAGAGTATTTCCTGTATCAGCTCTGAATTTAGTTATTTGTTATATGTTAGGTATAGGTTGCAAGAAGTGGATACATTGACCTGGTGTAACTTTTCTTTCATAATATTGTGTAGTAAAGTAATGTTATTGGATCTTAGTTTAATCTTTAAATATTGCTCACGGCGACATTAATGTTTTAAATTGTAACGGTTAAATTCGAATGAGCGGTATTCAAGCCGTCATTGTCTAGCATTGGAGGGAAATACAAGAATTTTAAACAAAGGATACAAAGGTTGCCTTCTCTAAAATAATTCTACGTAAAAATATGTAATTGTTTTCCTTAATGTATTAAATAATTATTATTTGTACATATTAAATTTTATTTGAAATATAAAATTAGAACCGAAAAATTGTTTTGCATATCTATAAGTTGTCAGTTAAGTCAAACATTGGAACTTGCAGACTTTTAGTCACAGACGATCCACCATTAATTTAACAAGTTTCAAATTAGTTAGCAAGTAACAAATTATTTTTGTGTATTTCGTAACTAAATATATTTATGAATATAGTAATTATTAACATTTATTATTATATGCTTTTAACTAAATATTTTAGTAGTTATATTGAAACAACAATAAATCATAGTTATTTTATTATAACAAATTAAGTTGTTACAAAGGATACAAACTTTCTTTAACAATTTCAAATTGATAAGTTAGCCAAATTTACTTGTTATTATTGACGAGTCTATTTGTTAAATTTAAAAAATCCTGCAAATAAATAAAAACAACAATATTTCTTGTTAAAAATTCAGAATTTGCAAATTTTTACAACCGCAAAATAAACAAATCGCAAATCAATATATATATATATATATATATATATATATATATATATATATATATATATATATATATATATATATATATATATTAATGCTGTGAAATTAATATATACTTATTGTTACAGTAAGAATATATAAATTGCTATATTATTTGTTATTATTGACGAGTCTATTTATTAAATTTTATAAATGTAGCAATTAATAAAAAAACGGTTTTTTTTTTGTTAAAAATTCAGAATTGACAAAATTTTAATTTAACAAATTGTCATATTTGTTCATATTTTTATTATTACGCAATATATTTGTCAATATTAGCTAAAAATACTTAACAAATACAAAATTAACAAATTGAAAATTAATTTTTTTACTGTGCAGTGTTGCAAACCTAGGACATTGAAGAATTGAAGAACACTGCAATACTTTAATGACGATTTTTGACGTTTAGTGGCAATTTCAATTAATATGTTATCACGCCATTTGTCGAGTCTTCAAGTCAGTAGTTCTAATTCAAAATCTACGGAGTTGTGCTCTTGAAGGCATTACACAACATGAGATTGTCTAAAGATATTAGTTTATCCAGTAGTGTGTAGCATATTAGTGTACATAATTAAATCAAATTCCAATTTTGTAATTAAAACCTCCATTATTAGCTTTTAGATCCCTTGCAAGCGCTACTTCAACTGATAACTTCACTTGAATTGCACTGCAATGGGATGATGCATACCAGAGGTGCTCAAACTACCCCACTCTAATGCTAAAGTCAGTGAGTAACTATGGCGACGCCGCCATTTTGAACGGACGTGCAAAGTTCATGTGTCATATGTATATATAATATTTATTATTTATATAAGTTATAAATCTTCACTTTGTCTGCGACAAATAAATTTAGTTGAGTCCGCCAAATCGATACGAGCATTGAAATGTATATGCAGTTGAAAAGAAAACAATATTATAATACGTGACGTGGATGAACCAGAAATAGACAGAACAACAGAAGAGAAAAGGTTTGTAGCTGATGCATAGCAAAAATATTTCAATAAAAATTTACATAATTTCTATTTAGATGCTTGCTGTATGTAATTTCACTAGTTGTAGTTTCCGAGATTCAACATTTCAAATTACGACAGCGAGAGCGAGTGCTAGACAAACTTGGAATTTGATTTACATGAAATAATTTTTATTCTTCATCATCGTACATACTCAGATTTTTTTGTTACCGTACTATACATATTATTAGGGATGAAAAACTGAACACAAAATTATAGTTAAAATTAAAACAAAATTTGAACAGACAGAATAAGTATTTATTATTTTTGCTTTAAGGTCGCCGTCTAATACAGTCCAATCGTAATTCCATTCGTTTGATTAAATTGTTAAAAATAAATATACTTTTGTTTATAGATTTTAAGAAATTCATATCTATCGTTTATAATTTTTTTTCAATAATAATTACTTTGTTTATAACAATAATGAATGCAGAAAAACAAAAAAAATGGGTCCAATATGTTCAAACAGTGAAGAAATAGTATATTGTGCGACAAGTGCAGAAAGTTATCTATTTCACGCGAGTTGTGAAACTTTTAGCACGAGACGAAGTCGAGTACTGAAATAATTCGAGCGTGAAATAGGTAATTCTGCGCGAGTTGCACACTATACTTTTTCTACGATCACACTTTTGTCAAGATTTACTTATTAATAATTCTAACTCTTCAGAAAAAATAAATGACATCTCAAACTCAAACTATTTGACGTTTATGATACAGCATGAAGGCGCAAGCGCAGATGTGCGCAGTGTTACCAACTATAATTCTATAGATTGTAATATTAAAACTAATGACATATTTGATTAAAATTTGATATTGTATTTTCTTTGTGCTCTTGATATTGAAAACGAAAACGAAGCGCGAGTATTAATTCCCGTTGCTATGTAGTTCAGTGGTCAGTTCTGTGGTGGAATAAATGTATTTGGGGAAAGATAGGATGAAATATTTGTCAATTTTTAAACATGATAACTGATGTAGTTTTAATTTCTCTGCACTGGGGGATTTATTTTTAATTTAATTGTTAAAAATGATTGAAATTAAAATTAATCGTCGCTGTCAATCAATCAGAATAAAAACTTAAGCTGGCTTTTATTTTATATCGCAGCACGTGGATATATTGATTTCGCGAAGCCGAATAAATGACAGTTATAAATTTTGCAAAATATTTTTGTCAAAGATAAAATTTTATAAATTGCACCGTGGTAGGAAATATCAGAGTGCGTTTTGATGTTGCCATCGGGATTCACGAAAAATACGGTCGTTTCGTACAATCGACAGTTTCGACTCGCCAAGAATAATCTCTTTGCAGGCTGCGCACCTTCTGCTTTCTTCTTTTTACCGCTCTCGTACATCTTGTACTTGAACATATTATGCCCTTTAAACTATATTTATTACTTTCATAATGCTCAAGTTAATGAACAAAAAGTACAAATCATTGGGTTCTATGCCTATGTTAAAGACACAAGTTGGATGTTCTTCCTCATATTGTTCAATAGCTAATTACGAATTGACCTTGCAGTGTTCACTAATTATTTGTATTGCAACATAATATTTATAGCATTAATTGTATTGAAAATCACGAGCATAGAATAGCAACTAAATTCCCACAATGGAAAGTAAAACCTAGCTAATCCGCTGCAATATATTTGCTAGAAGAACGAATAGAACATCGTATGCAATGATCAGGTTACACTACACTACAACAATGCTCTTTGCAAATGTCAAGCATGACTCTTAGCTTAGCTTAGCTGTGGAGAGAGGCTCCATGCTACAAGAACTGGCGATACAACATACAACGACCTTCAATGTCCTTCCAAGTTATTTATCAACTGCTTAATCCAGTTCACACACACATTTCGTAACACTGAGAGGAGTTTTTATACATCAGTAATACTTTCGTGTAGATTGCTCTCATTTCTTCCTAGTAGATTCAGTCGTTCGTTGCAGTATATTCTTTTCAATTCAATACATCTTAAATCTTTGAGTAAATAGATGGGTAAATGGTAAATTTTTCATGGTCAGTTCATTTCGTTATTAATCTGGTGGAGTTTTGTTGAGTTGTGACGAATTTTATTTGCTTTCACTGCTTTCAAATTAATAAATGATAAGTGAAAATCGGTTTTTGTTAAACATCGATTGATTCCGTCCAACAATAGACGTCAAAAACAGCGACAAACAATTTTAAAAGGGAATATTTTTATAGAGCAAATCGCTACATTTATAGGTTATTTTTGTGGAGATATAATCCACGGTTGCGTCAACATTTGTTTTATATTTATCGTTTTGTTTTGAGAACTGTAAACTGGGAAACTTCTTGCACCTCTAATGTATTTGTGGGGAAACAATAATTTGAACCAATTTATATACGCCAGGTCGTAATTTCGACCAATTTACCTAACTTCAAATGCATTCCACTCCATTTGAATTTGTTGTTTTAATGTATATCCGAAGACATTCAAACAAATGTAATGTAATATTCTTGTGGTAATGCGACGAAATCGAGATTTCTTGTCAACTAATGCTATAGTTTAACTAGAGTTTGAAATCTGACATTTAAATGACTTTTTCTACTCCTGTATAAATATATCCCCATTATTTCAATTTTTTCGATGAATTATAGTACGCATAATTCACTTTTCTCGATCAATCACAGAATCAGAAATCATATGTCTTATATTTATCGAAATATGGCGATTTGTAATATTTTTCAAAATACAGAAATTTCCCCAAATATGACTTAAAATTGTAATTTTTTTTATTACATTTCTTTATAATATTCGCGCCAGGAAACCCATTGCAGCATAGCGCATCGTCATATCTCTAATATTTTTCGAGATATGACGATTTTTTATATTTTCCGAAGAGCAACTTTGAGGGGCTGTATCTCGAAAACTATACAAGATATCGAAAAATATCGCCGGTTTTGTGTTTTTCGTGCCATTTATAATAAATTAGTCAATTTTAAAAATTTTGAAATTTTTTTGAATTTTTTTTTCAAAATTTCGATTGGAGGTATCTCGACAAATATGAAAGATACAGACTTGCAGTGCTCACCAATCGATTCAGCTCAACGAAATACATAAACCCTGAAAATTTCAGAAAATTCGGACAACCGGTTGAAATGTTAGAGCGAAAAGTCTGAAAATGGCCAAATTCAGGCCAAACGTCAAGGGGTAACCCTTGACTTTCTGGGCAAAAAACGCCATTTTCAAGCTTTTTGCTCTAACTTTCTATCCCGTAAAGCGATTTTTATGAAACTTTGCATACTTATGTATTTCGACGAGCTGAATCGATTGCTGAACACTGCAAATCTGTATCTTTAATATTTGTCGAGTTATCGCCGATCAAAATGTGAACAAAAATACAAAAAAAATTCAAAATTTTAAAAATTTGCTAATTTGTTATATAAGGCACCGTAAACGCTAAACTGAAGAGAATTTTTAGATATCTCGTGTAGTTTTTGAATTACAGGCCCTTAAAGTTGCACTTCGAAATATACCAAAAATCGACGTATCTCGAAAAATATTAGAGATCTAACGATGCGCTCTGCTCAATGGGTTTCTTAGCGCTTATATTATAAAGAAATGTAATAAAAAAATATTACAATTTTAAGTGAGGATATTCCGCGAGTATCAAATTTTTTCATAAAACTTATAAATTCCAAGTTTCGTTCACATATCTTGTCCAGTTCATGAGATATTGCGCACACGGACATCCTTACACACAGACATTATTGAGAAATTGGTCTTAACGGATTTAGTGGACGTCAAAATATGTATTTCCGCAAAAATCTCGTCAGCGATTTTTTTCGTGATTCCAATACTTCCTTATACTTTGTATAAGAAAGTAAAAAGAGACAACTTATGGTTCATGCACCACATATTGCGCCCGCATATTCAACTTTCTCAATTCGTCAGTTTTGTACCAAAAATGTTTTTCCTCAGCCTCCTTACTCGCCAGACCTGAATCCTTGCGATTTTTCCTTATTTCCAAAATGTAAATCAATGCTGAAAAGGACAACATTTTCAGACCTTTGATGACATCGCAGACCTTAAAGACCAGTTTAGCTTCACGATATGGAAACATTTAAAAAAAAATAAAGATCTGTTATTCTCTAACAGATCTCGTATATGGGTATATTAATTCTCTTTAACGTCCAACTGAAAATGTCGAAATGCGTCTTGTGCGTGAGCTGCGAACTGTGAAAGGTAAAACCGGTAAAACGTAATACAAACACAATCAAGTTAAGACGTCCTTATTAAGGGAATTTCTTTCACTTAGTTCAGTGTTTCGGTGTCCTGGCCCGGTGTTCTGGGATCTCCATTAAGTTCTTTGCTGGCTTAGAAACGCATATATTTCCTCTGTGGATCTGAATGCGTGAAATTTGCGTGGTGGTGTGGTTAGCCGCCTGAAACATCAAGAGACACTCAGCTGTCATTCATCAGCAGTGGCGCAGCGAAGATTATTTGCCGTAACATAAAAATAACTCATATTTAATTTATTTATTTACTTGCAACAACCGAAAATCCTTACAGTATTTTGTAAAGTTTTCATCTAGCAATCGTCATGTCTAAAATTAATAAATTCCGAATAAACGAAAGAATTTTGTTGACACATATTCTATATTGAAATATTCAAATCATGAATTGACTTTTATGAGAAATTCCTCGTACGGTCCTGGCGAGCAAATCATCCCTCCTTCAAAGAGACAATAAGAGTTAACTCATTTTGTTTCTTCCTCTTCTTTGACTTGACATCTCATCTACAATCTACAGCTGGAGCTAAAGCTACAACTACATCTTCAGCTACAGCTAGTTAATGCTTTTCGTTCTGATTCAGATAGGGTTTGTTAGCAATGTTGCCAAGATGTGCGGACTTTAGGTATCAGCAGGTCTGGAAAGTTCTGCGGATTTCTTAAGTGGGATTATTTGATGAGAACCCGGATGTTGGGATACTGTTCACGAATGTCAGACATCCTCAAACTGTTTTGCATTGAGTTTTTCTTTGGCTAAGAATATACGTTTAATAATAATAATAATCCTTTGGAGCATAGGGCTTCTTTTAAGATGATTCATCAGCATTTTTATTTGAGTGCTAGATTCCTAGCCTTGCAATGTCGTTTCTTCTATTCTATTGCATAATTTTTCTATTATCTTCTTCCACTCATTTTTATCTTTTCATTTAATTTTTATATAATTCCAGGTGTACTGTTTGGTAATTAATCTACGATGTTTTTTTTACAAATATCTTGATTTAGTGTAAATACACATTTTTATTTTAATTCTAATCACTTAGTACAACACTGTACAAAATGTAAATATTCTACTTTAGATCTGTTTTGGTGTTTAATTTAATGTAAAGTCTATGGAGGGAGGTATTTTCTTGGTAACATTAGAGTTTTAAAAATAATCAATTGCAAAAAGCTAGGGACTCCTCCACCAATTTTTTTTTTTTAAATAAAACGTCATTAAAATATATGACATTCTGTGAAAAGATGTCGCTGGGTGGAGGAATTAGAACGTTGAGAACCACTGGTCTGCAGTGTTTGTTAATGGTTCTGATGTGTGTTGGTAAACGAGTACGACTTTTGGGTCATATGTATAGATAATATCAAATCCATCATTTAACCGTATTTACAGTTATGTGAGTGGTGGCAAGTATAGTAAAAGCATTTGTTGTGATGTCATAATATATTAGTTATTTATTTTTTGTCAGAATATTCAAATTTATTCCACATAAAAGTCGAGCAAATATTGTTACAGCCATACACAAACTGTAAGCTGCTGCATAATTTATAAGACCGTCTGCGAGTTAGAACGGACTACCGACTGACGGGTGTTATTTTATAAATGATAAATCTATAATGTAATGTCCGGATAAAGTTTGCTATCGATCTGTCCCCGGGACGTTCTCGATGTTCGGGCGCCACGAGCAAGGGGCGTGGAACTGGGAATCTGGTTCTGGTTCTGGTTCTGGGTTCTGGTTCTGGGTTCTGGCCACTTACCGGTAATGCAATCAGGAGGTGCCGACACTACGACACTAGTCGAGCCCGATTCACTTTCGCGCCCGAAAGGGACATGTCACCCTCACGGAAAGATTCGGTTTCAAGGTCGCGGAAATTTGATACTTCCTTTTCCTATATGACTAATCAGTTTTTATGTTACACTTACAACAATCAATCTCTTCCAATTATTTCAAGGGCAGTATTCACCTATCCTCATCTTTAATCGTAAGGGCCAATCTTTCATCTACGAATAAAATGCCGCATAAATTATTCGCCGATGAAAAATGGCATCGAAATGATGCGTAATTTTTATTTATTTGATGAATAACTTATTCGGGAGTTTATTCATGTATGGAAAGGCCCTAGATAGATGATCTATTTTTATCAATAGTATCTTCATGTTTGAGAAGTTTCTTATGATTTTAGGACTTCATTTCAAATTGTCGATATTTTTATGTGCGTAGAAAACTTTCCTACAAAAACAATAAAATAATTCGATGATGAAATTCAGTTGGATAACATTCTCTTAAAGTTGTTGATACCATTCGATATCTCAACGCCTCTTGTAAGAAGCTAATTTATCGTTTATGTTCGTGTAACATACGGTCCACTTTCCTCAATCGCGCAAATTCTATCGTTCTATGGATTCCGACCCTGTAGCAGGGCCGCATCTAGGGAGAGCAACTCTATCAGGAACTCAAAATATATGAAATAATCATATGCTAATAAATATATCAGCATAGCGTTTGTTAAATATTCTTTCGATATAAAAACCTGTTACAAAAAAAAGATGGCCAACTTTACAGTTTTATTTAATATTAAAGTAAGTAAAATAGCAGAAATTAATAGTAAAAATTAGTAAATATAAGATACACTGCATTATACTCCTTCGACTTTTGTAAAACATGTTATCAAATTAATACGGTAAAATATTCTCTCCCTCTTAAACTATGAAATCTTTTTTTTTTACTAGTTTTAACAGCGTCAGACATAATCAACATAATATGATTTATCACTTTGGTACTAGGATTGGAATCTCGTGTACTGAAATTGGCAATTACTTCGTATTGTGCAGAGTATTAAACAACTTTGTTAGGGAATGGGAACGAAAAGTAATTTTGGGTACGGCCCTGGTTGGGAGTCCTGGACTGAGAAGGGAGAAATACAATAAATTTCTAGTTGTACGTTCATGTAACATAACACAGTGCATTCATAAAAGATGCACAAAATACGGCATCGGCGAACGACAGGAATGGAGGCTGTGGCTGTGGCTCTCGCAGTGGCTCTCCCTCTCGCCTCTGTTGTGTTCGAAATGTAAAAATATTTTATGGGTGAGCGCGCACATAACACTGTGGTTTTCGCCTTTATATTACATCGTATATCTGGCGTTGCGATCGAGTAACACGGTTCTCACATTTAAGCTACATAAACTGATCGTTTAAATGTATGACGTACGTGCAGCTTCGGCCGATCAGCCGATCGCTGCTGGAAGGTGACGGAACGGAATGGACCAAACGGTCATCTTCCACCAGCCGATTACTGGCGAATTTTCTGTTTTTTTGGTCACAATTGGTGTAAATAGCCTCAGACGCTTTAGCCTAAAACGTTCAGGACATTAACTTAAATGGGTTCACCTTGCGATACTTCAGAACTGATTTAGTTTTTCCAAACCATAATTAGAATATAGTACACCTACTGACGAATCCACCATTACCCAATCAAGGTTTGATTGATTTGAATCAATTCAATTCACTATTGAAAATCAAGCTAATCCTGTAATCCAGTTTTTCCCAAAGTGTAGCACGTGTTTCCTCAGTTTAAATCCCACAGCCGATTGTTGCCATTTGGTTCCTCTTCCATTTATACTTGTGGAGGGCATGACGTGACAGTTGGTAACTGTACTTTATGTGTAAATATATGTCACTTACCGAGATCTGCTCAAGCAGATTGCTAAACCCATGATGTGTGATGATATATTTATTTTATTTTTTATCTAATTTAGATACCCAAAAATTTACGAGGTGATATGATAATATAGTAAAGGAAATAGCTTTTAGCTAATTCAAATTATTTTAAATAAATATATTTAGGATTAAATACACAAATTAAAGAAGACATGTGATTGCTCGATTAAAGGAGTGATGTGGAAAAATAATGATCGGGGATACAGTAAAAGATCGGCGTTTTAGAAAATAAAGATCTTTGACTGTACCCGATCATTATTTTTCGTACAAATTAAAATTAAATATTTTTGCTTTCAAACTTTTGACATTTTCACTGATCTAAACTTTACTTCATTATGGATAAAAATAATAATTTACACAACAAATGTTGATCCATGAATCAGCTTGATTGTCGAATCAGTTGATCACTGATCAATGGTATGTTGGTGAATTCGGATACTAGTGTTTGAAATTTGCTGCAAATAAATATTCTGAACAAGGTAAATCTAAATCTGTTTCAGGAAAACCTTTCTAATATATTTACTTATTATTCTTTATTAGACACCGTTATCGATACATTACCATAAAAACTGCGCTGAATTCATGTAACTTTATGTATTAGCTACAAATTTCAGGTTTATCGAGGTTGCCATCGCTCCACTTGAGCAAAATATAAAATGACTTAATTTCGACAGCTGTTACTTGGACTATAATGGCTACCATTATGTAGTGCCCTATAATCTCTTTCGGAAAACTTCAGCCTTATGGCATGATTTCATGCACTATTTACAAGATGCTAAATTAGGAATTATTTTACTATTTCTCAAATTATATTTCGATAATTTTTACCACAAAATTATTCCTGTAGCTACTCCACCACTACCATCCTTGGAGGCCGTGATTTGACGGATAGTAAATGGTGTATTTTTTAATACCTTATTTCGATGGTTGGTTAATTGAAACGAATAAATTGTGACACCCATCACTGAAAAATTAGCGAGAACAGCATCAAAATGGAACATGACAATCAAATTTTACTGAAATTTGATTGAAATATTTATAGCGGAGACGAGGTAAAAACTCCGATTGTGTACTC
The DNA here is from genome assembly GCA_963942605.1 of Poecilus cupreus. Lineage (NCBI taxonomy): Eukaryota > Metazoa > Arthropoda > Insecta > Coleoptera > Carabidae > Poecilus > Poecilus cupreus. The sequence goes on from OZ012715.1 coordinate 19,056,470, forward strand.
GTGCCGTTGCCGGTATTTTACGATTTTAGTTTTATAATTTACCAGCACGTCAATATGGCTAAATTGAAAATGTATATTGAATGCATGTCGAATGAGCATCCCGGTGAAATAAAATTCAGCGGTCCGATGATAAAATCTCGCCAGTGTCACCTCAGATCCCGGAAATGCGTACTTACCTGCATTATCGATTTTCGGTACGCTTAATATACTTTGAGTAAACGAATTTTAAATGGTAAATCTATTTCTGACGACGAAAATAATTTCTCATTGATTATTTAATAATTACGATGACTATCTTCAGTATCATTAATAATAACAAAGTATAGAAGGAGAATAATGACTCACAATAAAAAAATCGGCTTTAAATCAATAATGCACACTTCGCACAACATCTACATATTATATCTTTATAATTTTTTTTTTATTTGATAAAGCGGTCTCAACTACTGAGGTTATATACCCATCATTTTCGGTGGTATGATAATGGTTCGCAGTGATGAATTTTCTAAGTAATTATTGCAGTTAGGCTATCAAATATAGAAGATGAAGGGAACAAACTTATGTCATTAATGAAAAGTTAATAAAACATTATTGCAAATTATAATCTGAAACAAACTAAATATCTAAATATTCCAAGGAGATGTTAACATATTATTAATAACTTTTCAATACTTGTTCCATATTCGCAATCTAATAGCTGCAATCTTCTGTAATTATAAGTAATTATCTTATTATAACACTTAAGTCTATCATAATAAGTTCTTGGTAATCTATAAATAATTAATAGTTCCATTGCAAAGGAAATGAAGGAATAAATATAATAAGACATTATGAGAAACTAAAACTCGAACTGCGAACATCGAGCACCAGGAGATAATAATACTGAATTCCATATTATAAATTATAGCATAAATTTATCACGCGATAGGTGAGGCACTCTACCATCAATAGTAGTTTTAATTTAGCAATATACAGGATGCTTTAAAATTTCAAATATTAAATAATATTTATGCAATTTCCTGCTTGTCTAATCATTTTAGAGAAAAATGTTTCAGATAAAGACTGACAAGATTTAATATATGTATATAACGAGTGTCTATTTTTTAATAGGGCATAGTTTGTTTTTATGGAGAGTATCAATACAAAATATATATGTTCAAAATCAAAAAAAAATTATTGATGTGATACACGCGATTACCACCCGTCAAATCATAACAACCATTCTTGAAAGATATGTTGAAAACATATGAGAAACAGCTTGTATATAGATTCCTCAAAGTAATAATGATATTGTATCTTCTGCGTCGTAATATTTTTCGAATGAAATATTCATGCCCCCACGCTCCTCTTTCACGTACGGCACTGGTTCACTCCTCTCGTCGTTTACTTTTTGCATCGCGCATCGGTAACGCAAGACGCAGTGCCGCCAATGTGATGGCAAAAAGCCCGGAAACATGCAGGGAATGCGGGCGATGCAAGCCGATGTCTGCAATGCCGGGACCCAGAACACAACACCGAACGAAGCGAATACTGCGCCTATGCAATCCCACTCTAATGTTGATGTGTCACTTGTTGGACTATAGAGAAATTGGAAAGAAGATGTTTCGCGAGTGGGCACATTTTGCAACATGTACTGATGTGAGACCAAAAAATTCCAGAATTTGTTTTTTCCACGGGAAAATTTACGGAAATTCCTTCAGCCACGATTTGAGAGAAAAATTTAAATAACTTGAGAGTTCCATAAATTAGAAAATAATTCTCCAGTATCTTTCTCAAACTTGTTGTCATTTATCAAAAGCCACTGAAACCCTATGGGCTTTGGTGGCTATTGTCTGGCAACAAGTTTTCGAAAGATCTGTCAAATTATTTTCAATTTATTCTCACTCTCTTGTTATATTATTAGTGAAAATAATCTTGATTTTACTCCTTTTCTGATGATAACTTAGTTATCGAAATACGTATATAGATATTTTCTTTACTACTTTTAGGTTTAGAGGTTGGATATAATATTTTTGATTATGCCGTGATATTAAACCCGATGTGAACAGATCAGTAAAGTTTTGATGGACAATGAAAATGATCCATCCATAAATTACTAATTCATTTTCATGGCAAGTTTCCATGGTGCTGTGTTACAAACTTGCCATTTTCCTTAGTTTTTATTTGTTGCAACAGAATCTGCGCCACTGAATGCCCCTGCGCCATAGGGCTCCAGTGTGCGACTGAAGTATGTGGATTAAAAATGCGATGGGGGTGTTCCCGACGCAAGGGCTGCGTAGTTGTAAGGATTAAACTTTAGAGGGGTGTTATAATAATATTGTGTGTGGTGCCTGCGTTTGGCGTATTACGGGCTACGGTCCTCGAACTCTTGGTTACGCTGGATTTTCACTTTATCTGATGTAACGAAATATTTATTGGTGCTTTGGTTTTTCTACCGGCGCTATGCTATTGATTTTTATAGAAGCGCTACGCTGAAATAACCCTAAATGTTATGAATTACATTTTGCGATTTATTGGTCGTAACGACACTTTGAAATTTGACGAAAGCTTTGATGCTTGCTTTTTTTATTATTTATTTATTTAAGCGGTCTTAGCTGCTGAGGTTACATGCTGCCTTAGTACCTCGTTTTCAGTGGTTTAAAAACGTCACCTATCCAACTACAGACCTTGAGCAGTGGTGCTTAACTTGCATTATCGAGTGAACTGGCTTGCTATTTTATAGGACTACCAATTGGATCCGGATTTGATATGTATCCAGATACCCGGATCACGGATAACTGAATCTACGGACTTCAGTTCCGGATCTCGGGTATCCTGGTATTCGGATCCGGATCCGAATCCGAAACCGGATTTTACATTTTTGTACCAAAATCGTCAAATAATTGACTAAGTAGAATTATTAGTATTATGTTTGTTATTAAACATTTGTTTAGTAAATTGATTTTGAATATAAATATGTACACTAATAAAATATCATCGAACGAAATCTTAGATGCACTCCCTTCAAAAATATTAAAAAATCGAGATCTGGATCTTAAAATTATCCGGATACCCAAATATACGGATTTGAGATCCGGAAAACTCGGATATTCGGCTTTTCGGATACTCGGGTAATTGGCAGCCCTATTATTTTGTATAGTATCTACTAAGCTAACAATTTTGCCTTATAACAAAATAACAAATAACAATTCTGTAAAGGTAATCATTGCTTATTTCGGTCATCCTTCACTTAGTGTAGAATTACAGATTATATTTTAAAATACCTAACAGAGTTCTTTTTAAAAATAGTTAGTGAGAATTCGCGAATTTAAATGGGTGGTAGGTGAATAAAAACTTGCGGCTTTTGCTTTTTCGTTTATAAAATGATTCGCGCTTAGGGCGACAAGGAATAATCAGCCTCACGCACGTGTAGGCACACTACGCAAACGCACGCATAAAAATCAAAGAGCCAGGGGCGTACACATGGTTTCCACAAAGGCTTCGCTCCCCTACCCTTGCAAAATATTTGCATCTTTACTTGACAGTTGTTAGTTTACGAAATGTTAGATCTGATCAACTTTGGGGTAGATATTTATATTTGCACAACAATACGTGAGCAAATTCAATAAGTTTGCCAAGTAATTTAGATTGAAAACAAAATTATTTCCAGAAAAATTGCTTCGGGAGATCCCCTGCTCCATTCCCACAATTTAATACTCTACCTCCATTAGGATGATAAAGTCTGTTCTCTTAAAACTGCAATAGTTTTAATTATTGATTCGCTTGCTGTATTTGCCCATTTCTAGATGTGATACTATTCTCCAATGCAGATCTTGGTATTATGATATATTTTTGCGAGTGAAGTGTGGTTACCAGCCGTTAAATCAAGATCTCCAAGGATAGTAGTAATGATGAATATTTTCGAAAATTTGTCAGGTGTGAAGATCGAAGCAAAATCTTATGATCCACAGTTACCACGAAGCTATTTACCGCATGTGATTTATTATTTATTTATTATAAATAATTATGGGGATACGTTCAAAAACCTTCCAGACCTCATAGCAAATTAAACTTTTGATTAAAGTTCTGTAGAATATTTATTTAAATATAACGAAATTCTCCTTAATCTCCTCACGTATATTTATTTCTACATGGTTTTGATTCATCTACAGCAAATGCATGTTCGAAAAAACACGGTTTTGCCTTCGGGGTTGCGCATCTGATAGAATCGTGAATTGCGAATCGAACTGTCGATATAATGTGTTTCAAACAGAACAGAAATATCATTCGTCGCAAATAAAACCAGAGCTTCGGTTTCGTTATTGAAAAAATAACATTTGGGAATTGGTTTCAACCTACGTAACTCAATTTTTCCGATTATAAACGATTACCGGTGTTTTTGCCACTAAATAAGCAAGTTTTGTTCAGGGATGGAATTGATGTTTTTAAATTATGCATTGTTGAATTTCCTCCATTGCCCACAAACATCTTACTTTTAGGTACTGTTGAAAAAAAGTAATGCCGATTTGTTGATAGGTAGTTAAGTTTTAAGGGATTTTGTTGCTTCATCAGGGTCACACCACACAAAGGCGTAATGATATATTTTTTTAATTGTCTTGGATTTCTCTACGGTGTACTAGACTTTGTGTCCGTATTATTAGTAACATTTGTGAACGTAGCGCAGACCGCGAAGTCACGCGTCTCCTAAACCGCGAATTTACTAAATCTTGTATTCCACACGCGATATGATCAAAACAAAAGAAACTCTTAGCAACTAACTTATGTGTACGGTGTGTTAGCAATGTTCAGCAGGAAGTTTTGTCCTACGTCCTGGCTGTGACGACGCAGGACGGACTTAATAGGGTTAGGTTCGCAGATATGCAGCGAGGAGACCAGGAGCCTTGCTGTATTCCCGCTCAACTGCCACTGCTTCGTTCCCGGGGGTCGGCTCGCGGCTCGTTTCCTGCTATTCCTGCCGCCCCTGCAACTAACTTTTATACGATGTGGATGTGAGATATACATAATTTCATTTTACTTGTATTTTGTTAACGTTCTTTGGAATTTTTATGTGATAAGCCCAAGTTGCTAAAGGTGCACACATGCGCACGAAAATTCGTTTCATATTATTCTCAAACAACTACGATAAGTTCCAACTTGGAAATTATAATTGCAAAATATGGTCATATCATATTCAAATAGCAATATTTAGTATTTAGATGTTCAAATTACCAGCTGATTAGATTTTGGTAGCAATTCATCAATCGGTAGTGGTAGTTTACTTGAAAGCCTATAAGGTTTTTTGAGTATATCTTAGTAAATAAATCGCTGACGAGATTTTTGCGGAAATACATATTTTGAGGTCCACTGTATCCGTTAAGACAAATTTCTCAATGATGTCAGTGTGTGAGGATGGATGGATGAATGGATGTTCGTGTGCGCAATATCTCATGAATGAGACAAGATATTTAAACGAAACTTGAAAACCGAAAGAGAAAAATTACTGGACACACAAAACAATAAATTTAATTTTTCTCAAAAATAGAATCAGCTGTGAAAAGAGTTTCAAGTGAAAGATGTTTGCACAAATATTTGGAATATAAAATGTTATCTGCATTTTTCTTGTACATACTTCTAATTTTGAGAAAAACTAAATTATATATTTAATAATATATTTCAATATTCTAAATTACAATGGAATCAAAAACTACAACATTTTAAAAATCTATATGTCAAATAATTGCAATTGATAAATTTTGAGAACTTCTGGAATTATGTTTATATGAAATGTTTTATTTTATAAATAGCATTGTATTCTTACAGTGCACAAACTTGTTCAAACCTTTTATTTAGCTACTGTAGAGTCGCGAAAAATTTAGTTAGTAGTGCGGAGACCTTCACAGTGATATTGTGGCGTGCCTTGTGCTTCAATTGAATATTTCTATAGCAAAATCATCAAAATGTAAGTGTTTTTGATTATTACTATGCTAAATAAAGTAACTAGCATATGTTCAGTTACATTAACAAGATATGTGGTAAATATTACACAGTAACCTATACAGATTTTGTATTATAAATAAAAATCTTGCCAAATAAATCATATATTCATCTCCTTTAAGTTGTCAACTTGGAAATCGCGAACTAAAAACTGAGCTGTCGTGTCAACAGAGTTTGTAGAACGGACATTGGCATGTAATCAATACCAAATTGACCAGCAAAAACTCATTAAACAAACGGAGTGTCCAGTGTGTCTCTTCGTGAATTCTCTGATTCTCTCCTTCGCTGATCGCCAGAAGTACAGACGTGGCAAATAGAACAAAATCGCTCTTCGGCCATTAGGTAGATGTAAGGATATAAAACGGGGCACAGAGTTTCTCTTAGCTTTGGAAAGATATTAAATTCTGTTTACATTATACTTTTATCTTATACACATCTTGTAAGGCAGGTATAAGAATCATGTTAGAAATTCGGTAGTGAGTTTTTCGTAGATGAGCACGTTTTGGATCCCTAGAATACGATTTTAATAGTTTGGCGATGATGTCTGTGAGTGTGTGAGTATGTGTTAACGTTTCTAAAAAACTCCTAAACTGAAAATTTTGGTATTTTATATATGTCAATTGTATTCCATTGGGAAGAGCTGATTAGTTTTTGGTGGTAATCCAATAACCGGAAATGGTAATTTACTTGAAGCCCCATCAAGTTATTTTGAAATATCTCAGTAAATTATGGTTTAATGACAATTTTTGTTCTAGAATACTGTTTTAAATATTACTATCTCCAACTGTTGTAAGAAACATTTTTCTGATAACCTGTGCATTAAAACATTTGACATTTTTTGACATGTTTCATAATTGAAAACTAATGTTTTTGAAAGGGTGAACGTTTCTTGATAATCGTGGTCCGTGTTCTTGCATTGTTTGATAAGAAATCTATGGCGGGAGGTATTGTGGTGCTCATAACAGATTTTTTGGTCTATTAGATTGGTATATAAGATTAGATGACATGGGAAAGGAATTGCTCATTGATTGTACTTTACTTACATTTACTTGATGAATATAAGTACAATTGACAAATTCGATAATGTGTTTGAATGAGATCGATATCAGTATGTGTAGGTCGATCAAATCCTCGTAATTATTCCTACGTAAATTCCGCTTAGGCCACGGCAATTCCACTCGGACGATTCTTCACAATTCCACACTGAACAATAAAGTCCAGTAACTGCAAAACGAGTTCTTTGTTTACTTTCGAACCATTTACCATTTCCGGACTATCATTTTCAATATACGCGAAACTTCCTTCTTGTTGCTGGGCGGCAGTAGCATGCGTTGGTCCGTAATAAAATTGACCCTCTCTTTCTGCTCTGGTAGCCATAGTGGCTGGGGCACTGGGAGGGCTAGGGGGCTCGCATTGTGACCCGGGTCACCTGTTTGGGCCCCAGCAGTTCCCAGAGGAACACCCACTGATGAATCTTGTGTTGTCTTTGTCGAAGATGTGCTTTATGTTATGAATTATGTCAGAGTGATTATGGAGGTCCATGTTGATGGTAGGATGAGGATGATGGTTTGGGTACACGGTCATGTTGCACGAGTTATTCGACCGTAATGTTGGAGAATTTCTCCGGGATATTGCGAATAAGTCGCTAAGCCTAATACAATCAACGGGAATTATTTTTTCGGAAATAGTTTAATAATAATTCATTGTCTTCTATAAATTGAGTTAGTTTTTTAGTAATTTTAAATTATTCCAACTTCCCAATCATCCAGACTATTGGGCTTCCAAATTTTCAAGAGATGGCACTGATCACAATTCACGAAAGGTACATGCCAAATTCATTTTGTATTATATCTTATGATGGCGAATGCTTGCTTTAGTATTTGTAGTAGTAGTGCAAATTTTCCTGTTTTTTATAGGATTTTTTTGGAGAAAATTCAATCTCAACCTATAATCTAAAAATACAATGTACCTTTCATTTTACATATTATTTAAATAATACGGCTTAAATAAATGTAAAACTTACATTGGAATACTCCTAAAATAACAACAATTGGTATAAATTTTAATAAAAATAATAATTAATTTAATAATACAATGAAATTTATGTGCCTTACGTTTAGTTCAGCTTTCTACCACTAGTGAATTTTGGATGCCCAATAACTACGAGAATATAATTTATATGTCACGTGACATTTTCAGCCAATCAACATTGAGAATCTCCTTAGTTACATATCTATCACAGCGATAATAATATACAAATGAAGTTATCACCTTCATATAATATTGAATTTGTATGTATTGTTACCTATTATAATCAGAATATTTTTGCTTAATTTCGCCAAGAAAATCAATTGCAAATCTTCAGTGTTCCGTCAGAATTTCCTGAAGCTGAAATTTGAAACAAAGTGTAAAAGTAATTTTAACGTAACATTTCAATACGGTCGAAATTCGATTACGTCCATCGATGTATCTCTCGAAGAAACATCCACATCTACAATAAAACAAAAACCTTACGAATAAAACCGAAACAATTGGTTTGACGCTCGGTCGTTAAAACATTGGCACATGGGCATTGCGGCAACACTGTACGTGTACAGGAACAACACATGGCAACAACGCCTGGATCAGTGTTTCTCAAAGTTTGACATTTGTGGATCACTGGGTGGCGAAAATGCCAAAAACATGTCAGGCAATATACGACGACATGAAGTAAATTAAAAAAAAATAGGCAAACATTTAAAGCCGCGGGCCACCTACCATGTAGAATCGATTATTGTTTACTGTTTCAAAATTTATAATAATATATCGTTTGTTATAGCAACAATGCCTCTTGATATTGATACAACTTCACAGTTTCACGTGTACCAATTGTTATTGCGATACATAAACTTTCGTTAATTTGTTATCAACGTTACATTCATAAGGAATTTAGTAATTTTTAAGCAACTTTTACTAAATGGCAACATTCATAGCAACATCGTTAGGTAATTTGCAGTTGTTACAATGAAAGATTTTTACTAGTAACGTTACTACGTGAATGATAAAAGGGACTACATTAGGTCCAGCAGTGACTGTATAAATCGAACTGCTTGGTTGGTAAAATGTTGTTTGTGCGTTTAATAGAGCATCAGGCACATTTTGAGGATCGCAGTCGTAGACGGTGGTTAGAAACAAGTGGAAATCGAAAACCCACACGTTTCACAGCTCGCAGATCTAATGCCTACGTCAACATTGAACGTTTGGTGGAGCTTGCTGCTTGAGCGTTCGTTGGTTAGCTGCCGATCTTGCGAATTATAACACTATGTGCTAGGAACACTGAACACATGCATGTACTCGTATGTACATTGTACACTATGAAAAGTTTTTGTTGATCTTGAATATTAAGCGGGAAACAATTTCAAGAACAAATTGCATCATTGTACTTCGTTACGTTGGTTTAAAAATGAATAAAGATTGTAACAAGGCGAACATTTAAAATACGATTTATTGTTTCACTGTTAAAACGATTTTAAAATATCAAGTTTCAATTTGCGTTTCTACTTAAAATGCATCTAAAATCGTTTTGACAGAATTTCTTGAGTTTTATTTTGTTACCATACATGTGTGAGAAACATTGTTAGATGTTTAGTTTTCATAAATAGTCATTTAAGATTATCGCGGTAAATATCTTGGGTTGATAGATTTGCAGATAGGCCTGGTCGAACCTTAGATTAAGTGGTTTTTAATTTTTATGTAATTTTTTGTGTTGGCCATGCGAGAGATTCCCTGCCCCGCACCTACCCGCATATGGGGTAGTTGGGTGTGTTTAGCCAACATAAGATAGACAATTGTTCTAGATTTTGAAACAAGCAGAGGTCTTCTGACGTCTACAACTATTTAACATATTCGTATGTTGTCTTCAATTGTAATATTTGTATTTATTTTGTCATTCTGTTCAATTCATCTTTTAACATTTTATAAAAAAGTGTTTGTGTTTTGTTAATCCCAATTTTCAGCTTGGCCAGCCATGCTACATGATATGGGAATAGTGTGAGTAATTAATTATTAGAGCTAGTTTCAATAATTGCGCATCCACCAGAAAGTTCGTTCTTTAACATCAAAAATTTTTTCTACTCCCGTTATCTTAATTACACCTTTACAAGCCCAAGCCGTGGGTTCGAACGATTTAACCACTGCGTTTGTTTCTCAAAAACTTGTGACTAAAGAAATGTTTATAAAACTTGTTACATAGTATTACTAATTTGGACTATATTAAGGGTTGTGACCATCAACGGATTATCTACGTTAAAAGTAGTAGAAAGAAGTAACTTTATCAAAAATATTGTTGGTGATTTCCGCAATGGTTCGTGAAACAATGATTGCCTGATTCATAATTGGGCAATATCGTCTAGTCACTGTCCGGCCGTGGTCGCGTCGCCCTTCCAATTCCGCTCAGTTTCCCTGGATCAGTTGACGGGAACCACCACGTGACCGTGATCGTGATCGGGCTGCATTCGTGACGCAGGAACTTTTCCCTCGCCGGACGCTGTGTTCGCTGCTCAGCCCCAACAGGGATGTAATTGCACTTCTCCAAGTTGGGCAGAGAAGCTGAGGCACACGGCAGGACACACAGGCTTGGCAGGGTACATCTGTTTACAAACGACCCGTGTGTGTATGTGTGAGTGTTTGTTGCCTTTGACATTTACATGACGACCCTTCGGTTTTAATCACGGCCTGTTCGGCGGCGGCGGTTCTGCCAAGCCCCCGTTTGTTAACCCTCTTTTAAGTACTTTCTGACAAAATCCCCGCTGTAATCACAGTTTTTGCAGATGAATTTGTGGTTCGCTGTTTTCGCGCTTTGGCTGCGCTCAACAAGTGCACGCCACCTGCTCTAATCCATGCTAATAAACTTACCCGCTTCCGATACATTTTTCCATAATGAGATGGTGTACAATTTCCAAGAGCTTGGAAGCGTCAGTAATATAAAAATAATACCTGGTACTGTTGCGTAACATTTCGAAATGGAAAACAGACGCCTACAGATTCCATTCCCAGTTGTCAGGTTCAGTTGTCACCTTTCCCGTGACTTGACAACATAGCGACGTGGCACATATTCTCATAGCAGCACTAGGCTCACCTGTCGCGTTGTATTTTCCTAGCTCGCATTGTTGATTAGCACCGCTGCCGCTGGTAAAATTATGACGTGCTTCAAACTCGGCTGAACTGTGACGGCTGTAGAGTGTACTAGTGTAGTGTAGACGTACAGTGTAGAGTGTAGAACAAGCCAGGATGCCATCGTTAATCCTCGAGTTGCCGGCGAACACCGCGCGCCGAGCCCGACCACCCTGATTAGCCAAACTTCTCACCCCGGAAATGTCAACTTAAGTCGCTTACTTAGTACTTCACGTGCACTCAAAATCCCATCCACTTGCTTATTACAAACTAAGTCAAATTGATTTTATTGACGTTTGTCATACTCATACTCATCATATACAATGAAACTATGAGGATGCTAAGGATTGTTATCAGAAACACCCGCACTTCTCGTGATATGACCTTATTGGACAAACTAGAGTACTGAAACATCATTTAGAACCCAATTTACGAGGGACATCGGAGACCTAATAGAATCCGTTAAAAAATTATTTATATCTTATAATCAACTTGTTACTATTGTAGCACGGTTGGTCAAGATGAAATAAAGTGTAAACAAGCGAAACACTTTTAGGATGATAAAAATCATATTTTAATAAATTTTAAAATGCTAAAAAATTTAATAAACAGAATGACACAAATTAATACAAATATTACAAATGACAACAACGTATGAATATGTTAAAAAGTTGCAGTTACCAAAAGTGCATGTCTTCTCGTTTCAAGATCTAATACTACTCTCTTGCTTCAGTTGGCCAAACACACCCAACTACCCCATATGCGGTATGATGCAGGGGGTGGGAATATCTTACCGACCAATTACAGATTACCTAAAAAACTAAACACTTAAACTAGAGTTCGACTAGGCCTATCTATAAATCTGTCAACCCCAGATGGCATCTCCAGCCGATATTTCAAAATATTTGCCGCGATAATTTCAAATTAGTATTTATGAATACTAAAAATCTAACAAAGTTCTTCAAAACTATGTGGCGATAAATTTGACCCAAGAACTCATGTCAAGACGATTTTCGGCGCATTTAAGTACAAACGTATTCTGACTATTCGCATTGTTACACTATTTTGCATCTCAGAATCCTTCTTGAACTGGTAGGTGTATTAAATAAATATATAAATAAACTCGTCTGTCGAAAATTTTGCCAAGCCCTTCAGACTACTTGACTTGAAGCAACGTAAGGAACTTGACAATATGAACCAGGTTTAACCCAACGCGAACACTGATAGCTACAGCGCAAGTAATACGAACACTACAAGGACTATTATCTTTCAATCTGCCCACGCACAGCGCTAACACTCGATAATGTCAGATACTCCAGCCAACCAGACGTTACTATGGCATGGTATATAGCTCAATAGTTGATGCTGATGCCAAGACAAAAACGAGATGCAACGTCATACTCTATTAATGAGTCTAACAGCTAACACAATACTTGTCTGAATTATTTAGCTAATTTTCCAGACAAATTGTTATCCGGTTACTAATTAACAACATAAGTTTTTTTTCTATTATATTTTTTTGGTATGCATAGAGTTAATTATCATCTGTTTTGATGCAAGCATTGTAATCATACATATATGTTATCTGAATTAAAAGGTAAAATTTTATATTAAGAATTAGAATGGAGTGTAGGTTAGATATATGAAGTAAATAAGCCTAATAATAATGTTCAATTAATGTTTAGTAATAGAGAACGTATAAAATGAGTTGCAGCTACTTTCGTTTTCGATTACTTCTGCGGTTGGATTAAAGTGAATTCTATTACGGTAACCGAGAGTATTTGCAGAAGATTTGCTGAACTGTTGAGTAAGTACAAATTGTATAATAACGCTAATAGTACATCTGAAAATTGGTGGGTACATTTACATAGCTAGGTATTATAAATTCAATGGATAATATCTGGTTGTCATAAGTTTTTATGGGCGTCTTGAGGGGAAGTACGAAGTAGAAATACGTAGTTGCCCCATTGACCGTTTGTGCAATAAAGAGTTGAGCATTTCAGCCAAATTAACGTCATTAGATGTGTTCAATGAAGTTTGCAAAACGCCGGATAATAAAATTGAGGTTATGTTAAATGGCTTGTGAATTTTTATCTCGATATTCCGAACAACTCTATTCCATGAAGCATGTAGCAGTTATACGAACAAAACTAGTTTGTTCCTATTGTCAATATTGTTTTCATTCAGACTTATTGCATTTCAAAATGGAATTCATTTCAAAGCTACAATATGTTGTCACTTGTCATGCATCTACATATTTATTGAAAAATAAATCGGTTAAGTTTGCATACATACTTCTACCACTTGATATGACATCTTCACTATTTTTAAAAAGAGACCAATATTGCATCTCCTGTGCTTCCATTCATCGAATAAGATTTACGGAACTCATAACCTGACATATTTTGATATTTCCACCATTATGAGCTAAATATCTCAGTTGTCGACTGTAAGATACTCAGTTCGATCCTCTCCTTAACATCTTTGGAGGTTGTAATTTGTGTTGGTTATCACCTAGTTGTAGTTAACAGCAGAATTAATTGTATAATCAGCAAGAATAATTTTCATGTACACAAAAAGCATTCATTCCATGCAAGTTTTTGTAAAACATTTTTTCATTTGACCGAGTTGCGTATTTAACAAAAATGTTTTCAATTGGGTTTTCAGTTAAATCATTGTTATTATTCAACCATTTTTTGTCAATAACTAGGTTAACAAATCTGTCCACAAATGTACGGAATATCATTTTTTTTCTATTATACGAAACTGATTCCATATCAGTTATTAAATATCGTTGCATATTGTTTTTATATTGACAATTTTGAGCTACAAAGGCGTAATCATAACAAGTAGAAGGCGTGACGATATATTTGTTATTAAATCAAAATTGAAGTAATATAATTGTGGGAAGTTTTACAATCTGCAAAGTAAATCGCATTGAAGTTCGCAGACACTGTAACAACTCATTAAGTTAAGTAAAGTTCGCAAGAAATGTTCTATTGCCTGTGTCGATATTCGAACTGGAACTGGATGCAGTGAGTGTCGTTCGAATCGATGGAACGACTCAGTCTGTGGAACTCCAGGAACTCAGTGTTCGGTTCCTCGCTGCTCACTGCCATTAGCAATTATTAACGAACGTAGTTGTTGGAGCATATGATACAGAAAGCTAGTAAACTTTACTTTGCGGATTTTATTGATTTATGTGTGTTGTGCGAAATGCGAGACTACGAGAGTACGACACAAGTTTGCATAAACATGTGATGTTCTTGGATGGTTTCAAGTTCCTGATAATCGCCTGTTGTTGAAAACGATGTTTTACGACGAAAATAACTTCAAATACTCCTATCTTGTTCAGACTAAGCTGTCACTTTCAAAGTAAAGCAAAGGTTCAGATTATAAAGAGCACACAATAAGTAAACAAATATTTTATCAAAATAAAAATTAAATACTGTAATCCCTCGTAAACTCTCTATCGCAGAATTTCCCTTTAAGGGTTTCACTTACATTCGTAAACTTATAACACGTAAACAATTTTTTTTTATACATTTATAATCATATTTTTAAAATCTAGTACAGTAGAGCATCGATTATCCGAACTAATTGGGGGACATATGTGTTCGGAAAACCGACTTATTAGGGTATTCGAACTATATACTTTTATGTATCAATATAGCAATAAGAAAACATATTTATTATATGAATCTCGTATATTACTGTTATGTATTATACATACTGTAGGCCTATAAAATTAACGTTGAAGTAGTCCTTAATCTTGGTCTAGCAGTTCGATTAAGCGGTCGTTCGGTTGATTGACGTTCGGATAATCGACGCTCTACTGTACATCAGATAATTCGTATTTGTAATTGAACTATATTAATGTTAGTAATTTCTTCAATCATAAATTTTTGAGCAAAGTATTTATTTAAAAATAGCTCTTGTATTATTATATTATTATACAAAATTTGGTTGAAAAATGTACCATAGTTTCTTAATATTGGAAATAAAACACAGTGTATTTGAGGTTCAACTAAACTATAAATAGTTCAGCTTTTTCCGTATAAATTTTCGGCGCTATGATTAGATAAGTTTTTAGATACACGCTTTTCAAAAGAATGGTGGAGCAAGGGGATTCGATATTCACCAGACTATTATGAACAGCGTACCATGTTGTCGAATACAAAAAAGAAATTATCTACTAAATATTTTCAAATTTTCTTCTATAGCGCACCTATAACCTAGAAGTTTACTACTATAGGCTGCATATATAGTGCTGCCATCTAAAAATACGTTAGTAGTAAATTCGATTATACTTCCAAAAATTCCCAATGCACTTTGAGGGTGTTACTTTCAAAACGTACCCTTAAACGTTTCATAACACCATTTATCCATTTCTTATATTTGGTCTGATTTTGTAGTTGTCGCATATAAAATTGTGGAGCAATACACGGTTTTTGCAATTGGAATTAGCAATGAATAATATATACCCAATTGGCGTCGGAAGAATCAACCGCAAACAAGTATTTAAAAGGATCCCATGGCGCCTGAACACTCCACGTCCTCGTGCACGGCCACGGCACAGACAGAGAGACAGACACATTTAAACAGTAATGCGTTGCTGAACATTTTATTTATGGCCAATAAAATTTTGTGAGCTTCCCTCTGCCGTCATTGGTCAGTACAATTTGTGTTTTAATTCATGGCTTGATCAATATTACACCCGCGTTCACGTTCTGAGCTGTCAGATCGCTGGTGAATTACTTAGTGTCTTCATGAATTCCAGCAGCGTGAACCGGGAATTCACCTCATACGAGCTCTCGTACCTGTATCCCGGTAATGGAAACTCGAATATATGATTTTCTTGCCGGGTTTTCCGCTTTCCGTTTTCCATCACCTCGGATGCTCGACAAATACAAAACAAACTGCATGCTTTTATAAATAAACATTTCGGTACGCCCGCGCCCTTGTAAAATCAAAGTGCTTGTGCTAACTACAACCATTAATAAGGTTATAAAATTGTAAGCAGCTTCATGAAGATGGTGGTAATCTGAATGATATCGACGCCATTGCGTTCGGTGAACTGGGAACTGGGGCGTCGTCCCGTTCCCGTCATCACGTCACCACGTCAGCAAGTTGGCGGGTAGGTGTTCGGGTGTTGGTGCTGCTCTTGCCTTACTGTTCAGTGTTCAGTGTTCACTGTCTACCTCGGCGAGTCGTCGTTTCCTCGACCGAGTCTTATCCAATGATCAAGTCATGAATAATAAACAGGGACTTTGCTAACGAGCATAATAAAATTAAGTTTGATGTAAGTCGATTGCATTGCGTGGAATTCACCATTCAGAGGCAGAGGCAAGGACTTAGGACTTGTCCCGGTCTTGTCATTAGCCCGAATTCAACAAGGGGTGTTACTGTGCTAGCTATGCTATAATCATTGCGTTTATATGGACAATAAATCTGTTTCGAGATTTCGCCTATCGACTTCGTTCCGAACTGGAACTGTGTCAAGACTATTTTGCCAGGGGAACGCCCAATCAAACTAGCAAGAAATTCGGGAAATACTCATCCTTATTTTTGACTACCCATCTGTCCCATTTCAAATCTTGTATCTTTATTTCACAGCTATTTCTGTTGCAATTTTTTATAGGACATAGGAAATACAATGTTAATATTTTCATTATGCGATAGTTCGTTCCCTGAATGAAAGTTACATTTTCTTAAATGGAAAGGCGTACTATTTTTTATTGGAATGGATGGTCCAAAGTATTCCCTTTTTACCGATATAATATGTTCCTCTACCTAAAATTAAAATTAAGGTCACAAGGTTTAAAGAAACATCAGCATTTTTAAGATGGAAAATTGAACTTTAGCTAGACCGTTGAATAAAACAAGTAATTGTTATATTTATTTATACTCCTGTCAACAATGGCTTTACATCGTCAACAATTGTTGACAAATTGATGACAGGAGTATCAATAATAAAAACTATAACTTGTTTTGTTCAACGGCCTACCTAAAGTTACATGTTCTTTATTAAAATATTAATGTTTCTTTGAACTTTGATGTTAATTTTAATTTTTGGTATAAGAACATGTTATATCGTTAAAAAGCCCCCTTTCTATTTTATAAAATAAAACTTCCATTCGCCCCCTTCCGTGCTGTATATACCTGTGTATTTATTTTTTCTCTTAAGTTAATAGTTAGCCAGCAAAACTGATTGGTTGCTTTAAAAAACTCACCTGTATATACCGGATGGTCTATTGGTCCTGTACTTTTTATTTTATTCAATTATTTTAAATATTGCAGATTTTTTCAAGCAAGGTGTATTTTAAATTATAATGTTCATTTATCTGCAGTATTCATTTTATTACCAGTTGTTCTATTTTCGCGGAATGATATGCAACCCAATATTTTTTTTAATAGAACAGCCTCTCAATTTTGAACTAGGAGTAGCAATTTATTAAGTGCATTGGACAGTATACGGTTTAATACTAAGCCAATGATAGAATAATCTAAATTTTTGATAAAATGCTGGTTGAAAAATAAAAATGAATAAATGCAAACCGAAGTAGATTTATGCCGATTGAGAATTCGTTTACATATTTAAATGAGAAAAGCGACATATTTCGCAAAATATATTTTCCATTGTTTTATAAAACATTGTGAGCGACCGCAAATATTTTTCATTCCACTAAATACATCAAAACTCTCTGTCTCTATACAATATACATATTCAACGATGTAATTATGATGAAACAAATATCGGTTTTCTCATTTCATCAAATGAAATACGTTTTTATTAACAGTCGCTAAATCATTCGAAATATATATATTTTTATTTCACAGCTGGGAATATTCACTCGAATTATATTTATATCATCATTTGTTCATTTGTTCTGGTATTCCAACGACGCATATTTACTATTAAAAGCACTTTATTGAAATAAACATTATTAATTATCAAATCATCACACATAAGATTACTTCTATCAATGGGATTATTTCATTAAAAATGAAAATGAATTGAGTAAATGTAATGAGTTAACTTGAAAAGCAATACGGGTGGTAGAAATGGTCCAAATGGTACAAAGCATAAAAACATTGAAGGTTGAGTGACAGGTCCGTGTCACCGAGTACTGAAATACTGGATACCAGGAATAGGACATTTCAAATTCACCCCTGCAAAATAATTCACGTGGCTGAATTCGGTGTTCGCTCATCTCATTTACGTCTCAGTCCAGGGACGCAGTTAGCTTCAGTTCACTACATTATAAACTTCAAACTAGAATTTTAAATAGTATTCATGTGCAAAACATTTCTAGGAATATTTATTTAAATATATCGCATTTTGTTTGCAGAAATGTAAATATCTGCGCTTTATTCTAAATTATTTAAATTTATTAATGCGAATTATGTTATTAGTTCAGTATATTTAATCAATAACAAATATACACATTCTGTTTGTTAATTTCGATAATGTGCATGTTGGAATAAATTTATTCTAATCTGTATGGTTATAAATATATTAAAATATGTGCGTAAATATTTATAATATTATAATTTTTAATTCGAATTGAATTGTTTGTCAAAGACGACGTGGTTAAATTCATAGCGTAAACTATAATCTTTGTAAAAAATATAAAGACAATAAATTGTCAATGTTTCATCTTTAGCGTCAGGAGTCAGACTCCTTGGCGTTAAAAAAAAATGTTTGTAGTAAAAATAAATATTAAATACAATTTTGTGGTAATATATTAACAAATAATAGTTTAGCCTGAAATAATTCTGAAATAGCAAAATGAAAATACGCTATGCAGGGGTAGCCGGCCTTAAGATTGAATTTTTGCGATTAGTCTTTGCATAATTAAAACAGTAACAAAAAGAAAAGTTATGCAAAGTAACCAAAGAGATATAATTAAAGATTAATACCGTTTAAAATGAAAGTATTGAGGTTGGAGTAGGTGCAAATGTTAGCGTGATGATATGAGCAAAAATCGATGACCGCAACCACACAACTACACCGTACAATGCGCATTAGCCTCAACCTCAACCTCAAGCTCAAGCTCTCTTATCACTACTTTAATTTCGTGTCATGTCGCCATTGCCACAGCCGAATAACGAACAAGCAACGAAAGACCGAAACTCCTTTCCATCATAATTTTCGAAACTGTAGTCCGAACACCTCGCCAGGGTCGGTCTGCCCAAAGGAACTCTTCAGCCAGTAATTATTATGAATTGAAAGGTATTAGTAAAAAATGTTCACTCATTTTGGTTTAAACCTCACACTATCAATGGTCAAACATCAAACGACAGTGTTTTAACTTTAAAAATTTGATATACAGGATGTTAAAAATAATGGTAAAAAAATTAAGGGTTTATATATATATATATATATATATATATATATATATATATATTTGGATGTGCTGATTCACATTCAAAAAGATATTTATCAAAATTCGCAAAAATGGACATGCTTTCTAGTGCCACTGGTTGACAGACATTAGAATAATGTTAATTTGTTTACGTGAATAAAGAACTATTATAATTTTTATTAAAAATTACGTGTCAACCAGTGGTACTAGAAATGTACTCTTCTAGAAACATGTCCATAATTTTGCGAATTTTGAAAAAATTAATTTTGATTGTGAATCTACACATCAAAATGTATATACCTTGAATTTCTTTTACCATTTTTTTTACACACCCTGTATACAAAATACAATTACCTAACATCTATATATATATAGATAACATGGTTGTTAAATATTGTGGTGTTCTCTATTTAGTCATCTGTTGCTGTCAAGAAATGAGAAGACATCTGACGAAATCAGAACTTAATTTCAAATTTATTCACTAGAATGACATTACTGTTATTGGGTGTAAATAAATGACGTAGCTTTGACGTATATCGAGGAAGATTTCAATTTTGATATCTCGAAAAACTAATCATTCATTAGGCGTAAAATGTGATTTATTCTTTTTTTTTTTAACATTAGTAAACCTGAATCAATGTGCTAGTTATTTTATATTTTACAAAATTTTATGCGTCTTCTGGTTAATGATTTTCCTTATAGTGACTTATGCACAGAATATCTAGGTTTTCCCGTGTGGTCTTGATTTAAAATGGTATAGAGTAAGTGTGCGAGACCGCAGAGCCCTGACGTAGACGTAGTAGCGCCGGGTATAATTTGAATGACTAGACCGGTTTAGTGTCCCAATCCACCCCTGGCTTTCCGGTTAGCATGTCTTGGGCAACCGAACCGGTAACGTGGTAACGGTAACGGTTCCCAGAGCGTTGCATCGTAACTAGAATTTTAAAACGACGCCTTGTCGAACATTTACCGTGCTGTATAATATCTCGAACGACGTAATTTTTCTACGAAATTTATAATTCATTGAGTCGGGCTCGGATACGACGTAGGACGAAAACGAGAGGTGAAACTCGGCGACGAATAGGGAGCAGGAGGAGTGCAGTGGCGTGCAATATATTTTCTGTGAAATAAAAAAAAATTCCACACTTTGCTCATTTCTCAGGACAGTATTTGCTGGGACAGTTTCGAATTCCAGCGATTATTGAATTTTACAAATTTTGATTCTACCATAAGTAGTGATGTGCCGGGAATTTGTTTTTTCCCCGGGAAAATTTCAGGAAATTCATTCAGCCACGATTTGCAGGAAAAAAATTACTAACCTTTTTTCACGAACTTTGTTTCGGAAAATTCCCGGGAAATTTTCAACGATATTTTTCTTGATGTCTGCTTGTACGCTTATGTTATTACTAAACAGACGTCTGCAGTGGTTTAGTGCTATTTGGATCATAATAAAAACTATTTTAACAATGAGTGGAAAGAAAAAGAATTAAATTTTTATTCACATTTGAAATTCCTTCGGGAAATTTCACAAACAAAAATCGGGAATTGATCTATCTGTAAGTATAAGGTCCTTAAAAATGATTTTCTGTTGTGAAGAGGAGCAAATATATAATCAAAGACGGAAAGACATATAAAGCTATCTGTAAGAAGTTTAAATTTGTAAAGTTTTTGTTGTAATTCCTGCCCCTAATTTGTAGTGACGTGCGGCACTGGCGGAAGTCGCCTCGTCTCGTCCGGCGTTGTTTATGTGTGCGTGGGTGTGCGCTATGCTGCGCTATGTTGTATGGCACAACGTAGAAAAGTGGGGTAATATGAAATACCATTTTGTTCTTGCTATATATCTTCGCCGCGAAAGCTCCAAATTCATTGCTTTCTTCGCTTATTTAAAAACATGTCTATTCGCTGTAATGTGTTGAAATTTACGGGCGCAGCTAACTTTGTTTCCACGCTTAATTTAAAATGTTTGAGGATTTTGAATAAAGTATAGTTTTACTTCAGGAATTTTCGCAACTTTTAAAGAAAACATTGGTTCTGGAACTTGTACATTACGAAGCGCGACGGATATAAGTTTCACCCTTCATGCTTCCAACTCATACATTAGAATTCATTTAGGTTGTCAACTAGAAAAATAACTTAAATTTTTTAAAACCAAATATTAGTTCACTCTATCCATTCATTTAAACCATATCATTTTCATATGAAATATAGCACAATCTATAAAAATTTGTATTTTTCTTTTCATTTTCTATGAAACATTTTTCGACTCCAAAACTAAAGGAAACCCTTAAATTCCGGTGCTATACAATGTACGTTGTTTCCAACTGGGGGTCCGAAATTTATTTATTTATTGGATTAATTTATAATATATTAATATATATTGTACAAAAAACATAATTAATAAATAACTATATATAATAGAAAATGAAGTATATCAAGTATAAAATTTCATGAAACATGACATATTTATCTGATCAAAACAAAAAGGCCGTCATCATCATCACTCAGATCAAATGCTTCAACGAAATTATCACATAAATGTTGTAGCTCTGTATCACTATGAATGCTTTGTTTATTTTTACCTCCCGCCACATCCTTTAAAGGTATAGGTATCATGCTAAACATTTGGTAGTGAGTTTCCAGTGGATGAGCACTTTAGGGTCCTTAAAATAATAATAATAATCTGTGTGGATCTCTGGAGTTACGGTTTCTCAAAAACTACTAAACTGAAAATTTTGATATTTTGTATTTATCAATTGTATCCCCTTTGGAAGAACTGATTAGTTTTTGATGATAATCCAATAACCGGAAGTGGTAGTTTACTATTTTGAAATATCTCAGCAAATTATGCTTAAATGGCAATTTCTGTTATTAGAATAATATTTCAAATATTATTATCTATAATTATAATTTGAAACATTTTTCTCTTTCTGTCTCCATTTACGAAGTACAACACGTTAAAGAAAATTATATTTTAATATTTTTGTTTGAATCTATTACTCTGTGATTCTTGAAATAACAAATCAAGTCTTGAAAAATGTCTATTTTTGGCATGTGTCATAAGTGAAAACTAATTTTCTGAAGGGATGAACGTTTCTTGATAGTGGTGGTCTGTATTCCTGCATCATTTGATAAGAAATCTATGGCGGGAGGTACTGTGGTGTCCACAACTGTTTTTTAACGTTCAATTTTTAGTTATTTGTAAAAATTATAAACATAAAATATTGTGAAACTCTAATTTCAAATAGAAGGACACTATGATGTATTTACTTTTATCTTGAATAATAATAATACTAATTAAGTTCAACTAATTGTATATCATCGTGTACATAACCTCAATATGTTAACTGACAGATATATACAAGCAAGGCTGCTAAAATTACAAATTACTCAAATGCAAAAATAAATCTTCGGTGGGGATCACAATTTACCCCCATCGGAAATTTAAGAGTTAAATCTATTACCAATTCTTTCATGTTTCAATAGTTTGCTTACACTTACAAATAAATCTGTTACTGTGAACATGAGCGACATAAATTCTGCAAATACCTCACATATCCCTTGAAGTGTGTATCCTGTACTCCATTTGTTTAGTAATGTAGTTTTTGTTTACTTTTAAAACAAACCATGTATTTACTATTTAGCATAGTACGTTTTGTCTTGTCTCCATCTTGCAATTAGCACGTGACATCTTTCCTTGATGACATCATTTGTATTCCAGGTGGTGGTGGAGTCCTCCACGTCCGCACTGGAGTATGGAGACCTGCTCGTGGAAGACAACTCTCCAGTGAACCCGGACCTCCATTTCGATTCCCAGCTTATGCATCTGTATGTCATGACGGAGAGAAAGGTAATTAGCTACTTCTTCTTGTACTTGGTATATTCGTACTGCTGTGGTTGTTTGAATGCAGTGGGCACTCAGTGGACGTTACAGGGTCGACTCTGTAGCGGAATTAGAAACGGGAGGCTCGTTAGAACAAACAGGCTAAATAGCGCGGAGAGGATACGTTAAATATTTAAATAAATGCTATAATACCAACTGGGAGATAAAAACTTTCAGATGGTTATTAAATAAACACACATTGAATAATCAGTCAAAACAACTGAATAAAATGATATCTAGATTATGTTTTTAAATTGAAATAAATTATAATATTTTAACACATAATTAAAACAGTTTGATAATTATATAAAAATGATTTAAGCAATTATAAATCTGCACAAACAGAATATTTACGAATAATTTTAAGTTACCGAAATTTGTCACAAAACGTGAATGAAATGTCAATTCCTCCGCAGAGATAGGCAGTAATTAAGAACATGTAATTAAATAACGTAATTAATTACATTTTTCAGAAGTGTAATTGTTAATATAATTTTTCAATTACATTAGCTTTGAAATGGAAAAAGTTCAGTAATTTATTACATTATTTATGCAAGTAATTAGTCATTCTAGCACTTTTTCATTGTAATTACAATTACTCTTCCAGCTTCTTTTTCATAAAAATATGACCAATTTTATGACTTTTAGATGATTGAGATGAAATCTAATATTCAATTTCAATTTGTAGTCAAATAAAAATGGAGATGGAAATTTTTCTGAAGAACAACGCCATTATGCCATCCTCAGCTCCTGTTGAAAGATTATTTTCAATCGTGGGCCTTATTTTAGAAGCAATACGCTGTAGATTATCAGATTCTCTCTAACTGTAAAACATCGGTTTGAATAACCACAATCCACAATATTAGTCAGAACATTTTGGTTTTTGTTTTAGACTTCTTGTCTATATAGTTTTTTGTATATTTAATAATAATAAGTTAATGTTTCTACAATTTTCCTTTGATTTATATTTTACTTTTTTTATAGTATAAAGTTATATAAAAATGTATTAAAAATGTTTTATTTCCATAAAAAATAAAAAGTAATTGTAATTATTTAATGTAATTTAATTACATTTTTGCATGTAATTGTGCTAATTAATTAATTACATTTTGATCGTAAAGTAATTTAATTTGACGATTGTAATTTATTTATTTTTCAGTAATTTGCCCTTCTCTGTTCTTTCGTAACTAACTCTTAATTGATTGAACTAAAATTGTTCATCAAATCTATTAAATTTCAACTCAGTTGGGCGCTGTTCAACTAATTTATTTAGTCGAATTTTATAAATATTCGGTAAAGACAACTAAGGTTCTCAATTATACATAGTAAATAACTGAATATTTCGTATCATTTTAACTAACTCGATTTTTCTGTGTGCATATTTGATACTTTGATACAAATTAAAAGTAAATTTGCGACGTTCTACATTGAATGACTCATATGTTGCATTATCTGTTTACTAACATAATCACTGCATTCTAAAAATAAAATTGCGACATCAATTCTTGCAACTAAATACGGACTTGAGACTCAAGTTTAATACGAAAGATTTTTCAATTATATGCGTATTATTCATGCAACTTACAAAGTACAATTACTGATAAACGAAAACATAACTATCTTACGACTTCACACCAAATTATAATTGTTAATTAGTGAACAGTTTCCTAAGACTCAGATGCTACGGGTTGAAATTTTGAACCAAATTTCAATAATTTCTCAAGTTACCCTTTAGATTTAAACAATGTAGTATAGTTAACAACGGCGCAAAATTATTTTGCAAAGGCAGTTATTAATTGATTAATTTGATAATGGAAATTGTGCTATTATTTTGGGGATCCAAAATTTTCAGGTGCTAGTCGTACTTCATATAATCTTGTACGGTCGTAAAGCATAAATTTTATGTCAAATATATGAAACTAAAATATTTGCATATTTAATAATTTACCTAAACATGCAAAATTCTACGAGTAAAATGTGAAATAAAAATATTTCAGCGAAAATGCTAGTGAAACGCTGCGAAGTTATTTGTGCAGGAAAACACGAGAAATTCATTTCACTTACTAAACTTTTTCATTCATGGAAAGTCAACAAAATATTTATACACTTCGTACTTCTACTGAAAATTTAGGTTTGGAAATGTAAGTTCTGCAACAACTCACTAGATATTTTATATAAATAGAAATTATTTTTATTTCCATTCATTTTTATTCAATTCAAAAAATAAATAATATAATAGAATGAAATATATTTATTCAAGTTTATATTACATTATAATATACAATATAAATCTATGATATTATTAATTGTTACAGTTCATGAACTCATTGATGTTTTAGAAACAATTCTTTTGCAAACTATTATTAATTCTTTTCTTCAATTTATTTAGAGATCCATGTCTACAAATTTCTAATTTGTTAAATAATAACGTACTCTAATATACGACAATGTTTTTAGTTTAAAAACCATGTATCTGTAAAATATCATAGTAAAACATATCTCTGAGTCTAAATTGAAATATTTATGTTGTACCAATTATGAACGCTGCGGAATTGCAAATTTATTCGACCATAAGAGCACATATCCTTTTTGTACGGCAGAAGAATGGCGCATGGCTTACAACCTCTATTTAATTAGTTTGTCATTAGTACAAAATGTTATTCTAGCGTGCCCTTGCATATTTCCCAAACTGTCAACAAATGTAGTCGTCGTTCTTATTAGCGTCAGCAAATTTGTAAAATGTAGCAATTAGTCGCTGCGGTCAAACTCCCAACTCGCAACTCCCAGTGAAAGAGACTCAGTGACTCAGATATTTATTGTTCGCAGCCATTGTTGACACATGCGCACGTGCGCACGGACGCACGGACGCGTAATCACGAGCAAGCGCGCGTGCAATGTGCCGATGTGCAGGTATGCGTATCTTGCCACCCTAATTAGCCCAGCCGCCACCCCACACCCCACACTACACCATCGCCATACGCTAATTCCAACTGTTGTGCTAACTTTCCTAACAAACGTCAGACGAACACCAGCACCAGCACCAGCTCCAGCCCGGAGCTCCGAGCTACGCGGCAGAACGATCCCGAACGCTCGATGCGTAAGTTAAGTTCCCGCAAGTCCCACGCAATGCCACTCATTGCCTCTCACTTCCACCCGCTACTGTTCCACTGTTCCATGCTCCATGTTCGAATCAAGTCGGAATGAGGGAGAACGTTTTTCATTCAGTTTATTTTCGACGTATAGTCTGTTAGGGAATTTTAATTTTAAACGAGATTTATGTTGGAATGCGTGAGATGAAACACGTGCCGCGTTTTGCTAAAGACGGGAACTTCCCTATTGATTTTTATCGATAATTATTTTCCTGCCTCCTACACCCGCAAACTTTTGCCAGTTGACTAAGTTTCAAACAAAAATGCTATTTTACTATTAAAGCACTTAATAGTAATAATGGAAACGGCAGGTAGCGTTGAAGCCGGTATACCCGATAACGCGGTCAGTAGTAGGTAGTGATGTGTTCCCCTTTTCCCCGGATTTTTTTTTTGGAAAATTACGGGGAATAATATTTTGGTAATTTCCCGGGAACCTTTTAAAGACCTTGATGTCTGCTTGCACGCTTGTGCTTGTCTGTTAGCTACCCCTACTACAGCAACAAGCAATGTAATATTTGGTGTATCACATGGTATGTATATGTTTAGTGCATTTTGGATCATTATAAAAACAATTTGAACAATGAGTGGTAAGAAAAAGAATTAAATTTTTAATCACATTTGAAACTCCATCGGGAAATTTCACAAAAAAAAAATTCCGGGGAACTTCCTGGGAAGGACATTACGGAAATTGACCCATCCGTAGTAGTAGAATGGGTAACAGTTTTGCGAAAACTCTTACCAGCGAACACTGCGTGCAGTTGGCACACCACCGAAAACGAGATACCGAGGTGGCATATAACCTCAGCAGTTGAGACCGCTTAAAATAAAATGAAATAGAAATTAAGCGCAAGCGAAAAAGATTTCAAAACGAAAAGTAAAAGACATTGAAACCTCAATCGTATTATGATGTCTTGACGGAACCGAGCAGTGGGAACCGAATTGAGAATCGTCCGATTGAAATTGATGTCCGTCGGTCTGTAATCCCATCAGTGCGTCTACGTTGTACTTCTACGTCTACGCTATGTCTAGATAGGTTTCGCTATATCGCGTGGTGTCCATTCTCGTAACTAGCACTAATCGTGGATCGTGCTCTTGGCGTTCAGGTCTAACGTCCAGTACCAGATACAGGTAGATTTATACTTAACCATAATGAAATACAACTTCCGAATATTGAGCATGTGTGGAACACTCACTCAACGTTTTCCTTTGGAATTTTAAGAATGAAAATGTTTAAGGTTTATGATTTCCTCAGAAAAGGGAATGAGGTTTCTGAAATATCCGTGTCCGACTCTGGCGGTGGCCAGTGCTCATGACTGACCGATCGACGGTCGGCGATCGACACTCGTCGACAAAGCCAACCCGCAGACCACTTACGGAATTAGCCGATACATTTGACAAAGCTGTGACTATTTGTAATTTGTTTCTATATCCGGTACGAGGACTGCGATCGTGCGACCACAATCCGTCGTTTATTGCTAATGCGTGATTGAATTCTCGATGCGTTTCATCAAATTCGACGTTCATACGTAATTACTTTACAACTGTATTGTCACCCTTCACGAATACTTCTTCATTGCACTATTAATTTCAAATATTTCCTCCGTTCTAAAATCTTTTAAAAGTACTCAAAGAGATTATACATACATATATAACGTCACGCTATATCCCACTCACTAGGGTAGCACGAACCATGAAACACAATCAACCATCAATCTCCTCCAAACATTATTACTTTCGCCTCGTCCACATTCATACATGCTCTTCTATTCTTCACACTTAACTGACTCACTCTCACTTTCTAAACATGCTTCTCAATCGCACACTTACCATGGCATACACCAACATATTCCGGACACTACAACCACACACTTAGTGATGTGCCGCTAAAAAATTCCCAGAAATTTCTTTAGCCACGATTTTCGAGAAGAAAATCCCGGATTTTTTGAAAAATTCCCAGGAATATTATTTTGGAAATTTCCCGGGAAATTTCAAAAGATATTTGATCTTGATGTCTGGTTCTTCTCGTCGTCTGCAGTGGTTTAGTGCGTTTTGAATAATAATTTAGAGTATTATAAAAACAATTTAATTTTTATTCACATTTGAAATTTCTTGGGAAATTCCCCGGGAACACACACTCCTCTCAAATACCTCATTTCCACAGCAGTTATATAGCGTTCATGCATGTAGTCACTAACACCCTATTATAAACTCTATCGAGCATATATAGATACATGCATATTTTGGACATATGTGTTTAGAACACCCAATACCTTGCACGGTACAGACACCCGCCTCTCAAATATACAACCAGTCTAAATATTTAAATATGCTGTTTTAATTTGAGGTATTTTTTTTTTCTTTAAAATAATGATTATCTGAGCGCAACAGTCCTTCTGATCCCCACAAATCTACTTCATTTGTCTGGGTAGCGTCAGCGGGCAACACCGCCTCAACTGCCGCCTCTACCGCCGCCTCTACCGCCGCCGCTGCCGCCGAGCCGCCTCCGGATCAATATAGCTGCGAGACGGCCTAATTTGATACACCAAAGTTGATCGAGTGGTCACCTGAGTGGGCGGCGGCGGCGGCGGTTTGGCGGCGGTCAGCCCAGCACACTTGGCCCCAACTTCGCGGGTTTCCCCTAGCCTAGCCAGCCAGCCAGTAGCCACCGTTCGTGGAAACGTAGCGACTTTATGGCTTCTTTCTCGCTGTGTTGCTGTATCGCTCTACATTACCGCTAATTTGGTTTTGAGAAACATTAGTTTATAGCCGTTATCCGTTATCTGCTTGATGTATTGACTTGGATTCATTAGGGTACCTATATAAATAAAATACAATCAAACCATGACTTCCCTTAAAATTGGTTGAGTTAGAGAAATCGAAAAATTAATGTTATGTATGTACCAGAGATGGGCAAATTACTGAAAAATGTAATGAATTACTATTTTATAATTATTTTCTCAAAAGTAATTAAATTACAATCGCCAAATTACATTACTTTACGATCAAAATGTAATTAATTTTTTAACTCAATTACAAGCAAAAAATTTACCTAATTAAATTATATTAAATAATTACAATTACTTCAACAAAACGTTTTGACTAATATTGTGTATTATGTTTATTCAAACTGGTGTTGTAAAATTAGTAATTTCTCAAAGAGAAAATCTGATAATCTACAGCGTCTTGGATTTAAAATAAGGATTACGAATGAAACTAATCTTTCAAAAAGAGATTAAAAAGGCAAAATGACGTTATACGTCAGAAACATTAAGGACCTCTATTTCTATTTAATTAGAAATTCATACGGAATTTTTGATTTCATCTCAATTATCAAAAGTCATAAAATTGGTCATTTTGTTCATGAAGAAAATAAAAAGTAAAGTAATTATAATTACAATAAAAAAGTGCTAAAATTATTAAGTACTTGCATAAATATTATATTTAATTTAATTATTTGTAATTCATCCATCTCTGGTATGTACGAGGGTCGTCCAAAAAGTAACAACGATTTGGCATAACTAAATAAAAACTAAAGGAATAAATATAAAGCTTTATTTACAAAGTTACAGTATATTTCTCTATTTTTTTATTGTAATCGTCATAGCTGTCAAGGTATTTATTGTTTCGTGGTACCGCCAAAAATCTGAGCTTGAATGTCACTGCTTCTTTGAGGTCTTCATCGTTTGCTGTTTTCCAAACAAAAATTCCTGCAAGTTTAGATACAAGTGAAAATCGCTTGATGCCAAGTCAGTATGAAATTATTGGACATCCTTCTTATAGTCTTGACCTGGTACCAAGCGTTCGAGTAATCAAAAATTTGAGTTATCAATGTTCGACTGTATGTATTCCGATTAAAAATATTAAGATACCTATATAATTATTTCATTGAATTAATCTGAACTAGTACAATGGGCAAATAAGAAATAAAACAATGAAAAACAACGCAACAAAATGATGATTGAACTGAAACAAATCGCACAAAATTATAGCGTGCGAGTAGAATTAATGACTAGAAAAACAGACAATCAATTGAAGTGTGCAGGACATATCGCATGCCTTACATTTACACCTCGCAAGTCAAGCTCGATGTAAACATGTTTATTATTTGTCACAAATCAGTGAAACAAAGGCAAAGCAGAAAGCAGCAGGCAGCAGGCAGCAGGCAGCAGGTAGCACGCAGCACGCGGCACGGGCGTACGCATGTCAAATCAACCACGCGTTTCCTCCGAAATCCTTCGACAAACACGAGGCATGAATCAGGAAAACTCGCTGCAACGCTGGGTAAACAGCTGGAGCACAGCGCAGCACATCGCTACCCTGCTATCGCCCAGAAATCGAAGAGTTGCAAAATCGGTTGGCAAACAGCGCTAGGCTGCCGTTCCTGCTGCTGATGGTTTACGTACACTTACACAGACAATTTCAGAGCTATTTGGGTTACATACATGCATAAGTTTTACTAGGTTTTACGTATTTTTATGGAAATTAAAATCAATTAGACTTTCGTTATTCTGTGGCACAGACAAGCTAAATGAATTTCAATTTTGACTAGGAAACGGTGTTGTGACAAATCATTTTAAAAATTATCTAAATCTAGATCAAAATCTAAACATATAATATGTTCTAGTTAGTGTTTCACAAGAATCAAGATATACTCTTGATTTTGTCTTGAATTCAAAACAAGACAAGTAGGTATCATCAAGAATCAAGATTCCTTAGCAAGAAATTTTGATATCTTGATAATTTATTTTTTCATTCCGCATTTATGATTAAAATATACAAATTTGAATGTATGACCAATTAGAAGTTTAAGTTACGTATATAAAAAAAATAGATAACAGAGGTAGCGGAACTCCGCTAAAATCTTATAATTTAGCAAGAAAAAGGTTGGTAACGGCGTTATTTGTGGGGGAAATTGGCAAATCTACGCTGGAAGCGCTGGTTGATAGCTTACAGTATGCAAAAAATATCTGATCTTTTTTAAGATTATAGATCTTATTCTTTTTGATCTAGATACTGATCAAGATCAGGAAATATAGAACGATCTAGACAGATCAAAGATCTTAGGAGTTGATCTAGATCAGTCATAACACTGCAAATAAATAAGACAGATAAAACAGATATTTTCATATTTTATGTTCTGAAAGTCGAACAATAACAATGTATATGGTTGAAGCTTCTCACATCTTTTCCAAACACTCTGTATTGTTGTTTTTCACATGCAGTGGTTTTAATTTAACTTTTATGTCAAATATTTATTTATAAAAATAATTTGCAATGTACGAATTTTCGTATAAATATTAAATATTTACTTAGCACTGTAATATTGGATTTTTCAGTTTAATTAATTTTTGGCCAGACAGTTTTTCATCATTAAAATATCTGTTTTTGCAAATATATTTTCAAAACAGCGTAAAACTTGTAATGATTTTGTGATTTGTTCACTAACTACACATTAATATGATATATGTACCATTTTATTTGTTTTATGTAGCATCATTTTTACATACATTCGTCATTTTCTGTTGCTGGTTTTTTTAACATTATAAAGTTTTTAAATTATTAATAAATAAACAGTTTAGTTATTTTTCAATTTGTGTATCTGATGTGAAATGAAATGAAAACAACTAGTTCCATAGTAGAAAACAAACGAACAAAACAAATTAATAAACTGATCAGATGTCATCGTTGAAACGGCCAACACTGTAAAAAATACACATACGCGGATTGGTACGATGCACAAAAATAATATTCGCTGAGTTCAGTTTGCAAATATTCTCCATGGAATATCTCGCGAAAAGTAAAAGTCCTGTTAAACAAATTTACACATTTTTATTACTACTGAATAAATACACGCTGTTTGAAATTTGCTATCTTTTTTAATAACATTCTTTTTAATAGTTAATTATATTTTAAATGTTCAAATATCAGTTTAATTCTAATAAATTATCCAGGGTGTTTTATTTAACAGTTCCATGATTGCTATCTCGAGAACTATAAGAGATGCGAAGTTGCTTAAATTAGACAGCAATTTGTATTTAACAAGACTATTACAATGAACAAAAAGAATATTTTTTTTTTACCACAGGTTCTCTAAATAAAGAATTCAACTTTTTTTAATGGCAACATGTAGATTCGATCAGGGATGGTAATCGAAACCGGAATCGAAACCGTTAAGCGGAAAAGACATTAGAAGATGTGTATATAGTTAGATCCAACATTAATTATTTAGCAAAGAGGCTTTAAACTTGTACATTTATTTTTCATTATAGTGCTAGTTTTAATTTATTTTATAGATAAAACAATAATTATGAATTTTAGTTTAATTTTATTTGCAATACCGGAACCCTTTCAAAGGAACGGGTTCCTCGAAACCGATTGTTGTATAAAACCCGAAACCTATATCAAAACCGAAATTTTATTTTCACGATGACCGAAACCGAAACTTAAACCGATAACTTTTATGGTTACCATTCCTGGATCCGATAGGTCATTTTTTTCTGAATTCTACATGTAAGCATATCATATTTTTAATGTATAGCAAAATAACTAAATAAAATTCAAGTTAAATTTATTTAAATTTATGTTTTAGTGTTTCAGCCAGATATAATAAAATACAAATTAATTTAACTTGCATTTTTTTCATTTATTTTGTAATATTAAAACATAATGCTTATATCATTTAGAAAGAAATGCTCTATCGAATGAGACAGTAAAAAAATATGTTCCTATTTCAAAAATCTATGTATTGCTATTAAAAAAAAGGTGGGTTCCATATTTTGAGAACCTCTGTTTTCTTTGCTCATTTTAATAGCCTTGTTAAATTGTCTAATTTAACCAATTTATCTACTATAGATCTCGAGATAACAATAGTGGCATATTTAAGTGAAACAGCCTGTATGTAGCTAGTTGACTAAATTATTAATTTTCCTTATAAATATGGAAGTAGTAATTTCCGCTCATAAACGCGAGAAAAATTCGCACAATAAATTTTTACGGTGGTGAAAACGAGGGTAAAAATATGTAAGAATCTTTGACGAGTGCAATCATAAAATGATCATGAATACATCATTGATGCGGCAAAAGTTTTGCTGCACCTTTTGTGACTGCGGAGTCCTACGACCAGTTGCGTCGAATGCAGCTTCATAAAAAAGTCATCTATCAATCATCCCCTGCACGAACCATCTCAAGCTTCAGCTCCTAACCTCCCTTCGCCACTAGCGCTGTTCAATTGTCCGTTCAATTCTTCTGGATGAGCAGATCCTCTGGGTTTTATTCTGTCCTTCAACTGATTTCGTACACGGATCCTTGTACTTAGGTAAACATGCTGCCATCCATATAACAGTGGCATCGTTACTTTTGCTTTATTTGCCTTGCTGGGATTTTTTTAACGCTTCGAATGGACACTTCTTATGGTACTTGTCCGCAGAAAATTAAAATATTTGTAGGAAATCGACGATTTTATACTGCATGTCCCTTTTTAAAATTAACAAAATAATATCTCGAAAAATAGACATCGATCGGCGAAATGTTTCATTGCAGATTCGGATAGAGATAAAGTCATTAGTTTGCCCAAAAAGCGCTGGTTGTTTTAATGCTTGGTCCATAGCGGGCAACAAAATGGTTGGCAACATGTTGACGGTGATGTTGCTGTTTATGTATCCCATCAACAAGCAACATGTTGATGAATACTCGTCAACATTGGGCAGCATACATCAAAGAAGTTTGTTGCCGGGTGCGTATATCTGTGTTTCCCATTTGAAATGGGTAACATCGCTCACTGTGGGCAATGAGATTCACGTAATGTATTATTTAAAAAAAAAAAAGTGATGGCGAAAGCAAAAAGTGATGACGAAGTAATCAAATATTCCTGGATCAAAAAAAGGTTATAGAACTGATTGAAATGTGGCAAGGTGTGACGGCTTTGTGGGACGTTTCACTGAAAGAATATAAAAACAGGAATCTTAAATATGATGAAATGGCTATACACTTTCAAACAAATGTAAATGAAATAGCTAAAAAAAATTAAATCCCTAAAAACACAATTTAGTCGAAAAATGAATAAAAAAATTGAGGAACAAAATAGAAGTGGGGCTGGGACAATTCTCGAAGAGAATGTATGTTTTGGATATAATATGGTCACATTTCTAATGGATATTAGTGTGGACGCACAACATCACTAACAACATGTATCCAGATACAGTGGCTGAAACTGTATCTGTTGTCAACAAATTGTTAGACAACATGAAAATCAATGTTGTCAACAGTTTGTTGCCCATTGTGGACAAATCTTAAGGAAACACCCAGTATTATACCTAGAAAAGAACACACATTATTTAGGGTTTCTCACGATTGTAGTTCTAAGCTGTCGTACAGAACAAGTGCTGCTTCCAACATACGATGCTCCTCGTGCTGGTGGAGTTCAAGAACATGAGAAGAGAAGTTCCGTAGCAAAATATTTGATTTTCGATTTCATTTTGAATAAACTACAAGTAACGCTACAAGAAAAGTGTTGGTAAAACAAATGCAGATATTCCGTCGGCGTCTGGTGTTCTGCTCTCTTTTCTCAACGTTCTGAAGAAGATGTTAAAGAGGATAAGCGAAGTTAGCAAAGTGCTGTTCTGCTGTTGTGGAACCAGCAAAGCAGGAATTTACATTTTATGTGTGGGCGAAACTTTACTAGGGAATTTACATGTAGGCGCACTGACTGCAACTACTTAGAAATGGGAAAAACTACAATGAGAATGCGCACTTTCAGTTTTCTTTTATAAGGAAATTCATTCACAAACTGGGTCTCGGTAAGTCATTTTACGTTTCCGAATGGCTTGTTTTTATGATGTTGGATAACTTTCATTCAACTCAGCGAAATATATTCGAATAAAACATGCAGCTACTGCAGAAGTGCAGATGCACTGACACAATTTATTCAATGAACATATTTTTACGATTCCTGTATACAACATTATTTTATATTTTACAATGTTACCAATAGCAATTTGAAATCGTCACTAAAGAACGCCAAAGTTGTTATTAAAAACTCCAGTTTTAGGAACGTTACCATAATTATTGTGCATAGTAACAAATTTATAGTCAAAATTGAAAAAAAATTTAGTCCCAAACAATCCCCAGTTCATTTTTATTAATTTAACAAGTTTTAAATTTGTTAGCAAGTAACAATTTATTTTTTGTATATTTTGTAACTAAATATATTTGTGAATATTGTAATTATTAACATTTATTATTATGTACTTTTGACTAAATATTTTAGTAATTATATTGCAATAGAACAATAAATCATAGTTATTATAACAAACTAAATACAAACTTTCTTTAACAAATTCAAATTGATAAGTTAGCTAAATTTACTTGTTATTATTGACGAGTCTATTTGTTAAATTTTATTAATCCAGCAAGTAAATATAAACAACAATTTTTCTTGTTAAAAATTCAGTATTTACAAAATTTTAATTTAACAAATTGTCATATTTGTTCAAGTTGTTAATTTAACACAATATATTTGTCAGTATTAACTAAAAATACTTAACAACCGCAAAATTAACAAATCGCAAATCAAATTTTTACTGTGTACAAGTAGTATAATATCAGCAGGTGTACGTTGTACGATAGTAAATTTTTATAACAAAATGGGCAAGTAGAACAAACTAATTAATTTCGATAAAGAAGATGGAAACAAACACATAATTTTGAGGGTTCTTTACGATGAGGTTTCATTGCCCGAGATTGGTAACTCTTGAGTCCAAGTTTCAATGTTTGACTTAACTAAGAAGAAAATATTTTTGCCTCAGTTTTAACGCTGTGCAATGTTTTAATCTTTTAATTATTTTATAAAAAAAATACTTTAAATAAAGGTGGTAAATAATATATTTTCTATAAAAATTTTCAAAGTAATTTTATATAAAATAATTTTAGAAAATTGTAGAGCGCTCGAACACTTCTCTTAAAACACCCAAAAACAGAGCTCGTGGTACCAGCCATATATTTTATTTTCCTCAGCCTTATGGGCCTCAGCAAATAAATTTCATATTCATGATAAAAAGTAGAATTTTAGTGCCTTGATACATAAATAACTATTATTTCGCACTACAAGAAATCATTGTTAATTAAGCAATAATAAATATATCATCACGAGGTTTTTCCAAATCTGGAAGTGGCATGTGCTTAAAGCGTATATCGAGCCTCAAAGTACTAATGTGATTGACAGTTTGTTCCCTGAAGGAATATGAAAGTTATAACCAGGATAGGAATATTTGTAGGAGACTGATTGTTGGTGAAACGTATGTTTGAAAATGTCTATATTGATATTGCATATAGTAAGGTGTCGTATCGCACCGGAACTCTAGAATCGGGAACTCGGAAAGAATATGATCAATGAACGCCCTCGCAGCGGTGGTATTACACGACGAGTGGACGCGCATGCGCCAGCGTCAGCCGCGCCTTATCGTGCGTGGGTGCGTGTTGCGTACAATGTGCGTGAATCGCGCGTGTCAGCGGAGCGCTAACGTGAGGGAGACAGAAGAAATGCACTAAACACTACTGATTGACTATTGCAAGTTATGCGAATTTCGGCGGTGCAGTAGACGGCTCGGAATTCGTGCGAAGTGGCCTGAAGCAGCTGATCAATTTTGCATTTTAATCTGGTGTGAATTTGCGGCAATCAAGCTGTGGTCACAAGTTTGCCGACAGTGGATACCAAAGCGACACTACGGCGGTGCACACGCTAGTTTATTGGCTTCCACTTCCCACCTTCCCAGGAAGCAGAGAACTTCTCCTGTTTCCCATCTCCTGCTCCTTCAACTCTCTCCTAGCCCCTAAAAACCTGTAAATACGCCAGAAGACATAACTTAGAATTTCTAATCAAAATTTATTGATGATCTTTAACTTGTGTAACAAGGCGAATAGTCAGGATTTTAAAATTTCAAGTTTCAAACTGCGTTTGTACTTAAACGCATCGAAAATCGTCTTGACAGGAGTTCTTGAGTTTTATTGCCACACATATGTCATGAATTTTGTTCGATTTTTAGTTTTCATGAATAGTAATTAGAGATTATCGCGGTAAATATTCTGAAATATCGGCTTGAGATGCCGTCTGAGGTCGACAGATTTACAGGTAGGTCTGGTCGAACCCTAGATTAAGTTGTTTTTAGTTTTTATGCAATTTTTGTGTTGGCCCTGCGATAGGTTCTATGCCTCGCACCTACCCGCTTATGGGGTAGTTGGGTGTATTTGGCCAACACGTAGAGATAGTTGGTTTTGATATTTTTAAACTAGCAGACGTATTCACACATCTGCCGTGCTCTACAAGATGTAGTAACTTTATACAAATTCGTTGTAAAAATATTTTGATTACTGCAACTATTTAACATATTCGTACGTTGTCGTCAATTGTAATATTTGTGTCATTTCGTTTATTTCTTTTTATATTAAATATTCATTTTTATCATCCTAAAATGCTCTTTTAGTCACACCAATGTCGCCAGTCACAATTTAGTTCTTTGCTAGTTTATGTTTTCTTATATTTCAACCACATTGTTCTGGTATATGCAATATTATTTGGGAGCAGGCAAATTTGTTAAATTAGTGACCGAACAAAATGTCAATAGCAAACAATGAGGCATTGTTTAGTTGAATAAAGCTTAGTTTTTATACTCGTCAAGTAAAGTGTAGCTAATGATATTGAGATTCTCAGCTCTGGCATAAATTCGCTCGCATTCAAATTGAACATAAGCCAGTTTAATCACATTACGGGTCAGTTTAGCGACAGAAACACGCTCGTTTCGCTTTGATAAAAACAACATTCAGCCGAGGAAGTTTCGCGACATGCGAATGTGAAATACTCATGGCCGTCCAAAAGGAGGAACAAGAGCCCATTTGCCCCACCCAAGACCACTCATTAAGAATATAATCAGTCGTGAAGTTTTCGGAAACACTCTTCTAATTTTACTTTACTATTCATTGATATTTTACCATGTTGCACATTCCGTAATCACTTCCTTACACCAACAAAAATTTAGCCAACTTAAAATTAGATAATAAAAAAAAGTTATTCTCCTACTCTTTTAACGCTGTACAATATTCTGTAATTATTATACTTCATACAAAGGAGGTATATAATATATTTCTCTGCAACCTTTATTCGAAGCATTATTTTTTGTAAAATAAACACCCAAAAACAGAGCTTGTGGTACCAGTCCTTGTGTAAGTAGGTTCATTGGGTGTAGTGCGTTTTTTTTTTTATCAATTAAATATTTGAATGATCTAAAAGGATGTTCTTGTGTGCGAGTATCCATAGAGCGTTTTGGACTTGTGACCTTTTTTTGCTGGCTGCTGTAAAATGTGTGAGCAACCATGGAAATAGTCCTCGTCCGTGCTATTGCTTTGCTTGGCTTTGCTAGACAAGTTTATGGTTCACCACGAGAGTGCGCGAGTGGCGCGAGTGTGCCAGGCCTAAACTAAACGCCCACACGACGAAGTATAAGTTTATTCGTCCATTATTCTCCATTTACATAACTTATGAATTGCTTCTTCAAGCTGTGAGCTTGGTGATTACGCCAGCACGTAGATTGAAATCTGTGGGCGGAATACGCTAAACATTGCTATAATTATTCCTGCCTTTGTGTAAATACGCCGTGGAAAAATTACACATACCGAAACACCCACTAGCATCTACATGACTGCATGCACACACAACATATATTTACTTCGCATGGGTCAAATTGAAATGTTCCCTATTTCCGTACGCACTACTTTTTTGCACGATACTGCGCAATACCAGCTTCGATAGGTATCAAACTCGGGTATGTCGGTATGTAATACCCCAACAACTTTTGGACGCGTGTATCTCGTTGATAGCACGAATCATGATGTACCTACCATAAAGCGGCCCATAGAAGACGTTCAATTTGGTTCACAACCAAGTTGTCAACATGCCATGTTGAAGTGAATGTTGAATGTCTGTGGATAGGTTGAAATTTCATGTCGGCAATCAGATTGGAGTAAATCAAAAAGTTTTGATTTCTTATGAGCGGAACCCATTGATATTAACCTTGTTGAAGCGTCTTTGGTTAGATTGACAACCAGTTTGTAATAATAAGAATATACTTGAACGTAGAACAAACCGTTGAGTCTGTAGAATAAAAAGTGATGTTGGTTATAATGTTGTTAACCATGTTGAAAGTCTATGACAAAGAGGTTCAACTTGGTAGTCGACCATGTTTTCAACCAAGTTGATCGACTACGGGTCGCTTAAATGCTAGATATTTAAAATGTTTTGGGGTATGTGACACCCTAGCACACTGTGATTCAATAATAACTAAATGAAGTTGATGACATTCGCATAGGTCGTTGCACTGTGCTGTCATCTTCTCAGCATCTCAGCACTTCTAACGATGAGGAATATTCGACGCGCAACCACTGAATATGCAATAATCCTCGGGAGCAAGAGCAGGAGTCGGAGCAAGAGGATACAGCAGTACAAGAGGAGATGCAGGACAAGATATTTCAATTAATTAAACGCCATAAACCGTAGGCGTCTTGCATGGTGTCGTGGTGTCCTTGCTGCGTCCTGTGTACCTCAGCAAGGATTCCAATCTAAGTGCTAAACGAACAGTTTGAAGAACGGGCATAAGCTATGTAAATCTGCTCACACTATAACGCTATAGGTATTCAGGTCGGCGCACAATGGGCCAGGCCATAACTATGGATATCGCATAATGTACATAATGGAGTATCTAGCTTCTGAGTTCTGACCAAACAAGATGAATAGAAAAGTTTTCATAAAAATCTAATAATAATAATATTCTATTGCTGGAGTGACCTAGCAGTAGCAATCACGATTTATAATCGAAACTTTATAGAATCGAATGAAAAAAAAGGGACAATCAAAGAATTGTGACTGTAGGAAATTTGGGATTCTTTCAAAGACTTATGGATACTAAGTAATTTTAAAAAGTAAATATGGAGTAGTACAGTACACAGTGGTACTGGTGAAGTAGATAAAATTAGATAGAGCAAACTTACATATAAAACAAAGCAAGTTTGCCAGTTGTACAGTTCATTAATTAAGTTTAAGTTAATGTTAAATGTACCTACCTAAAAATATTAGAAATTAATTGTAAACTTTAGTAAAAATAAGGTACACTGCATTATACTTGTCTTTCGCCTTTTGTAAAACATTAAAATGAAAAATTTGAGGCGAACGAAGTCATGTGAATTTGAGCTATTAACAAAAATGAAATATTTTTGTAAAGTGCAGTTTAATTGTTCGACAGTGGAGTTGGCGTAAAATTATTGTTAATTTATGAAACAAAAGCGACAAACAGAAACAACTGAAACAGTAAAACAGCACAGAACGAGAGAAACATAGTGATAACATAATGACAGAGAAACAGCGGCCACAACCAAACTGCCACCACATAATGAAATGAATAATGCCGGCAGACTTAATTGATGCCGATTTGACAAACCACCACTGGTTTGTAAAGAGCGCAGATATTTTCCAAAATGATGAATTTTACAAAATGACAGCAACATGGGCCGTGTTAATCATGGGCTTACACCGAAATTATTTCTGAGGGGCGCACAAATGCCTCAAATCTTTTCTGGGGCACGAGATGCCCTTCTCCTTCTCTTTGCACATCCTTCATTTTTGTATAGTTTCAGAAATCCATTGAACCAAAAAGAAAAAATGTAATTGCAAAGGAAATACAGCCTCAAAAAAATCTGTTGTTTCTTATCAAACAATGCAGGAACACGGACTACAACTATAAGAAACGTTCATCCCTTCAAAAAATTTAGTTTTCAATTATGACACATGTCAAAAATTTCATACTTAGATCGTTATTTTTTTTAAAGCACAGGTTAGTAGATTTAAACGAAAATATAATATTTCTTTAAGGTGTTGTAATTCGTAAATGGTGACAATAAGAGAAAAATGTTTCAAATAACAATTGCAGATAATAATATTTAAAACATTATTCTAGTAACAAAATTTTTAATTAACTATAATTTACTGAGATATTTCAAAATAACTTGATAGGGCTTCAAGTAAACTACCACTTCCGGTTATTGGATTATCACCAAAAACTAATTAGCTCTTCCCAAGAGGATGCAGTTGATATATACAAAATGTGAAAATTTGCTGTTCAGTAGTACGTACTCCTGAGATACACACAGAGCGACAGACATACACACACAGACATCATCGCGAAACTAGTAAAATCGTATTCTAAAGACCCTAAAACGTGCTGTACCACTAAAAGCTCTCTAACAAATTTTTAGCATGATTCCTATACCTCTCTTATAACTGGTAAAAAACATGAAATATATTTTAAAATAATTTTTACATTCTCTGCGTGTTTTCTTAGTTTATAATTTGTAGGTTTCTTTGCTAAATTAATGTATTTTCACTATATCTATAATTTTCATCGATTGATACATATTTTATTTATAATATTCTAACGAGCTCAATATTACATGCTCTGTTGTATATGAAACAAAATTAAAAACACATTTATTATATACATAATTCATAACTAAATGTCTGAGTGTATAAAAACAGAAAATATAATTCTCTGGTGACATTTGATCGCTGCGAAATCAGATTATTATTTTACGCTGTGCAATCTATTAATTCAGAATTCAATTTTATTATGTCTGGTTCCCATCGCACTGCAACTGCTGCAATTGTCAACATTATTCTTCGTTAATAAGTTTCTGAAATTGAAACAATGTAGTTAAACACAGGAACTGCAACACAAATGGTGCATTAAATTTTACCGTTTTTAGAATTCTATATACTCACCAACTTGTCAAGTACGTATTAAAATATGCGAAACCGAAAAACACCCGGTACAGTGATAATTATGTCATTATTATCTTACTTTGCATTTTGTTCCTCTTGTGGGTTAAATGCGATCTGCGCGCCATTTATTACGCATAATTATCTACTTGACAGGAACTCCAGTTATTTTAAAATGCATGACGTTCTTTTGACACTTTGTGAAATGATACTGTTGTTATTTTGTCAGTTTGACTAGATGAAACTAATTATTTCGTAAAATTTCGACACAAACCACATAACAAGTGGGGAGAGGGAGAGCTGCGCAGCGGCTACAAATATAACCTCAATTTTACGTGCTTCATTATAGCTTCATTCAATAATTCTGTGCGCTTGCTACTACCATCAGCGCTTCTCAAAAGTTACAGTCTGCAAACTTTCACACGTTACAGAGTTGTAATATTTTAACGATATTGTAATCAGATAAAGTTTCAAACATAATTTTTACCTCTCGCTCATACAGGGTGTTTCAGACTATCCATACCTTGCGAATATCTCGCGAAATACAAAACGGATTATGAAACCAAAAAATACGTCTGAAATATTTTTTTTTAAGTTCTATGAATGGAACCAAATATAAATTGCCCACCTCGCCCCCCCCCCCGGGGGGTAGAGGGGGACAACTTCAT
Organism: Poecilus cupreus; assembly: GCA_963942605.1. Lineage (NCBI taxonomy): Eukaryota > Metazoa > Arthropoda > Insecta > Coleoptera > Carabidae > Poecilus > Poecilus cupreus. The sequence continues at coordinate 19,099,474 of OZ012715.1, forward strand.
AATTTTAAATCCCTAAAATCCGAATCTATAATAAAAACGGCTGGTTACTATTTGAGATTATAAAATTGATTAGTTATTTGTGATAATCCAATAACTGGAAGTGGTAATATACTTGAAGCCCTATCTAGTTATTTTAAAATATCTTAGTAAATTACGGTTTAATGACAATTTTTTATGAGAAAAATGTTTTAAATATTATTATCTACAATTGTTGTTTGAAACCATTTTCTCGTATTGTCACCATTTACGAATTACAACACGTTAAAGAAAAATATATTTTAAAATTTTCATTTAAATCTGCTAACCTGTGCTTTAAAAAAAAAAAACATTTTTAAATTGTCATTCTTTGACATGTGTCACAATTGAAATTTTTAGGGGATAAACGTTTCTTGAAATAGTGATGGTCCGTATTCGTGTTTTGTTTGATAAGAAATCTATGGCGGGAGGTATTACACAGTAAAAAATTTAGAGTCAAAATTGACAAATTAACAAATTTTTTAGTACCAGACAATCCACCGTTAATTTTTGTTAATTTAACAAGTTGCAAATTTGTTAGTAACAAATTATTTTTGTGTATTTCGTGATTAAATATATTTGTGAATATAGTAATTATTAACATTTATTTTTATGTGCTTTTGACTGAATATTTTAGTAATTAAATTGAAGCATAACAATAAATCATAATTATTATAACAAATTAATATAATACAAAGGATACAAACTTTCTTTAACAATTTCAAATTGATAAGTTAGCTAAATTTACTTGTTATTATTGACGAGTCTATTTGTTAAATTTTAGAAATTCAGCAAATTAATAAAAACAACAATTTTTAATGTTAAAAATTCAGAATTGACAAAATTTTAATTTAACAAAGTGCCATATTTATTCAAATTGTTAATTTAACACAATATATTTGTCAATATAATTAAAAATACTTAATAACCGCAAAATTAACAAATCACAAATCAAATTTTTTACTGTGTATGGTGCCCACAACATATTTTTTGCTATAGCGTAGCATTTAAAAGTTGTTTTGTTGTTTTGGGGAGTTGTTATATGTTGACCACCTCAGGTTATTAAGTTAGTGACAGATCTCATTAGAAGAATAGCTGTAAGGAAAGTATCGCTGGAATATTAGGGTAGTTCATTGATAATGTCATAACCTCAGTTTTGAATGCAGTGCAATGAAATTTAATACTTGTGTGCCGTCGGAAATATAATATAGCATGCACTATGCGGCTGACATAGTATTCGCGTCGCCTTCGCCTTCGCAATGTGAAATGCACATTATTCCAATGGGAATAAGTTGTATTGAAATCAAGATTAACGACAAGCGGAAATACCTAACCTAAATTGGGTTCACAATAATTTCAACGTAACGAGATGTGACTTGAATTCATCTTTTTGCTCCGGATCTGTCACGAGAATAAACAAATGAAGACGTGGATTATTCTGCACGCACCATTTTGTTTCTTCTATTTGGGTTCATTCACTATCCGTGACATTTAACCTACAAAATTTATACTCAAATACACAGCCGCAAATTAATTATTAAAGCTTAATGTTTAATTTTTTATATGGAGTACATAATATCTTTGACAATTGCACAAAATATATCACTTATTGTATTCATAAAATATTTTCAATTTTTTTTATGTTTGAGAGCTTATTTATATTTATTTATTTAATTAAAACATAATATTGATACAAATTTATGAAATTGGTTTTTTATATTTTAATAAATAAAATAATATTCTTTTTGGATATAAATTTTGTTTTCATTTTAATATTCAATTTTTATAATCTGAAATTTATATTTATTTTACTGATTAAAATTTGCTGTATATTCTGTCTGGTCAATGAATATCAAACTTTACCGGCAATTTTTTACCTTATATTTATTTTAATTATGCTATTTCGCATTTAGGTATAATAATGCTACATACCCAAAACAACTTATTCGATCGTAATTGTTTTTTTTTCTGATAAATTGAAATCAGCATGGTTTAAGTCCGCTTATATCGTTTGATTTGTAGTGGGTAGAAAGTTTTATAAATTATGTCATTAATTTATAAGTTTAATAATAAATATTACAAGCGAAAGTTGGTTAATAAATTTTGTGTTTAACTATGTAATAAACTACACCAGCAAATTATTTCAACAAACATACCTTCAACAATAATTTCACGTGATTAAACTACAAAATACAGGCAAATTAAATACCTATAATAATAATATTTAAAGCAGTTTTTAGATTTGCAAACAAAATAAATTATTGTAAATCCATTCAAATAAAGTTCGGAAAATTAAAGTTTCGAGTTAATTTTATTACAATGTAAGCGCGAACCAAATAATTTCAGTCTTATTGCTCGGTAAATTAAATACAGTTTAAAGTTTGAATTATCTGCATATTTTTGCACTTTAATTGAAGTATAACATTTCAACTAGTTATTCGAACAATTTTTTTGTTATTCCATAATTACGATGATAACTGCTACTACATAGCTAAAGGATATCCATCCAAACAAACGATTCATACTATAAATAAAATATTAAATTAATACATTTTTTATGATGACAATAAATTGTCAATGTTTCATAAAATTTAGTCTCAAAATAGGTAATAACTAAGTTATTAAGTCACAGAGACCGACCAATCCAATCAATCGGTAACAACGGACGCGTTTCGTTCTTATTAGAACTCATCAGCGTAGTGTAAGCCACCAACTACTTTAGAGGCAGTGGCACCGATTGACTGGACCGACGAGATCTAAGATCCCAACAGGGTGGTAAATACTTCTATTTGCTTTATAAATCGTGTTTACTTTCTTAGCGTCTTATATCCTCAGCTTTCCGAATAGTGCGTTAAATTCTACGGTACTTTTTTATTCGTGTCTTAGTTCCCATTCTTTCCGCTACGTGAGCAATCTTATTTAAAAATCCCAATTACGAAGATAAATTTGACACGTAATTAAAATTATAGTTTTATTTGATTAACATGTTGATAGATTTTCACACTTACTGATATAATTATAGTGATAATATTTGTTATTTATCGTCGTTTGACACTTGTGAAAGTTATCGTCAATCATGACAACTATATTAAGTTTCACAACGAGCGACGTTGTTCTTGTTCTAGAAGTAATTAAGTAATTTTTTTCGTTTGTAAAAAGGAGAAAAAAGCTTCTGACTTAGGTAATTAAACTGTTATAATGCAAATGCACTTACCTTTATGTAAGATATACGTAATTACACAATTAGTACTACAACAGGTATGGGCATAATTCACTTTAACCTGTATTTTATATCATGAGAGTGCGGGTGAAAAAGAGATTCCTCTTTTTATCGTGGTAATAAATATTAACAATAAGACATGACACAAAATTCCTACATTTTTAATGACTTTTTATACCTCCACGTAGAGAAAACTTATGTTTTGCTACATTCATAAAACTGAAATGTAAGTGTAAGTGGGTAGACAATGATACATCGAATAGATTTTATTTGAAGAGTTTTACTCTATACCTTAAAATAAAAGAGTTTAAAAAAAACAGACTGTATATATTATAGCATATTATTATATGAGGAATTATGATAGTTATTATTCACGAAGATAAAGTTTGCGTCACGAGCCGTAGGCGAGTTATGCAAATCATCCGAGTGAATAATGACCATAATCCTGAATATAATACAATACTTTTTCTACTCCAGTAAATTCGGAAATAATTTTTGAAAATGATCGAAATTCGATGAAAAACGTCAACATAAAAATACACAATGACAACTGACTAAATATCAACTGTTAAACAACCGTTGCTTAGTGATCCACATCACGTCTTTAAATTAACCGCGAATTATGGATTTCTGGCTCTGTAATTGGTCGAGAAGAGTGAATTATGGATCATAATTCACTGTCGTGAATTATAGTTACTGTAATTTATTGAAAAAAAATGAAATACTAAGGGTATACATATACAGGAGTAGAAAATATACATTATTATAGATCTTGACAGGTATAAATATGTTTTTAATATTGTTAATTTTTATTTTGACTCTATGGACAATCCGGTAATACATTAATGTTAACAATTATTTTATAATAATTTTTATTTCCAAGTAAAATATTACACATGTGCAAAAAAATTTAAAGAAGTTCAATAATTCAACAATGAAAAATACAAGAATAATAAATCGAGTAACAAAAAATAATAAATAGTAATCATTTCACATTGACAGGTATTTTCGTATTTTTTAATTTATGAATTTTGTGTATTTGGTTTTTCTTGTGCTTCGCATTTTTTATTCATTTAGTTCAGTTAGTAAGTGCACATATAATCGTAAGCAAATATGATGATATTTTATTAAAGACGTGTATCGTGTGTCGTTTGTTTGGATGGAATCCGTGAATCTTGTTGGTTAACAAATAATGGCGGCTGGTCAATCTTCGTGGCTGTAATTAATTGTGAGCCAGTTATAGATGAAATGAGGTTTCTTTTTGTAATGTCCAGTGTGCAGTGTCCAGCAGGGTGTATCGATTTGTGATTTGTCTGAATCGAAGGCCGCTGCGGAATGCCAATGCCAAAGCTAAAAGCCGAATAGAGAATACAGAATAGAGAATAGCAAACAGAGAACTGAGAACAGAGAATCGGTGAATGCATGCATTGGTGTTTTGCTGTTCGTTTTCATTTAGATAGCTATCGTTTCACAATACGCCAACAACGAACACCGTACGAAACACCGAAACAGAGGTTGAACTTTGCAGAGTTCACTCAAGGAATGGTTCCACGTTCCTTTCTTTTTCAGTTCTTTATAAAATGTTATCATTAACTCTTTGTTCTTCCCGCGCAAAACTATTCGCCTGTTCTCGTGTATTCGCTGAGAACTGAGATTAAACCTCCGTGAGTCCCCGATTTCAGATTCCACATGAAACGTTGCTTTAATTATTGTGTTTCCAGTGCTTTCTGGAGAATACATTTTATTTCTCTTGCATTCGTGCAGACAAATAACAAAAACGACAAATCCAAGGTCGTCTAATCGCACATTTGATAAACAACACAATATGAATATTTCTTTTGTCTGCCCAACTCAACCACTCTGCATTCTGTTGCTCTCATTCACCACCCCACACTTCTGTTAAAAGAGTTGACAGTTCTTGTATAATATCATTGGTATATCGAATATTGGTGCATTGGTTAACTCTCAGAAAACACACTGGGTCAATCTGACCCACAAAATTTTTTTTATACTTCAAGAGTTTCCATATAAATTTTTAACTTAAATTAATGAAGAATAAAAAGGTTACAATATTTTTTGTAAAATTTAATTTAAAAAAAACTATTTTTTTAACCTTGTCAAAGACATCAACAATTATAAAATTTTGCATAATTCATTTCTATCGACTTCTAAGTACACCTCAGAATTTTTTTTAGATCAATCTATGTAGTGATTGCAAAATGGTAGACGATCAAAAAAAGTATTGAATCAGATCTTGGAGTAAAGAAGATAAAGGAGAGAGCATAAGCTTGTATTAGTGGCAAGGGGCATATAACCTGGTGAGGGCAGACGCATGCAAGCCATGGTTCTGGTTGGAGTGGAGATTTGTGCGGTACATACGTTCAGAAAAAAACTGTATGGCCGCCTAATGCTGATGGTTGCTATAACAACGCGAAAACAGTGGTTTTGGTTGCAGTGGGGGAAGCGGTTTCACTATCGCTTGCTAACGCTCTCTCCTTTATATTCTTTCCTCCAAGGGTTAGATTGTCCCAGAATGTTCTCCGTGATCGAAAAAATAGGTGTGTTTTTGGAGGGTTAAATTAAACAAATGTTGCCACTACACTCATAAAAATAATTTCTTGTTTCAAGAAAATTTTCAGTTTTTTTTTTGCATGCATTCGTTGAAGAAAATTTTATTTCATACAAAATGATAAGGTTAATTCAAATAAAATATTAATTTGGAATATAAATTTTATTTATCTTAATTTTCTACATAGAAAGAAAATGAATATATTTTAAATTTTATTTTTAAAAATAATGAAAATGGAGTCGTTTTAATTTTAAACAAAATGTTTTTATTTAAAATGATATAATTTTGAAATAAAACTGCTTCTATTCAAACTACTTCGTCCCCATAATGAGTCTCAGTTGAATACTTCGATAAGTTTCTTCAAAACTAAATTAATTTTCATACAAGAATATTTATTAAACCTACAAAAATTTTCAATGAAAACGAAATCGGATTGGCACTATTCAATCAATTTTTATCTTCATTTAAGAGGAATCTGTTTGTTCCAAGGAAACATTTTTATCAGTGTAGATATGGACAAAATTTTAACCGAAGTCTTAGATCGTTCTCGATAAGCCTCTAAACAGAAATACACTGTATCTTCTGAAAATAGTTGTAGTAGAGTAATTAAGGAAGAAAAATTGCGTCGTGTTCTTTAAAATATACGGAGGACATCTCAAAATATTGAAATAAAAACAATGCTAGTTATAAATTAAATGAAACAATAGAATTGTTTATGGCGTCTGAACTACTGTTGTTCTCTATTTGAATAAACTCATCACTGAGTTAAAACGCAACATTAAAGCAACACGGTGTTATTAATTTCAGAGATACAAAGGATTTACATAAAATTTTGCACAACCTAGCACCTAGAGTTATTCTAATTTTAGCAATTTATGTTTGTTGTAACCAAGGTTTAATATCTTGAAAATATCTCCGGAGGTATAGAAAGAAATTTTGAATAGGATACGAATATTTAGGCCTCTTTGTGCTTTTTGTTATGTATGTCACGTTATTACGTTACATATATAGTATATACATATAATAATCTGTAGGTATACAATGGTTTACCCTTCTTTCATTATATTTCCTTTTATGCACACCACAATAGATACTAATATTTTTTCTTCAAAAAGAAACGAGATGTATGTATGTTCTTTGAAGTATATTTATTTTAATTCCATTATTCGCGTAATATTATTATATTTCTTACAAATACATTGTTGTCATTTTTAATTGATTTCATCAAAAGGAAAGAGTTGTATATTTTTTTTTGTACGCATTTATCTCTGAAACATCTGAATCAATCTTTTCAACTAAGGTATGGGATATTAAAATTAATTGTTAATTTTACAGGCCATACAAAATTATATACCTGGAGTTTTTTTTCTGTGTACATAGGGATGTGTCATTGCCATAGTTACAGATAATTTGCAATAATTAAAAAGTGTTTTAGAGCTTTACAATGTTTTAAATTGTTTTACAAAAAAAAAAACTTCGACCAAAAGCTACAGAGAAATATATTATCTACCACTTTTATATGAATTATTAAAAGTATAAGTGAAAAGAGTATTACACTGATAATAATGTTTTCTTGGAACAAACAGATTCCTCTGAAATGAAGAGAAAAATTTATTTGAATAGTGCCAATCCGGTTTCGTTTTCATTGAAAACTTTTGTAGGTTTAATAAATATTCTTGTATGAAAATTAATTTAGTTTGTAAGGAACATATCAAAGTATTCAACTGAGACTCATTATGTGGACGAAGTAGTTTGAATAGGAGTAGTTTTAATTCAAAATTATATCATTTTAAATAAAAACGTTTTGTTTAAAATTAAAACGATTTCATTTTTATTATTTTAAAAAACAAAATTTAAAATATATTCGTTTTTTTCAATGCAGAAAAAAGAAGATAAATGAAATTTATATTCAAGATAATTTTTTTTTAACTGAACCTAATCTTTTTGTAAGAAATAAAATTTTCTTCAACGAATGCATACAAAAGGAAAACTGAAAATTTTCTTGAAGCAAGAAGTTATTTTTATGAGATAATTATGAGTTATGAACCAGAAGAAACTGCATATGCTGTAAATAATGCAACATATATTTTATTAACACATGTATTCCAAAATTGAACATTCTAAACATTGCAGTATGTATTTTTGAGATAGGCAATAGTTTTGCCATAAAAACTATATATGACCAATTTGTTAAAACCAGTAATAGCAATATTTTACAAATAATATTTCAATGTTTTATTTTGTGTATATTTTCTAGAATACGTGCAAAATCGCGGATTTAGTTTCAGCGGTCACAGGCTAAAAATAGAAACATCACTCCTCAGGATTTTTCACGTTCAGCCTTATTTTCAATCGTCTAAAAGGTCACCGACTGTGGGTACAATTCCATCAAACTGTTACAATTTTTTTAATGCTTTAATGCATTGCTGTCAATCACTTCAACTGTAACTATGGTAATGACAAATCCCTTTGTATACTGATTAAAAAAACTCCCGGTATTTCGTAAAATTATTGATATGCATTAATGAATTAAAAATTAAATATTTCATTGAATATTTCGTGAAAAAATCTAATTAAAATTTAAAATATTTTTGTCGAAGTAATAAAATATAAAATTCTTATTTAATTTAGAAATACCTTTGTGACATATATGATAATATTAATTGAAAAATGCTGTATGAACGAATGAATGAATTAAGTGCTTATAATGAAATGAAAATGTTCTATATGAAACATTTTTCATTAAAGGAAAACAAATACTCGGAAAATAAGTTTCGGCCAGGGTAGCAAATTTCGAACAATAGCGCGAAGCCATGATTAAATTCTTTGAAGAACATCGACTTTTATTCGACTCAATACGATTTCATTTATCAAGACTGCAGATTTATTCCCGCTAAGCAAAGAAAAAAGATATTCAAGATCTCTGAAAATAAAAAAGCACATCACAATTGAATTTCTTCATTTAATTCTCGCACCTGAATATTTAAAGATGTTACGAATTCGGTCGCCAAAAAGATTTTAATTTAATTGTAAATTACGCATTTCAATCTCTTCGCTGGCGAGCGGCGAATAGCGAATGGCGAACGGCGACTTGGATCTGGTAAGGCTATGGCAATGGCAATATCGGCCGACGCCCGCCAATCGCATAATGGAAGGTGTGACGCCTTCCAGTGGAGATGGGCCGCGCTCTGCAAACTGGAACTGGAAATATGATTTAGCAGTTGGCAGATTAACAGCGACTGCGAGTGATACAAACCGCAGACCTGTTATATTGAGAGCAATCTGTTATGCATTTATAATATTAATATCGGTTATTGCAATATTGTGATTTTAATTTCAAGCGTGCATTTCATTGATTTGCCATTATGTGAATGATAATAACAAGAGACCGACTGTCATTTTGTCTCTCGTTTAATATAAATTGCAATTGCATATTTCTGCATCAAATTGCTCTCCAATTTAAATAAAGTGGAACGTATGTAGCGTATTTTTTACTTGTATTGTACTAGCCACACCTCGCAGGGTTGCAATCGCTTTGTCACACTATATTTATATTTAAGATTGGTCTTCAAAGTTCCGTGGTACACAGTAAAAAATGTATTGTCAAAATTGACAGAATTTTAACAAAATTAGTTTTTGTTAATTTAACAAGTTTCAAATTTGTTAGTAGCAAGTAACAAATTATTTTTGTGTATTTCGTTACTAAAAATATTTGTGAATCTAGTATTATTGACATTTATTTTGATATGCTGTTAACTTAACATTTTAGTAATAATATTGAAGTAAAACAATAAAGGACAAAATTTTTTTTAACAATTTCAAATTGATAAGTTAGTTAAATTTACTAGTTATTATTGACGAGTGTATTTGTTAAATTTTATAAATCAAGTAACTATACAAAAACAACAGTATTTCTAGTTAAAAATTTAGAATTGACAAAATTTTAACTCAAAAAATTGTCATATTTGTTTATGTTGTTAATGTAACATAATATATTTGTCAGTATTAACTAAAAATTTTTAACATGCGCAAAAATATATCATAATTCTGAGATCTTTACCTCCCGCCACAACCTGTAAGAGTGGATGAGCACGGTTTAGGGTCCTTAGAATACGAATTTAATAGTTTTGCGATGATGTCTGTGTGTATGTGTCTGTATGTCAGTATGTCTGCTTGTGTGTATTCTCTGGACCTGGAGTTACGGTTTCTCAAAAACTACGAAACTGGAAATTTGTATATTTTTGAACATATCAATTGTATCCCCTTGAGAAGAGCTGATTAGTTTTTGGGCATAATCCAATAACCGGAAGTGTCATAATTGAAATGTTTTTGAAGGAATGAGCGTTTCTTAAGAGTGGTGGTATTGTTTGATAAGAAATCTATGGCGGGAGGTATTGTGGTGCCCACAACAGATTATTTACTTAGTAGTCCTGGCATGTGAGGTAAATTTATTGACAAGAGTGATGTGATTTTATTAAAACTCTGCGAGTAACATAACATAGTCAATATCATTTTTGCAAGTAGGAAAGTTTTTCAATTTCATCCATCGTAAGCTAAGTAGTGCTGATGGAAAACTAGCGTAGAATGGGTCTCAGTATGAGTCCTGGGAGAAATGTTAGTTCATTGGCACTTCTGATATTTGGAAAAACACCTGAAGCGCAAGCCATGAATATAGATAGATCAGAAAAGCGAATCCATGCTTTGGCGTTCACTTGTTCATTTTCATTCCGATAGCAATCGCTTTACAATGAAGCGTGAACTGAAACTTTTCCAAACCGAACGGTTTCCTTTCTTCTTTCTACTTTCTTCTTCCTTTATAAAGTATTATCATTATCTTTTGTTTTTCTTCTCTGGCACATCACGGGAAGTGTTGAGCGGTCAATACTACGAACTATTTTCGCATTATAGAGACGAGGATGAGAGTGACTTCATAATGCTCGTACCTGCAGAGCGAAAGACGACTGATGGGAAGATGCTGATAGTCTGATGTCTGATGCCGGTTCGTTGCCCTTGTGTCTTCTTTTCACGTCGTCAAACAACATTATCTATGTTTTCCTATATACTCGTAAGTTCAAATGCATTTTGTACATTTCACAATAGCGACGCGTCTTTCAAAATTATTAAGGCTGCCTAACATCAAATCATTTTAAAGAATAAATGCATCAACATACATTTTCCATCATAGGTAGATTTATCTAACGGAATTTATTTACTATTCCATCACAATTTAAGATAAAAGGTATAATCCTTGTCTACATTTATTTATATGCTGCTTTTGGATTTATAAATTTTGAAATAATTGAGATAACTCTTTGCTTATAGCTTGTTCTGACGCTCTTCCCAAAGTGAATTTATCAGAAATAAAAACGGTTTTTATTCCATTAAATTAAATTAAACTAGTGACAGTACAATAGTTGTATGTTGTAAATTATTTTAACAATTGTTTTACGTGGAACGTGGAAGCAAGCTTGTCTTCAGATATATTTCAATAAAAACAAGTACTGTGATTTGAGTTTGTCGAGCGTGAGTTGTGTAGGATTAGGATTTGTTTGTGAAAAGTACGAGCGAAGCGATAATACGTTACTTTATTTACTACCCTGTCACTGTATAGGGTGAGGTAGCGTAAAACACCACTAGTTTTAAGTTGAATAATGTAATATACCTAATCAGTGTTGTGACAGAACATTTTAAAAATGATATATAGATCAAGATCAAGATCTTCACATTTAATATGTTCTAGATCAGATCATAGATCTTTTTTCTTTAGATCACGAAAAACATCAGTAATTTTTTTTTCACAATTTTTTTAATTCTTATTAAGAAAATAGATACAAAATTAGAAGTTCAAGCTACGTATATAAAAAAGGTATAGATAACGAACAGTGTTGCCAGAGGGTAGCGGAATTTCAACATATTTGTGGCGGAATTTGACAAGTGGCAACACTGGCTGATAACTTGCAGTATGCAGAAAAATATCTCATCTTTTTCTTTTTAATCTGGATCAAGATAAAGATAAAGAAAACATGAAACGATCTAGATCAGATCAAAGATCTTACGAGTTGATTTAGATCAATGAACTAGTTCAGTCACAACACTGAATATAATAATATAAATACATAAACAGATCAGTCTGAAAAATTCTATCTACGTCTATGTTGTGGTTCAAAACGCAACGTTTGTAGTGGTGTTTCTATTGCTGGAGAAGTAAGTTTTATTCTAGGTATAAAGCGAGCGGCATTCTATGAGCATCCTAGTAAAGTTATATCTTATTTTTCTGGTGGATTTATTTGTAACATTGCTGAAAAAAATCCAAAACTGGTCTTGTAAATTTTGGTTTATTACTCTTTCTCATTCCGAAGAGGAGTATAGATCTATCGCTATTCGTCTCGTTTCAAGAAAAGAAAAAGTTCTAAAATAGTTTAAAATGTGCTAGAAATGATTTTGTTGTTTCCTCAGTAATATATCTCGTGGTCTGTAAACCTACTGCACTGCTGGTGCTGCCGCTGTGATGCGGTCGTGTTCAACTTGGCGGATTATTCGAATGTTTACCGGTTAGCTGGTTTGCCGGTTCACCGACGGCCGGTTACCAGTTCATCGTATCACGCACTACCAGCGTTCTGTACACTGTACAGTATCTCCCATCCTCACCCCATCCCACACGCCAACACCAACACCATGGAGATTATTTTAGTATTTATTCAGGTCATGCATTTGAATGGCGACCTCTATGTCTCTGTGAAGACTCAGACATTCATCGAGCTGCTGAAATGTGTTATGTTTACTTTAATAGGTTACCCTTTCATCGCTGCTAGCTCATTGGGGCTCGCAATGAAAGAAATGTTTGACTACTGATACATTTTAATGTGCTTAAATTTCAGTACGCGCCGCGCGGACATGACGTCACGTCGTGTTCATAATTTCAGGGTTTTTATAATTCCCAACATGAATATTGCGCGATAAATCATTAATTACAACAATTTATTCATGATTAAATATTTATGCGCATATGGTAATATTAGATAATGTAATATTGCTATATTTTGATTATATTAAGTATTAGGTGGCCATTATCTCGGAAACTACATCCGCTGATACAAATATTACATATTTAAAAAAAAAAACAAGTGTCTTATAATTAAGTGTCCACCGTTACATCGTTAGAATGATTGAATGAAAATTTTTATATAATTTTAAATTTACACTTGTGGTTCTCCCTCCATTAACACCTCTGAGGTCCATGATTTGACGGCAGGTTATCCCACTTTATGTGTAAAAATATATTACTTACCGACCCATAATGGGTAAAAGGCGTGATGATATTTTTTACCTCCTGCCACGTCCTGTAAGGGAGGTACAGGAATGATAAAAATTCGGTAGTGAGTTTTCAGTGGATGAGCACGTTTTTGGGTTCCTAGAATACGATTCTGTGTGTCTGTCTGTGTGTGAAACTCTGGAGTTACGGTTTCTCAAAAACTACTAAACTACTAAATACTACTACTAAGTCTTTGTATTTTGTATATATCAATTGAAAGAACTGATTAGTATTTGGGGATAGTCCAATAACCGGAAGTGGATGTTTACTTAAAGCCCAATCAATTTATTTTTTTTAATCTTAGTAAATTATGGTTTAATTACAATTTTTGCTTCAGAATTATATTTGAAATATTATTATCTACAATTGTTGTTTGAAGCATTTTTCTCTTACTATCACCATTTACAAATTACAACACGATAAAGAAAAATTATATTTTGAAATTTTCCTTTAAATATGCTAACCTGTGCATTTAAAAAAAATGAAACAACGCTTGAAAAATGTCATTTTTCGATTTGTGTCATACTTAAAAAGTAATTTTTTTGAAGGGATGAGCGTTTCTTGATAGTGGTGGTCCGTGTTCCTACATTGTTCGATAAGAAATCTATGGCGGGACTTATTATTTTTTTATTATTTTAAAAATGTTATAATTATCCGTAAAAATATTAAATATCATTTTATGTCATAATTAAGCAAAGGACGATTTAACTACAATATTCAGTAAAAATTACTGAAGTATTTAGTTGCAAATTGCAGTACAATAATATTATTTTTCGCATTGTAATAAGTATGAAATAGTTTCGTCCATCAATGTATAAAACATTTGAAACCATCATTTCTTCTGATTTCAAGCCGCGAATTTAAATTTAGAAATGCGGAGTTTCTAATTAGACTTCCGTATCCTGTGTGAAATAGAAAATCAGAATCATTACTGGACGTAACTATGTTTCTCGTAGCAAATAAGTATTTTAGGAAAATATGACTTCCACATAAAATTTCCTTTGCAAAATTGAGAGTTGTCCTCATTTGTAGCAGGAAGTACGTCACGTTGTGCTTGAATTTTAACCATTCTTCTTAATTGGTAATCTCCCATACTAATGACCAACTAACAAGTATTTAGCCTCGTTTCCACATTATTTTAAGGGAATCTTGTGCTAAGTTCCACAGCACGACTGTAAAAGCAAAGCGTGATTGCAGTAGACATATTTCAATGTAACTTTGTAAGAGATTGTATACAAATATGTGCTTATTGCTCATAACATGTTTGTTTAACATCAGGAATATTACAAACGGATTCCTCGAAGCAACGGCTAAACTTAACGCCTGGCGTTTGGAATTCCTCTAGGTAAAAATCACGGTAAATATGAGTGTTTATCTTGTGGATAGTCACGACTACAAGCTTACAAAGTGCGGAGTGCTACAACTACTAGAGACTAGAGATTGACTGAGTAGGGATGGGATGGGAGTGCGTTGAACGATGTTGAAGTTGAAGGTGTGCAACATCCCTCTATGTGTGTGTGTGTGTGTGTAGTTGTGTACTGATGCCGGATGCGTTCCTTTAGTAACAGTTGCTTATCCTTGCAGGTGTCAAAGGTCAAGGTGCAAGAGTGTAGCGTCTACAAGACGTGCTGGGATTGTCTTGGAGCCAAAGATCCGTACTGTGGATGGTGTTCGCTTGAAAACAAGTAAGTACACATAGGGAAATCGACTTAGTACAAATGATATGGAAAATTCAGTAAAAATGTACTACCTCCGTCCCATAATAATAGTAGCAGTTGATAAATTTAATTTGTTCCATAATACACGGAAAAAATAGATTGCTATAATAGCAATATTTATCTCTCGTATAGTGATAGCAATTTATATATTCTTACTGTAACAATACGTATTTATTTATTTCTCAGCAATAATATAAATTTATTATAATTAAATATCTTGCTTGAAATAACAATATTAGTAGTTGATTTGAATATATATTATATTCGTAACAATATAGTATATTTAAGACAACATGATCTAGTTCTAGATATATACTGCAATAATATTAGATTATTTAAAATATAAAAATATTTACATAGTTGAAGCAGCAATAGAAAATAATATCACATTACTAATTTAATTAAAGTATTGTTATTGTAAATATCTAAATTGCTATCACTATACGTAAGATAAATATTGCTATTGTAGCAATCCATTTTTTTTTTCGTAGTAGTAGTAACAAAAGAAATTAAAAATCGAACGCAGCATTTATTATCAAAAAAGTAGATATAATTATACAACAAATTAAAAATATTACTCCTCATTATTATTTTGAGTGCTCAAATAGTCTGGATTTTAAAATAATTTTGTTACCACATTTTAAATTTGTAGGTAGGATCCTTTTGGTTTGAAGCCTTTCTTTTCCTGTTTGACTATATAACAACATAACTAAAATATTTGACAGATGTGTCAAAATAAATTAAAGATATCATGGAACATTGATTTTGATTGAAGGCTTCACAATTTTGGGCTGCAGCATAACTTACAACTGCATTGCCAATAATTCCTGATTTAATATTCACTTGCTACTATTATTATTGGATAGAGAGAGTAGTTCAGTACTCTTACTGTATTATTCAATCAATTTAACTGAAAAATTCAGTTACAACTAAGAACCTCAACTGTATGTACTGGATATTTCAGTTATTCGAAAAAAACAAAACTGAATTTTTCAATTCAGCAACCCGCAACTGAGATTTCGCTGTCGAAATAACTGAAATAGTAAAAGTATTCAGTTGTTTTGACTAAATTTTTCAGTTCAGAACGGTACTATTTTTTATTCAGTGTACATTCTTACTATTTATACATAGAAACTTATGGGCTAATATCTTTTAAAAATATTAATTATAGGAAAATTACAATTAGATAAAAAACAAATTGTCTGTATTTGGGTAATTCATTTACAATATTAAAATAATGAGTAATCCGAGATCTATGGAAGAAAAAAAAATATTTATGTCTGAAATAATAAGCAATCAAATTTTATAAATATTACCCCATCCACTAACAGATTGAGGGGGATGACTTGACGGCTGGTAACCACGCATATGTATCACTTATTGATATCTGCGTAAGTAGAGTGCCACACCCACAATGGGTAAAAAGCGTGATGATATTTATTTTACAATTTCGTTTACCATTTCTAACAATGTTTCGATTTGTATTATTTGCATGTATTTAGTTAAATTATTAAAAAGAACAATAACAATATGTCTCATATTCATAATAATTATAATTAAATCTTTTTTGTAAGCTTTTTTTTGAAGTAAGTGGGACAGCAAAATACGTCTATTTAATTTGCAGTTTTAATTTACTTGCATGTTAATAATATTTGCATATGCGGAGTACATGACTACGGTGTTGTTGTCTGTATGATTTTTTTGTTGTTGCCTGAGATAGAATCAAATTTAAATAATGGAATTTTATATTTTATCTCTAGAATATAATTTTCCGAGATATTATTTGGAATAATATTAATTATAACAATGTATATTTGTGAAGGAATTGACAGTAACCCAGTATTTTCAGTAGACGTATTTATTAACTTTAGTAAAAGTGAAAATGGAAGGTCGGAAGCATGTATGTACAGTATACCTTATACCGTATATTTCACACTGTCCGCTTTCTACAATGTGTGTACATGGCTATCAGCAGCGTGTTTGAGTTAGCTATTAATTCAAACATGGCCGGTCAGTAACTCTGCAGTGATCTGCTTTATCGAACCGTAGGCCAGGGTTTTGGTTTTCCCAAGCCCCTGCCAGTAATTGTTTGTTCCGGCGCCACTGGTTTCCCTCATTCCCTCCGCCTATTTCAATGAAATGACTAGTGTACGAGTACGGCGTACGCTTTGCACTTTACCGTTTTACTCTGCATTCGGCATTCGGTGTTCCGTTTACCGGTTCAAGTATTCGCTATGTAAATAATGCATTAAATTATTTCATTAGTTAATTAGTTATTAGCTATTTAGATGGTATTGCAGTGAAATGAAATGCGGTTACGTGCACCGTGCACCAAATGATTACAAAGCTGCTAATACTATAATTTTATATTTCCACCCTGTCGTAGTACACTCATGTTTTACTATATTCTATTATTAGGTATTTACTAACATTCATTCCAGTTATTATTATCGCTTTTATGGAATTAGTGACTTTAACTGCAATGAAATACATTTAGATCTCTTTGAACCACGTATCATTTTAAATCTTCTTTATATGTATATAAAATTCCGGTGTGCACTTTTATTCGTAATTCTTCTCTTGCTAAACGGCTTGACCGATTTTGATGAATTTTTTTGTACTTCTGGAGTCACCTGGATGGGTCTTAGCTACAGTTGGACCAGGTAAGTGGCGCAGTTGTCAAGATACAGATTAAAAAAAAATTCCTGACTTATATTCAAGACATGCATTTGACCATCCAGATTCATCAAAATCGGTCAAGCCGTTTAGGAGTAGAAGAATTACGAACACCAGAATTTTGTATATAAACTAGCTGACCCGATAGGCAAAAATTGACTTGCTACAGACTTCGCTAGCAAAATATATTTCTTGAAATAAGGTCTTTTATTCAGTATAAATCATATACCTTAAATACACTAATGTAATTTATGAAAACTGGACATGTAATCAATCGAAGGATACTGAATTCGAGTCCCAGTTCGAACTAAACGAATTTTTTCTCATCTTTAAATATATAATATCTGTGTTCGTAATTCTTTTCTTTCTAAACGTTTTAACCGATTTTGATAATTTTTTTTTGTCTTGTGGGATCACCTGGATGGTCAAAATATGTCTTGAATATAAGTCAGGAAAATTAAAAAAAAATCTGGATTTCGACAACAGCGCCACCAACTGTAACTAAGAACCATCAAGCATAAATACAAAAAAATTATTTCATCACAATTGGTCAAGTTGTTTAGGAGGAGAAGAATTACGACCATACGCACACCGGAATTTTATATATAAAAATATATTTTGCTAGCGTGATATGTGGCAGGACAATGTCTTCCTACCGGGTCCGCTAGTTTACAATAAAAATAAATCGTAATGGAAGTGTGAATCAGTTACGCAAATATTTTACGTGCCGGTCCTGGACCCTGGTAACCCATACCATCGTCATCGTTACACCATTTGTCTCGTCGTCGTCCTCGCTCGCTGATAAATACCAAACCACGTTTTGTTTGAATGCATGATTCAAGCATTCAAGGTTCTGAACCTTGTTGTCTTCTAATTGTCTACCTGGTAAACTAATGGCAAAATCAATACTCAAAGTACGGCCAATCAATTTGTCTAGCAATATACTAAGGCATATATAAATATTGTATTCGCTCCACTGTGGCCTCTGCTCTGTTGGCACAGCCCTAAATTACTTCCTATTGGTATTGTGTGTTTGTGTGCGTGCCTACGTGTACTGTACTCTAGTTTAATAATGACACTGCATCTATGGTGCTAGTAAACTTACTGTCGCACCAAACCTTCATATTTTCTCTTCGATTTCTTGTCAGGATTATTTCAATGAATAAATCACTATTTTCTACTTCAGTTTGATGTCTGGATATTCATACCACCTAATGACTTTCAAACTATTTTCACAAATGTTAATACTTCTTCATTTATGGTATCAATCCAAACAAAGTGAGGGATCGCATACACTTCTCGACAAAACATTTCACGAAAATATAAATACACTTCTCGAATGTACAAATGTCGAAAATTAAATTCAGAGTTTGTACATTTATCGAAAATACAATTGTCGTATGTTGGAAATATTACAAATGACAAATGTTACAATTACAAATCTCGAAAATATATTTCTCGAATATTACAAATGACGAAAATACATTTTTGGAAAGTGAACAATACCAAATATCGTATTGTAATCATTGCGCACTAGATGGAATTACGATATTTGATATTGTTCGCTTTCGACAAATGTATTTTCGAGATTTGTAACATTCGACATTTGTAACATTCGAGAAATGTATTTTCGAGGTTTATAATATCCAAGCTATTCGACAAATGTATTTTCGGGATTTGTAACATTCGTCATTTGTAATATTTCCAACATTCGACATTTGTATTTTCGATAAATGTATTTTCGTGTAATTACCTTATATTATATCTATTTTTGCAGATAACTTACCTAACAGTAATACTCGTTATAAAAGTACAGTGAAGTGATGGAATATTCTGTGTGAATCTATCAGTAATATTATTAGAATACTGTCATCAGCTGAAAATAGCATACCTCAAAATTAGGTTTAACTGAAAACAATTGCCAACAATGACGCCATTTGTAAACAAACTTGTAATTTATGTATTTAACACAAAGGATATTTTTAGTTTTGACAGTTTAAGTACACGTACATTACAACTAAAATTACATAAATCGTTTCTAAATCCAATTGCGAAGTTGAAATCACAGGACAAAGACTGGAAGCTGCGGAGCTGTGGAAGTTGAGATATGCAGCTGAATCTGAATAGGTACAAGAACCGAAGTACATCTAACCTCTTTGCTCTCCCGGCCTCCCGGGACCGAGCTGATAAAATGTTGTATCTGAGTGTTGTTTATTAATGAAATTGAGTTTAAATGTAAATTAAAGGATCAGTTTGAGTATGAGTTTAAATGTAATTTTGTGTGTCAATTAGAATTCAAGACGAACGCTTAATTGCAGTACGTTGTAGTTAAATTACTATGACGGACTGTCATAAAATATCACACGAGATAACCAATGCAACCTCCTCCAAATTCTTCAGATATTTCAGTACTTATTTCGTCGTATTAACAACAAATGATATTCTGGTTTTTGTTGCAAATATTTTTGTTTATTTCTCATAGCTACATCTCCCAGGGACGCATTTTGGTTTGTCAACCTAAATTATAAATATAAATCAACCGATATTGTTTATTGATTACCGGTTATCAAACAAGGAACTATTTGGAATTCAAATTTATTTAAATATTAGTCGTTTTCAAAAATATCACATAGTTATGTGGAATTCAGAATCATGCATATTTTATTTACACACAACATTCTTTTCATTGAATTTTAATAAGATAAGTACCTAATGACAGTGTATTTTGCAAAATTTTAGTATAATCACGTATTTAACTAATGTTCTCCGTGATTTGTTTAAATGTACTCAATGAATATTATCACGCCATATGCCAAAGCACTCGACTTAGAAAAAATCTAAATACATGCTTCCGGAATCATAAAAAGAAACCCCAACCGTAAAATAATTTAAACGTCGACATTCTTTCTTTTCTTGAAATATACCACCCTAATGTTTCATGATATATTTATGCATAATAAAAAATATATATATTTGCGATTTGTTAATTTTGCGTGTGTTAAGTATTTTTAGTCAATATTGACAAGTATATTGTGTTAAATTAACATTTTGCCAATTCTGAATTTTTAACGAGAAAAATTGTTGTTTTTATTTATTTGCTGGATTTATAAAATTTAACTAATGCACTCGTCAATAATAACAAGTAAATTTAGGTAACTTATCAATTTGAAATTGTTAAAGAAAGTTTGTATCCTTTGTAACAACTTAAATTGTTATAATAACTATGATTTATTGTTCTGTTTCAATATAGTTACTAAAATATTTAGTCAAAAGCACATATAAAAATAAATGTAAATAATTACTATAATCACAAATATATTTGGTAACGAAATACACAAAAATAATTTGTTACTTGCTGACAAATTTGAAACTTGCTAAATTAACAAAAATTAACGGTGGATTGCCTGGGACTGAAAATTTTGTTAAAATTTTCTCAATTTTAACTATAAATTTTTTACTGTGTGTATGAAAAAATCATGAATGTGAAAAGTAATTGTTATTCAAAGTGGAACAAACATTAATCTGAAAACAAAAACAGGAAAACAATGTTTTTCTAGCCAATACTCGATGTTTCAGAAATTTAAATTTCGATGTTAAATAAAAAATCCGAATATTAAATAAACAGGAATTTTGTCTGTTGTGTATCGCATCAGGCAAATAATTTCCAGATTATCAGATCCCATCACGGCATTACGGAACGAACCGAACCCTGTTTTTGGCCAACCACGAACGAAATACATTTCCCTGCTAAATTGATTAATTATTCATCTGCTTCAATTCAGTCATTGACGAGCAACAGCCCAAGCACAGCAACACCGGTACGCCTGAATCGTGCTCGACCGATTGCCGGTTACTGCTTAGGCCCTTAGGCTTTATTTCGACGGTTCCCAAAATCGAACTTTATTTCGGTTTTATGCTTTGTTTCAGTGAAATATGCGTTATCTGCTTTATGGTAATAAAGATTTGAAATACATAGTATGTTTGTGCGAGTTGACCAGACTACCCAGATACGTAATGAAGCAAGTGAGCACCTCCACCTATAAATCGTGGTGTACATTTAGCGTTCCGTCTAAACAGGGTCGTTTGAACATAGTCTGTTTATGTTTTCGTGATAGTTATTCAGCAATTTATCCAGTCTGCTGAAGAAACTTCTCCACCCTTGGTTAATTATGTGGATTCCTGCATTCTACATTCCTGCTTGCTTACGCACGGCCCACGGCCGTCTCCTGCCCTTTCTCCTTGCTCCTTGCCCCCTTGCCCCCTGCCCCTTACCCCTCGCGAGTCGACCCTGTCTGTGGAATGAACAAATTGCGACAGAATTCAGGTGTACTAACACCAGCTACTCTGAAAATTTAGGATTCCTTTATTAAACAAGTTTACCGAACGAGAAAAATACAAATTCTTAACATTTCTTGTAAAAATATGTAATATTTTTGTCTTGGGATTTCAAGCTTGTTTTTATGTTTTCGCGAAGTTTACGCGATATTAGTTTTTGGGAAGTATTTTATTTTTTCCTGTAATTAAATAAACTCACCGGTGTATTATTGATTTTTGCCGCTGCTTATGTTTAACGCTATAACTGGAACAATTCCACACATTTGTGACTTCAGAAATATTCTAGCCAAAATTATTGGGCTATCAAAAATAGGAAACTATCTATGAAACAAATAATAAGACAATAAAATTGTCAATGTTTCATAAAAATCAGTTACTTAACAGTAACTAAGTTACTAAGTCACAAAGACCGGCTAATCCATTCAATCAAAACTACGGACGCGTTTCGTACTTATTGGAACTCATCAGTGTAGTGTAACCCGACTGACTGGTCTCTGTGACTTAGTAACTTAGTTATTATTCAGAGACTGTTTTTATGAAATTGACAATTTTATTGTCTTTATACTTTTATATATTATTGGGCTAATCCTGAAAATAATGTTCTAAAGTCTGTTATCGAGTTATTCCGTTTGTTTGCACCGATTGGATGATTTATGAATTTGATTGTTCGTATTCCAGATGCAGCCTGAGATCCGACTGCCAAGACGCAGCCGAAGACCCTCTGTACTGGATCAGCTACAAGAGCGGTCGTTGCACCACGATCACCACCGTCACTCCGAATCAGTTACAAAGGACCACCGCGCGAACGGTAAATTATATGCACAGCACGAACACTCCGATCCAGCCGATCACCCGATCACCCGATCGCAATTCTCTAACCGTCGATTTATGTTTCAGCTGGAATTGGTTATCGAAAACTTGCCGACTCTATCGGGGCAGTTCCTATGCGCGTTCTCTGCCCTGGATAAGACTTTAATTACCAACGCCACCAGGAAGCCGTATGGTGTGAATTGCACCACGCCAAGGACTGATCTGCTGCCTTCTATCCCGCCTGGCCAACGTAAGTTCCTTCAAGCAAGCACACAGACACAACTTATTCTACAGTTTAACTGAGTTACATTCTGATTAATAAATATATTTTTAGATCACTTCACGGCAAAGTTGTCCGTGCGAATGACATCAGGTCCAGACTTCGTGGCAACAAACTTCACATTCTTCGACTGCAACACCTACAGCTCCTGCACGCAATGCGTCTCGTCTTCTTTTCCCTGCGATTGGTGCGTCGATGGACATCGGTGTACACATGATACAGCTGAAAACTGTCGTAATGACATTCTTGTCACTGGAATTAGCGTAAGTAGTATGAATTTATTTCCTAATAAACACACTTATTATTCAGACAATTCTACTAGATTCATTTATTTTCTCTATATTCACTGAAAGTAGGTATTAAAGCTCTGAATTATTTTCAAAGAATATTAGTAAGTTTTCGATGTCCAACACATGTGATTTTTATTGCAGAGAATCGGTCCAAGTTACAGATCTGGTCCAGCTTTTTGTCCTACAATAAATGCTACGGTTGGAAAATCGCCAGAAATTCTGGTTTCTGCTGGTATTAAAAAGTCTATCCGGGTTAAAGTGCACATTATTGGTCAATTCATTGTTCAAACTCGCTTCGTTTGTCAGTTCAATATTGAAGGGAGAGTTACTAGCGTCAATGCGCAGCTTCTTGGCGACACCATCTACTGCGATCCCATGGAGTTCTCCTACACTTCCAGAGCTCCGAATATCACTGCAACCTTCGCTGTGATCTGGGGAGGCTCTAAACCATTGGACAATCCAGACAACATTCATGGTCAGTGACAATGACGAATCTTTATTCTACTCAATAAATCAGCCACATTATAAAATTTGTTAGGGTTAAGTTTAAAGTGAAGTAAGTTTAATATGCAATATATGTGTGTCCTATAGTGGTAATCTACCGCTGTCGCGACATGGCGGACAACTGCGGGATGTGCCTCGCCTTGGCCGAGAAGTACGGATGTGGCTGGTGTCAATCTTCAGACCGCTGCGAAGTGAAAGAGCAATGCGAGCGTGGCTCCGCAGTGTGGCTCAACCGCAGCCAAACGTGTCCCAATCCCGAGGTTCTATCGTTCAACCCGCAGCTCGGTCCTTGGGAAGGCGGTACCAACATCACTATCCAAGGTATCAACCTGGGGAAACAATATGAAGACATCTACGCAGGCGTCAGCATTGCAGGAATCAACTGTCAGCCATATGATCATCTTTACGTTAAAACCAAGGAAATTGTTTGCAAGGTAACAATTACTATTTTATAAATAAATTTAAAACAATTTAAATTATCATAATTTTTCTTCTAGGTCGATGGCCCCGGCACAAACGAACCCCGTTCAGGACCAGTCGTCGTCCGAGTTGAAAACTACCGCGGTGAATCCAAATCTCCATTTAGATTTGTGGATCCAGTCATTGAAGGAATCTCACCTAAATTCGGACCTCGGTCCGGAGGAACCATGTTGCGAATCACTGGAAAATTTATGAATGCTGGTAGCACGATCCAAGCTTTTATCAATGATTTACCCTGTCAAATCATTTCGTAAGTATATAATACTTATAAATGGCGGCTTCAAACCCTGAAGCTGTTCAGTTCATCATAATGATATATTTCTTTATGTTTTAGAACTGAGCAACATCAAGCTCTCTGCATGACTAGTGCAGCAAAAGAACCGATTAGCCAAGGAAGACTCCACATGAAATTCGACAAAGGCGACCGATTTTTCGATAAAGAATTCTTTGAATACGTCGAAGATCCAATAATATATTCGGTCGAATCAGGTGTTGCTAGTCAAATTAAAGTTCCTAAAGGTATACCAGCTGGAGGTATCAAGATATCTGTCACGGGAAAGAACTTGGGTTACGTACAAAATCCACAGATGTATGTTTATTACGAACAGAAGATGTTTATTAGTGTAAGTATAAGACAAATCTTATCTTTACAATAATCTTTCTGAAAATTCCTAATGAATATTTGCAAATCTAGCCATGTACCGTGCTGACAAATACCAGCATGATCTGCGATTCGCCAGTGATTGAAGCTGATGATTCCAAACTGGATGCTGAGAAGCCAATGCAACTGGAGTATGGGTTCAGGATGGATAATGTCTCTGGAGTGCAGAATTTGACCATGCAACATAGTTTCAATTCATTCCTCTTGTTCCCAAATCCTATTTACGAACCGTTTAACGAAGATGTCAAGTATTACAAATCAGATTATCTAACCATAAACGTAAGTGTTGTAGTCTTAGATCATGTAACTATACTGTATACGCTAAATCATATGTCTGGCCATCCAGTAGTGCGAATGCCTAGGATTAAGAAAGATGAAATAAGGAATTGTGTAAGAGAGTGGGAGACAAAACTAAAGTAATCACCCGCAGCGCGCAGACTCAGAACGCGTTTTGTTATTTCAGCGAGCGCTTATTTTCTACGAGTCTGCGCATTGTGTGTGATTAATGTACTCTCGCTGTCTCTCTTCATCTTACTCATTTGCTATTTCGCGTATCCAGTATAGTTATATGATATAAGTTCTTCGTACCATTAATGAATAAATGAATATTTAAATGGATTATGTGTAACAAATAGGGCCAACACTTGGACCGGGCATGCCAAGAATCCGACGTCGTGGTGCAGATCGGCAACCAATACTGCAACGTAACTTCGCTGTCGCGGCAGCAGCTAACTTGCCGCCCACCAGAAGCGCAGCCGCCAGCAGTGGATGAACTTGGACAAACCAACGAACGCGCTCTTCCCGAAGTCATCGTCATTGTCGGAGGAACTCTACGGTACGCCATCGGGAAACTCTCGTATTCTTCACCACAAGGAATCAATGGCGCGCTTTCCAAGCCCGCTCTCATTGGAGTCATTGTAGCCATTGTCATCCTCTTGATTATATTTATCATATTCTTGATTGCGTATCGAAGGAAGAGCACGGAAAGTAATCGAGTGTTGAAGAATATGCAGGAGCAGATGGATATTCTTGAGCTTAGGGTCGCTGCAGAATGTAAAGAAGCTTTTGCGGAGTTGCAAACAGAAATGACAGATCTGACGGGCGATTTAACTTCCGGTGGTATTCCATTCCTGGATTATCGAACTTACGCCATGAAAATACTCTTCCCAAATATGGAAGATCACGTTGTCCTTCAGTGGGAACGCCCAGAACTTCTCCGAAAGGAAAAAGGCTTAAGGCTGTTTGGCCAGCTTATAATGAATAAAACATTTCTTTTATTATTTATTAGAACATTAGAAAGCAACAGATACTTTTCCATGCGCGATCGAGTCAATGTAGCTTCACTAATCATGGTTACTTTACAAAGTAAAATGGAATATTGCACTGATATATTGAAAACTCTCCTTGCTGAATTGATTGAAAAATGTATGGAAGGCAAAAGTCATCCGAAACTTTTGTTGAGAAGAACTGAAAGCGTTGCTGAGAAAATGCTAAGTGCTTGGTTCACTTTCTTGTTGTATAAGTTCTTGAGGGAATGCGCTGGTGAACCGCTGTTTATGTTGTTCCGCGCTATGAAACAACAAGTTGACAAAGGGCCAGTTGATGCTATTACATCTGAAGCCAGATATTCACTGAGCGAAGAGAAGCTTATTCGACAGTCTATTGATTTCAAACCAATGGTAAGTACCGACGTTGATATCTGTTTTGTTGTAATTATCTGAATGTTTTATTTTTAGACTGTGTACGTATCGATATCCCAGCAAACTGTATTCGTGGGCGGCCTGGATCCCAACACCGAGAATGTGCCAGTGAAAGTGCTTGATTGCGATACTATTAGCCAAGTGAAGGAGAAAGCTTTGGACACGATCTACCGTGCAACTCCGTACTCTCAGAGACCGAGGAAGGATGACCTGGACCTGGAATGGCGCACAGGGACTTCCGGAAGACTCATCCTTTATGATGAGGACAGCACCACGAAAACAGAAGGCGAATGGAAGAAAAGAAACACTTTGAATCATTATAGAGTTCCCGATGGGGCCTGTCTTAATTTAGTCTCCAAGCAAAGTTCCATTTACAATCTTAGTATTTTCTCAGAGAAGAACGACAAATCTCACAAGTATGTATTATGTATTAACCTTAGTATTAACTATTATTGAATATTTGTTGCACTTTGTTACAGATACGAAACGTTAAACCTGAGTAAGTTCAGCTCAGCCAGTCCACCGCTGTCGCGCGCTACGAGCCCTTTGAACCACGACCACGACCAAGGGGTGAAGGTGTGGCACTTGGTGAAGCACCACGACACCGACGCTCAGAAAGAAGGCGAACGAGGGAACAAAATGGTCTCCGAAATCTACCTAACGCGTCTCCTAGCAACGAAAGGCACCCTGCAGAAGTTCGTGGACGACCTGTTCGAAACGATATTCAGCACGGCGCACCGCGGCTCGGCCCTACCGCTAGCCATCAAGTACATGTTCGACTTCCTGGACGACCAAGCGCTGCAGCACGGCATCTCGGACCCCGAGGTGGTGCACACATGGAAGAGCAATTCCCTGCCACTCAGGTTCTGGGTGAATTTGATCAAGAACCCGAACTTTGTGTTCGACATTCACAAATCGAACATTGTGGATTCCTGTCTGTCGGTTGTTGCTCAAACCTTCATGGACTCGTGTTCCACGTCCGACCACAGACTGGGCAAGGACTCGCCCAGCTCCAAGCTGCTGTACGCCAAGGACATCCCGTCGTACAAGGAGTGGGTGGAGCGGTACTACTCAGACATCAAGATGATGCCGGCCATCTCGGACCAGGACATGAACGCCATGCTGGCGGAGGAGTCGCGGCTGCATACCACGGAGTTCAACACGAACTGCGCGCTGCACGAACTGTACACGTACGCCATGAAGTACAACGAACAGCTGACGGTGACACTGGAGGAGGACGAGTTCTCGCAGAAGCAGCGGCTGGCCTACAAACTGGAGCAGGTACACAACATCATGTCCGTGGAGTCGAATCCGTGATGCAGGTCTCTGTCGCGCGGCCACATCTCCGCGTCGGTTGTGACTGGGACCGGGAACGGAGGTGACCCGTTGATGCCCACTGTACCCTCCATGCCGTCAATGCCATCAATGCCCTCCGCTCCGCCCGCCTCCCCCTTGTCCTACCCGTCGGCGCCGCTGCACCAGGAGCTCGCCTGTTGATGAACAAACAAACATATCGTCTGTAACTGTACTGTATAGTCAATCTCCTTCAAGCAGTGAGCAATGCAAAGAGAATGCAATGCGATGCAATGCTAGCGTGCTACAATCAACTCAACAAAACAAACAATACAACTACACGATGATGATACAATGGACTAATGAGGCAAAAGTCTGAAACGAATGCACGTGAAATAGTTGTACATAGTGATTGAAGTAAATGCGCATCATGTGATTCATGTGCAGTGTGCAAGCTCTCACTCAAACTACCAAACAGAACAAAACCAAATCAACAAAACAAAACAAAAATAGCATTCACTAAATGCTTAAGAGGTTTCGGTTTTGGTTTCGGTTCCGGTTCCACTCTGATTCTGATTCTGATTGTGTGTGTATTGGACATTTCAGTGTTGTTTGTTTTCGCAATTAACAGAGATCAGTGTACTCAGTGACTCTGGCCACCTGCATTTACCTATCGATGTGGTGGATTTTGATGTTGAAACATTTATAAGTCGATGTCTGGAAGTTTTTAATTCAATTGGAAATATTGCCCTCATTAATATAACTATTGATATCGTACATGTAAAATGCTGTCATTCTTGTAACCAAATATCTCAGTGTTTAAACATTTTGTTACCTGCCGTTTGTCAACTTGAACAGCAAGCGCAGAACTAGAAGTTGACTTACGCCGCACAAATACAAATACATACAATTAACAGTAACATGTAATTTGCGATAATGCGATATGACAGTTTACGATTCTGAATGCATTGATTTGATTGATTGATTGATAATATAACATTCCGTGTAATTATAACATAACTCGTGTTACATCAATATGAATTCCATTTTGTGTTGAACGTAAAAACGTGAAAACGTGATCGTGATGCATCTGAGGCGTTTCCTTGGTTTGAGTCACGTGTGTCGTGCATGTTCAGAATGAGTGTTCTGTTAATGGCAAGTGAAACGTAACATAACCATAACATAACAATAAGCTAAGGAATGATAAGAAATTTGAACTTTAAGTGCCTCTGGTAGGATTTTGAGTGCTGTGTTTCTAGCTATATTATAATCTGTCGATTTGTTTTGTTCTTACATTTATTACATTACATATTATACTTATAACGAATAACAAACGAAACGAACTGAAATGAAATGAAATGAACATAACCTATATCTAATTTTGTTATTGTTTTTCTTTGTATCTATTCATCGATTTGTTGTACAAGAGTTGATCTTTGGTTCCATTCCGGATTCCGGTTGTAGCTTTCTAACACAGCTGATCTGATTGATCATCATATCAAATATCAAACGAACCGTGTGCAGAGTGCAGAGCTTATCTGACCATTGGTAATCGGCTAAGCAGTAAGCAGTAAGCGGGCATGTGTAAAGTAAATGGAATTATTGTGCAACCAGTATTGTTTGGCAATGCTTTTATAATCGTACATATAAATGAATGTTCTTATTACACTTGGTCCTTGTACAGTTTAATATTTTTATAAATTTCGTTTGTTACAATCGCAAGGATTGTCTTCCACAACCCGTCATGCGAACTGTAGTGTTGTCGGGTCCGCGATTGCTTCACGGAACTCGGCAGTCGGCACTGCCTGTGACCCATGCACACATCTTGACATTCAGTTACGGTGATGTACAATACAGTACTTTTTGATATTGCACACTTGTCATTGTACTATGCAAGCATTGTGAATGATCTTCTGTCGAATGAAACTTGTAAATGTGAGTTTTATGTGTTTGTGTAAAAAGGCTGTGTACATTTTCCTCTAGTATCAAGCAGGCTCCAGGGTTCACTAAGTGTGATATAGCAGAGCTCTATAATGAACAATAATATTAAATGTCTCCTGACTGAAAGTGTAAGCTTGTGTGTTTGTTTCTGAATCCTTGTTCCTTCTCTCGTCACTCGTCATTCGTCACTCGTCACTCGTTTGTTGTCAGCTAAATTCCATATACCTGAAATATCCATATCTAAATCTGACTCGACTAGGACTTGAACTACAATTACAATATGAACAAATAAATGATGTGTCAACACCAAGAACTGCATAACTAATGCAATCGAATTATCGAAACGAAACAGCGTGATGTGATGTGATGTGATGTGATTACTTTACTTGCTCATTGGGTCATTTCCATTACTTATTATCCTCCTAGAACTATTACCATTATATTCCATTGTTTCGCATGCTTTTACAAAAATCCATTAATTTTAATAATAAAACTCATTGTCTATGTTTAATGTATTATTTCTATTTAATATTTGACAATGATTTGCGATATTACGAAAATATGATTCATTGTAATTCAGTCATTACATACACACACGTACACACAAGAAACGAAGATGTTTCCAACGTTAGTTTAATGCAATTGTCTGTAAATTTACGTGAAGATTATCTGTCAGAAGCCGCTGCATCGATATGTTTATGTATAGATGAATATGAATACAGATGCAGTGCAGTACGAAAAACTACCCGTCCTCTAAATTGCCATTTGATAAACAGCAAAAGCTTTCGGAAGTCTTCACTTGAATTTGCAATTGATATTTGTATACCATACATTGATGCTCGGGCAATATTAACTTTAACATTTGTTCTTAATCAGCCCTCATGTATGTACGCCGCAATTAAATGTGTATATAGTAGCAGCATAAGTGTGTTTGCACCATAAACTAATATAATAGTATTATTGTGTGTAACTGATTGCATTTGCAATAACATGATTGGTATGTAATATCTATGTTATAAAAAAAGACTGAATGGATTTATTTAAAATACTAAATAGAAAATATCTCTAAAACAGTATACATTTTATTTTCAACATACAACATAGTGAATACGTAGCATAGTGTAACTACATATATAACGTAAGTACATTCAATACATATTATAATCAATTCCATTTTGACAATATTTCCCTAGTGTCTCATTCTTTCATTTTATATCTTTACTGAGAAACGATACGTAAATTGAAACATATATTAATATTTTTAGTAATGTAAATTAAAATTTTAATTCAAAATATTATTTATTTTTGTTACATTACATTTCATATTGTATTTTAATATAAACGTATTTTGTATTTCCTATTGTATTCCGGATTCACCTTCAACGTGTAGTCTTTGAAACAGATACCAGCAAATTAGTACATCTTTCATAAGGCAATCGTAAGAAATTTTAAAAATATATTAGATGAATTTTGCTTTATTTCT
The DNA here is from genome assembly GCA_963942605.1 of Poecilus cupreus. Taxonomy (NCBI): domain Eukaryota; kingdom Metazoa; phylum Arthropoda; class Insecta; order Coleoptera; family Carabidae; genus Poecilus; species Poecilus cupreus. The sequence continues at coordinate 19,130,761 of OZ012715.1, forward strand.
AAATGTTTTTTGAATACATGTATATTTCTAAAACCTTCATCATTCTGGAATCAACGTGGACCATTATATCATCGTGTACATCACTAGAATCATCGTGGACAACATCACCAGAATCATCGTGGACAACATCACTAGAATCACCAGAGTCAACATCTTCTGGAACATTGCGGACTTTCGCAGCATTCTCAGCATGAACGTGAGTTAATTTATTTAAAATCATTTTATAAATTGTAGGTAAAATATAAAGTATACTTCATTTAAAATTATTATAAACAATAATTTGTTCGTTCCTAATTTTATTTTGTGTGTTTCTAGGCATAGTTGCTGCAGCGAGGAAGCCACTCTCCTGTCCTAGGTCTTTCTAAGGGGTTTCCCAAGGACGATAGCGTGTATATTCGGGGGATATGGCTCAGATTCTGCCCTTCAAGTCGTACCACCAGAAAACTGAACGTATACATTTTATATTCATAATTAATTTAAATATTGTAATATTAAAACGTTTCATGTGACAAAATTAAATAAACTATTAAAGTAAACTAACTGAAAAACAGTATGAATATTGTTTTAATAAATAAATGGCTAACAGTGCTATCACATTTGTTAATTTATTTTGGTTAATTTACAAGATATACGCGATATACAAATGTTCGTCTATTAATTATGGCGTACATTTTACCATTGTTGATCTTAAAATATTTGCGCTAAAATTGTCTAATCTTAAATTATCAACTCTAGATTACTTGTAGAATTAGGAAATAATATATATAGTAATATATACTACATTATTAAGTAAATTATTTGCAACGAAATCGTATTTAAATAGATTTTATAGCAGTGCAATTTTATTGATACTTTATTTGTATGTTTCTATAGGACCGTCATGGACCTGGAACTATCTTCTGCTACTGCATCATCATCCTGGAGCTGCTGGTATTCTGACCAGTCTCGCTGGACCAGGTATCATCGTGGACAACTTCACCAGAGTGCTTTGGACGGCTAATATCTTATAAATAACAAAAATTAATAACTTGTGATATAAACAAAATATAATAACATGTATTTATCCATAGAGACAATAAAGAAAGTATAACTGAAATAATTTGTGTATTATTCACTTAAAATATGCAATGAAACAGTTTAGTTATTCATTTCAATTTTAATCCTAGTGCTGTCATCTATTATTATAGTTCCTAAACTACAAAAAATCATTGCAGTCGACAGCAGACAAATCGACAAATTTTAGCGCATTCACATCCGATAGTTTACAAACTTGCTAAGAGATGGCAGCACTATCGGATGTGAATGCGCTAAAATTTGTCGATTTGTTCACATCTGAAAAGGGAAAATTTAATTGATAAGGGTATGCCCTACGCCCTTGTCCTTCTGATATGTTGTAGAGGGGTTTATTCTACACTAGGGTTTCTAAGATTGCTTAAAATTTCGTTATTTTTGCGATATCTCTTACCGTTTTCGAGATATAAGGGTTTAAAGTTGTAAAAAACAACCCTTAGAAAACTACCCTATTTTCAACTTTTTGGTTGTTTTTTCTCGCTGATCAGATAGAGTAGGGATGTGTCTCGGGGCGTTTTTTTCAGATCCGCGATATTTCTTACCGTCTTAAAGATACAGCCCTTAGAAAATTAAGTAGGGCAGTATTAAAATTTCAAATGCGAATTAAGCAAGAAATACTACCCCTATGCTATTTTAAATCGCAGATTCAGAACCTATAGGCCCTTCAGAGTGTGAATCTGGGATTTAAAATAACGTAGGGGTAGTATTTCTTGAGTAATTCGCATTTGAAATCTTAATATTGCTCTAGTTAATTTTCTAAGGGCTGTATCTCTAAGACGGTAAAAAATATCGCGGATCTGAAAAAAACGCCCCGAGACACAGCCCTGCTCTACCTGATCAGCGAGAAAAAACACCAAAAAAGTTGAAAATAGGGTAGTTTTCTAAGGGTTGTTTTTTACAACTTTAAACCCTTATTTCTCGAAAACGGTAAGAGATATCGCAAAAATAACGAAATTTTTAGCAATCTTAAAAACCTTAGTGTAGAATAACCCCTTCTACAACATATCAGAAGGACAAGGGCGTAGGGCATACCCTTATCAATTAAATTTTCCCTTTTCAGATGTGAGCAAATCGACAAATTTTAGCGCATTCACATCCGATAGTTTACAAACTTGCTAAGAGATGGCAGTACTATCGGATGTGAATGCGCTAAAATTTGTCGATTTGCTCACATCTGAAAAGGGAAAATTTAATTGATAAGGGTATGCCCTACGCCCTTGTCCTTCTGATATGTTGTAGAGGGGGTTATATTAGACAGAGTTTATATGTTTCGGTAAAGTTTCGTTATTTTTGCGATATCTCTTACCGTTTTCGAGATACAAGGGTTTAAAGTTGTAAAAAGCAACCCTTAGAAAACTACCCTATTTTCAACTTTTTGGGTGTTTTTTCTCGCTGATCAGATAGAGCAGGGCTGTGTCTCGGGGCGTTTTTTCAAATCCGCGATATTTCTTACCGTTTTAGAGATACAGCCCTTAGAAAATTAAGTAGAGCAGTATTAAAATTTCAAATGCGAATTACTCAAGAAATACTACCCCTATGTTATTTTAAATCCCAGATTCACACTCTGAAGGGCCTATAGGTTCTGAATCTGCGATTTAAAATAGCATAGGGGTAGTATTTCTTGCTTAATTCGCATTTGAAATTTTAATACTGCTCTACTTAATTTTCTAAGGGCTGTATCTCTAAGACGGTAAGAAATATCGCGGATCTGAAAAAAAACGCCCCGAGACACAGCCCTGCTCTATCTGATCAACGAGAAAAAACACCAAAAAAGTTGAAAATAGGGTAGTTTTCTAAGGGTTGTTTTTTACAACTTTAAACCCTTATATCTCGAAAACGGTAAGAGATATCGCAAAAATAACGAAACTTTACCGAAACATATAAACTCTGTCTAATATAACCCCCTCTGCAACATATTGGAAGGACAAGGGCGTAGGGCATACCCTTATCAATTAAATTTTCCCTTTTCAGATGTGAGCAAATCGACAAATTTTAGCGCATTCACATCCGATAGTACTGCCATCTCTTAGCAAGTTTGTAAACTATCGGATGTGAATGCGCTAAAATTTGTCGATATGCTCACATCTGAAAAGGGAAAATTTAATTGATAAGGGTATGCCCTACGCCCTTGTCCTTCTGATATGTTGTAGAAGGGGTTATTCTACACTAGGGTTTCTAAGATTGCTAAAAATTTCGTTATTTTTGCGATATCTCTTACCGTTTTCGAGAAATAAGGGTTTAAAGATGTAAAAAACAACCCTTAGAAAACTACCCTATTTTCAACTTTTTGGGTGTTTTTTCTCGCTGTTCAGATAGAGCATGGCTGTGTCTCGGGGCGTTTTTTTCAGATCCGCGATATTTCTTACCGTCTTAGAGATACAGTCCTTAGAAAATTAAGTAGAGCAGTATTAAAATTTCAAATGCGAATTAAGCAAGAAATACTACCCCTAAGCTATTTTAAATCGCAGATTCAGAACCTATAGGCCCTTCAGAGTGTGAATCTGGGATTTAAAATAACATAGGGGTAGTATTTCGTGAGTAATTCGCATTTGAAATCTTAATACTGCTCTAGTTAATTTTCTAAGGGCTGTATCTCTAAAATGGTAAGAAATATCGCGGATCTGAAAAAAACGCCCCGAGACACAGCCCTGCTCTATCTGAACAGCGAGAAAAAACACCCAAAAAGTTGAAAATAGGGTAGTTTTCTAAGGGTTGCTTTTTACAACTTTAAACCCTTATATCTCGAAAACGGTAAGAGATATCGCAAAAATAACGAAACTTTACCGAAACATATAAACTCTGTCTAATATAACCCCCTCTGCAACATATTAGAAGGACAAGGGCGTAGGGCATACCCTTATCAATTAAATTTTCCCTTTTCAGATGTGAGCAAATCGACAAATTTTAGCGCATTCACATCCGATAGTGCTGCCATCTCATAACGAATTTGTAAACTATTACGTAGAGAAGTATTCAAGTTCTCAAATTACTTGCGTCTTATGTACTATGTATATAAGGTTCATTATTGCCTGATACATTTCCTCAGCGGAGCAGCAATTTTATATTGAGGACTTTTCAAAGTGCAGTGATTTTTTGACGTTTAGAAACTTGTACTTTTGAAATAAAATAAGAGATGGCAGTACTAGTCTCAAATATTCCAATATCCAATTTAAATTTTAAAATAATTTTCACCGTAAAATGCTATGCTATTTTATATTAGTATAAATAAAACAAAATAATCATTTTAAACATATTTATTAATATTTTCAAACAGAGTACAAAATATAATACAATTTATTACTTACATATCATTATATTCGACAAGATAATATTAAATAAATCTAAACTTAATGGAATATATTAATACTACAAAATTGCACAAGTTACAAAAAATAATAAAGAAAGCCAAATAACTTTTATTTTTATTATTTCCTAAAGTTGTATATTTAAATAAAACACAATAGTACACTGCTTATAATTTTTATTTGATTATTCACTGGAATAAATACAAAGTTGTGAATGTTCGGAATTTCTGGAGTGGAAGAAAGAGACTGAAACTCCTCTGACATTAGCCTGACATCCTAGGAAAACTTCCAAAAACCTGGGACAGAGAAGTGGTGTCGCCGCCCCCTAAACAAACAGAAATACATTAGTAAATCATTAATTAATAAATTAATTAAATAAACTTACATTTGTGTTGGGAACGGCGAACTATATTGAACACTGCCTTGAAGGTTCTGCATCTGTATCTCCTGGTCGTAGGGTGTTGACTACAAGAAGTGAAGCTCTCTTGAAGACTCTTCAACTGCATCTCCCAGCCGTAGACTCTTGACTGAAATAAACAAAACAAATAAGAAACTGCAAAATAAAATCAAACAATGTATAATTACATGTGTGAAGTAGAAAGTAAACTTTTAGAAATCTAGCGAAGACAACTGACTGGGTCCATTTCATCTTCATTCCTGTCTTAAGATAAAACACACACAAATGCAAACAATACAATCGATGAAAACAATGAACACCTATCTTAAGAAAAAGAACAAATAACAAATAGAAATTCTCCACACGAAGCCATGTCCCACGATGGAAGAACCATTTCCATCGACGATAGGCTCTGCAACTTTATCCCTCGGAGGTTGACTCATTCTCAGTTACTAGCTGCCGCATCTCTCGCTGGTAGGCTCAGCTACTTTGACCATTTCCCACGGTGGATGACTCTGCTATAATTCTAAAAACATAAAAACAACAAATTAGAAATAAACAACAAAAATGTTCAAAAAATTAAGTCTTACTTTCAGTGTTACTACTTCGTATCTTCATTATTCTTGATCTCTGCAAACAGAAAAAACAAACAAATTAAAAACATTGAACCTATTTAAATATGGAAACAAAAACTTACGTATTAAAAATTGAAATCTGAAAGAAAAAATGCTATAAAAGAATACAAGTACATGGGTTAGTAGACTTAAACCTAACTTAAATTAAAGCTGAAATTAAATTGGATTAATTTAAGGTTCCCAAAACCATTAAATCTTCAGATCTCTGAAGAAGTTGTATGGCTATAATGTAGTGTTTCCTGCGCTGATCAGGCGTTGAAATCTCCGGAAAGTACAGCAGAGTGTGATTCTGGGCGACTTTAATTGTAAAATAATGTTTTTTGTTGTTGTTTATTAGTTAATTAGCAATGACAATTCTAATGTGGAGATGGGTATATTCTTATTTATATCGTTACTGTTTAGTGACATTTTATGTGTTTTAAGTGTATTTCTATATGTTTAACATTTTAAAAGTGCTTCAATAATATGCAAGAACCTCCAGGACTACTTAGAAAATAGAACAGTTGTCTTAATATAACCATAAAGTGTAAGTATTGTTTATAACTGATTGACTTATCATTTAGTTTCTAGTTTATCATTATTTTATTATTGTTCACTGTATTTGAAACTGCAGAATGATATTAAACATTATAATAAACAATTCCATTATTTGTAGATCTCTTTTAGTACAGTAATCTTTCTGTTTAGTAAATATATCATTACGTCAATACATTTGATTTATGCTTTATAATGAGGTCTAGATATCTGATTTAATTTAAGATTTTGCTCAAAGCAAGGTACGAAGGAAACAATTTTAATGTTGAATATGTTTCACTCAGCTGCTCGTATTCTGCTCTATTAAGACTTAAAAGAATAGATGTTTTTTGTCTTATATTTTGTTATTTTTATATTATCTAGATGTGCTTTTGTTTTTTATATATATTATGCCAAAAATAAAGTGATTAACGTGGAGGAGGGGTAGGGGGGGTCAGTTTGAAATTGAAGGGACGGGGCAAAAATAAAAGTTCCGCTACTGATTCTCATAAACAGATTTTAGCCAGGAATGGGAAAAGGAGTCACAGGATCTGTGATTGCAGCTACCTTTGTAACAAGAAACAAAGATAATAATATATTATAGCTTTTTACAACATCCCTTGCATTCCATATTCATTCTGTACATAATAAATGTTACAATATACTTAAGTAATGCCCTAATGCATTATTTCCATAAAGCACTTAGGGTGATGTCTAATTTAAACGAGTGTGGTCAAATTGGTTTATATAAAATTAGCTTACATAAACATTGCTACAACGAATTTGGGGCTGTATAGTATATAATGGCTGCGTATATATGATTCCTAATGGAAATAAATTTAGATTTTCAGTAAAAAATCTTTTCTATATCATAAAAATATTCATTTATGTTTATTATATGTTTACAATGTCAAATACATGTTGTGCAGGTATAAGTTTATTAAGGACTACAAGGGAAAATTTAACTAGAAGTTGAAAATTGAAAAGTATGGCTTGGAAATGATTAATATATTTGTATTAATCTTCGGTCACAAGTATAACTAGATAAAAGTAAAATCGACGTGATTAAAAAAATATTACATGTACTTTTAAATTCAATTCAACATAACCTTAAACCTAATTTCAACTGAAAAAATATATACACACATACATTTATTATAAGACATTTGAAATAAAATAATAACACAGTAGGTACATCTCATTTCCATTTAACAGTAGTTTACAATGAACAACATGAACTGCTCAAGATAAGAATGTTTCGTGAAATCATAGACTTCTCCAGTATATCTTACTGTTACTTGAGTAACATCTGTTACAGCGAAACCACACTAAGCATATTGTGTACAATTAACATTAAAATACATAAAACGTATATCGGTTGACAGTTGACAGTTGACATAAATAGCAGATTAGTTTTGCTTTAGATTTCATAATGGTTCGTGTCCTCCAATCCTTTTTTGTTGCAAAAATAGTAGTCAATTGAGTGTTATTTCCATGACTTAATTCTTGATTTATATTTTTAGCAAAAGATATATGAAATCTAATCGGTATTTTCTACGCTAGTATATATTTATGTAGTTTAGGTACACCTAACATTTAACACTTCTTTTATGATTAAACAGGAATTATATTACGCATTAAACTATGTACAATCTGTACTATTCATATTAAGAATACTTTAATAAAGTAATGCACTAACTGTCCACGGTTACTCCGCCAAAAGTAAATGTAGTTAATATTAAACAAGTTTTGTTACAAATATTTACTACACATCTTTTGCGGAATAATAGCAGACAGTTAGTATCTGATTTTATTTCGTGTTCAATTTAAATAAAACAGATTGTATAAGGCATCGTATATATTAAATCTAGAAATAAATAGCTTCATAAATACATAATAGGGCGACAAAGTAACTTAGTTTCTGAAATAAATTATAATATGGCCAAAAGAAAGTAAATATATAACTGCACCATTTACCAATTCTGACACTCTGCTTTTTGCGCGAGAACTACACATACCTGTCGTCATGACAGCCCTTCTCCCCTCCCAAAACGATAGAGTTAACAAAATTAAACAGGGTATTATTACCCAAACATACAAATAATTTATTATTTTCGAGATGCCTTCTTCAAACATTGATGTAGGTATATTTAAAGAAAATAGTTAGTCAGCTACCAATGAATAAAAGCTTTGTGAACCAGAAATAAATGAATGGCTTTGCCGCCCTACTCAGGGATGATACACTGATTTGGGTACATTTCGTACATTAAATACACATATTTCTGAAAACGAAACAGTCATTTTACACATATTCCCATAAATACAAACAATAATGACTAAATCAATTGTAGAGCTAGTGTTTTTTTAAAGTTGTACGTAGTAAGGACGACACCAATGTAGGAACACATTATGCTTAGTTGTGGGATGGAAAAAAAATCGTTGTTTTAAGAGGTAGTGACTTTGCGTCAGTAAACAAAATTTTGGGGCAAGATGAGTTGAAACTTTATAAGAATGAAGAATTATCTACGTATATTAAATATATAATTAGAGTAATAGCAACTGTAGACATTACAATTATTTCAAACATCATTTAAAATCATTCATATTTAAACAGTTATATAGCTTATGAGTACTGTTTTTATTTTGTAAATTGAACTTAAAATGCAACATAAAGATTACTGAAAGTAAATTGAACTTTCTCCTGATATGTTAATGAATATTCTTCAAATTTTAATTCATAAACAATATTTAGGCAAAACTGCTTAAAATTCATATCACAACAAATAAATTATATATATATATTTCTCTATAATTTTAATAAAAATATATTTTATTCGAAGAACTAAAATAATTGTAATAGATTGTGTTTTATAGTCATAATTGGGGCTAATATTTGTCATATACCTATTATAAATATATTTTGTAAATAATGTCAACCTAAAATACTTTCTCTTATATGCCATTTTAAATCATTTTCAAAACGATGTCCATATTTAACAGCGAGTATTTCAATTAATATTAATATTTTTAACAATTTAAACGTGAAACAAATATTTTTCTTTTATATATAATTATAGTACATTATTTAAATATTTGCCAATCACTCTATTCATTTATATGCGTATTTAATAGTTAAGCAGACTTTTATAAATATACAACAAATAATATTTACTTATATCTAATTTTAATGGCAAACGAGAATTTTTGAAATATAAACATACAAATGAAATAAACAATCAATTAAAAAACCATTACCATGTACTTTTGACCCTACAGTGTTGTTGTATTCCTCAAAATGACACTACAATCGATTTGATCTGGTGATTATATTAGCGAATTGGCGTGCGTTTTTGTGCACTATTGGTGGTGTTCTCTTTCATTATTTTGATTAATTGAGTTTTGAGTCATTATAATTTCTAAGGGACAACTTTGTCATTTAATGATGCAATAATGAATGGAATAATATCAAAATATAGTATTAACGTAATATATTTACTAGGTAAAATTAATTTTGGAGCAGACATAGCCAACACAAAAAATATCGGCGCAGATAGACAATCAAATATTTACGACCTTTAAGAATTATTTTTGATCTATTGAGTTTTCCAAATATTTCAAATAAGAGTTTCAGATAATATGAAGAATTTTTCTGTAAAATAATTTTAGAATTTTAAAAGTTAAAATAGTTTTCTTAGTAAACCCTAATGCAGAGCTTTTCCGAATTTACAAATAATTGGAAAATGAGGAATATGTTTAATTTTGACAGTATTTGTTAACCTATATTGTTTAATTTATAAAAGACGACGTTGAAACAAATTAGAAATAAAGTCATAAATATTTTATATGTAGTTGAAAGTTTTGTTTCAGTGAAATAATTTTTAAAAGTTTAATTCAGAAGAAAGTATAGTTGGCCAAGTCTGCCTAATCTAAAGTTCTAATTAATATTATAGGTAGCACTATGAGTAGAGTAAAATGTTTTTCATCTAAAAAATGTAACCTTACAAAATTTGTTTTATATAATATACATATAGGACATATATACGCTGTCGGCCAGAAAAAACGTCCAGTCACTAACACACACCATTACCAGAACTTAGTGCTGCCTGACACTAATTTTGATCGGTGTTGTAAACACTGATGAATGATTAGTGGAGATTCTATTTACATACGCAATGATTTTTCACGAAAGTGGAGATTTTTTGAGGTCTACAGTGTATATATAATATGGTATATATTAAGTAATACTTATTTCTTTAGTAATGATAGTTATTATTATTGTAAGCGTCATTATTGTGCCCTAGTTTATTCACTATCTTTTGTTAATTTTTAAATCTTTCTATTCGATGGTATATTATCAATAATATAAGATTTATATAACAAATAATCCTCTAAATCTTTCAAATTATTTGAAATTGTAACATAAGAAAAATTAATCAGGAAATCTTAACCTATAACAATAATTCTTTACTCTTTTAGAATATCAAAATTTATATACTGGATAAAATATTCGCTGTAATTATCACCTAAAATATAGTAATATCACGTATTTATATAATTTAGTTACGAAATCATTTGGCGTAAGGGTGAAATGCCAATGATAATATATTTTAACTAAATTCTACAATAAAATCTAATACGAGTGACCAGTAAATAACTTGCAATATATTCCTTTCTTATCAAACCATATCTGAACACTCGAAAGGACAATTATAAATTCTTCTTTGATTAGCAACGTACAACGGATACTCACACGGATATCAAACATTTAATCCAATAAATACATTGAACAATTATTGAAACATATGACACAATAATATGACTGTATACTTATTTGAATGAATTAGTCAATTCTTCATTCGAAATATTTTTTCAGCCACAAACATTTGGAACGTTCAACAGTTAAAACATAGAAGATTAGTTAGTTACGGCAGCTAATATGAAATACGACTAACTCGCAGTCAATTATTTTTCAGAAACATCTTTAACTGACGAAAAATCTTAATATATATATATTTTTTTTTGTGTAAACATTTATACTATTTACAATGAAATATTTCTTTTCAAGTTTATATAGGAATAGGTAGGTGTAGAATTGAAATGTAGAAAAGAGCGATTCAATGCTATTTTTTTGATGTTGCTGTAAATTTTTACCTATTCACTTTACAGCAAAAGTGTAAATAAAAAAGTTGTTCAGCATTTAAAAATAAATATTAATCGAATTAATATCAATATTTAGTTGAAAAATTGTAACATGGCCATGGAAAATTAGACGAAAAATATTTGATATTTCAGAAATCAGATTTAGATTTATTTATTACAATATTGTATTATTTTTTATGGAAATTTCGTAGATGATTGTAATAATATTAGTGAATTTTAGAGTTCATATTTTTCCATTTGTTTTTGTTAAATGAATAAATAAATTTTAACCTGATTTTAAAATGTCAAATAATTTTAATTTTTGTCTAATTTTCTATGGCTGTTACAATTTTTCTAATAAATATTGATTTTAATTTGATTGATATATCGTGAAATAATAACAATTTTTGAATTCTGCACAACTTTTGTATTTACACCTTTGCTGTTAAGTGAATATGGAAAAATTTACAGCAACATAAAAAAAAATAGCATTGAAATTCGTATATTCCACATTTAAATTCTACATCCGGTAATATATTGTATAGTACAAATAAAACAATAATTTAGGTAATACTCAGAGTATTTGTTAATATTTGAAAGTTTCTGAACTAAAGAGCGTCAAAGTCTATAAATAATTAATTTGAGCAGTGTTCAAATAGGGTCGAATTTCCGTACGGAAGCAGATATTTACTGGTCATCAAGTAACGAAAGAGTCGCAAAAAAGCCGATAAATTTGGCGTCTAAATAAAAGTCATTCGAACCGTTGCTGTTACAAGATGATTCTGCGATTCTGCGATTCTGCGATTCTGCACTCAATTACATAACTCTAGTCAAGACGAACGTGCCCCTCAAACATCATGCCTCGTCGGTGACCGTCCGCGCCTCGGGCTTGAGTAAGTCCATGGCGTGGAGGTCGACCACGGTGGTGTTGTCGTCGTCGATGAGCCGCAGGTCTTGCGTGGACGTCACGGGGCTGATGGGCGTGATGACGATCTCCGTGGTGGCGGCCGTGCACAACATGGCCGTGTCCTCGGTCGCCAGCTCGTCGTCGTCATCGTCAGGGCAGTAGTGGTCGTGATCGTCGTGCACCCAGGATATTTCGCATTCTTGGTCCTCGAGTTCCACATCTACTGTTTATACTTCACATATTAGTCAGGTTACAGTACATGCTCCGTTTACTGTTTGGAAAATTTGGAAATTGGGAAAATATCACACAATCGGAGACCATTTCAGGAATACGTATGAAGATGTCATTTGCAGTTTTCGATATACCGGGTGGTGACTTTTTATGTTACAAAGTGTAAATACAAAAAATGTTTTTGTGCAACCAGACCCGAAATATGCATTTCACAACTGCAAAACAGACCGCGAACTTGAAATGATTGTTTTTTTTTACCTTATTTTAACGACAATTTTTCTCTTGGTACGCTAAAAAATTATTGCCTTGGTACACAAATAACTATTAGAATAAAAATCTGCATTTAATACGCCTAAATTATGTTAATAAAATCGATCGCCTTCACGAAATAGAAGCAAAAAAACAATTATTCATAACTTGAGTCAAATTACAGATTGCCATGAGAAATAACACTTGAACGCAATGTATTTTTTCTATATTGCTATATTCTTCAATATTTAATACCAAATATCAATAAACAATCAGCAACAGATAGAACACTTTGGAAATATTAAAAATATTTTGACAGATCTGTCAAGAAAATGTTCAAATTATTTATTTCATTGACAATCTGTGACTCAAATTGTGAATTTTCTTTTGCTTCTATTTCTTACAAAAGACCAAATTAATTAACATAATTTAGGTTTACTAGTTGCAGTTTTATATTCAAAACATTTTTGGAATTTGCACTTTAAAAATCCATAGGGAACAAACTTTCAGTAGTCGATACAATACGAAAATAGCCCTGTATTTCTTAAATAACATAAGATAATTCACCACTCGTGAATGTTGACTCTCCTAAATATATTTTTGACATCCTTCTTCGTTAATAAGATAAATTTAAAAGGTTAAAAGCCAAGGTGGCACGTGTAGGACAGCTCAAATTTTTGGGATTTTGAAAATATATTATTGCTGTGAAAGTCTCCTCAAGTGTATATTCTTCCAGATCAATTTCTAAATTTTCTTGGATTACATATTATTCACTCCATTCAATACTTTAACAAATTCGCCATTAAAATAACTAACACAATTTCAATATTTCATAATGAGAACCTATCTATTAAGTAGCCAAAGGAATTCACTATAATATAAACGGATATACCCTCGGATATATCTCTTGCTACTGAAAAAAGTTAAGGGTATCGAATTCAAGTGACAAAAATAATTTTAATACTGGTGTAAAATTTGTATTTAGCAACGAATTTATTATAGAAAATGAAAATGGGGTGAATAACACATGGACATTCTGCATAATAAAAGTGTTATTTGAGAATTTTAATTTTCATTAGATTCACTGTTTTAAACAGTTAAAAAAATTGATTGTTACGTTATGAAAATCGATAATCACTCAAAAACTGTAAAACTATGCAATCATATTTTTTGAAAGAAATATGTCAAAACCACTCACAAATCAAATAACATTGAGTGTAAACGTCGATTAAGGATAACTTAGCTTGTATTTTGATCCTTGACTAACATTTTTTGTCGTTACTTAAAATGTTTTTGTGCTTTATTAAATTTCATTGTCGTTAACAATTTTTCCATGCTGACTAATAGCGTCCAAAACTGAAAATGTGTCAAATTAAATGTATACGAGTAGAATAATTCTTTGTATTTTGAAGTTAGTGTTAGTCAAAAAATAATTAGTCATCCTTAACTGCATTTTATAGCAGTTGTCATCGCTGTCGTTAATGGAGCCCTTCACTTTTTTTTAATTTTGTTTTTGAAAATGTATCTAAATTGAAGACTATCTACAGTTTAAAAAAGTCTTAAGGGTTATTTTTAAGCAGCAATGATTTTTTTTAAATGTTGTGACGTCAGAGTAGTTGTGTGTTGTGGATCTCAGGCAGTAGCACTGAAATGTTTTATTTTATTATTTAGAAAATTATTTAAATTGAATTAAAATAATTTTTCGTGGTAAATAATTTCAATATACATGAATACCATTTATTCCAGCTTCCAGGAAAAAAAAAACATAAATAAATTCTAAGATTATTTTAGACAAATGTTTGGTTACTACAGACTTTTGCTACCCTATTTCATTCAACATATATTTCGTTGTGTCGACCTAAACACCTGGTTTCATTAGCTCGCGAATTTTAAAACAAGTTTGATTAGTGTTATTTGGTTATGAATTCAAAATAAAAATCTTAAAATTAGATGCCACATATTTGACTCCTCAACAATCTGACATCTCAATAATAAGAGAAGTACAAAGAATTTAGAATAGAATAGATCTGTGAGTGAAAATCTTTAAAACTCAAATATTTTAAAAATGAATAATATTTTTAAAATTTCTATTATATCTAGTACGATGTTTTTGGGTGTAGTTATAATATAAATGACTTATTTGCCATTGTGTAACTTTAGTGAAGGACCCCACTGTGTAGATATCTAGAATCAGGCTTCATTTTAAATAAAATATGTAAAATATGCTTGATATGCCTGAAAAACTAATGAAACAAACACACAAAAGATTATATTGATGCACTGAAAATCACTTGGATGCAAAATATCAATTTTAGCGCTTAGTAATTAACTAATTTTTGACGTCCAAAAACGGTTTTAGATTTTTTAGCATTAATTTAAATCTACCTTCTTAAGATGTACCAATAAAGACACATAAAGTATGATATATATCATTCTTTTTTGTAATTTAGATGCAGTTCACAACATTCATTTCTAAATTGTATCAAGCATATTGCATTAACTCAGTGATACATACCATGCATATCAATTTAGATTCATTTTTAGAAAAGCACTGTCTAACACGATTATTTTATTAACAATGATTTTTATTAAATAGTAACATTTAGTAAAATCTACTTTTTCTATACAGATATAAAAATTGATGTGCATAAAGATTCATATGTTATACAAAACAAGAAACATTTATATTAAAAATATTAATTAGACGATATTAAACACACGCGTTAGTATTTCTTAGGTTAGATTGTTAGACTTGTGGACTAAACCTAAATGAAATGAAGGAGGTAAATTGATTTTTAGTATAAAATAATGTACGCTAAACTTGGACTAAATTTCTCAACCATTTCTCAAACGAAATATGTCGAGAAATTACGAAAAAATTCTCTTTGTATTAATTTGTAATTGAACATACAAATTAAATAATAAAAAACGAGATGTGTACATATTATGGGTCTAAAATCAATAATTATTTGAATATGATGAACGTAGGTGATAAACTAGCATATTCCAGAAGACTGAATTATGAAAAATATACGATTTTCTATTCAGGATTAAGTCAAAATTGGAATGTCTTGCTCGCCATTCTTGAATTATTTATTTAAATTTGAATTTCATTGGTTGTTAGTTGTCAATTGATACGAAAAAGAAATTTTGCGTACAGAAATGGCGGCTATATATTTCGCTAATGTATTATCATCGCCCTATGATTTCAACACAATTTAAAATAAAGGAGATATATAATATGATTAAGAAAGTCGAGCCACATTACACTCAGAGAAAAAAAAAGTAAAATTAAATAAAATCATTTATTAGAAAAAAATTTATTTCAATGAAAACTTATTTTGTAGCAACAAAATATTTATTTAAAGAAAGTGAAAACGTTTTATTTAAAACAAACAAATTTATTTACTTAATTCACTATTTATTCGATTTCAAAAAATTATTTAATGAAATATAAAATTTTGCAATTTTAATAAAGAAAATATTTAATTTGAATGTTGACAATAATCGATTATCGATATTTCCGATATTTATCTATTAGAAACTAATAAAAATATATTAAATTTAAATAAATAAAATTAAATATTTTCTTTTATTTAAAACTAATATTTTTTATTAGGTTCATATTTGAATGATACAAGAGGAAGAAGAAAGTTGTATCTTGGACATTTTGACTCATTCCTATTCTGAAAGTCGCATGTTTTTTATAGGAAAATATCCGTTCCTGAATTTAAAAACGACAGAACACAGAAATAATCAGAAAATTTTGCTTACCTTTCGGATAATTTTTCACATTTATGTAAAGAATTATAAGAAGTAGGAAACTATAAAACGTTTTCAAAATAAATAGTCCGCGCTAAGAAAATAATAATAACACAATTCAAAACAACCTAAAAATACATTTCATCAAACACTGGAACGGTCGTTTGACAGATTTTGTTCGTTGATTATCAGATATAGATCAGAACCTAAATTTTAAATAATGATGTGTTCATGAAAATGTCATAAGTTTTGTTTAAATAATTCGAACTTCATTCCATATTCTGCTCAGAGAGTCACTTAATTTTCGTGATTTTTGCCAAAAAAGGAATTTGTACACATTTTATTTTGCACATTGTTACCTTTGTTTTGAATTTAATTAAAAAAAATAAATAAAAACTAAATCTATTTTTATGACAACGGATATCGGAAACATAATGGCTGGTACCACGAGAGAAATGTTTTAACGATGTGTAATTAGTTTATAAAAAAATACTTGGAATACAAGTTACAGAGAAATTTATAAAAACTAAGTGACTCTGAGAAATTGTACGTGTTTTATTAATAGAATAGTTGCTTCTCGACTGGAAGTTACATAAAACGCAATTTTTGGAGAAGCAGTCATTTTAATAAAATCCAATAATTCTACAAAGTTTCGACTGCAATTCAGTCTTCAAGTTGATAATTGATTGTTAAAAAATAAAGAATATCACCTTGATGAAGAATGAATTGCAGTCGAAACGTTGGTGAAATCAACTGCTTCTCCAAAAATTGTGTTTTATTAAGTTTTTAAATTTCACACTTAATTCTTCACAATCATAAGGTTAGTGATCGTGTGTAGGTGTTTCATGAGAGATCACTCAATTTTGTGTTGTAGGGAACCTCGATAAAGGGTAACGAGTGATCAAACAAATTCTGTGTCAGTTGCTAGTGCAGAAGTTCAAAACTTTTTAATTATATACTTGGTTACTAAAGACAAGTGAAGTTATCGTTTTTGATTTCCATTCTGCTCTAGTAAATCGATCCTAAGTTTCAATCTTTATTAGTTCGGAACGCAATTTAGTCGAGCATTCATATATTGTCTCAGAACTAATTGTTCTCAAAGTTTAGTTTTGCTTCTTTTCAAATAGAGCCCATAATTTTTACATGACATGAATTTAATTTAAAAGTTTAGAAATTTTAATAATAACTCATTTTAGAGAATAAATTGTTCACGTGCATACACGAGATAAATTAGAATGAATATTTATTACAAATATTTCGAAATGGTTTTCATATTGTTATTCAAGTCAAAGAGAGTATTTAATATTACATATTTTCATTAAATTAATTTGTTTTGTTACAAAATTTCCCGTATTTCTAATTTCTCTGTTTATTTTACATTTCATTTTAAAACAATATTTTGAAATATTAAATTAAACTGGTTCGTGAATACAATAAAACGAAACAATAAATTGAAAATAATACATATATTAACTTTACATAAAATACACATTTTAGTGCAATCGTTCAATTACTTTTTATATATAATTTTAAATTTGATTATTTGTAAAGTTGTATCGTAAAATTTAAACATCATATATATATATATATTATATATATATATATATATATATATATATATATATATATATATATATAAAACATAAACAGCATCGCCATCTATCAATCTATATAATTTCTTGTCCAAAACAACATTTTGGTAACAATGGAATGCAAATTGCACTATGCGCACTAACTATTACCTTTGACACAGAAGAGGTTTGATCTGTCAAGTGTACAGTAACACAGTAAATTATAATCAACAAGTAGTAATATAATCGATATGCATGCACATTCCACAGGAGATAATAAATTGAAAGAAACCACTGAACACTGATGTTAGAGATGGGCTCACTGTTTAGCGAAAATAACACGTTCCATTCGTTAATAATCTGTTATTTTTGTAACTAGATCGTTTTTGATTATGCGGTATTATTGGAAGCTAATAATACACATTCACGTTTTGGAAGTATTGTTAAAATGGTTACAGACATTCAAAGTATTAATACATCGATTGGGAAACTACATTACATTGTCACCACATTCTGTTTAGGAATAATAATAATAAAACAATATGGATATGGGTGTGAATCCCAAAAGTGTTGACGAAGGTAAAAACCACTGCGGTAAAGTTGCAATGGCACTGGTTATTTAAAAGTTAGCAATAGTGGCGGCTCGTATGAAGGAAAGTAGTTGAATAGCTATAAGAAATATTATAAATAGAACAGATGCAAATAATATTAATTATTATTGTTCGTATCTAATTAAATTTATAAGACATACCTTAAATAAAATAACTACATCAACAGATGAACAGCTATATCCAGAATTATTTAATGAACGGTCTATAACGCAAAGTAATAAAAGGTGCAGTGCTCACTCAATCTCTTCACCTACCACTTGTATGCGTGGTAGAAGAGCATGGGTTGTCATGAAACGCTGTAGGATGCGTGTTCAGTTGGTTTTATATGTATAAGAAAATAGTGCGGTGGTGATCACCACACTATTTTTTATTTGAAATATTGAAACGCCCTTCATTAAAAAAAAAATTCGATTTCGAAATGTTTTGAATTATAACATTTGAAAATAAACTAAAAGTTAATGATCGACATCACCTAAAATCTAATTCAGTTTTATATTAATCAGAAAAGTCTGTCTAAAGGTTTTATATAAGAGTGAATCTTTCCGCTCAACTACGAATGGATAATAAGTCAAAGCCTAAATGAGAGAATTTGTTCCAGCTGTCGTTTTCGACAAGATATTTTTCATCGGCTCAACGAATAATTTATTCGTGGATGAAAGATCGGTCCTACCAGAATGAATAACAAGTTACAAAGATGGAACAGTGTTATTTAGGTTCTGACGTTAAATACGCCCATCCCTAACTGATGTGAGAACAGCAATAGATCAAACAACACATACACATTTAGTAACATCCTATATATGAAATCGATAAATCTGTGAAAACTCACTGGAAATTAATATGTGTTTGGGTTTATGATATCCCGCTATCTACTCGTCGTTATAAGGATGTAGATGATGAATAACCATCATACGAAGCTGAAAACACAGGCAGTCCTTATACTTTATCACCTATACGAACGTATACGTGTATCGTATAACGATTTATAGGTTAGGTATACAATGTTCGTGTACCGTAACTTTCGATAGATTGCAGGTATTCAAACTTGATATGCAGATGCGAGCTTTCAACAGAGTGCAAATGGGTTTCACTTTTCCCAGGATTATCAATCACTATTAACATAAATACCACAACGGATTGTTTCAGTTAACCGCCTTTCAAACAAAATGTTTTTATAATATTTTAAGTCTAATGTTTAAATGTAAGAAGGCTGCAGAAATCCAAATACAATAATTATTTGTTCTTCAGCTTTATTTCGAACAGTTTAACAGTTTACCCTTTTCTGTTTTACATTCCCCTTTACTATTTGATTATGTTAGTCTTCAAATTTAAAGTGATTCATTTGGAATTACTAAACTTTGTAACATTTACCTCAAACCAATTGGCTTATTAACAAACATGTAACCACGTTTATAATTCTTTTATACTGAAGATTGGAAGATTATCTTCCGAAACCTCCAGTAATTAAAATAAACCCATGCAACACAACAAATAGTTATTCTATTTGGATTTCTAAAGCCTTACTACATTTAAACTCTGGATCCTACAAAATTATCGAAAGCAATAGGGGTTATAGCCCAGGGCGGCAATTTTTTTTAGAATTTCGAAAGGCTTAAATTACAAAAATAATTAAAATGTTAACCAATTTAAAAATAAAATACATTTAGGAATGACGTTCTTTTATGCCTATGGTGCACTGGTCGATGAACATCAATGAACTCTTCAATAAAATAATAGCCTTTCAAAATTTTTAATTACATCAATGACGAATACAGGAAATTTCTTTATGTCAAAAAAAGTTAACGTGAAGTGAGACATAAAAGATACGTCTGAAAGGAGACACGTTTATTTCATCGATGCTTTTCGATGGAAATTGATGTTGTTTCATCGAAGAGCTCATTGATGTTCTTTGACCAGTGTGCATAGGCATTATAATTTGTTTCTAAAAATTTGACTTTGGTCACAGACCCCATTAAACAAACTATCATCCGAATGATTTATATCCCACGACAGCAATTAGTGGTAAAGTGAGAGACCGGTAGATGGAAGACCGTTACAAAGTCTTACATGAAGATCAGATTATCGCGGTTACACTTTGCCATTCCATATACCGGTTTGAACATTAGGTACGAGTAAAAGTAAAACGACCGTTTGCACTCTTCTGACCCAAAACGAATTCTCACCGTGTTCATCCTCACCTGAGCTCTCCGTGGTGGTCCTGGGGCTGCCCGGCTCGCCGTCGCGGTCGTCGTGTCGATGGTGTTGGTGCGCGTGCACCACGTGGCGGGAAGCGTGCGCGATGGGCTCGGGTGGCATGGCGATGTCCACGGACGTGGAGGCCACGGGCGCCACCTCCACCGTCGTGGTCGGAGGCGGGTCCAGCGCTGGCACCACGATCACCACCTCGCCGTCGTACGGGGAGCTGTCGGCCGGGCAAATGCAATGTGATGGGATTGAACTAAAAGGGGAGCTAGTTTAGTGGTGTGAGGCTACTTGCGGTTGTGCTGGTAAATTCGGTGGGCCCCACGCGCTCTTGGTGCAAACCGGAACATACACACACATGGTTTTAACATTACGAGTCAAAAAATAATGACAAACCCTGGACAGTCACACTTGTTTCACAGTTACACAAATGTCACACTGAGGTCTGGGAAACCCCAAGAAAATAAAAACTACTTTTCCATAACCGGATGTAATTTTTCTAGGGATTTTTACCTACGGAATATTTGTTTAGGTTTATAGAAAGACATTAAACAATTTAATTTTTCTGAACCATACATTTTGCCACAACTTAACTTTTTCTTTTGGACTATTGAGAACAAACACAATGATTTTACATTAAATATTTGTTTTGGATTATAGAAACTGAATTTATAATGAGGTAGCATCAAAGTTATGTGATTGATGCGCACGTGGAAAATTAGATGAAAATCGTGGGGATTTCTTAGACACCAGTGTAACATTTCAGGGTTAATTTGTATGTACATTTTCATAGCAATTTTATTAACCCATTAATGCCCAGCGTATGATAGATCATACGTTAAAGATGTCTGACTTTAAAGCTATGGCATAACATTCAGAAATACGAAATCAATATTTAAGGGAAAATTGTTCTGTGCATTAATGGGTTAAAAGTAAAAAATTTAACGTAATTTGGGTTTCTGGGCAAGTCCATCTCTGGTAGATTGCATGTTATCAAAGTAAAATTCATAATTGATTCGAGCATGAATTACAACACAATATCATAATCACAATTAATAATAAAATTAATTAACATAATTAGTTTAGGCCATAAACGAACACTTCATAGCACATGACGTCAAAATTAAAGCGATCCCTGATCGAAAGCGTACAACAAAGCAACTAATTGTTTACGCAAACCATTTTGGTGAACGGTTACATTATTATTAGTTCATTTCAAACAGTTTGCAACCATTCAATTCTCACATTTGTTATATGTACAGAATGTGCCAATTTCCCATTTTTTTATTAGGATATTTGACTCGTCACAAAAAGCGAGATCGAAAAAAATCTACTGTGGGGTGTACATGAATTTCTTATACATATTAATATACATTTGAATGCTTAATAGAATTAATGTTTCAGTTATTTAATTGTTTTTATATTAACTATGATTATTGAAGTATATTATTAAATATATAATTTAGATTTCCTCAAAATTCAGATTTATACAGGGTGTAACATAAATAAGTACATTAAATTTAACTAGTGATAGAACAACAATATTTATTAATAACTTTTTCAAAGTCCCATTTTTTTTGTATTTTTACCACCCAATAAATTGACGAGTCGTTCAGATATTTTCACAATTTGATCCAGTAATGAAACAATTGATATAGACAAATGTCACTTGCCAACTTTTTCTAGTAAATTCTAATATCAAATAAACCAATTATTACAGAAGTATGTATTTATTCATGTTACACCTGTACCAGATTTTTCAATTGAATTTTATTTGTATAGAAAATAATGATACAAGTTTAAGATTTCTAAAATTTTAAATAACAATACACTTTACTGATAACGAGGCAATAAAATTTTAAGTACGTTGTCAGCGAATGTTCTAAAACAATTACTTCAGCATAAAATAAAAATGTAATTAAAGCTACTTGATATATAGACAAAGGAATATTTTAAAATTTACTACGCAATATATATATGCAAATATTGCCTAGTGCAGAGTTTTCGCATGCCCTACGAAATATTTCTTAGTTTTACGAGATTTTCAATATTTATTTCGTTTTATTTTGCACGATAAACTGTTGCAACTGAACTAGTATGTATATCGCTACGCCGCCATGCACTTTGTAATTTGATTTATAGGTTATGACAATGCTGTCATAAAGTTGGGAAGACGACAGAGTAATTTTGTTTGATTAATTCTTTCCTGTCGTAAAATGCGAAGCGATTCATCAAATCTGGAGATCCATTCAAATTCATAGCCACGTGCAACTATAAAACCATTGGTATACAATTTTAAGTAAATGTTGACAAGTTAGTATAATGTAAAGGATTACAAATCAAATGTGACCTTGGCACACCATAAAATGTGAAGAATACCCAGGTGATATTACTATGTGCATATATTCAAGTGCAAATCACGACTATTAAAACCTAAACTTTCAGAACTCATAGTACATTAAAAAAGAAACATTTGATTAATGTTCTGTAGAATATTTATTTAAATAAAATTCTTGAGGTAAATTTCGAAAGTTGTATTTATATTAAATAATAATAAAATAATTCTACAGAACTTTAACCCAAAGTGTTTTCAATTTAAAAATGATATTATGAATGTAATATTTGAATTTCCTGGAGGCAACAGGAGTATAATACGAGACGTACCTTAAGGTAACCCTCTTCTTGATGCGGTTCCCCAAGTCGGAGAAGCCCCTGTGCATGGGCCTACGCTGCACCGCCACCGTGGAGCGGCCGCTGGCACTGGCGAAGCCCTTGGTGATGGGACTGCTGGGCTCCGAGAACTGCTTGTCGATGAGGATGGGCTTGGGCTTAAGCACGGTGCCGCTGGTGCTGGCCACACTCACCGCGGGGTTCCCGGACGGTGGCGTGGCCGGGGCCCCCGTCACGGCTGGGGGCGTGTTCGCCTCGCTCACCAGGGGCAGAGAGAGGAAACGCTTGCGGTCCTCCATGTACAGTTCGATTAGTTGGTCGAGTTTCACTTCGATGTCGTCCACCTGCACGCCGACCACATTTACAATTTGAATACGTTCAACGATACTTTCTGAGACGAAACCGAGTATATAATCTATTCCATGAGACCTTTCATTAAAGGGACAAACATAGTTCTGTGATTGATTAAAAAATACAGTGGTATACGCTCGGAATTTTGAAGTAATTTGCATGCACAACTGCAATTCCACCACCAGTTCGAACACTGTTATTAAAAAAGGAAAGAATAAATTGCTCGGTTGTTTAGGTTTATTGCATAAAAATACACAAATTTAAAAAAATATATTAATTTAAGAATGAATTGTTATAATAAACACAATGTAGAAGCAACAAGATAAAATAAAAATACAGTGGGTAATGATATACCTACATATAACTCAAAACAGTAATATGTAGTACGACATTTTAACAGAGTATACTTGTTTGTAGCCGCACGGGATTTTACATAGTGTTTAGCACGTGAAACTAAGTGGATTTGTGTCCTTTTAATGAAAGGTCACGTGGAATAGAGTACAGTAATATATGAGGTCTGTGATCAGTTTTTGATTATTATATACCTGGAGTAGAATTAAATTGTGGATTAAGTGATTTCAATGCAATTGCAGTAAATTTTTAAATATTCACTATACAGCAATAGTGTAAATACAAAAGTTGTTCAGAATTAAAAAATGCACATAATAAGGCCAATATGATTACCCAAATGTAAGTATTTCACGATCTTTAATTAAAAAAAATCAATATTTCTCAGGAAAATTGTAATACGACCATGGACGATTAAACAAAAACGAAAAATATATGACATTTCAATCATTTCATAAAACACTTTTAGATTTATTTGTTTAACAAAAAGAAATGAACTTTAAAATTCGTTATTATATCATTGCAATCTTCTACGAAATTTCTATAGAAAATAATACAATACTGTAGATGGAAAAAATGGATTGTTACAATAACAAAATTTGTCTTACGTGACAGCAATTTAGATATTTACAATACCAATATTTATGTTTATATTTATATCAGTAATGTGATATTATTTAGATTGTTGTAGCAGCAATCGAAAATAATATCATATTACTAATTTAAACATAAATATTGTTATTAATATCTAAATTGCAGTCACTATATGTAAGATAAATTTTTGCTATTGTAACAATCAGTTTTTTTCAGTGTAATAAATAAATCTAAATTTGTTTTCTAAAATGTTAAATATTCTTCGTTTTTTTTTTAATTTCCCATGGCCGTATTACTCAATAAATATTAATTTTAATTTTATTAATAAATAGTGAAATATTCACATTTGTGCTAAATAAATTGAAAGAAATTTAAATAATTGATACACAAAATGCACCGGAGGGGACAAAAAAGAATGTCAAAAAGTGCCATAAAAGGAAAAATCAAACTGGATCTAGAACTTTCTAGTGATACAGTTCATGTAAAAAATGAATAAAAATATGGTTAATATTTAGTAGGCACCACATTCAAAAACACAAAATTAACGAATTCATTTTCTATAATAATATCTAATTAAGTAAATTATAACACAAACATGGAACAAACACAAGAGACAATACAAAAACAGATTGACACACACCTGCCTTTCCACTTTGACAACTCTTGAAGCAAGGCTTATTTTAGAAGCATACACGTCTTTTGCTTTGGAACCCTGTTTACCAAGTATTTGATCTAACCTAAAAACATCATTTCCAATGAAACACAAAATCGTAAAACACGTAGTTATTACTGTATCATCGTGAACTACACTCAGCAAATCGTGAATTCGCCACGTTTTCCTTGATATTGTTGTTTATTAGAGCTGATAGAAATAAAACGGCTGTAAAAAATGAACGTCATATACCATAACCCTTTGAAGTATCAATGGGCTTCGAATGGCATGACGCCTTAGTTGTTTCTGATATAAACTGGAACTTTACTGCTTGACGAACAATCAGGAGGAACGACGGGGCGCAATAAAACAAAGCCATTTATAACCTATAAACGTAGTGTCTTATAGGTTATTGCCGACTTTTTATTAAATTGGAGAGCTTAGCACGTTTCGTCCACTTTATATTTTGACAAAATTCATTAACTGTAACTACTACTTAGACACAAGTATGTAATTCAAAATAAATGCGAGAGAGAGACAGCGACAAATTAATAATGAAATGTAGATCACGATGATACATAATAAATCGCCGCACTGAATGCAAAGTAAATGAAATATTTAAATAATACGTGTTTTATTATATATTAAATTTTCACAATTTAAAAATCAATCATAATTAAATTTCCAGCACTGATAGATATATATTGCATGAAGCGAAGTAATAAATATGAAAATCATTTATGACCACATTATTCTAATGCTTCAAGCTGAATACATAATTAATTTTTATCTAAATAATAGAATGAAATTCATTTCATAGTGGAATATTACACAATATTAATTTACTGTTAAACGAGAGGCTTAACTACATACTATGCATTACATATTCATTTCAAATAAACATGAGAAATGTTTTCGCCAAATGGCGGTGTAGTGAAGCCTCTGAATATATGATTTTGCTATGCAAAATAATGAGCAAAATAAATAACTGTGTTTCAGGCATATTTTTTCACGTGTTGTTATTCTACCCGGCATGCAAAGTGTAGTAAACACAAAAAGCAAACATTTAAAAGCATTGAAAAGAAAGTTGAGCAAGAGAATTAAAACAACGATCAAGAAAGAGAGTGTGTGTGGTTTCGTGTAGTTTGCAGCACCATAAATATTGTCATTCGCATTACAATGTAGCCTAGATATTGAATACTCGTAGTCAATGCCTGTATTAGATTGGGCAGTTCTTAACACAATTACCATACACATAATTCTAAGCTATTGCTTATCTCCTGGCCTGGCATATATTGTACAATTTAACAAAATAAAATCAACCCCAAAGCCTGAACACATAAACAAAGAAACAAATTAGAATTGAATCTTTCTTTTTACTGATAATAAAAAAAATCCTGTCACGCCAAATTTTTAATATAGCTTGCACTTTTCACAAGCAGACCCTAAGCCTACACAACTCACGCTTTTGAATCACAGTGCTCATTTTTAATGGAATTTATCTGAATATGAGCCTGCTTCCAGGTTCGACGTTAAACCAGTAAAGTGACCCATTGTTTTGGTACTGCTTTATTCGTAAATTGAATACGCCAAAATAATTTTTGGAACATTTCTGTGTCCTGTGTAACAAATCAGTTTCCTAAGGCACACTCACATGTATGTAATATAGATTATATTTGATTTAATTATATTAGTTTTTACAATTTACTTAATCTTTAATTTAGGAACTTTCAAAAAAAATGTACATTGTACTAATTATTGTTATTAAATTTTATAAATATAATAGGGTTAAATTTTAATTTAACCAAAATATTAAATGAACTTTAGAGAGTTTATTAATTATTGTCCTTATTTGTATAAAATAATATAAATGGATATAATGGTGGCAGCGCAATTTATACTGTGGAAATTTGTAATAAATTGAATTTGTCAATTTACTTAAAGTAAAAATGAGTATACATAATTAATATTTTTTAACATTATATTTTTGCAGTTACCAACATGTTACATGAAATTTGTCTCGGTATGTACAATTTAAACGCCACGTTTTATATATTTGTTAATGCACATTCTTGCCTTGGACGCAAATCTGATTATTGCTACTTAATTTACCTAAATTAATAAAATATAAACAGAATAAAAATATATATCACCAGCCGTTAGATAACAGCCTCTAAAGACGGTAGTGGTGAAGGACCACAGGGTAATTGTTTGTGGTGAAAATTATCGAAATTAAATTTGAAAAATAGGTCGACTATGAGACTCGAACCGAGGAGCTTATAATCCACAGTCCGATGTGTTACTACGGAGCTATTTACCCCATATTAATAAAGTACAAGTATAATATACGACACATAATAGACTTTACTAAGTATAATAACATTTTCTAGTCGCACAAAATGCTCTGTGTAGGATTTAGAAATAATGGATTAAGAACTGCACAATCTAAAACAAGCTGAGAAGACAGGACGTGTGTAGGTTGTCAACGTAAGCTAAACCTAACCTAACTCTTCACCAGCAGCACAGCAGCAGTGTGGTTGTTGTAAGTGACATTAGTCAGTGTTTCATGCCACTGTTAAATTAGGTACTTTGTAATATTTCTTAATAACCAGTTGAAGTGAATTTCACGAGCCATTAAACTAGCATTATGTGGTAGTATATTGTCATACGATCCCTTACATCTGCTGCCGCTTCTGATTATCTCGTACAGCAACACAACTGCAAGGAGTATAGTGTTGGTATCGTTCGCGTTAGGAGTTAGGCGCTACGCGCTATGCGCTAGGAGCCAAGTTTCATATTAAACTAAACAGTGAACAGTGGTGTCGTTATATAGTTACGCAACTTGAATACTCTCTTTGTTCGAAGGATATTACGAATTAGGCGAAGTTACTGCTGTATCTTATGTTTTATCAGCCTTCGTGTGGATGTTTATGGTAACTTGCGTCACTGAATTACTGCGAACTATACTCTATAATATATTTATTATTATTATGGCTGATTTATACTGAATTTCATTTACAAATTTACATTTTAAATTTGCAATTTACCTCCTGGTTCAAACCAAATTTATTTATTTTGTTATGAAGCTGGAAAACGGACTAACTACTATTGGCCTTATGCGGTCTAATGATGAGGATGATTGTGAATTTATGTTAATACAAACGATCATGCTCTTCAGTGGGATTCGAACCCACGACCTCTGGTATGCTAGGTTAGTGACATAGCCACTACCCCACCAAGATCGGCCATACTGAATTTATTAAATTTGAAATCTGCCAATCAGGTTGATTGGTTGAATTTACTTTAGATTTAGAATATATAATATGGTGATATATTAAATGCAAATTATAAATATTTAAATTTGTAAATCCAGCATTTACCAAAGAAGATATTTTTGTGTATTTTATATTTTTAAAATTCAATTTCAAAATCTAAATTTTATAAATAAATTCTAATATAAACCAGACATTACTTTAACCGGAGATGTGTTTCATTCTGTGAAAAGCATCGCCTGCAAAAGAATCATTTTCTTTTTTATGTAGTTCAAGTTCAAGTATTGAATGTAACTGATGAAAAGTGAAATGGCCTACCAAAATGTAATAAGTTTGTAGCTTTTTGTTTCTTGTTGAGGTAACGATTGAAGTTAGACTATTAATCAAGTAAATCAGTCATCTGTGTAATCCAAAACTATTAATAAACAGAATGTCGAACAAATTCTTTTGTGCAAATAACGAAAATATTCGTTATATGAAATTCGCCAATAGTGAAAAAAAAAAAATATGAAAAATGTAAGCGTCATCTAAGGACAAAACTCAATGTGATATGAAACGGTTTTACACTATACAAAATGCTCAATTTGTGACATAAAATATATGAAGTTTTGCTCGACATAGCGAGGTGGAAACTTCAGAAGGGCGCAAGATCCAAATAGGACTTCTCAACGTGTTGAGTAGATATACAATAGAACAAATTTCAACACGTGAGAGGAGTAAATGGATAGATATTGCACCGATTGTAATGCGTGTAACTTGACGTAAATTTTGTAAACATATAAAAATATAAAGACAATGAATTGTCAATGTTTCATAAAATACAGTCTCTGAAAAACAACAAAGTTTTTAAGTCACAGAGACTGGCAAATCTAATAAACCGGTAACTACGGACGCGTTTTGCTCTTATTGGAACTCATCAGCAGTGGCACCGATTGACTGGACCGGCGAGATCTAAGATCCCAACAGGTTGGTAAATGAAACTGAGAAGTAACCAAATTACTGAATTTGTTCTATATTTGTGTACAATTAGTGGAAATTTGTTATTGGTATTTGTATTGTTTCTTTCCTTTTTTGAATAAATCAATATGATTTACAGTTTGTTCCCGAACGAATGATTTCGATTGTGCACTATAAATATGGATGAGGCTCTAATGGTATGTCATGACAGGAATGATAGTTGGTTGACTATTTTACCCCATTTTACTCTATATATCCAGAATGTGCTACTATGTATTAGAAAAATGATTAGAATTTATGAGAAAACCATTGAATTGCAAATGCAGTTGAGAAGTAAAAGAATATATTAAATAAATTGTCTGCACAGGCCATGACAATATGTCAAAGTTATGAATTACATATTTATGTCGCAAATGAGCGATACTTGATAGTGTAAAATTGATTCGAGATCATTATTGAAATATATACAAATGAACAAATTAATGTAAAACAATGTAAAATCACAAAAATTTGAGCTAGAGTGGCGTTATACGCAGACTGGCAGATTCTTACCTGAACTGCAAGTTTTTCACTCTATTTAAGAGATCTGCATGTCCAGAAGAGTATTGCTCAATTACATCTTTAACGTCATAGGGTTTCAAGGCCTCTCTAAACTTCTTGCGTGCCACAAAATACTTGAGCTACACACACAGAGCGTCAGAATATGTGCATCGCGCGCAAGCAGCGTCAACCACCAACAATGCACACATACGACATACGATACGGAACATACGAGAGTTCGTACACACATACACATACCAACGTAGCGTGCATACTGGCATACTGATCTGCACAGAGTTACGAGTAATAGGTAAGTATAAGTACAAGTAGATGGTAGATGGTAGATGGACGTTGTATGGTTGTCATTTCATGTACGCATGCGCAGTCGCTGTCAAACCGTTGTGGCTGTGATGTCATACATCGTGTCAAAAACGTTGATTTGCGATTATCCACTATTGTAGTTGAATACCAATTACAACAAAACAAAGAACAAAATGTACCCGTAAATCACAGATAAAAATGGATGGAAGATAATATTTAAATGGAAATGAATTTTAAATAAATGCAAATACAGTTGAATATACGTGCACAGATTAAAATGAACAATTCGGATTATTTTTTGCTCATACACGTAGATAATCGAAAAGCAACAAATAGTAAATAATAATGTATACAATCCAAATATTATTAGCATAGAGACATGTTTGCTGCAAAAAAACATATTTGTGCAATTATTTTAGATGCCAATTAGCATAGAAACTAAACTAATATTTTGTTGTTGATACATTAGAAAATGATACGAGCCATAAAACTACTAATATCTTATCTACGCAGGGCCATTATTTAAAATTTAACAAGTTGTATCAACAGAATATAATTAAAAACCAACAGTATATCATTACTAACGTTTAAAATATCTCAGGAAATATTTTTGCGCGTGAAGTGCATTTATCGGCCGTCGAACGATGGTCCCAAATGGTAGTGGAGGAGAAATCCCCCCCCCCACCGCAGTTTAATATTAGGTTTTTAATTCCATTCTATTGGTATACATAAATGCAATTATGCTATTAAAAAGCTACATATTACATTTTTATGAGACAGATAAATTCAAGCTCTAATCAGTGCAGAATCTGAGTTGAAATCCATATATACCGGGTGTTGAATTGAAATTTGTAACAGGGAAAACAATGCTTTTTTTAAAATTTGGGGATTTTTGCTGCCCATTTGTTTACCAATGTTGACAATAAAATCTGCCCGACATGACAGCTGTAAAATACATAACCTACAAATGTAATGTTAGTTATCTCAATATAAATAAGAAATATAATAAATTTACAAGTGAATACGGTAAATATTATAAATATTTTAATTGTTTTCTAATATATCAGACAAATTATTTCGTGTGTTTATATTTATAGTGCAACTTTGACAATTATCAAAATAACTCCTTGAAGAACTTCATTTCTTTTTATGGACTGTTATTAGTTTTATACTTTTCGTACAAAAAATATTGTACAAACCTCTTGCATGAACTCGGTTCCCGGATTCGTTCTATGGAAGCCGCCAAACACTCATCCGGGAACCAAGCGTTCCCGCATTTGGTATGTAAGTAACTATTTCAACAAAGTTAATACTATGGCTATTGATAGGGTTTTTATGTGTTTTATTTCATTTTAAAATCCAAAACCTCTACTTAAACGTTACTACAGTTTTTACTAATATAATTAGGGAAGCATCAATCACCATACTAAAAAATATCATTGTATTCACTATGTGACATATCTGAATTCAACACCCGGTATACATTAAATGTGTCTCATTTAATATTCGAATCTCATAAATGGGGAGTTATGTTTTAAATTATGGCCCTGTTATATTAGCTATCAATGCTTTACGCTGTATTATACAAAGTTTATATTTAAAACGAAGCCAGAATGTACATAATAAAAACTCCCAATAAAGTGACGAAGGAATCGTAATAAAAATCAAGGATACTTCATAAAAAGAAAACAAATAAAAATTGATTTTCAATCACATAGAACCACGTCCTACTTCCGAAATATATAAATATACAACACTTTCTTCAATCAATTGATTACGTTTATGGTTCTAATTACATTTTATGTGTCACAATATCCCAAAATAGCTTCATTATCAATGTTTTTACATAAATTAATGGGATACAATGTGTTTTTGTAGCATCTTCTCACAACTAAGCTCATTAACGACATTTACCTTTTACGGTGGTAACACTGAAAAATGTATGTCAGCTATAAATACCGGTTCGCACGAGGTAAACATTCCCTTGATACTTGTTATGCAGGTAGTACCGCTTACCGCTTACGGTTACGGCAACGAAATCGGTAAATTACCGGAATATCGTCTAGATTTATAACAGAGTTTGGTCGGAAGTACTAAAATGTTACGAACTTCAGGTCGCTTCACAACACAACACTAAATAGATGGACATTATGTTTCTACACATACAGATTGTTTCAATACTTCAGGGAAAATAACTGTAGTCACTGCATGATACAGAAATTTTCAAAAATTTTCAAAATAAATTTGATTGATGGTTTGTTGCGAGAACGAATGATTCCGAGTGAACGAGGCGAAAGTGGTGTGCCAGGATAGGATTAATTATTGATACAGGGTTAATGGTATCCCACTGTGTGGGATATAGTCAAGTCAGGGCCTCCAAAGACATTGTCGAGGGAGTATCACAGAGGTGAAGTTAAAAACTGTCGACTGTGGGATTCGAACTGAAGATCTTATGATCCACACACATATACCTACATGATAATTTGTTTACAATGAAATTACTATCTTCAACGTTAAGGAGTTTTACTAGAAGATTAGAACTTTTTTAACAGGGACAGTAAAATAAATAAATATAAATAAAAATATCATCACGCCTTTTACCCATTATGGGTGTGGCACTCTGTATACGCAGATCTCAGTAAGTGATATATTTTTGCGTATGAAGTGCGGTTACCAGCCGTCAAATCATAGCCCCGAAGGATGTTAGTGGAGGGGGAACCACAGGGGTAAATTTAAATTTGTAACTGTCGGCAGTGGGATTCGAACTGAGGATCTCACGATCCACAGTCCGACACGTTACCACGGAGCTATTTACCCCAATAAGAAGTACAATTAATTTAGCGAATTTTAAAAATTAGTAAATAATGAAACAGCTTGTGTACGATGTTTGGAATCCTTGTTCTAAATTCTTTAAAAACAACTAGACAAATTCGAGATAAAAATTTATGGACCGGTAAAAATGACGATTTATAGAGACCATGAATGAACCTCAAGTTGAAGAACTAAAGCTTTAACTAAACATAAAAGTTTTAAGACTCAGTTTTGAAGTAAACGACCAAAAAATGACTGAAAATTGGGTTTGTAAAATGTTGTTGGAAAACGCAAGCAATAGTAAAATGAAATGAAAAAAGATGTCAAAAACATGAATTTTAGAGCTGGAAAATGTTGGTTAAGTTTCGTCATGGATTGTAGTGCTACCGTATAAGTAGAAGAGTTTGAAAACAGATATTTTTACTGTGATTTTAAACTACGCTGTGCTGTATGAGTTTTAAATACGTTGTAGGTATTTTAAAACTTTCGTTTAGAAACCCTTTTATAAAAAACATTGTAGTTAACATTCCAGTTTTAGTGTTATTGTGAAGCAGCCTAAGTTTTTTTGTAATCTTTGAGTTGATCCTTGAAGAGATCTCATTGTAAATTGTAAATAAATGAGCTTATAGTAAACTATCCTTGATACCTTTAACGTAAGGATAGCTCCATGTAATCATCCTACTCTGAAATTTCATCGTAGTTCTCGAGTGAGGAGAAAACTACTTTACTTAATCTTTGAGAGTATCGGCGTAAAACAATTCGCGAATACAGCGGCAGTAAAACGATGAGAAATACTTGTCTTGTTGCAATTACGGTTATCTTGTTCCTAACTACTGACGTAAAATATTTCAAATTTATCTTTGTGATGAAGATACATTACATAACTGTAATTAACACCATAAACTCTTTCTATTACAAGATGTTCCACTACTTCCAGAAAAAATTAATAGGTACTACATGAAACATACCAAAATTAAGTTTTCTAGTGCCAGAATATAAGCAGTAACATTAATATGTATACGACTTACAAAGCGTTTTATTTTGTTTCATTATCATTACAAATAGCGCCATTTAGTTTATTTCCTGAAGTATTGAAACATCCTGTATAGTTGCTGTTTTAGATTTAGTGTATCAAACAAGCAAATTCTGATACTATTTGTGATAGCGTATTTTTGATATTTATTTATTTACAGGTAGTTTCGCAAAAATATTAAATAACACTTACAACAAGGTGACTAATCTAAACCCAATGAATCAGTTACAATTTAAGGTTATTTAAGAAACAACCTGTATGTATATTTAGCTGTATTATTATGCTTCTTAGATGTGTACTGCAAAATTTACTAAAAATCCCGTGCGCACGCCTATGTCTATATATCAAGCATTTATTTGTTTATCAATACGTACAAAATATTATGTTGCTTTAGCAACGTGCACTTCTTTATAAAATGATACCACATTAAAAGTTTTTCGTCCATTTTGTTATACAGCAGTACAATTTAAACTAAAAAAAGATTTTGATTCATCTGTAGAAATACAGTACAATTTAATCTTGGCTTTCAAATTGATAAAACAAACCTAATAAAATTGACAGCTAATTTATATTTTTCAGTCATATAAGTCCTGTTATATGGTCTAAGAAATGGTCTCACAATAATAAATAATATTAGTCGTACGTAGTCCGATAGTTATTTCGGACGTTCAGAGCAGCAGAAATAGAAAAATAGTAAGAATAATTAGTAGCAGCAGCAGTGTTATAGTAGCAGCAGACGATGTTAAACACAGGAACGAAGTAGCCCAAACCCAATTTTACTAAATATGAGTATGTTGTAACATTGAAAAAACAGTATTTGAATGAGCGTTTGGGCTAGTCCGTTTCTGTTGACAAAATTAGTAAATATCTCACACCAAGTATAAGGAGGAACCATCAAAATTTGAATTATTGCAAGAATTACGAATATATGAAATAAAAACATCATAATGCCTTTTAGCCACTTAGGGTTGTAGGGTATAAATTTTAATTCAGACTTTAAAATGTTATTGTCCCATGATTATAACGCTTTCATTTTATTGTCTTTAAAATTTTCACAAATTATCATTAATTGTTTTCTTAAAATTTAACGGTAATCGAAAAAAATGTGTATACTGGGTAGATTATATATTTTAATTTATAGTGCGTTCAGAAATGAGCTGGAGTAATAAATCAAAATGTGATAGAATATTATTGGATTTTTGTGAGTAATGTGTCAAATAGATCCAGCAGAAAAATTATACCTGGAATAATACTTTTCTAACAATATAAATAATGCTATAAATGTTTAGATAATAACTTTTGAAGGGTGACATAAACGTATAAAGTAGTTATTGGAAGGCTTTGATTCCGGATTATATTCAGGTATTTATATATTGATTGGGTAAGGTGATTTTACATCATTACAAAAAAAAAAACTGATAATTGAAATGATCGATCTCAATAAAATTTTCGAGAAGACCTTAGCAAATAATTATTGGTGCACCACTGTAATCTCTGACGGATTGATTAATTACTTCAGTTCATTATGGAATGGACTATAGTCATTTGCAATACATGTGATATGAACAAAATCAGTTGTACTTCCTGTTCGTTACAAATAAATATAATAATTTATTAATCTGGAGCTGGCAACGGTCATAAAAAAGAGTGTCGATAACGCAAGTTAAGCAATACTGCCCGCGGTCAGTAGTTGGATGGGTAAACGATTTGCGTAAACCTATACCAGCGAACACTGCGTGCCGTTGTCACACCACCGAAAACAAGGAACCGGGGCGGCATCTAACTTCAGTAGTTAAGACCACTTTACAAAAAAAAAAAAACTGGGCCTTGGAAACGGTTCGCTACTACTCGCGGTTATAGGTAAATACGAAAGACAGTGGAGTAAACCCTCGCAATATCGGGAACAAACTGTATATTAGATGAATGAAATCGATGTATCCTCGTTGTACTTGGTGCGAAGGTAAACACATATGAGTAAGTAGATGTCACAACGATGCAGATACGTATGTGCTGACTGTCGACAAAAAGGCAATACCTCTTGGATCTCAGATAGCATTCCAAACTGCAATGTAGAACAGAATATAGGTACGAGTATGGGACAGACACAAATACGTTTACGATTACGATTACGATTACGAGTAGGAAACACAATGAAATCAGGCAACAGAGGTTAGTTTCATTTCATTGGCTTTGCCGCATTTGATGCGTTGCGGTTGCGGTTGCGATGCGATGCGATACGATACGATGCTGAGTTTAGTAAGTTAGGATAAATGTTAACAGCTGGTGCTGATCCGCATGCATGCGCGGATCAGTCGGCTTCACAGCTAAACCTAGACACAATACCTAGTTTGAACGTTTTTCACTCTGCCCAGGAGGTCTACATGACCGGCGGAATACTGCTCTATCACATCTTTGACGTCATACGGTTTCAAAGCTTCCTTAAACTTTCGTCTCGCTACAAAATACTTCATCTAAACCACAACGAAAAATCAAGTCAACATCTTGCTGTGACACATGTCAGTTTACTAAATGTGGCTATGCGAATGATTTGTGTCAAGGGATGTCATTCATTCATAACATACCAATACCAGTACCAGTACAGAAGCGATCGATGCACATTTTTCCTCATGAAAAATTCATCGCTTCACTGAGACTTCATTTTAACTTGATATCATCAAGTGTATTCATTTCCTGTTCTCCTACTGTTACCACACTTCATTTTACCAATTACCTCTGCTCTATTTTGTAATTACCTACTTTGCACCAAGATACTACCATTACATATACGAATTCCACAAAATCTTATTATTATCCCATCAAAATATTTGGAAACACATGGAGGTTGAACGATACAGACTGTTCGAAAAAGTACGGATAAGCTTCAGATAGAACGATTCTTTCGTTAATTCGTTGAAGAAAATTTTATTTCTTACAAAATGTTTAGGTTCAATTCCAAAAAATATTAATTTTGAATTTTTTCTACATTGAAAGAATTTTTTTTAAAATAATGTAAAATAAGTCGTAATTTTAAACAGAATGTTTTTATTTAAAACGATATCATTTTGAATTTAAAACTACTCCTATTCAAACTAATTCGTCCCTATAATGAGTCTCAATTGAATACTTGGGTATGTTCCTTCGAAACTAAATTAATTTTCATACAAGAATATTTATTAAATCTACAAAAGTTTTCAATGGAAACGAAATCGGATTGGCACTATTCAAATAAATTTTTCTCTTCATTTAAGTGGAATCTGTTTGTTCCAAGAAAACATTTTATCAGTGTAATGCATAAAATTTGTACGGCCCTTTTTAAAGCCACACGAAGCCATCAAAACTCTCTAACTGCAGATTGATATAAATAAAATACATATAAATTTAATTTGCATTAGGATATACAGGATATTTCTATACTTCTGTACGAAACTTTAATTGTATTGTATTGTATTTTAGATTTTTATACAATTATTATACTGTTAATTAATTTTTAAACCATAAGACTGCTACTAAGTTAAGCGAAAATATATGATTACTAAAAATCGTATATAATTTGTGCAATGTTAAAACGGCGGTATTCCATATTAAGATCCTATTCCATATTTGGTTACTTTCCTCTATTGTACTCAGAGAAGCTGAATCGAATAAGTGAATAAAAACTTTAGGAAAGTTGTATTCTTTACCTATTTGATAACCACGTATATATAATAATAAAATAGCAATGGTAGCATACTAAAATTGAATACTCTTGACTCTGTATAAACAATATTTTATAACTAAATGTGCTTTTATATTTTAGCATATTTTAAAAACGAATAATGAAAATATGCTATGAATCCAATAGCTAAAACCAGGTAAATACAAAATAGAGCAACAAGAAATGAATACAGGCTGCAGGTCACACACTGTAAGGTGGTTGACAATTGACAAATGACGAAGTATAAAAGCCTTACCTTGCGGATAGCTCTGATAGCTCCTTTATGCTGGTTTGTAAGCTGAATGTACCGTGGCTCTTCATCCTCATCTGCAAAATGCATACAGTAAAACTGCTAAGTAAATAAGCACTATCGCCTGAAAGAAACACATTTATTATTATTTACAGGTACAGTACATTCGAGGTTAATTAATGTTGCACATAGTTTAATTCATTGCGGTTTCTAATTTTAGGTTATGTGTAGCTAGAGATCTAATCTAGCAAACTAGGCTAGTTCAGGTATGAAGATGTGTCGCTAGTTCTATTAGTAACTAATTTAGAGAAATTCATATTTTTCTTTCAATTATTTTCACGGAAATGTATTGGGATTTTTAATTACTCAGAAATTGCGCTGGTAGTCCTCATGTTTTCAAAATGGCGTCAATTCAGGGTACAGTTTGACACACTTTCATAAACATTGCAAACAATATTGCTTTCAAATTTTAATATGTTTTTTCTTTACTATTGTTACAATAATGAATAAATAAAAAAAAAAAACTTGAGCTAACGGCAGAATGCGTTGATAAATAGATATTCTTTATTCTAGTGTATCCATTCAAACAAACTATGCATGTCATAAATAAAATATCGCTAGAATAATGTTTTTCGGCAAAATCTTATGCAGGCAGGTTTTGAAGTTAGTATTATAAATTTAAGGATAAGTATGATATGTGTAGATTACGAAACAATTTTTAAAAAAATTTGTATATTTAAGGGTAGTTTTCATGAAATGAACATTTTTTGTACTACTAAACCACTGGCAACGCATTTTCGTTAAAAATTCTATTTAATTTAGAATAATATCTTATACAACTAAATTTTTATGTATTTTTGATAACCACATTTTAATGAAATATTAATTAAAACAGTATAAAAAAATTCCTTAAGAAAAGATGAATTTTCTTTTTTTTAATTTTTAAAAATTATTTCTGTTTGTAATCTGCACATGTCATACTACTGACCCATACATTTATGACATTAACTTCAAAACCACCTGCATGTTTTATTAACATATATTTTGATAAAAAGCCTGTAAAATAGTAATTACAAACTAATTTAATACGCTTTTTTTATTTTTCAAAAACTGTAACATATTATGTACATACTGTACATTTAATAATTTATCAAAAAATAGTACTTTTCTATATTGAGGTTATTAAATTTTGCTTAACTCGCCATCGACAATGGTTTCTATAATGCATTAGCACTACTAATGCACAAAGTATTAGCACTAAAACCAGTTGTCAAACTTATCCTTACTGCAGTTCCCACTTTTTTTGGATTATGCGCATTCTATAGGTAATTTAAAAATCCCATTTCACTAAGAATATACGAATATACCTTTCGTTCGAGTCGTTTTGAAATATTTGGCAAAAACTTTCAAGTGAAAAATAACAATTTCCCATATCTATTCTGCAATTTCTCAATATCTCTTTAACACTTGTACCTACCTATAGCTACTGTTAGTCAAGCGTATAGAAAAAGTATTTACGCTTATTAATAGAAGTGAAAAAAAGAAATGAAGGAAAGAATAAGTTCTTAAAAGCATCATTCACGTTAGAAAGCTAAGGATTCTAAAAAAAATTATTGTATTTCTTATTAAGTTTTATAGGGAATTAATTAATGTCGTTAAATATTTAATTGAATTAGTGAAATATTTTAAGTAGAAAATAATAAAACTATTGTAATAATGCAGAAATTAAGGAAGACATGTCAAAAAATATATTTAATAATTTATAGCAGTAAAAATCATATAAAAAAATATACATTCATCTTTAAATATAGTTTTTTAGTTACATACGATAATTACAATCCTGTACAAATAGTTAATTAGTATGAAAATTGTAAGTAAATTATATTATTCTCGCAAGTATATTTAATTAAACATAAATTTAATAAGATCAAACATTAATTTTATTTTTCGTTTAACATCTTTCTTCGAGTAGAATTTTAAATGAAGCCATTTGATCAACATTAATAGCGCGGGAGTAGGTATTTGCAAAAAGCAAAAAAATTGTAATATTGATCCAGCTTTTCGATGAAAGTTACTAATTTGATGTAATTGATCATCGCCAGAGGCGAGCTGGGCCCGCAGCACATTTTTTATATTGAATTAAATTTTATTACAGGTATCTCCGCAAAAAATTTTTGGAAGCTCTACATAAAAAGATATTTCAAGATTAACTTATATCGAATTGCATATTAATTTTTTGTTTTAAAACTAGACAATTAAATTTCTCGCGGGCAAGTCCGCCCCTGGCCATGCCCTGTTAATAACGCCATTCGCAGTTCGTCAATTAATCTTTCGTTAAATTGAAGTCACCTGTCGATATTGTCACGTGTTATTAATTCAGTGAAAAATAAAGAAATAAACTTGACGATGGAAGCACTTAATATTCGCTTATTGAAATATTCTTTATTGCTGTTAATAAATAAGAGAAAAGAAGGGTACAAAGAAGTATTTCTAACGCTATTTCTATTGAAGTATTTAGATTGCATATAGATTATCTATGATTAGTAGATGACATGCCACTAAAGTATCTAATTTTTCAACTAAACTTACGTATTACCTATATACGGGTTTCTCTAAATATTGCCAAATTTAATCAATAATCATAAATCTATAATTCTAGATTGTAAAAGGGGACAAACAGTTTTCCTAAAATGCAAGTGGATAATTGAAGAATATTATACAACGCAGGTATATTTCAATAAATAAATATTTTGTAAAGAAAAAGAACTGTTGTTTTTAAAATCATTATTTAAGCAATTTTACCGATGGGTCTACAATTTAATAAGATTTAACACCGTTTACATTTAAAAACTATACAAAAATGTGTTTTCAATTATAATAATTATAAATAAAGATATTGTGCTGCATACCTGTATCAGTTTAACTCAAAATAGTTATATTGTACTAAACACGTAATATAATTCAATATGTTCAGTTTTCTTATTAAGATCTGGTTCAAAGACAAGAACTAAGATGAAATATATGTAAATAAAAAGAAGTGCCCCGACAGTTTGTAAATGTAAACTCTTGTATTAATCTACACAAAATTCATGTACCTACCACTGAGATCAAATCAACATCCCTGTTAAAAAGAAAGACAGAATATTCAAACGTGCAACTTCAATACCAACTTGTAACCGTCAACAACAACAAGCTTAATAAAAATCCATCTAAAATACCACAATACCAAAACCATCAGAGAACACAGCAAACAAGACATAATGTCCTTGGAAATACCAGTTCAAATAACATCGAAACATGCACATGCGCAATGACACCAACTGTCATAACTACACCAAAGTCAAGTACTCCAATGCCGCTAGCACTAGGACAACTAGTTGTTCAAGAAACGTTCCAGTGTAGAAACAAGAAGGTAGGTATTCGATCAGTGCTACACGAGTTGTTATCATACGGTTTGAAAAGTCACAGATGAACCAGTGTCACTAAAACATTAAATCATTGTGCCACCGGTTTGCAACCAATGGTGTCTGTCTGTACGAACGCTGGAAGGGCGGGATATCGGGATGCCTCAAATTACACTTTTAATATGTACAAACCACAACGGTCGAATAAAAACCGTAAGCTCTTACACATATAAGACAAAAAGTATAAATTTTGGTATTTTTATATATGACACAAGAAAATAAAATACCCGTTCAAACATCTTTCATAACTCAATGTAAATAAAGGATTTTTTGTTCAAGTATTGTATTAAAAAAAATAATTTAGAAATACTGTATGTAAGTTTTCGTCTGAAAACAAGTAAATAACATAAACAAGTCATTCACCATTCTTTCACATCACCATCTTCCTAAAAATGTAGTGCCATGAAGTGTTTGTTGAACAGAGCTATTAACTTTGGTGCAAATATGAATATAGATTAAATAGTGCCGTGGTAACAAATTTTCGAAATTAAATTTCCAAAATTTTCACTATATAAAACTACCCCTGTGGCTCCTCCACCACTTCCATTCTTGGAAGCCGTGATTTGACGTCTGGTAACCGCACTTCACCCCCAAAAATATATCACGAAATCGAGGTCTGCTTTGAGCAAAGAACCACACCCGAAATGGGTAAATGGCGTAATGATATATATAATGAAGAACAAAAGATTTTGAAAGCTTTTCGTCCATAAAGAATAAAGAACAATTTTGAATCATAAGACAATAATATAAGTTTAATTGCTTTTCTGTTTATAGCTTCTTTATGTTGTTGACTTGTTTTCTAAGGAAGAATTACGTACAGTAATTAAAAACTATAAATTTAATTTAATTTAAAACACCTATATTTTTTAAATCAATGAAATATGTATAGTGTACAGGAAATAAGATATTCTGGCAAGAGAAAGAGATTAATACTGATATCACCCATTGTCATTTTACATTATCAAATTTAAAAAAAAAATTATATATATGAATTTTAATTCTGAAAACTGAAAGTTTTTTGCAATATTTGTCATTTTTGCTCAGCTAAAGTGAAACCATATCTGTGGTGGAACTTACAATAAATTTAATTTCAAATTAAAAAAAAACCATGAAATTAAAGGATTATATACAGTTTTTACTGTTAACTTTAATTATTTTGTAATTTGCTTCTATTAGTCCGACTATTCTCATAATGCCCATTGAGTGAATATATACATATAAATGTTTATCAAAAAACTTATTTAAACGAAATTTATTTTAAAATCCAATTGGTCTCATACTAGCTGTCATTATTTTTACATTACTACAAAATACTAAAAGATGTTGGAGTTGTGAATGTATATAAAACAACAGAAAAAATGTCAAACGAGAGAATACGTCAAGTACTTAGTGATTAAATTCTACAGAAGACCCATTCATAGAGGTCTGAGTACTTCTTACATTCCTTTTGCTCTAGAAATTGCAGTAAACGTTTGAAAAGCTTTCCTATTGACAGTGAGTACTTCTTTCGAAATGATTCGTTTATTGGTTAAAAATAAAGAACTACCGTCTTGCAGTTGTATAAGATGGCGTAAATATTCTAGACTTAAATGTAAAATTACATTGGACGTTTCTCCGTTTGTAATACCTTGAGCTTAATTTAAAAATGAGCTTAATTATTTACTATTTATCACAATATTTAGTTCGTTTTAAATTTGGAGCTATTACCATAGGACATCATGAATCCAAATATTTGAATAATTTGTAAATAAGGAGATTTAAAGAGTAGCAAGAGGGGTCAAAAAGATGTTTTCTTTCTTTTCAAAACTATTTGATGTAGCATTCCAAATATGAAAGCAGAGTGCATCGAATACCAAAAGCGAATGATCTAACTCACGTATTTCAATTCCCCTAATCCATTAGGTGAAATCTGTGCGAAACTACGGAATACATTTTGAATCTTCTGGGAATGAAGTGGTCTACAGATTCGCCTGAAACTAGCTGTAAACTGCAAACCACAATGGCAAGAATAGAGTTGATTCTTACGGGAATTACAAACAGAGAATTGGAGACTAGGGACTTCGTTGTCGTGATACGTTCAAAACTTCTGAATGAAATGTTTTGCCACGCGTGGGAAATCAGCTTAATATGATCAACATCGAAATATTACTCAATATTTGCATTTGAGGATAATTGTGAAAGCTACTTTGTAAAAAAAATATAAATAATAATCTTAAAATAGAAATATGTTCAGAGTTGATTTTGTTCGAAGTTTAAAGTTTATTTTTTAGTGTACTTTATACCTGTTAACTTAAGTTTGTTCAGTTTTATTATTTTAAATTTTTAATGTGGAAAATAA
Organism: Poecilus cupreus; assembly: GCA_963942605.1. NCBI lineage: Eukaryota > Metazoa > Arthropoda > Insecta > Coleoptera > Carabidae > Poecilus > Poecilus cupreus. The sequence continues at coordinate 19,174,649 of OZ012715.1, forward strand.
TAAAAAACAAATTATTAGTAGAAGTATTACGATATTGTTAACCATATAAAAGTACATATTTGTTTTTTATAGATACAGAGCATTTTGCACGACAATTATATTTAACTCATAATAATTTTGTTCGAAATTATGAGGCAATTTGGCCAAAAATGCATCTCCCAGTAGCTGTTCCAACCTTGCATTTTCTACACTCTTTCAAAATTAGGTATAACAGGGCGTAAAATAATACTTGGTGTAATGCAATAAGCGAATTAATGTTTAACAAATCATAATTAATTATTGTAAAAAATCTTTTAACTCATTTTAAATTTATTCGTTTACGTTCAGGTACTCGATTTATGATGTGTGGTTTTAATAAAAATGTTATTTGAGGCACAAGGTAGACATTTATATACTCCATCATCACAAATAAACCAAATTTATTTAATTCATAGCCAATCAGAAAAAATTTTATTATTATTTCATAATTTTCTCTTGAATGATTACGTTCTTTGATCAGAACTTTTCTAGCCCAAAGCTTTGAAAAGCTTGATGCCAAGAAAACTTCTGAGTGTTGTAGTATGTTGAAGGGTTTGTGGAAATGCTTGTTAGTGAACACATTAAAAATAGTGCGATATTTTGAAATCTATATTCTTTGAATGGGGTATTCGACCACCGGGTAATTGAAAATAACTAGCAAAATATTTTACGGAAATAGGTTTACTATTTATAGCTTAAAAAAATTAAATTAATACAACGAAACATTAAAAATTAATTATACATAGCTACAACACCCAAAAGTTTCGTTAAAAATTCACTGGAGTGTATCATAAATTATATTTTTAAGGTTGTCAAAAAATATCATATATTGATATATTTACACTAATTTTGCTTTAAATAAGTTGACAAGTTCGAGTTAAAATAATTGAATTTTCAAACAACATATTAGTATTTCCGACTATCACCAAATTTCTTAAATATTGAAACTAAGATTTTTAATTTAAAAAGGCGTAAATAGAAAAAAGTATAACGAACTCATGTCATTAAAGTCGATTATTCCGTACGAAGAACTCACTTCTCACATAATTAAAATAACTCGTTCTTTAATATCTTATTAAACATTAAACATGCGAGAGAAGGAGAAATGAATGGGGTCCTTTACTATTTTATTAAATTTTTTGTTAGGGATAAGCTTAAGCAGAAACACATAATACTTTGACGTTAGAATCTTCAAAACTCAAATATCTTAATAATGAATAATATGTTTTTGAACTTCTATTATATGATGTTTTTGGGTCTAGTTGTAATATATATGACTTATTTGAAATATTGTGACTTTAGTGAAGGATCACAATGAGAGATCTTCCTGCTTCTCTAGTCACATAACAAGTATAAGACCGGTTTTCTGATCTGGTTTATTTGCGAAGGATGGAAAGGGCGAAACAGATTGTGCGGACGTCACAGTCACAGTACAGTCACAGAGTAACAGACACAACAGGGCACAACTAGGCACTCAGATGATGTTGTTTGGTACGGAGTACATGTGCAGTGGTTGTGGTGTGGTTGGTCTTTGGATAATTACTTTTGTCGGTGGCGTTCGTGGCGGTACTGGTACTGAAAACGTTAACTGGCATGACGCTTGAGTACAGGCACGACGGCGAGGGTAAGGTGCCGTGGCCGTGGCCGTAGCCGTGGCGGTCCGAGTTGAGTAGGCCACACAGAACGACGGGCAGAGCGGTGGCCTCGCCCATGCGCAGCAGTGTAGCGTTCGTCGAGCCGCGTCGGTCCACCTCCAACTCGTGTATATCACAAGAACTGTTCGTCTTTATACCCGCTACAGTACAGTACAATAACACGGCACACATCAGCTATAAACACAACTAGAACTAACCAACCGGCCTAAGCCTAGTCATGGACTACCTACAATCTACTCTCGACACGCATTCACCTCCACCAATTCTCCTCAGGTGAAGTCCACCTCCCGACGATTGTCCAATGGAACCAATGTCAAATGGCAATAGGAACTTATGTGTCAAGTAAAAATACCAATGCATTCAACTGGCAAATCCTCTAGAGATACCTGCATTTCTATAACCATGTATTGGCCAAACAAACTTTTCATTTATATGCAACAATAAAAACGTCTTTCAAAGGTTAAATATGTTTTAGTTCATCTGAGTAGGTATACTATCTCGTCATAAATACTTTACATCTGTACTGTGGTAGTTAATCTAGTAGTACCCTGTATCTACAGTATAGTTTGAAGATGACAAAAGACAGTGCAAAGGAACAAATACTAAATCGATGTTTAAAAGTAGCTTCTCTTATCTCACAAACAACATGGAAAGATACACTAAATTATAACTGATTTGGAATATTGTCCTTTTAAGTAAATGGTACAGCAATATTTAGGGGATAATCTTGACTAGTAGCTTTTCTGGTGCTCCTCCAAAACTCAATTTTCTAAATGAAAAAATGGACCTCAAATTTGATTGTCCTTCAATACCCACCTAAAGGTGGTAGTAGAAGGGAAGAAATTTAAAGGAATCATATTATCTTTGGTCTGGTGTATTACTAAGGAACTATTAACCGAATTCTGTTCTTTAATTAGAAGGGTTAGTTTTAATAGAAAAAATAATAAATTTGTACAGTGCTGTTACCAGCCGCGAAGCCATGCCCCCAAAGATATTAGAAGTGTACCCATACGGGTAAAGTGGGATTACAACTGAAGATTTCATGATCCACGTTACCGCGGAGCTATTTACCACATGTTATTAGACAAAATCAATTAAAATATTTTAGAAATGTCCAGTTTTCTGAACACATTGTAAAATAGTCAATAGTGTACAAGCCTGCTTTATGCTGTAAACATAACATTAGAAGCAACTTGTTGCTGTTATTGTATCATCACCCAATTTACCCAAGTTTGGATGCGGAACTCTGCTTGGTATGTATCTTTATTTATTTTCAACCACTCAGAAGGATAACAAAGTATCCCAATTACAGAAGGTAGGACAGATATTACAGGGAAATACAATATGAGTAGTACATTCAAAACAAATATAATGTAAGTATACTTAAAAAAAAAGATAATAAATAAAAAACTAAAGCAATAACAATATTAAGTATAATAGTTAAACAAATTTTCTTTACCCTAGAAAGATTCTAAATTACTTCAACCTGCGAAGTTATATTATTCGGACTATAATATTATATGTATATTTGATTGTTGATCAATTTATGAAGACATAATATTATATTCTATTGAGTACATATCGGTAAATGATCCATTTTTGCGTGTGAAAGCCGTCAAATTATGGCCTCCTAAGATATTTGTGAAAGAGGAGCAACAAGGGTAAATATATTTTCGATAATATTTTCTAAAACAAGGTACATTTCCGATTAGATCAATTAATTTACTTTTAGTAGAATGGTATTTATGACGAGATAGAGTACTTCGTGTTGGCGAATACGTGCGAGATATCACGGCGCCCTACGCTGCTCTTCCTACTGGACGCAGTGGTCGTCAAGCAGCCAAGCTACTTCCTACAGTTCTAGAAACACATTCCACACAAAACCTCAACGTTGGACCTTCTATCGCTAGTGGCTACCCTACGTCCATTTAGCTCTAATTCCGCTTCTTGTGGATGTTAAAGGACTACAACGCACAACAGACGGTACAGTTCACAGATCACACGATCACAACAGGTCACAGTTACTCGTACAATACATGTTTTGGTTTCATCAAAGCTTCGTCAAGCGCGTTCACATAACTCGAATACTTTCAATAAAACTCTTATTAGCATCCTCCTGATTTTGAAATCTCCTTGCCCAAATTATTGTTGGTATTATAGAAGAATGATTGTAATTGTTCTGGAAATGGTGTGATATTGGAATAACTGAATGAATGAATTTGTATATTTTGGGTAGTAAGGGATGGACATATTAACCAAGAGGGTGCACCGACTGTTGGTCCCCCAACATTTGATCTCCCGTTAATTGATCCCAGGAATAGTTGATCCTTTTGCTAGTTGATCCCTTACTCATTGATACCCTCAAAAACTGATGGATTTTGAATTCTCCTTGCCCAAATTATTATTGGTGTCATCCTGTATAATTATCATAAATGATCAAATCGTTTATCCGCGGTAAGACATGTAAACAAATCCAAAAAATAGGCAACTATAGCCTTAGTACAAATTAAAAGAAAACAAATTTAGAAAGAATATTGATGGTGTTTTCTAGTTCAACTAAGAGACACGTAAATATTTTTAAAATTTTATTGGGAATATCGAGTTATTAAACACTTGACGACATTTTGAATTACCTTGCGTAACACCCGCTACGTGTTGTATTGGCAACTCAAATTATCTATACTGCAGCTCTACTCTCTAGAATCTAGAGTCTAGATTAGATCATTGGTATCACTCAAGTGCTTCGTCATCTATGAATACTTTACCTTATATCTACATTTACGTGTAAGATAATATAATTATAATAAAAAGTTACACTTAATTCTTCAAATATATTTAGCTTTGTGTCTTAATTATATTAATAGGTATCGTGTTATTTTTTTTTTTAATTACACACTACTTTCGTAAGGGAAATGACTTTTCGTAATTTATATTTGTCATTAGGAAAGATATTTTACATATTTTAATTGCATTCGCATGAAATTATAAATTAATTTAGAATAAAGATAATTAGTAGGGCAATTCTTCTCGATGTAAAAATAAATAAAATTTAAAATATGGCCTAGTTACATTAAGCATCAATGATTACATAGCTCAAATTTATTAGCAAATTATTAGTAACAAAATGATACTATTCTTAGTATGCTAAGGCTAACAAGATCGAATCCCACTTGGGCCAAAATGATACTAATTTATTTTAATAAAGTTTATAAACGGGTGAATTATTAAATAATATTAATATGTTGAAAATTTTGACTAATTCAGTTTAATGTAACTAGGCCCAAATTTGTTACTCAAAAGACTAACAATGTTTTAGTTACGGTATTAGTAACTAGTACCATTTCTCATCCTAATTATCAATATTTTAAAAATTAAAATGAAAATTAATTATATTTTTAATGTCGGAATTGCTGCACTTTTTATATTAAATTTCAGTCGCCAATGTGTGCAAAAAGGAACAAAGTAATTTTGCACAATTTGTATAATTTTCCTGAAATTGGAATTCGTACCACAAATGGAGGTAGGAGGTAATTTTCAATGTTTACATATATGAGGAGTTCTCTTCTTATTAAATCAATGCCACATGATTATACACTTGAAGACGGTTGCAGAATATTAGACATTGAGGTAAGCTTTTAAAATTATGTAACATTTTATATGAATATAATTTAAACTTGCTTTGTTTATCAATTGCATTATTATTTCAGTATTTATAAGTATCTTTTTAAAATTGTATTGAAAATACAATAGTGTAATATTATTTACAATTGTAAAAATATAGTTTAATTATTGAAAGAATAAAAGATTTTGTGAAAGAGAGCAGAAAAAGTATTTTGTGAAATCTACATTTATCTAATGGTACCACATGCATTTATTATATTTAAACTTTTTGTCCTGATTTAATAAATATAGAAAATAATATTTAAATATCAAATTAGTTCTTTACTTAAAATTAATAACAGTAAGAAAATTTTATTTTTCATGTATATTAGTAGAAATGTGTTATGGCAATCGCATTTTTTAATGAACTTATAACAAATTTCAATGTTCAAACTGTAAATTTGAAGAATATATTTCTCGTTTTCAAGGGAGAAAATTTTATTGTTATATGATTTTATTTAGTTGAATTGAAAGATAAAATAAATTTCCGCGGCAGGAATGTGAATTATCTCCGCCCATCCAAGTTCATAACGAATGGCGATACTTTATTGTGCTTCGTCAATGAAATGTACAGTTCAGCAAAAAAGTATTACACTTAGTTTTACAGTATAGTTGGAAAAACATGATATCATATAAAAAAAATGTAAGAATGTGTAGTGAAAAACATTTAAATTAAATAAATTAGTTAGTCCATTCGGATTTGAGCAGGATTAATAAATTAAGATTTGTAAAATTAGTATTAAATAAATTTATATAAAAAAAAATTAGATCTATAGTCCTTAATACTCTAGTTGTCTAGTTAATCTATATCTGGAAAAAACTTCTCTAACTACAGAAAAGCCGCAATAAATACTTTCTGAAAGGTAATATACTCGTACATAGGGGGTTTCGATTTTCACGTACCCCTTAGCAAAACAATTATTGGCGCGCCACTGGAATCTCTGTGACGGATTGATTTATTACTCTCGCTCATTTCCCAATGGAATACGGTTTATTTTAATATTAGCTCCGAATAATATGCAATATATAAATATGAAATTTTCTGATGCAGTACAATATGTGAAAATATTGTTTCCATGAAAAAATCTTTCCCGATATAATTGATTTTAAAAGTTGTGCTATATTAAGCTGCTTCCCTGCTGTTTTTATTTTGTCCCAAATCAATTAGTTTTCTGTAGTCTCAGTAATAATGCAATTGATGAAATGTCAACTGTGAAAATGTCTGAAAGTCGCGTGTATGATGATGTGGCATAGTTAACAACAAGCTATCGCTATCGCTATCGCTATAATTACTAACGAAAACGGAACTACAAGACTAGAATAGGATACCAATACGAGTTAGAAATTAAGATACGCCGCTCTAATGAAGTCATGCTTGATCATCTAAAACGTAAGAACATGTCGTCATGCCACACAGAACTGTAACAACAATGTAAACAAATATATACACATTCCCAATCTAGATAATGTCAAACAATTTCGAAAGAAAATGGACGACTTTGTAATAGCAATTTACGATATGAATTTCGCTAGTCGATGAAACACCGAACTTACCATCCGAGTTTTTTTTGGAGAGAGTCGTTTCTGTAACAGAGTCCTCACTATGGCTGGCATTAAGCTGCCGGCCATTATTGCTGACTCCTCCTGTACCAATGCAATTTCAGGTGATTTTTCTAATTACGTGGCAACTGGCAATTGAATCGAATGAGCTAGTTGATTTAGAATTCCAGATTTCTTGTGAGACTACGTATACAGCGTTGTCCGAGCTAACCCCATATTATTATACTTTGACAACTTAGATACATGGCTGGGTACTTACTTGCACATACAAAAGAAAAGTTTATAAGGTAACCGAATATGTAAAAGATAGCAAATTTCAAAAATCTAAATTTCCGCCCAAAACATATGTACTGAACAATTTCTTTTCTATGGTACATAAGTGATAAATTAAAGAGAACAAAAATATAATAAAAACAAAATCTCCAATGTGCCTATTTAAATCCTGGTACGGTATTACAGTATTTGGTACTGTATAAAAGACTGCCAATACAAAATATAACACGAGATATTTTAAAAACTAGGTTGTATATTAATTAAAAATAAATGGTATGTGAAGTATTAATTAAAATGTTTCAACAATGATTGGTGATGTTGGACTGTTCAGTAACGAATATAAATTTTAAAAACGTCGGAATGAAATTTTTCGTATTTCCAACTGAAATTTAATAAATGAAATAGAGAATTTTACAAATTCAACAAAAACCATTTAGTTTTACATTTTAAAAAAGAAAATAAATATATCATCACGCCATTTACCCATTTTTTGTGTAACACGCTCTTTTCGTAATGTGATATATTGTAACAAGACGAACATTCAGAATACGATTTACTGTTTTACCTACTGTCAAAATGATATATATAGTATATATAGTATATATAGTATCAAGTTTCAAACTGCATTTGTACTTAAATGCATCGAAAATCGTTTAATTCCATCTGGGGTTGAAAGATTTACAGATAGGCCTAGTCGAACAATAGATTAGGTTTTTAGTTTTTACGCTATTTTGTGTTGGCCCTGCGAGAGGTTCCCTGCCCCGCATCTACACGCAGTAAGATTTGAAACGAGCAGATTTCTCACGTCTGCAGTTCTCTACAAAATCATCTAATTTAGCATATTTAACATTTTATTAAATCTCAATTTTTATAATCATAAAAGTGTTTGTGTTTTGTACGACCCTAGATTTTCAATCGGTCCCCTAATGCTGCAATATTTTCGCGTGAAAACCGGTTACCCGTCGTCAAATTCTGAGACCCTAAAGATTTTTATGAAAGATGTAGTTAGGAGTGTTTGTGTTTACAAAGGTAAATTTGGTGATGTTTACTTATTAAAATTCCTCGAACTTTGGGGTTTGAAATTATCGATCACATTTAGTGGGAAACGCAACACCTTTTGTAGTCTGCGGATGCTAGCGGTCCAGGATTTCAGAAAAAATCTCTTTGTGATCCTGATACCCGGATTCTGAATTGAGACCGAGCTTTTTCTATTAATAGATTTTATTTTTTGCCGAGGAAACCGTATAAGTTCCATTCATGACGATATAAATATCATTTCACGACGGACATTCATTCTTAACAAATGTTAACCAAAATATGAAAGCTATTATGCTGGAAAATTTGATTTATATGTTAACGAGTGACATGTTCAGCAGATTTTGAGGGGATCGTGAACTGCTTACTTCTATTTTTATGTTCTGTTACACAATTTGTAGATGGTTTTCCACTTTTTCTACTTTAAATAGCATACATACTTTAAAATTCATTGTAACTGTTTGAACAGAGAACATTTTGAAGATTTAATTTTGTGGTTCTCCCTTCACTAACATCTTTGGGATTTCGAACTAACAGCTGGTTTCCACGCTTAAAAAAATATAAGTATTACTTACAAAGTTCTACGAAAGCAGAGTAAAACTTCCAAAATTTGTAAATACAAATACTTTTAATCCTGTCAATTTAAGAAAAAATAGATAATAATATTATACTTTTATTTTACAGTCTCTGAAAAATAACAAATCGTTACAATTATCAGAGACCGGCCAGTCCAGTCAATCGGTAACTGTGGACGCGTTTCTTTATGGAAATCATCAGCGTAGTGTAACCCGCCAAATGCTATGAGACAACAGACTGACTGGAGCGACGAGTTTTATTTTTGTTTAAATTTGGAATGTTTCTTTCATTATAACTAATTTTATAAATAATTTATTTAAATTACACAATGCAATATGGATCACAGAATCCTCAGTTCGAATCCTCCGGCCAACAGTTGCCACTTTAACTCCGTGCCTAAATATATTTAATTATTTTTTAAGCTTGTTGATTTCTGTAGGTAATGGATATTGTTTTGCACACGCAATGCCGTCAAATAACAACACCCAAAGATGATAAAGGAGAGAGCATCACAGGGGTAAAGTTAAAAGTATCATTTGTCTCAATCGAAATGTGGATCCCAATTCCATACTACGGAGCTATTTGCAAAAAGAAGAATTTATTTTGAATAAACCAATTTCGATAAGTTATCCAATAGTTATCAGTGATTTCGGTGTTAAAACGAAAGAAATACTAACAAAAAAGTAAGAATGAAATTTTGCTGCGCATTGAAATGCAAAATTCAATCTAAATTTAATCAATTTTCCATCTGAAGTGCGCAAAAATCCAAGATTTGCTTACAATCTGAATAATCATTTTAAATTTTTAATTCAAATTAAGAGGCTTCCATAAATTGAAATTTGTTCCATCAAAAATAAAACCACGAGACTCAGACTGACACAGGTAAAAGTGAAATTATGACGGGGAAGCTTTGAAACTTGTTTCATTCCATATTTGGGGACAAAATAGAGATTATGCTTGGAACAGCAACATGAACAGATTATTCAAAACTGAGACGAGACCGAGATACGAGATTCTGAAGGCGAAATCCGACTAAACTTGCTCGGGAAACTTTCATGTTATCATTATCCTTTAAAATATTTATCCCGGCATTGCTGAGAGCTCTTGTCACTGTTCCTTTCTGCAGATATGACTATACAGCACGGGATTTTCGATATGTGACGTTAAATGCGACTAACCCTCTTTTCACAACAATATTATAAGGAAATTTGCGAAATTCCTTAATTTACTTCTCGTAGTACTTGAACAGTAGGGGTTCTGGACCAGATAGGTCTTACAATACACTATCAAATTTTTAAAAAGGCTATCAGAATACAGTAGTTTTTTATATATTAATTATATCATAAAAAAAATTAAATGATAATTTCAATTTGGCATTCGGTTAACTGACGTTTCTATTGAGCGGCGTTTGGATTGTACAGGTGTTTCGGAAAAGTGGTAAAAAGCTTTGTGTAGAACGATTCTTTGATTATTTCTGAGTCGGTAATCCTTTTGCAAAAAAATTTAAAATTACACGAAATTTTTGAATTTTTATAAGAAATATTATTGCTGTTTACTTTCAAGGAAAATGGCGTTGAAGTAACTAAATGTTCAGTATAAATACTTAAAGTTTTTAACTTCTCTTCAGACGTATTTTATTATTGGATCAGGATTTGATATGTATCCGGATATCCACATTACGAATATCCGAATCTCTACGGATCTCAAAACCGGATCTCGAATATCCGAGTATCCGGATCCGGATCCGAATCTAGATTTTACTAACATTCTTGTACCAAAATCATCAATTAATTGACTAAATAGAAATAAAAGTATTATGTAATAAATATCAAAAATGTAATTTCGGTTTCTTATTCATTTTGTTATTATACATTTGTTATTAATTACATTTACTTCAATACAGTAACTTGATTTTTATATAAATATGTATGTACACTAATAAAATAACGTCGATATTCAAAATAATATTTTATTTATACAAAAAGAGTTTTCGATAATGTTACATGCACTCCCTTCAAAAAAAAAAAAAAAAAAATATCGAGACCCGGATCTTACAATTATCTTGATACCCAAATGTACGAATTTGAGATCCGGATATCTCGGATATCCGGACTGTCGGACACTTGGATAATTGGCATTTACATTTCTTTTAAGTTGCTCATGAGATTTAACTAAAGGTCGTAAAAATTTTTCCTATTAGGATTACAGACTTAGAAATAATCAAAGAATCATCATACCTGTATCTTATTACACTTTTCCCGAACACTTTGTATAGAACTGTTGTAAATGTTAATTTAATCAAATTTTACACATAAAAATATTTAACATTATTGATCTTATCGTTATTGAAAATTTTTTTTTAGAGAGCATTAGTTCTCGGTTTTTGAGATCTTAATGTATTGACAGTCTGTGCCTGGCGTATCAGTACCGTGTCGTTTCTGATAGGAATCCTCATAAAATTTGGGATATACAGAAATATAAATGTTCACGCATGCTGCGTGAGTCATATTTTTGATATGTCAGATGTAGGATTATCAATATATACTCCATGTAGTGCTATCTTGCTATCTGCTCCAGTTATCGCTTTTACTGTCGTATCATAACGTTTCCCGAGATCCAAGTGTGCATATGTGTGTGTAGCAGTTAAACGCTTTGGATTCCCAGGAACAGTATTTAGATATAAATGTGAGTGGATTTCTGCGGAATTCTGTATCTGGCTGCGTAGTTTTATTGAAGGAGGCAGACGTTCATGTTAAGGTGAAACATACACTATGACGGTCGAAGGAAAACGTGAAAAATTTACTACTAATATCTATATTATTATAATGAAAAATGTTCCAGGAATATTAAAATAAAAATATTGTTCAAGCATGTACCCAATAATAAGAGGTTTTTTTTAGGGAAATTGACAAACTGTATACTTTCCTCTCACTATTCAACCCTTTCCAAAAAAATCTCTGCAATTAATCCGTAAAATTATGAACTAATTAGTGACATTTACCATAAGGACATCATTTGTTTCTGAGGACTCAAATGAAATGTCGACGTACGTTAACTACTCAATATGTTGTCCATCTTATTCCTAGGTTCAAAATAGAAGACAGTATTTTATCTTACACGTTAACTATCAGACGAAACACATAAAAGGTCATTGAAAGCAACTTCTTATGCACAACATTATTATTCATAGTACTTCAACCACTCATTAGCAATGGTACAATAAGAGGTATCGATACCATACGATACTAAACAGGGAGTTCTTCAAATTAATACGAATAGCGCATCTACACTTAATCCATAAGAAATTAAAACACAAGCAAATGTAAAATTGGTATGACATTACGGATTATATATTATGTAAAGAAAACTTAACTAGTTTTATCGTTATCTCAGTTTCTCTGCAAGTTTATAAAAACAATTAACACGATTTTGTCATTTTGAGAGCTTTAAGCGTGATCATCAAACCACGTCTCTCTCAAAAAATTACATAAGTCTGGTGGGGCTTAAGAAATGTACCCTATCATGAATGAAATATTACATTTCACGTGAGGCACTGATACTAGTAATATTTTTATTGTCCATTTCTAAATCGAAAATATATATTAAAAAAATTGCCTGTAGCAATAAATTTTCAACAAATTGTTTGTTTAAAACAATAAAAAATAGGTAGTCCATTTAAAATTAACTAAATAATTTAGAGTTCATACGTTGAAAATGTATTTACGTTATATTGAATTCATGAAATACAATGTTTTTTTTAATTAAAAAAAAATTATTTGAAATAAAAATTGATCTAGATAGCTATGGGGGTGCAGGTTTAAATCATAAGTTGGTAGTTGGTAGCACTGTTCCCCCAGATTATTATTTTCTATTGCTGACATGTCTTAGCAAAGCTGTATATAGAATTTTTTTATGGTAAATGTACCAATACATGCACATTTATATATTGTCTTAGAAAAAATGTTTCAAGTAAAAGAAGAAAAGAACGACATATTCTGTATCTTTTGTTTGAAGCATTGTTCAAAAATGGTTTGAATTGATTTAATAAAATCAACGAACTCTAAAACCATAACTATTTCGAGTACTAAGTTCTCATCCCCAGTAGATCTTAGATGAATTGGGTAATAAGCTGTGCAATTTTACTCGATCAATGAGCGTAGATCAACCACGATCAAACAATATTTAGTGAGAATGTCACACTGTATCGACCGAATTTTCATTGAGTAGCCAAATGAAAAATTTATATAGTATCTGTCATTGGTTTTGTTATGTAGAAGACAATGAAATCTACAAAATAATTTATAATATATATTTCGATGATTTGTTAAATCGATGTAACTGTATTTTTCGTAGATTTCTTAATGTGCAAAATACAATTATGATTTTATTGCATATTCATATAAATCTACTTTGTCTCCCTCACTGTAGTTGGTCTATTTCGCTAACGTCCCCTTTTCTATCATTTTAATTATTTTCCAAACTTTCTACTTAGTAACTATTATTGCCATTTTTAAAATAAATATTCCAAAACACTAACCGCCAGACTAACGAAATGTTAAACGTCAAAAATGAATATGCAACAACTGTTTAGTTGTATGCGCAAAATTCATCGAGTGGTATCGATCTTTTCCTAAAAATTAAACATGTTTGGTACTTCAAACCACTCGACAATGATTGTAGGCGATCCATTATAGACGAATTGGTTTGATTTTTGGTCGATGGATGTCTGACGATGAAAACTTCGTTCTAGAAATAAGGTTTCTTCTTATAGTACTAGGGAGTTGTTGATTTGATTAAATACTTCTGTCTAGCCATTGTACTTTCAGAAATAAGTACATTTCGAAGTCAAGAATATCGTTTTGGATAACTATATTGTTGGATAGGTACAATTCCTGTACACCCCAATAAAATATTTGTCTATTTTACTTTGAGCAGCATGACTATATACAAGAGGATTTAAAAGTATGTGCGTTTTCGTCTAAATTAAATTTCCATTAATAAACTGTTGGGGTAAGACCCTAAAAACTGAGATAACGTGTGCCACAAAATGAAAAAGCTCCATCAGGTGAGACCCGGCCGCAAACAAAGAAAATAAGCAGAAAGTGTTCGAATTTGCAACTCACCCAGATTCTCCGCCGAGTTGTTGATGTCCATGAAGCTCCTGGAGCTGCCTCGGCCCGAGTTTGGTCCCTTGTGGATCGATGGTGAGTGAAGCGACGTGCTCTTGTGTCGCCGGATCGTGGGCAGCCGAGATACAAACGATGCGTTGTGCTTGAAACTGCTTGAAACCCGGCTAGAAACCACATATGTGTTAGAGGGGGATGTGACACTGGGGGGAGACAACGGGACACCAGTAAACGGTAAATATGTTCCGGGGTAATTAATCAGTGTGGTGTTTAACATGATTCATTTTTTCCCTCTGTATCCTGCGTACAGAATGTTCAGGAAAATGGAGCATCTACAAACTATCCTGAACTTTTTTAAAGAGAAACTTCAAATATAAAGCCTGAAGAAATAAATTATGCATTAAGGCGAGATAAATTTAATTCATTTTGACTAAAATGTAAATCATTTTTTTAGTATGCAAAACTTAAACGAGGTAATATTAATTTTATATATTTTATAATATAAAGTTCAATGATACTCTCTGAATGAATTTTCACCCCCTTTCAAATTATTCTATACAAGAAAATTAAATTTGCGCATTTGAAATATCTTTAACAATAATAATAATTGTATTTATTTAGCAACAGCTAATACAACAATATTAAATATACAAAATGATATAAAATAAAAAATACATTCATGTTTCATATACATGTCAAACAAATTACTTTTGAAACTCTTTAAAATTAATACATTCTTTAATTCTTCTACGCATAATTTAAAGATTACGAAAAAAATTGGGAGACTAAATACGTGACGTAGTTTTGGTACGAGAAAGATAGACATGTTTGAAGTGAAATATGCTCTGTTGTAATTTTATATTTATATATTTAAAGGAAGGTAAATTTCTATTATTTTATATTGTAATATAAATAAATTTTAATCCTGAAAACTTTAGTTTTATTTAAAATTTTGCATTATATCAATTGAAGGTAAATGTTCTGGTAAAATATAGGTTATATAACCCGATATTTGACAAAACTCTACCAATATGATGTCAAATCAAGTAACTTGCAATAATTTTGATTTAAAAATGAACAATTTTACCTAACTTAATTGAAGTTGTTATTTTCATTTCTTGTAGAATGTTTAGTCGTGGAATTGGAACAAAATTCTAATAATTTGAATCGTACTAAAAATTTTCTTGAATTTTGTTTGCTATCTACTATTAAAATGACAATTATTGCAATATTAAACCTTTACAATTATTAGATGAGCCAAATTAAATATGTTGGTAGTCATTAATGCATAATTCAATTCTCTAATTTTTTTTATTAGAAGCTTTCTTTAAAACGAAGAGGAAAGCATAGCTTACGGATAAACTCATTTTCCATTTTCAACGCTTGTTTATTTTGTAGCGTTGAAATGAACGACAGTTGAAGATGACTATTTACACTGCTAAAATCCTGTATTCTTTATATAAAAACGCTGCAGCATTTTTCTATAAAATAATTTAGGATTATTTAACAGTGAAATATTATAGAAACTCATCATCAAAGAGCGTTCACATTACCCGCCAATATATTGTCAATTAAAACAAAAAACCGGCTATAATAATATTTGTTCAATTATTTTGTATTAACTGTTTAAAACATATTTATGACATTTTCATGTATCTCCTGACAGTGTCAAATAAATTCAAGTGTCAAATAATTGAACAATACATGAATTTAAATGGCACTTGTCCCAGAGATTAAAGTGTGTACCAAATTAAAATATTTGTCGTCATATTTATTTAAGTTTGTGCTTAAAATTTTAAATATAATTTTTTATTGCACTTTGTAGTGTAGGTAAATAACATGCGGTTTTAAACTATTCAAGAAATACATTTCCCGAATAATTTAGAAATAATTAGGACAGTACAATCCAGTGGCGTAGTCAGATACTTCTGAAGATGGCGAAGTTCGACGACCTGGAAAGAATCCTACAATGTTATAAGTTAGAATTTTTTGGCTACACCACTGGCTAGACAAAGTGACAAAGTAACACAGGTGACGTGAAATTTTAGTGGAAATATTGTACCGTTATAAGGAAGCAACAATAAGCGATCATGTGCAGAAGCTGTGAGTTATATTGTGAGTGTTTTGACAATATTAAAGTTTCAACATCAGCAAATTTTTAGTATTATTTGATTAATTTGATATTAACAGAAAAATGTGATATTTGTAGTCACGCCAAATCTCATAAATGTTCATGAATTTATTTTATTGGGAAATGATATATTTGTCTAAAATGGTTTGATTTTATAAACATTTAATTATTTTTATACCCTCTTATGATTACTATAATAAGATCTGTTTGAATTTTACTTTATCCTCAGTTCGAATACCACAGCCAATAGCTGTCATTTTAAAATTGAATCCTATGGCAAAATATTATACACAAAATGGGGAAATGCCGTGAATTTTAAACTGGGTCATAAACAAATGAATCAGTTGGTATTATCTATCAAAAATCAAATTAGTATCATGTAAACATAAAGATAAATTAAAAATTATTGCCAATATCTCTCGTTGTTGGCCACATAAAAATATGAGTTAAGGCAAAATAGAGTTAGAATAGGGATCGTTTTAGTAACCAACAAATTTAATAAAGCAATTCTTCTGCAAAATTAATTGGAGCGAATTCTACATTTTTTCAAGATCTATTTTAATTTATGATATGATTAAAGGCCCAAAAGACAAAAGTAGTTCACAAAAGCATGGAATTGAAGAACATTGTTATGCTTCAATATTATTTCTTTTGTTCCATAATGGTACAAGTTAAAAAAATTTCGGAATGGACAAAGTTAGGCTCCAATCAACCACGAAGAACAGCGTTCTTACTTAGGAAGCAAGATATTTGTTCAGCATCTTGAAACCAGTACAAGAACATATGAAAATTTGATGGCAGTGCTTTAAAATTCAAGTGTTGTGCGATTATGCCATTATTATGCCAGTAATCGTACAATCCTAATGTATTGCCATCAAATTTGATTGGACGACCACATTTAATCTTTGAATAAAAAGCAAATATCAATTTTTGAAATGTTAGAAAATACAGGAAATTTACCTTTTTGATAATAAAAAATGTACCCAAAATCAATTGGTTACTAAGATTTGCCCAGAAACATTGACTAGCACTTCAGATTGATGAATTACGATACTACAAAATTCTAATCAATCCGGGACTTCATCCAAATTATTAATAACAAATTTGGCAATAATATTATCAACAGATTTTGACTAAACAAAAAATTGTCACATACAAGATTAGCCAATGAAACGTGAACGTGACAAAAATCATGAGATCCTCAGATCGATTCCCTACTTTTAATAATCGCCTCCACTAATTTTTAATAGCCGTGACGGCTGGTAACCGCACTTCACGAGTAAAATATATCACAGTGAGATCTGCAATAGCAGAGTGCCATATCCAAATGGATAAATGGCGTGATGATATATCTATTTAAAATAAATGACTTTTAAAACAAATTAACTCAAGGTATTTTGGAACTCAATATTGTAACGTGTTAAAGATGACTCTCTGATCCACATATCACATTTTTCTGGGTATCATTAAAATTAAAACTCAATATACAACGTCGCACAGCGAGAATATAGTGCGTTTGAAAATTCTTTCAGCAGTGCATACATATAAACTACAGCAATGCTTGAGTAAGGAAACGTCATTTGCAACTGCAGGACCCACCTTTTGATAGCACTACAGCATGTGTAGAAAGTGTTTCCCACTACTTTAAGACAATTTCTACATTTTGATTTGCCATGATCATTGGTATCAGCAACACTGCAGAGAGAATTTTCCAACACTCTGTATAAGAATTAAAAGACACAAATGGTATTAGGGTTTTGGTCATGATTATTTGTTGGACACGGGGCTCGGGTACTCAAAAACATTTCGATGTATGCCATTCGATCCACTGAAACTTCGTCCACTACCTCAAAACTCGTCCAATTGCTTAGTGTATTGATCAAAACCATAAGGCTGTCAATTTGGACACAAACTAGTTACAAGAGTAAATAAATTTACCATACTTATCAAACCATCCTCGAAAACACATGATTTGCATTTTAGAAGACCTTTTCTCAAGGAATAGATCATGTGTAGACAAAAATGATTTTCGTGCACCAATTCCTTTTAGACATGAAATTTGGTACTAGATAACACTATACGAACGCAACCCCGATTGTATTCGTACCACCTGAAAAAATATGATATAATCAAATATAATTCTTTTCTTTTTGCACACTGTTATTGTCCCTATACAAGTGTAAATTATCACATCATCTATGTTTTGCCGTGTACTCTTAGGTAAATGATAATCTTTCGATAGATATTTATAAGATTTACTGTCATAATGGGATCACAATACTTATACGTAAATTTGCACCCAACGCACTTCCACGGATTAAGAAATTTGAACGGTTCAGAAAAGATTAACATTAAAATAGAACTAATTTAGTAGTAATTGAATATTGTGGTAGTGCGTTAGTTGCGGATTTAGGAAAAAGTATTGTGATCCCATTAAGGCAGTAAATCTTCTAAATATCTGTCGATATTATCATTTATCTAAGATTACAGTCCAGTACATAGATGACATAATAATATAGACTTATATAGCGACAATAACAGTGTGAAAAAAATTATACGGGGTGTTCAATTTAACTGAAGACACTGAAATATCTCGAAAACTACACATCGGATTAAAAAAAATTAATATTAAAATTTGTTCATCTCGGGGGAGACATCCAATGAAACCAAACTCGACCCCCCCTCCCCCCAGCATCCATCTCCTAGGGAGAGGGAGGTGGTGGATAAAAAACTTAAATAGGAACCTCCATTTTTCGTACAGATTTGAATTCAACATGAAAAATGCGTATGCTACAAAATAAAAATTAAACAAATATCAGGTTTTTTTTACTCCATTCAGTAATTCTTTTTTATCAAGTCTCACCTATTTTTGTGACGAAGTTTTCGGTGAAGGAATTGGCTATGATAGCATTAATTTTAAATGAAGAAAAGGAACAACAGTAGAAGATAAAAGAAAATGGGTTCAAGAGGCATGGTAAAAAGGAAAATACAAGGAGAGTTTATCACGTTATTTAAAGAATTAATCGATGATCAATCTAAAAAATATCTATTTGTCGTGGAGAATCCAAATCTGCATTATTAAATGGGGATTCCTGTTTAGTTTTTTTTATTCGACATCCCCAATCCCTAGGAGATGGGGAACGGGGGATTGAGTTTAGTATCATTAGATGCCCGCCCCCCTCCCTTGAAACGAACAAATTTTAATTTCTTTGATCCGATGTGTAGTTTTCCTTGTATTTGATTATAGCATTTTTTTTAGGAGATAGGAATACATTTGGGGTTGGGCTTGAATTAATTGGAGTATGTGAATATGAATAATACTCCACTGTCCAAATAGTTGGGAGCAAATGGTCGAAGAGCCGGTGGACCAAATGACTAGACGAGCATGTAATTTACAAAACGCTGCATATAATAGAATGACAGGTGACTTTTGAGTACGTATGCTTTAATCACAATAAGTACTAGTCTCCTTCCCACACTGATTTGTATTCCACGAATAAAATAATGGTATCGAACAGAACATATTTACTGGTTACTATCCCAGTGACTGCTGAATGAAATTTTTATTCGATGATGATGCAGACATGGTGAATAATTAATCAGAAACTCACTGTAAAGTTGAAGCAGTGAATTTGTTATTAAAGTTATCGATTATTAGATTATTCTGTATCTTTATATCAATCAATTGGAATAATTTCGGAGTTCTGTCGTTTATTTAATAATGAATGAAACACGAACATTTAGATGATACGTATTTTGGAATGCGGTACACACTTACAGTGCAGATATAGAGAAATTGGAATTGGTAACATGGAACATTTATTACAGATTAGATATTGATAACGGCATACAAATGTCAAATGTGTTATGTTCTTTATACAATCATTTTTAGTTGGACTGAACAAAAGACGAAGCAATCGTAATTAACGTTTCCACCACATAAGAACTTACCCATGTTACTAAAAAGAAACGTAGAATTTAATACAAACATGTAAATATTGCAATGTATTTGAAAAATAAATAATTATTATTCATGCATCAAGCGAATAAACAAGTTTAATTAACATGATATGTATATACAATATTTTATAAAATTTTTAATAATTATATAGGTATTCATAAGTGGGTATAAAACTCTTTAGATCCTTTCCTTGGGAGTGAATCAATTCCTTTGCCGGTTTTTAATTCCTGCTGCTTTTAAATCTTCTTCTACCTCTAAAAATTAAATTTATCCCTTAAGCCTTAAAGTAATAAAGTAAAATTCTATATTATGTTGTCATTATCAGTAGAATAATATCTATATTGATTTTTTTCTTTATTACTTTAAGCTTTAGGGGAAAAATTAAATTTTTCTGATTTCTCTTATCTTTAGAATTTTACAATTTATTTTACTTCTATCTTCTTTAGCCATGTTGATCTGGGTCTACCTCATCTTTTCCTTCATCCAGGTTTCCATTCAACTACTAAACTTTAGAAGCCATAATTCGACGGTAAATTGTTGTTAGTATAAACTTAAAAGTCCTAATCACTTTAAGATAGTAATCATACAACTTGGGATTAGTCAATGGCCATTATTTATGGTCTAAAAGCCATCTAAATACTATAATTCAACCAATTAAAATTCATTTAATAAAATAAATTCAATTTCGAACTACTGGCTTGGTTAACAAGTTGTGAAATCTAGATTTATCCCTCTTGTAATTCCGAGTAATAATGGAGAGAATAAATATGCAAATTGGCAGTGTTAATAAAACTACTTCCTCTGAAAAATTAATAAAATATTCTCAATTTCAAAGCGAAATTCCGTCGCAATGTAAATACAATTCGCCAGAAGGGAAATATTAATTATAAGCGTTGAAGAAAAATTGAAGTAATCAGTTGACAAAGCTTGTCAGAAGCAAATATTAAAAATGCAAGAACGTTTTCCTCTTAATCTTTTTATATAGCACCGCAAAAAATTGGCATCTTTCAGATGCCACTTTCTTCTGCCAGTTGAGAGTGAAACAAATGAACTTACTTTTACAACTGTCAAAAACTTACTGTACGATATATAAATGACGACTCGATGACGTCACAGTTACGTTTCACATAACATAACCTACAAACACATTTTCAAATAAACGCAAAATATAACTATATCGATTACTGGAACAGTACACAACACGTAGGTAAATATGTTTGTTGATAATTCTAAAATAATATCGGGTTTCACATACATTTGAATTTTTCATCAGAAATATGTAGCTAACCTATTTCAATTTATTTTTATCAAATAAGTATTATTTAATTAAACGAGCACAGGCTGTTTACATAAGACAGGAACCAACTATAAGGCTATGTCCCATTATTCGAATACTTATCAAGGCAAGGAGCCCTAAAGACCATTTAAATAAATACAATTTAAATTTTTCCGATTTATTTTAATTGTATCAACGTTTTAAAGTAAAACCTGAACTCTTTGTTTTTGTTGTTTCAATATACAGAGTGGTTTTGAAGTTAATATTATTTTAAGGGTAACTAGAATGACATTTTCAAAATTAAAAAAAAAATGACTTTTCTTAAAAAAACTTTATTTTTACTCTTTTTATTAGTTTAATTAAAAATATGATTATCAAAAATATATACAAAAATTAGTTGTATACGATATTATTCTTAATAATTAAATTAAATAGCATTTTTAACGAACATAATTGTGTAATTTACATACATACATACTTACATAATATCACGCTATGTCCCACTTAGTGGGGTAGCACGAATCCAGAAACACAGTTAACCAACAATCAATCTCCTCCAAACATTCCTATCCTGACGCACCACTTTCGCCTCGTCCAGATTCATAGTGCGATTCATACATGCTCGTTTATTCTTCATACTCGGAATCATTCGTTCACGTAACAAACCATCAATCATACCCAACCAGTTATTCCTCGGACGCCCACGCAATCGTTCACCTTCAATCTCACCCACATATATTAGTTTCACAGAAGAATGCAAATGCGTTGCCAATGGTCCAATGGTACCCAAAATGTTAGTTTCATGAAAACTACCATTAAATATGCGAATTTCTTGAAAATTATTTTTGTTTCGCAATCTGCACATGTCATACTACTTACCCTAAAATTTGTGATAATAACTTCAAAATCAGCCTTTATAACTTCTACAACAACCGCAAACGCTACCATAATTGTTGCTGTAATTAGAAACTTGTGGTATGGTTATTATTATTATTAATATTTTTTTCGTATTACTAAAAATGTGCAAAGTCACTAAAATCAGGAAAAATAAGCTTTTTACTATAAAATTATTTACTACTTTTTCAACTTAAAAAATTATAAATTTTCGTCAGTTTTGTAATATGAGCCACAGAAAAAAATATTTGTCTACGCCACTGATTAAACAGTAAATATATATATATCTTTGTATTTGAAACATTTTTCTAATACCTTTGCGATAGATTAGAAATAATTTAAAAACTGAACTAAAATATATGCCTAGATATTTTTGCGACTTTTGTTTTTGTATCCCTGTATTTTATAAAAGAAGGTTATCTAACGAAATTTATGAATGAAATAAAACAAACTGTAAAAAGTGAATTTAAACTGAGCGCATTCGTCATAAATTTTTCAAGCGAGAATATATTCCGTTTCCAATTCAGTTCGTTTTACAGTTGATGACATTTTCAGCAGATCAGTTGGCTTCTGTCGTTCGTCGTCCGGAATTCTTTATCAATGCAACTGCTGATATTTTATTGAAACCTAGCAAGAACAAAACATAAACTAGGACTATTTACATCTTCACGCAGACGCAAATTCTCATTCGGGAGATAGGTCACAAATTTTTTACTAGCACACCAAAATAACGCATCGGACTGTGGATTCTTTCTACTAAAACATTAGGGCTTTATTCTCACTTTAATAATAACAGGATTGGTTAAAACGCAGTATCAAGCAATAACACAATTAAATTGTTTTCAGATATGTCAAATCAATACAATTTCATAATCTATGATGACCCCATTGTTCAGGTAACTGCAAAATGTCTAGTTCGAAGGTCTTATCTGCTGGGAAATCTATTCGACTGTCGAAATTTGCTGACGAACTTTTTCCGTTAAATTAATTGGACCCATTTACAATATTTATGTTGCGCCAAAATTCTGTAATTGGTAATTTCGGAAAATGATTCCGATCATTACTGATCGCCAACAGACTTATAAATTATCTGCACGACAATAGAATGCGTTTAGATCACAAAAGAACAAAAAGTTATACGCACGTGCGAAGAACTTGAACACAACATTACCACTATTTTGTTACTTGCTTTATTTACCCGGGCAGTAATTCGAATTAATTTCCCACTAACAGTTGAAAGATAATTCTACGTACAATGAAATCCGCGAAAAAATGACTATTATATATATTGTAATTATTTGGTAAACCGGTCTCAACTGCTGAGGTTATATGACGCCTTGGTACCTCGTTTTCGGTGGTGTGATAACGGCAAGTAGTGTTCGCTGGTGTGGGTTTTCGTAAAGCGGTCACCTATCATAGTACTAACCGCGGACAGTGTTGCTTAACTTGCGTTATAGAGGGAACCGGAATCAACGCTCCCTGCCCTTGTCTTTGACCTATTTTATATAAATATAAAATATATTATCACAAAATTTACCCATTTATAGGATATGACACTCTGCTTTCGCAGATTTTACGATTTCCGAAGATGTTTTTCAAATTCTTTCTATTTCTATTACGTTCTATTATTCTGAATTTTGTCAGATATTTTATTTTAACGATGTAGAAAATTCAGGGGTGGGATAGTTAAGTGGAGGTGCATTTTTGGCCATATCGCGTAAAAATTTTGAAAAATTGTTTTTAATCCTGGAACGTCACACTGAGGTCTAAGAAACCCCTCTATTTTCATCTAATGCGCAGTATTCGCAAAAAATTTTATGCTACCACGTAAATTCAATTTCTGTAATCCTAAATAAATATTCTTTATGTAAAATCCATGTGTTTGTTCTTATAGTAGAAAATAAAAATATAAATGCTCTGTTTTAAATCAAATACATGGTTGAGAAAGATTATTAACTGTTTAATGTCTTTCTATAAACAAAAACAAATATTCCATAGGTAAAATACCTAGAAAAATTATATCCGGGTATTGGTAAGTAGTTTTTCTTTATTTTGGTTTCCTAAACCCCAGTGTTACGTTTGTGTAACTTGAAAGAAGTGTGACTGTTCTCTGTTAATATAGGTAATAATTTTCTTATTGTTTCAAAGAATTGCTGTGCCAAATTTCATGTTACTATGACAAATTTCTATTAACTTTTATACAGTGTGCTGTAAAATTATTACAAAAAAATGAAGTCTGTATATTATTTGATGCACAAATTAATCCAAGCGTCTAATTTTTTTGTGACTTTTAGAAATATTATTATTATTACGTTGTAATCAGTACATCAGTATATACCCCTAATTTTTATTTCTGCAATAATTTTAAAGCACCCTGTACTCATATTTTACTCTATCACAATACACATAATTTGTTTTCATTGTGGTTTACAAATAAATAAAAGCAATGATGCAAAAAGAAATTAAAATAAAATATATTAGAAGCTATTAACAAAATTTTAAATAAAGTTACTGAGCAGATTTGCGGGTAAACGTCAAAAAATTTCCCAGAAAATAAATAGTTCTCATTTATTTTTTAGAGTGTTAAATTCCAAAGATGGAAAACATTTTATTTAAATCAAGTTTCTGGGTCATATGACTGCTGGTGTAAAATCTGTGCATGACAAGCTACTGATGGCGCAGCGTACGGTTTCGCCAGTTTCACATAAAAACTGTACCCGTATGCCGCATTTAGCTCAGTGCTTTTGCTGTAGCAGTACTCAACATTTCAAAGCATGCAGGCCTCCTTTGAAAAGTTTAATTGTCATTTACCTTTGCTAACTTGATTAACATTAATAGTACCTATGTACCGTAATTTACCCACTGTAGTTTTGTTGTGGTAAGTGTTGTCAAATTATGGTTATTGAAAAAGTGATTGTGATTTCAAATATTCTGGTTATTTTTATCGGTAAATTAGGGATTTCGCAATTTTAGTGTTTTTTATTTATTTATGAACATAAAATAAAAAGAAACCAAAAGTTGAAAAACTTTCAGAACTCATTGTAAAATTAAAAGATATTTGGATTAAATTCTGTAAAAATATTTTACAACTCTATTGAAAAATATTTAATAAAAAAGAAACAAGTAATTTGTTAAGCACATATAAGTAGCTATAGATTATATTTCATTATAAATATAATTTAAATATTACATTTTTAAAACTCAGAAAAAGACCACAACTAAAAAAAAATTGTGATCGTCGTGGTAAGAAACCAAAACGTTCTGAAATGTAACCACTATCCTGAAATTATTTTCTGGTTCTTTTACAGACCAGAGCAGCACCTTGATCACCATGGTTCAATTTCGGAATAAACTCTAAAGCGTACATTACACGATAAAGTTTTTCTTTTCAAGTGACTTTAAAAGTTTTCTCTCTTGTACAATGGCGTAAGAATAAGAAAGATAGACAAATCGACTTATAAAAAAATACTTATACAACGAGAAACTTCAATGTGCGGTACTTTTTCTTTAAACTTCCTGAAAGTTTCGGCCGTGCATTTTTTTTGTCCGATGCCTACTTTTCGAGTATTTCTTGAATTTATTTTAAAACGGGGCAACCGGTATATTTTTTTTTTTTGATAAGACTGATGAAACGCTAGTTTCGTAAAAAAGAATTTCAAGATTAAAACTGGCAATAACAACATATAACAAAAGGTTCCAATTAGCTTGTTGTTAAGCCATCTTTACTTAAGCATTTCGTATGTTCCCATGTATGACAATTAACTAGATATAATAACAGGCTACATTACATGTTGAACAGCACTGGTCGTCAGTGTATGTACACATGCCCCGTACAGTAGTGCAAACCAGTAGCTATTAGTACTGGTGCCCCGCTTTGAAGTGCGCTCACATCAGTAACGTCGATTAATCAAGTTTTTCAACATTTTAGCGCAGCACGATCGGCACAGACATCATTGTAGTATTTTTCCAATTTTCAAATTGGATTTGTAATTATCGAACTGTAAAATAGCACGAAAATTTGATTGTAATAATAATTTAGAAATAGTCCTGTTCCTTCGTAAAGTTTAGTGTTTGCGGTCCACAAACCGATATACGCTCCAGGAAGAATTCTGGTCATAAATTCCACTTTAAGAGGTAAATTACTAATTAAAAAATGTAAAGCAATAATACAATAAAAAAAAATCATGTTACAATTTGATTCGCTGGTTACTTGCATGAATGACGTATATCGGTTTGTCCACCTATGTGAACTGCAGGTTATAAAAGTATTACCGCAGTTCCACAACTGCTGGACATAACATTTAACAATGTTTTATAGACCATGAGACACTCAGTTCGAATCCTACAGTCGACAAAATCTGAGAAAGCAGAGTGCCATATCAAAATTGGGAAAATGGTGTGATGCCATATTTCTTTAATTTATTTATTTGTACTAGTAGACTCTCTAAATACACGGCGCCGTTTCTCGAAGCTTCTCGAAGGCGCCTGGAGTGTTCAAGAGGCTGCATATAAAGGGTCGCCGAACGAACGTCGCACAGTCTAGTCTAAACCGTTAGTGACTGTGGATAAATATTCGACGTGAAAAAACTAAGTGGAAATAAATAAATCAATTTTGTTAGTAATATTACTTCAACTTCACCGAACCCGAGTAACTACAAAGACGTAACAATACTGTTAGGCCATATCAGTAGACGAAAATAATAAGATAGTCCCCTTATATCTCCGATAGTCCTACAAGGTTTCCCCATCCCTTCGTTTCTAAACGATTCCTCGCTCGCTTCCTGTGAGGTTTACCTTCGAGCCCGAATAAAGTATTCTGTTTAGCGTTCAACCGAACATGGAACGGGGAAGCTACATGGAAACACGGCGTAGCATGTAGCTGTGTAGCTCTATAGCTAAAGCGTTCCGGTGCCAGTTCGGTACAACGCGACTCGCAAGCGAATCCTAAATATATCATGGAGTTAGAGTTCCTAGGCTACTGCTGATGCTGCCTGTTCTTTGATATCTAAATACGATCATGTGTTATTGTAATCGGGTTGGAGATATGACTGATCGATATTCGGGAGGATTCTTTTCGAGAGGTGAATTTCAAGGATTCTTTGCGTTCCACGTTTAGTGGAGAATAGGATAAATAATTAGAAGCATCATATTTTTGACACATATGTTCAACGTGGGAAATCAAAGTTTGCCAATAACAGCTTTCCCCAAAACAATTATGGAACCATATTGCAGATGGTGACTATCCAATTCGGATAACACGAAAAACTCGAGAAATTAACAAAAGTCTAAAGAAATTAGGAAGTAACTCTTCTGTTATTTATACAGGATATTCGGAAAAGCGGTTATAAGCTTTAGGTAGAACTATAATCCGAATGCAAAAACTTTGTACGGTCTACGTCTTACAATCAGAGTTCCTTGAAACCCGGTAACTACATTGCTTCGTCTTACAATTATTCAAGTTTATCTTAGTGCAAATCTGAAATAGAACATAACACAACCACAGAGGAATACAACAATGCAACATTAAACATTGTAAAGGAACAAACAGAATAGTTTTGCTGCGTTACATATAATTAATTAATCTTCAATGATCTGCTTTCGACAGGAGTTACAGCAAGGCGAGTCTCCAATTTGTTTGTTCTCATTTAGATTCCCTTTCTAATCATCTAGACATTAAAATCCGCAAAAGGGAATCAATATTTCTAATGACTATTTATTTTGAGCACATTAAGTTTTGAAATAATGAAAAAATGTAAACATATAGTACGATTTTCTAGTTTGGACTATAAAAAATTGAGACAGCTTAATGTATTTTCATTTTAAACTTTAGTTAAAGCTGACAATGTGTGTTTTTGTAATTTACGAGTATTATTACAAACTTTTTAGATAAACCTTGTAATTTAAAATGGTGGGTTACTAAATATTTCCCATACAGGGTGATTCGGAAATGGTAATTAACATGCTGATCATCGTACGACAATAACTTGAAACATAGATTATCAATAAAAACGATATTTTTAAAAATAGTACTTGCAAATTTTTTTGTTGTGTTAAAAATGAGTACGAATTTTCAAAAATATCTTTTTGTAATATCTGACTTTTATTTTATTGAAGTGTTGGGATACTCTATAATAGAGCAAAATATTGACACATTTTTCAACCTGAAAACAATAAAAAATATACTAAAATCCCCTATAGATTAAGGGATTTCTTATGAATGTTTCAAATTCTTTAACAATATGTCAAAGATGAGAAACTTCAAAATGGAGAGGTGGCCTTACTATAACTAGAAAACGAAAGCGAGAACGAATTTTACACGGCATTATCCTTAATATACTGCTAATATCAGTTGTTCTTATTCCGTCCGAATACAATTCGCTCTCGCTTTTGAGTTCAATACCGTTTGAATGCTCCAGTACGGCAGCAGAGAACTCCTAATCAATATATATTTGCTATAATACAGGTACGGAGCAAACGTATTGTAACCGTAAAATATGTGGCAATGCCAGAAGCTCTAAGCCAAGCGGGAAGCGCATACACAGGACGAGAATCCTTTGATGTACAAAGCTGTGCGTCTATCTCATTATTATTAGAATAACGCATTTGAAAAGTTGTTATACTTGAACAAAACTTGACGTTTACATATTTGTCTTTTTAATGATTACGATCAAGTTAACAATAACTAGATAATTTCGGTATTTGTCACGTGGTATCGACGAAAATAAGAGGTGGAAATAGGTACTTAATCATTTTTTAAATATGCGAATTGAAGTATTAATCATTTCTGTTGTATTATATTTGAAGTTTACCCTACAAAAGTTAAAACTATATACATGTAAAATATTTATATTTTAATAACTTAAGCAAATATATAGGGTGTGACAAAAACCTGCTAGCAGAAGAATTGGTGTTCTGGAAAGCTGGTATAACTATCTACAGTTGAAGTTTTATTTCAGTTGTGGCGAAAATAAATAGATATAAGAAATTTAATGATTTGGCAGCAAACTTTTATGGTTTAAGTTTGTAGTAAATAAAGAGTAGTAAAATAAGATATTTTCTCGAAATAATTTTTAAAATGTGTGTCTTCATTAGATGAAAAGAACTAGCAATAATTTTTAATCTAAATTTCTTGATACTTGGTCTAAACATTTTAGATATACCTCATGTACAATACTTCAGGAAAAACTAGTTATACTGATCACAGATCTGAAAGAAATTTTCAAAAACCAACAAAATGATTACACTTTACTTAAAGTAAATATTTTTAGTGTGACATTGGCTGGTACCACAAGCTCCGTTTTTGGATGTTTTAAGAGAATTGATTTTGCTTAGGTTTAGCGCTGTACAATGTTCTACAATTATTTAATAAAAAAAATTCTTCGAATAGAAGTTATAGAGAAATATATTATCTACCACTTTCATTTGAAGTATTATTTATAAAATAATATTTGAACACCGAGGCTAAAACACCCAAAAACAGAGTTCGTGGTACCAGCCTTATGTTTAGTATAACTGAAATTTTTGTCATATTGAAAAATATACTTGAAAAGTGGCATTGAAATGTCTACTTTACAAAGCAATTTTTTAATTGCTTCTTTTTGATACATAATACATCTGCCAAATATTTTATTTTTCTAAACTACTGAAGCAACCTGTACAACAGCAAAACAGGTAACTTTCATTTACAGGGTGTTTCAAACCTATTTTAAAATAGCTTCTAATCTAAAGAATTTATTATTCTTTCCAGTTATTTCTAAAATAACTCTACAATCTTCAATAAATATTGAAATATGACATTAAATTCCTTTGAATGGGGTAAAAATAGCTCCGTGGTAACGTGTCGGACTGTGGATCGTGAGATCCTCAGTTCGAATCCCACTGCCGACAGTTACAAATTTAAATTTACCCCTGTGGTTCCCCCTCCACTAACATCCTTGGGGGCTATGATTTGACGGCTGGTAACCGCACTTCATACGATAAAATATATCACCTACCGAGATCTGCGTAAGCAGAGTGCCACACCCGTAATGGGTAAAAGGCGTGATGATATATTTATTTATTTATATTTAATTCCTTTGAAAATATTAAAATTAATGCAAAATTTATGTCATAACCTACAAGACAAGAATAATATAAATATATTTTTTTTATATTTAGGTATCCACATTTAAGATAATACACAGAGAAGCATTGTTTATCTTTTGATATAATTTTATCAGTATCCGTTATGACTGGTGAGCTTGATATGTGTAGCCAGGGCAACTGAGGTGTTGTTATTATTATTATATTATAACACGGTGATATATTTGATTAAGTACCAATATTTATTTGTAAAATATATGTCACCAAAATTTAATCTGTATAGGCAGTATAATAGCCAATTTGTAAACGTTTGATTACATATTTCACCCCTTGTCCTTCGATAACAAACGTTAGTGCTTTCATCTACTAATAAATTATTCGTGTTAAAAACGAAAGTAATTCATTCCATGAATATTTCCGCTTGAAAATTCTCCTTAGAAAGACAAACATGGAAATGTTTAAATCAGCTAGCAATAGTAACAGCAATCAGCAACAAAGCGGTTAACAAGGCACCAGGCTAGCTCATGCACACTTACACGACAGAAGAAATTGATGGAACCTTCTCACTGGTCTTATCAGTGTCTTGTGATTTAACTCTGTACCAAGAGTTCGTGCAAGAGCAGAAAAACAACTGCATAAATATTTATATACAGTGCAGGGGCGTCGCTGCTATTCATTTTCAATGGGGCGCTTGCTATTACTTTATTCTTTATTCATTATATTCAATCTATTATGGATTTACTACCTGATGAATTAATTACGAACAGAAAATAACTGAAGTTTCTTTTATTAATGGAACGATTCAAATATACCAAATAAATTGAAATAAAAATGAACACTAATTCAGGCCTACTAATTGCTATTTATTTTTAAAAGCTCAAAAATTGATTTCTGGTAATATTTTTTTAAATGGATTTGATACGAAAACAAAAAGGTTTTGTTGATACATAAGAAGAATGTAAAGTCAAATAATTAGTCTAAATGAAATGTTTTATTGTAAATTTTTAAAATAATTTGGAACATGATGTCAACTCAACTAGTTATTATTTACAGGGTGATTCAATACCCCAGAAAAATAATTAAATGGACTATTATGATATACTAGTAACGGACGAAAAAGAAATTTTCGAAAATTCACAACAGGAATTGTATTCCACATACAGGGTACATTTTTAGTGCCACTGGTACCAATTTAACATCACCGACTTTTCATTAATATTTTACTATACAACAAAAGGTAAATGATAACCTGTATTATTTATAAATTAATTTCCTGTATATCACATAGTGTCCACCATTTAATTATTTTACCTGAAATATTCAAACACCCTGTAAGACAGTAACTTTACTGCAGGACAAAAAAATTACACTTTTTTTGTCGATTGTTGTTCAGTGTTAAAATAATGGTTAATGATAGTCTGTGAATTATTTAAAGATTCATTAAGTTTAATAATCAAGAAACAATGACATTTTAAAAGTTGAATAGCTTTCATACTCATTAATAAAAATGAAAAGATTTTTGGTTTTAAGTTCTGCAAATATTTATTAAAATTGAAATAGATCTTTTGTTTTAACCAATGGGTGTTTTAAAAGAATGAAAATAATCTTTCAAAAGGAGCTGAGGATGGTAAAATAATTCAAAAAAATTAAAGATCTTCATATCTATTTGATTTGAAATTGAAACGGAATATTCGATTTCATCTCAATCATCAAAAAGTCATATGATTTGTTAATGAAAAAAGTTAAAAACTAAGTAATTGTCAATATAATTGTAATTACAAGGAAAAAGTGCTAGAATTACTAATTACTTGCACAAATAATGTAATTAATTAATTATGTTTTCATTACAGAGCGAATGGAATTAACAATTACATTTCAGAAAAATGTAATTAATTACGTAATTTTATTATATATAATTAAAAACTGCACATCTATGGAATTAGGTACGTGTAGTATTTCAAAAGTTGAATTTTATTAAAATTTTACAAAACTTAAAACTATCAATTGTCTTATTAAAAAAAAATTAATAAACATTTGCTAAAGCAAAAATTAAAATATTAAATTAAAAAGGTAAAAAATATTGTCCTTTTCTTGTACAGCAGTGTAATTTACAGAAAGTTTCAAAACTATTTTAAAGTTGCTTTTAAAAACTAAAGAAATTATTAGTTACTAAATACGTTGAAAATTTATGGTCTCTTTATATAATATGACTTTACATTCGTCTTCAAAACATTAAAATTTGTGCATAATTTGTCACAACCTATAAGATGTAATAAAAAATACAAAAAACAAACAATTAAAGGCAATGAATAGCAATATACAATTACAAAAAGCAAAAAAATGTCACAATATCTGAAAAATGATATCAACGAAGTCTAAGTGACATTGCGCCATAGTGAAATTGGTAGTGACACCCCTGAAAGAGTCACGAGAGAGACGAATACGGATACCACTGGGTAGTACACAAACAGAAACAGAAACAGAAAAATGTACATATGAGACAGTCACAGACAGAAAAGAAATAAAACGTGAACAGGCATTACGGTATAGAAACAAATATGAGTATGACGATGAAGTTTAGCTGTTTAGCGTTCAGTTTAGTGGCATGTGGCGCAGGTGTCAGAAGTTTCAAGTTACTTGCTGTGGACTGGCAAGTGTGGAGCAGCCTTACGTGACGAGTAAAAGCTCCGAGCATAGTATGATGGTGTCGAGTATGTATAAAATGGAACGACTAGTTGGTACACTGTTTATATTTTTTTTTTATTTGCAGACCAATAAAAAATGCACATAATATATTTTTAAATACCCAAGGGAATCAAAAATTATGTACTAAAGTTTTGTAGTCACACGGAACAATGTTTATATATTTTTTATTTATTTAGACCAATAAAAATAATTAAGAAATATTTCTTGATACACCCGACCAAACCAAAATTATTTACATTTGAAAATTAAAGATATATACAATTACGTTTAAAAATTTAAAATTAAAACTTCTAAATATCTTAATTATTTGAAAAAAAATTGTATGTGTGAAGTTGTGTACATTGTTCGATTAAATTCTGATTCCTTTTATGTTTGACAAACTAAGTAAATACCAACCATCTAAAACAAAATGTTGTAACAAATTCATGGTAAATGTAAAATGTAATAAATATATGTAATATAACGTGATTCATGAATTACTAGAAAATATAAAACTGAATAAAAATATTTTGTAACATAATTATTTTGAAATATGTTTTATATAAAAATTAAATAATATTACATTAGTACAGTAATATTACCTATTATTGACTAAATTTAAATAATTTTAAAATTAATAAATTATAATAATTTATAAAAGTGTGTATAGCTTGTTCTGAGATATAAGCACTAGCTACATGCGCCCTACACTGTCGGTGGTAGTTTAAATACATTATGGAGATAAAAAGTGCAGGGACGTATTTATTTATTTTTTACTTTTGTACCTATATAAATTTTTGTTCGATAGGAAAAATACGTATTTATAACAATTTATTGTCATTACAATACATATAAAAAATAATAGCATGTATACAATTATTAAAATATTGAAATTTTTAAACAAACAAAATTAGTTTTCTTATTTATTTGTTTTCTGAATTGAACTCCAATGCATATACAAGTACATAAAATTTTAGTTTACAATCTTATGTTTCGTCAATTTATATAAATATTTGCACAGAATTATAATGTATAATTATTGTTTCATCAATAAATATTAACATATTGCCATAATAAATAATATTAAATAGTTATTGTTAATTACAGTCAATTATTATCATATTTGGAATTTGGTAAATGATCTTTTCCTTTGCAAATAATCATCTTTTTAAAATTTTCCTGATCGTAGTGAAGGGTTGGGCCGCTAATTCTCAGGAAATAGCATATGCTTAAATTTTTGAACAAGCTATAAAGTAAGGCGTTAGAGCCCAATTGTACTACTTATTAAATTTGTACAATCCAAATCAATATGTTTAATACTAAAAGTACATGAGAAAAAAATTTCAGGTGCATTGTGAATGTTTATTTTGTGTCAGCATTCTACAATAATTTTGTTTCTCATACTTTTAAATATAAACGAGAATACCAACTACTCTTGCTGCTTTGTTCGTTAAAAAATTAATATGTATTAATTTATTATTAATAATAACTATAAATAAATTAAATAGTAATATCATATAATCAAATTAAAATATCTTTTTGAGAAGTTTCCTTGGAAAAGACTAATTTTCAACGCATAAAAAAATATAATGTCATATACACTGTTAAACGCAAGGTAGAAAAAAGTAATCAACTCAAAGTAACAATGTAACAATGTAAATAAAAATATTACATGTAATCTGTGAATGAAATCAACGAATAAAAAATGTTTTGCAAATGACAATTGAAGTTCACAATCAAGATAAAATCGCCATGAACGTGAACACACGTTATTCGTTATTGTGAATCGTGCTGTGTATTATATTCTGGCAGCGGCGAAAATTGTGCGTGAAAGCAAATTGCTTTTGAGGTTATGTTCAATGATGAAAACATAATGAATCATTTCGTGAATAAAATGGTGGTAAAGGTAATTGCAGAATTATTTATGTGCGGTATCTTTCGTTTCATTTGTGGTGAATTGGAATTGGCAGTTTATCGAAGATTATTTACGTTTTGGTTAAGTTGAGTTTTAAATTGTTCTTGTCTTGTTCCTGTCTTGAATAAATTGAGTTAAAAATGTACCATTGTTGTAAAGGATCATAGATGAAATTCAAAATTAGGTAACAATAATTTTTATACAACAAAAATAATTATTTAGAAGATCAGCTACAACAATGATTTTAAACATATTGTGGACTGTCATTTCATTGCATTCTTTTATTTATAATAAAATAATTACTAAGTAATATTAATATTTAATGCGAGAAAAAAAATTCTGCATTAAACTCAACGATAATACAGTTTTTCATATCTCATGTAAAGTTATTTTATGATTACAAGAAAACATGCAATTCGAGTTCGTGATTAGATTTTAATTTGGTTAAAATTTTCAATCAGATAATTTTATTTCTTTCAAGTATTCCACAGTATTCGCTTAAAAATTGATTATACATACATCTACGGGAAGTCAAAATAGATTATATTACCTAAAATATTTAGTTACTGAATTTAGGTTTGAAAATGAGTTCCAAATATTCTGTTTACTTATCTATTATACATTCTATATGTACAGGGTGGTGATTGATTCAGCGGATCATATGCGTTTTACCTATTAAATAATACTTATGCAATTTCCTGCTTCCTTAATCATTTTAGGGAACATTGTTTCAAATAAAAGGTGAAAAGATTTAATAACTGCAGCTGAATCAGTAAACAAATTTCATTATATATTTTCAATAATGGCTAAAAAGACGTTATAAAATATCAAAAATTCTATTTTTATAATGACTAACCACGGAAACAGAATTATATTCGAGCAAATATTTAACGTTATTCATAATCAAGTTTTTAAATTTATTCATTTCATTTGAGTATCAGAATAAAAACTGTTAAATTATAAGGAACGCAAAACATAAATCTATTCTAGGTCATATGCTCAAACACATCTTCATTGTTCACCAATCAAAACCCAAATTTTATGTAAAAAGGGTTAAACAAGTACTTCTGCTTACGCACAAGTACATTATTGGATCCCCGATTTCAAACTTTTCAATTTTGACATAAAATTCGTAATCAGCGACCCCAAAAACTCTATTATACACTTTTATGACTGAATTTAGTGAACTTTTCCAAAATTTGTCCGCCATATAGGATCCGCCATTTTGAATTTTACATATTCATGTCAATATTTCTCCGCATATTTGATAAATACTGGGGCTATAATATTTCCAAGGTTACTCATTATAAAAACAAACTGAATTTTTGAATGTCTTTTTAGTCAAATGAGTAAAATTAAATTTGGTTACTGATTTAGAATATCATATCTTTCAAATGATTATAGAAGCAGGAAAAAAGTATTATTAATATGGAAAACGCCTATGATCGGCTTCGTCAGTCACCAGACTGTATGAATTCCATGTAGGAAAGAAAATGAATGAAATAAATATTACTACCACGTGTGACGTCATATATATATAAACACAGACACGTCAAATTCTGCAAAGGTGCGAGTTAACGAATTAGAGCATAAAATGTAATTATTTCATTTCACCAATTACGTATCAGCTAAATAAATAACGTCATAGATATTTTAATCGATCAGTGAAACTCGACTACATATATTTTTATCTTGTGCAAAAACAAACCTATAATTAAAAAATAATAAAAGTAAAATGTAAAAAGTACTCACGTATAAATGTGCGCCTCAATAACGCATTGTATAGTTTTATAAATCAATATTAGAACACTGTAAAATTTTATTTCCGAACCACAATTACCAGTAAATCCGCTGCAAAAATCATAAAACTGAAAATATTTTGACGTTAAACAATCTTGTTTTTGTTAGTTTCCAGGTAATAATAGCGAGAGTGGAATGTTTCGGGTAGTTTCGAGCACAATCGGCTACCCTGTACCGAAGTTTCAACTTCGTAACAGTGGTTTTATTCTTGTTATTTCATTTATAGCTAATGTACACAAACATGACAAAACTGCGGTTGCTTCGGTACATTTATGAACAGCGCGAGAAGTTTCAGAATTTGCTCTGCACTTTGACGAGCTAACGAGGATGAATTTATGGAATCATTTATTTGTATTTTCTGAAGGCTAGAACTTTTGTTACGCTACAATAAACATACAAGATTTCTACCAAAATTGTTCAAATAATTAGTTTTCTTTTTCGTTTCATTTTTATAGAAACAGTAACAGGAAACAAAGAAATTTTTTTTATAATAATAGGAAGCTTACTAATTTTGCGTACGTTATTATCTTCCTTAAGAAAAACATAGTACCGTAAAATGAAAGAAATTTGATAGAAAAGTTGGAAAATGTTTCAAGTCAGTCGGTGCCACTGCCTCATAGCAGTTAGCGGGTTACACTACGCTGATGAGTTCCAATAAAAATAAAAACGCATCCGTAGTTACCGATTGATTGGATTGGTCGATCTCTGTGACTTAGTGACTTAGACTCAGAGACTGATTTTTATGAAACATTGACAATTTTATTGTCTTTCTATTTTTTATATATTATTTGTTTCATAGATAGTTTTCTCTTTTTGAAAACATTTACTTCTGCTGAATTATAAAAGCAGATCTATGTTTAATAATTTCAGTAAAATTCATAAAAAATAGTTAAGCGTCCTAAGGGTTTAAGTAAAATTTTATAATTCCATTCGTATTAAAAGTGATAATTTTATGTTATGTTTTCTAATGAGTTTTTGAAGTTAAATTTGAAGAGTGTTCAACTTCCCCTCATTTTATGATATCATTAATTTATCCTACTAAATAAATAATTGATGTACGAGAAACTCAAATCTTTTTTTTTTTTTTGGAATTTTATTCTGGAGTTTGAAACTTCCTGTATATATTTTTCTTGATGCAATGACAGTAAAAAATAAAAATATTTCATGTAGTAATGCTGATTTCTCCTTCTACGAATAAAGTAAAGATAAACTCTTTAACGAATAAATGAAAAATATCGCACAAGAAATGACAGAGTAAATAATATCATATGAGCTATAAATTCGATGCCATATTATTTATTTATTCAACAAATAATTTATTCAGAGTTTTTTGTGTATGGAGAAATTGGTTTGTAATCTGTAAATATTTCTGCAAACAAAGAAAATTTGTCAAGATCAGTATTTTATATAGAATAAGTTATTTAACTTTTTAAGCTGCTAGTATAACTAGTATATTCTTTTCTGAGGAATACTTAAATGAAAAAATAATTTATATAAAAAAAAAAATCAACGCGAATGTTGAATTTTACAATATTACAATTGTCTACCCTCTTAAATTATAACTAATAAATGTTATTAGTTGTATGAAATGACAAGTCCACAAATTCGCTGATCCTCATGGTGGCTTATACAGAAGCTACCATAAAGATTTTAGGTTATGTATGACTAACTGTCAACTCAATCTAAAGTGACAAACCAAAACAGAACTATAAGCATGATTAGATGGAGCAAAGAGAAATAATAAGAAGAACACTTACGATGGCGGGCTAGGCAGTGGGACCTGGTGGATCTTCCACGTAGCTTCGGACATGGAGTGTTCATCCGCGGCGTAGCATCGCCATAGAGACTGGATGAGCGTCGCGGCGGGCTGACGCCGGCGGATCATGTGCTTCTGACGCTGTTGCTGCTGGACCTTCAGTGCGAAACCCGATCCCAAGATTCCCTGGAAGAAGAAGATGAGTTTCAAATTAATTCTGCTTCATTGTATTTGGAGAATCGAACTAAAGCTGTAGTCTATTCCATGAGATCTTTCATTAAAGGGACATATATAGTTCTGTGATTGTTTAAAAAAATACGGTGTACCATACATGCATTTGAATTCAAAGAAATAAACAAACCTATTAAATTACAATAAAATAACTGATAAAATTCAATTATATTATTGTATTATATTGTTTGAGCCAGATGTAAATAAAATACAATAAAATTTTTGGAAACTTCACAATACCATAAAATTATTAGATTATACAGGATGGGCCATTTTAAGTTGCGTTCAGGAATATCTCGGAAACGAAGCATCGGATGAAAAATCCAAAAAATACGACTAAAATATTTTCGAGGGGGACATCCCATGACACCAAATTCAACCCCCCCCACCCCGACCCTGGTGGGGTGGGGCGGGGGTAAGTTTGAAATCTTAAATGGGAACCCCAAATTTTTTTGCAGATTCGCATTCTACGTGAAAAACGGAATTCAGTGACGTCAAAATTTTCGCCCCCGCCCTCCCCCCCGGGCCAGTTGGGTGGTGGAAAACTTTCAAATTGGTTACGGGAACACCCACTTTTTCTCGAAAAAGTGGGTGTTCCCGTAACCAATTTGAAAGTTTCCCACCACCCAACTGGCCCGGGGGGAGGGCGGGGGCGAAAATTTTGATGTCACTGAATTCCGTTTTTCACGTAGAATGCGAATCTGCAAAAAAAATTTGGGGTTCCCATTTAAGATTTCAAACTTACCCCCGCCCCACCCCACCAGGGTCGGGGTGGGGGGGTTGAATTTGGTGTCATGGGATGTCCCCCTCGAAAATATTTTAGTCGTATTTTTTGGATTTTTCATCCGATGCTTCGTTTCCGAGATATTCCTGAACGCAACTTAAAATGGCCCAGCCTGTATGTAGTTTTTTATTATTATCATAAGACATCATGATTAATTTACTTATTTTTTAATTTGTTTATTTACATTCACTCCCATAGCGTTGGCAAAAAAATTTTTGAAGCTACGTGTAGGTCGTCGCAATCGTATTAGTACCAACAGAATCAATAGCAAATTGAACAAAGGAATGAGAATACAAACGAATAAACAAATGAATGAACTAATGCGTGTACGCATAGGATTAACCCTTCTATTGCAAGTTGTGCTATTGAGTAGTTCGATAATATCTAATTTCATTTTCGCAAATAATTATTGGAGGAAAATACTTATTCAAGTAAAATAAAAGAATTCTCTCAATTGGAAATATAAAAGCTAATTCAAGTAAATATGAAAACATAATATCTCATCATTTTATTGAAAAATAAAGAAAACAGTTATGAAATGTTAAATTAGCTGTATGTACAATTATATTACAACGTGTCTAGTTGCCATGTTATTATAAATAGAATTTTCTAGTAAAAATCTGGTGTGGGCACCACATTACTTTCTTATACAAATAAAACCAACTGAACATGTATGACTTGTTCCTTGCGTATGACTTTCCTTTGAAAATTATTTGATATATAGATGTTAAACAATTTTTTTCTCATTGTAACTATGAATTTATTTTAAAATAGAAATTAATTAATATCTAGTCTTCAAAACTTTCTAACTAATAATAGAAATATTACTTTTAAAATATTTCACACGACACATATTTTTGACATAGATATTAAAGATGTTTTATTTTTTGTTCCCATTGTAACTAAAATATTTTTAATATCTATGTCAAGATTAACAACATATTACTGCACAATTTCAGATTTCACGAAATATCACTAAAAATTGGCATATACTTTTATTGTATTTCTATATAATATAAACCATAAGAAACACAATGCTGTAGAGCGCATCGTCATATCTCTTAAATTTATAGAGATATGGCAATTTTCGATGTTTTTAGAAATGCTACTTTGAGTGGCTGCAACTCAAAATCTATTACAGATATTGAAAAATAGACTCAGTTCTGTGCGTTTCATGCATTTTATTACAAATTAGCAAATTTTGAAAATTTTGAAATTTTTCGATTTTTTCCCCCATATTTCGATAGGCGATAACTCGAAAAATATGAAAGATACATACTCGCGGACTAGACCA
This sequence comes from Poecilus cupreus, assembly GCA_963942605.1. Classification (NCBI taxonomy): domain Eukaryota; kingdom Metazoa; phylum Arthropoda; class Insecta; order Coleoptera; family Carabidae; genus Poecilus; species Poecilus cupreus. The sequence continues at coordinate 19,215,361 of OZ012715.1, forward strand.
TTCGATTCAGCTTATCAAAATACATAAGTATGTAAAATTTCATTAAAATTGCTTTACGCGTTATAGAGTTAGAGCAAAAAGTGTAAAATGACGATTTTGGCGAAAAACGTCAAAGGGTACCCATTGACGTTTGGCTTGAAAAAGGCCATTTTCAGACTTTTTGCTCTAAAATTTCAACCAACAGTCCAAATGTTCTGAAATTTTTAGGGTTTATGTATTTCGATGAGCTGAATCCAATAGTTTAGTTTGCAAGTTGGTATCTCGTTTATTATTTGAGATATCGCTGATCGAAATTTAAAAAAAAAATTCAAAAATTTTCATTTTTTCAAAATTTTGTTATTTTGCTATAATATGCACGAATAACACAAAACTGAAGAGAATTTCTCGATATCTTGCGTAATTTTTGAGTTGCAGTTCCTCAAAGTTGCACTTCGAAAAACATCAAACACCGTCATATCTCGAAAAATTTAAGAGATATGACGATGCGCTCTGCACCAGTGAGTTTTTTAGGGTTTATATTATATAGATATACAATAAAAGTATATGCCAATTTTTAGTGATATTTCGTGAAATTAAGTCAAAATATGTATTTCCGCAAAAATCTAGTCAGCGATTTTTTTCGTGATTCCAATACTTCCTTATACTTTGTATAAGAAAGTATAAAAAAGGAAGAAAATCTGTAATTATCTAAGAAACAAAAATAAATGATTAAATGTAACTTACAGCAGGCAACGCGAAGAATGAAATTCCAAGAAGAGCACAGAACGACGCTATTATCTTCCCTTGCCACGTGTCGGGCACCATGTCACCGTACCCCACCGTACATAACGTAATCTGCAACAAACAACAATTATTTCATTAATATACAACAATGGACTTAAAGTCTACAACAACAACAACAATAGTCAAAATGGTGGACAACCTCGTTATTATATAATAATGAAGTTTTCAATGGTCAAAAAATATATTCGAATTTTATCAGCTACATAATTATAAAATGTACGCAATTTAAATTAAATAAATAAATAAAATAAATATATCGCCAATTATCCATTTATAGGTCTGGCACTTTGCTCAACGCTAATCTCGGTATTGATATATTTGTACGTGTGAAGTGTGGTTACCAGCCGTCAAATCACGTTTCCATGAATGGAAGTGTTGGAGGTGCTACCGGGACAATTCTATGTGATGAAAATTTTCGAAAGTTTATCGGATGTGTGATCTTGTGATCCACTGTTCGATGCTTTAAACCAAAATAACTTTTAAATACAATTAAATACTTTAAATATTTTTTAAACATCGGCTGAAAGAATTAAAAAGTAAACTGTGACAAAAATAATTTGTTTCGTTAATTAAACAAAGTAAATTTAATAAAAATTAAAAAAGATATTAGCCCATATTCTCACTTCGCTATTTTCAGCATAGATTTCAAATTTTACTATTTATAATTATTTTGTTTATTTATTATAACAAGATTCAAAGATCCCAATTACAGGACGACTATTTTCACTAAATTAAATAATTGTTCTGCTTAAATAATTGAAACATAAATTTCTCAGAAAAACTATGTACCAAATAAAATTTATAATATAACTATGAATGAAGAGACATACAAAATGAAATTATATTTCATACTTTTTTTTAATAATTGTTTAATGTAGTTCAATTAAGTAAGATGTGTGGTTTTTTAAATAAAGAGCTCTATATAATAAATAAAATCACTATTGTTTCAGCCAAACTACTTAATTATAACTTTGTGAAATATTAAATATTTTCTATTCTAATTAAAGCAAGGAGGATATATCAACAAAGAATAACAATGTGCTGGTAATATTTTTATCCATTATTAGAAATCATAAACACTTTTAGTACGAAATGAGAAAAAAAATGTAAATAAAACGAGCAGCCTTGAACTTCTCGTCACTTTCTACCTTTTCATGTCAAGAAAACAACCTTTTTTGATCCGTGAATTCAAAACTCCCATCTCAAAAGCCGGGAGATGACAGAAACAGCGACAACGCGCGAATAATAGGGTTAATTTAAGTCGTTTCTTACAGGAAATTCAATGCGCCGCTAATAAGCATAGAACTGAATACAAAACGTGAAACATTCACGCTGCACAAAACACAACAATTATGTTAATTTCGCAATGTTTGTCTTTCATTTTAAACAGTAAATGAGAACTCTTATAATATTAATTGAACTATTTGAATTGCTAATATAAAGCCAATGTTTTTCAATAATTAACTATTAATGAGGAAACTTGTAATTGTAAACGAAATTTTATTATGTAATTATAAGAATTGTTAACGAAATGGAGAAAATTCCGATTAAGAAGAATTTAGGCCAAGGAAAATACATAAGATTTTAATAAGAGATTGATGTTTCATTATTTTATAATTACGAAGAACTTTGACATTTTTTCCAAAAGAAATATAAAAATTTAATAAAATTGCACTAAAATGTACAGCAAATATTTGAAGCATTCAAATAATAAAAAAAATCAACCTATTTATTCATTTTACTTATTACATACTACTTGAAGAAAAAGAAAAAATGCCAGACACTATACAGGATGTTTTATTTAAGTATGCCACCTTTGATATCTCGAGAACTATAAGAGATATGAATTTATATTTAACAAAACTATTACAATGAGCAAAATAGTTATTTATGTATCAAGGCACTGAAGTTTAACTTTTTATCACGAATATGGAATTTTTTTTCCAAGGCCCGTAGGACCGAGAAAAATAACCCACGTGAGTGATAAAAAGGAACTTCAGTGCCGAGATACATATTAAATATTATTTGAAATCTAAAATTATAAAAAAACTGTAAAAAATGATTATATAGGTTAAGTTTATAGGTACATCTGTCAGTTGTCAATTGGAACTGATACTCAGTGTTGTCAACTTCGAACATTGATGTTATAACACTCAAAATTATGTCTTTTGTCCTCAACTTCTCCATCGGAATTAATTAGTTAACTCTCCTTGCACATATTGTTTAATTTTACGTATGAATTTACTACAATACGTAATACATCTGGCAAAATTATTCTACTTGTACAATAATTATTTTACGATTGCCAAAACTGCGTTGCTCAAAATCGTCGTATAATGGGTTACTTTAGTGTTGATTTCTGAGCTTTTAATGACGATTTTTGAGCACTTTAGTGCCGATTTCAAATAAAAATATTTTTTTAACCAGATGTTCTCAAAATATAGAACCCAACTTTTTTATTTTAAATGGCAACAAATATAATTTATTTGGCTCATCCGATAGAGCATTATTTTCGGAATATTATGAAACAAAAAAAAAAAATTTCTTCGTTAAAAATAATGCTTCAGTCGAGATAAAATAGTTAAGGAAAGCGTTTGGTTATTTGGTATAGTTTCGTTACTTGTGGTATTTAGTAAATTGAAATGTACTTACCACTCCCCACCATAACGCTTGTGCGAAGTTGTTGAATTTGGATCCTTGAACGTCTTTTTCTGCTAAGTAAACGAGGAACGAGGCGAAAATTAGGCCCAGGAAACCGATGTAAAGAGTTGTTATTAGTTCCTGGAACAAAAAAACAAATATTAATTAATAATAATACTTAAAACATTTCCATTTTCGTTCAAGGCCTCAGATGCCATTGTTTTATTTACGTTGTTGGGGCTAATTCATATTTTACAGAGGAGATTTACACCGCGTTGAAAAACGAAAAATTGAATTAAACGCAAATTGAAATCTGGAATCCTGCTTAAAATTCTGCGAGTCGGAAACGACAAAGTTCGGAGCTAATTGGGTAAAATGCGTTAGGTGTGTAATTTTTTCAGTTTGAGGGGCTCTGGAATGAGTGGCGAAAGGTAGAGTTCTGATGTTTTATTTAGCATAACTGTACTTCAGGCAGTAAAATTGCAGTGTAAATTAGAAACCGTGTCAGGAGTGATGTTTAAAATTTAAAAAGTAATAGGATCGTGTCAAGACCTTTGCAGATATACAACTTTATTAAGCAAACTCTGTTTCAATTTTCACTCGGAATAAAGTATACAGTACACGCACCAGTTAAAAATGCTTTTAAAACTTGGAACAAAACGAAGAAACTTGGTCGTGGAAGATATGCAATGTACCTCAACGTACGTCATCGTGCAATGAAACTTCTAAATAATTCACTCGTTCCTTATTATAGAAGCTAAATGAGCGAAAGGTGGTTGTGAATTTTACATGTATATTATTACAGTCAAGGTTATTAGGTTCGTCGCAGAATTGTAAACTACATTTGAAAGTTTGTCAACTTCTTCAACTTATCGAACATGTAAGGTATTCGTCTTAAAGAAAAAATTTAAATTTTGCAACCAAATAAATTAAGTTAACTAAATTTGGGACGGTGGAGACATTTAAATATGTGGCTACAATAGTGAGCAGAAGAATTATCAGATATTTCTGTACACTCGGAAACCCGCAAATAGTTTTTTTAAATTAATACCTTAAATGGATTTATTTTAATAAAGGGTTGTTGCTAATGCTAAACTTATTATGTAAAAACAGAAAACGCTTCTTTTAAATTCATATTACAAGACTACATGGGATAATTCCATACACTCGGACACTCATAAACTAATTTTTTTATAACTTTAATGAATTTATTTTAATAAAGGGTTGTTTCTGATGCCAACCTTTTTATGTTAAAACAAAAACAGCGACTTTTAAAGTCATATTAAAAACTTAACATACCTATGTTGCATACACAGCAAAAAAATTGATTGGCGACTTGTTAATTTTGCGGTTGTTAAGTATTTTTAGTTAATATTGAGAAATATATTATGTTAAATTAACAATTTGAACATTTATGACAATTTGTTAAATTAAATTTTGTCAATTCTGAATTTCTACAAGAAAAATTGTTGTTTTTATTTATTTACTGGATTTATAAAATTTGGCAAATAGACTCGTCAATAATAACTTAATAATAATAATAATAATAATTTAACAAATTGAAATTGTTAAAGAAAGTTTGCATCCTTTGTAAAAACTTAATTTCTTATAATAACTAAGATTTATTGTTCTGCTTCAATATAATTACTAAAATATTTAGTCAAAAGCACATACAAATAAATGTTAATAATTACTATAGTCACAAATATATTTAGTTACGAAATACACAAAAATAATTTGTTACTTACTAACAAATTTAAAACGTGCTAAATTAACATAAATTAACGGTGGATCTTCAGGGACTACAAATTTTGTTAAAATTTTGCCTATTTTGACTACAAATTTTTTACTATGTAGGTACCGCATGCATAATTTAAATGTATTATGTATTGATTTAAATGTTGTAAATCAAGCAAAAAAATAAAATAAAAATAAATATATCAACACGCCTTTTACCCATTATGGGTGTGGTACTCTGCTGACGCAGATCTCGGTAAGTGATATATTTTTTCGTATGAAATGTGGTTACCAGCCGTCAAGCCACCAAAAAATATAAATATCGGAAAGGTAATTAAAATATTTTGGTACTCATGTTAGTGCGGTACCCTAGGTGCGCACCTAGTAAATCCACCACTGATTCCTTATATTTCTCGCGATTATACTTAATTGAATCACCCGGTATAAATGCCCTCGAAGATCTTATTGAAGGATGAGCTGAAGGTACAGTTTAAAGCGGTGATATTTGTTGCCAGCTGCTGGAATCTAAACGAGGATCTCATGTTTCAAAGTCCACTGCGTTGCCACGGACCAATTTATTCTACCAACGTAGTAAATAAATTGAATAAAAATAATACAAAAACCAAATGGTTGGATGGCAGAATATTTCTATATTTGCGCGAAATTGAGTAGGTAATTTGCCTTTGATGTATGCACTCAATCCGGGCGCGCACACATCCATTGGTTACCTAAATGCAATGTTTACATGACGGACTAAAATTGTTTCGTCCAGATATGGACTATGGATTACCCGTTAATTAAGTGATTGACTGCAAACCAGGCTAGTGTGCCCCCACTAAGTTTATGCACAATTACTGATCAAAGGATGCATGGAGCTAGGGCATCACATCGTTTGAAAATTAATTAGATTTTCGACGTACTACTATACATAGCCAAAGTACCAGCAGGTGTAGAACCCTGATATGCTTGATATTTGGATTCATCATATTAAGAGAGCAGTGCTACCAAAAATCATTATTCTTATACTTATAATTATCTATGGCGAGATTTTGAAGTCTGCTGAATTCGATTCCACCATTTTTCATTGACGTCTGTATGGATAAATACTGGATGGATGCGTGTCCGTATGATCAATAACTTTCGAACGAGAAAAGATACACTAACAACACTTCATAATAATAAGCTTCATTAGAGTTTCACAAGAATCAAGATCCAGTCTTGATCTAGTTTAGAGAAGACAGAAAGTATTTTTTTATTTCTCAAGACAAGAGATGAAAGTATCATCAAGAATTAAGATTTCTTGTCAAGAAATATTGATATCTTGATAATAAAATTTCCAATTCCACATTTATGATTAAAATATAAAATTTGATATACATTTCTCAGTAAATTGACTTTGAGGTTCTATCCAGATTTGTACATAGATTCTAACACTATCTGGCGGCTTTAATGTAAAGCATAAAATTTTATAAAGGAGATTGATTGTTGGTTGATAATGTTTCTGGGTTCGTGTTACCCCACTGAGTGGGATATAGCGTGACGTTATATATTGCTTAGTTTGACACGGTTGATTGCTTCGTCTTAATGTAAATTAGATATTTTTCAAGTTGGATCTAATTTTGACCACTAACTTGGTATAAAAGTTGTGAAATCTTGAATTTATCCCTTATATTTCTAGTTACCCAAATACGTTTTTATATATTTTATTTATTAACTTAAGGCTTAGGGGTTATAATTATTAATTGAATAAGTTGATAACTCCATATTATATCAATCGAAATTTCAAAGGGCAGATCAGTATCATCAACTTAATAAAAAATACCTAAATTTTGAACCGTCTTCACAAAGAACTCGCCTCAGTTCGATACCAAGCTGACAAATTTTCCGAAACTGAGTTCCACTTCCATAAAGGGAAAATAGCGTGATGATATAATGGATTTGGTGAAATCCTCAAATAACATAATTTGCAGTCAGAATATTTTGAAGATTCCTGATTATAATTTAAAGATAATTATCAAGGTATATTAGGGATATAAATGTAATTTTCTGTAATAATATTTTAACGGAGAAGAGTATCATAAAATTTTGTAATAAAATCCCTAATAAAATAAGTTTAAATGAGTTCTAGCATGAACTACACGTCATGCAATTTAAAGTTTTGAGCACGGATACCATATATCATAGTTATTGATGTAATATAACTCACTAGAACTTTCATAACTTGATTTGATACAAGACAACAAGCAATCTTTCTTCAAGACATTTATTATATGACAATTTCACCACAAATGCTTTGTTGTTCGCAGCTCATAATCACGAAACAAATTTTACTTGGTTTTATGTTTATGATTATTTTATATACATGCAGCAGGTGCTTGGGAACCCTTACAATAGATGTATCAGAAACACGGAGACCTTCGTCAATCATATTTATTATTGTTTTGGAAATCTTTATCCTTATTTATTAACGTAGAAAGATCGACATAAACATGGAGTGCATTTTATGGTCCGAAGACAACACTAAAACATCAATCATTATTTATTTATGATCATGAAATATTTTCGTTTATTTCCTTAGTCACCCCGCCAATAGTAAAATTAATACAGCATTTCATTGTCATAGACAAAAAATGGTGTTATTTAATATACTCATATTCCAATATGTCTTTTCAAAAGTACTTTCAAATTACCTTTCAACAGGAATTGTAAATCTCGAATTCCTGCATATTTTTCATTTTAGTGGGGGCTAAAATTAAAATGGCGATTGTCGACTTAAATTCGAACTGAGGATCTCATGATCTTCAGTTAACATACAGCTATTAACCCATTTATTGAAAAATAAATATATAATCGATCCAATTCTCTAACGAAGTTGTTATTGAAGCAATTTGCTTATGGTAACAAAATCTTTTCGAGACTACTTGTTTAATGGAGAATATTTCATATCTGTTAAAAACCATTTTTGTCACAATTAGCAAGTTGTTACGGTAACAACTTTTTTTTAGAGAATAGGCCTGATTATATGATTTATCTAACAATAGATAGTTAACAGAATCCACAAGGTGTTATAATTTTCGGATTTCACAGATTTCTTGGGATTTTTATGAGATTGTGGGGATATTGGTTAAAGACTAAAAAGACTCCGGGATTTTTTGTGGAGGATTTACTCGTTGATCTAAGATAAAGTTAGTAGTGGTGATCCTAACCTGTCTGTGGGCATAAACGACGGAACCGAGTAGTTTCCAGGTGCCGCCGCGTCGGTCCATGCGGACCATGCGTAGAATCTGGAAGAAGCGGAGTCCGCGCAAGGCACTCGCTGAGAATACTTGGGCACTGGGACCCATTCCCAACACCACTAAGGACGCCAGTATCGTCACTACATCTGCAACAAACAACAAGCAATTCCATACAGTACAAATGAAACACAAACAGAAATAAACAATTTCATATTTTATACAGTAAATATGTTGCTAAAGCTGGGTTTGTACAGCTAACACTAAATGCTGTTTTATGTAAGATGTTACCTTTAAATTTACTTTAGGTCTTTATCATATCATTAATCTTATACTCTATTTCACGAGACCTTTCATTAAAGGGACACAAATCCTTGAGATTTCCTGTGCCGCGATTGGTCCTCGAACTCGTGCTTAACACTATAAGAAATTCTGTGCAGGTACAAACATGTATACACTGTTAAACTGTCACACTACACTTTACTGTGTTGAGTTATATGTAGGTATAGCATTGTCCACTGCATTTTATTTTATCTTGTTGCTTCTACATTGTGAATATTAAAAATATTTATGCCTAAATTTATATATTTTTTAAAATATGTATATTTTTATATGGATGTGCAATAAACCAACACCCAAGCAATTTATTCTTTCCTTTCTTAATAACAGTGTACGAACTGGTGGTGGAAACATGGTTCTGCTTATAAATTTGTTCAAAATTCCGAGCGTATATCGCCCAATACATGTATGGTACACTGTATTTATTGAACACATCATATAACTGTAGTTGTCCCTTTAATGAAAGGTCTCATGGAAAAGACAATAGTCTGGTTTATGTACTTCTCAAATATTGGTCGATGTTCTAAGGATCAGCCAATAAGAGCAGACTGGTAAAAACATTAACTACTAATCAAATACTCCAATTGCAAAATAAACATAAATTAATTGAAATATTATAGAGATAGAACACAGAAGTTATAATTTTAGATACTATTATTAAAACTTCATAAAAATGAAAAATAATATTTTTGGGTTGCGAATAGATAAATCTGTACATTTCAATTTACGAAATTATATATATATATATATATATATATATATATATATATATATATATATATATATATATATATCTTTTTACCTAGTTTTGAGAGATCTAGGGTTATTTTACTTCTTCACAAATCTTTTATAAGATCACAAAAACTTGCGGTCTAAATCACTTTTTGTTGCACACTGCAATGTGTTATCAACTACGTTCCGTGCTTTTATTTGTAGTGTTTCACATTTCCAAAGAAACTTGAAAATTCTATGTGTGACTGTAATTTATGCTAGCTATTGTTTCAAAGTTATTTAACATTAGTAGATAAAAAACAGTTACCCATATGCTTTCTATAAATATATAGTTATTTTTCTTTGTGGTTACAATATATTATACATATAATTACAGTAAATTGCACGATACATATGTTGGACATAAATAATTCCACAGGTATTCATATTTTAATAGAAAATTTTGATATGTTTATATTTATTTGGCAATAAAGAATAAATTTTATTAAAAGGTATTCAGTAAATACTCATTATACGAGAGCGTATTAATAAGATTTTGTCCTAGCAAAACTAAGCTAAACTTTTTTATTTAACATAATATCCTTTCGATAATTTTACACTTAGTACAAAGGATATATAATACCTCTAGACCTTACAAAAAATTCTTTGTCTTGGTCTACAAACCGGTCTTCAACAACATTTGTTACCTCTTTATTAGAAGGAAAATTGTGATCTTTCAAATGCTTTATTCAGATATTCCGATTGTATTAAATCAAGGTAATATGGGACGATTAATTAGATTAATTCAAAAGTCTAATTCTTTTATTTTTTGTGGAGCTATTAGCTGTATTTATTCAAATTATCTTTAAAAATTGCACAAAATAGGCTGGAAAACTTAACTTTTCTGTACCTATTTACTAAATGTCAACTATTGTTATAGCAAAAGCCTTCATTTCTGTTAATTGCAAATGGTCTAGGTCAAATATTTATCAAGACAACCTCGTAAATGTACAGGATGTATCAATAATTCAGGAAAAATTAATAAATTACAGATATAACAAGATAGACGACGAATCACAATTAAAATATATATTTTTTAAATTCACCCATTTTCAATGCGACCGACTTGTGGTATTAGTAATGAGAATATACATATTTTTATAATTTTATTTTTCCTAAAGTATTGAAATATTCCATATACAGGTTGTTAATGAATAAATGTTACAACTACTTTCATTTAAAAAAATTTATTCCAATTTCCTGATCCTTAGTGAACATTGTTAATGTCACTGGTTTAATAGTACATTTAATTTTTTATAATTATGTTACTAATGAAATAAAATTATAAACACAGCCTACGAATTATCATTTATTACTTAGTTGTTATGTATCTGGGTACCTAATGTAATTCCTTATTTTTATATTAAACCAGTGGCACTAAAAACATTTGCTAGTAATGAAATTCCGTTTGTTCTATAATCAGTATATCAAATTATATATGCCATAATAACTTCAAGCAGAGGTATATAAACATGCTGTATATACTGTTTAGTAAATTCTTAGCCGATTTATATTTCAATAATTTGATATTTGAATATAATACTGGTTTTCTGATACTTCATTGAACAAATTAAATTACAAGACAAAATTTGAAATTAGGTCACGAAATATAAAATAAGTTCATGTATGAATGCAGCACCATGTAGGTGTATCTCTATCGCGCAACAAACTAAATAAGTTTGTTTTCATTTGGAGTACATGAAGCACAAATTGAACTTGAGGATCACTTGACCTTGATTTGATTCTTTTATGTATCCCAAGTATACTTCCAAGTTAGATTTCCAAAAGGTTTTCCTGAATAATACAAATGTGATGTAGGTAAGTATTTTTGTCGCAATTTGCATAACAAATATGACGTCTGACATTGCGTTCAGAATATTTCAGCTATTTTCAGAAGTATTCATGTCACAAAGTACTGAATTCAGTTAAGACAATATGACGTATCGGATGGCCCGAAAAGTTCCTGTTTTACCGATGATATTTCAAGGACTGTACATCTAAGAATTTGTTACAGAGAATTTTTGACTAAAGAATAATAATAATATTATATTAAAGAACGAGTTTCATAATTGTCATTTTATTTTGTGAGAAGGAAAACCTAAAAGTATATCTGATAACACAGGCATTTTAGATCATTGCACTGTTTGATAAATGAACGTTAGAAAAGTTTAGGCAAGCTCACACCCTCTTTAAATAATTATATTTAAAAATCTTGACTAATTCAAAAACTGCAACGAAGATGAATTAATATTTCATGCAATAGTTACAATCTAGTGACGAATTGAAAACAACTAGTCCTAATTTGAATGTCAATTTGAATTTGAAATGAAACTTAACCTAACTTCGTACCTACTACGGAGAAGTTTCCATTCTTTTGAAGTGAATACATAGAATTTCTTAATAAGAGCTTACATTGCATAGCGTTCTAGAGTCGTGAGTGTTCGCCAGAGCTTAAAAAGAGCTGATTAATTAGCTAGTTAGTACGTTCTTTGCCCAGGAAACACTGAAAGACGTCAAAATAAGCACTCTCCACCGCTAGTGACGCAGCGGAGCATTTATCAACATTTTCAAGATGGTCTGGAATCTGGATTCCTGTTAATAACTACGTGCAGTTTTTTGTCTGGGATTTTAGCAGAATTTCATTTAAATATGAAGCAAGTTTTGAAGATTTGAATTTGAGTCTAAGGTGTTAAAGATACGGTAATAGTTTTACATGTACGTCTTTGCGAAAGGTTAAAGGTTAAATAACTTCTGGCAGACAGAAGGACTAAAATTCAAAATAATATATATGGGGTAAATAGCTCCGTGGTTCGAATCCCACAACTGCCAGTTGCCAATTTAAACCAACCAACATTAAATAAATAAATAATGGTGGTCAAAAACAGAAGAATGAAATTAACTATAAAATGTCATTTATCAAACCGGTGGAATTAATAAACTTTAATAGTTTCTCGACACTATCAGTCTCATTGGAGAGAACTGATGGAAGATTATCTGCAAAGCTGAGGAGGTTTATGACGTTGTATATTAATTATTAAGATATTTGGGTTTAATGATAGTAATTCTGGTGTCAAAGTATATTATGTTTCTCTGTTTAAGCTTCTCTCTCACACCATTCTATTCTAAAATCTTTGTATATCTCTTATTATTGAGCTATCATATTGGGGATAGCAATGTTAATTAATATTATTAAATCTCTCAAGCATTCCAATTCCAATTAAACACAATTTACACTTTTAATCTCCTGCATGCGTTATGATGCACCTGGTATATAGATCTGTATATGTATAAGAACCTTGGGTGACACCATTTGATATGATAAAATATTCTGTAAGTCGAAAGACTGAAATGTGTTGCAGCAATTCAAGTGACAGTGCATAAATATCTAATGGAAAGAACAATAACAATAAGCTTGAAATATTTAAAACGACAAAATAATTATTAAAAAATGGCTTTTAATGAATGAATTCCTTAGAAACTCAAAATTATTTTCCTGTAAAATATCATCCAACTTGCTTCCTTTTCATCTTAAAAATTAAAAGTGGAGTCTCTCGTCCACAGCTTCGAGTTACGCGCCCTAGTCGCGCTCTCCATCCCTTCTTCCGCTACCCGCTACCCGCTAAGATACTCAGCAATTCAGCAGTCTGTCTGTCTGCCTCCTCCTCATACGTGCAAGTTTTGCAATTTAATTAAATTGCTCAAATGCTGCAGAGTATTTAATTGTACATTGCGGTCAAAGCTCTTGAATTTCCTAAATTTTCTGGCCTGCGGAACATTTTTTAAGTTTGTCAATTCGGTGATAAAATTTTGATTTTTTGTATACCGGGTGTCTACTTTTTCATAGGTCATGAAATATAAAGTTAAAATTTTCGTAAGGCAATAGTTCGTTCCCTAACAATTTTAGAACGAATGAGTAAATACAATAATAAAAAAAAATTCAGATATAAAAACTGCACCAAATGAGTTTATGAATTTATTGATATAATACATTTCTTTCATAAGATAGAGGAACCTAAAATAAAATTTATAAATTTTAGTTTTTCACAGAGTGCCATGGAAAACATAACATACAATTCGAACTGTTGTATTGCTTGAGATTGATAGATAATATTTTTCTTTGTCATAAAGTTTTAAATAATTATTAACTTGAAATAAGTAATGATAGATAGATGGATAAAATAGTATTTTGCGGGAAATTAGACCCTATTACAGCACATGGGATAATTAACAGGGTTACACAAAAAAAAATTGATAGTTACAATAGCAAAAATTTATCGTACGTATAGTGACAGCAATTTAGATACTTACAAAAATAATATTTATATTAGTAATATGATATTATTTAGATTATTGTAGCATCAATCGAAAATAATATCATATTGATAATATAAATATAAATAGTTATTTTAAATATCTACACTGCTGTCACTATACGTAAGATAAATTTTTGCTGTTGTAACAATAAAATAAATATATCATTACGCCTTTTACCCATTATGGAAGTGGCACTCTGCTTAAGCAGATTTCGGTAAGTGATATATTTTTTCGTGTGAAGTACGGTTACCAGCCGTCAAATCATAGCTTCCAAGGATGTTAGTGGAGAGGGAACCACAGGGGTAAATTTAAATTGGTAACTATCGGCAGTGGGATTCGAACTGAGGATTTCTATCCATTTTTTTTTGTGTTAAAGCTATTTAATGAAACAAGAAATGTGCTACTTCTTTGAAAGAAATAATAAATAAAACTGATGAACAATGTAAAAAAAAAAAATATAATATAGAATAAACGATAATATATTAAATGTACTTTTATACGTGACAAAAAAATTCAAATAAAAGTTTAAGTCATATTACTGCTGAAATATGCAGTTGATAATATAAATAAAACACATATTACCTTAACTAAATATTAAGTCGAATTTTGTTGAATTAAATGGTAAATGTGTATATGATTATAAATAATTTAAAAAGTCAATAAGTATTAAAACTTTATGTTAAATATCAAATGTGTCAAACACATAATAAAACTGTTTGACATATGTTTATTCCACGACACTCTCTGAAAATAGCTAAAAATAAATAAATCAAATTTTATCACAGAATTTTATTATATCAATAAAGTTAGGCTCACATGATTCAGTTTTGGTTTCTGAGCATTTTTCGTATTTACATTTTTGTTCTAAAATTCACAGAGGACAAACAATCGCACAAAGAAAATTTTAACATTATATTTCCTATGTCCTATAAAAAATAGACATTTATTTTAAATTAATTAATTAAAAATAGTTTACGCGAATCTTATTATTAAAAATTAGGAAAATGGGAACGTGACGTGGTTTTGGTAGCATATGGATATATTTGAAGAGAATAAGGTAGATACAAATGTCATCTATTATAATTTTATATATTATATGTGGCTTTGAGGAAAAACTAGTTTTCACTTTTTTTGGTAAATTGTGTTAAGTGCGAATTTTGAAACATATTTATGTACATTTTCATTTTGTGAGCTCAAAACGATGATATCTTTGGACAGAACATAACAAGTTAAGAGTAATTTTTGAGGAAAAACCGGTTACGTGACATTTTTTTAAGGAAAACCAGTTATGTGACATTTTTTGAGGGAAACCAGTTAAGTTCCATTTAGATGCATGGTAAAATGTATACATCAATTTGTCGAGTTCGGTATGTTTTTTACACTTTTCTTTAAAATATAAATGATATCAGACAGATATTCTGAACCATTTTAAGGTATTTATGTAGGTGACTTGTGAAACTTTAAACACTAGTAACTCGAAATTATGAAATAGTGACTTATCTGGTTTTTCCTCAAGACCACAGATATATGTAGAGGTAGGTAAGTTTCTTTGCTTTCCTGTTATTATACAAATAATTTTTAATTCAATTTATACTCTACCAATTTGACGTCACGTCAATGGCGCGACTTGAAATAAATTTGATTTCAAGTTCAAAATACAGTAAAATTATAATATTGTATGAAGTATTCATTATTATGAAACAACATTATGGTTAATTGACTCTATTTATAATTTGTTTCTTCAAATTCGTCTAGGTTACAGATCCCATTATTTATTTAATTAATTTCTTACTAGATAAGTAATAGTAGCATGCGAACTAGCACCAATCTCTTTTTACATCTAATCCACGTGTAAATTTAATTAGTCTAAAATGAGAATTGGTACGTCTTGTGCAAGTTCTACGACTTTACAATATCTGTAATTACAAATTATACTTGCTTCGTTTCTCGTTAATACTAAATGCTAACTTTGTACTTCTATCTTACTGCAGATCTGAAGAGAACATTGCAATTAGACTAGTCAAGAAAAACATTAGTAGATCTGAATACAGCACAGTAACAAACAAAGATGTCAGGAACAGTATCTTTGAGTTTCAGTCCTGTATTGAATTGGTAAATTTGTAATGTACGCATAAAGGAAAAGAAACTCTATTGTAGGGCATTTTTGTTCAAACAACCTTTAGTAATTTTGATGTCACTGCATTATAATGTCATGCATGGTTCATAAAAAAATGTGACCTACTCAGGAAAAGAGAGAACCGGTTTGCTATGATGAAGCTTTTTACAATCTTAAATCATAATGGCTGGTACGGCTATCGAATGAAAGTTGACGTTTAAATAAATTTAGCGTTGTAGTTTCTTTTGAAAAAATTTCCAAATGATTTTTATTGATCTTTATGTATTCCGTTATAGAAGATTAGAATTGTATGAAACATTCAGGTATTAGAATTTTTGCAAGTACCCATTAAAATACTTTTTATTTAAACATATTACAATATATCTACATACCGGTTGTCTACTTGATATCTGTTATATTGAGAAAACAAGTTATTTTTTTATTTTGCTGCATTTTAAAAGAAAATTTTTGCACGTTTATATTAAAACTGAAGTGCTAGAATGTGAGTTTATTAAAGACGACGGTTCAGTAGAATTATTCTTTGTGTTGAGCAATAAAAGGTTGTAAAATCACTATCCCACTTTTAAAACTGTGCGGAATCTAAGTAAAATTATATTTTCGACAAAACGTATCACATGAATAGTGAACCAAACTACATTCCTTTTACTCGTCAGGTTACATCATTCGAACAATAGAATATTGAATTTATTTCCGCTTCTAATAGAGTGTAAAATGTATTGTCATGACGTGATAATATAATTTATTTATTTATTCCAACACTGAACTGGCGAATTTGCTCTTATCCGCAAAATGGAGGAAGTACAGCTTTCTCGAGGATGTAGGTAGTACATCTTTAGGAGTTTCGCAGAAGATAAGGGCAGGTAGTGCTCAAGATGAAGAGTGGATAAAAATATTCCGCGAGCTGAAGCATGGACATAAATTCTGCAAAACATTTTAACGTATTACCGGTAAGAAGTATGCAGCTTAAAGTAAGAAATACTGTTTTAAACGACGATGCCCGGTAATGCTCCATAATGAATGCTATAAAGATTAATGTAAGCAAAGGATATTGATTTTTGCAGGCCAAACGGACCGTTCTAAATATTCTATATGATACAGCGCAAAAGAATTGCATCGATAAGGATTAGGTTTAAACCCGTAGACATTGCACATGAAAATGATGTAAATTATCGTTTTTCTTATGCCACTGGATTGTTAGGTTACAATTATTATTAATATTTACAATAGTTAAAATTATAATTAATATTTAGTAATAATCTTGGTCAGATCGATTAAAATTGTGAATCATTTTAAAGAATTCTATATCTAAATGATAATGTTTCCGAAAAGAAGGATAATGCAATATGTATTTAACAAATATACTTTGAGCCAAAAGAGTCAGCTATAATCTATTCCATGAGACCTTTCATTACAGGGGCAAATATAGTTTTGTGATTGGTTAAAAAAATACAATGTTTGCTCGGAATTTTGTATATACATGTTTGTACTCGCACAGGATTTCACATAGTGTTCAGCACGTGTTCGAGGACTAATCATAGCACAGGAACCCATGTGGATTGGTGTCCCTTTAATGAAAGGTCTTGTGGAATAGAGTATAGTTGTAGGGCAATCTGTAATTGTTATACAATGTTTTTACATAGACAAAGTAGGGTGGCCTTACAACATCTATCTGTTCCAGACTTATTTTCGCTTTCATAGGAGCCTACAAGTCTAGTATTAGTATATTTCAGTGAATTTCAATAGATAAGCATTATTTAGATTGGAATCTCTATATCACGATCTTAATTCATGTGTTGTTATTCGCAGATTATAACTTTACTGTAATGATTCATCTATTATTAGCCAAGAATACTAATGGTTATCAGAAATTTTAAAATCAAACACTTGACTGACAGACCCTTAACAAATTAAATGTCAACTTTAATACTCTAGTTAAACTATAGCAAAATGAAAGAAAATGAACTACTAAAGTAAGCGTAATTGAATTTCTTGAACATTACTAATATATCGGTTACCCATTTTAATACATCCACTAGAAATGTCGCCAAATATAGATACATCGTACAGAAAAATGTTCCGAACAAAAGTTTAATTATTTTGAGGAGGCCACCAATTCTATCAATTTTTTTTGCACCCCCACCAATTTTGAAATATAAAATAGGAACCCATATTTTTATTGCAGATTCGGATTATACCTTAAAAATGTTGTAGGCTTTATCAGAGTTATTTTTTTGAATTCGTGATAGATGGTGTATTCGCAAAAATAGTTTCCTGTAAACCTGAAAAACGGCGTTTACGAGGACCGTGACTCCTTCCTTGTATAAAAAAGTATGTATTTAACAGGAATAAAAAAAAAACTCAATGTAAACTGTATATAATTTTGATAGGATCGGATGACCCTTGTCTCAAAATAATTAAACTTTTGCCCAGAACATTTTTTTGTACGATGCATATTTGTTGTATTTCGAGGGGATAAATTAACCTGTATCACAAAGTAAATAAATTGAATTGTTTTTCAGTTAGCAAAAACGAAGAGGAATGTCGCCGCATAATTTTGCTAAGGGATCTCAGCAGCTGCAATCATTCTGCAGACCCGCAGTAATTTACACAAAATGGCGGAAATAATCATTCTTAATACTATATTATATAGCAATAAAATCCTTTAGCACCACCGGAAGGTGTACGACTATTCAGACATATTTAAACCCCCGTAAATTAATATATTTCATCGTGATGTAAGTGTTTCCGGTCGCGCTACTGGAGCAACGTCACGCTATACTGCAGGTATACGTTATGATCATTGTTTACGGAGCATAACGCAGTAGCAGGGTTTCTCAAACAGCCAGCTATTTGAGATTAAGCGAGAGTTATAAGTCAGAGTAACTTTATTGAATGCCGCTTGCTTTATACCTTGAACGAAATTTACTTCTAGAGCAATAGAAACGCCGCTATGAACGTTCAGATAATCCCTTTTGGACCGTACAATAGACGTAGATATGATTTTTCAAAGTGATCTGTTTAAGTATTTATATTATTATATTATTATGGGGTAAATAGTTTCGTGGTAACGCGTCGGACTGTGGATCGTAAGATCTTCATTTCGAATCCCACTACCGACAGTTGCCAATTTAAATTTACCCCTGTGTTCCCCTCCACCAAGTTTGGGGGCTATGACTTAACGGTATTTCATACGCAAAAATATATTTCTTACCGAGATCTGCATAAGCAGAGTGCCACACTCATAATGGGTAAAAAGCGTGATGATATATTTATTTTATTTTATATTACATTATCCAGTTTAAAGTGGTGGTGTTTCACCCATGGTTTTTAACTAAATTGTATATAAAATAATTCAATATTAAATTTAAAAATGTAATTCTTTTGTTTATAGTACATATATACTTTTGTGATGATGGAATATCACCCAAGTGTGAATGTGATATAATGGAACGAGGATTTCCCTTTCCTCTACTTTTTTTCACGACATGTCAGGGAATGCCACGGTTCTTCTCCCGAAATAATGAGGAAAATGTGTTTTTCCTCTTTACTGAGGAAAATATAGAAGTATTACCAATATTAATGTTTTTTAAATATATAATATATATATCATCACGCCTTTTACCCATTACGGATGTGGCACTCTGCTTACGCAGATCTCGGTAGGTGATATATTTTATCGTATGAAGTGCGGTTACCAGCCGTCAAATCATAGCCCCCAAGGATGTTAGTGGAGGGGGAACCACAGGGGTAAATTTAAATTTGTAACTGTCGGCAGTGGGATTCGAACTGAGGATCTCACGATCCACAGTCCGACACGTTACCACGGAGCTATTTACCCCTATTAATGTTTTTTTACAAAAAATATATTGTAAAAATTATAAATGAATGCACAATTTTATTGAAAATCCTTATTTTAGTACTATACATACTTTAAATTGTCTTACATTTATGTTTTATATTTTTCTTTTTCTAGATTAAATCA
Organism: Poecilus cupreus; assembly: GCA_963942605.1. Classification (NCBI taxonomy): domain Eukaryota; kingdom Metazoa; phylum Arthropoda; class Insecta; order Coleoptera; family Carabidae; genus Poecilus; species Poecilus cupreus. The sequence continues at coordinate 19,235,297 of OZ012715.1, forward strand.
CAATTTGACAACTTTAATTTTTTATTTAAGATTGGTTTATTAGCAACACTGTCACCCCGCCTTGTATCTACCTAACTTTTAACGTGTCAGTTGTGTTGTCAAAGTGTTTTTTTTAAGACCGAGCAAATCGTTTTTAGAAAGCTCTTTTTCCACTCTCGCACGAATTTCGAGCCCGAGTGGGAAAAGAATGGCTTTCCTCTCTAGTTTGACAAATAACTATTATTTTTGTATTGTATTTATATTGTAAATTTAATGGCTAACGAATATGATCGTGAAAAAATGAAATAAAAAAAAACGATTGATGTAACTAACGCCAATCAACGAACGCCAACTCAAAATTAGTTAGTTACAGTACTTTAGGAGCCTAGTTATTATGACTAAAAAGGTTTATTTTATTTTTCGCTTTTCAGTTTCTTTTTCGTTTGTTTAATTTTTTGTTAAAAAGTTTTTTGTATCAGATCTTGTTTTACAATTAAACATCTATTTAAAAAATTGATCTACATTAGTACCTTTCATGTTCTCAATATGTCGGTAGTGTGTTTCCGAATTCTCGGTAAGTGATATATTAGCTTGTGTGAATTGCTGTGGCCAGTCGTTTCGCATCTTCAAAGTAAAGGGGAAATTGTTGGGGTAAAATTGAAACGGGAAATTAGCATGGAACTATTTACCGGAATGACATTTATATGCAAAATTTTAATAATTGTGAATCGTATTAAAGTGTGAGTTGCAAAGATTATAAAGAGAGGTAATAGTAGAATATGGGAGCATTTTCGATCCTACATCTTGCGTGCTTAGAGAAAAGTATCCCGCATAAATATACAAGCAAGAAGAGCTTAGCTGCCTTTGGCGAATCCATATAACCCATCGAACACGAGAGATTTCAGCCCTAATAGCCATGTTTACACAGAGCAAAAAAACCATTTCGTCTGCAATGTTGCATGATGTCGTCAGTGACTGCAGAACTCGGTGTAAAATTTTAATACGTCATTACCAATAACTGCATAACGCTAAGGTTAGGATAGGTTAGTGGGCCATTGCTGTTGCCAGCGATGAGTATCTGCATTAAAAGTCAAAGAGTGTAGTTCGAATCTTCTCCGCTGCGGAGCTAGTACCGGCGGCCATGTTGCAGCCGCAGAATTAATATTTCATAAGGAGAACTGTGTAAAACACTCCACTTAAAGTCATTTCAAATGTATGTTGTTACATTTAATATGTAAAATGCAAATGAATATAGATACAGATCTACTTAAGATGTAAAATGCAAAATATGACGAGGACGGAAATTTATTTGAACTAAGATATTTAAGTATTTCTTCGTGATTAAAATATGTTCAGGCCAACAGAAACTGCGTAGAAAAGCAAAAATAACAATAATCTTTCCATTGAATATCAGTCCATATATTTTTCTGGAAAGTTTCTTCAAAAACTAAATACTAGGCATAATTTTAATGTCATGATAAGATAGAGATTTATATTTTATAAAATATATATTAATAATGGCAAAAACAGACGAAGAAAATTTACTAATAATGGAAAATAATAAAAACAATATTAGGACCAATAAGATATCAAAAAACATATAGAATAAGAATGAACTATGAAACAGAACAAGAGTTGGAAGGAGAATACATAGTGTAAAAGTTCAAGCAACAGAAAGTCCGATGGCTTGGATATATATGAAGAGTAAAAGAAAAGGATGCAATGAATGCAATGAAAACCAGGTGGAAGAAAAAGATGAGGCAGACCTACAGTTTATTTTTCTTGTGGTGCGGTTCACGTCACTATCTTCTTTCTCACTTTCTCCCACTATTGCTGATGGGAAAAGTGAGAAAGAAGATAGTGACGTGAACCGCACCACAAGAAAAATAAACTGTAGATCAATATGGCTAGAGGAAATAGAAGATTTAAAAACAGTAGGAATTAAAAACTGGCAAAGTAAAACAAAATAGAGTCAGATAGCTTGGATATATATGGGGAGCAGAAGAAAAGGATGCAATTAGTGGAATAAAATCCAGGAGGAAGAAAAGATAAGGCAGACCTAGATCAACATAACTATACGAAATAGAAGATTTAAAAACAGCAGGAATTAAAAACTGACTAAGTAAAACAAAAGATTGGAAGATGTAGAGAAACCTAATTAAGAGAATTTAAAGGAAAAGAAACCAACTCCAATAAAAGGACCAACAATTTTTCTTAAATTTTGATAAATAATTTCGTGTACTATCATAATATAAATTATTTGTAATAAATAAAGAAAGTGGGTTTATAAGATCATCATTTCGAATCCCACAGCTAATAGTTGTCATTTTAACCTCTGTGATTGTCCCTCCACTAACATCTTTGGGGATCATGTCTTGACGGCCGATAACCACATTTCACGTGTAGAAGTATTTTATTTACCATAATTTATGGAAGCAGAGTGCTAGACCAATAATGGGTAAATGGGTAACCCCAAATATTTAATTGACACCCACGAACTTACAACTACAGTATAATTCTACAAATATTTTATATGTCAAACTTTAATTGATATTATACATTTAATAATTTCGAAACAATATAATTTAAAAGGTAATAGTCAGTAGGTCAATTTCCCTGAGTGCACAAAAAATAAATCGTTTCGAAATAATTTTATAGTATAAAGTTTCAAATAATAGTTTTAAAAATAAATCACTGATGTAATAATAGTTAGCCATGCAATAGAAACAAAAACCTAAAGAAAACTCTATTGTTTTCCTGTCAAATGAAATACTGCAATTACGAAACGCGATGAGAGGTTAGACAGCAATAATATTATCGTTATCGTCTGTCACATATTTGAAAGACATCCGGTATACATGTGTTTAAATATATAGAAACTAATAACTCACCAGACACTTTCACAACACACACAAACACAAAACGAAGACAAACTGCTTACACCGATAAATTGCATTATAATTCGAGAACTGTTATACAATAGTGAAGAACAAAGGTAATGCAGGATGTCGATAAGTTTGCTAGACGGAAATAGGAGTAATAAATAATTTCTTAGAAATCGTCCAAGACCAATATCAGACAACAGACATCAGACAATGGAAGCAGAGGGTATTGTGAATAATATTTACCTATTGCGGCCTAGGAGTAATTGCCATCTTATTATAAGTCATTATATTTGTAATAGTACATAACAATTTACCTTGTGGACCTGAACTGTTTTCATGTTCATTGAAAAGGAGTGGAAATATATTTCGAATAATCGATTACAAGTTTATGTATCGGGGAGGGGGTATCTATAATGAATCTAAATGCCAGTGTTTATGTTACCTGTATAAAACATTATGATATTACGTAAAGCAAGCAACATTTTTGCGTTCTCGTCACGCATGCAAAAGATATTTAAGAAAATCGGTTTACTATTAAACTACCACTTTCGATTTATTATCTGTTAATAAAATATATCTACCTATGTGATCATGTAACAATACTAGGAACAAAAATTAAAAACATAACCATTATGCTCCTAAACTAATGCAAGTAACTAATTTTGAGCAATCAACGAACGCTGACACAAAATTAGTTACATTAGTTTAGGAGCTTAGTTATTAATACAAAAAAAGGTTTATTTTATTTTTCGCTTTTCAGTTTCTTTTTTCGTTGGTTTAACTAATTTTAGTTGCTATGGGAACAAACAAATAACAGAAACTGTAATTATTAATCATTCAATACAGATTCACATACAGATAGAAAAATTTGAAATATCATCACTTAAAATTGTAATATTTTTTTATTACATTTCTTTATAATATAAGCGCTAAGAAACCCATTGTAGCAGAGCGCATAGTCAGATCTCTTATATTTTTCGAGATACGTCTATTTTTGGTATTTTTCGAAGTGCAACTTTAAGGGCCTGTAATTCAAAACCTACACGAAATATCTAAAAATTCTCTTCAGTTTAGCGTTTCTGGTGCCTTATAAAACAAATTAGCAAATTTTTAAAATTTTGAAATTTTTGTGTATTTTTGTTCAAAATTTCGATCGGCGATAACTCGACAAATATTAAAGATACAGATTTGCAGTATTCACCAATCGATTCAGCTCATCAAAATACATAAGTATGCAAAGTTCCATAAAAATCGCTTTACGGGATGGAAAGTTAGAGCAAAAAGCCTGAAAATGGCGTTTTTTGTCCAAAAAGTCAAGTGTTACCCCTTGACGTTTGGCCTGAATTTGGCCATTTTCAGATTTTTTGCTGTATCATTTCAACCGGTTGTCCGAATATTCTGAAATTTTCAGGGTTTATGTACTTCGTCGTGCTGAATCGATTGGTGAACACTGCAAGTCTGTATCTTTCATATTTGTCGAGATATCTCCAATCGAAATTTTGAAAAAAAAAAATCAAAAAATTTAAAAATTTTCAAAATTTACTAATTTATTATAAATGGCACGAAAAACACAAAACTGGAGATATTTTTCGATATCTTGTATAGTTTTCGAGTTACAGCCCCTCAAAGTTGCTCTTCAGAAAATATAAAAAATCGTCATATCTCGAAAAATATTAGAGATATGACGATGCGCTCTGCTGCAATGGGTTTCCTAGTGCGAATATTATAAAGAAATGTAATAAAAAAAATTTACAATTTTAAGTCATATTTGGGGAAATTTCCGAATTTTGAAAAATATTACAAATCTCCATATTTCGATAAATATAAGACATATTATGATGCGTACTATAGCAATGAGTTTATTCATGTTTTAATTATACATAAGTAATAAATTTCAAGTTAAGTTTTTTTTTAAGATTTAATTTATTTTCTAGTAAACAATTTATTTGTATAAGAAAGTAGTGTGGTGTCCACACCAGATTTTTTTATTTACTGTTTTATTTGAATGCAAGTTATGTATTTCATTTTTTAACTTGGATTTCATCTCTGTACATGTCGAATAATACATTTTTTATATAATTCTATAATGTCAAACTTAATCTCAGCCCCCTCGAGCATTTTTAAAAGTCTAACCAAGAACTATATCCCGGCAAAATACAAGATACAGCATTATTCTATCTGAACTTATCACTATCTTTACTTAGAACAAAGAGTCTTATCTTGACCTTGATAATTATGACATATAACTTAGACACCCGCCATTCAATCTCCCGGTCAAATTTTAATGCATGAATACCAAAGATTGCGTGCTTCTATACTCGAAGGAAAATGTGATATGGTCTATCGGCAGATACGTAATTTAGCAATTGCGCCTGAGTCGCAAATTAAGCAATATCGTGTGCGGTAATATCCATGAACTTCCAAGAAAAAATTGTTTTCCAACTTTTCTTTTTGAAGTTTCCACGGAATTTCATATAAGTAAGAAATGCACATTTAAAATATTCATGTTCTTTCCGAATTCTTCGCGATATTAAAATAATTTTCATGAATTTGTTTGCGTGCTAACCTATATAATATTTTGCGTTTTGCGAATGGGTATGTCAACTAGCTGGCCGTATCTCATTTTGCCACAAAACTTAAAACTAAATGTCAGCTCGCATGGAATTCGTTATCGAGTAATCGCTACCTCAACATTTACTTTTCAAAAGTATTACATTGGAATTATTTTATTCGAATGCTTTATTTTCATTTCCAGGTTAAACAAATTTATGGCAGTTCGCGACTCATATCTGATAGAACGTTGTTTCCGTATTGAATATTTGAATATTTTATAATAACTTTAGAAACATGCAAAACTCTATTTGATCTTACTTGAAAGAAGTATGCATCTTAACTATATAGTAATACCCAATAAAAATTGAATTAAATAAATAAATATATCATCATGCCATTTACTCACTTTGGATGTGGTACTCCACACTACTCCAAACAAAACGACCAACAAGGACAAGAATAAAAGAAAATTGGAAAATTCTTGGGGAGACCTTCGTCCAAAGGGGAATCTATTCCTACTCAAATTTTGAAATAAATTGTAAAATTGAAATATGAAATACATGAATTAATAACTTAAATTAAAAGTGGGAACAGAAACTTCATATGTATTAAAAGGGATGGAAGTAATAGATATTTACTATATAAGTGGGATAAGAGCATTATTAAAATACGAATGTGAAATTTGCACAACGAAACGACAGCCGAGTTGTATAATCACATATATTAATAATGCATTATCACACGTGTCCACGTCGTCTGAAGTTAAAAAATTATAATAATTTGATTTAATATTTTTGGCAAGTAGTTGCTGTAAAAATGTTTTTAATCTATGACGACCACAATTTGACATCAATTATGTAATTGTTTTTCATAAATTTTTGAGACATTTCGATAAAATAAGTCACTTAGAATGTATTTCATCGGGTATAGAAGAACAAGCTTAAAAATAATTAATTAATTTAAAGAATTTTAAAGATTTTATTATCCACATTTATAATAAATAGTACGTTAATGAAAACGAGTACGGTAATGAAGCTCTTAACTCACGCAAAATGATTGGGATAAGTGACATTTAACTTACGGGCGTAGATAAAGGTATATTATTAATATTTTTATTCTGCTTTTACAGATCTCGGTTAATAATATATTTTGTATTTTTGTTCAATTTTGAGCAAGTCCAAATGAGAAATGGATTATAACGGTCTGAGTTTGCCGGTTATGTATTCGGTAAATTATGGTTCTGGTAATATTGAAGCGAGCTTTGCCAAAATTACATTTTATTATTATAATAATTAGTATTGAAGGTTAATCGAAATTAATCCACTTCACCAGTACATTTATGTGTTGTGATTCGACGAACGATAGAGTCATTAGGACTGGTCATATCAGATTTGTATATAAATTCAAAAAAAAAAAAAATAGTTTGGTAAAGATTATTTTTGTGTCAAAAACTATCACTATAAACTTATAAGTAATAATAATAATAAATTGGCTGTACCTAGTGCTAATACCTAAATAGTTGAATTAAATGTTTTTTTGTAAGTAATAATAATTTTTTTCTGATTTCTTTGCTTGAATTACTACACTGTTGAATAAAACTACGTATCGTCCTAAACATTTATAAAAACCATTATTAATTGGTCAAAATAAATGAACACAATTTAATACAATATTACTAAGATTCAAATAACTTATAAAATTAACTTATGCAAGTAACCTGAAAAATATTTTTCCAAGCATATATATAATACTGTTGTACCACTACGATCTAACTTTTTCTCTAGAGTTAGTATTCTGTGGTAGAAACCCGAGTAGATAAAATCACCTGCAGAACTGAGGCGATCGGAAAATTTAATAAAATAAAGAAGTAGCTTACCTATAATACAAAATGGTCGTCTTAGGAATTTCAGTCTTCCGATCGTGCCTTGGTATCGTGATCTGCATCCTGAAGACCATAATCTGCAAAAAGAACCAAAGCTCAACTTTCTCAAGTTTCCTTTCTCGCTTTGTGCGAATTGTGGACTTTAATTAAAGAAAAATAAAGTACTCTTAAGAATATTCATTTAGCAACAACTTCTGAAGATTTTAAACGGGAAATGGGGTTCGAGCTTTTTGTTTCGCTTAATTTTTTTTTTTTTTTTTGAGGTGAATGTAATTCTGGGAAGAAGAAAAATAATCATTTCGGGTATTATATTTTCGACGATTTCTTTATTTTTAAGAGGGAATTGCGAAACCAGCCGTCGAGGAGAATTTTGGAATTCCTTATTATTAATTCGGAGTAAACCCAGAATTTCTACATACATAATAATTTTATGTATCAGTATTCAGTAAAAATTTTGGCGTGACACTCTGTTTTCGCAGATCTAGTAGTGACATTTTTGCGTGTGAAATGCGATTACCAACCGTCGTATCATGGCTCCAAAAGGTCCACAATGTTTGTGGACGAAGAATCATAGCATAAATAGATTTTTTATTTTACAAAAATTTAAATAAAACTAAGTGTTATATAGTGAACAAATTAATAAAATACTTAATTTTAAACAGTGCCCCTAAATGAATTCATGTAAAAAAAATTATCATACCTTAAAGATATTTACTAATTAAATTCAAAAATCTACTCGGCACAATTCCGGTTATAAAGTTATTTATAATTTTCCACAAAAAAAAAATTGAAACAATAAATTTTACCATTCAAGTACAAGCATAATAGAAAAATATTAGTATTGAATAAAAAAAATATTTAACTTTATTTATTTAAACTTACTACATTTTTTAGTTTTTAATAAATAAATATGAGAAATATCGATAAACGACTATTATCAATATTAAAATTATTATTTATTAAAACTAAATAATTATATGAGGAAAAGAGAAAATATATCTCCGTAGTCTGTATATTCTTGGATAACTTGGCTTTAATTATAGTTTATTTGAAAAAAATAATTACAAAATTTTGTTAATTAAGTCATTTTTTTTAAGTTACTATGAAGTTAAATTATAAAAAGAATATTTAAATTACACAATTACATTTTGTAATTAAAATTATTGAAAGTGTACACTTACAAGAATCGACTAATAAAAAATTGATAAACTGGCCCTCTAGTGTGCAAGGATTGAAGTATATGAATAAGAATACCTAAATCTATTTAAAATTAATATTAAATGTCACTAAACCGAAACCTAACCAAACATTTTTGTTTTCATTGCATATATTTTTGTTTTTGCATATCTTTAAATAATATCAATTTATTAATTACAAATTTTTTTCGGTATTTCATCTGAAACAGTACGGTGATATACAGGATGTTCATTTTAAGTGGTACACTATTGCTATTTCTAGAACTATAAGAGTTACAAGGTCGGTTAAATTAGGAAACAATTTCTATATTATGACAATTAAAATGAGTGAAACAAGAATTTTTTTAGACCAGTGGTTATCAAAATGCGGGGTGCAAGTTTCTTATTTTAATGGCAACCTATTTTTTTTATTCACATGTAATGACCAAATAATACAAAATATATGAGAAAAATGTAAAATTAAACATGTGTAATTTTTATTTAAATATGCATATACAAAGTTTGCCATGGAAGAAAACAAATAAATCAAATGCAGAAATAATTGAAAAAATTGTAATTATGAGAATAATTATTAATTTTGTTGTTACAATACAGAAATACAGAGGTACACTTCAAAAAACTAATATTAAAAATCGTTTGATTTATTTGTTTTCTTCCATGGCAATCTTTGTATAGGCATATTTAAATGAAAATGATACATTTTTATTTTGCATTTTTCTCAAATATTTTGTATTATTTGGTCATTACATGTGGATATCATTGAATTCAGAAAAAAATACTGAATCGAATAAGCAAATAAAAAAATTAAGTTGCCATTTAAAATAAGAAACTTGCACCCCGCATTTTGAGAACCACTGATCTAAAAAAAAATCTTGTTTCGCTCATTTTAATTGTCTTATAATATAGAAATTGTTTGCTATTTTAACCGACCTCGTAGGTCTTATAGTTCTCGAAATAGCAATAGTGTACCACTTAAAATGAACACCCTGTATATCTCTGGTATTCACAGTAATGTACAAGGTACGTATATATTTTTATGATAATTTTACACAATAATCTATTTGCCTTTTCGTTGTACAAGTTAACACATGGCATTTAATATTTTTTTCTGAATTATTGAAAAAAAATAAATAGTTAGTTTTTTTTTTATATTTTAATGGGGAAGCAAAAAAAATGTAGCGGTTTGTCCATTCGTACATAAATAGTATACCCCCAATATTAATAGCACCCTTGCTATATTACACTATGAAGTTTGAGGAGCATTCTGTAATTCTGTACCCTTGTAATGCGATCAGATGTCTCGCTACTCGCCACTTGCCACGCCAAAGCTTAACTTTTGACTTCTGGCTGATTCCGAACGCTGAACTGTGTACTGTGTACCGTGTACAGCGTGCGTGAGAAACACGATTTATTTTACACCGACAAATGGGCGTGACCTTCTCACTTTTACCTTCAGATAAATTACACTTACAAACGAGTCAATTCCTTCGCAAAAGCACACCCATGCGCCAAGCTGCTTGCTGCCCAATGATTTGGATTAAATAAACATGCAAGCTGCCGTCACTTGGGCGAAGGAGCAGAGCAAAATTCGCGCAACTTTTCAATTTGTAAGTCTTATTTTAAAGCGACTCAAAAATACGACTACAACAATGTGTAGTAAACATTAGTGCGCAAGCGCAGAACTAGTAGAAAGAGATAGAGATCCCCTCAGACATCAGTCTATAGCAGTACGTATTTCACTTATCGGAACAGCATGACAATTTGTTTTGAAATCTGTTGTTCGGTTGTAAAAATTAAAAAAGATGTTGCGACATTAGTATTATATTACATTTAAGAATGGGAGAGAGTGATAAATTAGTCTATCAGAGACATTTTAGTGATGCGCCAATAATTGATTGCTCAGATATAGTCGAAAACATAGAATTCGATAGATATCTACCGCTACTACTTTAGTATCTAGAGAATCTGTTGTTGAATGCTGGTAAATGCAAAGTGTTGGTGTTTGAGAAGAATGATTTGGTGGCCGAAGAATAAACGAGCATGTATGAATCGCTCTACGAATGTGGACGAGGTGTGTCAGGATAGAAATGTTTGGAGGAGATTGATTGTTCGTTGACTGTGTTTCTGTGATCGTGCTACCTCATTGAGTGGGATGTATGTATGTATGCATCTACCGCAAAATTACTTAAACATAAATTTTACACAAATTGCGGGATAGTGCAGTGGTAAGAATGCTGGCCTCTGGAAACAGAGGTCGTGGGTTAGAATCCAGGTGACAGAAACATCTGAATTGGATTGGTACTCACTACCGCTACCATTCTAAGTTGGGATAAAATAATTTGGTCACTACAAATTTATCGGGCACCGGCTAGTAGTTGTAACAAGGGCTTGTACCTGATGGGCAACACATCAAGAATTATGATGTATTGATTTGTGGTGCACCCTAGGGATACAAACCGTAAGGTTTTGCAATCCCGAAAGGACATACATACATACATACATACAAACATAATAAATGTGACATTATAATAGCTAATAAAATAACACAGCAAATAAATGACCGTATTTCAGTCCAAGAGAGATTAAAACTACCTCACTCGTCCTGCAAACTGCTTGAAACAATTTATTTTACTTTAGTCGAGTGATAGAACTACTATAAACCGTTTGAGAGCAGAGGCTCTAAATGTCACCAAGTTATTTGTTCCATCGTAAAAGTTCAACAATTGTTCAAGCAATTTGTGTTAACTAGAAGAAAATGGAGAAAATTTACTTAAATTACGTTACATAAAATTATTTAGCTGTAAAGTCACGCTGTTAAAATAGTAATTGTAAAACGTAAAACACAGAAACAAGAAATTGAACATCTTGATGAAATGAGCACTCTAATTTTAAATAATAAAAATTACAATTTGTTTAATTTTTTTCATAGGTGAATAGGTATATTAAATTAACGATTTTTGGAAGGCTTTAAATTTTTAAATGATATAAAAACTATAAATATATCTTCAAGCCATTTACACATTTATGGTGTGTCTCTTTCTGCGTAGAACAGGCAAGTTATGGCTCTACCAGATGTTAGCGGAGCAGGAACAAAACTGTAAACTTAAAATGTAGCCTGTACTCACGGTTTTCTATTATATTAATTGGGTATATTGCTAGCAATGTGGATGAATAAACATACTTGTATGTCAATGAATGAAGCGAAAGAAAAAAGGAATGTTTGGAGGAGATTGACTGAATGTTTCGCTTTAATCAAGTACACTTACAATTAAATAACTTTTTATAGAATTATTCTATTGAACACACAGAACACTGTACAAATCACTGCAAAGATCCACGCTCTACTAACTGCAAAATTGCAAAACCAAATATTTCGTGTAGTTCGCAGCGCTGCGGCAGATAGACAGGTTTGTACAAATTAGAAACTGCAAGTATACACTATTTCTTATAAAATAAAATATTCATTTTAGGAATTATTCCAGAGGCTCTCAAATTTTGTCTATTGTAATATTTAAAGCAATCTAAAAATGGTTTAAAGTGTATTAATACAAATTTATATTTTGGGAGAAGTATTGATATGTGGAATATAGAGATTTCAATGCTGTATATTATACCTATTAACTTTACAGCAAAAATGTAAATACAAAGGTTGTTCAGAATTTTAAAATGCATGCAATAAGGCTCATTTGAATGTCAAAATGTAACAAATAACAAAATTATATTTTTAGTTTAGGTTCTGATTTTTTTTTATTAAAAATCATCGTTTTGAATTACTATACGTAATTGGACGTCAATAAAACAAAAACACTACATAAAAATCTGTTGTGGGCAGCACAATATCTCCCGCAATAGATTTCTTATCGAACAATACAGGAACACGGACCACCACTATCAAGAAATGCTCATCCCTTCAAAAAATTATGTCACATATCAGGAAATGACATTTATCAACTGTTGTTTTGTTTTTTCGGTGTTTAAATTTCAATAACTGATATTGCGGCTTGTGGCATAATTCAAAACTGGATAATTCATTATGATTTCACCGATGTATTCCCATGCCGCAATCAAATTGGGTGCGTATTGAAAATGTTAATGGACTAGGTCGTAAATTATGCAAGGAATGGCCATTTGCGATATTGAAAAAACCGCGAAAAGGCCCTACTTAGTTATGTTACATTGCGTATAAACTACAAATTGATTGGTGAATAATTGAGGCCTAAATTGTGATGCGCCGAAACATTTTTGCTTTTGCGTGAACTGTGGCATTTGTGAACTACCGCAAAGTAATTTCAATTTATGAGTGACTGCGTTTAATTGTACCGCATTCATTGAATTTCATAAATATTTAATTTTAATTTGAAGCCTACTTATTGCAAATTTTTTATGCAAATAATATTTATTATTGAACACATTTAACACAAAACATTGTGCATTAGAATTGAAAAATATATATTTGCAAACACATTTGCTTATATTAATTACCAAATAAATATTAATTATTGTAAAAATACATAATATCGGCAAAGAAAAGGTTATATGCCTGTTTCACATACCAGGAGCCTCCGACTTCAAATCTTGGCTAGTGCATAGACATTCATAGTTGTCAACAATTACTGTATAATTAAGTTTAATTATTGTTTTACTTTTACTGAAATACAAAATCCCTAATGCTATAATAGTATATTATACACAACATAAGAAGATATGTATAAAAGATGTTCCAATAAAGTTGCTCACTATTCGTAACGAGGTTAATTGAATGATCAAAATATTTCACATTAACAAATTTAAACAATACTTTTCAATTTGAATATTCTCCCTAATAATAATTTAAAAAATACTTATGTATAGGGGTTACACATTTAAATATACATATATATAGGGTGTATCGCGGTAAGTGAAACATAGGCGATTAACATGGGAAACATTATTTTAACAAGTAAAACAAATACTTAATAATGTCAAAATATTTGACAGGGAAATATGACACATTTGTTTGTCATTTTATTTTATTCCATGGCAAACACTATGAAATAGTAATTTTGAAAATTTTCATGTTTAATTTCTGCAGTTACAACCCAAAATAATTGAATTTTGTGTACTGATTTATAAGCAGAATTTTAAGCTCGACAACTTTTATTTGTATATAATTTCATAATATTAGTGATTTGATTTAAATTAACATTAATTAATTTTTCTGTTAAGGATAAAGGAAAATTATGAATGGGGTCTTTCTCCACTAAAAAAAATTAATTTATGAGACTTTATTTAAATTGAAGACAATCTACAATATCAAAAAGTTTTAATTGTCGTTCATTAAGCCACAATAATTTTTTTTAAAATATTATGACGTCATTGTAGAGGTGTTGCTGGAACTCAAACAGTACAGATTGTAAATAATTGTTGTCATATATTTTTTTTATTTATTTTATATTTATTGTTACAATAAAATAGAACATTTATGTGACTAAAATTATTTAAATCTCTATTGATTGAGATCCACCAAAATCTCTATAATGACGTCACAGCATTTAAAAAAAATCATTGTGGCTTAATGAGTAACATTCAATTTAGATAGTTTCATAAAAAATAAATAAAAAAAAATTATTAACGAGGATTAGGCTATCATAAAAGGCAGATTAGTTCCCTACAAAAAACTATTTAATAGTTTTGCTAAAAACGAATTAGGGGATTCAATATTTGAATACTTCAAAATTAACATTGAAATCCTGTATAAGGACATAGTCTATAAAAATCTGTGATCTGACGGCTGGTAGGTATACGCATTTCACTAGGTATAGATACAATTGAAATTGAACCAAGGAATCTAAGTGTCACTAATGCGTTTCTAACTTCAATTAAATCTTCGAGTAAGTGTTGAGAAAATAAAATCAGACAAAATAAAATGATGTATTTAAATTAAATAATAAAATATTTGGACTTACCTGAGGCTAAATTCAATTGCGAACCACACAACTACAACTGTTTCCATATAAAAAAGGATAAGAACTGCTTTTGCTTCATAGTCATCTATCGTAGAAAAGACGCTCAATGCCAAGCACATAAACACCATACAAAATCTGAAACAAAAGAAATACAAGTCAGTTCTAACTTCCACATTTCTCACTCAGGGTGTTGTGTCAATAAAGTACATTTATATAATCTACGCTCCCGCTTAAAATAAGATCGAACTCTTTTGTTATTTGTTTACACCACACTACATGAATCTCAATTACGGTATAAACGATCTACAGTTACAGTGTAATGATGTGGACCAACACTAGGATGCGATTCTTTGATTTGGTTGAAAGCTTGTTTCAAATCGCCTGTTTTACATTATATACTCATGGACCTAATTATCGAATATTTAATTATGATAAATCAAGGAAAAAGTAAAGATGGTATTAGTTCATAAAATAAAATTTGTAGTTTCTGATGATATTAATGCGTAGTATAATTCAGAGACAGCAAATTTTATTTTGTGAACTAAAACCATCTTTGCTTTTTCCTTGATTCATCATAATTAAATATTCGGTAATTCTGTCCATGAGTATATATTTTTGGCTAAAGATTTGAACTAGATTTTATGAACGATTTTTATCTAGAGACAAAACTACCTTTTGTAATAGTTCCAAGGTCATTTGTCAAGTAATGTTGCCAATCCAACAACAAAAAATCTGTTGTGGGCACCACAATATATCCCGCCACAGATTTATTATTAAACAATGCAGGAACACGGACCACCCCTATTTAAGAAACGCTCTTCCCTTTAAAAAATTTACTTTTCAATTGTGACACATGTCAAAAATTACATTTTTCAAACATTGTTTTGTGTGTTTTTTTTTTTTTAATAGTACAGGTTAGCAGATTTGAACGAAAATTTTTAAATATAATTTAGTTCAACGTCTTGTAATTCGTAAATGGTGACAGTAAGAGAAACATGATTTAAACAACAATTGTAGATAATAATATTTGAAATATTATTCTAATAACAAAAATTGTCATTAAATCTTAATTTACTGAGATATTTCAAAATATAACTTGATAGGGAAAAACTTCCACTTCCAGTTATTGGATTATCACCAAAAACTAATCAGCTCTTTCAAAGAGGATACAATTGACATAAAAATTTCAAAATTAACAGTTTAGTAGTTTTTGAGAAACCGTAACTCCAGAGATCCACATAGACTGATAGACGTACACACATACATCATCGCGAAATTATAAAATTGTATTCTAGCCTAAAACGTGCTCATCCACTGAAAACTCACTACCGAATTTTAAGCATAATTTCTATACCTCCCTTACGGAATATGGCGGGAGGTAAAAACGGTTTTGACAGCCTGTATATGACTAAGTGAACCAGCTATAATTTGCTGAGAACAGAGTAACGAAAATGTAATATCATTGTGGAGTAAAAGGAAAATGAAAGAAAAAAGAAAAGTTTGATTCGATCCTTAAGAGAAATGGAATGCGGTACTAAAAGTAAAAGTGATTGAATGGTTTCAGTGAAGCCGAAACCCAGTTAAAAGTAAACACGTAATGAATGTGTTGGTTTATTTAAAGTTGTCGAGTGTAAATTGGACTTTACTTCTATACATAAATCAGATTCTTTTATGTGTTTTATTTACTGCGCTATTTCAGACTTTTTATTGGTAGTATAAAATAAATTTCTCAAGTGTTTTTAAATGTTTAATTAATCAAGTAGTGGTTTACTTCTGGTTGGAGGAAAATTTCTTTTGTTCAATGTTTTTCAGAATTGCGAAAACAATTTATAATTCCGAAATAGTAATTAGGAACTTGAACTGCAAATCTCATTCAAGGGAGGTAGAATTAATTTAAAAATTTACATTATAATAGGGCTAATTATAGAGTTCTTCATTCAAACTGGTCTTCTCTGGTTATTATGCAGTTCATAAATTTTCGTTTTTTCCTTTTTATTTACACTAATAGAAATTAAAATATGAATTTGTATGAACAACACAAACGAACAGCATGTTCAGTAGGATTCGAACCCACGACCTCTGGCGTGGTGGGCTAGTGACATAGCCACTACGCCACCGAGATCGGAAATGTAGTTTTTATTTCATAATTTGTTTCTTTTATCCCATTTATCCCGTTCTACGAATGAGTTATTAATAAAACGACAAAAAAATATCAAAAGAAATTATTGCACTGCAGATGTCGTTCTGATTTCTTAGAAATTGCAAACTAGAAACACCAACGCAACGCAAAAACGAGATAAGCATTAGTTTAGCACTGAACTGTTTTAAATGCTCCAAGCAGATGAATTTTTTGCAACATTAGCATTGGCCGTTCACGTTTCCATCACATCAATTTGAATTTTTCAACAAATTCAACAAAACAGTTGAATGGCAGCTAATTACCGCGTTGCATTAAGTTTATTTTAATTAAAACTGACACTGATAGATGCATTCCCACGGCAGTGTTGTCAGGTTAACCGCTTTCGAACGATTCTCAATGGAGGATTCGTGAATTTGAACTCAAAGGGTTTTCTAAATGCAGCGTAAGGAGCTCTGTTTTTATTTTAAGTGTTTTAAGAGTATTTTAGCTTTGGTTTTGTTTTAGTGCTATACAATGTTCTAAAATTATTCAATACTTCAAATAAAAGTTGCATATGATATATTTTTTCCGTAATCGATACTTACATACACGATATTACTACGCGAAGTTAGCCAAAATAGTAGCTAAAGTTAAACTTTAAAGACTCTTATGTCAAACTTGAATTACAAACAAATTATTCTAATACTGTTGTTGAATTTATTTATTATTTACCTTTAATAATAATTTATCGGATTTAATGAAGTTCACATGCAGAACACGTCTAAGAATATATAAAAATAATAAAAATTATAACCAAATTTGACAGTTTGACAGTACTTTTGTTATCACAGCCATCCCCGTCGCAACAGCTCGCTGACGTTTTACAAATACATAATGCTATTTATGATTTTAATTAATAATTTAACGATTTCGAAAAAATATAATGTATACCTCGGCATTATAGTATTTTTTATTACTCAAATGGTTTATTCTACGAGGCAATAGCCCTATTCGTAACAAAAATTATACTTTAGGGCTTTGATATAGAAATAATTATTTCTGTAAATTCTTTTCAAAGAATTTTTTTTATAAAATAATTTTAGAACCGTAGATGGTAACCTTAAAAGTTATAGGTTTGGGTTTCGGTTTTGGTCATCGTAAAAATTAAATTTCGGTTTTGATTAGGGTTTCGGGTTTTATACAACAATCGGTTTTGGTGAACCGGTTTTATTAAAAAGGTTTCGGTATTGCAAATTAAATTAAATTAAAATAAAATAAATATTTTTTTATCTACAAATTAAATTAAAAATTTAGGTCAAGAAAATAACAAAACAAGAAATAAGAAAACTTTTTGCGGTTAACGGTTAAGAAAAAAAGGGGTTTTCTTTCGGTTCCAGTTTTATATTAGTTTCAAATTTCGGTTCAGGTTTCGGTTTCGAGCCTGACTTCTTTTCGGTATTTTTCGGTTAACGGTTCTGACTCTAGTTTTGGTTACCATCCCTGTTTAGAAAAACAAAGCTCGTGGTACCAGTCAATGATTTTACGGCGTTACGAAAATACGAAAAGGTTTCTGTCAATTTAGTTCTCGCACCCGGACCCGAAATTTGGGGCTCCGTCTCTGATCCCACCAGTGAAATTCGATCAATATACTGCAGTGTCTGATATGTATCTATATCTATTATCTAGATGTACAGGTACGCAGCTAAAATCTTGCGGGAAGCTCGAGTTATCTATAAATAGATTGCAGCGTACTGAAATTCAATAATTTATACCTGCAATGGAAATTCGGCGGGCGACTGAGCACGGTAGCCTGCAGGATTAACATAACACGGCTGAATTTTCAAAGGATTAAAAATTAATTGTAAGCTGGTGCGTCCATACCAATTATATTCCAGATACATCGTACGAGATGAGTATAGTCTACATTTTTACGTTCTGCGAAAATTTTACTGTTTTAAAGTGTAATATTTTTCAGTGCTGAATGTGGTTTCTCTCAAATAATAGAAAAAATTTAAAAAGTCACCAAATGTCTTGAAAAAAAAATATAGTTTTTTAAACGAGAATAAAAAACACTATTCAAGTCAACAAAAAACCAAAATCTCTGAAAATTAATTGACTAATCAACATATAAAAAATAGAAATGTTTACAAAGAGCAATGGTATAGTTTCTCTAGAGTGTGTAACTATTGTTTACCCTTATAAAGTGGCTTTTTTTGAACTAGTCCGATAAAATAAAAACAATAAACAACCTGATAACCAAACAACGGAATAAGTACACTATGAAATTATCAAATTTTTCCATGTCAACGTTATGTGTCAAATATAATTGTATTTTTAAGCAAAAAAAAAATCTGCAATGCGGTGCAGTCGAACACAAAATATTGTATATAAGACGTACATGGTACAGTTTTATTGACTCGCCCTTTTGTGTCCTTTCTTCACTCCGCTCGCCTCGCCCCTAAACTGTCCCGTTCATAAAACCCTAAATTATGTATGTACATGTTACATAAATATCTATTATGCACTGTGATTTGTTTTTATAGGTTTCGCTATGACACAAGTTTGAATGTAGTATTACTTTCATGAACCTCTTTTGCTCATTGTTTTTTCTTGTTACAAATAAATTGTAGTCTAATTTAACCAAGTTCAAAACTCTTACAGTTTTCGATATAAATCAATGTTAAATGAAGCACCCTGTGCAACACAAAATAATTTTGACCCGCGGTTGCAAGTGGTTTGCAATAATTTACCAAAATTATTTTATGCTATTTAATACGTTTATTATATTTTGCATTTCACTGAAATGTACAATTTTAATCTTTTCATTTTGTCAACTTATTAATCCATTAATGCCCAGAACTATTTTTCTTTTTAAATCGATTTCATATTTCTGTATGTTAGTAACTAGTACCTAAGTATAATTATGTAGAAAATATTTAACTGTGTAGAGTAATATCAAGAGAATAACCTGGCTTAGTTTATTCAGTTTGAAATGCCATAGCCTGGTAGAAACATATTCTTAAAGTGAGAAAACTTTACGTATGGAATTAATGGATTAATACAAATTTTTAGTAAAAACTATATTTTCCCTGAAGAAGGAAGTTTGGTTATTTTGATCTTTCAACTTATCTTTAACTACC
Organism: Poecilus cupreus; assembly: GCA_963942605.1. NCBI lineage: Eukaryota > Metazoa > Arthropoda > Insecta > Coleoptera > Carabidae > Poecilus > Poecilus cupreus. Next base: position 19,254,996 of record OZ012715.1, read on the forward strand.
GTTTAACTCATTATAACTTTTTCATGTTTTAAAAGTTAAGTTCAATTAAGTGTGTATCTGTCGTGCAGTTTCTATCAAAGTGTACTTGTAATTTAGTGTACTTAGTACTTACACTAGCATATGATAGAGGATGGCGATGACCCCCCTCGGTCGCTCGAGGAAGTTGTAGACGCGACTCTGCAGGCGTCGGTATCGAGCGTCTCTCCGCGATGGCCGGTAGTTCAGCGGCTTCCCGAGCAGACTCATCCGTGGTTGCGTGAGACGGCCGCGTTTATGCCGTCGCTCATGTAGACTTAGACTGCAACAAGGTACAAACAATACGAATAAGACATCAATCAGACTTGCCGACTGCCACACACACCACATACTTCAATTGGGAGAGTTTGTTCCGCAACTCAATCGCTACGTGTCGTCTACGTTAACCTCACACTTCTTCAAATTTTTAACAAATATCATTTTCATTTCTATTAAACTGCGGGGTAGCGCGGTAGGAAAAGTGCTTGCCTTTTACAACAGAGCTTAGGTCAGATTGGATCGGTACTCACTCCCGTTACCATTCTAAGTTGGGATATAATTATCTTAGCAACTACAAAGCTATCGGGCACCGGCTAGTGGTTGTTACAAGGACTTGTACCGGGTGGGCAACACACATGACATCAAACTGAAGTGGCAATTTACAATATAATTAAGATGTCGTGTTGTAGTTTATCTTATAGGGATATAAATCGTAAGGTTTCATAATTTCGAAAGGACATATATACATAGCTGGAATAGTAATTTCAATGTTTTTCTTGGAAGAAATGATAACTAATAAAAATTTAAAACATTGATGTTTCTCCCGCCAAAATAAGATGTAAACAAAGATATTTAATTACTGATTTTTAAATGGCACAAAAAAAAACTACTATTTTAAAATGGATGTTGTCCAGAGTGAAGTGGATTGATAAGGAAGAAAAAAATAAATAAAACCCAAGATTTATTTTCTTCTTCCTTAATTCTACTATTTATAAAAGGAGTAAATAGCTCCGTGTTCGAATCCCACGGGCGACAGTAGCCATTTTAACTTTATTCCCGTAGTTCCTCCTCCACTAACATCTTTGGGGACTTGATTTTGTATTTATAAGTATTATTGATCTTGATCACCACCTTTAAGTGTATGCTTGTGGTTTTCCCCCTTTAATATTTTTGGGGCCCTGATTTTGATGATAGCTAACCACACTGCTCGCGTTACTTAGGTTTTACCAGTAAATCTTAAGAATAACCGACATGAGTTGGTCAATATAATGATTTACTGGTAAAAACCTCAGAATAACCAATGTATGGGCTTTGACAGGTTAGGTTAGATTTCGAAATGAACGATGATCACAGAACTGTTGGTCTGATACCATTAAGAATTGTTAAATCTTAGGTTTTATTGGAAAATCTTATGATTTACCGTAACTCTGGATTTTACAGTAACATATGTATTAAATATGAACAAAACAAAACTATTGTGACGCGGCAATCGTCTTAGCAAAATATTTATGATTTTGATAGTGATTAGGACCCAATTACGTTGTGTTTATTTTTAATAAAGTGACCAGAATTCTTTTAATTGAAGTCGTGGCTGTGTGAGGATGAGAAAGGAAAAGACACAATTGGTTTGAACTGTTATATTGACTTATTCAATATACATTTTAAATAATTGTCTGAATGATATAATTTCGTGATCGTATTTGAGCGGGGTAGAGCCAACCTGGACGTAGGCACGCGACTGGTGCCTGCAGTTGGTAAGGCGGACAGCACCCTCTGGAACGGCCTGGCCCGTGGTGACCTTGGTCACGGTGGACAGCACCCTCAGGAGCGGCCTCTCAGGACGGACCTCAGGTAGACGGATGGCGGTACCTCCCGGTACAGCCTCGGATGAAGGCCCGCAGATAGGGCTACCGGCACCCGCTCCGTTAGCGGGTTGGTGACGGCTGGTAGGCGGACTGCACCCTCGAGTGGCCTGCTAGCGGGACTGCTTGGCTCCCTGGGCGTTGGCGGCAGGCTGTCTGGGACGGCCTCGTGTAGTCGAGCGGCAGCACCCTCAGGTACGGCCTCGTCACGGGACTGCTTGGCTCCCGGGAAGGTGACGGCGGCGTGGAACCGCCCTTGGGAAGGCCTGGGTGATGAGCTCGCGCTAGACGAGCCGATTTGCTATTGCAATTAGCGTACTTGTACTCAGAGAGTGTTTTCCGCTAAATATATATATATGTGCCACCAAGGTGGACTGATGCTCAGAGAGCTAGTTGGTTAATGCAATTAGCGTACTTGTACTCAATGAGTGTTTTCCGCTAAATATATATACGTGCCACCGAAGTGGACTGGTGCTCAGAGAGCTAGTTGGTTAATGCAATTAGCGTACTTGTACTCAAAGAGTGTTTTCCGCTAAATATATATACGTGCCACCGAAGTGGACTGGTGCTCAGAGAGCCTCCTGGTGCGCCGGATGGCGTTGTTGTGCTCAAAGAGCGTGCTGGTGCGCCGGATGGCGTAATTGTTGTGCTCCAAGAGCGTATTTTATAACGGGAATACTGACAGAGCGTGCAACGACCACGTCTGATCAAGTCGCAACTGGACTACAATAAAGTAGAACGTGCAACGACCACGTCTGATCAAGTCGCAACTGGACTGTCAGTCAGGCGGAACGTGCAACGACCACGTCTGATCAAGTCGCAACTGGACTACAATAAAGTAGAACGTGCAACGACCACGTCTGATCAAGTCGCAACTGAGCGGCCTGGCCCACAATTTTATATCTCACATACAGAGCGTGCAACGACCACGTCTGATCAAGTCGCAACTGGACTACAATAATGTAGAACGTGCAACGACCACGTCTGATCAAGTCGCAACTGGACTGCAGCGGAAATTTATATATCACTACAGAGCGTGCAACGACCACGTCTGATCAAGTCGCAACTGGACTACAATAAAGTAGAACGTGCAACGACCACGTCTGATCAAGTCGCAACTGGACTGTAGGAGAACACCACAGAGCGTGCAACGACCACGTCTGATCAAGTCGCAACTGGACTACTATAAAGTAGAACGTGCAACGACCACGTCTGATCAAGTCGCAACTGGACTGTAGCGGATCCTGGTCAAAACCAAGATGCCTTTCCTGGCGGAAAGCATCCTATTTTATACTGATAATCGCCGCCCATCATCCCCATCCACCTGCGCGAACGAAGATCTCATCTTCGTGAGCTAGAAAGAAATCGCAACCTATTTCCAAGAACAACATCTGTTGATATTATTTTCATTCGTTAATGCATTTTTCAGTTAGAGAAAGAAAACTAATTTGGATAGCTAGTGTTAGAGCGAGCAATCTGATAATTTCGTAGTATCTTGGTTTGTTTACCTATTCCTGATTTGTTACCGACCTCGGGTTGTAGTTTTTCGTGGCTGATCTTAATTTGGCGGGGGTGAGTTCCCGTGCTCTGATTTGTCTCCTAATTGAACACAGAAAGCATCATCCTTTCGATTGTAGAGTAGAGAGAGACAGTATGTGGCCGTATGCGTTTTTACCCCTTCCTGTTTGTTGGCGATATTTTTGTGAACTAATAATTTGAATATTGTGTATGTGTTTCTTTAAAATTCTCTAATTAAATGTAAAATAATTTACTTATTGTTAATTAATCAGTCATGAAACTCTTTTACTAATTGCTTTGCGGAAGCCGGATACTATTGTATTTGGTTGCAGGTGCATACAGGGTTGGAGTCATAATAATTTAGATTTCTAATAAGATGATTCGATGTGGCATAAATTTCTATTAGTTTCGTAAACTAAGAATACCATGATTATCTCTGTTTATTATTTGACAAAAGTTTCATTACTTGGCATTGGATTATTTACACAATTTAGAATATTTTATTTCATACTTCCCCAGCCCGTCAATACATCCCTGGCACTCAAATTCTTTACCCTCGGTCGTCCACTTGACACCTCGCCTCCAGATGTGCCGATGCTGGTTTGTGTCAGGTCACACCCTTGCCGCGAACTGTGATTTTAAAACAAAGAGCACAAAAAAATAACCCCGGCCTGGTTTATATCACCCAATTCTTATCTTTGTTTCTAAATATTGCACGTAGACACCTTTTGCTCATATAAAGTTTATCAAAAAATAAATAATTAGTGTTGTCGGACATGAATTAAAATAAGCATGACCACCGTACCGTCTCACTATTAATACCGGATTATGTGTTAATACCAAAAATAGTTTGTAATAAGAACATCCAAACTCGAAAATTGTACCAATAATACGAAGACTGACAAGAAAAATGTACCAAGATTAGTAGCCCCATAATTCCGGATTATTAACTAATAAGGTAATTCTTTTCCATAGACTGTTAGAAATTTATGGTAGTATATCAAGATAATTAGGTTAACAAAATAAAGTATGTCATGTAGTTTTAAGAAAAATGAGGTCAGCGTCTATTCATACTCTAAAGGAAATCTTATTACGTATCCTTGCGCTTCACATATATAGCCTTAGGATACAATATAATGACGGTAAGAAATTGGTTGATTTCTTTGCTTAAACATGTAACATATAACCACATATCGTAAAATAAAAGTGTACTATCTAAATATAACTCAAAATATTTATTTTTAAAACAAGACAAATAAATATAACATCGCCGATCATATCAGAGATCGTGAGTTCAAATCCCACTGCAAAATATGGTTGTTCACATAAATTCACAATCATCCACTCATGAAGAAGCATATGACCAACACAAACAAATTTAACATCACGTGATTTTCCAGTTTTAGGTGTGGCATTCTGTTTATATCTGTTACCAGCTATCAAATCGCTTCCCAGATATTATGTTAGTGAAAAAAAGCAGTTGAGATAGGTTAGGGACTGAACTAAAAAATTTGAAGATCAACAATTTACCTAGTCTATCTATTTATCCTGGGAGATTGCAAATAAGTTAGAGAAAAAGTAAAATTTTCTAAAATTTATCGACTAGAATTAAGTAGGTCGCTAAGCTATTTGTCTTTTTTAAGTATAAGTTAGGATATTCAATATCTGCATCTCAAAAAGAGGCTTCCTTTTGAATTAATTAAACTCAAGGTGAAATAAACCATTTGAATGCAATAAATGTCGTAGGAACTACTCCAAGTTCCTCAGCACATTCAGAAATCATGTAATAAACCATTGCGTCGCTCCTTGAGTGCATATATTCCCTAGATCCGGTGAATCTACTGGCATGCAGTGGGCTTAACTTTCAAAAGTCTTAAATGAATGAGACAGGTTAACGGCGAATGCTATGGCAGAGGTAAATACGACCTGGGCTCGGCTGACCATAAACCAATGCGCAAAGGATAGTTTCATGAATAATATTAAGAATTAAATTCGTAGTTTATCCATAGAAGTAGCGTGACCAAATTTATAGTCTGTGCCGTAATGGGGTCCTTCAGTTTAATGAGACTTTCGATTCCATACATATTCATTTACGGAACATACTATATATTTCCGGTATTAATACAAAATAACCGCATTTTTAAGTCAATGAGTTCCAAATTTACCAAAGAAGAATGAATAAAAATCATAGTATATTCCGAAGGTTTTGGTTAAACATTAAGAATTTCAGGATCGTGGTTACATTTCAGAATGTAGTTCTTGAAATTTTTAATTACTTTTATGACCACGACAACCACAAATATCTTGTGATTGTTGTGGTTATTTTCTAATTTTTAAAATAATATATATCGGGAGTTTTTTTATCTGTACTCATATTGATGTCTCATTACCATAGTTACAGTTAAAATTATTGACAGCAATGTACTAAAGCGTTTTTTTATAAGTAAACATAGGGATTATGAAAATATTTTTGGTATAAATTCTGTAAAATCTTTTCATTTATTATTATGAATTTTGAAATCTTTTTCAACTTACTGAAAAAGAGATACCCAATTTGAAATAATTTAAAAGTGTTTTAGTGCCATATCATGTTTAAAAGTATTTTATAAGAAATTATTTCTGTTATAGAAAAATATATTATCTACCACTTATTATTATTTTATAATTAATTAATTTAAAAGTATATGTGAAAAATGTATTATGGACACAGATAATGCTGAACCAGAAAATATTGCAGGTGCTGCAAATAATGCAACACATATTTTATTAACATACGTATTCCTAAATTCAACATTCTAAATTTTGCGGTATATATTTTTGAGATAGATAGTAGTTTTACTATAGAAATTATAAAGGACAGATTTGTTAAAACCAGTAATAGCAAAATTTATCAAATAATATTTGAATGTTTTATTTCGTGTATATTGTGTAGAATACTTGCAAAATCGTGGATCTAGTTTCAGCGGTCACAAGCTAAAAATAGAAATATCACTTCTCAGGACTTTTCAGGTTTAGCCGCACTTTCAATCGTTTGAAACTTCGTCGGCTGCTAGGTTTTATATTCAATTGTGATTATAAATTAACTGCATCGACTTCGCAAGACACTAATTTATATTTGGTGGGAAAAAAATTGTTAGTTTAAAAATATGCTATAGTAGCACATGCTTTGAAATAAATGAAAAAAATGCTGTAAGCACAATTCTATCAAACTGTGACAATTTTTAAAAATGCTTTAATATTGCTGTCAATAACTTTTAACTGTAACTATGATTAAAAAAACTTCAGGTGTAAAATTACATTTATAATGAAATATGATCGATAGCGACTTATAGGTGCTTAACAATTAAATTGTTTCTTTTTTATAAAAGATTTTTAGATTAAGTTCTAAAAATATTTTTACAAAACTTAATTTTACTATCTATGAGTTCTGAAAGTTTTCTTAACTTATTGTTTCATTTTATTCTTTATTCATAAATAAATAATAGACTCTAAAATCACAAATCCGTTTTGCCCAAAATTAACCAGTTTTTCAAAATACAACTACTCTTTCAAAAACCACAGCTTGACCATACGTACCACAACAAAACCACAACCAAAATCGTGGTTCAATTACGGAACATATTATTAGTACAAACACATGATGTATAAACGACAAGAGAAATAAAAGGGACAAAAAACAATTTTCAAAATTAATTGTTAACGAGTTTAAGAGAATCCCGAATGATTATTTTCGGTGTGGGAGAACTACGCCCGACAGGAATCATGACATCTTGGCCAACCCCTCGAATTCTACGATCGCGGAAGTCGAAAGAAGAGTCGAAGAAAAGCGACCGGAACAAGGCGGAAAACATGTGCTCTTGTCGATATGTCTTTGTGTCGTGCTTGCTCGCTATCAGTTACGAGAACTCGGAAGTGAAATGAATGTCAGATGTCGCTAAATCGTACAATCCCTGCCCGGTTTACCGCTTTCCCTTAGCTTCGTCTTCAGTTTTCCGATAGCGTTAGAAATCTTTTCGAACAAAAAGCGACATATAGTTGTTTAGCAATCTTTTAAGAGCCTGAAATGCCAACAATACCCCCTAACCCATTTCATCCAATACGCATACTTGTACAAACAGTCAAGTAAAGCATGAAGCAATCGTTGCCAACCTGATTTGGCTACGCAACAAAAACAACCAAAATGTGAAAAAATAAAAAAATTTAAATTCTAATTGTTACAGAAACAATGGTTTAGTTAGTTTGATTTTATATATTGTACTTTCTTTGTAAATCAAAATATATACGAATTTTTACACATTCATTGCTAAATGTTGGAAGATTAATGATGTGATTTTTTTTTTGCGGAAGTCAAATGGTCCACTCGCAATTATAAAATGGGTCAGCTTTTATTTTCACAATATATTTTAGTATAAATCATATACAGGGTGATTCATTTATGTGTTATCCATTGCTATCTCAAAGATTATAAGAGATACGAAGTTGTTTAAATTAGACAGCAATTTCTATTTAACAAGACTATATCAAAGCGGGGTAAGAAGTCGAACTGTCTACAAACCGGATTTTCAAAACTGATGGGTTAACCGGTTTAGAAATAAGTTAATTACCTAAACTGGTTAAAAAAAACCGGTTATTTAATCCAGGGAACAGGAAAACCAGTACATAGTTATATGTAGTAATTAGTAAAGGGCAGAAGACTCGTCTGCGACATGCATTTAAACTACACGGCACAGGGATTTATGGTTAAATAATAAACTAAATTAACTGGATTAAATAACCGGTTTTTTATATTTTGGAATAAAAAATAACGGTTAACTGGTTAATTAAACGGGTTTCTTGTCCGGTACAAACAGCAAAATAAATATTACTTAAGCCAGAGGTTCTCAAAATATAAAACCCAACTTTTTTATTTTAAATGGCAACATATATTTTTTACTTGTAAACACCATTTACCTACGCCCTCTATTGCATTTGAAAATGAATCTTTACAAGTTACTAATTGGCAGCTGCATAGTAAACATTTTACAAGTTAGTAAACAAGGAAAACAATTCATGTTGCCACAGCAATGCTTATAAGGGTTAAGTGAAATAATTAAAAGAAAAAATTGTCAGAACAATTGTGTAACTGACAGGATTTGGTTATAATTTTTAATTTTTATTTTGATTTACAAATGAGTAAAAAGTAGTACAATACACGCAATGTAACTGTTTTTATTGCTTGAAGGAGGTGACAGGCTCTCCTAATCGGCTCGCCGGTCATTTCCGCCATTCAGCAGTAAAAACTGTTGCTTGTAATATAAATTACTATTAATGACTTATTCGGAAAAACATTTACTCCTGAATACAACGATATAAACATATTATATTTTAATATAACAAAATAGCAGAGAAATATACCTATAAATTAAATTTGATCATAGAACAAAAAGAAATATGCAGAAATTCGCAAAAATTTAATCTGATTTATTTTAACATATTTGGTACCAATAAATTCCTCTGCTACTATGTAATTAATAATCGACATTAATTTGATGATTGTTTTATTAAAAATAGTTAGCTATCCAATGTCACAAAAATGTACCATTGAATTTTTATTATGTGAGTGTCCGAAAAATAAATGGTTAGATATGATTTATGATTTGTTGCATGTATGTACAAATGATTCTGAGTTTGAAGAATAAATCCCTATAGCTTCAATTTAATTCCTTCCGTTGAATTTGTTTAAGTTTAGTTTAATGTCTGTCTTGAAAGATTGATCTCGAAGTATTGAAGCTTCCTGCATTTCCTCATAAATTTATAAATAATTTATTATTAAACATATATTTATTTACTGCTTCAGTAAGGTTATTTTATGGCTAAAGAGTAGGTAATATATTTTGTACCTGTCGTATTTTGCACGGATTGTATATATGTACACCTGCGTTTGACCATTCATTGCATGACTGTATCACAGTAATATTCGCGGAAATATTCTATAAATATTAGACCAAACTAAATCCACGCAACCATCCAATCTAAAAACAATGACTAAATTCGTTGCATCCAGTACACCTGCTACAAAAATAATAACCTACGCCACTGCGATGTACTAGGCAAACACTATTTATACATTCATACGATAGTAATTATTCAAGTGCAGTTGTTCGTTTAGTAGGTAAGTAGTAACTGTTACACTAATGAATGACTGGTTCAGCTCATACAAAAACCATTAATATAGATTCGACGAAAGGCTGTTCTGCGTGGGAGAATCAGAGATGCCACCCGCGGGAGCCGATCGAGAAGTACAAGTGTGCTGGTGACGTCATAGTGGGGAAGAACGAGAAAATATCTGGACTATGTCAGAACTATTAAGAACATTTCGGTAAACATGTGTTATATACGCTATCCTACCCTTTTGGGTGAGGTGCCGGCTTCTCAGTGGAGAAGGGGTGGTTCAAGGAAAATAAATAGGGCGCCACACAATTAGAGCAGTTCTGCCCACCCAACACCAAATTGTGATGGTCGCTAGGACGCGTCACTGTTGCTTCTACTGAAGTCAGTCTGAAAAGCTGTAATGAGGTTTGAGGGAGAGGATCGGAGCAGGCTAAGTACCAATGAAACATACGCTCAATTTAACGATCTGGTTATTATTAAACAATAAACAAACAAAGAAAAATTTACAATACAATATAAAGAGCAAAAATAAATTATCAACACTGTGGATGACACACTCTGCGGCCGTAGAACAAATAAACTCACCTGGAGCACTCAGCGTGCCAGAACTTTATTTAAAAAGGAACAATACTTACGCAACACTGCTCACCCTGAACTGTCCGTCGCGCGACCGCCTACGCACCGACACCCAACGCACACCTAGCGTATCGAACACCGCGGCCGTAGGTTGATCAACCGAGACGCGGGACAGGTATACGGGAATTAGGGGTTACACGTAAACAGTGCAACGCGAACCGAGGGTACTAACGGCGTACCAAATAATGAATGAAAAAGGTATAAAGTTCTTAACAACTAAGCCTCCTCACAAACAATATTCAGAAAAGTGTATCCAGTGAGTGTAGTTAATTGAAAATATTTAAATAACCAGACGGTATGTGTGACAGAATTATACAATAAAAAAAATTATCCAACAATGTAGATTTTAACAGTGTGTATAAATTTTAAAATGATTATAAGTTTTTAAACAAATGTAAATATTCAGATATGTAAATTTTAAACGGTGTGTGTGTATTTAAATATGAATATAAATTCTAAATCAGATCTAAGTGTTCTGAGTGTCCAATGTAAGCGTAATAAAATATCAATGGCGGGACTTAGCTCTTTCTTCCTCTCTGGCTCACGGGAAAGTCAGCTGGGCTTGGAATGGAAGGCTCTGTCTCGGAAAGACGAAAAACCCTAGCCTCCTGGCTTAAGAAAAGTCGTTTGGACCTTCTTGGCGGGATGGTGAAGTACTGGATGGCGACGATTCACAGCCACGAAAAATTTATTCGAATCCCCAACACGTGGGTTATCCGTAAAAGGACACAACACTGCCTTTCACAGCCTCGATAGACAGCGAGAATAATCCCCAAAGTGGGTAATGTTCGCAAACAAAAACAATCTCGATTGTCTATCCACTAAATTTCACACAACGTGAAAATCTTCTACTTAGTAGCGCCAAAAACGTCCGCTTACTTATGCGTACTGACTTAAGATCATATCCGGCCGTTATTTTTTTCCTACTTAAGACGGTGAAAAATTTGAATTTTGAAGAAAGAGGAATAGACAAAGACAGCTATACAAATTTGAAAAGAAAACAACGGAAGTGTCAGAACACTAGCGACAAATAATAAAAGCAACAACTAAAGGCTTGTATACAGTTCGCAATCTCGCAGGAAAGGTAAACAAAACAGGGAAATTAAATGTGAAATATATTTAAGTATTATTATTAATAATCGAAAATGTATTGCAGTTTATATTTGCAGAGAAAATAAAGGTATATATTTTTAACTAATTTTTATCAAGTACGCCGCGCTGTAACTGCGCCTTTATCAACTAATAACGCTTGCGCATTTAACAAATTCTGAACGTGTCAACAAAATATAAACAAATAAGTCCTTGAACCTTGAAAGTGAAATAACACTAAAATATTACAACCAAAATACGATAATAAGTTGAATTTTACTATTTTAAATCATCACAGGTAAGAATAAAATAAAAATTTATTAGATTACATTATGCAAATCTTTAACTAAATATTTTTAGGTTAACAAAGGAAAGAAAACAAATAAATTAATGAGAAAGGATCTAAAGGATATGGAATTAAAAAAAAAGGAATGGAATACGAAATTGGAACGTAACAAACTCCCCCTCTACTTCCTTGAGGTTTAATTTCGAAGAAATTAAAGCTCACATTCAGAAATCTAGAACAAATAATAGAAGTAATAAACAAATGAAATTATGGAAGATGAGGCAACACAAAATAAAACAAGAAGTAAGGCAAGGGAATGACTAGGTAAACTCAACAATATCATTAATGGAACCATTATTATCATCTTCAGCAGCTACGTTTCGTTCCGGTCCAGATTTTAAGTCTTTGACGTGCCAAATGCCACATATGTTTCCGGAATCATCTTCGAGTTCGTATACGCAGTGGGAGATCTTTTTACGCACTTTATATGGGCCGACGTATTTTGCGGCAAGTTTACTAGCGTAATTTTCCACAGCGTTTGACAACTTAAAATTTCTTCGCCAGACTGTTTGTCCTGCAACGTATTCCATGGGTCGGCGTCGGAGATTGTAGCGTGCTCTACTTTGAGTTTGAGCGTGATCTAACCGCTTGCGTATCTCTTCGTGAATTTTTATCAACTGAGCCGGCATTTTCTCGGAGACGTTGCCGCGATCAACATCAATGACGCCGTCTTGACCCAGAGCATCTACAGCGTACTCGTTGCCCAACAAAACCTGCTCTCTTCCAAAATTTGAAAAATAGGGCGTGAAGCCAGTCGCTTCGTGCACCAGTGTGCGTACAGCACAACTCACAGATGGAAGGTATGTATCCCACTTCTTTTGATTGTCCTTTAAGTAAGACGAGAGCATCGTTTTAATAACTCGGTTCACTCTCTCAGTGGGGTTATTTTGCGGGTGGTACAACGCATTGAAGAGAATATTCACCTTGTACTTCTCACACATTCGGCGAAATTCTCCACTGCGGAACTGCACGCCGTTATCACAAATCAAGTGCTGTGGGACACCAAACAACAAGAATACATCATTTTCGATGTGTTGCGCAACAGCTTGACCTGTAGCACAGCGCAATGGAAAAGTGAGCACAAACTTGCTGAAGTAGTCACAAACCACGAGGATATAGCGAAAACCTTTGGAAGTAGCCGGAAGCGGACCCATAATGTCAGTGCTTACCAACTGGAATGGACGGAATACTCTAGGGCGGGAACCCATCAAACCTGAAGGACGCTTCTGCTCCACCTTGTGTTCCGTACATACCACACAACGATTTACGTAAGCCACTACATCGGCCTTCATTTTTGGCCAGTAATATTTCGCACGCAACTTATGATATGTTTTATATATTCCAGGGTGTCCAGATGTAGGGGAGTTATGAGCTAGACGTAAAATATTTCGACGCTGTTCTCGAGGAATGACTTGCTTCCACAAATTCATCTCGTCAGTTAAGTCTGGAGCTGGTGGACGAACATATTTGTACAGGATACCCTCCTGCACTCTCCATGACGGGAACTTTCGTGGCTTAGCCTCTATGCGCTGTCGCATCCTTAAGTACCAAGGATCTGTGATGGCCTGGATATCCACAGGGGTTATGAAGATGGTGTCGATTGGTGGTACGGATCGGGAAAGACAATCTGGTACAATATGATCTTTACCTTTTCTGTGCAGGATGGTAAAATCATACTGCTGTAATTTCACACTCCACCTACACAACCTTCCCGACGGGTCTTTCAAATTGTTCAGCCACACCAAGGAATGGTGATCCGTTATCACTGTGAAGTGCGTTCCCTCCAGGTATGGACGAAGCTTGTCCAGGGCCCAAACAACCGCCAAACATTCCCTTTCCGTCGTTGAATAGTTTCGCTCGTTTTTCGACAACGACCTACTTAAGAAACACACGACATGTTCACCATCATCAAACGATTGCGAGAGGACTGCGCCCAACCCAAAACCACTAGCGTCAGTCTGGACCGTGAAGGGTCGAGAAAAGTCGGGACACGACAAAATCGGAGCTGTCACAAGACACTCCTTCAACACCCTAAAGGCATCCTGACATTCCTCCGTCCAAGACCATTTTGAATTTCGCTTCAACAAGCTAGTAAGAGGGGAACTAATAGACGAAAAATCCTTCACGAATCGGCGATACCATGAAGCCATGCCCAGAAAACTTCGCAAGTCAGATACACAGGTGGGTGTAGGTATGTTTAAGATCGCACTCACTTTCTCTGGATCCACCCTCAGTCCTTGTTTATCCACTATGTACCCTAGATAACGCAGTTCAGGACGACAAAACTGACATTTCTCACGGCTTAAGGTGAGACCAGCAGCTGTGATGCGCTCAAATATCAATCTTAAGATCTCGAGGTGGTGTTCAAACGTATCTGAGATGACGATGACGTCATCCAGATAAACAAAGACGTAAGGTTCGAGGTCAGCTCCTAATACCATGTCAATGAGTCGTTGCCATGTTGCCGGGGCATTAGTGAGACCAAACGGCATCCGTTTAAATTGGAACAGGCCTCTGTTCGGAACTGTAAAGGCAGTATACTCACGGCTCTCCTCGCTCATCGGAATCTGCCAATAGGCCGACTTGATGTCCAGCGAGCTCAAGAATTTCGCACCACGCAAACGATCTAAGATACTGGACACGTAAGGGATTGGATACGCATCTTTCCTGGTCACCTTATTTAGCTTCCTGAAGTCTACACAAAACCGGTAGCCGCCGTCTTTCTTCGGTACCATTAATATCGGAGACGCCCACGGACTTGAAGAAGGCTCAATTATACCGTCATTCAACATCTGGTCTAATTCTCGATCAATATGACGCTGCATAGCAGGGGAAACAGGGTAATACCGCTGTTTGATCGGTTCGGCGTCCGTGACAATCTTGTGTGTGACTAGCGTAGTGCAACCAAGAGTAGAGCTCGCACGGCTCCACTGTGCATCAAGGAAGTTTTTCAAGCACACTTGCTGTTCTGGGTTTAAGTCTGAAGTCGATGACATCCCTCTATCAAATTCGAGTGTCGCTAGGGACGAAAAATTCCATACGTCACGTCTCATATCGGGTACGATTTCCATCGCATGCCAAAAATTCATACCAAGAATCACTCCGCTATCAATGTCAGGGACTACTAGGAAGTTTATCAATTTTAATTTGTCCATAAGAAGAACAGGCACTGTTACTGACCCTATGCTTTTACACATTTTCCCATCGGCAACTTTACATTCAGGGGAATCAGTCTCATCCAACTTTAAATCCAAATCACTAAGATACCTCCAACCTTCTCCCCCAATGATAGATCTCGTTGCTCCCGAGTCTAGTAACCCACATAGTTTTCTGCCAAAGATGGACACATTTAAATACGGGCGTTGATCGCCATCCAAATGAGAAATAATAAAATTTACTATAGCGATATTTTTTTCTAGTTCTACCTGTTTGGTCGAGCCGCCATGAGAAGACACTATTCGACCGCCTAGCGCTTCCTGTTGGCGTTTCCCGAACACTGTGCACAATCTCGCTTTGTGACACCGACTTTGCCGCAGACATAACAATAAAGACGCTTCTTCTGCGTGCATTCGCGAGCCATGTGTCCTGGGGATCGACAATTCCAGCAAACCGGAGAGTTTCGTGTCAAGACAGGACTAGAAACCTCAACTTCTTGAACAACGGGTCCACGTGTTCGACCTTGATACGCGAGGTCAGGTTCAAGAAGGTTTTTCTTGTTGGATGGAGGCGGGTGGTAATGTTCTACCATCTGACGATTAACCTCCAGCTGTTTGCATACAGATAGCAACTGTTCCACGGATGTAATCTCTGTCAATCCGATGCCCTTAATGTAGCAAGGTAAAATATTACGACGTAAAATTTTCATTTTCTCCTCCTCACTTGGTGTTTTAGGTAACCTGTGAAATAAATTACGCATCGCCGCTATGTACGCACCTACGGTCTCATCCGATCCTTGCGTTCTCGATCTGATCTCCTCCATCAAGGCGAGTTCATAGTCATACGGCTCATACTCGGCTTTAAGGAGCCTAACAAAATCGTCCCAACAGTGGATTTTATCCCTAATTGAACGATACCAGATCAGAGCGGGTCCTCGAAGTAACTCGATGGCTGAATCACATAATTCTGCTGGGGAAACATTACGTGAAATGCGGTAGTCATTTACGCGTTCAAGAAACGCATTCACGCTCAGTTCTTGTGAGTTCCCATTGAACTTAATATCCCATTGTACCACAGGAACTTGCTTCCGTTGTGGAGTCGGAGGATTTGCAACAATGGGGGCAACCTTCGCCTCCGTACCAGCAATTCGTATTCGTTCTTCTTCAGCGTCGCACTTCTCCAAAAGGTTCTCTTCTTCTGTTCGCACTTGTTTCATCAATTGTTTTACCGATGCTTTAACGTCCTCATTATCTGAAGTAATCCTAGCTAATCTGAGAATCACGTGTTGAATTTTGGAACAGAGTTTAAGGTAGTCATAACTTGAGTTCGTCCCCTGGAAGCTCTCAATCATGCCCTGTAATGTGACAATTTTCTCTGTGCAAATATCCACTTCTGTTAAAGGATCCTGCGGGGTGACTGGCGTGTTTACTAGCTCTGCTAGTTTCTCTGACTTCATTCTCTTCGTCAGTTCTCTCCGCATAGTGTGCACGCTCAAAAGATCAACGTCTTCCATACCTCGGACCAGAAGTTCATACGCTAATTCGTCTCTAGCTAAACGAACAGGTTCCATAATGAAAGAAAATAAAACAATAAACCGAAATATGCTAAGGTGAGATAATACAATGTATGAAATAATAAGAAATACAATTCCCTCAATTTTCAGACTACTTGAAATCGACAAAGGTGAGGCCCCACGTTGGGCGCCAATTTGTTATATACGCTATCCTACCCTTTTGGGTGAGGTGCCGGCTTCTCAGTGGAGAAGGGGTGGTTCAAGGAAAATAAATAGGGCGCCACACAATTAGAGCAGTTCTGCCCACCCAACACCAAATTGTGATGGTCGCTAGGACGCGTCACTGTTGCTTCTACTGAAGTCAGTCTGAAAAGCTGTAATGAGGTTTGAGGGAGAGGATCGGAGCAGGCTAAGTACCAATGAAACATACGCTCAATTTAACGATCTGGTTATTATTAAACAATAAACAAACAAAGAAAAATTTACAATACAATATAAAGAGCAAAAATAAATTATCAACACTGTGGATGACACACTCTGCGGCCGTAGAACAAATAAACTCACCTGGAGCACTCAGCGTGCCAGAACTTTATTTAAAAAGGAACAATACTTACGCAACACTGCTCACCCTGAACTGTCCGTCGCGCGACCGCCTACGCACCGACACCCAACGCACACCTAGCGTATCGAACACCGCGGCCGTAGGTTGATCAACCGAGACGCGGGACAGGTATACGGGAATTAGGGGTTACACGTAAACAGTGCAACGCGAACCGAGGGTACTAACGGCGTACCAAATAATGAATGAAAAAGGTATAAAGTTCTTAACAACTAAGCCTCCTCACAAACAATATTCAGAAAAGTGTATCCAGTGAGTGTAGTTAATTGAAAATATTTAAATAACCAGACGGTATGTGTGACAGAATTATACAATAAAAAAAATTATCCAACAATGTAGATTTTAACAGTGTGTATAAATTTTAAAATGATTATAAGTTTTTAAACAAATGTAAATATTCAGATATGTAAATTTTAAACGGTGTGTGTGTATTTAAATATGAATATAAATTCTAAATCAGATCTAAGTGTTCTGAGTGTCCAATGTAAGCGTAATAAAATATCAATGGCGGGACTTAGCTCTTTCTTCCTCTCTGGCTCACGGGAAAGTCAGCTGGGCTTGGAATGGAAGGCTCTGTCTCGGAAAGACGAAAAACCCTAGCCTCCTGGCTTAAGAAAAGTCGTTTGGACCTTCTTGGCGGGATGGTGAAGTACTGGATGGCGACGATTCACAGCCACGAAAAATTTATTCGAATCCCCAACACGTGGGTTATCCGTAAAAGGACACAACACTGCCTTTCACAGCCTCGATAGACAGCGAGAATAATCCCCAAAGTGGGTAATGTTCGCAAACAAAAACAATCTCGATTGTCTATCCACTAAATTTCACACAACGTGAAAATCTTCTACTTAGTAGCGCCAAAAACGTCCGCTTACTTATGCGTACTGACTTAAGATCATATCCGGCCGTTATTTTTTTCCTACTTAAGACGGTGAAAAATTTGAATTTTGAAGAAAGAGGAATAGACAAAGACAGCTATACAAATTTGAAAAGAAAACAACGGAAGTGTCAGAACACTAGCGACAAATAATAAAAGCAACAACTAAAGGCTTGTATACAGTTCGCAATCTCGCAGGAAAGGTAAACAAAACAGGGAAATTAAATGTGAAATATATTTAAGTATTATTATTAATAATCGAAAATGTATTGCAGTTTATATTTGCAGAGAAAATAAAGGTATATATTTTTAACTAATTTTTATCAAGTACGCCGCGCTGTAACTGCGCCTTTATCAACTAATAACGCTTGCGCATTTAACAAATTCTGAACGTGTCAACAAAATATAAACAAATAAGTCCTTGAACCTTGAAAGTGAAATAACACTAAAATATTACAACCAAAATACGATAATAAGTTGAATTTTACTATTTTAAATCATCACAGGTAAGAATAAAATAAAAATTTATTAGATTACATTATGCAAATCTTTAACTAAATATTTTTAGGTTAACAAAGGAAAGAAAACAAATAAATTAATGAGAAAGGATCTAAAGGATATGGAATTAAAAAAAAAGGAATGGAATACGAAATTGGAACGTAACACATGATGTAATGCTACATCAATGGGGACGGAAAGACCCGATTTCCGATTTTACTAATAATCTAAACATATATAATGTTGTGTCCCTGTCTGTCTGTCTGTCTGGGTGGATGCGACAATACAGTTCGCCATAAAAATTTCTATCGAACGCTCGGTCCGAAAAATCAATAATTTATAAATGACCGATTGAAAGACCGACGTTCCAATCTGCCAGAAACAATTCTATTCTAGTAGTGTATTGAACGATTGATGTCCGACGTTCTTGGTCTGCCGTTCGCGCTGCCGCGTTTAATTACATAGTTTATGTGAGAGTAATTATCGTCTGTCAATTTTCCTATCATCACAAAAACATCAAACTTGGAAGAAATGTCTTGGATAAAATTATTTAAGACTGAAAAAATTTACTAAAATGGGTGGTAATGTTGCGCCAGTTCACTCGAAAACGCAAGTTAAGCAACACTGCCCGCGGTCAGTAGTTATATGGGTGACCGCTTTGCGAAAACTCATACCAGCCATTGTCACACCACCGAAGACGAATTAGAGGCGACATATAACCTCAGCAGTTGAAACCGCTTAAAAAAAAAAAAAGAAATGAGTCCATATCCAATGACCTATGCAATTGTTCTGAATATAAATAGGTACATCATTAAATTGGCCGACTAGTGTGTATTGTATTTTTCTATATATAGAAGCTAAAACGTTGGTTTTTTGCATCTATATAATTAATGGAAAGTGGGTATCTACTTTTAACTATATGATTAAATTGGTATGAATCTCAGACAGTCATTTTGGATAATGAATTGTCTCTAATAGTTTATAAAGTGCTTTCATCACATGTAAGTAATTGGAGTATACAAAATGATTACTTACTGTCTCCTTAAACGTGACAAGCAATATATTTACTATTTTGTTTACGTGTGGGAACGTTGCCATTTTCAGATTTGTAAATGAAAGAAAAGTATGTTAAAGTATACCTATTTATCACTATACTAATATGGGTAAATGAAACTAAAAACATCTTTACATCTGTTTAGATTTATAATATTTTTATACTCGTATATAGGAGGGTTGTCCAGAAAGTAAAGAACGATTTGCCATAACTAAATAGAAACGAAAGATATCAACACAAAACTTTATTTACAAAGTTACAATACATTACTCTATTTCTTAATGTAATTTCCATAGCTGTTAAGGCATTTATAGAAACGTGGTACCAATTTTTCAATGTCAGGATGTCACTGCTTCTTTGAGGTCTTCATCGTTTGCGAACTGTTTCTCACACAAAAATTCCTTTAGTTTTGCAAACAAGTGAAAATAGTTTGGTGCCGGGAGAATGCCCAAAAATTACCCACTGACATGGCATCAAGCAATTTTCATTTGTTTCCAAAACAAAAAGGAATTATTAGCTGGAAAAATGTTAGCAAACGATGAAGACCTCAAAGAAGCAGTAACATTTTGGCTCAAATATTTGGTAATAGAGGAGTATAATATCGGTATTGAAAAATTGGTACCACCTTGGAGAAAAGAATATAAAGGAGAGAGCGTTAGCAAGCGATAGTGCAGCCGCTTCCCTCACTGCAATTAGAACCACTGTTATCACAACTGTAATGTTTTTTTCTGAACGTATGTATCACCATTGACCTAAATCATTATATATAGTAACATAGGTCTGTGGTATCACGCAAATCCCCACTCTAACCAGAACCAAGGCTTGCATGCGTCTGCCGTTACCAGGTTACATTCCCCTTGCCGGTAATAAGCTTATGCTCTCTCCTTTATCTTCTTTTCTCCAAGGGTACCACTTTATAATACAATTGAGTAATGTATTTATTTACTATAACTTGTAAATAAAGTTTTGTGTAGATGTCTTTCGTTTTTATTTAGTTTTGGCAAATCGTACTTTACTTTCTGGACGACCCTCGTAAATAGACTGTAAAATTGTAATTACAAACTATTTTTAAAAGTAGATAGACAAATTTTATTTTGTGGTGACGTGAATGAATACCCTATACTTAAAGGACCTTTCTCAATGAATCAAATTAAGTTCATTTAACGATTTGACCCAGTCTCGACATTGCCGGACGTTAAAAATCGATATAATCAAATTCCTAACGCGCTCATAAATACATAAAACCAATCCATATTAAATAAACCCTAACTTCGGAAATCGTAAGTCTGAGGTCACCTGTATGATGTAAAGCTTGTCTGTAGTTTTCGTCGGCATTTACTGCTTCGGTGGTCACTGGCAGCTCGCCAGTGTCCAACTGACCGGCTCCGCAGAGCACCTTTGACCTTAACGTGGTTTTAGCCATTGGCGTTTTATATGCTTGAACTACGTGCAACACTGTGCTAGAAAACTCAGTGTAGGTCAGGTTTTTTGAAGATGTCACTACAAGGTCAGGAGATTTTTCGCTGATTACCATAATGGTAAAAATAAAAAGGAATTCTTACGATATGTTTTTCTTTGCAGTCGATGAATTAATTTTTAGTTTTTTTATACCTATGACATTTGCAATTAAAATAGAAAGCATAATTTCCATAGATAGTGTTGAATGAAAAATATGCATAGATAAAAATTAAAGCCATTACGTTATTTTTCTTTACTTTATTATTATGAGGAATAAAATTTCTTGTGCAGTAAACCTTTTTTGGTGTAGTCAAACTTTAATGAGCTAAAAGAAGGAAAATAATCGTCTTAAATTTCGGATCATTGGCTTTTGTACTTATCAAACGATTAATGTCCATCTACAATTTAAGAGGATTGCTCTTCTTTCTTTAAATTTATTATTTTTTTGAATAATGAATTAGTTAAATTTACCAAATCAGAAAACAATTTAGTATTTTGCTCATTTGCTATCAAATCGGATAAGAAAGATGAAGTATTAAACGGGTTAGCACCAATGCATGAAACCAGTTAAACAACTGGTATACGAAACCAGTTACAGTAAATGGGTTTACCAAACAGGTTACCAATATCTTGACCGAAAAATCGCGTATGTTAACCGCAATTTTAACCATTACTTTCAAAGCTACAAATAACGACAACCTTTAACCAAAGAAAATTAAACTGGTTTCAGGAAACAATAACCTTTCTTTTTTACATAATTTTGCTCTGAATTATATATTTTTATATTTCCTATTCCCGCGTTCTCTCTTTATTTTATCAGTTTCATAAGAATTATTTTAATTTTACACCTGATAGTTGAAAGAAAATAACTACGATGTCTATCACGGATCTACTTTGTTGGCAACTATAATGAATAAAAATGCATAAATTAAATTGTACTATATAATTTCTAATATTTTTTTTTATAAATTGAAATTGCTTGGAAAAACCTTATTGTTATAACGTTTTTGATCCCGGTTTAACTTAACCAGTATTTTTTTCGGCTTTATGTCCTGGAGAGTACTTAAAATCTTCTTCGAAGTTGGTTTCTTAGATTTTAGTTTATTGCTATACAAGTTTGCATTAATTTTTGTTAGTTTTTACAGACACGATGTCATTAGGAACAAACGTTGCTAATATTCTGAAATTTGCGTTGATATGTTTATTGTCCTGTTGTCCTTCAAGAGATCGTGTTCTATTCACTACCGTTTTTGGGGGTAGTGACTTGACGGCTGGTAATTATATTATACTCGTAAAATTAATTCACATTAACAATATGTAAATGGTGCAACGATGTGATTATTTATAGAATGAATTTATTAAATTATAATGCTGTATTTTATAAATATTTCGACTGTTTCTGTAAATCATATTGCTCATTAAAATCCCCTAAAAAGAATATATACGATCCACGTTTTCCAAACAGCGTAAGCGTATCATATGAGCGAGTTTAAAACCTTCATATATTTACATCGACCATCCGCTATGGTCAGAACCATAGGGAGAAGAATGTAGGATGAGGAACATTGGAACAACAGCGACCTCTGACAAACAACTTTCTGCGGTGACATTCCCGCTCGTTTTTCAATGAAACATAAACCGCGGTAGATTCGCACACATGCACACCATAGCACACTGCCACGCCAGAGGCGATAGGGTGAATGAAAGGACAAGTTCCAATTCGGTCGCGCCTATATTGGCCCCGTTTGGTCAATGAAAACATAAACCCTTCAGACTCAAACAGCTCGTTTGTTAATCCTTGAATGCAACTCTGTTGTCTAAGAAGAACAAATGTTTAATTTTTAAATAGATGTTTTTATTTTTTAAATTTCTACTACACTACACTACACTACACAATTTTTGTTTTTGGTGTCGTGTTTATTTTTTTTTTGTCTTGACCTGCTGATCATTTATCCATTTTTGGAAAGACAATCTGCTTTCCCAGATCTAAGCCCATGTTCTGCGAGTGAAATATGGGCAAGTGATGGTCCACAAAGGTGTTAGTAGAAAAGGAACTGTTCGACAATCTAATGCATTACCAAAGAACTATTTAGAAATATACAAAATGCTTCAAATAACAATTATAGCATATATTATTATAACAAATAAATTAAAAGTAATGACGTAATTGTCATATAAAAGTAGTAACGATGAGTCGTTACCATATTGCGTTAACATATTTACTTTTAACATAGGTGGTCATCCTTTACCTTTCAAGTCTGTTAGATAGTTCAGCTAACGCTTGTAAAATTGAAGTTACGCAGCAAATTGATCAAAGGTTGACTGCAAGAATAAGTAAAAGAACCCCATGAAATTCTGACAGTTCTTCTTTTCTTTACCGTTGAATGTACCTTCAACAACGAACTAAAGCACTATCTCCTGATGGGAATGGTCGAAAGGGAGACTTGGTGGATGGGGCATGGGGATGATACGCGGAATGAGGGTAGGGTGCAACGTGGGAGGGTGCGCCGAGGTGTAATCATTTAGCGTGGAGCTCGTTCGGCACATCTGGGAAATTGAAATGCGGGTGGTTCTAGTTCTACTGAACTAGTTGGAGATACTTTTGTAGGTTTTGTTCAAATTGGATGTGACGGACTTCTTTAAAACAACAAATTAAATATGATGAATAATCTCGATATATGATTTTGATATTAACGATATTGATGTACCTATGTGGAGGAGAAATCACTGGTAGTGTGATAATTTTTCGAAAACTTGTCGACATTGAGATTTGAACTGATGTGGATCTTTATTAATGAAAACTATTGTACTATTTTATCTCACAAATTTAACAATCTTTGTTTAAATACAAACATATCTTTTTCGTACATATTGGAGAACGAACAATTCGCAAAATAATGATTTAAGTCGGTTTCTCTACTTGTTAAAATTTCAAAGACATCCGATTGCCAATCTTGTCATCCTCAATTCGAACCTCATAGGCGACAATTGCCATTTTAATTTGACCCATATAGTTGCCTCGTCCATTTTGGGAATTGTTATTTGACGCTATTGCATACGCAAACATATATCATACCCAGACTTAAAAATGGTGCGATGATTTATTTAATTAATACCAGAACACATTCGTGGTTGAATTTCAGGACCTAAGAAACCAAATAATAATGTTATACAGGGTGTCCCATTTAAGGTACAAATGCACTGGTATCTCGAGAACCGTAAGAGCCTCGAGCTTGGAGAAATTAGATAAAAATTACCCCATAAGTCAGGTAGTTCGAACATCCATTTGTTTTTGTTTTTAAATTGAATGCATAGGTCACTAGACATTGGACAAAATATAGATTTACAAATTTTATTTTTATTTTTTTTTTGTACCTTTAATAGTTATATGTAGAAATCTAACTGAGGCTTATGTAATCAATACAAAGAAGAAAAAGATAGATAACAGGAATACAAACAAATCATCATCATCAACCCTTTTTATATAATTAATTATAAATATAAAACATCTGTATGTTTAGAAGGGATATGTGATTCACCCGAAACTCTTCCTCTCTTAATTCCTTTGTTTCATTCGCACAATATGTGCCACTCTCAAAAATTACAAAATTTTATGTTTAAACAACGTTAACCACGAGTTGTTATCTTAATATCCTGATGTTGTATTTATCACCACGGAAGATGTTTGTATATCTATGAAAATTATAACATGAACAAAATGTAATGCAATGTTTCAGGGGTGTATCTTGGGACTCTCTTTTAAAATTTCAGCGAAACGTTAAACTTAATAAAGGAAGACCGTTAGGCTAAACTCGAATAAAATTGCCCTGAATTCAGATCTACAGACCGTAAAAAATTTCATTCCAATGACCGGCCTTGCTCCGCCGTATTACGTTTGCAGTAGATTGGACGTGCAAATTGCGGACAGCAGCAGGTGGTGATTGGAAAATTCCTGCATCCCTATTTGTATGTGAACTCTAGGGGAATCTATTTTCTTTTATCCACATCCGTACATCGTACATTGTACATCGTATCTCTTGGTCTTTCTTCGACGTTGTAACATTTCTTATGTAAAGAAATAAAACTCCCGTAAAACTTGATTTATCAAGGAATCCACCATGGATTTGGATAATGTTGTTTTTATTTGCGTGATGCAAAATTCATTTTGTTGTGAGGTCTGCTGTTTTATTATTTTACGACAGGGGGATTAATATATTATATTGTAGGTTTTTGGCGTTACGATGAAACAGTTAAATTGGTGGCAGCAGTAGCCCAAATAAAATTTTACAACAAGTAGCTTCTCAATCGCATGCACTTATTACTATCGTTTTTTTATTAGGGTTTTTTTTAGGGAGAAGCACTACATATATTTTCATACTTTATATTTAGGATTTGCATGTTTATATTAAAAACAGTATTTAAAAACGAAAGAGTAATGAATAAAAATTTACAGGAGTAATATTGGGGTAAATAGCTCCATGGTAACGCATCGGACTGTGGATCCTCAGTTCGAAACCCAAAGTCGACAGTTGCCATTTTAAATTTACCCTTGTTGTTCTCAGAATAACCAAAAATTTATCACTTATCGAGATCTGCGTAAGAAGAGTGCCACACGCATAATGGGTAAAAGGCGTAATGATTTTTACACGTAAATAAATATAATAATGAAAAGCATACTTGAAAGTTAGAATATATCGCTAACAATTTTGCGTGAACAGTGCGCTACCGACTGCGCCAATGTAGGCCAGTGTCCTTGCGTGAAATTTTCGGGCG
Organism: Poecilus cupreus; assembly: GCA_963942605.1. Lineage (NCBI taxonomy): Eukaryota > Metazoa > Arthropoda > Insecta > Coleoptera > Carabidae > Poecilus > Poecilus cupreus. The sequence continues at coordinate 19,280,560 of OZ012715.1, forward strand.
TTTTTATTTCATTTTTCACTTTGAAAGTTTAGAAATTGTGAGTCAGAAACAGATAAAATTGAATTAGAAAGTTGGAAACAATAAATTGTCAATAGTGTTATACGGACAGCGTGGCATAAATATATGAATCCCAAACTTCAACTTTTTGTAACTACAGACAAATTATTGAGTGGAACTTTTCAGTCACTTTGACAGGAATAATATCTATCTTTTGATGGAATTATTTTCTGTCTGTTAGTTGGGAAACTCATAAAACTATAACTTTGTCTGAAATTTATATTAAAATTATTTCCGTATTTCACGACTTCTGAATTTAATATTGGTAAAAAGTTTTATCATTCGTACCTTATATTTATTCAGAGGTACTTACAATTGTCCTATTATTTTCGTTTCATTCTGAAAAAAGTTAGAAAGCAATTTCGATTATCTCACTCGCTCTCCTGAAGTGTACAGAATGTTCAATTTACGTAGAACGCCATTGTTATTTTGGTTGCTAAAGTAGCAAACAGTTTATTATTTTATAAAATAATTATAACGAAAACTCTTTCTTTCCATCAGTGGTTTTTAAAAAACGTGATATAACTACCTTATTTTAAGTAGAAACGCAATGCTTTGAAGAGGAAACTATTGAACATATTATGTTTTATGGAAAACTAATTCAAGTTGGAAATTAAAAAATATTTTATAATTTTTAATTTGAATATATACTTCTAGCTGATATGACTTGTAATTAAAGTCGAAACGTCCTAATATGTAAATCTATTATAACATTATAAATTTATTTATTTTTATAGAAATCATAAAAAAAACTTCTTGTTTCAAGAAAATTTTCAGTTTTCCTTTTGTATGCATTCGTTGAAGAACATTTTATTTCATACAAAATGCTTAGGTTCAATTCAAAAAAAATATTAATTTTGAATACAAATTTTATTTATCTTCTTTTTTCTGCATTGAAAGAAGCTGAATATATTTTGAATTTTGTTTTTAAAAATAATGAAAAAAAAGTCGTTTTAATTTTATACAAACGTTTTCATTTAAAACGATAAGATTTGGAATTAAAACTACTCCTATTCAAACTACTTCATCCCCATAATGAGTCTTAATTGAATGCTTTGGTATGTTTTTCAAAACTAAATTATTTATTAAACCTAAAAACGTTTTCAATGAAAATTAAATCGGATTGGCACTATTCAAATCAAATTTTCTCTTTATTTAAGAGGAATGTTTGTTCCAAGAGAACGTTTTTATCAGTTCAATTAGTGATTTAAAAGGATCTTAAATATATTGTTTTATTACTCAACACATTGTTTCATTGCCGTTGTTAATTGTTTTTTATTATTATAGTTTATTTTCTTCCTCAAATTTATAGTGTTTTTATAACATGGTTATTTCGAGACTTATGATATTATTATTAATCAGAACTGTTCTAAAAGAATCAGATTGAACTTTGTTATTTTGCTCCCGTCTATTCTTAGATAACACTTTCCTAAATCATATTTTGAGAGTGATATGAAAATATGGCCCAAGTATTTCATATTATAGTTCGAATTATACAAAATAATCGTAAGCAAATTATTAAAGAATTAAAAGTGGTTTCAAATCATGCTCTCCATGATTTGTCCATATAAAGAAACTGGTAGGGGAACATTATGCCACTCCATTTTTACCACTTTATTTTAAGAATTGGTGGTAAAGAGTGGTGGTAAAAAGAATTGATAGTAAAAAAGTCTAGTGTTAAAAGAACTGGTGATAAAAAGTATATGGCGGTAAAAATGTCGTATAATCAAACATACATACATGAGTTGATAAAATTAATTTTTTTTCTCCAGTAGAGAAAATTGCATTTGTCATCCAATGAGAACCTAATCATGTTATAAACTGATTAATCCATAAAAATTATTGATTATCGTAAGTTCTTTCGTGCATTTTGTTTCTTTGATGTTCGCCGCTCCGCGTAGAAATGGAAATGTATGATAATTTTTTAATGCAGTGACTGAAAAAAAAATCAATGTCTGACTATAATATACCTAAATATGAAAACTAAAATAATACAAGAAATAATGCGATAAATTCTAATAATTTTTTTATTAAAGACTATACTTTTTTTTTGTTATTTAAAAAGTTATTTGTGGATGAGATTAAAGGACCAAATGGTAGGGTACACTAACTAAGTTTTTCCTAAACTCAAGAAATTGTAAAAGTTATTTAGTAACATTTATTGCAAATAATATTACCATGACAACTCTACTTGTATAAATCTCTGTATATGATGTGTTTTGCGTGTTACTAGTAACCACAGAGGTAATTTTAAATAGCAATTATCGGTTGAGGATCTAATGACAATTGTTGACGTTGTGGTCGTTTGAAATTACTACCGAAATCGACGCCAAAATAGACGCCGCATGACGGCATTGGTTGTGAAACAGACACTTCCTGAAATGAAGTAAGGGGAATGCAACCTGGATGTGTAGCGGGTTACGCGTACTACACTTTTAAACTGGCACTGAATATTAAAGTAGACAACACACATTTTAGCCAGGCTGGACGAGCCGTTCTCCACCTCGTCCCTAATCTTCGGAATGCCTGCTTCAAAATAATCTCTACATATGCAAAGCTATGCGGGAAGTAAAAAAAAATTAACGGTAATGGTTTTTATGCTCTGAATTGAAAAATTGTTTGTAATTATGAGAAAATAAGAATATTACAATATTTAAAATTAGGATATTGTTTATATATATATATATATATATATATATATATATATATATATATATATATATATATAGTGGATTCCTGCCTGCTTTTCAATTAATACCGTTTGTATGTCTGGAAAAGTTGCACTTACAACAGATTAAACGTAGATACAGCTGGTACGTAAACACGGTAAATTAAGGTTTACAACTTGACATTTGTAAACGCGCATTGAATAAAGACACACCTTGCGGACAAATGCAGTACTAATACTGCAATGCACAAGTGACGTCATAACATACAACGTTTAAAACACAATAAATTTTATGGATTCACTATGAAAGGTCAGAGGTTAAGCCTCTGCATTACATTTTTATTATTTAATACAACTACATATAATACATAGTAATGTACCTGAAACTACTGAAATTCAGTAGTTATTTACAGATATAATTATAGAAAGAATTATTGAAAATGTTATTTAAACCCATTTATAATTCCCAAATTAAATAAATAAATAAATAAATAGCTCCGTGGTATCGCGGACTGCGGATCAAACGATCCTCGGTTCGAGCCTCACATTCGACTAATTTTCCAAAGAAAATTTCGTAAATTTTCATTACCTAAAATTATTCCTGTGGCACCTCCACCACTATCACTCTTGGTGGCCTTGATATGACGGGTGGTAACCGGACTCTACGCGCAAAAATGTTTCATAATACCGAGATCTACTTCGAGTAGAGTGCCACACCTAGAAATGGGAAAATGGCATGATGATATATTTATTTATTTTATAATTTCTGCTTCGCAAATACATATGTAGGTACAAATAAAATAAATACTTCATAACGCCATTTAACGATTTTGTGCGGTTACCAGTCGTCAAGCTACAACACTCAAAGATGCGTCATCATGCAAAAAATTGCGAATATATTTTCCAGAATTAAAAATTATTTAAATCATAGATACTTGAAAAGCATATTTTACCTACCTCTAAATATACAATATATATATAATTACAACAGATATTTGACATCTCTTATATCCCAATATGATCATATCCTACCAAAATAACGTCATACATTCCTTCTCCTAATTTCTGTTAAATGATTTCTCGTAATCTATTAATAATTCTTTGACTTAAAAAACAGGGATATTTTATTTTCTTATTTGGAATCATATATAAAAATGACTAATCATTTCTGTGCATTGTCATGAAACTTATACCTAATTATGAAGCTTAATTATTCTCATTGCGTGAATTGTCAAAATGGAATTAATGGAATTTTAATTATTTTCGCAAAAGTCTTGTCATCTATATTTATATACAACCCTTAAAAATAGTGCGTCACAGAGGTAAATGTAAAAGTGGCAAAATTATCACGATGCTGTTCATCACCTACTGTGGGAAATATTACAGTAAAATTAATTAAAGAAAACCGAAATTGTTTTCAGAAATTGTCAGTGTTATTAAAAAGACCACCACATCATTGTCAAACATTACCTAATTTCAGTAATAAATTCACTGAATTCCGGCCGATAAGGCGTCCTAAATCTTGATAAAGTTCGATCAGTTTGGCAGTGAACACTTTATTTTGCTCATCGTTCTCCCGATCCGCTTCAGTGCTTCATTTTCAGCCCAAGTCCAGAGTCGGATTCGCCAAATAGTCGAAGATTCCAATTTAACAAAATAATAAATTAACCCTGACATTCTACACTGGGGTCTAATAAACCCCACGATTCTCATCTAATTTTCCACATGCTACCTCGTTGTAAATTCAATTTTTATAATCCTAAACATATATTCAATGTAAAATCCCTGTTTGTTCTCATAGTCCAAAATATGGTTATGTTTTGACAAATGCTGTGTTTTGAATAAAACATATGATTCTGAAAGGTTATAAACTGTTTAATGTCTTTCTATAAACCTAAACAAATATTTCACAGGTAAAATCACTTCAAAAATTATATCCAGTTATGGGAAAATAATTTTTTTTTTTTCATGAGGTTTACCAGACCCCAGTCTGACGTTCGTGTAACTGAGAAACAAGGTGACAAACGAAATCATCTCGCCATTTTCACACTTTGGGTTGCAGTAAGGTTACCAGTCGTCAAGTCATGCCCTCAAATATGTTAGTGGAATTGTAATAGTTAAAATGACAAATGTCCGCTGTGAGATTCGAACTGAGGAACTCACGATTCACAGTCCGATACGATATTATGGAGCTACTTTTATATTGTTAATATCTGAAGTCGCAAAAAAACATTTTACCAAAAAAAAATTTTTGTCTTAATAACTAAGCTCCTAAACTAATGTAACTAATTTTATCAAAATGGAACCAACTTTGATCTATACTCTATTCAACAAAAAAAGAATTATCAAAATCGGACAACCCAGGACAGAGTTATGCGTGGTAGAATCGTTTAACAGGTAAAAATTCAGTAGATAACCAAGCAATCATCCCCTATTCTCCTACCTGTAAGGGTGGAATATTTTCTCAAATTTCAATGGCACCAACTTCGAAGTATACGCTATCCAATAAAACAAGAATCATCAAAATCGGACTACTCTGTAAAAAGTTATGCGTAGTTATACAAAAAAAATATACGCGAATTGAGAACCTCCTCTTTTTTCCATCGGTTAAAAAAGGTTATGAATGAAAAAAGGTACTAAAGCTAGACCTAGGGTTGAACAATATCTATGAAGCTTAATTTAGCCCTGAAATAATACCAGTTTAAATCTTCTTGTTTCATTTACGATTTTTGAAGTGCCGGCTCTGCAAAAATCTTGTCTTTGGTTTGATGTAATAGATATGAAACGTGATTGGCGTTTTTAAGGCAATTTGACAAAATTGCAGCTTATTATATTCGCAAGTCGTTCGTTGTGGAGGAGAAACCAGCAAACTGGTTCGGATTTACGAGATTCGATTAGTAAGATTTGTTGGTTCCGGTCCAAGTTGACTATTTCCGCTGGTTATTTCGCGATTATGTGTGAATAATAAACGCATTTATAATGCTGGAACTAAACGATGTCAACGCGAAATAAATATGAATGCTTTATTACTCTTTCACTCCAGAGATTCTCAACATGCTGAAATTTCCAACAACCAAGCAAACATGAATTTCAGTAACACCAAAATGTCAAATATCTGTTGTAATTCCTGGGTTCAAAAACCACACACAGCTATTATATAATGTACTGTCTTATTCATATGATTCTTTATTTAAATAGGAGAGTTGCCCAGAAAAGAAATTTTTTGACATTCTCCTTATAGCCCTGACCTACCATCAAACGATTTTAACCCTCTATTGCATATTGTTCCCGAACGGGAACATAAAAATTAAATTTTTTTTTCTTTTCTTATGCAATTTACATTCATGGCAATCATGTTGTAACATTTGGGAACATTATATACACTTTGTCAATTGCCAATTAGGTCATTCCTCCCAATTTGACCAACATAAAAAAATAATTTTTAACTCGAAAAAGGATAATTACAGAAACTGAGATATAAAAAGTAAAATTTGAAGGAAGCAGCTTATTACCTGCTGATATATTACAGCTAAATACACCTTTACAAAATTTCCAAAATTTTTTTTTTATCTGATATTTTCCTAGAAGAGGTTGTTTATCAAACAATTTTGTATAGTACGCAAAGACGACCCAATAGACCAAAGTTCTATTGTAAGTTTAATTTGTTCATAATATTTCCAATAGTGAACAAAATTTAAAATTTATTTTTGGTTAAAAATTTATGTAACACTTATTTTAAATATAAGAATATTTCTTTTGTAAAAAATAATGTTTTTGAGCCCTTATTTAAAAAAAATAATAGTTCATGCAATAGAGGGTTAACTAGTCTCCAAAACTAAAGGAATTATTGGGTTTGAAAATTACATTCAAAAAAATATTTTTGTAGTCGCCACAATACCTCCCGCCTTTTTCTTATCAAACAATGCAGAAACATGGACCACCACTATGAAGAAACGCTCGTCCCTTTTTCAACCGTTGTTGTGTTTTCTTCAAAAAGCACAGGTTTGCAGATTTATTCGAAAATGTTAGAATATAATTTTTCTTCATCGTGTTGTAATTCGTTAATGGTGATAGTAAGAGAAAAATGTTTCAATCATCAATTGTATATAATAATAGTTTAAACATTATCCTAAAGTAAACTACCACTTTCAGCTATTAGATTATCACCAATAACAAATCAGCTCTTCCCAAGGAAATACAGTTAATATAATACAAAATATCTAAATTTCCTGTTTAGTAGTTTTTGAGAAAGGTATCTCCAGAGATCCACACAGACCGACAGACAGACAGTCATAATCGGGAAACTATTAAAATTGTATTTTAGGGACCCTAAAACGTGCTCATCCACTACAAACTCACTATCGAATTTCTAGCATGATTCCTATACCTCTCCTACAGAATGTGGCGCGAGGTAATAAAATGTACTGTAATTTTGTAAATAAAGTTTCGTGTGTGATATCTTTAGTTTTTATTTAGTTATGCCAAATCGTTCACTTTCTAGACAACCCTCGTATTTGATATACAGAATATATTTTTCAGAATACCTATTGAAATATATTACTGAACATTAATCTAAATAAATAGATTCGTAGGAACGCATTGAACTATAGATCATGAGATCCTCAGTTGCCGTGTGGTTATTAATTTTCTTTAGTAGATATTTTACCAGTCGTGAAGGTACGATCTCAAGAGATATTAGTTGGTTATATCAATATATTCAGAAAAAAAAAACTCTGAATGGAATAAGTGAATAAAAAAGTTTTTCTGTGAGTATTTAAAATAATAAGGTTATATCCCGTATTTTGAGAGCCACTGGTAGCATCAAATTTTTTTTGCTCGTTGTAATAGTCTCGTAAAATTGTTTGCTAATTTAACCAACCTCGTAGCTCTTATAATTCTCGAAATAGCAGTGACACATTTTTAAATTGAACACTGAAAAATGTATGAAAAAATGTGAATAATCGTAATTTTCCAGAGTTGTAATTAAAAATCTGGGCGAGACATTGAAAAGGGTCGAAGGCGTAACTCTTGTAGTTGTCGATTATAATGATGAACGTCGAAATGTACATTATTTATTTATTTAAAAAGTACCGGCAAGGTTATCGAAAAATTCAATTTAAAATGAGAACGTAAGACAAACAAAAATGCGAGTTCGTATGTTTAATATTAAATGAACCTAATTTTGATATTATAATGAGTTCCGCAGCGTGGCAGAGTGTACCTATCCGATATAATACCAAGAACCGAAATGAATGTTTTACAATATCATATTTCTAGTAAGTATTGACGATGGAAGCAATCAATTTTTTCTTACGCTGTGCTTGGCTCAAGCAACATTTTTAATTATTAATGGCTTGTCGGAAGTCACGCTAGTTATTTGAGCGCTCTTTGATTTCTGAGGAGGCAATTAGCTGTTGAAGGTAATCAAGAAATTGATTCCTTCGGTTTATTAACGAAGTTCTAAATGAAAATATTCAGGTTTTCAATATTCAGGAGGTGGTTTAGAAAGGAAAGAAACGTCAAACTGCAATTAACTCTTTTTTATAGAATATTCCGGTATATTAGTTGGTGCTATTTCAAAAGTTTGCCCATTTCTGGGAGCGGTACTCGGTATATGGTATATTTCCTCTCGCGCATATACAGATTGGTGAGTCACTCGGGCAATCTTAGGCATTTTACATGTTAAATAATACTTATGAAATTTCCTGCTTCCCTAATCATTCTAGAGAAAAATGTTTCAAATTAAAATTGAAGAGATTTTATATCTTCATCTGAATCAGAGAACAAATTTCATTTAACTTACTTAATAATGGCGAGAAAAACATTAAAAAATAACACAAATTCAGTATTAATGATGAGTAACCATGGAAATGGATTTGAATTCAAACAAATATTTAACGTTATTCATAATCAAAGCAAGTAAACAATTTTGAACGTCTTTTGAGTCTTTATTAAAGAAGTGAAATGAAATTTGTTGTTGGTTATCTAATTGTTATTATTTCACGATATATCAATCAAATTAAAATCAATATTTATTAGAAAAATTGTAACACGGCCCTGAAAAATTATACAAAAATGAAAATTATTTGTGATTTTAAAAGCAGGTTAAAATTTATTTATTTATTTAACAGAAAGAAAAAAAATCGCCATTATATTATTACAATCTTTTACGAAATTTCCTCAAAAAATAATAAAATACTGTAATAAATAAAACTAAATCTGTTTTTTTGAAACGTCAATTTTTTTTTGTTTAATTTGCCATGGCCGTGTTACAATTTTCTTAATAAATATTGATTATAATTTGATTGATATATTGGAAAATACTAATATTTAGGTAAAAAAAAGTGAATAGGTAAAAATTTTTTCTACGACCACTTACAAATCTGCTCATTGTATGTTGTTGCTAGGGATATGAGGTTCATTGAAAACATCGTGCGAAATGAATTTGTTTTGTGAGTATTTTAATACAGGTCATTTCATTTCAGTACAGGTGTCATTGCTAGGATACTTGTTTAAAATTGTCAAATATTGAATTGATGAAAGCGGAACAAATTTATTATTAAAATATAAATTAATTAGGAAATAATATCGTGGTCATAGAAAAAGTATATTGTACAACTCGCATGGAATGTCCATTTCATACTCGTAGGAAATGAGTACCATTCCATGCTTGTTATACTACATACTATAGAGCAGCATAAAAAATATAGCATTGAAATCTCTATATTCTAATTTTCAGGTGGTGGCTAACTCTCAACCGGAAGTGGTAGTTTACTTGAAGACCTATATAGTATTTTCAGCATATCTTAGTAAATTATTTAGTTATAATAAAAAAGATGTTAAATAATATTAGATCCATATTTTGACATATTTTTCAACTTTTAACTGTTTAAAAGTTTTTTAAGCGGGAGGTTATGTGCTGACCACATAAGAATTTTTATTTGTATTAAAGTATTATCATTTAAATTAAGTTATTATTTTGCAAGCAGTCCCATATCTTAATTCTAAATCAGTTGTAGCGATTTAAGAACCGAATTACATGCGCGCTGCCACCAAAATTCCTACCTTCCCAAATTCCCTCTTCCATATCCGCTAGTTAATAAACAGCCAGCGAGTTGACAGGGCCACGATCAATCATGTGGTAATTTACATTGTACACTTGTATTTAAATTATTCTTGTGTGTAGCTTACGACAATAGCCCGCTGTTCGAATTGATCTCCAAAACATGAATACAATAATGGCGTAGCTCTTTGCATAATAATAAACCAGGTACTGTAAATACGAGTACTAACTACTGATGTTTCGAATAACATGTTCCTACGAGCGGTTTTACATTTATTTTGTATTTAATGCTGTTATTTCGACTTTGTTCAAATCTTTGTTTATATTACATAGTCGAACGAGGCGTACTATTGATATCTACAAAACAATAAGCCGCTTTGAATTAGAATAAATTAAAAAAAAACTAACAAAACAAAAACAACATGAATGCGTTTACAATAAATAATATGCTCAGAATATTTTGTACCAGACGGTTATGTAAATCTCAGTAAAATTTTAGGTTATAATATGAATTTGCTTCGAAATCTTTTCACTTTGTATTTAACTAAGTTCATAAATTAAATCTGTATTCAAAGTAAATGTTCCTTGTATTTGTTCATTTTTAGTTATTTGTTTATTTAGTTGATTTAGATCAAGAAACGTACAACTAACCTATAACAGTACAACATCGTAGCAATGCAGTTTTTGCATTATTCACCCAAAACCAACCATGCAGGAACAAACAACACTCATCACTTGTTCATCTTCTGCAATTTTCCTATTAATTTGATCACCTCGTAATTTCGACGTTGACATACAGAAAGCCACTACACCCACAGCCACTGTCACTTTCATATAATTTTTTCCCGCATTTAATCAATTGTCAAGTATATAAAATGCGTTCAGCTTCTTTAAAATTTAGTTTGCAGGATCTGTTGTAGGTAGCGAATTCGCAAATATTATTAATAGTGAGACTCATTTTTTTATATTTTATACACGAACAGTACTAATGTCACATTCGAATCTTCACCCTAATCGTCGCCATCTTGGATATGCCACGCCCCCATGTTAGATCCCAATAACTAGCATATATTTTTATTGGCCCTTTCGATAGAGCATTTTTCCTGAATTCAAAAATATAAACATATTATATTTAAATATAACAAAATAACTGAAATAAGTTAAATTTATAATTATTTATAAGAATTAAATTATGTATTAAACAGAATGAAGTGAAATTTAGAATAATTATTATGGGTTAACATTTGTTAATTCCATAGGTAAAATCCCTAGTACAATTACATCCGGTTATGGGAAAGTAGTTTACTTTTCTTGGGGTTTCCCAGATCCCAGTGTGACATTTGTGTAAAGAAGTGTGTCTGTGCAGGATTAAGATTAAATTAATTATTGGCCGCAGTAAAACTGTAATGAGCACATTGGGTAAACAAACATAACGAGATCGAACATAAATATTCCATTCTAAAATTAGTATCTTAGGTCATTGTCATCATGTCGACGTCGTTTATTATGCCCCACGTGTCGCAATTCATTATTATCGATACACTTTCTAGAACCAATGATCAATCATATAATTAATAAGTGTTCATAAAGCAAATGAGAAACCGTTAATTTGCGCGCTAACCTAAATTCAGCACATTTCCACAAACAAACAAACCGACAGGCTGGTGATATTGCGTACGGCGTACAGACGTCGACGCAGACGCTATTCGGACAGAACAGACACGGGAAGCTAATTAACGTTTCGACAGCTTCGACAGAACGCAGAACGCCACTGATGCTAGTAACGCCTCTGCTGGGACTAAACGCCTAAATGTTACCTACATTCTATTAATTTCAGGCCAGGAAACCATTTTGCTAAGGTACACTGCCTCACGATTTTCTTAGGACTGACAATTTATTGTTTACTGTCAAGATGATTTTAAAAGATCAAGTTGCAAAATGTATTGGTATTTAAAATATTGTTCTGAAAGTCGACTTGACAGGGGTTCTTGAGTTAAATTTATGGTCATACATGGGTTGATTTACTTTGTTAGATTTTTAGTTTTCATAAATAGTCATTTCAGATTATCGCGGCAAATATTCTGATATATCGTCTTGAGGCATTATCTGTGTTGAGGTTGACATATTTAGACTGCCTGTTCAAAAAGTTCCAGGACGGTAAAATATCTCGACAAATACACATCGAATCAAAAAACAAAAATACACGTGTTTAATATTTTTCAAAAACCTATCTTATGTTACCAAGCACGATCCCCCACCGCCACCCCTTGGGGGTGGGGCAGGGGGCCACTTTGAAATCTTAAATGGGAACCATGACAATAAATATTTTTCTGATTACAGCGCCATCTATCGCGAATCGGAAATAAGTTTTATACAAAACCTATTTAGTTTTAGCAGTACTATACGAATGTAGAATAAAAAATGAGGGTTCTTATGTAAGGCAAAATTTAGGCAAAAATAAGATTTCTTTTTTGAATATATCCTTCATATATAAGCACTTTAAATTTCAAAAACTGTGCAGAGTGTTTAGAAGGAACACCGAGAACAAGAATAAGGAAATTCTAATTCTGCAGCAACCGGTTCAAGTTGTCAGAGGTAGTGGTTCATCTAATCCCGTCTTAAATGAGAATTCCATTGAGATAAATTCTGCGAAGTGTCTCTGTGAATATTCCCTACATCGAGTCTGTTAATAAGAAAATAATGACGTTGTGCAGTAAAGACCTTCCTCGTCCTCACAATTACTGTATTTGCTCAGTTGATAAGTCTAATTAGGATCTAACAGGAACGGGAACAAGAACGGAAACAAGAAGAAAACTGCCGCATACAACAGTTCTAGTAGCTGGAGATAGGATAGAGCAGTTACGCATCGAAGAAGACGCTGCGGAATGGAATAGTTGAATAGATATTAAAATTGTAATACAATCAAAAATTATTTCACTACTACTCCGCTACTACAACGTGACATTATTGAACTCATTTGGACTCTTGAATTTGTTTTTATATGGCGGAAAAAATTAATAATGGATCATTATTGACCTGAAAAGTATCATTTACGGAAATTAACTTCAAATAATTGTTTGAAACTTAACCACTTAGATTTATTAATAATGAATTTAAAACATTTTAACTGGTGCCAAATTGAAATGTCACATAATAAAACAATGTTTAAAACATATAATTTTATTTGTGTTTATTAAGTTTTTCAGTACTCACATAAAAATGTGATCAAACAGGATTCCAGAGCAGTACAAAAAAAAATTGTATACAGGATGTTTTAATTAAATGTGCCACCATTGCTATCTCGAAAATTATAAAAGATATAAAGTTGGACAAATTAGACAACAATTTCTATTTAACAAGAATATTACAATGGGCAAGAACAATATTTTTTTAATCAGCGGTTCTCAAAATATGGAACCCAACCTTTTGAGTTTAAATGGTAATATATATTTTTGTTGACTTATTTTATAGAACTTTTTTTTAATTTAACGATGTAAATATCATATTTTAATATAACAATATAACTGAACTAAATGCAAGTTAAATTTATATGTATATTATTATTTCAGTCAGATATAAATAAAATACATATATAGAAAATTATTATTTACAATACAATTTTGGTGGTGGGGCAACCTTAGTGTATAATGTACTGCTAAAGTTAACTTAAAGAAATTGCTGTTTCTACAATATAGACTAAATTTAGAATAACTTTTATAGATCAAGAAAGTTTCAGACTTACAAATCATCAGAGGAATATAATGAATTGTAACTGAACTCGTGGCAAGTTATATGAAAGTTACTATACATAGTAGCAAAGATATCACAGGCTCTAATTATGAATTCTAGTAGATTTATGCTTCAAAACAATAAAAATTTAAGTGCGAAGACGGGTCCAACAGCAAAATTAGCATCAGACCATCAACATCTTAACAGGTCGTTTGGCAATTTCTACCTCTTGTACTAATCAAGGATCTTGTCGACATCAATGCACACTTCAAAGCAATTTGTAATATGTCACAGGATTTGATTTATGACAGCATGCAATGGGACCGGCGTTATAGCATCGTTCTATGCATTCGAAACACGAACATCACTATTATCTTACTGTTAGTACGCTCTAAATACTAAACTGGCAGATTAACGAACGACGGAGCAGTGCACATCTAATTATAATAATTAGAGCCTTAGATGCATTCGACGATAAGATTTACAAAATTATGTAGGTATTGTTGATACCTAAATAGTTTCCTTAACCGTAAAGACATGTGGTGTAGGATAAGTTTAAAATTTAGAAGAATGTTGTTAGAAGAGGGGAAATGTGTCAATATAGTAACAACACTCGCTGTCGGCTCTTTTGATGTTTATGTCGAATCGATCGATGACCTTGAGCCGATCGGCCATATTGGCGGTAAATTTGAATAGCTGTCAATTGCAAGTGAGATAAAATCTAAAAATATTATTTCACCTGTACTATAAAAGTACCTAAATTTTTCGTGGTACAAATAAGTTTACTTTTCTGTTTTGCACTCATTTTATAATAACATGAAAGAAGTAAGGTTGATATTTGAAAGATAGAACTGACACATATAAGTACTATACTTTATTTTCTATGGTTACTAAGATATCAACCTAATCAGCGAACAATAAGCGGTCATCTTTTCGGTAGCGCACCACTGAAATATTGGGATCATAAAATATTTGAATAGTCGTTACTGTATGAATTGTTTTACTGCGGTTAGTCTATAAGAGTCAAAAATTAATTTTGAATGATGGCCACTTATTTTCTATAATAGTAAATAACATTTGGAATCATGTAAACTATTTTCAAATCCCAAATGTTTAAATAATTATAATTTCTTTCACACTTTGGTATATCAGTTAAAAATTGTTATATCGTTGGCAGGTAGCAATGTTTCTGAAACATATTTATTCGGAAAGTATACGAACAGATCAATCAGGATATAAATAGCTGTGTGTCAGTTTCCAGTGAAAATATGAGACATCATTTTTTCCATAAGGCATATTTTATCTTTATGCCCTGAGCAATATGAAATGTAAAAGAACCAAGCTCAAAGATGTATCTGAACTGCAAAAAAGGAGCTATAAATAAACAGAGAACCCATCGCAAAAACCGATTTAAGAACCCAAAGCAACAAGTTTAAACGTGAACAAAAAGAAAAATTCTACTTACTTTCCGGAAACAAAAAGTAAGTTTCCGAGTTTGCTTTGCGCTGGGCTGTGACCGATAGGAATTTATCGCTGAATTCTGTTTCAGCCGAGGTTCGAAAAACGACTTATTCTGAATGCCTACTGCCACTACGTTCCAACTGCTTCCTGTGGTGGACTCGATCTGCCGTTGTGCGCATGCCACTCTGCTGGAAGAAAATGTTTTGTTGCCTGACAATTTGACGGATGCACGGATTAAACGCAATATTTTTCAGCGTTGACGCGTCTTGTAATGAAAGTATTAAAAATAGAACTCTGAACGAACTGAAAATTTTATTTGACGGATCTAAAGAATGTTCTTTCTGTTTGTCCTCCGCTGTCATGTTATATTCAATTGTATTATGCATCTACTATAACTGACATAATGTAAGGAGGAGGAGGGGGGGGTTGGTTCCACTACTTCATAATTAAAGCAGTTATTGCATCATTCTTAAAAGGTTTCTAGGGCCATTTCGCAAAGCGCTTAAATACGCTATTTGTATTTTATATTTCTAAGAAATATATGAAAAAATATATAATAAATTTTTTTAATAGTACTTAAAACAACATGTAATCTACTTACGTTGATATTCAATTTATAATATTTTTCATCCTTTTATTATATAAGTTGTTTACAAAAATGTTGACATTATCGTCAAATTTAATGACTGATTATTTGTAACATAGATGAAAAGCAATTTCCAACCATATACGTGAATACTGTTCCAGATTAAATATTATATAGGATGTCAATGTAAAATAACTCATAGTATATGATTACTGAAAAATAGTCATTTACAAATAGTAACTCTTATTTAATTGAAAATTCTAATAACCATTATTTAATAATATTAATAAAAAAAATTTTTTTCCTCTCAAAAATACTCAAAAAATTACATTTTATTAATTAAAATACTGTGTAAGTTATTAGGTTTTTAATTAAAAATTATATTTGTTGTTAAATAACAAATTTGAAATTTAATTTATATTAATGTAATGGTATAGTTATACTTCATATAAAACTATTTATACAAAACAAGTAGGTAATTATAATTAACATGTAATGTTAATTAACATTATTTATTCATTTTATAATGAACTATTTTCATATAATAATAATTCTATTCTAATTTAAATTATATAATTTAGGTAGCAGTACATTTTGTCTCATTTACAGAAAAGCACATATTTTTAACTCTTGTGCGAAACTTAAAAGATCGTTCGGTACAGTCAAAAAAAATTGCACTCTAAACAAAATAACCGAAATAAATTAGAATTACCTCTGAAAAAGTTTCAAATGAAAATATTATATATGATTAAGGAGGAGTTTCAATTAATTAGACGACTTTCAATTATTTATTAAATGTTATTTGAATCGTATTAAGTTATTAAATTAAAGGTTTCACGGAAGAGAATTAAACTAAAATGTCAAAACTTTGTTTTGAACGATTGTCAATTATTTGTTTGCTGTAGATAATTGATTCATATGGAGTTTGGTGTCAAATTAAAAGTTAAATTAAAATATAAAAAAATTATTTTGTTATACTTGTTACAATTCATACAGTTTTGTATCAAATAGAAATATTTTAAAGGGCTAATTACAATTCATTATTACGAATTTCATGATAATATTGGAATAATTTTTATGTCCAAAGATAGTGATAGAAGTTTAGATGAAATGGGAAAGTATTTGTTCATTGGCAGGAAATTACTTACTTACTTACTATAATTACAATTGACAAATAAAATAATACTTAATCCTAAGATAAACTTATTTATATCGGTCTGGTAAATCTAGAGGGTTGTGACGTTTTAAGAATGAACAAATATCACGGCTAGCTTATTTTACTTTAGTCTTTTACAATTATATTGGCATTAACACATATTTACAATTTTATAGCATGTATTTTTAATTTGAAAAAAAAATTATTATTATTTGGTAACAAAATTTTTATGATAACGCATCGTACTGTTTATCATGAGATCCGGTTCATTTATAGAAATTTGTGATATAAATTCATGTTGTTTTACTTCATACGATGAAGATATTTCAAACTGAGTTATTCTACGATCCAGAAAAGGATACAGTTGTAAAGATTCAATATATATTTCCAGAACATTCAAATTTTAATCCGGCTCGAAGGACCATATGTTAGTTTGATTGTATTGGTTTCGAGGGAAAGAATAGTCCGAAGGACCAGATTTTATTAAAAAATCACGTTGTTTAAACTTTTATTATAAATACAACGAATAACAATTTCACGCACACAACAATGATTAAATACTTAAAACAAAACAGATGAATGCATAGACTGATGCTAACATAATGAATAGTAATGCTTATTTGACATAGAAACATGATATCTATATATTTCCTCAACCCCACACAAACCACCACTATAGGGTTGGAGGGGTGGGGACGTCAAAACAAGACCCTAAGTTCAAATCCCACAGGTGACAATTGCTACTCCTTAACATCTTAGGGGGTATAATTTGTAATTGCATTTTAAGTGCAAAAATGTATCTCACTTCTCATACCAAATGCGAAAGCATAGTGCCACACTCAAAATGGATTAATGGCATGATATTATATTTAAAGCCACTATGGTTATTGTGACCGAGAAATATTAGTATTTTTAAATACCTGTATTATAAATAGATCGTGAAAACGCTGTGTGAATTATTTATATTACCCTCAATGTACAATTGTACTTATGACAAAACATGTTTTATTTATAAAACATATTTCATTCACAATATCTGCGGGTTTGCCGTGCTAATGTAGGTAAATGAAGGTAAGCGATCAAATGAATGTTCCATGTAATATTAATCAATGGGCTACCTACATATCCAAAAATAATAACACCTAATTTCTGCTATAAATCTTTCATTGTTGTTTACCCCATAACACAAATTCATTGTTGATTTAACATAAATTTTATTCGCAATGAAAAATGTGGTTTCCGTAGATGTTTCACGAAGATATTGTGAAAATTAATGTAAACTGGAATGAGCGTAAGTAAAAAGAGCTGTAACAGCAAGCGAGGCCATAAATTTATTCAAACAGTGAAATGATTGATGTTTGTGTAACATTAAGCCATTGTAGCATGTTGTGATGTGGGTATTTACTACATTGCATGTTCTAATGCGCCGGAAATATTATCTTTGCTTTAAATATTACCTGTGTTTTGTCATATATCCAATATTTAATACAGAGATGTTGGGGCAAATAGTCATTTTAGAATCTTCAATAAGATGTGCACTACAATGAATCTACAATATCGTTTCGATAAGCAAGTATATTCAACAATTCTATTCCAGAAAGTTATAATATTAAATAAGTATGCATACTGTACTTATTATTAATTAAAGAATATTGAATTGATACATGTAGGTATATATTTTTGTTCTCCTTCTAATACGATACGGCATATGTAGTAACAAATTAAAAAAAAAACATAAATATTTGTTAAAGTATTGCAAATCTACTTATCGAGATTTGGGAATTCTAATTTTAATTTAAGATACTGGGCGTTTTTACCATCCGCCACATCCTATAAGGACGGTATAGGAATCATGCTAAAAATTCGGTAGTGAGTTTTCAGTGAATGAGCACGTTTTAGGGTCTATAGAATATGATTTTTATAGTTTCGTGATGATGTCTGTGTGTGTCTGTCTGTCGCTCTGTCTGTCGGTGTGTCAGAACATTTTGATATTTTGTATATATCAACGGCATCCTCTTGGGAAGAGTTGATATGGTGATAATTCAATAACCGGAAGTGGTAGTTTACTACTAGCAAGTTATTTTGAAATATCTCAATAAATTATGGTTAAATAACAATTTTTTTATTGGAATAATATTTGAAATATAATTATCTACCATTGTTGTTTGAAACATTTTTCTTTTAATGTCTCCATTTACGAATTACAACACGTTAAAGAAAAAATATATTTTGATATTTTCGTTTATATCTGCTAACTTGTACTTTTGAAAAAAAAAAACAAAACAACGGTTGAAAAATTTCATTTCTTGACACGTATCACAATTGAAAACTAAATTTTTTGGAGGGATGAGTGCTTCTTGATAGTGGTTGACTGTACTCCTACATTGTTTGATAATAAATCTATGACGGGAGGTATTGTGGTGGATTTTTTATTTTATTTTCATGTCGGCCAGTGATTTAACCTGCTTCCGTTTCTGAGAAATTTAAATTGAAAACTAAAAACTCTTGGGGTATGTAGAACGACAATTTAAGGCATCATTTAAAAATATATTATAATGATAATAGGCCTTTGTTATTAATAGTTCATTAGGTTTGCCTTTAAATTTTACATATTTTCTTTTTCATTTATACAGATTTCTACTGGAGGATAGTAGAATTCCTTGAATATTATTAGGGGTCAAATTAGCTTTCAATAATGATTTAATAAAGCTGTTTCTTCAGGACATTGAAAAGCTAAACTGATTATCTTTCGTTATCTATCTATATAATATCTGTAATAAATTTCTACCTATATATCGGCCAAATGATTAAAATAATGGAGTCAATTATAGTTGTAGTTCCTCTGCTCTTTATTTCATCATAAGACTTCAAAAAATGATAAGTTTCTTCGTTAAGTTAGCGCATTCCTATTTACATGCAAATAACTCAGACAAAACAAAACTGCATAGGAAGAAAACTTATACAGAAATTTTAACAAAGGATCTAAATCTACAAAGAAACCAATAAAACGCTTTACCATTCGACTGCAAATATACCTACAAGTAATCAATACAGCTCATTCAATTCTTGATCTGACCAATAGGTATACAAGATACACAAATACTTTACCACTACCACTTCGCTGGTGAAGTCAGAGCGCACAACAAGGAACAGAAACAGAGGAAAGAGAAAAAGAAAATATCGCATGTCAAGTATTTACTTACATGCACGACATTGGCTGTAATTGAAAATCAATGGTAAACACAGAGCACACAATACACACGCACGTTCGCTTCGATCATTTGTCTGCTAGTGTTGGTTTGTCTCTTTTCAATTGTCTTTGTTTGGTGTCTGTTTGAATCTTTGTTCCGTATGGGTAGACGCCTGTCGCCAAGATTGCTATTAGATTATCTTTATAAATTCTATTTCTGAACCTTAAACTACCTTAACTCCATTCAACAAATAACGCGTCTCAGTTTTTAAAATAACCTTCCAGAAAAAGATGGGCATTTCCTCAACACAATAAAATCGCGACAAATTACAACACCGAAGGAAAATCTCGACAAAATTTGACCATCCATATATTATTTATATTTTCCGGAAGTAATAAATACATCATCTGGTCATTTAGCCATTTGGGATGGGTCGCTCTACTCTTGGTATATTTTACTCTTGAAACGCAACTACCAGCCGTCAAGTTATGTGCTTAAATATGTTACTGGTATAATTTAAATGGAAAACACATAAAATTACCCCTGTAGTTTTTTATATAATAATAACTTTTGGGATAAACGATTAAACAACACGTTAGAATTACTCTACCCTTATGGGATAACACCGTTATTTATGAAGATCTCTACATCTTTTTGTTCGGGTGGATCAATTTTCGTTTATTTTTCTTTAAATCTTTGTAGTTAGGTATCTCCACGTCTTTCTATCTTTTGTTTTATCTTTAATTCCTGCTTCATTTAAATTTTCTTCTACTAATTTTAGACATGTTGATATGGGCCTGCCTCATCTTCTTCTTCCTTCTGGTCTTCATTGTATTACTTGTTTAATTACATCCTTTTCTTCTGCTCTCTATATATGTCCAAGTCATCTACTCATTGTTGATTGATATTTCCCACTAGGTCTTCTTCTTCCAACTCAAATCCTATTTCATAGATAATTCTTATTCTGTATTAATTTTCTGAAATCTTTATTGGTCCTTATTGTTCTTATTATTCGTAAACCTAAATCATATTTTTTTGTCATTGTCATAGTCTCAACTGCGTACATTGTTATTGATAAATTATCATTTTAGTATCTTTAGTCAAAATCTTGTTTTTCAGTAATTTATTGTTATTATCTTTTCTTTGATTAGTTTTGCTTTTACTTCATTTATTTTTAATGCTATTATTCCCTTAACATCTCTGTCATTATCTTTTTGTTTCTTGCGACGATCACAATTGAAACAAATGTTTCATTAGTTTTGCAAATTGTGACATTATGAAACATTTAATATTGTTGTTAATTACGGAAAATGTTAAATTGGAATAAAAAACAATGCATGTAACAAAAATAAAAATTGCATTATTCAACCCGTATAAGTTCAATAAATTGCATTAAACTATTAACTATCTAAAAGTGGATAATTTATATTTATTTACCAGTCGTTTTCGGCATTGTTAATAGCAATATAGTCAACGAAGCATTATGCAACTGTGTCTTAGTCTATTGTTGCTATAAGCTATAACAATACCTCATTTACCCTTGGTACTCAAAACAAGTTCATTCCTTATATGGAGAAAGCTAACATGATATCAACTACTTACTCGAATATAATACGCCCTATTACTGGAACATACTGCGTAATTCTCTAACAAAACAATAAGAATTTCATGCTTGCTGCATTTCTATAATACTCGTATTTCTTCGTGTAAGCATTTAAGATGACAGTTACCGTCGACGTAAATATTTTGAAAGTACAGCAAGAAATTTATTTTTGTATTTTGTATAACTGTATGTGGTTTCCTAGTATTTCCAGGAATCTTTCATGTATGTTACCTTGGGATTCTATAGTGATGTCAGTTCCATATTTCAAGATGGAAAATTCGTGGAATCAAATCGGAAAATATCTGGGACGATCATTAGTGCATCGAGTTTATCATGTTTTTATGTTTTCATTGTTTGTTTTCAATAGAAAACAATTTTGTTATTTGTAATTAAACATAATGATATAAACAAGTAAATGTAAACAGTAACTAATTATGTTTAATAATTCGAAACGTTGAATTTCAATAAACTTATAACCACAGAACTTCAGGGTGGTTTTGAAGTTAATATCATAAATTTAATGGTTGATAGTATGACATATCTAGATTACGAAACAAAAAGAATTTTTGAGGGTAGTTTTCATAAAACGCATTGTAATAAAAATACTAAGTTTACAAATTTTATGTTTGTATTCGTAAAGTCGTACGTGCAGAACTAGAGGCAAAGAAATTCCTATTCGTTATTTTTGTAACCATCGCATTATTTTTAGAATAATGTACTTTTTATGGTTGAAGTTGTCACATTCTTAAAAAAAAATCAATACTTTTCAATGTATGCCCTTTGCAAAACGCAGAGCATGTGTGTATAAATAAAAGCAAATGTTTGTGCTTGTAATCATAAACGTCAAATAGTTTGAGATGTCATTTCTTGTTTCTGAAGATTAAGAATTATTATTAATTAAATATTGACAAAAATGTGACCGTAGAAAAAGTATGGAGGAAAGTAACCAAATATGGAATAGGATCTAAATGTGGAATATCGCCATTTAACATTGCATAAATTAAAAACGTTTACTAGTAATCATAATCAATCAAACATTTTCGCTTAACTTAGTAAGTCTTATGTTTTCAAAATTAATTAACATTATAATAATTGTATAAAAGTCTAAATAACAATACAACTAAGGCCGGTATTCCATATTTGGTTACTTTCCTCTTGTATGTAACTCGTGTGATTTCAGCACTCGACTACGTCTCGTGCTAAAACTCTCACAACTCATGTGAAATAGATAACATTCAGCATTATTATATATATATTTTTTAAACAATCAAGATTTTCACAATTTTGTGCCGAAACGCAGGTGGCAAAACGAGGACAAAACGAGCTAGAACAAAACTTTTGGTGGCAGTGCCTCTAGGGAGCTCTCCACGCAGCCAGACACGACCCTCGAATTCACGAGTCTCGCGTCTCGTGTCTCGTGTCTCGCGTCTCGCGTCTCGCGTCTCTTCTGACGCCATGCCTAATATTTGAATCTCATTAATTTGGTAATTTCAGTGTTTAATTAGCGCACAGGGTTCACGGCACCGCACCACGACAGTGGCACGCCTGCAGTGCTCTGCCCGCCGCAATAATGGCTTTATGCTGATGAAAGACACCGGTATATCGAGTTATTTCCATTCCGAGTTCATGGAATTATCAAAAGTATGGAACAATTACTGCTGGTTTTTAGTGCCCTAGGCAACCGAGTTACCATGGCGCTTTATTTCTCTAACTTAGGAGGAATCTCTGATTCTACATAAACCTTCCGAAAAAAATAGTATATTGTGCAACAAATACTGAAAGTTATCTAGTTCACACGAGTTGTGAGAGTTTTAGCACGACATGAAGTCGAGTGTTGAAATCACATGAGCGTGAAATAGATAATTCTATATGAGTTGTACACTATAATTTTTCTACGATCTTATTTGTGACAAGTTTTAATTGATAATAATTCTTACTAATCAGAAACAAGAAAGAGCATCTCCAACTATTTGACGTTTATGACTTCAGCATGAAGTATGGCGCAAGCGTAAATGTGCACAGTGTTACCAACTATAAATCTGTGGATTGTAAGAAGAAAACTAAAAAGACATGTTTCATTAACAAATTGATATTTTAGTTTCCTTGTAATCTCAATAATGAAAACGAAGATTTATTTAAACTCTGAAATAATTATTAATTATTTTATGATATATAAAAATGTAATTATACTTGACACATGACATTATGTTTTTAATAAGTTTGTCACAATGCGTGTGGAAAAATTACCAACGTTATTTTATACCACTTTGCGAAAAATACAAGTTTTAAGCTTTATTTAATGCAGAAAAAGTAAAATTTTCAGTAGTGGTTGTAGAAAAAAAAATACGTTACGCAATTCGACAATGCTACTATGAGTGATAGTATTGTAAAAAATTATAAAAAATGTTACTATGTAGTTAAAAGATCTATCTCGTCACGTACATAATAACTCGGTCGATACCACTGCCTCACAACAATTGGCGGGTTACACTATGCTGATGAGTTCCAATAAGAGCGAAACACGTCCGATTGACTGGAATGGCCGGTCTCTTAGTAATAGTAATAATTTGTTATTTTTCAGAGACTGTAAAATAAAATTTTGATAAGTTAACCGGGTGTTTTTCTTATTTATTATTAATTTAAATGTTTCAACAAAAGCTAACACACGCTTTTTTCAATAATTTTTTGAATTCTTATTTTATAAGGGAATCTATTATATTTATAGAATATTGTTTTGCTACTGATAATAATTTTAAATAGTGATTCTATTAAACACGGTTTATATAATTATAGATTTATTCTAGTATAATAGTTTAAATGTGGAGTTGATATATAGGCCATAAAGTAGCGAAATGAATACACAGCAAAGTATAACTTTATCTACGCGACAGGTATAACAAAATGCGTTACTCAAGTAATGAATATTCAATTTCATTTCTAGTATTTATACAGTGCATAAATTATCGTTCTTTGTTCTTTTATGATAATACTATTCATGAGTTTTGATATATTTTAAGAGATTTATTTATCACAAAATAACATTCATATTTGAAAAGCTGAGGTCAGAAGCCATTGCACTCCTTCTGGGCTACGGCGTATAAGATTTAAATCTTGACTGGCAATAATAAAACACATAAATTTATAATGAAAAGACTACATACCTGCTGCTAGTTTTTAGTATAATGCGAGTATAATTTTACTGATTCTATCTGCAAGAAAATGACTACGTTTACATGAACTACAAAACGCGCTTTGACTTACACGAAGCATTTTACTTCTTGCTTTTATTTTATTACCAAAGTTATTTGTCATGTATGCATAATATGGACATGCCATTAATTTCTACTTTATCTACAGCGTAGACCGTTAGCTATTAATCTTGCCATACTTATTCCTTTTTTGTTATTTGATAATTACTATAGCTTATGGCTTTATTACTAATTGTTCATATGTCATATATTTTTTACGAATTCTGCTCTACTTCTGTAATAAAATGCACCATTTCATGCTGCATTTTTGAAATTGAAGGGAAGGAAAAATAGCTGGCTGATTTTTAAATAATTATGAAAAGTTATTGAACAATACTAGTTGACTACCGATTTCGACTTATGTTCAGTCATCATCAGGTTTGACGCTGTGACCTGATTTTTCCTTCCTTTCAACTTCTACTGCACTTCATTTTGATATCTATCTCGATAGGGTTTGAACATCTTTCGGAAAAACAATTGAGATATTTAAACTAATTATGTATGAATTATCTACAGTCTGAAGACATTAATTTCGATACAGATTATCATTTCGATACAGTTTTTCATTGTTTAATAGCAGTTAATCAATGTAACCAACCTGGTATATTTAAAACCCACAGTGTGCACAAATCACAAGTAATTTGTTGTCACGTTGGTAATATTGAGAAACGCTATCTATTGACGGAAAACTTGAATGAACCGCATATGACGTCATATCAATTGACCTAGAAGTCACTACGTCTTTACAAGTTGACTTAGGCCATATAACCTACCGCCTAGATTTTTCGATTACCTTATTTTAATTATTTTTTTTTAAAACTATTGCAAAAGGATTGTACGAAGATTTGGCATATCTAAATAAAAACGAAAGATACAGTACAATATTTTATTTATAAGGTAATCGCCATAGATGTCAATGCATTTATTATAAAGTGATACCAAACTTTTTCAATGCCGATGTTACATTCTTCTACCGTAAAAAATCTGAGTCAGATTATCACTGCTTCTTTGAGGTCTTCATCGTTTGCGAACTGTTTTCCTCCCAAAAATTCCTTTAGTTTTAGAAATAAGTGAATAGCGCTTAGTGCCAGGTTAGTGGGTAATTATTGGACATTCTCCTTATAACCCTGGACCTGCACCAAGCGATTTTCACTTGTTTCCAAAACTGGAGGAATTTGTAGGTGGAAAACAGTTCGCAAACGTTGAAGACCTCAGAGAAACAGTGATAACCTGACCATAAATGCCTTAACAGCTATGACGATTACATTGAAAAACAGAGTAATGTACTGTAACTTTGTAAATAAAGTTATGTCAAATCGTTATTTACTTTCTGGACGACCCTTGTATATAGTCGCCAAGACGTTTAAAACAATGGGTAACAAAATACAAAATTTTAAATTGGAGGCATAATGACAACCATACCTTATAAAGATAAAACCAAAATCACTAGAACACCATTTCAAATAAATACATATAGTTTTCAAATCTTTCAAGCAATGGTATATTAGTCTGTTATTGTTAGTTAGTATACCAATAGTCAGATTATTTCTCAGTAAAGAACAAATGAAGTAATCATTGTTAATGACTGAGTCTTATCTCGAATTCCTGTATTCTTATCTTAGTAAACAAAGTCAATCTGTCACTTGGAATATCCTCATACTTTAGTAATAAAAACAATACGATCCATTTCTAAGAAACAGTTCAAGATCAAAACAATGAAACTGAGAATGAAAATGTTCGTTTCAATGAATTAATAGGCCAGATAATTAATAGCTTGTTAAAGCCATACGAAAGGGTGTAATTATGTAAAATAGAAAAGATTTATATGCTACAGGAAAAAAAAATAAGTAGTTAGGGTAGGATGTAGATATTTAGCGGAGAGTAATTAATCTATTCTGGCACTATGATTAAACGAAACACTGTAATTAAGTTTGTATGAATAAACAGATTCGGCTCGTTGTTGAATTTGGACTAAGAGAGGAAAAGTAAGACAAGAAAGAAGAAGAATGCAACATTTAGAGTATTTAATTTACAAATATTATTATTATGGGAGTAACTAAAAATGAGAGCACGCACTAAATAATTTGATTTTCCCTACACATTCTTCCGCTTAAACAACTTTTAAATCATACAAAATACACGAAAGTTTCAAATAAAAGTTGCACACAATCCTATTCCACTTATTTTTGAATACGACAAATTTTATTGTAATACTATACTCTATTCCATGAAACCTAAAGGTGCACAAATCCAGGTGGTTTCCTGTGCTGTGACTGGTTCTTCAACATGTGCTAAACACTATGTGATATACAAACATGTATGCACTGTTAAAATGTCACACTATACTTCACTGTTTTGAGTTATATGTAGGTATAGCATTTCCGACTGCATTTTTATTTTATCTTGTTGCTTCTACTTTGTTTATATTAAAAATATTTATGTATAAATTTATTATTATTTTTAAATCTGTATATTTTTATAAGGATGTGTAATAAACCAAAACAACCGAGCAATTCAATCTTTCCTTTCTTAATAGTGTACGAACTGGTGTTGGAATTACAGTTGTGCATATAAATTACTTCAAAATTCCGAGTGAATACCGCTGAATGCGTGTATGGTACACTGTATTTTTTAAACCAATCTTTGTCCCTTTAATGAGAGGTCTTATAAAATAGACTATAAGATATGCCCAAAAAACTGATAAAAACGATTTGTGAAGATAATAGCAAGAGAAAACAATGGGATGAAGAGGTAAAAGCAGACCAATGAAGAGCTGAGACTGTAGTATTAAAGATTTACTATGCAAGAGAACTAAGCATAGGAGGAAATTTATTAGATTTTAATAACGTCATCTAGTCATCAACTAGTAACTTTACAGCTTTGTCTAGTATGTGGAAAATGCAGTATTCCACAGTGGTGGTAGAATAATTATATTCCAAAGCAAAAGAGTAAGTAAACACTACGTTTATATGAATAGTTTTAAGCTTACCCATATACCTAATTCGAGGCAGCAGATTTGTAGATCATTAGCAAATGGTTTCGACTTACCTGAAACAAACAAATAAATAGTATCAAAAATTATATTCATTACAATCATAGGGTTTATTCACATTCCATGTAATTTACTTCTCACCAACCATAGATTAAATACATAAATATTGTCGCTGTACTGTAGGAACAAATTTCAAGGACACTGATTTCAATTTAACATCATATATTTAAAAAAGCCATTTAAACAGTAGCATTAAAATGTGTACTAAATGTAAATAACAAACAATTTTAATTATTTAATTAAGTTTTGGTATCCCTCATTTAATTTGTTCTTTGAAGTATTGAAGCCTATACCAAGAAGAAACTGAGCACCCTTTCAAGTAGATTCACAAAAGGGATTAGCGCTAACTCCATTATTATTATTATTCGTAACTTCATTTTCCAATCTCAGAACATATTTTTATTAGCTGAGGTTGTATTCAAGATTGGTTAACATAAAATATGACAAATTTTGTTAATTTAATTAATTTGAAAACGAAGTAATAGATGATGAAAAAAATGGAGTTAGCGCTAATTCCTTTTGTGAATCTGACGGTTTGTGACTACTCCGTAATGTATTGGTAGAACCTATTTATTTGATCTCCCAATAACACAATCCGGAATATTCTAAGATTTATATTTTGCAATACATTCGTGAAATCACGTTCGTGCAGTGTGTTGAGGTGGAGAAGCTTCTACTATTTTTGTTATTTATACGAAGAAAACAAAGATGTAGCACGTGAAAATACTGCAGAAACAATACTTGTCCACAACTTATGATTGATAGTTTTCTATCTGTCAGTTTGTACGCCATTAGAAAGATGATAGGTTTGAAATACGAAACTTGAAGTTGTCAGTACTCAATTCTCAGTTGTGATTCTTTCCGCAACTTTTGATCACAACGATGCAGTACAAATATCATCAAACTTTTCAAAACCACTATAATCTATATTAAGAACGACGATAATGCATTTGCATCAAGTGGGGTATTATGAAATATTAAATTTGTCTAAAAGGAATTTTCGTCGTCGGAAAGCTGACATGAAATAGTCATCTAACCCCAATATTTTTTTAACTATAATAAATATAACCCCACTCCATTTACTTATTTTGAATGTGGCCCTTAGCTTTTGCAGACTTCGGTAAGGTATATATTATTGCGCATAAAATGTAGTTACAATCCTTCGGAGAGAAAAAACTACTAGGGTTATAATGATATATCAAAGGTCGCCTGGGACTCGAACTGAGGGTCTCATGATAAACAGTCCAATGCGTTCCATAAAATAAATAAATATATCGTGAAGTGCGGTTTACCAGTCGTAAATTAATAAAAACTTTTTAACAAAAATTGAAACTGACAAAAAAGGAAAAGGAAAAGAAAAAATTAAAATAAACTTTTTTAGTCTTAATAACTAAGCTCCTAAAGTAATTTAAGTAATTAATTTTAAGTTGACGTTCGTTGATTATTTGTTTGTCGCCGACTCAAAATTAGTTACTTACATTAGTTTAGGAGCTAAGTCATTAAGACTAAAAAGGTTTATTTTATTTATCGCTTTTCCGTTTCTTTTTGAGCAGTTAAATTTTTTATTAAACAGTATTTAACTTTTTTTGTCTATCCTTAGGGGTGGAAAACAGAATCGTCGATATCGGATAATCCAGTACAAAGTTATGCATAGTATAATCGGTTAAATGGTAAAAATTCAGTGTGTAAACAATCAATCATTCCCTATTTTCCTACCCTCAGGGGTGGAATTTTCTAATTTAAATGGAACTAATTTCGAGGTATACCCTATCCAATAAAAAATAACCATTAAAATCGGACTATTCTGTAAAAAGTTATGCGTAGTTATACACAACAAATATACGCGTCAATTTGTGAACCTCCACCATTTGAATGATTTTTTGTATTTATTATTTTTGGTAGTAAATATTCAAATAGCAGGCTTGTGCCATTTGGTGGATACCGACTTGGGCTGAACATCATTGAGGGTCGTGAATTGACGGTTGGTTATCGTACTTTACACAATTTACGACAGAATAATTAATTAAAACTAGTAGAAGAAACACAGAGGAGTAATAAAGATAGATATACCTTTTATAAATTCTGCTTGATATACTGATATCCGAACAAAAAATTATATTAAATATTTGCAAAATTAATTAAATTTTATATAACACATTTTAGTGCCACTTGTTTCAATTAGCTGCATCATAGAAATTTAATTAATTAGTTCATTATACAACAGGTACATAAATTTAATTTAATTTTTGTTACATTCAATAGAATTGGCGCTAAAATGAGTGCATCAACCATCAAGTAAAGTACTATTAATTTTCCGAATTTTAATTATCCGTAATTTATTATTTTCCTGCAGTATTGATACACTCTGTATATACGGTGTTTTCTTCTATTTCAGGTTTCAGGAGGAAATATTGAATGTGAAACAGATATTTTTTTGAAAATTCACAAAATCTTGCATCTTGTTTAAATAAAAAGAAAAATACAAAGTATCATAAACCAAGTCAGAAAACATAAAAAGGTGTAATCCCAGATATTTTTAAATTGTATAAAACGCTTTAAAGAGTAAAAAGGTTTATTAAAAATTATACATACATATATATTAGCATAAAAATATTTTAAGAGAAAATATTTTCCATATATTTTTGTTGTACTTCAATTTCACTAAATATCACTAAAAATTGGCATATACTTTTATTGTATTTCTATATAATATAAACCATAAGAAACTCAATGCTGTAGAGCGCATCGTCATATCTCTTAAATTTATAGAGATATGGCAATTTTCGATGTTTTTCGAAATGCTACTTTGAGTGGCTGCAACTCAAAATCTATTAAAGATATTGAAAAATAGACTCAGTTCTATGCGTTTCATGCATTTTATTACAAATTAGCAAATTTTGAAAATTTTGAAATTTTTCGATATTTTGCCCCAAATTTCGATAGACGATAACTCCAAAAATATTAAAGATACAGATTCGCAGACTAGACCATTCGATTCAGCTTGTTAAAATACATAAGTTTGTAAAATTTCAGACAAATTAAACAACGGGTTGAAAAGTTAGAGTAAAAAGTCTGAAAATAGCGTTTTACGTCCAAAACTTCAAGGGGTACGTACCCCTTGACGTTTGGCCCGAAAAGAGCCATTTTCAGACTTTTTGCTCTAAAATTTCAACCCATAATCCGAATGTTCTGAAACTTTCAGGGTTTATGTATTTCAATGAGCTGAATCCAATGGTTTAGTCTGCAAGTTCTTATCTCGTTTATTATTTGCGATATCGCTGATCGAAATTTTGAAAAAAAATTCAAAAATTTTCAATTTTTCAAAAAATTGTTATTTTGCTATAATATGCACGAATAATACAAAACTGAAGATAATTTCTCGATATCTTGCGTAATTTTTGAGTTGTAGTTCCTCAAAGTTGCACTTCGAAAAACATCAAAAACAGCCATATCTCGAAAAATTTAAGAGATATGATGATGCGCTCTGCACCAGTGAGTTTTTTAGGGTTTATATTATATAGAAATACAATAAAAGTATATGCCAATTTTTAGTGATATTTAGTGAAATTGAAGTACAACAAAAATATATGGAAAATATTTTCTCTTAAAATATGTTTATGTCAATACCTATATTTAAAACATTTAATTGCATCTTCAAGTGTGCTTCGTTGTTAATGCACATGTTGCTTTTGTTTAATAAAGAAATTAGTGAAGCGGGAACCACAGGAGTAAAGTTAAATTGCTTACATTTTACTCTTAGAAATTTTTATACTTATTTAGAAACAGCCTGTAGACGAAGGTTAATCCGAATTACAAAATTAATCATTTAAATAAGTTCGTTTGACAGTAGTTATTCCAGAACGCATAATAAATTTTCAGTCCATTTCTGGTTCCATCTTCTGCAGTGTACAGAAAAGAATTCGTTTCTTTTGTTAATTCAAGGTCACCACGAAGCTTGTTTACTAATCCCGAGAATTCCTCCAGTTTCTGGCTTAAACTTCAGCATCTAAATGTTCTCTTTATTCGCTCATATTCGGTATCAGCTCTTTATTTATTCCGTGGAATCGGGTTCCTTCTTTGAGTTCTTCTCTTTGCGTCCGTGGTTCAATAAACATAAAGAGACACCCCAAAAATAAAAAAATAGGTCAAGA
Source organism: Poecilus cupreus (assembly GCA_963942605.1). Lineage (NCBI taxonomy): Eukaryota > Metazoa > Arthropoda > Insecta > Coleoptera > Carabidae > Poecilus > Poecilus cupreus. Next base: position 19,312,525 of record OZ012715.1, read on the forward strand.
CAAGTTGTAAATATTATCAGTTGCCCGTTAAATGAAAGAACTTGCGCAGTTTTTGGAGATATATGTATTTAGATTTAATGGCGATTCGGAAAAACAACTTTTCCAAGTGGCGTTTACGGGATAAAACGGAATCGTTTATTCCGATGAGCGAGTACCTTCCTTTGAGTGCGTACGGTTCATTTGTATGTTTAAACTGCAGGATATATTTTTAATGAGAACTCGAATAATTTTGCAAATGTTCTTATTGCAATCGGATTCTAGAATTTGCTTTTCGAGTAAAAGAGAATTTACTCTATTTATGTTTCCCTACGTCTTGAGTAGTTCATATCATTACCTACCTACACCGGATGTAGAATTGAAATGTGGAATATAGGGATTTTTATTATTATTATTTTATATTGCTGTAAATTACACATTCACTTTGGAGAAAAGTGTAAATATAGAAGAAAACAGAATTTCAAAAATGCCTGCAATATGGCCCGTTTAGTTACCTAAAATGTTAGTATTTCACGATATATCAAATTAATAGTTATTTATGTATCAAGGCACTGAAGTTTAATTTTTTATCATGAATATGGAATTTAGTTACCCAGGCCCGTAGGGCCGAGGAAAATGAACCATGTGAGTGATAAAAAGGAACTTCAGTGCCGCGGTACACATTAAATTTTATTTGAAATCTAAAATTAGAAAAAACCTGTAAAAGAATTACAATATATGTGTTAAGTTTATACATGTGTCAGTTGTCAATTGAAACTGCGTTGCCAACCTCGAACAGTGAAATTATCGTAAATAACATTCAAAATTATGTGTTTTGTCCTCAATTTTGTCATCGGAATTAATTAGTTAATATTTCTTGCACATTTTGTTTCATGTTACGTCCAAATTTACTATAGTACCTCGATATATCTGCCAAAATTATCCTACTTGTACAATAATTATTTAACTGTTGCCAAAACTGGGTTGCACAAAATGGTCGTATATTGGGTTACTTTAGTGACGATTTCTGACCTTTTAATGACGATTTTTAAGTACTTTAGTGCCGATTTCAAATAAAAGTAATATGTATTAGAAAAATTGTAATGTGGCTGTAGAAAATTAAACAACAACAAGCAATATTTGCCATTTCAGAAAACAGATTTAGATATATTTATTACACTGTTGTATTATTTTCTGTAGAAATTTCGTAGAAAATTGTAATAATAAAATGGTGAATTTTAGTGTTCATTTCTTTCTGATAAATAAATCTTAACGTGTTCTGAAATGTGAAACATATTTCATTTTTGTTCAATTTTCCATGGCCGTGTTACTATTTTCCTAATAAATATTGATTTTAATCTGATTGATATATCGTGATCGTGAAATATTAATATTTAGGTAGCCATATCACATGATTTTTTTAAATTCTGAACACATTTTTTTTTTTACACTCTTACAATAACGTAAACAGGTAAAAATTCAAAGTAATGTCAAAAAATAGCATTTAAATTCTACACCTGGTATATTTAATTTAAATATGAAATAAGGAAAAACGTGGAGGTGGGGGGAGGGCACTGATATTTATTTGCTACCAAATGTGTTATATTTTGTTAGTGTTTCGGAAAGTACATCTAATAATGATATATGAATTTATTTTGATTTTCAAATATCAGTTCACGTATGTTTTCGTTACATTTCCGCTTGATAAATATTATGTTCTTATATATTTTACTACATCGTAGTAACAGCTCGTAATAAATATAAATTCATGAAAGAAAAAGTATTTATACATACGTAATTTTATATTTGCATCATTTATCGTTGCATGTTTATTTTAATTTAAATTCACAGAACAATTTTTAAAACTTTATACTGATAAGAATTAACATATGTATTATGCTAATGTACTGAATAATTTTTAATATAAATCCGTATTTTATTTATATCACGATTTAAAATTACATTTAAATAACTACTTAGATTAAATTCAATTACATACAGTTAAAGTAAATAGCTCCGTAGTAACGCATCGGTCTGTGGATCATCAGATCATCGGTTTCAGCCTCACAGCTCACAAATTTTCAAAATTCAATTTCGTAAATTTTCACCTAATAAAATTACTCTTGTGGTTCCTTGGAGGCCGTGATTTGATGGCTGTTTACCGCGCTTAACGCATAAAAATTTACCAGAACTGAGATCTGCAAAACCATAGCGCCACAACCAAAATGAGTAAATGGCATGATGATATATTTATTTATAAAATTTGAAATGTAGAGATTGCCTGAGAATTATAATTTAAATTTTACATTTACAAATTTTACTGTATTATGTTTAACAAATTCTAAAAAAAAATTCAACATAAAAAAATCAAATATTGCGAATATATTTCTACAAAATTAGTTCATTTAGATCTGCCTTAAAATTATAAATTATTTAATATATATAACTAAACCTTATAGACAATACTACACCAAAAAATCATGTTTTAAATTTGTTTGCGAATTTAATTGAATACTACGAGTGTCACAATTTATTAATAAAAAGTATTATTACAATTCTATACCCCCCTGCTTCCCGCCCCCGTGCATGATCCAAGGTATTACTTCAGTGATATCACGTGCAAAATGTATCAATTAGGAAGGCACTTAACATTCATCATTAAGAAAATGGGAAATGGCGTAATCACAGCAGTGCTTACGAAAAGGCAGGAAAAATGATAAATTCCACTGCAGCATTTTCATGAAAATTTCCGTGATACATTATTCTGCACCCATTTGAAAATCAATTTAAGATGCTAATTCATTTTAGCTGATAAAAAGATAAGAACATTTTAATTAAATACATCATTTATCTTGTGGCGTATCTACGCGTTGGAAAGAAAGTAATTCTTACTGCATTGCAGTACTTTGTACTTTGTGCATAATAATACTAATTTATTTCACATCAATATTCACGCTATTGTAAGGGATACTTCTACGACTCATTTGTAAAATCTGCAACTTGAAATAATTAAAAATGTTCATAATTTCTTCTTTCAATTATTCCTTTATATCGCATACAATCTTCATGAAATAAATTTTTATAAAAATTATATGATTCCAATTCAATGAAAGCAAATGATCTGCAAACGGCAGAATTTTCTAAATACTATATTATTTATTACGTGCACAAAATACTGATGCTTCTTTTAAAGGTTTTAGACTTAATTGCAAGAATTAATTTTACGCCGCCTAAAATTATGATCTTGTAAACGATTATTAATTTTAATTGTTCCACAGTAATTAAAATAAATTAAATACCATCTTTTTCCTAAATTGAAAGCACTACTTAATCAATACAAGATTACGGGAAGACTGAAATTTAGATTTTGTGTATACTTCAAAAATAATAATTGAAACTTTTTATAGATATCTATTTGGATAGTCTAGATTCTAGTTCATGGGGTAAATAGCTCCGTGGTAACGCATCGGACTGTGAATCCTGAGATCCTCAGTTCGAATCCCACAGCCAATAGTTGACATTTTAAGTTTTTTATAGTGTCTTTATTTCGGAACGTTTCGACTCGAGAAAGTAAAATGTATGTAATAAAAATTGGAAGCAAATTATCTTAAAATGAAAATTATAGTTTAAAATTCTAAAGATACCTGGGTGATAATCCTTAAAATAAAATAAAACATAAATTAATTAATTAAAAATATATATTTTTAGATCCTTTTACATTACTGACTTAGATTGGTAGGCCCGAGGGTAGGCCTCAGGATCAATGAATAGATATATAAATTTTATAATATCTTTATTTCGGTCATCATTAGCAAGAAGTAAGTAAGTAATCAAATTATAAATTGTAGAATAAAGAGTATAAAGAAAATATAAAAATTGTAATAAATATAATAATATTTTATACTCCTTATTCTACAATACTCTTTATAATTTTATTACTTACTTACTTCTTGCTGATGATTACCGAAATAAAGGTATTATAAGGATCTAAAAAATATATAATTTTAATTAATTTATTTACGTTTTATTTTATTTTAAGGATTATTACCCAGGTATAATTAATTGCAAAAATTAAATAACCAGGATTTTTCAAGATTTTATGAAACAATTCAACAACAGTTCAAGGAAATATTATTTAAAGCCAACTTCTAATTACTTGCGTGAAAGTTTATATTGCAAATAAAATTCAAGTACAATGAATTGTTTTCCATTTTTCGTTGTCAGGCCGGTCAAACAGATATTCACTAATTACGTTGTTGACATTTGTTGTTGATATTGTATTGTACTATCACTAGTACCACCGTAGATGACACTGTTCAGGCAGTTGGTCTGTTTAATGTCGAATGTCGAGTCAAACTGCTTTGATTTCCCTGTTAATCAAACAATATTTGCTCACCATGTATGACGTGGCCGATATTGGCGTCGGGTTTCATGCTAACAATATCATAAGCTGTGTCTGGTTATTTACTCTGCTGCTCTCACGCTGTTGACGTTCATTTTAACACTAATTACAATTGGTGTCCCTACGAAATTGTCGTGTGAAGTTCAAATTTCAAACCAAACTCCTGAATTTTACGAAAATATTTGCTTGTTCATTATTGCATTATACGGAATGTTTTTATCCGAGCCACGAATTAGATCACTTGTTTAAGAATGGATTATAGGGTATACTAAAAATCATCTTCTAAAATAGCTGGACCACTTCTTAAAAATGGACGAAGTTGCGAAATGCAGAAAAATACAAGATTGTTGATTTCAATTAAGGAAGAGGCAGGGAAGCAAAATAAACATGGTTATGGATGGATGAGAAATAGAAAAAGGAAATATTTTTAAATATTTGGGGTACAAATTCCAAGGAAATAAAGATGAGATTTAACTAAATAGCAAATAACAAAGAAACCTACAAGTCTGAGGTTTAGGTATAGGGCTAAGGAAAATTAAAAACAATTTATTCTTTTCGATAAATTGATTGCGAGTATTACGATGTATGGTGTAGAAATGAAAATAATTCAATCAAAAAGTATATGAGATAAACAAACACCGTTATTATATTAGAAGAAAAAAACTATTCAAAATGAAGACAGAAGCAAGTAGGGACAGCATGAAGTATGAATAGATACTAAATTATGGATTGCATATGTTTTTTGGGTAGAAATATCAAGAAAAGAAGAAAGATAGCAAGAAATGAACAAATGGGAAATAAAAATTAACCTATAATCCAGGATATAAATTCCTATTGACTACAAGCAGGCAACTTATATACTACAAAAGTTAAAAAAAAATAATAAAAAAGTTGCAAGATTTAGAATAGGCAGCGAACAAAAGAGGAATAATTACTGTGCAAGAGACGATGACAGACAATGCCAAATATGTGGAAGAGACTATGAGAGAATAAATTATTTAAGAGATTACAGAGAAGACTAAGAAATGATAAATCTACGCAAGAGATAATACATGACGAAAACCCATACACTGATTGGATGAAGAGAGTGCATCAAAATAGACTAAAGCCAATGAAAATATAAATGTTACCATTTAAAATAAAAAGTTGGGTTTCATATTTTGAGAACCTCTAGATAAAAACAATTTTTTACTCATTGTAATAGTCTTGTTGCACAGAAATTGTTGCATTATTTAACTAACTTCGTATCTCTTATAGTTCGCGAGATAGCAATGGTGGCACAATTAAACACTCTGTACATATAAATACATATAAAGGTTAACAGTTCTTGGTTTATAAAAGCATTTCTACAAGAATCACATCATACTAATTCAATCAAATATTGTATAGTACGTTTTTGTAATATCTTGATGCTGTAGTAGATAAGCCATGACTCAACAAAGAAAAAAAAAATGTTATTTTCCCATTTCACAAAATTCATTTTGTGTCACAGTTTTCCTCAAAAACAATGGTACAGAATTGAATTTTGTAGAAATGTTTTTGGGGAATTTATTATTTGTAAAATTGTCAGTCTGTCAAACTTAAAGCTGTCATTGCTCAAGTAAAATTATTGTACGTAATTTTTTATATACAATAACACAAATAGTCTAACTGTAAAGCTTTTTGTTTTATTAATATTACAGGAAAAGGTACTAATTTATTAATAAAATCAGCTATGCTGAAATTCACCTACTTCTAGTTCTAATTTTCGTTGAGTCATTGGTAATGTAGTGAGGCAAATCAAAAAAGCATTGACCCCGATATTCTTTGCATTTCTGGGGAAAATAAACAACTTTCGGATAAAAGAGCAACATGCTATAAGCTCATTGGAGGTGGCATTACATTACCACCGGCAGCACCACTAGGACAATATTAGACACGGAGTATTATTTTGACACTGATATACGTTGGTGCATATCGTCTACCAACAAAATGAGAAAAACTTTTAATAGGTTTTTCCTGGAACCATACGTGTTATAGTAGTAACAAACCAACAACGATTTGGATGTTTGCTAATGTAATAGTTTCGACAGAATTTTAATCAGTTGTTCACGAAGGCAAAAGTTATCTTAGTAAAAATGTAAAATAAAAAAGGAATATTTCAGTGTATTTGATAATGTTTTAATATGACTAAAGCCTTTTTAACATTATACTTTTTTTTTTGGCTAGATACTTTGACAAGTTTCATACTAGATTTTCTTGTATAATCTATTTAATAACTAGATCCAAATCCAATTTTGAACGAGTGTTCCGTGTTTACCAATCTAACCGCAATCTTATCTGCTATTCGATTTTGTTTGACGTTTATAATTCATATATTTTAATGATATTTTTTACACCTATAATATTTAATTGTAACATGTTAGGGAATAAACAAAAGGTAACTAGATTTTGATATAAAATAAAACTAGAAAGATTGTCCAATGTCGTCTTGGGGGGAAATGGAAATTAACATTTATTTTATAATTAACCAAAATCAAATGCAGTAAGTAAATACACAACAAAATCTAGTTCAAGTTTTTAACCAAAAGAAGTATAATGTAAAAATAGGATTTAGGACAATAATTAGGAATTCTTTTGCTGTCGAACGTTTCTACATAGTTTTAGAAAAAAATGAAGTAAAACATTATGGCAACAAAATATTCTGCAACTTTTGATTGAAGCATTGGCTAAAAATGATTTGGAAACATTTAACACTTCTTGTATTTATTAATTTGCTAATACCCAAATGATATGTAAACGTCAAACTATGAATGCGGATGAGGCTAGTTCGTTTGCAGGAGATTGATTGAAAGGTGAATGTGTATAATATGGTTTCGTCTAATTCCACTTATTGGGATACAACGCAATGCTATATATTTATGCATAGCTTGCTTCACTTAGTATGAACGTAAAGTACTAACTACTCATATAAACTTACAATTAGATGATTTTCAATAACAGCAATACTCCATTGAAACACATACACAGCACACGGCACAAATCACTGTAAAGGTTCCCGCACTACTGATTACAAACTAAATATTTCGTGTTCTGCAGTGACTTTGCTAATTAATAGGTTTGCACAAGTTTGTAGGCTGCAAGAATACATTGTTTTTTATCCAATAAAACATTTCTTTTAGATATTATTCCAGAGGTTCTCAAACATTTTTTGTGCTACCCTATACCGAGTGTAGAATTGAAATGTGACGTATATAGATTTCAATGCTTTTTCTTTTATATTGCTGTAAATTTACAGCAAAAGTGTAGATACAAAATTTGTTTAGAATTTAAAACTTCATCTATTAGATTACATAATGTTTGTATTTCACTATATTTCAATGAAATTAATATTTCTTTTAAAAAATGTAATACGGCCATGAAAAATTAAACAACAGAGAAAAATATTTTATATTTTAGTAAATAGATTTAGATTTGATTATTACAATGTAACATTATATTCTACAGAAATTATAATGATATAATGGCGAAATTGAAAATTCATTTCTTTCTAGTTATCAAATAAATAAATAAATTTAAAAGTGTTTTATGAAATATCAAATATTTTAAATTTTTGTTCAATTTTTCAATAAATATTAATTTTAATTTGATTGATACATCGTGAAATACTAATAATTAGGTAACCAAATGGGCCTTATTGTCTGCAACAACTATTGTAATACGTTTCCACTGTAAATTGAATAGGTAAAAATTTTCAGCAACATAAAAAATAGCATTGAAATGTAATAATAATATAATTCTGTACAATAAAGTAAAATACCCGTCCGAGGAATAACTGGTTGGGTATGATTGATGGTTTGTTGCGTGAACGAATGATTCCGAGTGCGAATAATAAACGAGCATGTATGAATCGCACTATAAATATGTACGAGGCGAAAGTGGTGTGTCAGGATAGGAATGTTTGGAGGAGTTTGATTGTTAGTTGACTGTGTTTCTGGGTTCGTGCTACCCCACTAAGTGGGACAAAGCGTGATGCTATGTATGTTTTAAAATCGGTGAATTTTTAATTACAAGTTGCGAAAAATAAAATATTAAAAATAAGGAGAAGGGATATAACGCAATTTTGGTAAAAGAAAGATAGATATATTTGAATAGAAAGAGATAGATTCAAATATCATCTATTGTAATTTTATATATTAGATATTTACAGTAAGGTAAGATTCTATGTTTGTCAATTGCTACAAATAGTTTTTATCCTGGAAATTATAATTTTATTCAATTTTTTTTTCAAGACATTAAAAATTCCCTTTACAAGGGTGTGGGTATTATATTACATCAATTGGGTAATTAATGTTTTGGAAAAACAATAAAAACTGGATGAGATCTGACGTAGGACCTTTCTCTGTCTATTTTACAAATTTTCATCTGTATTTCTAATTAGCGAAGAAATGTAGGTAATCATGTGATCAATAATACTGTGTACCCCGAAAAAGACCGTACTTCCACTTCGCTACTACAAAGTAATCAGTCTAAATTTATTACTATTGTAAATTTCGAATAAAAACGTAATTAAGTACAATTCTCTGTCCGCACATTATTTCACCCCATTATTTTCTGCCCTAACAAGCCTGTTTCATTGTCCGATCGGTGGATAGGCGTCGAAACGCGAAAGGGAAAGACCAACGGCCAACGACCAAAACCAGCAAAATGAACTTTACACCATCAAAGATTAGATCGCTGATAGTATTATAATTACTTTAATGTACTTGTAGTGAGCGCTTTAACCAACATCAACGATATCTTTAAAGGACTTTGTGTGTTATCTTCACCCTTTTAGGTTAGATCACAGCCGGCTTGAAGTTATACTGATGATTTCATGTGTTGGAATGCACAATTATATTGTAATTGTTTCATAAAATATATTACATATATCACCCCGCAATTTACTCATTTCTGGATGTGACACTCTGTTCAAATCAGATCTCGGTATTATGATATATTTTTACGCGTGAAGTGCGGTTACCAGTCGTCAAATCAAGGCCTCCAAGGATAGTAAAGGTGTAGAAGCCACATGGGTAATTTTATGAAGTAACAATTTTCAAAAATTCAGCTAATAACTTTAACTGTAACTATTGTAATGACACATATCCTATGTGTACTAATAACAAATATCCGATATTAGGTCATTTTCGGAACCTTTTTAGAGTCGCAGATGCATGAAAGTATGTAAATTTTGTTTGTCCACGCAATAATGTTGATTCCCCACTGGATTTGTCATTTTAATCTGACTCTGACATCCGATATGACCTTTCAGCAAATTAAAAATAAATTACTGAATTTATTCTTTTTTCTTCAATACAATTCAAAAATCTTGATGCTGTGATACAAATTAATACTTATTTCGATATTTACATTTATTTTTTCATAATCGCGCGATTGAAAAATGATTTAACCTTAAAACACACTACCGAATTTTAATTAATTAAATTTACACTGAAGGGAAATTTCAATTAACGCTGTTTTAATATTTATGCGTAAACATTACTTAGGTAGATATCTTTATGTATACAAGTATAAAGACACTGGAATTTCCTACTGGTTTGGTTTCAAAAGACATCCTAGAAAGGATTACTTCACTCATAGCCTTACTACCACTTTTGTATTATATACCACTTGGGTATGACAATAGGGCCGTGACGTCACTCTTAAGACAATTAATTGCTAAATTAATTTGCGATTTTGTGGGTTGAAAAATAATTGTAAGCAAAAACATTAAATTAATTTTTTTTGTTTAACTTGACTTCTTGAAATAACTTGTGAAATACGCAATCAACAAAAAAATTGTCGGAACGAAAGTTTGATGGTGTGAAAGGGGACATCCGATTCTGTTACAAATTCACACGAATATGCGAAATATACAAATTTCATGCTTTCTTTAGTGTGGAGAAAGTCTAATTTTCAATAGTGATCGTAGAAAAAAAAAAAGATTTTTACCATCCCTTGTAAGAGTTTTCATATTAATATTAAGTAAAACAATGCCGATATCTAAAATAAATTTACCGTGTAGAAATTAGATAATAAAAACTTTTCTGTTAAACGGAGAACTTTATACCTAAATTTAACTATCTGCGTGGCAGTTTAGGTCCAGAACTCAAACTAAGTCTGGAACTATATTGTAATCAAATATTTAGTTCGGACGATGGCCGGTGCAAACACTGGATATCAAGTTCAGTTTCAATATTCAATATGCAGTATCGGTATGAGTATCGATTCGTATTTGATCATTATCAAAATAGTTAGCTTAAGTGTAGTTATCTAATTTTCGTCATTTTGACCACTGACAGGTTAAGATACAAAGCGGGTTAATTTAATATAGGTGAAACAAACTAAATTTACCTTTGCTTACAATTTAAAGATTACAAACAATTTCGTATATTATCAATTATTATATTATTGACACATATTTTATTCTACCAGGTGTTGAATGGGGTCTTTCGCCATTTTTTTTTTATTTTATTTTATGAAACTTTATCTAAATTGAAGACTATCTACACTTTTAAAAAGTCTTATTTGTTATTCATTAAGCCACAATGATTTTTTTTTAAATGTTGTGACGTCATAGTAGAGGTGTTGCTGGATCTAAAACAGTACAGATTGTAAATAATTGTAGTCATATATTTTTTTACTTATTTTATTATTGGCGAAAGACCCCATTGAAATATGTAACATTGGCAATACAATGAAGCAGGGAAATGTTTAAATCTGTTAATGAATGTCGATAAATGAAAAGTGTTGGTGTTTGAGAAGAATGATTTGGTAACTGATTGTATTGTTTCACTGAATGAATTTGGGTGTTCGAGGGATGGACGTATTGACCGAGAGATTGAAAGGCGGGTGTCTGCAGGGTGCAAGGTATTTGGTGCTCTGGATACATTTGCTGGAAACGGGAATGAATCTAGAGATGCTCGATTGAGTGTTTATAATGGTATTAATGCCTACATTGAAGTATGGTTCTGAATGTTGGGTGCGGATGAAGAAGCATAAACGACGTTCAATTGCTATGGAAATGAGGTATTTGAGAGGAGTTCGTGGGTATACGAGATGATCGTATCCGGAATACATTGGTGCATGGTGAAATTGAGAAGAATGTTGTAAAGAAAGTGGGAGTGAGGCAGTTGAGATGGTTTGGACATCTCTAGAGGTTTGTGAAACTAACAAATGCGGGTGAGATTGAAGGTGAAGAATTGTGTGTTCTTCCGAGAAATAAGTAATTGGGTATGATAGATGGTTTGTTGCGTGAACGAATGATTCTAGACGAGCATGTATGAATGTGGACGAGGCTAAAGTGGTGTGTCAGGATAGGAATGTATCGAGGAGATTGATTATTGGTTGACTGTATTTCTGGGTTCGTGCTACCCCATTGAATGGGATATAGAGTTACGTTATTATGGGAATACAATGAAATTTTTTAATATGGAGATTGTTGCTTCCCTAATTAAATTAGACCAAAAGTGTAAATACAAAAAAATGTTTTGTATCACAGCTGTGGACATGTGTACTACTTGCATGAAGTAGGTAAAATCAAAATGATGTTGGAATATTATCACTTCATCTCCCTAATTGACACAAAAAATAGCAGCGCGATAAAAAAGAACAAGCGAACGGCGCAAGCATAATGAAAGTTGTCCTGAACAGAGCAACACGACTAATGAATGCCCTTCGTAACAATTTCTCCGTGCGTACGAGCAGGCCAGATGGCGGGTTTCCTTTTATTTTCCGACTGCGAAAGGAGAATTTCGGTAATGTGCTCTGTGACACCCCAGACGGCGAAAAAACCACAGAATTTGCATTTCTACTCCGCGGTTGTTTCAGAAGCTGCACAATGCAGCGTTGGAAGCCGTAAGCTCGGCTCTTCGCAGCTATAGCGCTGTAATATATCTTCTGGCATATGGATTTATTACGAGCAATTGTGTTTACGGAGGGTATATGAATGAAGATGCTGCTTCAACTGCCCTTTTTGTTCGTAATTCGCAACATAAACAGACAAAAACGAAAGGCAGAATAGTGCACTGTCTTTCCTTAACGATATGAGACAAGCTTCGGGCTTTTCAACTATGAATTCAGAGATTGAAGTAGTCACAACATAAATAAAATAAATAAATAGAGGAAAGTAACCAAATATGGAATACCGTCGTTTCTCTTATTATTATTTAGACTTTTAAACAATTATAAACAGTAAATTAAGTTTTAAAACATGAGATTTTTACTAAGTCCAGTGAAAATGTATGACTGATTATGATTACTAAAAAACGTCTTTAATTTCTACAATGTTAAATGGAGATATCCCATATTACGATCCCATTCCATATTTGGTTACTTTTCTCTAAATATATCATCACGCCTTTTACCCGTTATGGATGTGGATAATTCCATGTAATTTACAAAATGCGACTTAATTTGTGGATAGAATTCACGTTAAACTTAAATTAGCAATCGTTACAGATTCTGTTGTACTAAACAACATGAAAATTCTAACTCCCTATTGCTGCTTTTAATACCCAAAGTTTTGGGTAAGTAGGCTAAGGCACGAATAATCCATTTACAAATTTTGTATTTTCTTCGTGCAATTATGAGAAAAGCAAATTTTCATTATGGAAAGTAATTATATTATGAGGAGGAATATACAAACATTTATACACGCAAAGAGAGAAAATTATTATTAATAAATTAATAGTAAGATTTAAGTTCATTCATCCCCTAATCTATTAGCAGCAGGGCCAGGTTCCAACAAACAACAACTCGCATTATATATTCACTCCACGAACTTGGCCAAATGAAAACAGGTTCTCGTCTATCGGATCCATTTATTCTTCAATATATCCAATGACCCATACAGAGTACACAATATTCCGGTGACATTTCCTACAGAAGAGCAACGCTGCCTGAATAGCGCTGCAGACTGCATACCGCATTGTGTATGCAGCACGTTGCATCGTATTTAATTACAATGCAACATTGTTCAGCGGTATTAGTTGCACTAGTAAATCAATGCATTCATCGGGATAAAAATTCGGACCAAAATTCACGCGTTGCATTTACATTTTGTGAATAATATTCATCAGGTTTCAATGCGGATAGCTGATATAATGAACTATTTTGATATGTTGCATAGCGTGTGGATTACAAATGTGGATTACAAATGTACAATTATATTTGCGGAATTCAGCCTATTTTTTACTGGTTCCATTGTTATACGAAGTAGATTTTAAAACTCTACAATAATTTTGTAAAAGTTTAAACTTTGTTTTTTTACGGCGTGGATAGTTGAAAACTTTACAGACTAGAGTTTTAAGCAGTGATCTTCAAACTACAAACAATCCTCATTCAAGCCAAGGAATTTTGAAGTAACTACACATTCCTCGAAAATACAAATCACGAAAATACATTTTTCGAATGTACAAATTTCGAAAATTACGTTTAGGTATTGTACATTTAACAAAGATACAAATGTCGAATACAGGAAAAGTTACAAATGTCGAATGTTACAAATCCCGAAAATACATTTATCGAATAGCTTGGATGTTACAAATCTCCAAAATACATTTCTCGAATGTACAAATGTCGAAAATTAAATTCATAGTTTGTACACATTTATAGAAAATACAAATGTTGGAAATAATACAAACATTAAATGATATGTTAATAACACTTACACTATTAACACACAAACCCTAAGCCTCGACAAACTCGAATCACAGAACTAATTTTTAATTATCTGTAGGTATTATTTGACATTTATCTATTCGAGTAATGTACTTCCGAAATTTATAATATCCTAGCGTTTCGATAATTGTATTTTCGAGATTTGTAACATTCGACATTTGTATTTGATGATGATGATATTTATTTTAAAGACGTGATGTCGATCACCAAGCAATGGCCGTTTGAGAGTTGACATATAGTCAGTTGTCATTGCGTATTTTTATGTTGACTTTTTTCAACGTGTGTTCTCAATGAATTTTGATCATTTTCAAAATTGATTTCCGAATTTACAGAGGTAGAAAAAGTATTATATTATATTTGGGATTATGGTCATTATTCACTGGAATCTTCGTGAATAATTGTGCAATTATCCAAATCCGCAAGAATTGGTTTTGTAGGTCTCCAATAATATGTATGCATTCAAAATGAAATCTTAACCTATTCGAGATCCTGATTATCTATGACAGAACAAGCCATACAAATATTTCATTGAAAGAAGATGTACAAATACCATATCCTAAACTGATCGTTAAATCCTTAAAGGAAATTCTTTTTATATTGCATTGTCCATAGCATTCGCATTTTTTCTTCCTGCTTTGATGTCAAAATCATAAGTCCCTGGTCCTTATTCAAAGTAAGCCATAAAACCCAAGATTTCTCAATGCTCAAATGCGTATCACACAAGTAGAAGTGAAAGCAGCAAGCCACCAGAAGGGAACATGAGGCTCATAAAAAATTACGTTGTCATCAGTCGTTTTAAAGACAGCAGAACAGCAGACCATCTCGATTTTTTATCAGCTGGAAATTATTGAGCGAAAACTAATACCCGTTAGGGCTACTAAGAAATGTGCACCTTTTAGATTAATATTAATTTTACTTTTAATACTAATAGATCGTTTCCAAAATATTCTAATCTGTCAATGTTCAGCACATCAATCGAAAATCGAAGGCACTCGTGGGTTTTAAGCAGTCTACGCCATCCCAGAGATAGGAAATTCCCTAAGCCTACGGGTAGTAATTCACGACATTTACCATATGACAAGAGACAGGCGCTTTGTCATTCAAATCAGATCAAACTCATTGGATGATTGGATCGCACAATTTACTATTGAACGTGAGTTTAAATCTGGTGCATCTGTGTTCTCCTAATGCAAAGGTGCCCAAACGGAGGTAATTCTCTATTAGGTATTTAGCTCATACATGTCGGTATTACCAGGAGGAATTCTAATTATTCTTTTCTTCTCGAGATAATTCCTATTGCTATTTCAAAATTATCAACATTCTTGCGTTGATTTCGAATTTATGAACCTATATTTTTAATTATTGCTCATGAGATTTGCGAAAGCAGAGTGTCGCACTCGAAATGGGTAAATGGAATTATAATATAATTATCTGTTTTTTTTTTTGTGTGAAGATGGCAAGACTAATTGCTTTGGTCATATGCCGCCTTAAGAGTGGATGATTGTGAATTTTGTGACCACAGACGCTCATATTTCGGCTTTAACTATTTTATTTTCATTATCATACGATTTAATATTTTCGATAGAAAATAGATATTTATGTAACAAGTACATAATTTAGAGTTTTATGGACGAGACAGTTTAAGAGCTAATAAAATCATATTATTTACTTCCTGCACCCAGATTATTGTTCTAAGCTTAGAATAACAAATATATTGACATGAAAAAGTGTGATAATTTCGAAGTGTTTTTTTTGTTGTTGTTTGGTTATCAAGTTGTTTATGTATGTATTATTTTTACTTAATTGGATTAATCTATAAAAAGCAACTTTATGGCCGCTAAGCACTATCACAAGCAAGCGATTAATACAGTTGAAGATAAACATATTTTATTGTCCTTAAAAATGGATTTCACTATTTCTAAGACAACGGAAAATCTAATGAAGATATGAATGTCTAATACCATATTTATAATATTGAAGTTCACGTTATTGGGTGAAAGTATCTAGAGATGCACGATTTAGTGATTATAATGGTGTGTTAGTAATGTTTCAGTAAATTAATTTGTATATTTGGGTAGTATGTGTTCGAGGATTGTAGATATTGACCGGGAGATTGAAAGGCGTGTGAATGTATCTAGAGATGCTCGATTGAGCTTTTATAATGGTGTGTTAGTGTCTACATTAATGTATGGTTCTGAATATTGGGTGTGGATGAAGTAGCATGAACAACGTATAACTGCTGTAGAAATAAGATATTTGAGAGAAGTGTGTGAGTATACGAGACGTGATCGTATCCGGAATACATTGATGTGTGGTGAGTGTCAGATTGAGAAGAATGTTGTTAAGAAAGTGGAAGTGAGTCATTTGAAGTGGATTGGCCATCTCAAAAGGTTGATGAAACTAATATATGCGGGTGAGATTGAAGGCGAACGATTGCGTGAGCGTCCTAGGAATAAGTGGTTAGATATGATTGATGGTTTGCTTTATGAACGAATGATTCCGAGTGTGAAGAATATACGAGCATGTATGAATCGCACTCTGAATATGGACGAGGTGAGGGTGGTGTGCCAGGATAGGAATATTTGGAGGAGATTGATTGTTGGTTGAATGTGTTTCTAGGTTATGTATGTGTGTTAAATAGATCGTTTTTTTTTTTCTATAGTTTGGCCATTTAAATATTATTACTATTTTAATGAAGTTGTTTAGGCGAAAGGATATCAATAATTTCAAAAATACCTGTAAAATATGCAGTTGATCTGGCAAAAACATTTAGCTCTATTTCACGTGCATGCAAAAAATCTTATCTCGTCCCGCAGGAATAAATAAATTGTGTTTTCCACCACAAAAACTAAACAATCATTTATTTCTCTTTACTTTGCATTTTGCACAGCGCGCACCTTTAGGCTTTCGTTTGCGAAACCGACGATAAATGTTCGATCACAGCGCAGTTTTTAATTGAAAATTACAAAAAGCGAAAAACTATATTGACGTTGAATACTGCGCCGCAACTGCACAAACTATGATCTCGGCGCACTGGAAAATTAAAATTCATGGAAATATTAGATTCGCTTTGGTGTTATTGGTATTTTGCAATTACCCTAGTGTATACATGTTTACCAATAAAACTTATGTGAAATGTATAATGAATGAATATAAACACACTACATCAACAAGCAAACAGGTTAATTTCAAATGGATATTACACTAGAGACTAGAGGTTCGCAGTAGAAATGTATCCGAAGAGTTTTTTTTTTTAAAATTAAAATCTAATTAACAATTTTAATGATTATAATTTATATTTTCTCTCGGTTACTACACTCAGATGTATGATATTTTTGTACTACTATAAGACAAAAAAAAAAAAAAAATTTCACGAAAACCCATTGTAAAAATTTAACTTTATTCACAATGTTTCTATATAATGTACGGCCTAAGAAACTCATCGTCGCGGAGCGTATCATCATATAACTTATATTTTTAGAGACACGACGACTTTTGTGAGCTTTCAAAGTGCAACTTTGAGGGATTATAACTTTAAAACTATTAAAGATATCGAGAAATTAGCAAATTTATGAAATTTCGAAAATTCTGAAAATGAACCCTTGTGAATTTACAAATTTTACGCAATATTCAGATTTTATACTCTAAAATTTTATCTCGTACATTAAATATTTTGAAATGTTGCTCACATATGTGCTTCTATAAGCTGAATTCACAGGTGTATGCTTCGTTAGCTTAACTTTTATATTTTCCAAAATAACGTCTATTAGAATTTAAAAATTAAATTCAAAAATTTGCGGCATTTAAAAATGTCAAATTTTTCGATATTTTGCATAATATGATAGTTGTAGTCCCTCAAAATTTCGATACGAAATACATAAAAAATCGACATATCTATGCGACGCACTCTAAGGCATTTAGTTTCTTAGGGACAGAAATAAACAGAAATTAATATTTTTGGTGATACGAGATTTAATGAATTACATGTGAATATGTATTATTTGTTTGTTTTCAATTTTGAAATATTTTATATAAACACATAATTGGTTTCATTGGAAGCAAATACGAAAAAGTTTCAAATAATATTTTTTAATGTAAATATTATCGCTCGCATCTGAATCATTGCTAGAAACATACATTATTTATATGGAATCAATAGTTGACTATATTAACACAGTGTTTTCCTTCTCGTTTAAATATGAAATATTCTGAAAGAATAAACAAACAAAACGCGCTTAAGTTACGAAACTTGGGAATATAAAAATAACAACCATTTGCTTGTAAAAGTAAAGATTAAAAGAAATATATGTGTGTAATATATTTGTTGGCAATTATCAAATGTAAATAAAATGAACTTGAAAGTAATGCAAGAATATTACAACATATTAAAGCGAGCTGCAAACTGTAATACACATTTTAAAAATAGCTTGTTATATTTAACATACAGCAAGATGAAATTGTACTTGTTTCTATAAATATCGTACAATCAATAATTTTCGAATCAGTTTAAAAATACCAATTCTTGAATGAATTCAATAAAGAAATATTAGGTATTTACCAAAAACTTAAATGTTATGAAATGGAGAAAGTAAAGTGACGGATGACAATAAAGATTGATTTGAAAATGAAAAGCAAACAGAAATGCAGAATATACAAAACATTTCTCGTACTTCATTGTCTGTGTTTTTAACATGCATCAGCTGTATAAACTCTATAACGAAAATCTCCCAGTTTAGCTAGATATGATATTTACATTTAATCCAGTTAAAAAAAATACAAAGAGAATCTCGTTGCATTTTTGCTGACTGAGGTTTTTGCAGAAACAGATCTGTAGCGTGGTTGAAGCTGTAGAAAATATGAAAATATTTACGAGATTCATTAGTCAGCAGAGATTACCTACGCATTATTCTGTTTGCTTGATGTACAGGGTGTCACGTACATTACGAAAAGAATGTCTATTTCTGAAACATTCAAACAACCGAAAATTATAATCGGGTTTCTTAACTTTTTTATTACATGAAAGTAAGCTTGAAGTGCTAGGTTCAAATCTTGCTGATAGTAAAGAAAGGACAAAAATAATTCAGGGATAAATATTTTATTGTACTAACTCTCAATCAAATTTTTTTTTAATATTCGCATTAACGCATCGGAATGTTCGATTCCGAAACATAACAATTGCCACTTTTATGTTCCCCCTCTCCTAATAACTTTGGTGGCCGTGATTTGACAGCTGGTACGCATAAAAAATATCTCACTCATCGAGATCTATGAAAGCAAAGTTCTGCACTCGAAACGGGTAAATAGCGTGATAATATATTTGTTTCTTTACTAATAAGTACGGTTCTTGAAGTATTAGTAATTTGTATAAATAATTGAATATAATAGAATACTTTAATGAAATACAATCAAACCCATTACCCTTAAAACTGTAAAGAAATTATCTATATATGTAGGTATTTCAACAAGGAAGTTGACATCTCCAATAGAACTATACTCTATTCAACGAGACTTTTCATTAAAGGGACACAAATACACGTGTAAAATCCCGTGAGCTTACAAACAAGTATACACTTTACTGTTTTGAGTTATATGTAGGTATAGCATTTCCCACAGCATTTTTATTTTACCTTGTTGCTTCTGCATTGTGTACTCGTATATTAGAAATATTTATGCTAAAAACTTCTGCATATTTTTATAGGGATGCGCAATAAACCAAAACAACCAATCATTTTTTTCTATTCTTTCTTAATAACAGTGTTACGAACTGGTGGTGGAATTGCAGTTGTGTATGGAAACTAGTTAAAAATTCCGAGAATTTACCGCCGAATGTATTTTTTTAATCAATCACAGAACTATATTTGTCCCTTTAATGAAAGGTCTCATGTTATGGCCTATAAGAGGAATCAACTAAAATAACACACATCTTGTTGGTCACCTTAGCAAATAAAATACCTATTCATACCAAAACGAAGATTGTTTTCGCGGCTATTAATTTCAATTTTCGTCGCTATGTATGTATAGTATGAGCGATTTTTCCTCGTCGCGAACAAGTCCCCCAAGAATTTTCTCGAGTTCTAAATTACGGGACGGGCTAAACCCACTTACGTGCTCTTGCTGCAAAACATTACGATCAATGTGTGCTGTGCTTTGTTGTGTTGGAGATCGGTCTCCGTATCGAGATACGCTTTCGGCTTTGGGTTTCGCTTTGGGGAATTGTAAATAATAACACTAACGGGAGGTTTCCTCCAAATTAGCGATTTCTGTTTGTTTTTTAATTAAGGAATTAGATGTTTGTAGCAACTACGTGCACAAGTTCGCTACTGCCGCCAAATTTCTCGACAAACGTTCTGTTAAGAGGAAGATAATTCTGAACAAATTTACTCCAAACAAAATAGCCTCCCGATACAAAACTATCAATAACAATATTATTCTCGTTGACAGAAAGTAACTCCAACTTGTTGAGTGATGAAAGAATACATACTTTTTAAATGTTAAATGTTACTTATGCAATTTTCTGTTTCCCTAATCATTTTAGAGAAAATTGTTTCAAATTAAAATTGAAGAGAAAAAGAGAATTAATATGTACACTTGAATCAGTGAACAAATTTCATTTTACTTATTTAATAATGGCTAAAAAGACGTCCAAAAATATCAAAATTCAGTTTTTAAAATGAGTAACCATGGAAGTGCAATTGTATTCCAGCAAATATTTAACGTTATTTAACAATAACAATAACAATTTTATATTGGACCAACATGAAAAAACCGAAAACTAGAATTGGTTGATCATAAAATCCTAGGTTCGGTCCCTACAGCCCACAAATTTTCAAAAATAAATTTTCACTACATAAAATTACCTCCACGACTACAATATTGGAGGCCGTGATTTGACGGTTAGTAACCACATTTAACGAGAAAAAATATATCATAATATCGAAATCTGCTATAGGTAATCATTTTATACAATTTTTATTTCCTAAAGTGATCTCAACTGCTGAGGTTAAATACCAGTGTTTGCTAGTATGGGCCACCCATCCAACTACTGACCGCGGGCAGTGTTGCTTAACTAGTGTTATCGAGTGGTAGTTGCTTCATTTGATACATTTATTATTTCGCGAAAACTCCATTAAAATGGCCTGTATAAAATTTATTAATAAAGATTGGAATTCCAGACAGAATTAATTAACCTATTTAGTCCATAAAAATTCTTAAAGCGATAAAGGATAATAAATTCTCGTGCAGTAATTATAACAAATTCTTGCATTCACAAATATTTGTCGAGTTATTAAATCAAACAATTTCTGGAAAATATAAAGTTTAAATACCCATCTTATCAACCTTGCTGCTACAGCGCAATTATGCGAAGCAATAAAAAGAAGGAATCTATATCTACACTAGAAAATAATTTGCGTATAAATGAGTCTGCATTTTACCGCAATCTGCTCGGCAAGATTACGACAAACTATTTTACTTGCCAATTTAGCTGCACTCATAATCTTGCAAAAATCCAGCTTCAATTTACATATATATCTTCTGGAGCGCACTTTTTGCTGTTTAAGCAAGAAATTAAACACTATATGCATAAACATAAAATTCTTGATAAATATTATTTATACATAAATTTCACTGCATGCGCAAATTTTTTTTATTTCTTATGTAGTAGAAGTAGCGATGTTCGTATTTCATAATTACAACACGGTGGCTGTAAAATAATTTTTATTTCTTCCAGTAAATGTTTTTTTACGAGGTCGATGAAAAAATATACAATACTTACATTTCTTCAACTACATGTTGCATAGATGTTTGATTAATACACTATTCAACATTTATATTTAGACATAAAATTAATGCAATTTCTATTGTTTCAGAATCAATTTATTTCTCACTTGTCAATAAGACAGGCCTACTAATAGAGCACGGTAATACAGTGTGAGTTTTTTAAAGCAACCAATCAGTTTTGCTAGCTAACTAATACTTTTAAAGAAAAAATAAATACACAGGCTTATATAGCAAGGATGGGGACATAATTATACGGTTGGTAAAATAAAATAATTTGGAGGACATGACCGAGAGGAATCAATAATTATATTTTCTGAAATGAAAAGGGGTAATTTTTTATTGGAATGGATAGCCGAAAGTATTTCCTTTTCAACGATATTACAGGTTTCTATACCTAAAGTTAATATTAAGGTACAAAGGTACAAAGTATGAAAAAACAAATATTCGCATCATCAAGAAGCACATTCAAACTATTGGAGAATGGAAAAGCAAATTCGTACTAACAGATGTAAACAATTATTTAAATAAACTAGGAGAATGTTCCAAATCTTTCTGGGAATTGTTGGAATTTTTTTATCCTCTTCTCATAAATAATTAAATAATACCATTACGATACTCAACAATTTTTGCTAGTTCATGAGAAGTATGGGTACCGCCCGTCAAGTCAAGGCCCTCAAAAATGTTAGTTTAGGAAAAATATATATGAAAAATAAAGGATATAATAATATTGTCAAATGTGGTAAACAAAATCTGCCAACCTTAATATGCCCAGCAGAGATTTTTTTATAAAATAATATAATACAATAAATATGAAGGTACGATGTTAAAGGGTCTTTTCGTATTGTTCGAATACAGTATGTTCTATAGAAATGAATATAATTCTAGAATTAGAAAAGACACATACAACAGCAGCATCAACCCAAACCTCGAGCCCGGAAATAAGAACCGAGATTGTACGCACATTGTACGTGAACCGCGCAATCGTCCCAGATTTACCCAAGCGGTAAGGGTGTCGAAGCGGTAAGCAGTACCGGTTCGCCGGGTTTCCTGGGGCTAAACACGGTTACAAGCGCGTAAAAGTGCTGGGGTGAAACTCGAAAGTGAGTTTTTTGAATGTCATTATTCTTATCACTTCCTTCGCACATGGAACCTTTCCATCACTCAACAAACTATACATTTATTCCTTGGATGCTTCAACTTTTTCAATATGTTTCTTCTTTTTCATTTCCTAAATAACAAATTAATTATTTTTTTAATAATAATTTCACTCGATAACGCAAGTTCAGCAATTCTGCCTGCGGGCAGTAGTTGGATGGATGACCCGTTCGCGTAGTTGATCCGGTTCTTTCGAATCGGTTCACCAAAAAGACCCCTTTAATGCGGTTCACTGCGATCCGTTCAAAATGAATAGAAAGATTTTATCTTGCACTGGGTACTGAAAACTAAATCATCGTTAGGATCAAAGTTAAACCTTTTATATAATCCTTTGAATTTGTAAAATATAATTATGAATTAGGAACAAAAATAATTTCGCAAATACCTACGAAGACATGAAAGAACAGTATGGAAGAAATCCGAAATATATAATCAAGATCAGTAGTCAAGAAAAAGCAAAGAAAAGAAAAGAGGGGAAGGACATAGTCAACCAAATAATTTAACAGTAACACAAAAAATTTCGATACCCGTAAGGATATAAGTATATGAAAAATGATTATAATAATAAAATTTTACAATAATTTGTGTGAAGGATCCAAAATATTTTAATTTTAAATTTAGACATGATGGAATCTACGAAAAGAGTTAATTGAAATGGGACACGAATTAGACTTTATTGATCGTTTCGGGAATTGGTCCTCCCATCTTTAGCAATAATAACAATGATTAAATTTTTTTACATATTGGTTGAATGGTATAAAATAACTAGTAAGTTGATTTAAAGTAAAAAGCACATTGTGTAGTGATTTCGAATAACTTTGACAAAATCTAAACTTAAAAATAAATGTAAAAAAATTGAAACAGATGACAAATTTAAAACTGCTCAATACAATGGCTGGCGAAGAAGAGAACGATGAACTCCCGAAACATCGAATGAAATCTTATTTATGTTCCATTTCAAATAACTCTTCTCTTGGATTCCTTAAGCCTTATCTAAATTTAAAATTATTAAAGACACCTTTAAAACATGTTCCGTAAAATTCTCGCCATCGAATTTTTCCTAAGTTTGCTGTTATTAGATGTAATAAATAAACATAAATAGATCATTCCGCCATTTACCAATTTGGATGTGATAGTTTACCTTTAAAAGTTGCAGCAGAAAGCAAAAATTCACGAAATAACATTGCGGGGTTATGTTTTGAAACCAAAATGTTAATTATCTTTGTGGGTCGACCGCATAAACAGATTCAACTCGAGTGCATGCACACCACACCTTTGATTAGAGCAACCTTCAGTTCATTAAGCCTGAATGGTAAGCCCACGAGCCCTAGTTTAATACTAGTTTATTGTTAGTTTAATTTCTTAGTTTAGTTACAACACAACCGTTTTAACGTCGGCCCCGTTCCGTGTGAATCCCGGGATTTATCAGAACAATGAAATTAATACCGCACGACCATGTTTGCTGAGTAAGTAGCGATATCTGCGTATTCCCTGATGTACAAAAGGTGCTACATAATATTAGGTGTATAGATTCTGTTCCGTATCTTTCGGAAGAATTCGATTTTGATTTCAGTAGAACTGATTGTTGATTTAGTCTATTCACCGTCCCTCTAATTCTGTTTTATTTATTAGATTTTGTATAAATAAAACATTTTTGTTCGTAGAAGCCTTAGAAAAAAATTACTAAGTCGCCTTAACACCCCGGAATTTTCCTTTAATCCACTATTGCTCCACTAGAAGACTTCAGTATCCACTTTGAGATCCACTGGTCTAGATAAAAGAAAATGACATTTTGAGAAGTCGCAACCCATCAAAATAACTGGTTATGAGTAAATTTGCCCATTTCTATAGATGTAACACTATCCGTATACGAGCCCAAAATCATATCATTTGGCCCAGATAAAATCATACAAAGGAAATTCTATCATTTTTACCTCCCGCATATACATATATGTAAGGGCTTGTGTTTCAAATTGATTAGATTTTGGAGACAATTCATCAAAAGTAAGTGGTAGATTATTTAAAGGCCTATCAGGTTTTTGGGCCTATCTTGGTAAATAAATGAAATAGAGTAAATTTATTTGGAATCAAAAAGATATAGAATAATTTGTAATATTTTCTATATTTTGCTATCATCAAAAACACTGTTCGTGGCACCTGCCAATACCTTTGGGCCAAATGAATTTTTTATGTTAGGATTTTTGTTAATTTGTTAATATTTCAGTTGTTATATTTCCTTATATAATTTTTTGAAATAACAGAATTTAAGATACAAATAAAATGAGTGCCTTTGTAAGATTAGAACTGAACTTATTCTAATAGTCTTAATTGAGTCAAATAATATGATTCTAGGCTTGTATAATATATTTTTGCAAGTAAAGTCAAATTATAGTCCCCCAAAGGAATTATTGGAGAATGAGCCAAAGACGATGAATAATTTAAAATACAAACATTAACAAATGAGAACTATCCGGATTAATTTCGTAAAACAAATTGATTTTCGTATCATTGCTTGCTGCAAAAACACTCGACATGAAGTATACTCGTGTTCGCTCCAACACCGGGGTTTAACTAGATAGATACGCTTCGATTTAGTAGACTGACCACGGACAATATGTCGTATTAACCGCAACATGGCTATTTCGCAAACTGGAAATGTCAACGGTAAATGATATATTGTACACGATACACGATAATTCATGGATAAGGTGCTCAGATATTCGCCGCTGTTCACAATACACAATTTTCACCTATCGTGGCTATCGACATTTTGTAAAAAACGCGATAAATCAAATTCCAAAACAGGAAAATTTACCCAATTCTCTACATTCTCTGTGTATTCTATTGTTACATGATACAAATCACATTTGTTTTAGTAAAAAATTACATCAATAGGGTGTGTGAACAATCTAAAACTTTTTACCTTCCCCCACATCCTGTAAGGAAGGTATATGAATCATGCTAAAAATTCGGTAGTGAGTTATCGGTGGATGAGCACGTTTTAGGGTCCCTAAAATATGATTTTAATAGTTTCGCGATGATGTCTGTATGTGTCTGTCTGTCGCTCTGTCTGTTGGTGGATGTCTGGAGTTACGTTTTCTAAAAACCTACTAAACAGAAAATTTTGTTATTTTGTATCCTCTTGGGAAGAACTGATTAGTTTTTGGTGATAATCCGATAACTGGAAGTGATAGTTTACTTGAAGCCCTGTCAAGTTATTTTGAAATATCTCAGTAAATTATGGTTTAATGACAATTTTTGTTTTTAGAATTATTTTTCAAATATTATTATCTACAATTTTTCTCTTACTGTTACCCTTTAACAACACGTTAAAGAAAAATTATATTTTGATTTAATCTGCTAGCATGTGTTTTTTGAAAACAATAAAACTTGATCGTGGTGGTCCATGTTTCTGCATTGTTTGATAAGAAATCTAAGGCGGGAGGTATTGAGGTTCCCACAAGAGATTTTTTATCATCTCTTCATAATTCACAGTCCGATGCCTTACTAAGAAGTCGTTTAAATTTGAACTGCTAATTTAACATTACGAAATGTTAAATGTCAAATGAAAACTTGAATAGGGTATACTCGTACGTCCGATAGAGATTCCATGCTTTTATTTTTTATTGGGTCTCATAACGAGTTGCAAATTGAAAACTAAATTTTCTAATTAAAATGTTATCTGTAATTAAATTTCGCTAGTTTTTAATTTCAACAGACAAAAATCAATACTTTCATAAAATGTTCTCTTTCGTTTCATGTAACATTGAAATTTTAACGTCTCGCACATTTACTTTTTCTCGTTCATTAAAAAAAAAATAATAATAAATATTAAATTCCCTATTTCATAATATTACCTCCTCATTAGTCCATTGTAATTAATAGTTAATTAGTAAATGTAAGGAAAGTACTGTCAATGAGCAGTTACTTTACAATTATGTAGTATCGGAGACGGAGTATGAAACCTAAGATCCACAGTTCGATTCCCACAACTGACAACAAATTGCTACCGCGATATAGTGTCACTTTCCTTTCAATAGAAATCCCAGAAATGGGTAAATGGTTTTCAAGAATCGCAGAGAAGACAAAATCTAATATATTTTAATCTGTATTTCGTGCAAAATTATTTAAAATTATATTTGCGATTTATGCAATTAATGCAAAATAGATTTTTATTCTTCTAAAAGGATACAGGTACAATATTTTTTGATATTTCTTTAGTAACAGCTTATAGGAATTATTTTCCTAGTCAATGCCACAGAGCAAAAAACGAGCCATATTACTGTACATAAATTCATATTAAAATTAGTATCTACTAAAATATATTATACAAAGTGGAGATGCATTTTATAGGTGAAAAGTTTTTACTACCGCATATGTTATGATGTTGCATTAGGTTTATGAGGTGCGCAAATATGGTGCAAGTAATAAAACATACAGAATGGAATAATAAATTAATGGGAATATAAAAATAAACTAATTACTGCACAGAAATAGAGCATATGTATAATTATACCGGGTGGTCCATCAACCTGTATTGTTACTTTTACCGGGCGTTCAATTTTTGCGCAACGATATGCAACTTTATATTTAATGGATAAATTCCTGCGACTAGTTTTTAATCAATCATAATATAAAACACATGATATTTCAACCAATGGGATCAGTATTATACTAAAAAATCCCGTTATTCCTATAAAATCCCGTTACCCCGATAAAACTCAGGTACCCTGATAAAATCCCGCTACCAAGTAAATAAACAGTTGTTATTGTATATTACTATCATTGTGACAGTTAATTAATATTAATAAAAAAATTCATGCAAAAAAGGTCTACTGATATTACCCCTAAAAATTCTATATATTTTTGCAAAATTTGAAAGCTCTTTTGTTTTTTTAACAGTCCTAAAATGATAAGTACAGAGACAATTCATGATTTTATTAATAAAGCATTATGCCATGAAATTAAGAATAATAATTACATGTTTAAATGTCTACTATTCAATATCAATTAAACAAACTAAATAAAATTTCGCATCAAGAAGTTGATAACCAGAGTAAAAATAACAAATAATAATTGTTAAACATATGACAGCAATAAATGAATTTGTTTTAAACATTCATACATAATTAATGTCATATTTTCTGTGAGTGATTCTTTATTATTTACAATCTGAATTAACATTGCGCGAAAATGGAACACCCAGCAGAAATGTAGACTCATGATTCACAGTTTGATGTGAAACTACGAAGCAATTTATAATTCCCCGAATACCTCCAAACATGTTAGTAGCGGAACTAAAAGGAATGAAGTTAAAATGGTAACTGTGGGCAGTAGAAATCGAACTGTATTATAATCGATATGGTAAATAATATAAACTTTATTGAATTAAATGTTATTTCGACTGTGTTGATTGTAAAGTATAAAAAAATACTCGAAATGTAAGTCATATAGCATTTATCCTTCATTCCGTTGTCAGTTTTGAGATCATAAGGGTGTATCTGTTATACTTTTGTATGTATGACGTTTTAAAAAAAAAACTGAATAATTGCTTAGGAATGTTTGTTACATGATTGTATGTTGTAAGACCTTATTAACCCGGAATAAGGTTTAAGTGTATACCAAAACGTCGGTTATATAAGAAGAATAAATGCTGTATGACTGAGATTTCGAGTATTTTTTACACTATATGAACTTTTGTTTCAGCCTGTACAGCTTCTCAGAAAGTACTGTAGATTACAAAAATTATCAATCCCAATCAACGAACAAGAACTTAATAAATTTTTACGAACCATATCCCAGCATTTACCCAATAATAAAAGTCAGCGATGAAATATCGCGCCATGAACACGGCTAAGGGACTCGAACAGAAGTAAGAACTCATCCGAAGTTGGACTATCACGGGGCCGGGAGAATCAATTCACCTTTAGCCCCCGGAATGATGTACGTCCAATGTCCGCATTCGTGTTCGCGCGATATTGAAGGATCGAATACAGCCGAGATGATATTGCAGGGTAAACGACGGACAGCAGCACAGGACCGAAGGATTGGGGACATTATCGAGTGCAAACGCATCATGTGAACAATAGGACGGACTAGGCTACACCCATCCCTTTTCTGGAAGGGACCGTATTGGAATCAAACGTAAAGGTGATATTTAGATTTGTGTTCTCAAATAATGACTACTACTTCTGTTCTTATTCGATTTAACATTTCAAAAATGATAATAAGGTTTTAACAATATGGTGGAAACAATTTGTTTATTTAAACTTTGTAATGGTTGATAGGCAAAATTGAGATTTTAAATATTTTAATAATGTACTTTTACTTCGGTTTACTTTTTTATTGTTAAATAGTTTTGTACCGTTTAAATTTTTGTTAAAATTAATGAACCGGCAAGTAACAAAATTTTGTAAGAAATAGAAACGAGGTAATAAAAACTAATTATCTCATGTTAATTTCAGCCGAACTTAATAAGTGGGCGTTAATTCAAGAAAATTTTAAACTGCTGTAACCTCCTGGTTATTGAGTACTTGTGCTGGTAAATGTTCAATAATCAATAATGTTACTGAAATATAGGTGAGCATATGCACGAGACGAATCAGAAAGACACCCATCGTAAGCTCTTCGGTTCCCTTTCCCAGTCTGCGATCACATCTGGAAGCTGGTGCTGGACAGTTGCCAGAAAAATTGATTGTTGGATTTCGGTTCTCGGTTCTCGGTTCTCAGTTCTCACGTTGCATTGTATCAAGGCGCGAAACGCGATTGGAAAAACGAATTAAAAATACCTGATGTCGGTTTTTAGAAGCTGCTGGGTACTAGGTGAGAAATGTGAATGGTTTTTCGAATGTCTGGTGATTTAAGTATTTCTTATGAATTATGGTACGTGCGAAAGTAGCTCAACACAAAAATTTATAACAATAGATTCAATAAATTATTGGGTGCCTCAATGGGAAGAAGACCGAATAATTATAATTGGTTCAACAAATAAGAAATACGTAGACATTTTAGTTGCAGTTTTGCTACAACGGTAAAATCCCAAGGTTTCTTGCTAAGAAATATCAAAAGGCGAGAGTTCTTTCATTTGTAATATGAATCTGCGTCTTTGAAAGACTGCACTACGGACCACCGCACAGAATACTAAATACCTTTGTCCACTTTTTGATGCCTTTATTTCTTCCTTCAATTGAAGTTTTAATGAGATTTTTTACTTGCTGCAGATTTCCTACTTCAATAATATTTTTATTTGCTGGTACTCTTTCTTACATACTATTGAATTGAAAAGATTAACCCTGGTTTGGAAAACCCCAAAACAACTGCTTTCTAATAACCGGATGAATTTTTCTAGGAATTTCACCGATGGAATATTTGTTTATGTTTATAGAAAGACATTAATACCCAGTTGCACCGTTCTTCCTTATTAAACTAAGCATTACTTATTACTAAGGAATCCTTATATCTTAAGTTTGTTGCACACGATAAATTTAGGCATTGCTTATCTAGTCATTGCTTAGTTCTACATTCTGTATCTAAAACTAGAGATCTAAAACTGAATTTCAAAAACCAAGAAGAATCTTTAGTAACTTAACATTAGAATGCCCATAATGTCTGTACCTAAAAACATTTGAAATTGTAAAAACGGTCATTTTGACCTGTCCGGGTATTCTAATGTTAACGAAATTTTTATTTTCTAATGTTAGAAACTAGTAAGTTTAATACGATCTGTCAAGAAGATTTGTTTATTGTTTGTGACATTTCAAACGTTCAGGAAATTCATTAATTTATTGAGAAGGAGTACCAAGTTAGTTAATAAATTTGTAATAATATTATTTAGTGATAATAGAAATCACAGAAATACGATTCTAGTATTCTAGTATTTTTTGTTAAACGAAATCGGTCAAACAATTATCCATCCGACAAATTATGAAAATAATCAGCTCGTTCAAATATTATTCTCTTTCATATCATCCATATCGTCATAGTCGTAATCAATATCATAATAATTTAACATTCTTCCTCACCACAAATACAAATACTTGACAGTTCCTTTGTTAAGTAGATGTTAAGCGGCCAATGTCGGGCACTTAATTTAAGGATTCCTTAAGTCAATTTAAGTGCTGAAATTTGGCTGGTGCAACGAAATTTTTATATTTTATTCAAAACACATCATTCTGCCAGAATTTTGCTTTTTTATTTTGGACGAGGAGAGAAATTGAATATTTGTTTAGGATTATAGAAAATAAATTTACGAGTTAGCATCGAAGTTAGCATGTGGAAAATTAGATGAAAATCGTGGGGTTTCTTAGGTTAAGATTTCTTTCAAATTACAGAAAACTAATAATTGATGCTATTTGATATATTGGTCACTAACTCATACATGAACACATTAATCCGGACATTCCCATCCTGGCGCACCACTTTCATCTCGTCCACATTCATATAACCACGTCTATTCCTCTCTCTCAGAATAAATCAATTGGAGCAAGGTGATTAGTCAGATTATGATTCATTGTTTTACTGTGAAAACGGCTTAAAAAAATTCAACTATTAAAATCTGTTAGGGAAGTAGATTTGACAGGGGTTTCTTAGGTTTCAATTTATTGCCACACGTGTTTGTGATACTGCGGCTAATATTGTGAAATTTCGACTTGAGACATCATCTACGGTGACATGTTTATTTATATTCCGACTAAAATGTGCCGAGTTCTTGTTTAAGCTTAAGATCTTGTTAAGTAATCTTTCACCTCCTGCAACTATGTACGTATGGGATAGCTTGATACATTTACAGATATTGGTAATATACGAAATGTAGCAAGTTGTATTTTATACAAACGTTGTCGTCAATTGTAATTTACAATTATTTAACTGTCGGCTGTGGGATTCAAACTGAGAGCCTAATAATACACATTTTGATCCTAAATTAAGTAAACAAATTGGGAAAAATGGGTTGACAAACCGATATGTGTACCATAGAGGCGAGGCTTCAAAATTTATTCAAATTAGAACAACACGAAAAATAGACATATTCAATTTTGTTTCATTGAATTAGTAATACAACAATACACTTTTGACTCATAATGTACAATTTCAAAATATGCAAGTGTCCAAAAATACCGACAAAGGAAAAATCTTTCGAAAGCAAAACATTTTTATATTAAACGAAAGTATGTCAAAGCTAGTATTGTTGTTAAAATCAATAGCTATGTGTTTTATTGAATTCAAACGCAAATAAGAAGAAAATGAAGTTGTGTAAATCCGGCTTTCAGTCAAAACAGTGCAGACTCCAAAGTCGCTCATCGAAGATTACATTTCTCCAATTTTCTTTCCGAAACTCACCATTCAAACCCACTGAATGTGAATGATTTTAATTCAAGTGCAGAAATCATCATCAAACAGAGAAACAATGCAGCAATAAAGGCCCGACACATGCGCGAACAATTCGCATGTTAGTAGGTGAAATATTAATTATGTTTTATTATCTTCTTCTTTATGTCGGCGTAGAAATTTGCACAATACAGCAGTCACTGCATTTCCTGCTCCCGTAATTTTATCTTGACAAACTTGACAAATATTTTATGTCTTAGGAATTTTCTGCTCCTTTATGTGCTGAGAAAATTTGCATGCTCGTGCAAAAGTTGAAGTGTTCTTTGGTTGTTTGGTTTTTTGTGCCTTGTTTCTTTATTGTCTTAAAAATTACGTGAATAATAACTACACATGTTTACGGACTGCAAGCTATCTTCAATTTCGCAGTGATGCTAATTTTTTTGACAGAAACGCCAATCGAACAAACAGCCTCCAAATAGTGAAATTAAAAATAAAATATAAAAAGGGTTACACGAGTAGTTCGGCTTACACACAAGTATATTAGATCAAGGATATGTCTCGTGCACTTAAAATGTGTCCGCCATTTTGAATTTTACAATTTTGACATCAAATTCGTAATCAGCGACCCCAAAACTCATCCCTCTTGCACTTTCGGTCGTCTATATTTGATATTCGGGCTGTCATATTTCCATGGTTACACATTTTTAGCATTTATTAAATAAGTAAAATGAAATTTGTTCACTGATGCAGATATTAAATATCTTCAACTTGTATTTGAAACATTTTCCTCTGAAATGATTAGGCAAGCAGGAAATTGAATAAGTATTATTTAACATGTAAAACGCCTTTGATCGGCTGAGTCAATCACCATCCTATAAATGGTACGGTTTAAGAAATAAGAAGTATTCAGTTGAGATTATGTTTTGTTTCATTGAATATTGATTGATATTGACAAACTATTTTTATCACAGCTCAGAGTTTTTATTTTAAAATATTTATCTGTTATTCAAATCAATAAAATTATTATATATATAAATGTACGAAATCTACGAAAATAAAATTCAATAAGAGTAGCAAAAAAAAAAAAAATGGTTACGATTCGAAAGTACTGTATTTTAACCATCAGATATTTCATAAATATATATAAAATACATGATATAACAGATAATAGCTTCGCGGATTGTCATTTTAAATTAACCTAAGTATATCTTTTTTCAGTGACATCTTTGGAGGCGGCGATTTGACGGCTAGTACAAGCATTTCCCTTACAAAACATATTAGTGAGTATATGATGAAATTATGTATTTATATATGTAATTAATTGATTATTCCCTCCATTTATTCCTAGCTACGAGTGCTGTAATGTGACAGCTGGAATCTGTAGTATTTGAGGCTAAGTTTTCCATTCTATGTAGCCTCATCAGCGGAGAAGTTAGCCGACGTGTAAACCACGCTGAAAATCAACACCCTACGAAAGACCAAACGTCGAGGTCCATTCTATTAATTTACAATTTTTTTTTCTGTATATTGTTCGAGAACAAAATATTCATTTGAGTATTTTAAGTTAAAGATTTTTAACAATTTTAAATTGAAATTACAAAACTATTTTTGACTTATTTATACGATAGAAAATAATGACAATAAATAAATATATCATCACGCTTTATATCAATTAAAGATGTGGCACTCTGCTTACGCAACTATTGGTAGTGATATATTTTTGCGTATTTAGTGAATTTATCATCCATCAAGTCAACCCCCAACCCCGCACCCCCCAGAGTGTTAGTTATAGTTGAATCAAAGGAGTAAAGTTAAAATTTGAATTCCTTAGTTTCGCATAAATATAAAAATTTATATAGTTTCCGAGCTGGTAATTTATTCTTGTCCTTAGTGCAAAAATAATGAAAATATTTGCCTTGAAACATTCCAGTCCCGTACACCTTTCACAGAAAAATTTCATATATGATGTAAATTTAATATCCCCTAAGCATTACAAAAGGCAATAAAAATGTTAAAATCTATTCATGTATAAAACGCCCAGTACTTTATTGGAAACTGTAGTGATTTTGCAGAGCATTTCTACGTTTATTTATGTTTGACTGTTCTGCAAAATACGTATTCCTTTTGTTAGCATCGACGTTTGGTTCCTTTCTATCTGCATTCATACAAACTACAAGGTCTTCAGATGTGTGACAGATCTCTTACAAGTTCAAGAGAATGAATACAGTGACATAAACTCGTTTTATTGGAGAAATATGACGTGTGTACATTTTATGCGGCTTCGGAATATCAAAGATATTGTAGATATCAATACAACCGTAAAATACAACAACTGCAAACAGAATAGAATGAAATATTAAATGTTTTATAGTTTTACAGTAATCCTGTGTATTGTGTAAACATTTTTCTTTTGTTATTATTGTTTTACGAGCTACTTTGATTTTGAATACAATGAATAACAGTGAACAAAAACAAATATTCGTATCCTAAACTGATGAGATTTATGGTCGATAACTCTACGCTCATTTATTTAATAAACAAAAGTAAATTAGAAAAAAAGATATATAGATATTGCTTGTTTTTGTTTCAAGTAAATTATTCTCGTTGGTCCTGTCAGTCGATACCACTGCCTGTAAAGAGTTGGTGGGTTACATTACGCTGATGAGTTCCAATAAGAAACGAAACGCGTACGTAATTACCGATTGAGTGGATTAGTCGGTCTCTGAGACTTAATAACTTAGTTATTATTCAAAGATTGAATATTATGAAACAGATATATTGTCTACATATTTTTATATTACTTGTCTCATAGACAATTTTTCATTTTTTGAGAAAATAAATTTATATACTTTTATTTATTCCCAGTAATAAATGATTAATAACTAGAAGGGGTTATATTTGAGCACCTAATAATAATTGATATACAGGGTGTTTATTTTAAGTGGTACACTACTGCTATTTCGAGAACTATAAGAGCTACGAGGTCGGTTAAATTAGTAAACAATTTCTATATTATAAGACAATTAAAATGAGTGAAACAAGAATTTTTTTAGACTAGTGGTTCTCAAAATGCGGGGTGCAACTTTCTTATTTTAAATGGGAACCTATTTTTTATTTGCTTATTCGATTCAGTATTTTTTATGAGCTCAACGATATCCACATATAATAACCTAATATTACAAAATATTTGAGAAAAATGCAAAATTAAAAATGTACAATTTTTATTTAAATATGCCTGTACAAAGATTGCCATGGAAGGAAACAAATAAATCAAATGCAGAAATAATTACAAAAACTGTAATAATATTCTTTAATTTGTGAAAAATTAAGTATATATTTTATGCATTTTTCAATTTCATATGTCAAATATTTTTACAATTTTTTATAAGAAATATCAAAGTATATATTGTTGACAGAATTGAAACCATAACCAATTTTTTATAAACGTTTTAAGATGCCGGAGCGTATTGCAACTAGCACTTTTGAGGACCGTATTTTGAGGTCTTGTAACTGAACTTCTCGAGAAAAATATATCACTTACCGAGATCTGCGAAAACAGAACACCACACCAAAAATGGTAAAGGGCGTGAAGATACATTTATTTACGTTGAAGTTGATCTCTGATTCATACTTAAATTTAGCGATATTTCTTTACGAATATTGTCTGGTTAGTTGTAGTGAACTATTGACCATGAAAAACATGTACCTTGACATGAATATATTCATCCACATTCTTCGTTAATTAATTAATCAGTTCTCGTATTTTCATGTACCAAGCCCTGCATCATTAATGATTCCTGTTAACTGTTCGAGTTAATCGAAACTTTATTTTGCGTCATTATTTTATAATAACCCATCGATTTCTCTATAAACCGCTAACCAGAAGAGGATACTCCACCCAGAGAAGACACTTTAATTAAATTAAGTTTAATTAAAGATATCACTGGATACTTTGACGTTAATACTTCTGCGGTTGACAAACTCTACTCTAAGTCTTGCTATTAATTCTGCATCTTGATCTTGACAAATCATTCATTACAATTTTATATTTTTATTTTAATTGGATGACCATTATGACGGACTTCAATATTCCTAAATTTATTCAGATATTTTGAGGACACTACAAAAACAATTTTATAATTTGAACAAAAACTGAAGTAGGTACTCTTCTTTCCATTTTCTACTCAGATGCACAATAATTATTAAATTATAAAATCTCCCTGAAAGACAGACCTAGTTTGATACACTTGGGAACTAAGGCCCATTGGGATTATTTATTTTATTAGATTTATTATACACCAAAAAAATTTTAAATATTCTCACACTATCCGGAATTTGACACTTAATACATGAAGGAAGAACCCTACACAGTCACACTTCTTTCACAGTTACACAAACGTCACACTGGGGTCTGGAAAAGACCAAGAAATTAAAAAGTACTTTCTCATAATCAGATGTGATTTTTCAAGCGATTATATATCTATAGAATATTTGTATAAGTTTAAGGAAAGACATTAAACAATTAATAACCTTTCTGAACCATATATTTTATTAAAAACACAGCATTTTTCCAAAATTTAACTTTTTTATTTTGTACTATACAACGAGGTAACATCGAATATAAACTCCAAAATTTGATCAGCTTGAAGCTAGCACAGTTACACAAACGTCACACTGGGGTCCGGGAAACCCAAAAATAAGAAAATCTACTTGCCTATGATCGGATGTAATTTTTATAGGGATTTTAGCTATAAAATATTTGTATAGGTTTATAGAAAAACATTAAACAGTTAATAACCTTTCTGAACCATATATTTTAATCGAAACACAGCATTTTATTAAAACTTAAGTTTTGGACTATGGACTATTTAGAACAAACACACATGGATTTTACATTGAATATTTGTTTAGGACTATAGAAACTGAATTTACAACGAGGTAACATCGAATTTATGCGAATGCTGCGCATGTGAAAAATTAGATGAAAATCAATGGGTTTCTTAGACCCCAGTGTGAAGTTCCAGGGTTAAAAAGGCCCGTCAAAAAGGCACATTTTTGAGTATTTTCAATTATTATTGAATTTTTTAAAATTAAAGTGCCCACATATCTGCAGTATAAATTTTTCTACCGAGTGTTTCATTTTCGCGCATGATATATTACTTCATATTTTATATTGGAATAAATAAATAAAATAAAATATATCACCACGCCTTTTACCCATTATAGGTGTCGCACTCTGCTTACGCAGATCTCGGTAAGTAACATATTTTTTCGAATGAAGTGTGGTTAGCAGCCATCAAGTCATGACCCCTAAAGATGTTAGTTGGAAGGAAACCACAGAGATCAATTTAAAAATGCAATTATCGGCTGTGGGATTCGAACTGAGGTTCTCGCGATCCACAGTCCGGTACGCTACCACAGAGCTATTTTTAAGTTAAATTTTATTATTGACTATATTTTAAATATTGTTTTATAGGCAAGTAAAATAATATTCGGCAATAAAACTACTCAGGCCCGGAGTCCAAACGAACATAAAACTAGAACAACAATCCCATTATTTAATATGCCTCTGTATTTGTTTTGAAAACAAAGCGTTCTTTATTTTGTCGGTAACTCGAGCTACAGGTATTTATATTTTAAGAATGTTTCGAAGTTCGTCGGAGGCAATAAATCTCAGAGAAAATTTAAACACATCGATAAGCCATAAATCCTAACATAATTTAATTCCTTGACCTCGCGATACGCTCAGTGGCTCAGTTCCCTCGGATAGACTGTTAACCTGGATGAGATATCGACACTATTGTTCGGAAACAAATACTTTTGCAACAATTGTCAAATTTAAACATCGAACAATTTAACATTTCCAGTAACTCCTAAGTACGGAGGGTCATTACATAATTGTATGTAAAACTTTCTTAAATGTTTTACGAAAGAATAGAAAGATAATAAAACCCAATTCCGAGGTTTTCCCTGAATCTATTTTGACCAATTTTCTAATAACATCTGTGTGGATAGATGGAAGGATGGGTATCTATAGGTGTGTTGAATAATTCACGAACGACAAAAGCATGACAGTAGGAAATTGAAAGGCGGGTGTTTGCAGGGTACATTTGTTTTAAACCTATAGATGCTCGTTTGAGTGTTTATAATGGCGTGTTAGTGCCTACGTTGATGCATGGTTCTGAATGTTAGATATGGATGAAGAAACATAAATGACGTATAACTGGTGAAGAAATGAGATATTTGAGAGGAGTGTGTGGGTATATGAAACGCGATCGTGTTCGGAATACATTGGTGTATGGTGAATGTGAGATTAAGAGGAATGTTAGCAGTGAGTTACTTTAGGTGATTTGGTGAAACTAATACATGAGGGTGAACGATTGTACGTCCGAGGAATAATTGGTTAGATATGATTAATGTTATTCCAAGTGTAAACAATGTGGACGAGGCGAAAGTGGTGGAATGTTTGGAGGAGATTTATTGTTTGTTGACTTTGTTTCTGGGTTCGTGCTATCCCACTGAGTGGGATATAACGTAACGTTATGTATGCATGTGTGTATTTGGATATAAATGGAAAACCGGAAGTGGAAGATTATTTGCTTAAATTTTCTTAGATCTCAGTAAGCGACACGTTTTTGAGTAAAGTGCGGTTACCAGCTTTTATGTTATGGCCCCCAAAGATGCCAGTGTTCGCGAGGTAAGGGTAAAATTAAAACTGCAACTGTAGATTGTTGGATTCTGAGATGTTTACTCCATTCTCATGTCTACGTGTAGTGAAGTGCGAATACCAGTCGTCAAATTACAGCCCACATAGTTAAACCAAGGGTATTTTAATTTCACTTCTGAAAGTCCTTGAACTATTTAGGACAATTATCCCAGTTTATTTTTATCTCTACATACACATATTTCCAAGAACGATATAAAAAAACCCTATATTTAAATTTGTATAGAATTGCATTCGGTGTGATTTCAGCTTACTAGAAGCAATTTCCTGCGCTGTAGTTTTAAAAATAAAATAAAACTGTTAACGGGGAACCGGTTGTATCAGTGGTCCTCAAAGTATAAGCCCTAATCCACTTTGTTGTCTAAAAAAAAAAACTTAAAATAATTAATAGATACAAATTTTAAACCACGTCAGTGGTCAAAATTCAATCCAACTTCAATCGAACTTCTTTATAAAACATGAATTTGTAATAAATCGGATGATCGGGCTCGGGGGCAGTCTAAAAGTCAAATAATAACAAGATTTAAAGAACATTTAAACTATGTTAAATACTGTAACCCTGATAATATAAATTTAAATAATTTAAAATTATTAAAAGTAGTAAGTAGTAATGAACAATTACACGCGTTTGAGAACATTAAAATTTTTTTAAATAAACATCGGTTGATTAACTCTGATCTGGGTCTCAGACTTATAGTAAATTGTTTGATTTATAACGGAATTATTTATTAGGTTATCTCAAAGCGTTATTCTTTTAGTTATTTTCGTATTATTATTAGTTTATTTTAGTATAAATTTAAGCTAGATTCAATCTCGACCATTGGCTTGGTTTACAAGTTGTGCAATCTTGATCTTATCCCTCTTGCATCTCCTGATGATGATAATAACTTAATTACCACAATACGTATTTAGATATTTTCTTATTACTTGATGGCTTGAGGATTAGATTCAATATTTGCTTGTTCTTAGCATTTTGTAGTTATTTTTTGGTTTAGTTGTGGATAGCATCTCAAAAAAGTTAAAGGATCTCTGCTCAGAATTGAAATATTCCATTTAAACCGCATGGGCAATCGTTCATCGATGTAACATTGTTTCAAACTAGATTGATTTTGTCGATTTTATCCGCTAACTGCGGTGCTAACCGTGAATTTACCGTTAATATTATTAGTGTTTTGTTCGTATTGTAACATCCCTTCAAATACCTCAAATTTACATTGGAATAAAACGGTTCCGGAGATACTCCGGAATGCGGGCCATGAAGATATAATTTATCCAACGTTGAAATAAGGAATTATTTTGTAATTTGGAAAATTTATTACATTTTGCAATATTTATTTTACTTTTAATAGAAGCCTTGAGAAGAAAATTTTCACACAATAGTCACCGAAACATCAAATATAAAGATGATAAGAACAAATACTACATTTTGATAACATATTAAAAATAGTAGGAGTGGTTTATATTTAATAGTGCACAAAAAAACTATATATCTCATTAATTTTGCAGATTCATAGCTGAGTCCCGTTTCCTGCATGAATGTCTAGTCAAAGGAACATACATCAAGAAGTAAATTAATGAAATTATCTCGTCTATCTGCGCACTCCTGCATTCAGTTCCTCGGTGTCCTCAAATAAATCTTGCTCATTCAACGTACGTTAAACCGTCCTTTGCCATGGGCGTCCACAGAACTATTATGAGATTAATTTGTATTCACTCATAATGCAAATAGAGCTTTGTTTATAAACAAATTCAATGCTATAATTCCTCTACTTTTGCTTTATATTACGAATTTGTGTCTTTCTAAACGAAGTTACCATCCACGAATAAATTAATTTTGTTGAGCATAGAAACTAGATTGTTAAGACTATCTTGATAGCAACAGTTCATCCTATGGCTATAAAATATGTACTGCTTTATACTATTCTTTTTTGGCTAGAAATTTCTTACTAGGTTTACTAGTATAATTTAACTTATAAAAAAAATTCAATTTTCGTACTACAAACGTCGTTAAAACTAGATCCGAATCCAACCTAACCGCAAACTTATCTGTTATTCGATTTTGTTTGACGTTTATGTTTACATACAGGAAAGTAACTAAATATTTTTTTTATGATGCCATTAGTATTTACAATCTATCTTTGTAGAGATATTCAGTAAATTTTAGTGATTAAAGACTATATGACATGTGAAAGTAATTGCCCATTGGCGGTACGGAAAGTAACTAAATATGGAATAGGATCCTAATATCGAATACCGCCTTTTCTCTTATTATTTAGATTTTTACACAATTATTCTACTGTTAATTAATTTTTGAAACTGTTACAAAGTTAAGCGAAACTGTATGACTGATTATGATTCACTAAAAAATTTTACTTTTAATTTGTGCAATGTTAAAAGGCGATATTCCATATTAGCCCTCCATTCCATATTTAGCTACTTTCTTAATGATATTAATTTTTCTTTAATTTACATTTTGTTCTGTTTTACAAACACAACAATAAAATTGCCAAAACCTTGGCCAAAACAGTTTTTTGTTGTTGGATTGGTAGTATTACTTGACCTGGTAACAAGAACATTAAAAAGAAGTTTCTAAAATCTAGTTCAAGTTTCTAACCAAATTAAATTTAATGTAAAACATACTTTACGGGTGAAGTTCGAAGTATGAATATTGTCAACAGTAATATCTACATTATCCAAAACACATGGATAACGATGAAATAAAACTAAGAAACTGTCTGGTTAATGATGAATAGTACATGCTAATTTGTATATAGAATTTGCAAGTGAGTATGAGAACAAAACGCTTTTTTTATTCTCCTTTTTCGTGATACACTGTCGAGTTTTTCTGAGAGCGCCTATGTTGGCAAAGGAAAAAGCTGACCGCTCCGAACACCAAAGCATTATTCGAAGCAACGGCCAGTGGCAAGCGTTGAATGAAATTTTTTATTTACTTTACTTTTATTTACGCCACTCTATTTCCTGCAATTGGGGGACAGAATTCGCCACTTTTTGTTATACGTGATGTGTATGGCCAATGAGTACATTACGATTTACGAAGACGTTCATTGCCTTGTAAAAACAGTAGTTTGTCAATTTAGACACAAGATTACCAACAAACATTTTCGTTAGGTTAGTAGCGACATATTTAATGAACTAATTTAAATTCTAATTTCGCAGGAACTAACAACGGTATGCACACGTGGAAAATGTTGATTTTGAAATGAATAAATTTTGGTATTTATAGCTTTCCTATAATAGACTGAATTCATGGACTATTTTTTCGATATTTTCACAAATAGCCATACTTAAAAATTGGCAAAAACAAAATTATACAATTAGGACTATCTATTCCAGTTTAACCTTTTAAACTAGCAGAAAAGAAAAAGACTTACCAATATGGGATATGAATAATAGGTACATATAGACTGCATGGGACACTTACCTAAAACAAAAATAAAATAACATTAACTTTCCAGATAAGAAACACGTTTCAGGTGTGGCACTCTGCTTTCACAGACCGGTTACTGATACATTTTCCGTGTTATGGAGCTAGTTTTTGTGGGATTCGAACTGCGGATATCTCATTTATTAAATATAATAATATATTTTTGAAGCAACGAATATTACAACTGACATTTGCTTTTTTACATTTGCCCCTGTAGTTTTCTCTGCATTAACATCTTTGGGTGCTATAACTTGACGGTTGGTAACCGCATTTCATACGAAAAAAATATCACTTATCGATATCTGCGTAAGCAGAGTGTCATACCCGTGATGTGTAAAAGGCGTAATGATATATTTATTTTTATATTTTATAAAACTAAATATATTGCATTATCTTAATCTATTGATAATTTAAATATTCAGTTTAATTTGTTAAATACATTTTTATTTTGTTACCTGTTTGTATATTATTTTTGTATTAGGTTAAATTTTTGTTGTTGCCAAGATAGGAAGCAGACAAACTGCTTTGGTCATAAGCCGCTTCAGTGGGATTCGAACCCACGACCTCTGGTGTGGCAGGCTAGTGATATAACCATTACGCCATCAAGATCAGCATTTTTAAAATTATTATTCTCGTTATTGTTTTTTAAAAATATATATATAGATCGTTTACTACTTTAAATATTGTTGATCCTATTTGAAAGTTATTTTTTATTATTAATATTAAAGCGGTTTCAACTGATAAGGTTATATGCCACATGGGTCCCTCGTTTTCGGTGGTATGACAACGGCGCGCAGTAGTCGTTGGTATGGGTTTTCGCAAAGCGGTCACCCATCCAACTACTATCTGCGGGCAGTATTGCTTAACTTGCATTATTGAGTGGACCGGCATTAACGCTACCTGCCATGCCGTTGCCTTTTAAAGTTATTACTTATTACAATATTATCCCGTGACCTATTTTCAGGCGCCCAGTGCTGTAACTAGTCGTTATGTCACGTACCCCAAAGATACTAATTGATGGGAACAACAATGGTATGCTACAGGATTCGAACGGATGATCTCGCGATCTATAGTTTAAACCTTCTTCTAATTCTTTAAAGTTGAAACCTCAAAATTATTTTTGTCGACTAATATAATAGTTTTTGTTTTTGAGGTCTGGATATATTTGACATGACAGTAGAGTGCCACATCCAATACAGATACATAAATAAATAAATCTATACTGGTTTCGGGCATCGAGAGTCATATTTTCGGGATGGGAGTAGTAGTTGTGTGAGAGAAATTGATTCTGATTGTGAAATTCCAATTCCGAGGTTAGCACAGATATAGGAAACTAAGTCATGTTTTCGACATGCCGTCAGTCAATTTATCTATCTGTCTGTTTGTGTGTTTGTCTGGCCGAATCGCTACTGTGAAGACTAAAAATAAAAAACTCAACTGGTGCCAAAAAATGCGCTATTCAATGTAACCGATAATTATAAATGCTTTATAGTGGGATGAGAGCGGAAGTGATATAGAACACATTTTACAAGTGTTGAAATCAATAATTTGTGCTCACGAGTTAATCATTAAACTTTTCACTTGGAATGCACAATTTTAACTACGAATAGACGTTCAAACCACTTTTTTGACACGTTCTCTATCAAAATATTTTGTATATATTAGTTACAATTTAAGTTCTTTACTAAATATTTAAAAAATTTTAATTTTAATATTACTTCTATTAATTATATTGATCGACAATTAATGATATGTATTAGCTCATTATGAGGTCGAAACGTCCTAATAAGTATACAGGGTAGTT
Source organism: Poecilus cupreus (assembly GCA_963942605.1). Lineage (NCBI taxonomy): Eukaryota > Metazoa > Arthropoda > Insecta > Coleoptera > Carabidae > Poecilus > Poecilus cupreus. The sequence continues at coordinate 19,356,836 of OZ012715.1, forward strand.
AATTTATTTGAAGACACTGAAATATCTCAAAAAATAAACATCAAAAAAAAATAATTTTTAATTAAAATTTATTCGTCTAGGGAAGGACATACAACGATACCAAAATCGACCCCCACCGCCCATCTCCTAGGGGCTGGAGGGTGGTGGATCAAAAACTTAAATAGAAACCTCCATTTTTTGTGCAAATATGGATTCTGCAGCTACAAAACAAAAAATTAACAAATATCTTTTTTTTTGACTCCAGGAATTTCTCTATCAAATAACATTTATTTTTGATGCAGTTTTCGGTGAAGGAATTGGCTATGATAGCATTAATTTTTGATGAAGATGAGGAACAATAGCAGAAGAAAAAAAGGAAATGGTTTCACGAGAAAAAAGGAGAAATAGAAGGAGAATTTATCACGTTACCATCTAAAAATTACGTATTTTGTCCTGGAGAATCCAAATCTGCACTAAAAAATGGGGGTTCCTATTTAAGTGTTTTATCCGCCACCTCCAACCTCTTGTAGATGGGGGGTGGGGGGTCGAGTTTAGTATCATTAAATAAACCCCCCTTCTTCCCCGAGATGAACAAATTTTTTTTTATCCGAGATGTAGTTTATTTCAATGTCTTCAGATAATTTGAACATCCTGTAAAATACCATCATATATCTGTTTATTCTGATTAATCCTGAGATCTACCAAATTTCTTCTTTTTTCTTAACTAATACGATAAAGTGACGTCATTCGTTATGTACTTCAATGAGCGGATTGCTGCCATAGGCTCATCGGTCAGTCGAGGAATAGAAAACTGTAGACTATATTTTTGTACGAGTGAAGCTACTATGACATTGAACTTCACTCGTGCACGCTTGTATTGCATGACAAGTTAATGTTAATGAAAAAGATACCGGTAAGTAGGTAAATTAAAATGAAGAGGGACGATTGCGTGGACGATCAGGGAATACGTAAACGGATATGATTGACGGTTAGCTCTGTGATCGAATAAATTCGTCCGTGCACGGTCAAGGAAGATTGCCAATTATTGTGATTGACCACGAAGATTAGCAACACATGCATGAGGTTGACATGACGAGTAATCCTATTTTTAAAATAATTACAAATAATAATTGTAGCTATATTACATTCAGGAATCTGAGCGAGTAATAAATCTGTCTGTTGAAGACATTTTTCCACAATCACAAAATGGCAAATAAGTTATTTATATTATAACTAGACCCAAAAACATCGTACTGGATATAATAGAAGTTTAAGAAATATTAATAATTATTAAGATATTTAGTCAAATTATTACGTTTATCTGTTTAAGTTTCTCTCCTACAAATCTATTCTATTATAAATTCTTCGTACTTCCCTTATTATTGAGCTGTCAGATTGTCGAACTAATTCGAAGATTTTTGTTTTATTTTGAATTCGTAACCAAATAACACAAATCACTCTTGTTTGAGAATTTGCGGGATAATGAAACCACATGTTGAATGATATAGATTAGCAAAATTTATCAGTCAAATCAAACATTTGACTAAAATAATCTTACAGTATATTTATGTTTCTTCCTGAAGTAATTATTATTTTAAATAGAAATTTGTGACTAACAATCAATTACAATTTTTACTGTTTGAGACCCACAACACCCAACAACTCTGACGTCACAATATTTTTAATCATTGCGGCTTAATGAATAACAATTATGAGTTTTAAAACTGCGGAAAGTCTTCAATATAGATAAAGTTTCATAAAAGAAGTTAAAAAAAAAGTAAAAAACTCCATTATGACCACGATGTACGTAATAGTTTTCGTGATGAATAATTTCAACATTGCCATCGTACTTTCGTCGACTATACCTATTATAAATATTGTATGTTTAATATGTTATCAGAACTCTTGCTCAAAGATGTTAGTAGACGAGGAACCACTAATAATAATTTAAAATACCTTTAATGATGGAAGAAAGTTAGCTAAACGTTAATAATTGGAATGTAAAGCGAAGGAAGGATAAATATATCCTTAATTCTCCATCCACACTATTCGAAATACGTAATTAAAAAGTGCATCGGTTTGAATATGTTTTAACCTTTTTGTAGTTTTCGCTAGCATTTTGAAATTAATACAACGAAAAAAGAACTAATCATTCTTCATCAATGTTTTGTAAGGGCTTAAAATAATACACGATTCAATTACATATTGTAAAAAACAATTGCCAATCGTTCATTTTGTAATGATAGCCATGAAATTTAAATAAAATTATGAACAAAGGCAACACAATTTTCTACTTTTGCACTTTTATAAAACTTTACAAATATTGTATATTAAAATATGATCCCTAATTTAGATGCATTAGAATTTACCAAGATCTGCAAAAGTAGAGTCAAAGGCGTAATGTTATATTTATTTTCTTTAAATATTCTTAACAGAATCAATATTTTAAAATTAATACAACGGAAAAGAAACTAATAATTATTTATTAATGTTTTGTAAGAGCTTAAAATAATACAAGATTCAATTACATGTTGTAAAAAAAACAATGTTCTTTTTATAGTGATAGCCATGAAATTTAAACAAAATTATGAACAAAAGCAACACAATTTTCTACTTTTTCACTTTCATAAAACTTTACAAAAGTTGTAAATTAAAATTTTATTCCTGATTTAGATGCATTAGAATACATTATTTACCGAGATCTGCAAAAGTAGAGTCAAAAGCGTAATCTTAAAATTATTTTATTTAAATATTCTCAACAGAATTAATATTTTGAAATTAATAGAACGAAAAAAGTACTAATAATTCTTCATCAATGTTTTGTAAGGACTTAAAACAAAACAAGAATGATTTTTGGGTACAGTGACTTAACAAACTTCAGCTTTAAAAAATATATCACCTGAAACGGAATAGCGTAATGGACATTTTTTGGTTAAATACGCCATTATCTCTTTTAATCTATTTGAAAACTGGCGTAGGAGGTGCAGAATCAATTACAGCAGCGTAAAAAAATTCTCCGGCTAAAATCGAATTGCAAGGATTAAAAGAAACAATTTCCGCAACATGGAACACGGAACGTATAATTTGCGATATCCGAGTAATTCTCACACCACCGCTGACTTCATGAATAATTAACCGTTCGGTAGCCCGGTGTTCTTCATTAATAATAAATTTATTAATTGGTACGAGAAGCGCTGGCTCTCACTCATTTCGGTTGCACGGCCGATTTTTCGCTTTTATTTGCGCGAAGATTACAAGGCAGAATGTGCGTTTAAAATGCTGCCAAGTTTTTGTAAAATTGAACAAAATGCGAAACAGTTGGATGTTGGCGAGATTACTTTGCTTGCATTTGGAACTTTTCACATTGGGCTTTGGGTGTTTGTTGTGTTGTGTATTCCGGGAATTAGCGGAATGCACTTTTATAGCTGCTGTATTTTTAAATTCACGTTCTGATACATATTACAAATGTACATATTGTAGATACTGCTGTAATCTTTGACACGCTCTGGAATTAAGGCTTGTTGCGCGCAATGGTTCCACGCTACATTTTTAAGATATAAAAACTTTTTAACAAAAAATTGATCCGAAAAAACTGAAATACGAAACATAAAATACACTAATTTTTCGCTTTTCATTTTTCGTCGGTTCAGTTGTTTGTTAAAAAGTTTCTATTTTTAAAATTTTTGTGCCTACCTATTTTTCTACCCTTATGGGTGGAATTTTTTAATCGTATAACCCAGTACAAAGTTATACGTTGCAGAATCGGTTAACAGATAAAAAATACTATTTTTTTCAACTTCTTTTATGAAACTTTATCTAAATTGAAGACTATTTACAGTTTTAAAAAGTTTTAAATGTTATTCATTAAGCCGACATGATTTTTAAAAAATGTTATGACGTCAGTATTGTTGTTTGACTTGTTTGTTGTGAATTTGTGTTATTTGGTTACGAATTCAAAACTAAACAAAAATCTTCAAATTCGGTGCCAACCATTGGACACTTCGACAATCTAACAACTCAATAATAAGAGATCTACAAAGAGTTTGGAAAGAATAGATAACTTTTATTCTCTATCTTATTAATTAGTAACATTTTTTAAACTTCTTTTACATCTAGTACGATATTTTTTCGGTCTAGTTATAATATACAAAATGAGTTTATTTGCCATTTTGTGACTTAAGTAAAGGACCCCATTAGCTGTTCAAACGATGTGTGAAAATGTCTAAAAGGACTATAAGAAATTTTACCATAGTCCTGGTTAGTTATCTATGCCCAAACAGTAATTATTCTATTAAGGAAATAGATTAAAAGTCTAAAACTAGAAGTTGGCAATAATGACCAACAATTTGTGAAATTGTATTAAATAGCGATACAGAGCTTTTATCGCACTATTACAGCAAGTTGTAATTCGAGCAAATTGAATTTCAGTTTAATATCAGTTTGTCCAGCGGCGTACCCACCCATTTCGCTGGGGTTTCTTACCCCGTTTGGTTTTCTTACCAAGGCAAACTGTTCAAGAGAAATAATTATCTTTATCACTGCACCGATTTTCATTTCTAAACAAACTTTTGACAAATAACAACAAAATCACAACCTAATCATTGAGGTATTGATAACCTAACTATTTTAAACGACATATTTAGCATTTCTGTTACTTTTAAAACGTTCTTCAATGTAAAAGTGAACACGCGCCACTGTAAGAAATGAGTTCAACAATACGAAACGCGTTTAAAATAATTAGAACTGCACAATAGCACTCAACGTTCTTGTTCCTCTTTTTGAGAATTAGAGATGTTCACAGAGAACACACTTGCATTATTTTCAACGTTGATTTCAGGAAGTACTATAGGATTTTTTTTTAATTCTCATTAACTTACCGTTGAGATGTAAATAAAAATAGTACATAGCAAGAGAATGGACTAAATTTGCTGTGTTTGAAGATAACTTTACAAGTGTTTTGATTTTCAAAATAAATAATAATGCTTAGATGAATAAAAAAATATTGTATTAGAAAAAATGATTCCATTTATAAAAACTTTTTAACAAAAAATTGGACCGACGAAAAACTAATGTTTGTGAGGAGCCGACTCAAAATTAGTATATTTTATTTTTCGCTTTTCAGTTTTTCGTCGGTTCAATTTTTCGTTAAAGAGTTTTTATTTTTTCGTAGCTACCTATTTTTCTACCCTCAGAGTGATATTTTTGAATCGGCAAATGCAGTACAAATTGATACGTGGTTGAATCAGTTAACTGGTAAAAATTCAGTGGTTGAACAAGCAATCATCCTCTATTTTCCTACCCTTAGGACGGGAGGGGTTAACCTAATAACCCAGTAAAAAGTTATTCGTGGTAGAATCGGTTAACACGTAAAAATTCAGTGGGTGCCCATTCAAACTTCCCCTATTTTCCTCAAGGGTAGAATTGAAGGATGTAATTAAAGAAATATATATACGCGTCGACTAGAGAACCTCCTCCATTTTTCAACGGTTAAAAATAAAAAATCGAAATGTTGAAAAAATCTATTTTCAATTAGAAATAATATTTGTACTTTGCATTATGGGAAATGGAAACCAATACTCGCGGTCACACCAATAAAATTAAGGCATACTAATTGAAAAGCTTGTAAACTCCAAACTTTCCTCTTCTAATTAGTGGAATGAGATATCATGATCCCTTTTATTTTTTTAGAAATGTCAAGCACGATAGCAACTAATCGTGCTTGTATAAAAATAAAAAAAAAAGTACGCATACATTATACAGGGTGATCCATTTTAAAAAACCACAGGAATACCTTGAAAAAATATATGTACTACTAAAATATATTTCTCATCCTGTCACAAGTTTTGCACCCCAATGTCGTTGGGATGGGGAATGGGAGAACATTGAAATCTTAAATAGAAACACCCATTTTTTATTACACATATGACATAAAAAATTAAGTAGGGTTTATTTGAAAAATATTGCTTTATTCAGATGGAAAAATCAGCTTTCCGCAAAAATGGTGCAGACTTCTAATTGTATCATCACATTATTACATACTGTTTCAAGTATAATTCATATTTTAAATCCATAGTTTTAAGTTGCTTCAGGCGTTTACTAATAAAAATTGATAATATACAGTCGTTCTTTTCGCATCTTTATTAGTGAAATCATCGGTCAAGTTTTGAGTAGTAAACATCGCCGTCGATGTTATAAAATTTATGACACGTTCAAAGATTCTTCAAGTTCTGCGTCCGTCCGAACAGAAAAAGTTAGGAAGTGTCTGTACAAATTTCGAGTTGTCACTGTAGGAAATCTTCTTCGTATTGGAACAAATTCTTGGAAAATGTTGGAGACGACACAAAAGCATGTGTCTCCTTTAAAACATTTATTGACCGTGTGAAGACCAGCAGCTTAGACATGCAATATGACGTCTGCGAAAAGTTTTCCAATTAATTTGTCTTATAATACGTTTGATTAAAGTTTGCATGATAATTATCGTATTTTCTCTTAAAAATAAATGACTCGGCAGTTAATTGCTAGTTGAGGGAAGATAAAATAGTAATTTTAACTAATAATACACTAGTTTTATAAACACAATGAATACTGCATGTTTTATATTATTTATAACAAAACCCAATCTCGGAGAGACTGGAGATTTTATAAATCAAAATGACTTTTGGATTAAGTTCTGTAGAATATTTATTTAAATGCAACGTTTCGAATTACTAAATGTAATTCTTCGTCAGGTAAAGAAATGATTTCTGAATATTTTTTCAATTTATGTTAGTAAATATAACAGGAAATATCAATATCACAATTTTGAAGTACTGCTACTTCGCTTTATGTTATTATATGGGCAAGATAAATATACGGGCAATAGTTATTTAAAAATGAGTATTGACTGCCCTTTCATTGTTTATATACCACACTAAAAATAAAAAACCGACGAAATATGAAACTGAAAAGTAAAACATAAAATAAACAACTTTCGTCTTAATAACTAAGCTCCTAAACTAATGTAACTAATTTTGAGTAGGCGCGAAATACACAATCTACGAATGCCGATTCAAAATTAGTTACTTACATATGCTTAGGAGCTTAGTTATTAAGACTAAAAAGTTTTATTTTATTTTTCGCTATGTTAAAAATTTTTTAATTTAATTTAATTAGAGATGGAGAAAAAAATTATCGAATTAGGATAACCCAGTGCAAAGTTTATATTATATAATATTGATAATACCAAATATACCAAATTAAAACATTTTGAAAATTTTATAAAATTATTTAAACAATTAAAATTAGTCACAAAACAAGGTTGACATAGCAATTCCTTCGTAGTTACAAACAAAAGTATTCACAAAAAAATAAATATATCATCACTCCATTTACCCATTTCTGGATGTGGCACTCTGCTTAAAGTAGATCTCGGTATTATGATATATTTTTGCGCGTAAATTTCGGTTACCAGCCGTCAAATCGCGGCCTCCAAGGATGTGGTGAAGAAACCACAGAGGTATTTTGGGTGATGATAATTTTTGAAAATTTGTGGGCTATGAGGCTTGAACCAAAGATCTTATAATCAACAGTCCGGTGCGTTATCACGGAGCTATATACCCCATATAAAAAATACTAAATTGTAAAATAAATTAAGCTATTTAATTTATAAATGCAATTAATTTACCGAGTTCGTGAGGCTTTACATATATGCTTATGTAGCCAATGAAAACGGTCAGTGTAAACGATAAAAAATATGGCCAGTCGTACAACTGTCGAAACTGAGGCAAAATATGTAAAATGTAAATGGAAATAGAGGAATTTTTATAAATCGTTCTTCGAATTAGCTCGTTATAAATGCAAGCAATATTGTACTTTTAATCGGCAGAAATTACAAATTCTAATTCAGATAATATTGAGCATGTTTAAAATTCCCAAAGGAAATTTTGATTCCGAATCCTTCAATTTCCGTTCGATTAATAACATTTGCGTTTTATTGCCATCCATTAGCAAAGCGACCTTCTAAATTATAGGTGAAACATTTGCCTAAATTTCCAAAAAATATATTCTTGGCAGGACATACCCAAATGTATTAAATCTGAAATATAACACTGTAGCTAGAGTATGGAAAGTTATCTATTTTTAAAACATAAATTTTATAGCATAAAATATGTAATCTCGCATCAGCAAAATTGAACATTCACAGTACAAAAAGTGCCATATTATACATATATATGAAAGCCTTCATATCTTCTTTATGGCATGGGCGACTTCAATTTTATTTAAATATCGCTAAACTCTACAAATTGACACAATCGGGATCCGTTATAGCGAAAAGAATTATTTTTTTATTTTAAAATAAGTGTCCAAAGATATGGCACAGAGCACATTAAAACTGATAGGCAATCTTTTTCATTAGATCAATCAAAAAGTTACTTTATTTAAATACTTATTTATATACAAATTCTGATTTTGAAATATGTTATACTAATACACAAATTAGTTATCTCAAAATTGGAAACATATATTTGCAAGCGTCTCGACATATCTCCAATATTTTCAGAGAAATTTTCTTGATGTTTTCAGATGTGAAATTTTGAGTAGCTGCTATTAAAAAACTATGAAAGATATCAAAAAATGGTCTTGGTTACAAATTTCAAGAAATTTAAATTTCGAAAAGTTTTTAATATTTTTTTTAAATTTTGATCGATAAGAAACTTGATAAATATGAAAGATACAGTCTTAGACGATTAAGCTCGTCGAAATACATACGCATGCAAAATTTATAATTATTTGGTCAAGGGGTTAATTAATTGGGGCAAAAAATCGGTTTTTAAGCCTTTCAAATTTGTACCCATATACGTTATATGTTAAGTTTACTATGTACTTTTAGGAGCAGTGTATGTTTCAGTATCTCTTATATTTTTTGAGATATTGCCAATCAAATACCATTACCAAATTATTAGAAGAAGCTAGTGGTTGTAACAAGGGCTTGCATCGGGTTGGCAACAACATCTATGTAAAGTATGTGGCAATTTGAAGGAAAAATTAAGATGTCGTGTATTGTGGTCCATCCTCAGGATACAAACCGTAAGGTTTCATAATCCCTAAAGGATTACTACTATACTACAACTACTATTTGTAATAAACGCCTTAAAAATTGTGTAACGTTAAATGTAGGTTTTCCATATTAAATTCCTATTCCACATTTGGTTACTTTTATCTACTAATGCACGCTCAATTTGAAAAAAACTGGTTCTCATAATAATAAAGCACGTTCATATATACCTATAAAAACTAATAGAAGCTTAAATCTGCTGTCCAGAGCTTACAAACGACATTAGAAATATTTCATGATAATGATAATATAATTGGCATGATTTACTACATGCGGCAGTAAGCATCTATTAATTATCATATTTTATCATGCTACTTTAAAAAAAAGTCACATGTATTTTTCATGACCCCAGCTGCATAACATAGTTAAAATTCAGTTTATATCGCTTTGCGTTAGTATAATTCATGTCAGATTGGTTTTACCGGTTTACCGGTTTACCGCTCCGTTTACCGCTACGGTACACCGCTACCGATTGCAGATCGATAACGTAAGACGTCATAATTGCCTTGCATTACATGAATGGTAAATATTTCATTTTTGTGAATATCTGAGGCAGACAGTTGCATCCTGTCATGCTACTACTATCGTATTATTAGTGTTGCTTTGTTCATTTGTTTTCTTATGTGTTTTGAAGGTTATCCGTTTGTTTTTATATTGGAATATGACGTGCTCATTGGAAATTTCTGCAGATTGTAATCTTTAATATACCTAATGAAGATTGTGAAGATTACTTTTTATTTTCGAGTTTCAATATGCATCTCATCAAAATATGCATTTTAGTTGTTTCCCTTTCATAAGCATTATCTTTAATATATATGTGAATAAGACAAATCTACAAATGGAATTTTTAATTATTACAAAATATCGCAGAACACTGATTAGTCTCGATTCCATTCGGTCAAAATAGGGCAGTTTTTTATACAGGAAGAAATATTTCTGAATTACTGAGTAATAGTTATTTGTCAAACAAGAGAAGAAAACGCTTCTTTTTGCTACTCGAGCTCGAAGTTGAAACAAGAGCTTTCTTCTCGTGTTCGACACAACATTTTTGCACGACATGTTTCTAAAAACAATTTGCTAGGACCTTAAATACACTTTGACAACACAACACATAACTGTCACGTCAAAAGTTAGGTTATTTGGCGCAAGGCGGGGGTAACAGTGTTGCTAATGAAGCAATCTTAAATCTAAATTAAAATTGCAAAATTGTGACTTAATCAAGAAAAAAATATATAAGACATAATTGTAAGTTAATGTAAAGTATGTACTATGTTACTAAAATAAGGATTTTCAATAGAATTTGGACTTTATTTACAAATTTTACAATATATTTTTTGTAAATAACATTCATATTGTAACACTTATATATTTTCCTCCTCCCGTAGATATCAATAAAATCTGTCAAACCGCTTAGGAGAAGAATTACGAACAGTTGAATTTTATGTTAGCTTCGTTAGACTTATAACTTTAATTTATTTGAAGTATTTCAATTATAATAAGTAAAAGATTTTATTTCAAGAAATATATTTTGCTAGCGAGGTCTGTGGAGTACAACGTCTGCATATCGGGTCCGCTAGTTTACTATAATTTCAAAATAAATAGAACGAAAGCTTTGAGCAAGGAATAGATTATAATTTTACTATTAAATGAATGAAAACTATATCATAATCACAGTGAAATTTTCCAGATATTAAGCAAATTAGACAACAGTGTGAACTAATGTGGAACGTGGCTTGTATATAAATGCCGTCTTCTCAGAAGCAAAAACCGCTCACCATCCTTTCAAAACTGCAGTATCACGACACGTCAAATAACCCCATAGAACTCCCTTGTTCCGTGTTTTCCTCAGATTCCAGATTAATAGGGCGTGGATACTACCAACTTAAACACACAAATGAAGCTCACATGTGTGTGCACTCATTACTGTATTACATAAACATACACGACGGGTATGAAATAATTACTCCATTATGTATCGGGAGTAATTAGTCAAGGCGGAGCAGATCGCTGGCTTTGATAAGGCACACGTGGCATACACCACACTGCATTAGCTAGGCGACTAAACTTTAAAAATTTGTGCACAGAAAACTGACATGTTGGCTGGTGTACGAACTCTGTTCTTTGGTGTTTTAAGAGGAGTGGTTTAGCTGCGGTTTTAGCGCTGTACAATGTTCTAAAATTATTTTTTTAAATTTTCGTAGCAATCGATCAACTGGAAGTGGAAGTTTATTTGAAGACCTACCAAGTATTCTGGGCATATCTCAGTAAATAAATGAGTTATAGTAAAGATGTAGAATAGTATGCGTTGTAATATGAATATCGGGAAACTGTATATATGTTACTGTAAAAGCCCGTACATGGGTTAATCTTAGGTTTTACCAGTAAATCTTAGGATTAACCAACATGAGGTGGTAAATATAAAAACCTCAGATTAACCAATTTATGGACTTTGACAGGTTAGGTTAGGTTATTTACCGTATTTTTGAGGTAAATCCTAAGATTTAACAAGGAAATGGTGGTAAAAATATAAAATTAACGATAATCACAGAACTGTTTGGCTGTTACCATTAAGAGTTGTTAAATCTTAGGTTTTACTGGAAAATCTTAGAATTTACCGTAACTCGGGTTTTTACAGTAACATATGTACGTATATAATCATCACGCCGTTTACCCAATTTTGGATGTGGAACTCTGCTCGAAGCAAATCTCTGTATTATGAAATATAAGGATGGTAGTGGTGGGGAACCACAGGGGTAATGTTTTGTGGTGAAAATTTTGGAAATTTAATTTAGAAAATTTGTCAGGAGTGAGGCTCAAATCGAAGATCTTATGATCCATAGTCCGATGCGTTACCCCGGAGCTATTTACCCCAAGAAACTGATCTTTATGTATTCCGTTAAAGAAGATTAAAATTGTACGTAACACTCAGGTTATTAATGAATAATATTTTATAGTCACCCCTCCTGTTTTGTTATTCTGCTGTTGTGTAGGTAACGTCTATTTTGAGCAAGATATCCTAATGTATATCTGGTAAACACTAGTCCAGTATTTTAATAGGTACTTGCAAAAATTTTCAAACTGAATGTTTCGTACAACTCTAATCTTCTCTAACGGAATACAAAAAGATTAGTTTCCTTTCAAACAAATCACACGGAATAATTTTCAAAAGAAACCACAACACTAAACCTATTTAAACGGCAACTTTCATTCGATAGTCATACTATACAAGTTTTATTTAAAACTCTTCTCTCTATTTTGTACCATTTACAAGTTGTATAGTTGCACTTTTGCATTGTCAACATCTTATATCTCTAGGCATATTATAACAACAATAGAAAGGACAAAAGAATTTAAAAAAATACTATGATCACAAATGCAAAAGGCATGGAATAATTTCCAATGCTCCACAGAATAAGGTATAGTAAACTATTGAATAAGTATTAGTAGGTATATACGTAGAAAATTATACAAGTGCAGAACCTAGCAATTGTCATTGTGGGAACAACTAATCAATATCAAAACGTAAATCGTATTTTCAAAATTAACTACAATAAATTATACCTTATTAAATATGAAACATAATTGCATTTACTCATTTTTCAATGTCAAATATAATTAGTATATCTCTTCCTTATTGAAATCTTTGGAATACATGTTATGTTCAATTGAATTAAATTCATTATTATTTTAAGCACAAAAAGGATGAAATAATACTAATAAGCTTTAGTAATTAGCATAGCCTACATTAGTGAAATAATTTATTACTTGTCTTCATTGTACACGACAGAAAATCAAATATTCCCATGTCATATTTCACTTTTTTTGTTAACAAATTAAATTTATTATTACTCCTAAGCTTACAAAGGACGAAGCAATACTATTAGGCTTTACTAAATAGCATAGAGAAGATTACTAGAATAATTTATTAATTATCTTTAGTGTGTCCAGCAGAAAATACAAGATTACAATGCCCTTTTTTCGCCTTTTTGGTTAACAAATTAAATTTTATAATATTCTTAAGCATACCATGGTCAAAACAATACTAATAAAATAAGCTTCAGTTATTAGCATAGAGTGTATTAGAAAATAGTTTAGTAATTATCTTTATTGCATACCGTCAATGAACAAACATTTGAATGTTCTCTTTACCTCTAGCACATAGCGGATGTAGAATTGAAATGTGGAATATAAGGATTTTAAAGCAATCTTTTGATATCTTTTGATATTCCCATAAATTTTTACCTATTTTAAAGTATAAACACAAAAGATGCTCAGAATTTAAAAAAATATCGTGGAATAATTTGGTTAACTAAATATTACTATTTCATGATATATACTTCAAATTAAAATTAAGAGTTATTAGAAAACTTATAATAAGGCCATCGAAAATTAAACAAAAAATATTTGACATTTGTTAAAACAGTTTTAGGGTTATTTATTTAAGTAATAGAAAAAAAATTGAAAGAAATGAACTATCAATTTTGTCATTATATCATTAAAATCTAAGAAATTTTAAATTACACATTGTTTCAAATGACAGGTGACGTTTGTCATCCTGGTTTCAAAATATAAGGTCCTATCAAATTATAGTACGTACCTCAATAAATCAACTATATGTACTGTCTTTTTGGCAAATTCAAACTGTCTTAACACTCACTTACAGTTGCTAATAATTGAATATTAACCTAAACAATTCTAACAGCTGTGATTATGGCGTCATGCAATGAGCAATTTTCTTTATCTGAAGCAAGGAAGCGAAGATAAGAGGTTAGTCATGCTATGTCATTTGTTAATTGTATTCTATTGTACTACGATAATACACTACAAAACTATCAACTATCACACTAAAACACACGCAATTTTAATGGTTAGAACTACAGGAACTTTGGAATCATAAATATACTTTTTCGTATTTTTATCACGTATTATTTTTTAATGTATACCGAGAAACAAAACTGAAAATTCTTAGATTTGAATCTGTTTGAAAGTGACAAAAATTATTTGGAAATCTTACCCACTAGATTGTTGAAGAGAAGGTGAGACATAGGTCACTTACCTATAACAGAAAAAAAAAAAATAAAAGTTCAGGAAAAGGCCTTGAAAAATTTTTATTATCAGATTTAGATCGGTACTCACTCCCGTTACCATTCCAAGTTAGGATAAAATTAACTTGGCAACTACAAAGCTATCGGGCACCGGCTAGTGGTTGTAACAAGAGCTTGCAACGAGTTGGCTACACACATGGCATATATGTAAAGTATGTCGCAATTTTAAGGTAAAACTGCCTCACAGCATTTGGCGGGTTACACTACGCTGATCAGTTCCAATACGATCGAAACGCGACGTAGTTACCGATTGATTGAATTGGCCGGTCGCTATGACTTATAATAACTCAGTTATTATTCGGAGACCGAATTTTATGAAGCATTGACAATTGTCTTTATATTTTTATATCATAAGAGTATTAAAAAATTACGCTGCTATTTAACATGTTTAATTTCAAATTACTGTCCATGGTCCTTCTATAAATAATATAAATACTATGAATCAGAATTTTTAAATTATTTACCTCATAGATTGTCTACAAATTTTAACATAACCACACAATTTACTCGCTGTTAAGAGCAAGTCAATAATAATCTAAAGTAAAGTAGATTTATTATCGATATGTAAACGTACCGGTAATTATAATTTTCAAAAGTTGCTTTTACAAAGTCAAGTTAAAGTAAATTTTTGCAGTGTAAACGTAGTGAATATTAGAAAAAATGATCACATTTTAAATATGCTTACAGAAGCCGCATTTATTTTATCTGTATTCGGCGTATTTGTTTTATGAAATTTATTGAAACAAACAAAAAACAGGAATGTATGTTGTGAAATCATTTCCACGCATATTTCAAAATTAAACAACTTCATTTAATATAGTTACCTGTCTAAATAAACTACTCATTTTACCCGGGGTGTGTATTTCTGTTATTGGCAGCATTTGAGTTTTAGAAAAATTCAATTTATTTTCAGCTAATTTTATTATTTTGCTTGTTTTGTAACTGTTCACTACAAAAGTACGTAAAATTTACATGGATAACTGGATGAAAAATATGTATGAAGACTAAAAAATTTTTACTGCTACAAATTTATGCAGAAATTTTAAATTTACAACCCAGTGACAACATTAAAAATTAAATAATGTTGGATTTTCCTAATATTTTCCATGATAATTGGAAAGATATTTCATTATAGGTATAAAAATACAAGTATGTAATTTTTTTCTTCCATTTCAAACAGTTAAATATTAAAGAACCACGCAATATAACTGTCACACGTCTGAGCTACCCTTGTAGGTGCTGCTACCAGTGGTATATGAAACAACTAACATATTATTGTATTAGTGATCAAATTATTAACTTCTATATCGTATATAGGATACTAAAAATTTTCTCCCAACTAACTACATGTTATGTTCAATTGAATTAAATTCATTATTATTTTAAGCACAAAAAGGATGAAACAATACTAATAAGCTTTAGTAATTTGCATAGCCTACATTAGTGAAATAATTTATTACTTGTCTTCATTGTACGCGACAGAAAATCAAATATTACCATGTAATTTTTCACTTTTTTTGTTAACAAATTAAATTTATTATTACTCCTAAGCTTACAAAGAACGAAGCAATACTATTAAGCTTTACTAAATAGCAAAGAGAAGATAAGTGGAATAATTTATTAATTATCTTCAGTGTGTCCAGCAGAAAATACAAGATTACAATGCCCTTTTTTCGCCTTTTTGGTTAACAAATTAAATTTTATAATATTCTTAAGCATACAATGGACGAAACAATACTAATAAAATAAGCTTCAGTTATTAGCATAGAGTGTATTAGAAAATAGTTTAGTAATTATCTTTATTGCACACTGTCAATGTACAAACATTTGAATGTTCTCTTTACCTTTCACACATAGCGGATGTGGAATTGAAATGTGGAATATAAAGATTTCAAAGCAATCTTTTGATATTGCCGTAAATTTTTACCTATTTTACAGCAAAAGTCTGAGCTACCCTTGTAGGTGCTGCTACCAGTGGTATATGAAACAACTAACATATTATTGTATTAGTGATAAATTTATTAACTTCTATATCGTATATAGGATACTAAAAATTTTCTCCCAACAACCCTTATTCGTAGGAATTTCGAAAAAAATTAATTTTGTTTCATATTCAGTATGTCTAATACTATGTCATTACAATATGTACCTGAAATTATGGTACAACCTGTATATTGTAGCAAAATATTAATATTATAATAAGGTTTAAGAAAAACTTAATTATTTTACGGATGGTATACGAATGAGATAGCAGAGTATATACAGGTACCTAAATTACTTGCAGATTAGGGTTAAAGTTAGAACACAATATGTCGACGAGAAATGCTTCCAATTTGCTTTTTACCTTCCGCTATTGTTAAAATGGATCCCGATAATGTATAGTAACATGGAAATTAGCAAAGATGTCATTTCTTATTAAGGGATATTAATATCTTAGCAAACATAGGCGTCTAACAAAGGAAATGAGTTAATTAGCAAACATTGCATGTTTGATTGTCTTAGAGAAAAGTTTTAAACGCTATCATTACTTCTCAAATTGTAATTACATCTTACCAAACCGTAAATAAAAAAAACAATATATTTAGAAATGCTGGGTACTGCGCTCGGTAAGTAATATATTTTACGCCCATAAATTACGGCCTCCAAAAATATTAGTAGAGGAGGCACCACAAAGATAAAATGTCACTAGCCCAGCATGCCAGATGTCGTAGGTTCGAATCCCACTAAAGAGAATGTTTGCGTTGTTCATAAAATTCACAATCATCCACTCATGAGGCGGCAAATAACCTGAGTAGTTAGTCCGCTTAAAAGCTTCATAAAAAAAAATGGCAACTATCAGTTGTGGGATTCGAACTGAGGATGCGTCATCTCGGAGCTACCCGAAAAATATATACCATAGTATTTATCGAACTAGTCAGTAAACTGAGAATATATAACATCCATTTTATGATACTTCTAATTGTAAAGAAATTATTATAAAAATTTATAATAAATAGTATGTTAATGAAAACGAAGGCGTTAATGAAGCTCTCACGAACAATGAGTGGGATAAGTGACATTTAACTCACGGGCGTAGATAAAATATTTTACACATAATTACAAATTCTGGGCATTAATGGGTTAGGCATATTTAATTAATTAAATTAAGAAAGAAACGTATAAAATTTAGAACTAGTAAATTGTTTACTAGAAAATAAATTAAATACTCCTCCAATTGAAATTTATTACTTATGTATAATTTAAACATGAATAAACTCATTGCTGTAGTACTGTAATTTCGAAATATGGCGATTTGTAATATTTTTCAAAATACGGAAATTTCCCCAAATATGACTTAAAATTGTAAATTTTTTTTATTACATTTCTTTATAATATTCGCACCAGGAAACCCGTTGCAGCAGAGCGCATCGTCATATCTCTAATATTTTTCGAGATATGACGATTTTTTATATTTTCCGAAGAGCAACTTTGAAGGGCTGTAACTCGAAATCTATACAATATATCAAAAAATATCTCCAGTTTTGTGTTTTTCGTGCCATTTACAATAAATTAGCAAATTTTGAAAATTTTGAAAATTTTTTGAATTTTTTTCAAAATTTCGATTGGAGATATCTCGACAAATATGAAAGATACAGACTTGTAGTGTTTCAGCTCGACGAAATACATAAACCCTGAGAATTTCAGAAAATTCGGACAACCGGTTGAAATGTTAGCGCAAAAAGTCTGAAAATGGCCAAATTCACCCCCAACGTCAAGGGGTACCACTTGACTTTTTGGAAAAAAAAACGGCATTTTCAGGCTTTTTGCTCTAACTTTCCATCCTGTAAAGCGATTTTTATGAAACTTTGCATACTTATGTATTTCGTCGAGCTGAATCGATTGGTGAACACTGCAAATCTGTATCTTTAACATTTGTCGAGTTATCGCCGATCGAAATTTTGAACAAAAATACAAAAAAAATTGAAAATTTTAAAAATTTGCTAATTTGTTATATAAGGCACCAGAAACGCTAAACTGAAGAGAATTTTTAGATATCTCGTGTAGTTTTTGAATTACAGGCCCTTAAATTTGCACTTCGAAAAATACCAAAAATCGACGTTTCTCGAAATATATTAGAGATCTAACGATGCTCTCTGCTACAATGGGTTTCTTAGCGCTTATATTATAAAGAAATGTAATAAAAAAATATTACAATTTTAAGTGAATATATTCCGTGAGTTTCAGATTTAATGAAAATCGTATATTTGTTATCCATTATAACAACATATTTGAATTAATTATAAAGTATTCTTATTTACATTAAAAAAGAATATTTAATGTCAATAAATATAACGTCAATAAATTATTTGTTTCAGAGGAAACATTGGTATTTATGTGTCTGTTATAAAAGAACACATATATTTGATTTAATATTATGTAGTTTCATGTCAATAAATCCTACGTTAATAAGGGATTAGTTTACTATTAGGAGGTCTTTTTTCTCAGTGTATAAACAATAATTTTCTTTTAAACATTTATTATTATATTATAAATTTATTTATTAACAAAACAGCTAGTTATAATTAATTAAATAATAAATTTAAATACATTACTTAGAAAATATTTATTGTTCCCTTGGCAAAAATTAATTGGATTCGTGTTGAAAACAATGCAATTAAATCAATAGTAATAATTTCGTTTCACACATTATAAAGAAATGTAATAAAAAAATATTACAATTTTAAGTGAGGATATTACGTGAGTCAAATTTTTCTATCGGTATGTGAATCTGTATTGAATGATTAATAATTACAGTTTCTGTTATTTGTTTGTTCCCATAGCAACTATAATTAGTTTATTAAACATATAATTCAGTTTTGTCAAAAAAGCAAACAAAATCTGGTGTGGGCACCACACTACTTTTTTATACAAATAAAACCAACTGAACACGTATGACTTGTTCTTTGTGTATGACTTTATTTTAAAATAGAAATCTATTAATATCTAGTCAGAAAAACTTTCTAACTAATAATACAAATATTATTTACATTTATAATATTTCACAAGACACATATTTTTGTCACTTAACAATTATTTGACACGTTTGACACATAAATATTTAAAAAATTTTCGTTTTTTCCCATTGTAACTAAGATTATTGAAATATATTCTTGAATATATAATTTAGTTTTTCTCAAAATTAGAAGCATGTACAAGGAAAAGTGCAAATAACATTTTATATTCCAAATATTATTGCTAACATCTTTTATTTGAAACTTTTTAAGCTTGTTCTATTTTTGAAAAAAAATTAATTTATTGTTTTCTGTGTCCAGTAAAGTTCCTCTTCCGGTTGTTCAATTTCTTTCAAAATCAACTCAGTTTTTCTATTTTCATAAAACTTATAAATTCTAAGTTTCCTTCACATATCTTGTCTAGTTCATGAGATATTGCGCACACGGACATCCATTCCTCATCATTAAGAAATTGGTCTTAACAGATTCATTGCACGTCAAAATATGTATTTCCACAAAAATCTCGTCAGCGATTTTTTTCATGATTCCAATACTTCCTTATACTTTGTATAAGAAAGCAAAAATTGTTACAATAGCAAAAATTTACCTGACGTATAATGAGAGTAATTTAGATATTTGCAATAACAATATTTATATTTATGTTAGTATTATGATATTATATAGATTGTTGTAGCAGCAATAGAAAATAATATAAATATAAATATTCTTATTGTAAATATCTAAATTGCTGTCACAATACATAAGATAAATTTTTGCTAATGTAATAATTAATTTTTTTTCGTGTACAGCCGACAAATAAATTACTCCTGTAGTTCCTCTAATCCATCCATCCGGCCGTAATATGACGGCTGGTAACTGCTTCTTCATGCGCAGGAACATATAATAATACCGATATATCCATTTAGCAGAGTGCCACACTTAGAAATTAGTAAATGATATGAAAATTTTATTTATATTTTTTTTATTCCATAAAAATTAATAAAGCTATATCATATTTCAGTTAATAATTGAAGGTACATCCCAAATTCCAAATCTCTCCGAATTCAATTCCGAGCAGTGAAGAAACTACATTATAGTAAAGTATAGGAGTTGTACGATAATAGCAGAGGAAAGGGGTTAAGCACTCCAACATAATAAAAACTAATAACCCCGAAAATGGAAATACTACAAAAATCGAATCTTTTACGGCGTATCAATTTTGCCTTCACTATAATCGAATTATCTTAAAAGCGTCGTGATATACTCCCTAAAGCACACACATCACGCGTAATAAATGCTGATCCCAAACCGATAACGCGAAAAAACTGTAATCAACTTAGACTACATAACCTCATTATTATTCAATCTCAAATTTTTCTAATTAGTTTTGATATAAAACGCGGTTATCACAAGCTGAAGACTCGTTCACAATGTAATTAATATTAATTGAATTGGAAAAAACACATTTACTAATTAATAAACTTTGTGTTACACTCTAATGCTAATGGATTGATTTCACTACAATGAAATTGTACACATTTTATATTTCTATTACAAGCATGCGAGTAAGTAGAAATTATTTCTATTTTTATTTGCGGTTACTTTACTAGAATGAGTTTTCAGTTTTAATTCTATGTACAACTGCACTGCAAAGGATTTCTTTCAGTCAATAAACTAGCATGAAAATAGGCCAACTAACGTAATGTCATTTGTAAAAAGGTATCATCATTTTTTCAGAAATTGCGTGCGAGAAGATAATTCAAACAAAAACTAATAAGTTGCAATAGCAGCATAGAATATGCAGAGCGAAAATTATTGTAAAATAAAATAAAGGATATATATTACAATGTATTAAGTTATAAAGAAGAACCAACAATTTTAAAATTGTAACCTACCAGTCAGACAAAAAAAATTGTATTTATGGAATGTGAAATAAAAATTGCATTATATTTATATACGCAATAATTTTTAATCGCTGTATACTGGAATAAGGTTTTGAGTAATCTCTGGCTTCCTTCAAAGGATATTTACGGTAGGGTGGAAAATTGGAAATGGAGATCGAAATGTCTTCACAGAATGTGCGAAATTACTAAATTTCTAGCATTGTATACAGTATTTAGTAGCGAACGTAAAAATTGATTAGTTGTTATTTTTGCGCTAACTATACAACAAATTGTAAAATATCACATTTGTATTTATTATCTTGTTTTTCATTTCATATGTTGCGCTCATATTGAAAACTTTTTAATTAGGTAATGAATATACAAACTTTTATTTGGAAACTAGTAATTTATATAATAACATATTCGGAACTGCATTTTTTAATAATAATTTATTAATACAACGTCGGAATTTTAGAACATTAATAAATTATTATTGCAGTTTAGAAGATTTTATTACTTAATTTTCTTTTAAAAATGCCGCAAATTTCTTATTATTTATTGCACATGAAATTAGTTTGAAATATCTAAAGCTAATAAATATAATTGAACTCTAAAATCTTAAAATTATAGATACAAAATCTATCTATATAGATAGGGATATAAGAAGTTTCGCAATTTTTTAGAAAACAATAGTTTTTGACAGCTGCAAGCTGTTAGAAATTTTTGTTTGTTTGTATAACACTCGAATTCCTAATAGACTATAAATCGAGGTAGTTATAACGCGCCATATCTGAAAGTGTCCAAAATCTATGTTAAACTCCATTTAAATTTCAACTTGAATCGGGCACGGGTAAATATTATTACTTTTTGACAAAATTTGACTCAAAAGTTTTTTTGTTTGTTTTTGGGTTTGCATTTTTATTGTGGGCCACTCTTATATTAATTAAGTTCTCACCTCAGTCCACTGCAAAGAGCAATGAACATAGTCCCTAACCAATTGGCCAGAAATGATGCTGATCCTCAGTATAATTAAGAAGAATTAATCAAAATTACACACTTGAATTCATTTTATTAAATTACTAAATACACACATCTTCCCTAAAATCTCCACGAGTAAATACACGCAAAATGTTTTTCTTTCATCGGTCTCCTCGCATATCATAATATAAGAAAGCAAAATATTCCAAATTTTCTCCGTCCTTTGAAGTCTTAACAGTGTACGCAACCTCGGTCTTTCCTTTAAGCATACGTTACGATAATACGTTATTATACCTACAACCTCCAATAAAATTATATCAAAAAGCAGAGAAAACAGAACATATTTTCCCTAAAAAGAAAAACTTTCTCGAAAAAAGGTAAAAATAAGATACTTCCTCATTAGGATAATACATCCCGGCAAAAACTAAAAATACATCCTCGATAGAAGAAAAATACCAGGAGATCCATTCTTCGTTTGAATACAGAATAAATATATTCGCAGGGCATCAACCATATCCTGATCGATCGTCTATTCGTCTGACACATACAGAAACAGGGCCGAATCTACCCAGAAGCCAGCGATCGTTAAGGCTCCTTTCCCTATTTTAACTAAAAATAAATAAATTAAATATATTTCACATTCTCACGTATATGTAAAGGAGGTATTGTGATAATTCTCGATACTCAAAATCTTATGACGATATCATTTTTAACCCCGTAACATCACACTGAAGTCTAAGAAACCCTATGATTTTCATCGCACAACTTCGATGCTACTTCATTGTAAATTCAGTTTCTATAATCCTAAACAAATATTCAATGTAAAATCCCTATGTGTTTGTTCTCAATAGTCCAAAATAAAAAATGTTAAACTTTGGTAAAAAACTGCTTAATGTTTGTCTATAAACCTAAACAAATATTCGGTAGCTAAAATCCCTAGAAAAATTACATTCAGTTATGGGAAAGTAGATTTTCTTTTTTTGGGATTTTTCAGACCCCTGTGTTACATTTGTGTAACTGTGCATCTTATGAGCTGATTACTTTTTGGAAGTACTCCGGTAATCGAATGCAGTAGTTTACTTAAGATCAGAAGGCTTTCCAAATATATCAGTTAATAGTAAATATTTGATTGAGAGTAGAATAGGATTGGCTACAATATTTAAATGAAATATTTGTCTCTATTTTGTAGGTCTTTAAGTTGCTTAGGCGGGGGGATATGTATTGGTAACATTATATTTGTTCTGCTTTGTGAAATTCAAGACAAAACTATATTATTCTTCCAATCAGCACCCATTTTTCAGTGGGGCACTACCTTCAAAAATGTTTGTAGAAGAGAACAGTAACACCCTCTGTTCGATCGGTACAGTCGAAAATATCACTATTTTTATCTTTAGCCTATGGTTAGCCCTCCATTAATATCTTTGGGGTTTTGACTGGACGGCTGGTTTCAACATTTCAGGTTTATCAATACAGCACTTACAGTAATCGGTGCAATGGGTAAAAGTAAAAGAGTATTCCCTACTTTTTGCCCTTAGGGTATGATTCTCGTGCAGCCGGCCCTTGCCTTGAGCTACGGGCAGTGCAGGGTGCGATATAGCAGACTAGCGTAAAGTAGACGGTGGAAGGTAGGGAAAGCAACCCGTTGCAAAGTAAGCCCAAGCCCAAAGTCGAAAGTCTCTTCGACGTTTTAGTCAGACGAGACTGGATTTGATTGTCTACCGCCGGCGAAAACAGTGGCGCTCAAACAAGAAGTAATCATTTTAGCGTATTTACTCAGGGAAGATAAACACACATAGATTTTAAACAGGATTTGTTTGTAGTTGTAAGATAAATGACTGTTTAAAATATTAGAAAAACACTACAGTATATTCTATCTACCAATAATGATGTACCCGGCGATTTCCGGAGGCAATTCAAACATGTTCCCATTACCAGTTGTGAAATAACTCTATAGTATAATCATAGTATAAGAATTCACACATAAACAACACAAATATTTCATGATCCCTAGAAATACAATAAAAGTATATGCCAATTTTTAGTGATATTTCGTGAAATTGAAGTACAACTGAACAAATGAGTAATAATGCTCTCCGGACGCATTAATTATTATAATAATAGTAGTTTATGTAACAAGTACATAATTTAGGTCTTTATTGGACGAGCCGAATTTTATGACAGAGCGAGCGAAGCGAGCGAGGCTAATAAATAAGGCGAGTCTCTAAAGTCCGATTATGTACAACTGCATGGAAAATACTTTCTCTTAAAATATGATTATGTCATTACCTATATTTAAAACATTTAATTGCATTTCAAAGTGTGCTTCGTTGTTATGCATTTGTTACTTTTGTTTAAAAAAGTTATTTATCAAATTGTCAAAGTGAAAAAAGTGTTGAGATGAATGAAGCCATTGAAGACGTTCCAAAAGAAATAAAAGATCTTGCATGTAATGTAAGAGAATGTCGTATGACTTGTTTCTTGCGTATGTAACTAAGATTATAGAAATATATTCTTAAATATATAATTTAGTTTTTCTCAAAATTAGAAGCATGTACAAGAAAGGTGCAATTAACATTTTATATTCTAAATATTTTTGCTAACATCTTTCATTTGAAACTTTTTCTCACAGCTGATTCTATTTTGAAATAAATGGAATTTATTGTTTTGTGTGTCTAGTAAACTTCCTCTTTCGGTTTTTCAATTTCATTCAAAATCAACTCAGCTCTTCATTTTTTCGTGAAACTTACAAATTCCAAGTTCCGTTTACATATCTTGTATCATTCATGAGATATTGCGCACACGGACATCCATCCATCCATCCATCCATCCATCCATCCTAACACACAGACATCATTGAAAAATTGGTCATAACGGATTTAGCGGACGTCAAAGTAAGTATTTCCGCAAAAATCTCGTCAGCGATTTTTTTCGTGATTCCAATACTTCCTTATACTTTGTATATGAAAGTAAAAAGTATATATTATAAAGATGAAATTACTATTTGAGCGAATGTCGGGAGGGTCAATAGTCACCGCGCCACAATATAAATAAAGTACACAAATGAAATTTCACCAAATCACAAAAATTTTGAGTATACACTTCCTTTTCCAATGCATCAAGACTTTTCATTTCATTCAAAATTCGCGATTTTGAATTTTAATTAATGCGTTTTAGTACTCTCATTTTTTGACAAATTGCGTCAAACGTTTAAGTAAATTATTATTAATATAGATAGTATCTTTCTTTTGCTTTCAAAGAATTGCAAAATTGCATATGTCTGTTACAAGTGGTATGGATAAATTACATTGTTTAAAAAGAGTATATTATGTATCGTTAAACTGATGAACTATTAGGTGCAGAGTATGCCTTGACATGACGGAATGGTTAGCATCATCTGTCATAGGCTTGACCGGGTATTATAGGACTCAAACTCACTAATTGGTACAAATAATACAATCGTCGGGGAGTAGTTCGGCGACCACAGCAATCTGCAGGTACTTTGTATAATACCCAACCTCAGGCTACGGATAATACCAAGTTAATGGTACTGAATTTTCAATATCTATAATAAAATATAAGTGGACTAAAGATATCTCTGGTCCTGAATCAATAGAACGTCTGAAATTTAAACCATCTAGCAATATTTTCAATATTAACTTTAAGTTAAAGCGAATTATTATCTTGAATTTGTTCTGTTGCTGCAAACAAATCAAGTCGTCTACAAATGAGGAGGGATCGTTTCTGCGTTAGACACTTGAAATTTGAAATAGAGGGATGACACAATTGGGGTAGTGGATGAATCTAGGGCGTAGGGGATTAAAATTCCGCTATCCTCGGCAATATTTTGTTTTCCTTAATAATTATACAGATTGTTCAGAAAATAATGGTCAATAAATTAAGATGTGCATTGCCTGGCAAAACAACAATTTTAATCCAAATATTTCAGGAGAATTTTTAACAACATTTAGTTTGGCCACCGGTGCATAGAAATTATTATTATGCCTAGTGTTATTAATTATGAATATCAGAAGTCTTTGCAAAAGTATTTTGGTTTTTGAAAATAAAAATGCAAGTTTCATAAATATACAAACTTATAACAGTTAAGATGTTGAATTTTTTAAAGAATTCACGACATGAAGATAAGTAACTGACTCCAGCTAAACAACGAATAATTCGTTTTTGGGCAATAAAGACTTTTTTAATAGCACTTGAATTTCCCCATAAACATATTCCATATCTCATACGAGACTCAACACTTGCATAATATGCATTTTAATTTTAAAATAAACGTTTAAAAAATTTTCAGTAATATTTAAAATAATCAAATAAACTAAAAAATACATACCGATGAACAAAACGGTATATTAATTTGTTGAATTCCGGTCATGGAAGCTAAAGTAGATTGGGGTACAGTTTTCCCAATCAATTTTTCCCAAAAAAAGTAATTCCCAAACTTATATACCTATTTCCCAAAACTTTTTTCCCAGAAAATATGTACATCCAAATTTAAAATCAAACCAAAATAAAAATCTTTAATTTAGTATCAAAATTAGAAGAATATGTCGAAAGAGATGCATCAAAACATATATGCAGTCAATTGGGTACAATATCAAATTTGGAATTGCATTCCA
The DNA here is from genome assembly GCA_963942605.1 of Poecilus cupreus. Classification (NCBI taxonomy): domain Eukaryota; kingdom Metazoa; phylum Arthropoda; class Insecta; order Coleoptera; family Carabidae; genus Poecilus; species Poecilus cupreus. The sequence goes on from OZ012715.1 coordinate 19,383,497, forward strand.
TTCAACATATTAACCTTCACTTGTTTCACTGTTAAACCCCAAGAAAAGAAAAACTAGTTTCCCATATCCGGATGTAATTTTCCTAGGTATTTTACCTATGGAATATTTGTTTAGGTTTACAGAAAGACATTAAACAGCTAATAACCTTTCTGAACAATATATTTTATTAAAAACATAGAATTTTGCCAAAACTTAACTCTTTTATTTTGGACTATGAGAACAAAACATATAGGAATTTTACATTGAATATTTGTTGAGGGTTATAGTAATTGAATTTACAACGAGGTAGCATCGAAGTTATGCGAATCCTGCGCATGAGGAAAATTAGATGAAAATCGTGGGGTTTCTTAGACCCCAGCGTTGCAATTAATGAATAAATTTGGGAATTCATATTGTTGGGAAAAACATTCTGGGAAAATAGTTTAGGAAAAGTGGGTCCCTACCGCTAAGGTACTAGCAAGATGTACTCTATGAAATATCTATAAATAACCCGCGTATGAAAAGTTTCGGAGACCCTCTTCAGAAGTTAGCGCATGCTGGTGTCGTGTGTGTCGTGAGTGTCGCGTGCGTGCACGTCACGACACGTCACATCACACGCGCACTCGCTCACCATCCTCACATCCTCACTGCTAACAATGAAAGGTCAGGCTCAGTGAGAATGCGCTCGACGAGTTTAGCTCGTCGTTGCCTAGTAACATCATCCTCTACTCTACTACGGACTACAACGAGAGCGGCTCTCCTCGTAGGAGAGAGGGAGAATGGAACGCGGAGAGAGCCGGATGAGGGTGAACTAGAGGTCCCTCACCCTGCCAGGATACAGCACGGCTGCCAACCGCTGGATAATTTGGTAAAGTGCTGAATGCTCAATTGAGATGTGCAGATACGGGAGGATTTTTACACGGAGACTTATACCATTCAAATTGCCACGTATCGTCATTGATGGTTTACAATCAATCTTGCGATTGCAATCTCATTAATTAAATACCGACAAAAAGCCTCTTTTACGCAATCACGGAAATTTACGTGTACATTAGGTCCTATTTAGCCTTGTAATTTGTAAACTGGTCATTTAAGTATTCAGAATTGATTCACTTTCAAACGGTAATACGACACTTTTTTCCACTGACATTTTTTCCCTATTTAATTTTTATTTTAGATTTTATAGTAATTCACAATATATTTAAAATTGAATATTGTGGCCCATGGTACTTAGATACTCTCAACAATTAAAGATGAGTACTGTGATTAGAATTAATAAATAGTACATTATTATATGAGGGATTACTATGATAGTCATTATTCACGAAGATGCAATTTGCGTCACGAGCCGTAGGCGAGTTTTACAAATCATCCGAGTGAATCATGACAATCATCCAGAATAATATGCTATACTTTTTGTAAATCACCTTTGAAAATGAACGAAATTTGTTGAAAACACACGTTGAAAAACGTCAACATAAAAATACACATGTCAACTGTCAGAAGGCCGTTGCTTGGTGATCCACATCACGTCTTTAAAATAACCGTGAATTATGGATTTCTGGCTCTGTAATTGGTCAAGAAGAGAGAATTATGGGTACTATATTTCATCGAAAAATTGGGCATAAATTTATACAGGAGTAGTAAAAAATTTAATTCAGTTAAAATTAATTTATTTTATTTAATAATTTGGTTCGATTCTTGATTCAAAGAAAGCACGATAATTTGGACCCAGAACAAAAGAACATGACTGATCCACATAGATCAATACAAGTTGTGAACTTATGATTGTGTCAAATGGGCTTATTATCCTCTATGTAGGTTTCGCTTTATATCTGTCTGAAGCAGAGACAAACACAAACGCTCCCGAAAAAATGCGAAGCATAATTTTGCCATTATCCCGACAAAATACGTCAAATTAGACCAATTACAATTAATATCCCAAGGAAATAAACAAATGTCAAAATCTTCCTCCCATAGAACCAGGGATAGTAACCATAAAAAATATAGGTTTGGGTTTTGATTTTGTTCATCGTTAAAATAAAATTACGGTTTCGGTTTCTTATAATTTTCATCTGTAAAATAAACTACACTATCTATTTAAGTTTAAAGCTACTTCGTTAAACAATTAATGTTGGCAAACGAAAATTACTGGAAATCAGTCAATTTTATTATAACAATTTTTCTCTGTCGACCGGTTTCGGCTCCTCTTGAGCCTTCTTCAGGAGCTGAAGTATAATTACATATTAAATATTATACCATTTTAAATTTTCTCATGTAAGTAGTTCTGTATTGTATATGTATACACATGTGCCTAATTGTGATTGTAATTTTATGTTTGTAATTATACTTCAGCTCCTGAAGAAGGCTCAAGAGGAGCCAAAACCGGTCGACAGAGAAAAATTGTTATAATAAAATTGACTGATTTCCAGTAATTTCCAGTAATTTTCGTTTGTCTTCATCAACCCTTCCAGTCAAGGAAAATTTTATGTTCAATTAATGTTGGATCTAACTAATTAAACATCTTCTAATATGTTTGACTGTACACATGACTTATCTAATCCTAACAAAAAAAATCACTGGATGAATTATGGCAATTTATCTGATATACAATTAAGATAATACTTTACAATTATTTACTAATAATTTATAATTTAAATTTGTCTAATAAGAAAATCTTTTACAGTTAACGGTTAACTGAAAAATAAAATAAATGTTTTGCTTTCGATTCCAGTGTTATATAAGTTCTCAATTTAGGTTCAGGTTTCAGTTTTAATCCTAACTTTTTCGGATTTGGTTACTATCCCTATTTAGAACCAATATATAATTTTGTGTTCCACCTATTCATCGCCATGATCTAAAACTTTCGATTATTTTTGCTAAAAGTTAAATAAAAGCGGAGCTCCCATTACGTAGTTAATATTAATTGTATTCCCTAAATAAGGGCTTTAGTGCCACGGGTCGATATTGCATATTTTTGAGAGCTCCAACGAACTGTCAAAATTAGTTTACGGTTTCACCAGGGACCAAGTTAACTTGACAGGGTTAATACAGACATTTGAACGTAAGATCCCGAGTTTGAAACTTTATTAACACCCTTGGATGCTTCTACATGCTCGATACATTCGAACGAAGATTCCCTGCTGAAAAATAAGGGCGGCATGAATAGCATTTATTTAATGGATGGTTGAACAGCTTTCAGCCAAATTTTAAAGTATCTATTGAAAAATATTGATTTGAATATGTTCCTGCTGGCTTCGTTCGGTTCTTACGCATATTGCTTCTCTAGTTCTTATATTTATCTACTTCAAAGTTTATTAGAAAGTTCCAAATATCTTTTTTTATTTATTGCAATTTCGATGAGTTTTATTTATTAGTATACATAGGGATGTGTCATTACCTTAGTTACGTTTGAAGTGGTTGACAGAGATTAATAAAGTTTTTTTTGATTTAATGAAAGAGACATTCCAAGTTGAAACAAAAAAAAAAGATTTGTTGTCCCTTTTCAATTTCAATCAACTGGAGATGCATTTTACCAAAATTGAAGCAGTAGACAAACCTTTTTACAAAGTGGTTATCATTTTCTAAGATCCTGTACTTTTGTTTAATTGGCGGTACCTGAAGATGAACTTTAAAAGTTCTAAACCGGTCGTACTTTAAAAAATAAACCTGAAGAAAGACTATAAGCTTCTTTTTCCTTATTATTCCAACAACTTCATTCAGGGTTATTTCCAAAATAAAGAACAATAATTCTTTTGAGATCACTTTCAATATTATGTTCTTTCATAAATTAATAAATGAAGTATTCTTATTATTATACTGACTACAGATCATACTACTGAGTAGGTCCATTATCGTTCAATATTGTAATGAGATTGTTTTGAAATACCTACATATGTAGGAATATGTAGATTTAATATAAAAATATTTCAACATAGCAAGAAAGCAAATATAACAATTGTTTGTATTAAGTTCTAAATGTAAATATCGTATCTACAGCAATATATAGTTAATATTTAACATATCAACGGAACAAATAAATATGTTATATAAAAAGAAAACATATATTTCATTTTATATATTAAACGTTTATTCGTACACATATTGAAATACATATCCCATGCAAAGTTAAATTAAAATATTGCAAAATGAAGTATAGAAAACTCACAAAGATGAACACGATATTTATAATTGCAAACGAACACAAAGAAATGTAACGTTATGCAAGGATGACATTTTGTGGCAAAAAAATGGTACATTTTCACAAAAAACCGGAAATTGATATATTGACCACATTTCAAAAGTGATACATCATTTGTTGGAGTTTTTGTTGCCTCATAACTTTTTCGTAAAGGCCAGTAAAAGAAATTTCCTTCATCTTATTATGGGAAATAGTTTGTCATACCCTGTATTTTGGGTTAGTAGGATAAGATATACGAGTATTATGATTACTTTATTTATATACCCAAGTTGAACTGCAATGTATTTCAGATTGTGAAGATATCAAGATATACATACTCTTTATGGATGTATTTAGTAAAGTTTTTTTTTAAAGAAGATGTCTGTTTTTGTAATTTACTTCCATAGATTAACCGAGTACAATTAGATATTTGATTAGGCCAGAATACACGTTGATAACTTCAAGGGATATCAAATAATACCCTTCATGGTTGCATTAGGCATAAAAATTATAATTAACATTTTCAAATATTTTTATTTATAAATAATGGTAGATAAAATATAAAATATAGGCACCAAAACCCTTTTTACTTAGGATAATTAATATTTTTCGCTGGGGACAACGGATATAGTTGACTATGACGAATATTTTCTCCTCGTGCTTGTTCATTAGAATAATTATCTTCTGTCTGTGTTTAAAATATCGAGACAAAAGAAAGATTAAATACAATTCTATTTCTATTAGGTGTAATTATATTAGCTGAATAGTTTCCGTAAACGACCTACCCAATGTGGACAGTAAAAATATCAAGATAATCAAATAATCATCAAATCGATAAGCAGGTAATTCGAAATGCGATATCTAATGCATATTAGGAAACTGCAGAAATCAAATGTATGTTCTACACTAGGCTCAACGAAAATGTCAAATTCTTAATTGATTTCCTATACCCAATTCGGCACTGCTTCCTACCTAAATAATTTATTAAAATAATCATAATTCTTACACAGTACAAATAGATAAAAAAATTCACGAGTACCAGAAAACCTATTACACAATTTTATGGCTAAATTTAGGGAACTTTTCCAACATGTGTCCAGCACATTGGATCCGCCATTTTGAATTTTACAATTTTGACATCAAATTCGTAATCAGGGACCCCAAAATTCATCCCTCTCGCACTTCCGGTCCACGCTGAACGTACATTCATGATTACTACCTGCTCGCACTTCCGTTACATGCTGAACGTGACATTTTTTTCCATAACCAGCGGTAAGACACACAGCCATGTCAATAAAAACTGTATACTTTCTAGTATAACAGTATTTAACATAAATCACTTCTTAAAAAATAACTTTGAAAAACCTTGTTGTTCAAGTTAACTACCACTTCCGGTAAATGGATTGCTATCAAAATCTAATCTGCTTGTAACTCGAACATTCAAATTATAAATTCAATAATTGAAAAAACAGTCAAATTAACACGTAAACAAATGTAATCGTGAAAATAGTGAAATCATTTCCGTTAAAAACATCCTATTGAAATTTTGATCCTTACACATATGTGAGGGAAGTACAAAAAAAATTAATACTAAGAACTAATTTAATAAAATAAAATCTACCTCCCTATCCTTAAAACAAAAGGAGGGATCAAGAAAGCTTGATTGAATAAAACTTATTTTTCAAAATACGTACATATATAGATATATAGTTTATTTTATTAGATGAAAATATTTTAAGTCAAAAACAGTAAAACAAATTAAGACATTTTCTCACTTCCCAATTTATACTAACTTTATTCGAGCATAATGATTTACAACCGGAATGTTTATCAAGATGTTGAAGGTAACACTGCGGGTATTTTGTAATTTTGACAGATGTTAGTTTGAAGAGCTTATTTATAGTATAATTTAATACCGAGTACGTAACTTAAAACAAATAGGTGGGATTTGCGGATAACTTCAGGCTAGTTTAAGTACAGCGATGATGTAGTGCAAGAATTTGTTACTTTTGTTATAGTGAGGTTATGTATATTACGAGACCGGGAGTATGACGTCACGTGGAACATTTTGTTTTTGTTTTCGCTCGGGAAAGTATACATGAAAATAGTGTTATTTGTTTCTTTTATTCTGGGGCATATTGTTACAGTCCAAGCAAAACTATCTACATCATGGAACAAATTCATTGAAAAGTCAGCCGCAGTATTAATTTTCACAATAATCCTCATTTGACAAAGAAACAATACTGACACTTTTCAAATAAGTATATTATTTTACATAAATAAGGTGTACAGAGTGTATAAATATTTCGGAAAAAATATTACATAGATATATTTCTTGTATATATGATATAACTTATTAACGGCTATTAATATTATATAATGAACAAATAAATTAATGTTTATGATTGATTAATTAAAATTAGTGGTACTAAAAATGTGTAGATACTACCGAAAACGTATTATTGTATTACTGAAATACCCTATAAATTGTTCGAGGGCGGAATTTTAATTTTTCACTCTATAAATATTTTAATAGCTTCGTGGTAACATATCCTCAGTTCGAATCCCACAACCGATAGTTGTCATGTTATCTTTACCCTTTTTACGCTTAAAAATGTATCACCTAAAGAGATCTGCGAAAGCAGGGTGCCACACCCAAAATGGATAAATGGCAATAATATATTTATTATTATTATTAAGCGGTCTAAACTGCTAAGGTTATATGCCGCCCCGGAACCTTGTTTTCGGTGGTGTGACAACGGCATGTAGTATTCGCTAGTATTTTTGCAAAGCGGTCACCCATCAAACTACTAACCGTGGGCAGCATTGCTTACACAGTAAAAAATTTGATAAGTGCTTTGTTAATTTTGCGGTTGTTTATTATTTTAGTTTATATTGACAAATATATTGCGTTAAATTAACAATTAGAACAAATATGACAATTTGTTAAATTAAAATTTTGCCAATTTCGAATTTTCAACAAGAAAAATTATTATTTTTTATTTATTTGCTATTCGTTGATAATAACAAGTAAATTTAGCTAACTTATCAATTTGAAATTGTTAAAGAAAGTTTGTATCCTTTGTAACAACTTAATTTGTTATAATAAACATGATTTATTGTTCTGCTTCAATATAATTACTAAAATATTTAGTCAAAAGCACATAAAAATAAATGTTAATAATTACATTATTCACAAATATATGGGTCGATTCTGTTCAGAATCCTGTAAATTTGTAAAATCGTAAATTTGTTGCTTACGGTTGGTCTGTAAGTACCAGTTTACAAATTTACAAATATGGCAATTCTGTTCGCATGTCTGTAACGAACTGATTTACAGAGATACAATGTTCAAGGTTTCTCGTAAAAGCATTTTGGAGCTAACTTCATTCAAAACATTGTCTATATGTTGTCTCTGCATTGTAACATCAAAACGAATCAAATTACTTTTCTTTATTTGTATTATACGAAGAATTTTGTAACATTTCATATAAATATGGGGTAAGTATTATAAATACACTTATTTTAACACATGTTGTAATTGAATATGGTGTTAATTACGATTAGTTTGAACATAACCTATTTCAAGCATATTATATTTATTTTATTTTACTTAGATCTCAAGAAAAAGCTAAGGGCAAAAGGAAACGAACAAGAAATACAACAACTGATCAGTATGAAATGTTCCTAAACGTTCTGGAAAATGATAATGTTTTCAGAACGGGAATAATTAATCCGACTGTAGAGGACAATTATATTAATAATAAATGGCTGGAATTAACGGAAATGTTAAACTCTAGTCCTATAGGTCCACATATGACTGCTGAAGAATGGAAAAAGGTATATTTGTTTTATAAATGTTTTAAATTATCTCCAAACTAATTCAATATTGCAGCGATTTTCAGACTGGAAATATGGAGTACGGGCTAAGGCCCGTAGAATCATTGAACATAAAAATAAAACGGGTTCAGGCCCTCAAACTGAAATAAAATTAACCCCCGTGGAAGACAAGGCGTTGTCGTTATGGGGAAAAGTGGTGGTTATTGGCACGCCATTTATTGACGGATATGATGGTTTACCGTCTGCAACAACTCAATTACCTGATAATTTTGGAATAAACGAAAATATATCAGTTGAATGTACGCCTGACTGTGAAATAAGTAATATACCTCAAACACTTCAGGAATTGACTAGTATGTATGAAAGCGGGCCAAGTTACTCAAAAAATAAAAGCGAATCTGAATCATTACCATTACCAAAACAAACAATTTTAAGAAAACCAGTAGCAAGAGTTCGACATCGACCAAAGCCTTTGTCAACTTTGGCTGAAAAGTTGATAAATATCACTACAACTACAGAAAATAATCAGGAAACTCTGAACAATATATTAAATAATTTTTTTAAAGATTACTTCAAAAATCAAGAAGAAGAATTGAATTTGGAGCAAAAGAAGCTTAAATTTGAAATAGCAAAATACAAATTTGAAAATCCAAAATTTGATTTTGAAGATTAATGTATGATATAGGAAAAAAACAGTATTATTTTGTTTATATGTTTATATATTTATGTTAAGAATATAATTTTTGTTTCTATATTATTATTCGTGGAATAACGTTTATAAGCCTTATGTTATATTATTTTAGAATTTATGCAATAAAATACGAGATATTTACAATAGATTTTATTCGATATTATTTCGTATGTACTCCTCACGAGCACTTCTACCAAGATAATAAATGTCATTATTTCTTTCAATTGGTTGATCTGAAACAGTTAATTCATTACAATAAATAGTTCCGAATTTATTTTTAAAGTGCTTACCTATATTGCCAATCTCGTCGGCTCCCTCATCATACTCGTCATTTTCTGGGACAGGCAGTCTTGCGTCCAATGCAATATTATGCAGAACACAGCACGCATAAATAATCTTGGCTGCTCTCGCAGGATGGTACATCAAAATTCTTTGTTTTGATAAACACCGAAATCTTCCTTTTAAAATTCCATTTGTCCTTTCTATTACATTTCGGACACGACACAATTCTTCATTAAATCTGCTTTGAGCACTATCATCTGGCGCATTGTTTATTGGTGTAAAAAGCCATGGCTCTAGTGGATAGCCACTGTCACCTGCGAAAATAGTCTTTCTGGATTAAAAATAATTAGATAAATATTTTAGTGAATCTATTTTACCAATTAGATGAGAATATTTATCCCCTGCTTCAAACTCCTCCATCAAATATCTTTTAATATTACTCATTTGCCATATGGCAGAATCATGTACAGAGCCTGGGTATCGGGCATTACAGGCTATAATTTTGGAATCGGAATCTGAAATCTATGATTATTTATTAAAATCTGTGCCTGGGATATTTATTTAATAAATTAAACAACACATACTAGCATAACATTAATCGAATGTCGCCCTTTTCTATTTACATACACAAAAGGAGGATGAATCTCATCAGTTATCGGAGGAGCCACTATTTCAACATGAGTTCCGTCTATACATCCAATTACTCCCCTTGCACCCCATTTTTCATAAAATCTGTGTAAATTTCACAATTTATTATCTAAATATTGACAATAAAATGCTGTAATACTTACCCTCGTTTTATAGAGTTTTTCTCTTCCAGAGTTGTACAAAATTTTATCCAACGTTGTAGAAGTTGGTCTGTAATAATGGTACACATTTCATTGATTATACGACTTAAAGAAGTCTGACTTATTGCTAGCCAATTATTGCAGGCGACAGAATTTTGGTACGATCCAGTGCCAAGGAAATTCAGTGTAGCTAGAACCTGAAATCATTATAGATAAGAAACAATTGTTCATAAAAGTCTGGTAATGAAAACAATAAATTATTTTTCAATACATATATTTACCTTCAAATAAACAGGAATTGTGTCTCTTCGGAATTGAGGTATAATTGGATCTAAAGTTCGAATTAGATCTAAAGCAGTTGCTTTATTTAATCTAAACAGTTTTTTAAAAAAACAATCTGGAACTTCAAAAGGATTTGTAGAATCTCTCAAGTTTCTACGAGTTAACCTCACAAAATTCCTTGAATAAACATATTATTTATAAACCGATTTATTTATTATAGGCATAAACTTACCTATTCTCATCTTCTTCTAGTAAAATGCCAATAAATATTATGCGTTGTTGTTGATTCATTTTCATTAAAAGTAAAATCTGTAACGTTATGGCCAGTGTTTCTGTCACCGGAAGGAATTACGATAACTGTAAGAGTTTACAGAGTTTCTGTAAGTTACAGATGCGATCAGAATTGCAAACTTGATCGTAAACTGTAACAGTTCTTACAGATTTGCTTACAGGTCTTACAGATGTGAACAGAATCGACCCAATATTTAGTTACGAAATATACAAAAATAATTTGTTACTTGCTAACAAATTCGAAACTTGTTAAATTACCAAAAATTAATGGTGGACTAAAAATTTTGTCAATTTTGACTATAAATTTTTAACTGTTACTTGCGTTATCGAGAATAATATATTTATTTATTATTATATTTAAATATTTATTTTTAACATAATAAATATAAAATTAAGTACTATAAGTAATTACTTAATATTGCTAAATTAAAAACAGTGGTTTTGGAAATATGTAAAATTAGTTATTTTATATTGTTTCTGTCATTTAATTTTCTTCCTAAATTAGTAAAATAGCCTGTACAATATTGAGTGGTATAATATAGTATCCACTATAAGCACATGCAGGTATGTACATAAATAAAAATCAATAATACTGATTATTATCTATATCAAATTAAAAACGACTGTACTGTCGAATATTTTTAGAAAATATTTAATTTACATATCAAAGTTAATGAAGAATGACATGTACAATACTTCGTTCTTTCGCAGTTTGTTTACAAAAGAAAAAATTAAGTAGGCGTCCAAAAATATTTGTAATATGTGTCCAAAACATGTCTCCAAAATATCCGTTAGTGTGCCAGGCAAATAATAACATAATAAATATAATTCACTATTTTAAAACTAATTCAACTATAAAAAAATTAAACAAGCAATAATTTTTGTATAAGTAGCCGTTCAGCCTTGTAAACTATTTGAATGAAATATCATTACATAAAACTTGGAACATTCGGCAAATATTCAGACTGGAAGTGTGCCAAATTCATTTATTATATATAAACAGCCATAAGTAATGTCAACGAAACATGTCAATAATGTCGATATAATCAGGAAAATCGCATGCAAGGTACAACATTGAATTACGCCGACGTAAATTCACACATCTGGGAGCATAAAACAATATCATTGACATTATTTACTTCCGGAATGCAACGCGATGGCAAAATCACTTTTTATGGCCCACTTCGGTATTGCGTTTGTTATGAGCATATTACGTTTGCTTTACGTAATATCCCTTAAAAATCTCGCCGAGAACTAATAAAAAATCTAAATCAATAGTACCTACTGTTATTACGTACTATATCCGAGAGGTCGTACATAAAAATCTGGAAAAAAATTCGTGTTTTATGGCAGTGAAATATTTTTAGGTTAGGTATTTTTGGACGCGGATTTTGTTTTCATATGAAACATAGTACTTCAAAATTTTAGAATACTCTCATTTATAATTCAATAATGTCCAATCATATCAATCCAATCAAAAATGAATTTGAATGTTCAACAATTACTGCACACATTTGTTTAAATTACAATTATTTATTTGTTGTCATAGCAACTGTTACTATTGAATACAGTTTATCCCAAATTGTTTGGGACATTATTGAGATTATGGAAACTACAGGAGCAACGAGCTCGGTTAAACAGCAAGTTGTGTGTTGTACAGTTTTTAGTGTTTGTTTTCCAGACTGTTTGAAAATTATTCAAGAAGAAATGGAAATCCACAAATCCACAAAAAATGCCAGATTTCTCATTTTAACGGGGCGCCATATTGGATTTTTATTTGGTTAAATACCGTATTTTCTCTATTCAGTAACGTATTGGAACAAATGTTGGAATTAAAATTTATTAAAGATATTAATTATTTTAATTTTAAATTTAATAACAGGCTTTAATTTTCTAAAAAAATACGAATATTTTATTATATGCTCCTATATTGGCTGTGGCACTCTATTATCGCAGATCTCAAGATGTGCTTGTTACACGTCAAGTGCGGTTACCAACCATCAAATCATGCCCCCAAATATGTGGAGGGGTAAAATTGAAATGGCAACTATCGATTGCGGGATTCAAACTAAGGATCTCACGATCCATAGTTCAATGCATTACCATGAAGCTATTTACAATTACACGTAAAAAAGTATCGTAGAATTCACCGAATTATTCAGTAGGTTGAAAATATAAGATATATTTTCAAAGATTTCATAAACATTAAGTAACTATTTAAGAAAAAGTTTGGTCAGTTTTCAGTAAATGCACCTTATATATTTAGTTTACGAGGAGTTCAGTAAATTCTACTGTGCTCGTTTTTTACCCCCACCACATCATGTAATGGAATTATACCAAAAATTCGATAGTGAGTTTTCAGTGGATGAGCACGTTAAAGGGTACTAGAATATAATATTATTAGTTTCGCAATGATGTCTGTGTGCGTGTGTGTGTGCGTCTGTCTATCAATTTGTGTGTCTATGTGTGTGTGTGGATCTCTGGAGTTAGGAGTTATCTGCTACCCTGTGCATTTTGAAAAAATAAAACAACGCTTGAAAAATGTCAATTTTTGATATGTCTTATAACTAAAACCATTTTTTTAAGGTCAATGTTCCTGCATTGTTTGATAAGAAATCTATGACGGGAGGTAACAACAGTTTCTTTTTACAGTATAAAGAAATTCAAATTTGACCAGACCCCAATGTTCGATAATTTCTACAAGTATTTTAAAACCATAATGTGGAAGAATTTCGCAGGTAAACCGCTACCTCACAACGTACGTTCCTAGTTATACTGAGCACCATTCCATTACTTAAACATTATTCTCAGCAATTACGATTTTATACAAATTACACGGGTAAGTTCCACATAATTACATCTGCGCTGGGTAGTTAGAGTTAGAGCTACACGGCTACGGCTACACTCCAACAGACGCAAACATTCCGGACCCAGCGGAGATATGGAGCTACGTAAAATTTCGTCACATGCTGATTTGCATGAAAGTTCCTTAAAATCGCGAAAAAATGGCTAAATATCCAACAAATAAATTGCGCTTCTACAACTATGCTTGATTAGAGGGAAATATGGCGATAAAATTATATTTAACTCCGTTCCCTGTCGTTCATTTTAGAATGATCGGCAGCCACATGAAATCAAACAAGAACTTTTACAAAGAATTCAATTCGATATACAGACTGTTTTATTTAAGTGTACCTTCGTTGCTATATCGAGAACTGTAGAAGATACGAAGTTGGTTAAATTAAACAACAATATCTATTTAACAAGACTATTGAGCAAAAAAACCAAATATTCTCAAAATATGGAACCCAACTTTTTAATATTAAATGGGAACATACTTTTTCTATTGGCTCCTTCGATAGAACACGTATCATATTTATTGTAACAAAACACCTCAAAAATTATAGACTTTCGTAAAGTTGGGTTTGTATAAACGAACGATTAATTTTGTGCGCTGATTTTGTTTAGTGTTTCAGTGCTTAGAAGTTAGAAATTTCTATCAATTTTAGAGCTAAATTGTTAATTGTAAGTGAGTAATTATAATTACATTTTCAGTTGCAGTGTACAACCAATAAATAAATATCAACTAAATAAATGTTAGGGATATTTTTTTAAAGAAAACAAATGAATTGTTTTATAAATCCCTCGTCTCTGATGTTACCAACATAAAATTCCTAGTATTTTTATATTTGACAAATATGGATCGGTTAACTCATTTAATATATCTATGACAAAATCGACAAAAAAAAAAAAATAATATGTATCACACGTTTCTGGACTAGTGATATAAATAACTATTATTTTAATATTTAACTATTTTAATTTGACAAAAAGTCTATAGACCTTGATATCCAGAGTTCAAGTCCTGATGACAATATCCCAATTTTTATGAAAATATGAAAATTCGACGAGTTATACAAAAATCTATTGTATTTTTAAATGGAATGAAAAAAAGTCTAAAATTATAGAAAATTGACATGAAAGAAAACAGAAAAAGTCATCTTTGAAGGGGTAGTTTGACGTCTGGTAACTACACTTCTACTTCATGTGAAAATGTGTGAAAAACCGAGATTACCAGATCCAGAATGGATAAATGGCATGGTGTTAATAATTTTTCTCCGTCCTATCATATCGGACTGTAGATTATATAAAATATTCATCTAAATTATCACAATCGACAATTCATCCATTTATTTATTTATACTTATGTTTCCCCTTCATTATCTTTGCTATATTCAAAATGGATATACAGCGTGGTGATATGCGTATTTAATAGTATATTATACATTAAGGGAGAGAAGAGTTTTTCCGGCGGAGTAAAATAAAGCACGAGGCGTGGGCGAGGGCTACAATACGACAATTATATAATATACTATTTTTTTCACAACCCCAATATTTATATGCATTTCTAAATTATTTGAATAGTAATATAATTTATAATAGTTATAAATTTTTTAACTTAAATTTGTTAACTTTTCCTCATGATGGGAGAAAAAGGACACAAATCTTCCATAGACAGTTTCTGTCATTATGTTGGTATCTCCCGGTAGTGAAAACAATAATTTTATTCTTTGTTGTAATCAAAAAAAGGTGAGCTTTAAGGTGGTGCACTGTTATTCTTGAAAGTCATCAAATTTTTAAATTTTGTAGTACTCAGAAAATAAGGGGTAAGGCAACGTAAAATTCTCAGTTTTCTGCCCATCTAAAATTTGGTGCACTTAGTATTCCCTTTAGTATGATCATTTGCAACAAGCTACGAAATGATTTGCTAATCAACAACAAAATGCTTCGTTTCCTGAACAATTCCAAGAACGCCTTTCGGGCGAATATGTACAAGACGAAATATGGCCCGTACGATATCCGCAGTCCAGCCTGGAAGAGGCAAATCCCCTATGGATAAAAAAGCGCAAACAGACACAACGCCTGCAGAGAGCACAGAGGGCACACATAGACAATGCTTATGTGACATGACACATTAAACTGTGTGTTTAATTAATGTGCGAAAAAACAGGCGCAAAACGTACGTGGAAGCAACACTCGTCAGTAAAGCGTAAGCGACGGACAACGGCCACTTGCTAATCCGTTAGAAGGGACGAAAATGTGATGCTAAATATACTGCATACTTTTATGATAATAAGGTTATATGAGTATTTTTATTGTGTTCATTTGAAACGAGGGTGGTTCGCTGTGATTTTATTGTTCTTGACATCGTTGGCATATTCTTTCAGGACGTGTTCGCTATGATTAATCAAAATAAATATAAATAATAGTTATTTGTCAAACTAGAGAGGAAAGCGCTTCTTTTTACCCCTCGAGTTCGAAGTTTGCCTCATGAGCGCAGCGAGTGAGGCATTTCGAACGAGAGTGGAAGAAGAGCTTTCCTCTCGAGTTAGACACAACATTTTTTTCACGACATGTTTCTAAAAACGATTTTCTCGGATCTAAAATACACTTTGAGAACTCAACTGACAGCCTGACACGTTAAAAGTTAGGTTATCAGACACAAGGCGGTGTAGCAGTGTTGCCAATGAACTAATCTTAAATATATTTAATAAGTTGTCAAATTGTGATTTAATAACGAAAAGAAATATATAAGACATAATTGTAAGATTATATAAAGTATGTATATCACTAAAATAAGGATTTTCAATAAAATTAGAAATTTATTTATAATTTTTATAATATATTTTTTATAAATAACTTTCATATTGGCAGCACTTCCATATTTTCCTCTCTAGAGAGGAACAACACATTTTCCTCACTATTTCGGGAGAAGAACGGTGGGGTTTCTTACCATGTCGTGAAAAAATATATTTAACTTACACATGCAAATGTATTATAGGAGGAATTTTTTAAAGCAACCAATCAGTTTTGCTGGCTAACTATTTATTTATTTATTTATTTAAACCACTCAATAGGACATACGTCCCAATTACAGAGGGTAATATTACAATATGTATATACATAATAAACCAAAACAATAAATCATATTCCCATGGATCATAATTGTAATGGGGTAAATAGTTCCGTGGCAAAGTATCGGACTGTGGATCGCGAGGTCCACAGTTCGAATCGCACTTCCGACAGTTGCCAATTTAAATTTACCCCTGTGGTTCCCCCTCCACTAACAACTTTAAGGGCTATGACTTGACGGCTGGTAACCTCATTTCATACGTTAAAATATATCACTTACCAAGATCTGCGTAAGCAGAGTGCCACACCCGCAATGGGTAAAAGGCGTGATGATATATTATTATTATTATTATGAAACATAATTGTAATTAATAACAAATGTTTAATAACAAAATGAATAAGAAAACGAAATTACATTTTTGATATATACCTATAACATACTACTTATAACTCTATTTAGTCAATTAATTGATGACTTTGGTACAAAAATGTTAGTATCCGGATACATATTAAATCCGAATCCAATTGGAAGCCCCAATAGAAACAAGATAACTAGCATGGTGTGATCATATGTTTACCATTATTGTCTATTATCGTTCCAAAATACTGAAACTAATTAACTATTTATTCATTATTAGTCTTTGTCTTTGTAGCATATATTTTCCTATCATACTACACAATTGCTTCATTTCTTATATTTAAATTCGTACTTTTTCTTCATTCCCTGATATAACCACTAATTCGTCAGTAAATATATATACACTGAATTTGAATTGGTCTTAAATCTTAAATTTTTGTAACCCATTAGTAGATAACTTGAGTTTTTTATCACAGTTTTACATAATTTCATCCAAAAATATAGTTAAAAGAACTCATCTACCTACTTGTACCAATATCTGGTTTTAATAAAGTGCCACGCTCAAAATTGGGTACCTGGTATTCGAAACCCTTAAAATTTGAAAGAATTCAATCTTGTCCACCGGATTACTATATACCTACGTTGTGTAATCTCAATTTGTATTACAGATGATCTCATGTTCACACAGCTCCACGCAGTTACCCCCTCCCCTCCATTTCGCCATTTACTTTATTGTTAGCGTCGCTATTTATACCCATGATTTATTTGGATGTGTTTTGAAATATTTCTGTAGTCAATAATTTAAGTTTGCTTGCGTCAAAATCACAGTTTATAGATATCTTAATTTATAATTTCATCACACCCCATACATAAAGCATTTCCTGTTGAAATCGTTGCACGTGGATATATGTCAAACATATTTTTATTTATTGAAATATATTTTTCACGTACCTGAACTAATTTTACTTTATCCTGGTTGGAAACGGATATTTGTTCTTCGCAAATCCGTGTGCAAAATTCGACGAAAACTGGGTTTTATATAGTATATGTTCACATGGTCACCTCAAAGCGTTCAGTGGTGTATGGTATATAAAATAAATTATTTAATAAGAGCCCAAATTCACATGGGATCATCCGTTTCAAATGATTCGCTTTAATGTTTTCCAAAAATCGTAAAATAAATATAATTCAGTGTATCTTATATTTATTAAATTGCACAGTTCATTTCTAATAAGTTTACGCACATTTAACATATAATACTACTCAACATTACTTTTTTTCTGACTGCCTAGTCTTTGAAAGTCTTCCCGAAAGAACCCTAAATTTTGTGTGTCGCAATTTTTCGATTGTTCCTACACAATGATTTCTCTCTTTTTTATATTTGGTTCTATAAATTTTCAATTTCTAGAAGGCTATTCCAGCAACTAAATATTTTTCTTATTCTAATGCCGCTGTTAAAAATATACGACTTGACGTATTCTACCAATGTTTTGATATTAATTTAAACATTAATCGAAAAATAATTTGGGCTCCTAGATCATCACGCCATTTAACCACTTACCCAAATTTTGTTGTGTTCAATTAAAACATACGTTAGAAAAGATATTTGGCGTAATAATTTTGTTGAAATATCTTATTAAAATGAACAGAAAACATAAGCTTAGAAAACCTAATCTTTGGCTATATGTAAAAAGTAATTTGTTTTTTAATGTAAAAGAAATTTATGTACTGTAATCACGCAGGATTCTACTCCTATATTAGGGCATAATTACATTAAAGAGATTTTATTTTTGATTAATTATACTTAGGGTGCATATCCGGGTTTTTCCATAATGAAAAGAATGAGCCTGCTGTTTCGTAAAATGACCTAGAATTTATTTTTTTTATAAAACGTAAGCATACAGTAGTAGGTAATAGGCTCTTCCTTAAAATGATAATTTACCCGGGAGATTTCCCTTTCGCTAATATTATTGGAATTATAATTAGGCGACTGGTAATTGCAAAATGTTATATTAACCGAGATCTCTGACAATACTGCACTAAAAATGGATAATAGTGAGATGATCTATTGTTACTAGGACAACTGTTTTAGATGTTGCTTGTTTTGGGTATTGTATCTTTGATTTACTTTACATTTTTTAAATCTACAAGTATAAGTAGATTTATTGTCACAAATTAATAACATTTACGAGCCCAGATTTATATCATTTGGTCCAGTTAAAATCATACAAAGGAAAATTGTGTAATTCACCATATATACTTCTTAAATTCTACCATTTATAATTTCATCACACCCCAAACATAAAGCATTTCTTGTTGAAATATCTGCACGTGGATATATATGTAAGGGAGGTATTATGTTTATGATACGAATTGATTAGATTCTAGAAATAATTCATCAATAGTAAGTGGTAGATTATTTGAAGATTAATAAGGGTTTTCGAACATATTTTAGTAAATAAATGAGATAGAATAAATTTAATTGGAATCAAAAAGTTATACGTACAATTTTAATTTGAAACATTCTTTCTATTTTGTTGATATTAGATTCAAAAACAGTGTTCGCGGTACCAGCCAATACCTTTGGGACGAATGAAAATTTTATGTTAGTGATTTTTTAATTTGTTACTATTTCAGTTGTTATTTTTTCCTTAAAATATTCTGTAAATAACAGAATTTAAGAGACCCATAAATTTATTACAACAATTTTTCCTTTGTAACATCAGTTATTCTAAAATTTTAATTGGGCCATATGATATGATTCTGGGCTTGTAATACAAAAATTAATAAAAGAAAATTTAAACAATTTCTTTTGGTATTGCTTTTCAAAAGTTCTGAATAGCGTCAAATATATTAGAGGATCTAAGACGATTTCATTGCTTGCAGATGTTACATTGTAGGATTAAAAGAGAGAAATGTGGGAAAATTATGATTTATTGCGAAAGTACCAAACTTTTAGAGTTGTGTTCTTCGATTGGTTTAAAAACTACGAGTAAAATGACTTTATTTCGCAGATGTTTACTGAAGCTTATGTTGTAGAAATAATCAAACTTCTATTTTGTTAATTACTTGTTAGTAGTTAGTACTCTTACCGGTATAAATTTGCATATTAAATAAATCATGACCCGAAATAATGTTGTCGAAAACTATCCAGAAAACAAACTAAATTTCACAAATTCTAGTTTACGTCAAACTTAATATAACCTCTAAAATCTGTGAAATATGACGCACCGTACTCACAGGCTCTAAACCCATACTCAAGTACCCATTGATGAGGGCGGTATTTATACCGGAGTTTAAAACAGTGGCGTACGAGGAAGAACATGACACAGGTTAAAAATTAGACCAATTGCAGCTAATATTTTGCGTTGAAGACACCCAAAAAGTTTTTCATTGGTTCATTTCGAAAATCCGGATGGGGTCCGGTCCCAATTACTCCGTCTTATTGCCGCTCTACTGAATATAGGAATGAAACCTCACTTTGATTTTTTTTATTAAAACAAGATTAAAATAGTTTTGTTTTAAAAACATCGTTATAATATTTTTATCACTGGAAAAATGCCAGGCATGAAAATAACTAAAACATAACCTTTAAAATAAAAGTCATAATATTAATATAATAAAAGCACGTTAAGAAAACATTATATAATTTACTAGTGAAGTAGTAATGCCAAGCGAATAAAAATAATTCTCTATCATCAAATCTAATGGTAATTTTTATTACGTGACGATATTTCGTTATGGAATTTTATTACCTTCATTAACTGATGAAAGCCGCCAGCATTACTGATATTAAACTGTTTATGTCGTCTTTCATCAATTAAAATTTTAAATTTATCTAGGGGCAATGTATAGTGAGATAATTAAAATTTACTGTAGTACAACTGCAGCGTTGTGATTAGTGCCTAGAGCCAGTAAACAATAAACAAGGGTTTAATTTAATTTCAATTCATTTTGATTAAACTCGAAAATAAAATCGTTAACTCAGAGTGACCCTTCACTGATTTAAGTGCGGGTATTGATTTTCTACCAAGTTTGCTTTCATTCCTCACAAGAAATATCTTGCAATAATCCATCTCTAAAACATGAATGTTATAAATTATTTTATTGTTGTGGATTCTAACCTTTATCTAGAAAAACAAAATTTTGAGAAACAAAAAGATATTAAGTGTTTCTGCAGACATGTATTTAAATTGTGGATTTTGAAATCCCTGATATTTCTCCAGGATTTCTTTGAAACGAAACGAGAGTAACATAATTCTCGTCTTGAAAAATAGAAACCAGACTAGAAAAGAATTCGAGATTTTTAAACAGTCGTACACTTCGTTTTGAAATGAATTTACACAATTAATATATACAATAAATAATAATATTTATTTATGTAATAATTTTTGATGGCCGAAATTTTTTAGGTAATTAAAGTTTTATTATTTGTTTCATTTATTTATTTTTGTAATTGAAATTTTGTTTCAAAAATATATTTATAGCACTAATATAAGTATATTCCAAATAAAATGTATTATTTTAAATATCAATCCATACAGCAACAAATAAAATCCATTATATATGCATAAAAATCTTCAAATAATTCAATACTCAAAGGGTTAAGATATATTTTGTAATAATTGTCTTTTCTTTTTCTTGTTCCTCATTCACAAATAACTTACCCTTAAATAAACTTTCCTGTGAATTTAATTATAGTGATATTGATAGGTCTTGGGACAATTCATCTATGTCTGCCGATTTTTCTTCGTAAAGTTTATGATACTATTCTCACCCACTTAATATACAATGACTCATAGAATATAGAACAGTAGTACTAAACTAGTACAAACACAAAAATCGTTTGACATTTGTTCCGTGATTACTGTTACCTTTGCCTACATAATACACCCACGTATTCGATAACTATCACAAATACCCATTATCGGAAAAGTAGTTAACATAAAACCTATTTAAAGTATATTTTACACCCCTCTTCTGCTGGGGAATATTCCAGCAGTTAGATATTTTTGAGTATTTATGGTTAAGTTACTGGAGTTCCGCGCTGTTGGAAAGGGCAGTGCCGTACTTGGAAATACAGCGAAATATTTTTCCATTGTTTTAGGTTGCATTCAGAGATACCCAATTATCAATTATAATTAGCAATTAGAATTAACACGGTAGCGTTTACACTTACAAAATTAAGGTGTTAAATTTTAGTACTGATTTAAAAGTTTGCAAACTCCAAACATTCCACTTATAATTACTGGAATAAAGACACGATTTCTCATTTTTCTGTTAGACAAGTCAAGCAGCATAGCAACTATGCGTACTTTAATCAAAATATAAAATAGAATGATATAAATATTATTAAAAGTTTCACACACAAGTTATATTGTTTATTATTTAAATACTTTAATTTTTATCACTGTGTAAGTAATACATTATTAAAATGGTTTCTGATTACTTCAACAATACTTCAATAAATATCTGGTGATTTCAAGTACAGTTCATATTTCAAATGGATGCTTCAACCGTTTACTAATTGTAAATGGTAATTGAAATTGATAATTGAATCGATAGTATTTTGAATTATTAGAAGTAAATGTTATACTTTCTGAGCATGTAAGTACGACGAGCGAAGCGAGTCGGGCAATTACAAGCGAATTACTATTGGATAGTTTGTTTTTTGCAACCTTTAACGCTGTTGCGGTACCATATACCTCCTTTTAAATGACAAATTAAGTTGGTCTCCCTTAATTTCATAAAATTTAAGATCGTTTTCTAAGGTAGGTACGTAAAATACTGTTTTTGGTATTACCGAACTATTTGGTAAATTGAGAATATAAGATACATTTTCTGAAATTGACCAACTTTTTGGTAAATATTTCTAAATGCATAGTAAACAAATGTATTTAATTTAGTAATTGTCATGAAATTTTCAGAAAATGTATCTTATATCCTCAGCTAATCGAACAGTTCGGAAAGTTTTACGACACTTTCTTTTTTCGTGTGTTTGACTCAATATAGTATCTACAGGTAATGTAGTGAACTATCCAAAAATAGTAGGTACACATTTTGTAATTTTTTGCACAGGAAAGAAAAAAATTCTGAACGCAACAGTTTTATTTTGTGACATACCGGCTTTATGTAGGAAATACTGATATTCTTGAGTCCAGTATTTGGATGAGTATCTATAAAAACTCTATGAATATAATATGAAAGTCAACTTTCTGACTATTGTGGAACTATACAAAAATTTCTAGTTACCTCACTGGTGGCAAACGCTCAAGAGCACCTAGGCTAGACGCTAGAGAAATGTTTGTGGAAAGTTAGTGCAAATAGCTTCCTAGATGCATAGACGCTAGACGCCAGACTCAGACAGGAAGAGAGACGACGGCATAACAACGAAAGGAAAGACCTGTGCACTGTGCAGGATGCAAGGACTGAAGCTTTAAGGATCTGGACGTCAGGCTGCCAGGACGCGTGGTTTCAAACAACCTGGATTTTCCATTTGTTGTTTAGTATTTGACGTCATAACGCATTCGAAACCAATGAAATTGCTGTCATTTATTATTATACTATTACCCTAAACACAAAAGTGTAGAACACAGTGATTCATCCGCAATTTTTTTTCAAAATTTCGGGCTGTGATTACCTCCTGTAATCTTAGTAATCTATGAAAAACTTTTTTGAAGAAGAACAACCCAGTAAGTTTTAAAATAACTGTCACCTCAGGGAAAAGTAGTAACTTTCCACAAAATTTACTCTTATTATTTTGCATTATGTGCCAATTTAATATTCCTACAGTAATGGGCACTTTACATTCAAATAGGATACCTATACACCTATTTCTAAGCATTACTGTGGTCTCTAGTAGCATTTAAGGTCCCAGGAATGTTAATAATCAAATAACTGTTTCAGATCGAATCCGAAACACACAAATACCTAGCTCCAATTTAATTTCAATAATGAGTAATCAATTCAGTTGTAAAATTCCTGGAAAATATTTCAATTTAGTTACATTTTAATTACTGAGAAATAATCTTCACACTAACAAATTACAAATTCGAAACATAAATATGTATATATTTAAATTAAAAATCTCTTAATCAGTGTTAAACAAACAGCTTGAAATGTTCAAATTACACAGGAAAAAAGTATTCATTAATTACACAATTTCCATTGAAAATTTCATGAAAAATTAGCCCAAACAAATAGAATAAATAATTACGTCTTTCAAACTGACCTTGTTAAAATTTTGATCAAGAGAATAAAAATTTTATATTCACCCCAGGAGAAAAGCAAAAAAGTTTACAGGCGAATTTGTAACGTAATTAGTCATTTCGCAAATTTATTTAAAAACGACATTTGAATTAGGTTCGTGAGGAATAAATAAAGTACAATTTTCTTCCCATTGCGAAAAGTATATTTCATATTAATTATTACTGACGATATATTGTAAATACTTTCCAAGCATTGGTTAAATTTTATTACGAATAGTAAATTAATACGTTTATATTAAAATATTTAGTAAAAATATAGTATATCATCAAGCCATGTACCCATTTTGAGTGTGGCACTCTGCTTTCGCAGATCTCGGTGTATATTACGGTATAGGTTTTAGAAAAACATTATTTATAGTGCAAAATTAAATATGTATAAGTATGTGACTAATAAATAGAATTTACACATAGACGTAATGAAAATAAAACCTTTTCCAATATATAGTCTATATCAATAATTATATTTATATATTATGTATTATATATAATTATATTTATAAATTCTCAGTTCGAATCTCACTACTGACAGTTGCCACTTTAAATTTACCCATGTGGTTCCCCCTCCACTAACAACTGGGGCTATGACTTAACGGCTGGTAACCGCGCTTCAAACGCGAAAATATACCACTTACCGAGATCTGCGAAAGCAGAGTGCCACACCCATAATGGGTAAAAGGCGTGATGATATAAATATTTATTTATTTTATTTATTATACAATCTATTTTTTTATTTATTTGAAAACATATATGTTGCTCTATAAAACATACATTGTATTTTGTATTAATTTACTTTATTTATTTATCTATATATGTCATAATAACTAGGTAAAGTAAATTAATACCGTAGGTTAAAATGACAATAGTCGGTTTTTATAATAAATTTTTAAAAAATAATTCTTAAATTTCAGAATTTTATATAAAGAGCAAAATTAAATTCAGACAAAAATCAATTTCATTATACAAAAACAAAATAAATGAAAGCATCCAAATACTCGTATATATATTTAATCACTTTGCAAAAGTATTAATCCAAGTACGATTTTTTATTTAATTCATTGGAATATTAAAAAATAATTATCGAAGAAAAATTTAATTATTAAAAAGCGAAATACAAAATTTCTATACGAAATATTTAAAAACAAATTTTGCAACAATTATAGTAATTAAACATATGACAAATAAGGATTTAATTTTGATCTTGATTGATCCCTTTTAGATATACTAAGGATGACAACTTCGTTCTCGAAATATGTATAATTATTTTATTATCTATAGATTAAAAATTTAGGTGTTTAAATGATTTTATTTAGAAAGAATAATGTGAATTAAAAAATGAATGAATCAATAAATTAATAAAATGATTAAATTTGATAAATTTTTGGTTGATTCATATGTAATAACCTACACATTTAGTTTATTTATAATTGAACTAGCCAGTGGAATCTTCAATTTAATTTACAATTTAACTCTAGTAGTTCCCTAGATCACAATTGGTTACACACTATCTCTCAAACAGCCTCAATTTATTCCAATTTAATTACAACATTTTGGAGATTAAAACCCTGCTCGCATAAATCAATACGGTAGATTTGTACCTCGCAAGAGTAATTAGTATAAAATTCGCATTAAAAAAAATTCTAGGGGTGTGAATGACCTCATTGTATGTTACATAGCGGGCTAAAATTTGACTGTCACATGCTGTACTAATACTCTGTTATTTACCGTGATATATTTGGTTACCACCCGTCAAGTATCAAATATACCTGCTCATATGCCTCTAATTACGAAACTTTGCCACACATTTCAAATTAATTAAAATTCAGTGAGGCACATTATTAGCAGCATCATTAAAATAAAACCATTTTATTTCATGTGGAAAAATCGTAAATCAAAGTTGTATAAAAACAAATATTTTCTTACATCAATATGCAAAAGAGAACCGACATTATAAGGGTATATTAAAAGATAAAATCTTGTTAATCACACTAATAAAGGCATTGCATCATATGGGAATTATGGACACCATTTCATTCGTTTGATTAAATTATGTCTAAGTTTATGTTAATATAGAATAAAAAGCTCCATTGGACTATGGATCATAAGTTCCTAAGTTCGAATCCCACAGCCCATAACTGCTTTTTATTAATTAAAAATATATTGTTCTTTAAATATTATACTTTCATTTTATTGTCTTCAAACTACGCAGTAAAAAATGTGATTTGCGATTTGTTAATTTTGGAGTTGTGAAGTATTTTTAGTTAATATTGACAAATATGTTGTGTTAAATTTACAATTTCAACATATATGACAATTTGTTAAATTAAAGTTTTGCCAATTCTGAAGTTTTAACTAGAAAAATGGTTGGTTTTTATTTTTTTGCTGGATTTATAAAATTTAACAAATATACTCGTCAATAATAACAAGTAAATTTAGCTAACTTATCAATTTAAAATTGTTAAAGTTTCTATCTTTTGTAACAACTAAATTTGTTATTATAACTATGATTTATTGTTCTGTTTAAATATAATTACTAAAATATTTAGTCAAAATTATATAAAAATAAATATTAATAATTACTATATTCACAAATATATTTAGTTACGAAATACGCAAAAAATATTTGTTACTGCTAACAAATTTGAAACTTGTTAAATTAACAAAAATTAAAGGTGAATCGTCTGGGACTAAAAATTTTGTTAAAATTTTATCAATTTTGAATATAAATTTTTTACTGTGTATGCACAAATTATCTCATTAACCCTTTTATTAAAATTTAGCAGCACTTTAATATAGATATAATTTTGTAATTACACATTAACCCTGTAAAGTTACACTTTATTCACATTTACACAAACGTCACGCTGTTGTCTGGGAAACTCCAAGAAATGAAAAACTACTTTCCCATAACCCGATGTAATTTTTATAGAAATTTTACCTGTGGAATATTTATTTAGATTTATATAAAGACCTTAAACAGTTAATAAGCTTTCTGACCCATATATTTTATTCAAAACACAGTATTTTATCAAGACTTAAATTTTGAACCATTGAAATCAAGGTAGCATTGAAGTAATGCGAATGCTGTGTATGTGAAAAATTATATTAAATTCATGGGGTTTTTTAGATCCCAGTGTAACATTCCAGGGTTAATAATTTGGATGGTCAAGTTAATAGCTAATAGGATATTGATATTACCCTATCAACTAGAAATGATAGTTTACATTTAGGTATATCCAACAAATCTTAATAAATATTGTTAATATATTAAAAGATGTAAGAAACTTTTTTATTTACTCCAAAAGTTAAAATTTATAAGAGGTTATGTTTTGGGGACAACAGAATACTTCAGAAAATATTCGTTAATGTATCGTTTGTGATTCAAATGCCAAGTGCCTCGGGTTCGAAGCCCTATTAGTATGGATTGGTAGATTGATCCTCATAGAGAACTATGACATTAAAAATTATATAGTTCTCTTGATATTTCCTGTACTCGCGATTTATGTTTTGCAGATTTATTGATATTCAGATATTTATTGAATTCATCTGAAAATACCTGGTTTATTGTAAATATATGTATGTAGCTAATAATATAAGAGGAACTAATAAAATAGCTTCAATATTATTTGTTTCGTCATTTTTGTTTGGGTGTTAAATCTACTTATATTTTGAAATAATAAATAAATACATGGTCGTAGAAATACGTGTGCAAAATGTGCATTTTAATGTTACAGGTACAGAAAAATAATCTCGTTCAATAGTCATTCTTCTAAAAATATCTTTTCAAATTAAATAATTATCTATAATTGATAAATGACATAAATTAATTAGCAATTACTGGAATCAATATTCCCCACATCTACATTTTCATCAATATACAACTCGTATGCATTGTCTATCAAACAATTTGAAGTGAAATATAATATAAATAAAATATTTTCCATGTACAACTTTTTTTTATTAATTCCTTGTACATTTTAGGCTAAATAGTAGTAGATATCCATTGACATTTTTTGGGGGATATAACTTGACGACTAATAATGTACGGTAGCAGAGTAATACACAAGGAATGGGTAAATGGAATAATGATATATTTATATTTATTTAACTAGTATTAAAAGTATTTTGTGGTAGAAGTTTTTTTCATAGGTTAATTAAGGGTTTTTTGCTATCAAAATACTATATTTATAAGTACTAGAAAACATCTTTCTTAAAATAGATAGTTTGCTAGGAGGTAAGAAGATTAACAATCCAGATACTTTTGTGCCCCATCTATTTAAAGCAAAATATGGTCAAGCTCATATTTTCTAGAAATTCTAAATCCAATACAATAATTATTTCTAGAATAATAATTGGCTTCGAACTTTGGGGATCTGCAAGTACCTCCAACATCGAATTCCATGGATTGTTCCCGATTAGATTATTTCATGATATCTTCAAATGTCTTCCGTTAAAGAAGAAATCCCCATACTGAGTGCAAAATACTTTCAGACTAAAGTGTCACAAATATAAACTAGCCGTGAAACTCGTACAATGCGGTAGTATTAAACGTTTAAATAAATTTATCTTAAGTATTAAGTATTTTCATTGTCTAATTAGCTAGTTGTAATTATAGTAATTTAGAAACTGCAAGTATAGTTCTACCTATGGGCAGTTACTTTCCCATGTCATCTAATTTTCTATCACTAAAATTTAGTGAATATCTTTGTACACATTGTAAATATGAATGAATCCCAGAGATAAGAGAATAATAATCACTAAAAACTAAGTTTTAGAAAAATTTTGGCCAAGTGAAAATTCTTTTGATTGCTTTATATATCATATTACACTAGAGACCTAACAAACTTTTAGCAATTGTCTTCGTAGCCCACTATAACATATTACATCTTATTTAATCCAATTTCTTTCTGAATCTCGGGGAATCCAAAAGAAACAAATGTTTCATTGAATGAAGAGAAATTAAGATTTATGATATTCAGCAACAATAGCTGATCATTCCATTGTGTTTAAATGATTTGTAACTTACATGGGTAATTAATCAATAATAGAGGCCTTAGTAATCGCCTGATGATTGTAGGTACTTTGGGACATGGAGACATGTCTTGTACATGATTGACGACACTGGTCATCAAGACAACATAAAGGTATAATATAGAATTGGAATGTGGGGTATAGGAATTTTAATACCACTTTTTTATATTACTGTGTCTTTTGACCTGTATACTTAAGAGCAAGAGTTGAAATACAAATTTTGTTCAGAATTTAAAAATGCATACAATAAGGTTTATTTGGTTACGTAAATATTGGTATTTCACGATATATTCAACACATTAAAGCTAATATTTATTATTGAATTGTATCACGGCCATGGAAAATTAAATAAAAACTAAAAATACCTATTTGACATTTAATAAAACAGTTTAGAATTTATGTATATAACAGAAAGAACTCCCAAATTCGTTATTGTATCACTACAATTTTCTACGAAATTTCTACAGAAAATAATACAACACTGTAACAAGTAAATCTAAATTTGTTTTTGGTTAATTTTCCATGAACGTGTTAAATTTTTCTAATAAAAATAATTCTAATGCGGTTGATATATCGTGAAATACTAATATTGAGGTAACTAAAAGTGAATAGGAATAGGTGCAATTGTACACCCAGTATATTTTAAAGACTTTAGGACAATTATTACAAAGAAGAATAGTGGCTAGTTAACAATTTGAACAAACTGAACATATCTACAGTGTAGCATGTAATCAACTATCCTGTTATTTAAATTTAATCGAATGTATCTCCATCAGAATGTATTTACGAAATACTAAAATTACAAAACAATCAAGAACACTTACAATTAGATGAATTTCTGTAGCAATATTCTATTGAACACATCACACGACACAAATCACTGCGAAAGTCCCCGCACTACTGACAACAAAGATAAAATTTCGTTTACTCTGCAGCGACGTTCTTAATTAATACGTTTCGAACATGTTTATCGGCTGCATGAATATACGTGATTATTCATACAATATAATATGCTTCGTAGCAGTAGTTCCAGAGGTTCTCAAATTTTTACTACTATAATATTATAGTATAATATTGCAATGTGGTCCTACAATAAAGGCACAAAACGGCAAATAAGTCATATATATCATTTTATGTACAATTGTTTGCTTTTAGTTTTTTTTTTATTATTTTGTTAAGTCTGATATTTTTATTATCTTAGTTTTATAATTCTTAGTTTTTTTGCAACCATTTAATTTTTGTAAATTATTTTTATATAATCGTCCTATAATTGGGATCTTGTATCCTGTTGGATAAATACATAAATAAATATATGCCGATCTCGGTGGCGTAGTGGCTATGTCACTAGCCTAGCACGCCAGAGGTCGTGGGTTCGAATCCCACTGAAGAGCATGGTCGTTTGTGTTCACACAAATTTATTATCATCCACTCATGAGGCGGCATATGACCATAGTAGTTAGTCCGCCTCACATCTTCGTAATAAAAAAAAAAAAACATATTATAACTAGACCCAAAAACATCGTACTACATATGATAGAAGATTAAAAAAATATTATTAATTATTAAGATATTTGAGTTTAAAAGATAGCAATTCTCATATCAAAGTATTATAATTTTTGCTTAAGTTTATCTCTCACAGATCAATTCTTTTCAAATTATTTATTCATCTTTCATAAAACAACGCATCAAATAAATGTCAAAAGTTATTCTTTAATATTTAACCCTCTATAATTTCAATGAAATGCATTACACTAATAATTAATTATTATAAAAATTATATATGAGGGAAGGACGTATTGACCGAGAGATTGAAAGGGAGTACGGACTAGTCTACAGGATGAGTATCGGGTGCTCTGGGTACATTTTCACGAAACATGAATGTATCTAGAGATGCTCGATTGAGTGTTTATAATGAGTATGTTCGCACCAACATTTGTGTGGTTCCGAATATTGGGTTTGGATGAAGAAGCATGAACGATGTACAACTGCAATGGAAATGGGGTATTTGAAAAAAGAGTGATTTTGTTTGGAATACATTGGTGTACGGTGAGAGCGTAGAGAAAAGTAACCAAATATGGAATACGATTCTAATATGGAGTACCACCCATTCTCTTATGGTTATTTAGACTTTTATACAATTATTATACTGTTTATTAATTTTTAAAACGTAAGACTGTGACTGTTACTAAGTTATGTGGAAATGTATGACTGATTATGATTACAAATAGACGTCTTTAATTTGAGCAATGTTAAATGACGGTATTCCATATTAAGATCCTATTCCATATTTGGTTACTTTCCATTAAAATTGAGAAGAATGTTGATAAGAAAGTGTTGGTTATTACAGGAGAATTCGTATTGTAATGATCCCAAAATATATTTAAGCGAAAATTTCGTCTCGTCGGAATACGGAAAATGAATGGATTTTCAATTAATGTATTCCTTTTTCGTACATAATAAATAAATTATTCTGTTCTGTAACGTTTGTACAATTAAACTGAATATTTTTTGGAGCGACTATGATTTTTATAGCTTTTCCCTTACCGCAGAGAATTTCTAAATTACTTCAACTCGCCAAGTTACAAATAACATGCTTATTCAAAGGGCGCAAATGCAAGATATCCGTAACATTCACTCAAGAAACGCGGAATTAAACTCAAAATTCCCTAGTGCAAAAACTATCCAATTTAGTACATTTCTGTTGAAAATTCGCCTCCGGGTGAGTAGCCTAGCCAGGCCAATATAACACGAGGAAAACGGGTTACGGATGGATGAAAAACGCCCGGTGCATTACGCGAGATGCCGGGAAAGTCGTGCTCGTTTTTCACGATCTGCGTAGGTGGAACCGTGAACGTGGAACTGAACTGAACATCGATACACGACCACTACACACAAAGACGTTACCGTACACCGATAAACACCGCACACCTTCGGCAACGTGCCGCAAGTAGCTGCTACTTCTGCAGCGTATATTTAAATAATGACAGCTATTTAGAAAACTGCGACAAGCGGTTCGCAAGTGAGGTTATGTGCCCGTACATGGAAACGGAAACTTTTGAGTGCTTGTCTCTAGATACAGAAGTGGTTGAGTCGAATCCCGGTATGATCTGAAAAATTATCACTGCCTAATTTGGATCTATACTCACTCCCGTCACCATTACAAGTTTGAATATAATTAACTTGTCAACCACAAAGTTATCGGGCATCGGCTAGTGGTTGTAACAAAGGCTTGCACCGGGTGCGTAACACACATGCCATCTTCGTAACAATATACGTGGCAATGCAAGGAAATTTAATACATGTCAATGTGTCTATATCCCCTGTGGGTTAAAGTTCAGAAATACATAAAGGGTGTAGAATTGAAATGTGGAATATCAGGATTGCAATGCTACTTTTTTACCTATTCACTTTACTGAAAATGTGTAATTACAAAAGTTGTTCAGAATTTAAATATACATATTTATTAAAAAATTACAATACGGCCATGGAAAATTGAACAAAACCGATAGTTATTTGTCAACCTAGAGAGGAAAGCTCTTTTCCCCACTCGAGGTCAAAGTTTGTCTCATGAGCGCAGAGAATGAGGCAATTCGTGCGAGAGTGGAAAAAGGGCTTTCCTCTCGTATTAGACACAACATTTTTTTCCCGACATGTTTCTAAAAACAATTTACTTGGATCTAAAATACACTTTGAGAACACAACTGACACGTTAAAAGTTAGGTTATCAGATGCAAGGCAGTGTTGCCAATGAACCAATTTTAAATATAAATTAAAATTGTCAAATTGTGATTTAATCTAGAAAAAGAAAAATATAAGACATAATTGTAAGAAAATTTTAAGTATGTATATCACTAAAATAAGGATTTTCAATGAAATTACGTATTTATTTACAGTTTTTACAATATATTTTTTGTAATTAACATTCATATAGGTAACACTGCTATATTTTCCTCACTAGGGAAGAAAAACACATTTTCCTCACTATTTCGGGAGAAGAATAGTTGAGTTTCCTGACATGTCGTAAAAAAAATTATTTGACATTTCAGAAAACTTTTTTTATTAAAGTGTTGTATTATTTTCGTAGATAACTGCAATAATATAATGGCGAATTTTAGAGTTCATTTCTTTCTGTTAAATATATAAATAAATCTCAACCTGCTTTAGAAATGTCAAACATATTTCATTTTTGTTCAATTTCATGGCCGCGTTACAATTTTCCTAATAAATATTCATTAATTTGATTGATATATCGTGAAATATTAATATTTATTTAACCAAATGGACCTTATTGCATGCATCTTTAAATTCTGGACAACTTTTGTATTCTTTTGTAGTAAATAGGTACAAATTTACAGCAATATAAAAAAATAGCATAGAAATCCCTATATTTCACATTTCAATTCTACATCCGATACATACATACACATTATTATTCTTGCATGATTTTCTCAAGTTATATGCAATTATTAAAATTGCAACTACTCATCATTACTGATACTAATTAACTATGCAATCTATTTCTTTTGGTGTTTAATTTAGAATAAAATATATTATCACACCATTCGTCCATTTGTGAGTATAGCACTCGACAAAGAACAGATTTCGGTATATTTTGTAAGTGTGTTTCAGCTACCATTCGTACGACGACGGACCCTAAAGATGGTACTGAGTAATAATAGTTACGGAAAAACTGATGGTGCCAGCTTAATTTTCATGTTGAACATATTTCTATTTATAGAAACATTACCAAATATACAATTTAAGTGCGAATGCACTAAAAATAATATTATGACGGTTCTTAATTAAAATACAAAAGTGCAGCTATAAAATTCAACAATTAGTTCTAACATGTGTAAGTAAGTTATTTGAGTTTCCTTCGCTTTGATATTTTCATTAATTTCGTCGAAACTGTTGTTCCTGTAGCAAGTGTTACCTGTTTGCGAGTTAAATTTTAATGATGTTAATTTTGTTGTGCCCGAATTAAAAGTTTACTGCCGAAATGTTCATAAAATGCCCAATAACATAACTACTGTTTTCCATTTCATGTTTATATAATTATTTAAGTTCTAGTATTATTTCCATATTCATGGAAAAATATTTTATTATTAATCATATCATATTAGTTGGATATTTGAAATACATAAACTGAACCTCAAATGATAGCTTTTATAACTTAATGTATGTACTGAGAAAGAAACATAATTTATGACACTAATTATTGATGAATATTTAAATTGTTTTTGCGTTCAAACGAATAATTACAGACTGCTACGTTTGATATAAAGTATATTTTGTGAACCTGTAATTTATAAGAGCTCACTTAATATAAAATGTACAAAGGCTAAGCTTATATTTGTTTGTTGGATCATTGAAAGTAGGTACGAATGTTAATTGTTATTTTAAATTCTAACCCAAAATTTTATGTTAGCTTTGATTTTTAAAATGTCAAAATATTTTACAAGAAAACATTACATGTTTGTTTGCCATTTTGTTTTAGTCAATCGCGAACACTATTAAATAGTAATTTTGTAAATTTTATATTTAATTGATGCAGCTACAACCCGTAGAAAATAAATTATGTATACAGATTTACATGCTCTACAACTTTTATTTGAAATATTTTTATCTAAAATAATTGCAATGCGCATTTTGTGTTACATCCTGTATATGTGTAAAAATAGGTAAATAGCATGATTATTTAGTTTATTCGTAGCTAGTTTTTAGTAGACACCCTGTATAAGTTAGAAAATTCTCAGTTATATATTAAATGTCACGTTCATAATAATAAAAGAATAGTTCGTTTTATATTCTTCGCTGTAATAATAGAATAAATTCTTCGTTGTTTAAACCTATTTATAGATATGACATTTATAGAATTATAAAATATTTTAATGGTTTTAAATATCATTGTTATCTCTAAATTTAATAACCGGAAAAAATTACTGTATTTAAATTTCTGCGTAACTTGTTCTTATCATTTTGTGAATTGTAAAACATTTGGAACAAAAATGATTACTAATTAATATTTATCTGAATGCCACGCTAGATACGTCATGACAAAATGTTGTGTGAAAAATGTAAAAATAAAACATACAGATATAATTTTAATTCTACACTGTTAAATTTAATAACACGAGAGTACATATTATTCAACGCGACTGGATGTAATTAAAATACAATAAGAATTAAAAAGCATTCACTGTTAAAGTTTGCCAGTATTTCCATCCTGTGAATATACGAGATTTTTCTAAAGCTACGAAATTTAATAAGTATCATGACTTTTCCCCAGTTTTAGGGATGAAAGTGTGCTTCAGCTTTAAGCAGATTTCATTACCAAAAAGAGATAAAAACAAAGGAGAATGGAGGCCCACCCTCCACTTTCATCAGCGAGAGCTGTGATTTGCCCGCTGTATTTTTCACAAAACAAATTCTGCAAGCTTTTTCTTCAACGAAGATCTGCAATAGCAGAGCTTGTACTTTTAGTAGACGATTACAGCGTGACAAAAGCTTTTTAACAAGAAATTGAACCGAAATGCGAAATATTAATTTATTTTATATTTCGCTTTTCAGATTTTCGTCGGTTCAATTTTTTGTTAAAAAGTTTTGATTTTTGTTGCTGTCTATTTTTCTACCTTTAAGGGTAGAATTTTTTAATTCGGATAACCCAGTACAAAGTTATATGTGGTAGAATCTGTGTACAGGTAAAATTTCAGTGGGTGAACAATCTACCATTCTATATTTTCCTACCCTTAAGTGGAACCAACTGCAAGGTATACCCTTTCTAATTAAAAAAAAAGAGTTATCGAAATCGGACTACACCCAAAAAAATAAGGAAAATAAGAAAAATATACGCGTCGACTGGAGAACCTCCACCAATTTTTCACTAAAATATGAATAGAAATTGTTCAGTAGTACCACTAAAACCAACATAAAACTCGATATTTTCTTAACAAGAAAATATTGTTGAACAATTCAAGGACAAGTTTATGCCACTCTAATGACAGATTTTGTCTCCCACATATATAGGGTATATCAAAAATAAGTACATTAAATTTATCTACTAGTAACTTTTTCTTCTAAATTCCATATTTTAAAACATTTATACTCCCTTATAAATTATCGAGTTGTTTAAGTATTTTCATAATAAATTGATTCAGTAGCAAATGCAATAATTGATTTTTACAAACGTCATTTTTTTTCAAATAAATTTTGACCTAATAAATAAATCGAATAATAATTATTAATACAAAAGTTCACAAATATTACAGCTTATGGCAAAGCTCAGGAAAACAAACAAATCTTTGAAGAATTTTAATTCAAAAACTGAAAAATCAAAAAATTGTTGCTTTTGACGAATTTTGCAACTGCTTAAATTTAATGTATGTATTTATGTTAAATCTTTATATTACATCAAAATGGGATTTGGGAACCATATCACCAACTCAAATTCTAATCATGAAATAATTTGTAAGTTATATATTTAAAATTTTATGTTTTATTTTCGGTAAGATGTTTTTTAGGCATACACGAAAATAAAAGTACCAAAGAATTTACCAAACCATCGATTAGCTAAGGATATAATATGCATTTTTTGAAAATTTCATAATAATTACGAAACTGAACACTATTTTTTACAAAGTATGTAGAAGTAGATATTTAACAAAAAGTTTGGGAAATTTTCAGAAAACGCTTCTTATGTCCTCTGTTTACCAAATAATTCTGACTGTACGATTTTTATTGTCTATCTCAATTAATAAATGAGTTATAGATTATATATTTACGAAGATGAGTGAATAATGACCATAATCCTGAATATAATACTATACTTTTTCTACTCCTGTAAATTCGAAAATCACTTTTGAAAAAGATCGAAATTCGTTGAAAACATTGAAAATAAAAATACACAATGGCAATTGACTACATGTCAACTATCAGACAGCCGTTGCTTGGTGATCCACATCACGTCTTTAAAATAACCGTGAATTATAGATTTCTGGCTCTGTGATTGGTCGAGAAGAGTGAATTATAAATTATAATTCACCGAAAAAATTGAAATAATGGGGATACAGAAATAGAAAAATTTGTCTATTAAAAATATTGTATGTCACATGCATTATCCTTTTATGTGCCACAAAACAATTGAATAAATATAGTTGGTTGATCAGTAGCCAAATTAAACTTTAATCAATATGAACGTAGAGTACTTGCCGGTAGCTAAAATTTACTTGGCTAGGACACATTTTCCCAGAATGTCATCATATTTGCATTTCAGCGTGTCGAATTTACGTCACACCTCATTTTATTTAGCAAAGCTTGGTAAACTGACAGTGTACGCAAAATCTACTTCACGTGTGAGGCATAACAGTAAATAAGCATTGTTAACTCCCTGTTTGGCCATATTTTCTCGCCGGAAATTGTATAGTGTTTGCTGTTTCACAGCTCGTGGAACTTACATTTACGAATATATCGAAATTTTAATTCAAAATGGCGCAACTGTACAGCACAGCGAATACCCCAGAAAATAATGATAATTTAAAAATATAAAATCAAGAACTTATTCACATTAAAATTTAAACTATAGCTCTATCATTTTCAAACTTATTTAGAATTGTAACATTTAAATTACAAGCATATATCAGTAAATAATTAATTTATTACATTTTGATGTAAAAATTTACTTTGACTTGAATTTGAAAAAGCGACTTTTGAAAAGTAAAATTACTAGAACGTTTACACATTAAGAACAAACCTACTTTAGATTATGACTTATCCTTCATTCATTCGCTTGTTGACAACCAGTAATTTGTGAAGTTATGTTCAAATTTGTAGACAAGTTATCAGGTAAATAAGTTATTTAAATATGAAAAAATTACAATTCATAATATTTATATTATTTATAGAAAAACCATGGGCAGTAATTTTAAATTAAACATATTAAATAGTTGCATGATTATATTTAATATGATAGTGGAAATATAATCGCAGTTTTGGATGCAACATAAATTGAGGAAATAACGGTTGACATATTTAAAATTACGAGGAAATTTCATGTCACTTATGACAAAGTCAAGTCGATATGCGTTTACACG
Source organism: Poecilus cupreus (assembly GCA_963942605.1). Taxonomy (NCBI): domain Eukaryota; kingdom Metazoa; phylum Arthropoda; class Insecta; order Coleoptera; family Carabidae; genus Poecilus; species Poecilus cupreus. The sequence goes on from OZ012715.1 coordinate 19,421,486, forward strand.
AATCTTCAAAGTCGCTTAGATAAGTCAATTGTGATTTATTTTATACTTGACTTCAGGAAGAAAAATTGTTCGTCTATAATGTTTACACAATAACCTTTTCAAAGTCAAAGTCAAATCAAAGTAAATTCTTGCCCTACGTGTAAACGTAGTTATTATATCAAGATAATTTAATGTCTTTCTAATATTCCGAAGGAAAAAGGCTGTGTCTAGTGGAGTGTACTATTTTTATTTTATATTTCATTTAAGCATTTTTGCAGGAATTTTCAATATAAGTAGTAATGCTTTTCAAAAAAGTTTATGTATATTTGAATATTTTTGAATAATGAAGTCATAAATCAAATTTTGATTTACATATTTTAGATGCGGAAAAATTTCTAGATAGTACAATACCTGTAGCGCTCGGAAATTTTATTAACGTAAGATAAAATTGTACCCATGTAGATAATATACAATTATTACTTTCCAAAATGAAGAGGTGACAAGGAAACTTGAGTTCACGAAACGTTTTCATTTTTATTAGTAATCATAATTTCAGTTTTGTTCATATCTGGTAACCTACATATTTTGCGGGCAAAGGACAAAGACAAAATACAACTTTTGTAAGGCTTACGGTTTTCGAAATAAAAATGGTGAAAATCGCTGTACCTACATTAAACTACTGCTGAATGTTTTAAGCGTCCTAGCTAAGTACCCATTCAAAATTCTGGAAGAACATCAGCACCTCATTTTTAAAATCGATGGCCTACTACAGTACTTAGAAGACATAAGATTAGCAATACAGGTACTTTAAAGAGATAAGTGTGCCTCTAGGTTAGCCTAAGAGCATAAAATTAGAAAATATGCTTCAATTTTGGATTTATATTGCTTTGTTCCTATTGGTTCCGAAGCTTTTGATTCTTTTGGTTCATCAGCTGAAAAATTTATAAAAAGGTTGAGTAAATTGATTTATTGTCAGACTGGGGAGAAGAGATCCTGTGAGTTTTTTAAACAAAAATTAAGTATAGATTTGCAACGGGGTAATGCAGCGTCGGTTATGGAAACTTTACCTAATCAAATGGCATTGGATAATTTTTTTTTATATTTTAGATACACATAATAAATGTGTCAATTGAAACTTTCATATTGAAAGTTAAACATTGCACGTTACCTTTCTGAAAGTTTCAAGAGTTTCATAACACATTCAAGATATACTGCGCGGTATTGTGACATAGAATTGACAAAAACTAAATACTATAGCTTGATATCGATATATTCAGATTTAATAATATGTAATAATGAAAATTTTTACCTCCCGCACAGTTATGTAAAGGAGGTATTATGAAGGGTTAAATTTTTCGATAGTGATTTTTTAACGAATAAGCATATTTTGGGGTCCCTATAGGATACGATTTCACTATCATGATTTTATCGTTCTCGATAACTTAGCATCTAATGAAGTTATCTTAAAAATTCATATCCCTGGGCAGTTACACAAACTTCACACTGGGGCCTGGGAAATACTAATAAAAGAAAAATTACTTTCCTATAACCGGATGCAATAATTCTAGGGATTTTACCTATGGAATATTTGTTTATGTTTATATAAAGACATTAAACAGTTAATAATCTTTCTGAACCATATATTTGATTCAAAATAAAGCATTTTGGCAAAACTTAACTCTATTATTTTGGATTGTAAGAACAAACACATAAGGATTTATATTGAATATTTGTTTAGGATTATAGAATCTGAATTTACAACGAGGTAGCATCGAAATTATGCGAATGCTGCGCATGTGGAAAATTAGATGAAAATCGTGAGGTTTCTTAGACCCCAGTGTGACGTTCCAGGGTCATTAGATTTTGGTAGCAATCTATCAACCGGAAGTGGTAGTTTATTTGAAGAACTATCATGTTTTTTAGGATATCTCAGTAAATTATTGAGGTACAGTAAATTATGTTATATTCAAAAAAATTATCTACGTTTTGTGCCCTTTAGAAATTATATGGAGGAGATTGATTGTTGGTTGACTGTGTTTCACTGTTTGCGCTACCCCACTGAGTGGGATATAGCGTGACGTTATATATGTATGTCAAACCTAGTCTGTGTGAATATTTTTCCATGTGAATCTAGTTAATTTAATTAAAAATTCTTCTCAGAACAGTGAGAACTACATTAAAAACGCGGTGGTATCCGAGGACAAAGTACGCCATAAATAATGTTTGACACCGGCAATAAATAAAATCCAACACTTGTACAAACACCACGGCGTCCCCTATTAGCCCGTAGCAGTCTAATTCATATTTTGCATGTCTAACTTTCGTCTGTTATTGTCACTTTAATGACAAGACTCGCTACTTTATAAATCGGTTGAATGTATTGAAATTAACGTAATTTGAAACAACGGTGCAGTCAATAATTCAGTTAAAGTACGCGACTAAGTATACTAGGAGGACGAGGGAGAATTACTTTTGCGGTAAACAACATGAAACTTTAATTCGCTTAAATTTAATAACATTATCTGCTCCGGATCGGTTTACGCAGAGAAAAGAGACACGGGACGTTCAAATAAACGAGCTGCAAAGAACCAGACACGCAAACAAGTCAAACTATTAACAGAAGTATTAGTTTATTTATTTATTGCCGAGTACAATTCATTGGACCTACAGTTTGTAATACAATACGAAGAGCGTGGCTGCAATGGGGGTCTATTGTAATAAAAATTCGATTATTTAGAAGGAATATATGTTTAAAATAAATTATTTAATTTAAGTTTAAAATGAAAAGTGTTTTGGAAACTAAGAGGAATCAATCAAAATTACAGAACTTGTTAACCATTTTATTACATACTGGCAAGCTATATCAAAAAAGTTTTTGTTTGAAAAATAAATGAGAAATAATTAGTCAAATCTTGAAATTAAACATTTGGCATTTTAACATTCTTACTGATTTACCTAGTTACGTGATTATTGCTATACCAATTTTAATTCGGTGTTGCCAAAATTATATTTTTTTCAAGTAGCTAAGGGTCGTATAAATTTTTTACATTACAATTATGGGGTAAATAGCTCCGTGGTAACGTGTCGGACTGTGGATCGTGAGATCCTCAGTTCGAATCCCACTGCCGACAGTTACAAATTTAAATTTACCCCTGTGGTTCCCCCTCCACTAACATCCTTGGGGGCTATGATTTGACGGCTGGTAACCGCACTTCATACGAAAAAAATATATCACCTACCGAGATCTGCGTAAGCAGAGTGCCACACCCGTAATGGGTAAAAGGCGTGATGATATATTTATTTATTTATTTACAATTATGGATTAATCCAAAAATTGTTCTACAAGAAGCTTAGCATCACTTTTTCTAATAACCTGTATAGTATGTAGCTTATATTTGAAGGCTTATACGTTTGATTTTATTTTGTGAAATTATTATGTTGTGTTATATTTATGACGTATTATGAAATTGAAATTTAATTTAATGCAAGTGACATCACGGTAGCCCTGCATAAATTAAAGGTCACACTGATGGATGACAGATATTCAATGGTAACCTAAACATTAATTTTGCCGTTTTGATTAAACAAGTGTGTCATTTATTGCTTGGCTCTCGTCGCTTCAAAATAATAATAATTTTATAAGTAAATACATACAAGTAATTACTTTGTAATTGTATTATGTTTCTAACTTCGCAAAAGTGACAGATTACATTTATATCAATTTATTTCTTTTCCAATATGCCGGTCGCACGTCACCTATTTCTTCGACTAATTTTTAATGTTTTTTCTCGCAAATTACCAATAATTTAGAAATTTAAGAAAAATACGGATATTTAATTTTTTTGTTTAGAATCAAATTGTATTGTGGTTATAAATTGAATGCCCAAATTTTTGCTTGTAAGATGAGCGTACTATCAACTTTTAAAACACCCAATACACTCAAACCGTTATACTCTTTTATATAAGTATGGTTTTCATATTAGGGAGTACTTAATGCCTCGAAAATTTACAACAAACCTAATGTCACCTTATACCCAATGGAGGAAGTCGTTACACTCATATTTAACATAAAAAGGATTTGGGAAACAATGTTAGTCATATTTATTTGGTTCTAACTTAAAAAATAAATTTGCGACAATATTTTTCAATTATATTATAGACAGTTACATTGAGGAATCCAATCATTTGGACGCATTTATATTTTTTGTTATAATGAAATCGAATACAACACGGTCTGGTCACAGAGCCACAACTGTCCCTCTTTGGAAAGTTGTACATTGAAGGATTTCAAATAAATGAGTTAATAATGGTGATGAGAAGCTAAACACATCAACGTGGTTATTGCACTTGCATGGAGAACATCAGGTACTGGTACTGAAATAAACGTCGTAAATAAATACAATACAAATAGCCAATCTTGCTCGTCTTAACTATACAAATAACCCATCCAGTATGCATAAATACTCGTGCATTTGAGGCTCGCGATCGTGAAGATGTGAAGTATTATGTAGCTACATAATATGTAGTATGTAGTGTAGTATGCAATGTCAGAATCTCAGAGTCGGGTAATGCCCAAGAAGGCGCTATCAGCACGTCTAACAACAGATTAAAAGGACATAAATAAACGGATATTCGCGGTATATTTAGTATATCATAACATATGATCCTGGCGAAAGCCCAAACCAGGAAGATAACAAGCGAGACCATTAGGTCGCCAACAAATCGCCGTTTCGTCACGGTCGTTGCAACCACATCGCGATATAGACTGTTACATTGAGGAACATTAGACATAGCGCTGATTCAATGCGGTGTACATGTGTACACGGAACATGTGCGTAAATCGCGCAAATGAGCGAGATTGCAATCCGCGGTCGCCAGCAACAGGCAGCCCCACAAAAACTGCAAACTAGCACGTAAAGTGTTCCATTACTCACCGTGCTGTCTTAACGACGTTCGCACTGTTCGCATTCGCAGTGATCAATCCCTGCGGACTGGCCGTGGACGATCGATCACGATCAATACACAATTCAGTTCGGCGATTATCACTACGTCATGGTCCGTAAACCGAGACATTGCACTTCAAAGGTCAACAGTTACTAAACTAACCACAAACTGTCAACTGTCACATGTGGGTAAACACTTGGAGTGCCCCACCGCGGTTCAACAATCGTGGTGAAGCAGCTTGTTCGGTAGTGCCCTGGTAAGAATTTTTACTACCCGTTGCGAACACCACATGATCTGCCGGTCAGTTCGCGTTTCGCGATTCGCGAGCGCGCGAGGAGCAGGCGACGCGACGGCCGTCGTCGACGGCGGAGCAGGTAATGGGGCACACTGGCGCTGCTGAATGCTGATGCTGAATGCACGAACACTTTCGACCGCCGGCGTCGCGGTGCTGCTCAGCGCGCATGTGTGGGAGCGGGAGTACGCTCTACTGTGTATTCACGAAGCAGTCGACGTCTTTTCTAACGTATCTACCTGAACGCTGCACGCTCAGACGTTCGCCGTCGCCGTCGCCGTCACCGCTCACCTTGCACCCATGCAGGACACAACTTTTCCTGAACTAAACTAATATCTACTACTAACACCTACATGATCACATAAATAGCAAAATTTGGAAAAGAAAACTAGAAACTTTGACTCACAGACCAATACAAATTTCCCCAAGTTAAATTGAACTCAAACTTAGATACAATAACAGGCGCTCGTCCCATCCATCTAGAAATGTTCACAATTTCGTCACAAATGTTTTTTTTTTCTTTTAAAGCGCATTCAATGATTTCCTAGACTTCATAAAAACAAGACAATTAGCATTATGGGGCATATAATAAGTATAGATAAATCGAGACCGATGCGGCAAATTTGGATGATAATCGTGAAGGGAAAGAGGAATCGTGAAAGACCAAAAGACACCTGGGATACCATCATCAATAAGATTTTGAAGAAGAGGAATGTTACACTACAGGATGTGTGAATGATGGCGATGAATAAAACACCAGGAAAGGAATTTGTGCCCGATTAAAAGGTTTTTTACATCCTACACCTTACGGTACCAGGTTGCTTGAAAATCACCACTTGTCTTTGACTCGTGGTCATTTTCGTAACAATAAATACTCTAGTCCAGGCGGTAAATTTCCGTAAATCAAACTAGCCCATAAAAGATTATATATGAAAACCATATACGTAAATTAATTGATTTCAAAATAGAAAATAATTATATCATCACACCATTTTGCGTATGGCATACTTCTTTTGCAGATAAGAATCGATATATGTATGTGCATATGAAATACAGTTACCAGTCTTCAATTCAAAACAGTATTAATAATACAAGTAGGAAATTTTAACGCAAGACATTTTTGCAATAAAAATAATTAAAATTAAAAATAAAATAATTACATTTTTGTTAGTGAGTGAAACTTAATTCTTCATAGTATTTAATTCACTTTAATTACACTGCAAATCATTTAAAATATATTTTTGTAAAGTTTTAATAGACAATCAAAACAATATTTTAAAAGGAATAGAAGTACCCGGTCCTGCTTAGCTCTTTATAGCTGAGTTCCACTGAATTTTATCGCCACTAAAAACTTATATCAATTGGTTATAAATAACCCACTAACTACAGTAATTAAAGTATCTCTGTCTATAATTAGATTCCTGGTCTATCCCAGTCTAAGGCTGTGGTTTTATAAATGATCGCACACTTGAATCTGCTAAGAAGCTGTATAAACACACGTATGCTGTAAGGTCATGTGTAACTACATGCTAACTAGATTTGTAATGTAAACTGTAAACAATGAGAGACTGTCAGCGAAATGATCTTGGAAATAGCTGTCGTGCCAATTAAATTTTCTGATACTTTCATTAAAATTTATAGTTAGTTTATTTTTATAAAAATAATTCCTTTCCTGAACATCTACAAATCAAGCAAATAAATCCTTGCATGAACTTATAAAAATATGGCAAAAATAATAAATGCCAGGAGTCGAGGGTTCGAATCCCACTGAAGAACATGATCATTTGTGTTTATATAAATTCATAATCATCTACTCATTCAGCAGCATATAACCAAATCAGTTAGGCCACTTCATATCTATAAAATCTGTATATTTATTTATTCATTTATTTATATTTATCAGTAATATTTTTGGAATAAATAGCTTCGTAGTAACCTTAGTAATTCTCCAACCAGTAATATCTTTGGAAGCAAGGATTTGACAACTTGTAACCTCATTCTCAGCTCGATTGCCATTACCAGCTATTGTCACTTTTAACTGTTCCCTTGTGATACACTTTTAATTACCATTTTTGGAGCCAGTGATCTGACGGATGGTTATCGTACAGTCAACAGTAGGTACTTTACACCTATAGTTCCCTCTTCACTAACATCCTTGTTGGCAGTTGACTACTGGTAACCATATTCGAATATCACAGGCAACAATTGCAATTTTTAACTTTGCCACTGTGGTTTCCCCATCTCTAATATATTTGGGGACAGAGATTTGACGACTGGTAATTGTACTTTACACGTAAAAATATATCCTGGGCATAATGGGCAAATGGTATTATTAAATATTTGAACCGGAGGCTTTTGCCATAGGCAAAAACTCAACTTCAAATTCCGGGACTGATAATTTTTCTATCTTGTATGTAAGTGCTGAATAATTTATTTTTTGGAGGAATCCATATATCCCCACTATTTTATTGTTATTACCTTTAAAATTGGTATAAAACAATATCTATTTAGGAATACATTTTAGTGTCTAAAATATTTATATTTAAAATTTGTAATCAAATAAATTGATTTAAATGCTGTCTTGTAAATGGTGTTGAATTGAAATTTTTCCGGTTTTAATTAAGCAGGAATAAATCGATAATTATTTGGGTTTATTATTCTGTCTGTCCTGTAATCTTATTGGTCATTAGCACATTTCCGCTTCACCGCGGCACAAAAAGTAATTAACAGTAAAAATTCTCGGATTCACTGTTATCCAAATTACTTGAAAGATTACGCTTTATTCGAAGTAAATGACAAAAATATTTTCGATTTAATTACTCGTAGTCCACTATCCTTTTGATTTATAAAATACGAAATAATCTTTCTAATTTTCTTAGCCTTGATAGTTCATTGCCAATAACAACAGAAATGTATGGAAAGTTTTTAGAATTACAACGTTTTAGATATGGCTTCTCAATCATCTCGCGAAAATTATCATTCGTATGAAGACATAGAATCATTTTTGATAAAATGAAATCTGATGCTTTGTTCTTCGTCCGAGGAAATTATTCATTAAAAGATGTTCAACGCAAAGTTTAAATTGGGCAATTTGCACAAAGTTATAATTAAAAATTAAGAAAAATTGAAACCATAACTCTGTTATCAGCGAAATTTTTACCCGGATTTTTCCAGAAAAAAAATGAATACTCCCATTTATTAATTAACTATTAAGTTACCTGAATAGGAAAATTTCGAAATATCAAATTAAGAATTTATTGCTCGGGGAAATATATAAAATAATGCATCCAATACCAGGATACCGCAAGTTTGTTATCCCTTGATTCCACGGACAGTGTTGCTTAACTTGCGTTACCATCCCGGTGTTGTATACCAAGATACCGAAGTTAATTTTTCTTTTCTTTCTTAATTCTCAAATTCTAGGATGGAATATTCCCTTCGGTATTGGATACTCTAATATCAGATCAATTACCCATTAAAGATGTGGCACTCTGCATTTACGATTACCAACCGTCAAGTTGTTTCTCCTCCAACTTCCTGGAGTTACAACTACAAAGATGTTAGTGACTGGAGCAATAAATTGTTGGCTGCGAGATTCAAACTAAGAATTTTATGACCACTTGTGAGGGTAGATAGGTATATTAATAACGATTAAGTAAGTCGAAATGTAATTTTAGGTCCAAATAGGAATTGTCAAAATGAAAACCAGCGTGGAATGCTGGCACTGTGGCCTGGGCAATGGTGCCTGAAATCAATTGACGCTTGAAACTTAACAAGCAATTGTAATCTCCGTCCTCTGTTCTCCATGTTTTAAGTTTCGTGTTTTGTGTTCTGTCGTTCGGTGTCACCCTGACACTGAGACTGAGACTGACAAGAAACTTCCACTTTCAAGTGTAGTGAAACAAGTTTCATTATTACCAAAGTTTTTGTCCTAGTCAATTCTGATAAATGTCATTTTGCGTTTGAAGGTTGCTTTTTATACTCTACTCTGTAGTTGTAACTGAATTTATGCTTTAATTTTCTGTTGGAAAATATTCGAACTTTATTAGCATATTGGAAAACTTCACAGGGGTGGGTGTAATTCGTTTCTTACTCTTGTGTATTAACTTGGAAGGAGCATTGTAATAGGCCACTAGCAAAAGGATACAAATTACGAAGAAATTTCTAAAAAAGTGGATGCATATTTGAATCAAACTTCAATTTGTTATTTTATGTGCCCTACTTTTCTTGTTCATTACACACATATAACGACCACCATCCACACACGCATACAGACATCATTGAGAAAATTCAGGGACCCTCGAAATATCTCATCGACTCTTGCCAAGATTTCTAAACTTCCTAATACTATGTCTCATGCTTATGGCACACTGGTCAAAGGACATCTCTTCGATAATAGAATTTATATCATTTATTTACTAAGATAGGCCCAAAAACCATTATAGGGTTTCAAAGAATCTACCACTTACTGTCGATGACATGTTTCCAAAATCTAATCAATTCGTAACATAAACATAATACCTCCCTTACATATATGTATATTCTCAAGGTAAAAATGATACTCTAGAATTTAAGATATAAATATAGTAAATGAAACAATTTGCTTTCGTATGATTTTAACAATCAATGAAATATTTCGAAAGCACTATAGCATTGTCTAGTTTAATTGGACCGTCAAACTATCAAACGGTGATTAAACCTGTTAAACAGGCGCTTAAATCGTTAAAAAGGTAATGCAATGCAGAACGAGTAATAAAGAAAGTTTGGAAACTATTTTGGTGCGGTGCCAAAAGTAGACGTTTGCAGTTTTGATATTTGCGTTTCTCGTCCGCTGTCTCTCGTCTCGTTTGTCAGATGGGAGATTTTAATTGCATGATCTAGTTAGAAGAAATGATAATTTGATTTCGTAATTAACACATGTCAAAGTTGTAGACAGTTTATGAGTTTATTTTTTACTTTTAGTATTTGCTGTGCATGTGCTTCGAACTCTAATCATGCCATTTGTTTCGTGCGAAATGTCACTAAATTAATTTTAAGTTTTATCTCTTCCTAATGCCACCATTAGGATTATTTTATGTTATTCTATTAGTACTTTTATGTTAAAGTTACTGAATATGTTTTCAAATATTATTAGATAAAATATTATGATATCCTCAGTTTGCCACGGCCGATAGTTCCTATTTTTAACTTTACCTGTTCTCTACCTCTTCTGTTAATATTATTGGTGACTTGACGACTGGTAACTACATTCTGTCTACTTGCCAATCACATATTTTATATTAATGAATAGAATGGATGAAGGATGTTCCAGACCACCCGTACCACCATGTTTATCGTTTTCAGTTATGAGTTGTTTTCAGATTTAAAATTAATCTCAGAACACTAAAATTATCACATTTACAATATGTTTCACGGTCCTAAACCCCCAAAAAGAAGCGTTTTCAGCGATCACAACGCCATCTGTCCGCAGTAGAAAAAAATATTCCAAATAAATTCTTCAGATGTTGATGAACAGAATCTAAATCTGCAAATAAATTAGGGGTTCCGATTTGAAATCTTAAAGTTGGGGGGACAACTGCTCCCCACAAGAGAGATAGGGGGTGATTAAATTTTGGCGTCATTCGATAGAGCACATCTACATAAATAAGATCCTATAAATTTTATGTTATTTTGTTATATAAGGATATAATTTGTTTGTGGGAACGGCCATGGCAGATAGCGATGAAGCCGGTTCATTCGATAACGCAAGTTAACAGCACACCACCGAAAACGAGGTACCTAGGTTGAGCAGTTGAGACCGCTAAAATAAAAAACAAATGATTATATCATTGTATTCACAAAAAATATTGAATCGAATGAATAAATTTTGGAGACGGTTATTAAGCCGAAAAATTATTGAAGAAAATAATAAATAATTCACTATGTGTTATTGGATATCATGGCTTTAAATAAATTTATATTAACTTATATCGTCGTTGATGACGTTTCGGCTATGATTACAGCCATCTTCAGGTCTAAATTAAAATTACAAAATATATTTATAATGCAGTCACAGTATATAATGAAGTTAAGTTTATAAAAAATTGAACACTAGATAAATAATTACATTTTGTAATATAACTTAATTGGAAGTGTACACTTCCAAGAATCGATAACGATTGAATAAATAAAAATAATGGGTTCTCGTTCAAACCATTCGTACAAAAAAAAAATAGCAATGGTGGCACGCTTAATTTGAACATCTTGTATAGAAGGTATTTCTTAGTTGTTATATTTGATGGTAGGTAAAGTTTCTTCACTCGCAAAAATATTTGATTTACCGAAATCCGTGATAGCAGAATGCTACACCGCAAATTAGGTAAATGGCGTGACAATTGATTTATATATTTATTAAAAAATATTTGATAACAACCGAAAACAAACTATTTTTTTAATAATAACAATAAAATATTTAGTATTTTGGTGCTGATGTAATTAAAAATAATAATATGAAGACGAAGAAGAAGTGCTAGGGACTTTTAGTTTAGTTACAACAAAGTTTCTAAATAGTTAATTTCCATTTGCATAATTTCAAAATTAAAATTATGTAGAAAACTGTAGGGAAATCTTAATCTCTAATAGAACTCTATTATCTTCTCGCGTGTACCGGATTCAGTTTCTTGGCATTGAAGAAACAGTTGACATGCAGCCTTGAACTTGAGTGGGACGTTTAATGGAAATTTTCAATCAAAATTTGCAGTGCGTGCAAAAAATTGATGCTAATCTTATTTATCTGCTTATAGAAATTAATTAAAATATCACATAATAATACAAGACCACTTCATTTAGATAATGCAGATAGAGAAATATTGCCAATCATTTATTTTGCATTTGACCGAGTTTAAAATTTAAAATATTGTAGGCAGAACTGCAGGGAATTGGTTTTAATATACCATAGATATAATTTCGCAAAGTCGACATGACATTCTACTTTTATCATCTTCGAATGTCTAATAGAAATTTTCAATCAAAATTTGAAGTTGCGTGCAATTCTGGATATTTAAAATAGTCGTATATAATAATAGAAAACATGGCATTCAATTCATTAAGATAATTCAGACTATTCCAAGAGTTAAATATATCATCACGTCTTTTACTCATCTTGGGTGGGGTACTCTGTTTTGAGAGATTTCAGTAATTGACATATTTGACGCGTAAAGTGCGATTACCAGCATTCAAGGCACCTAAAGTAAAACCCTGTTTTTGCCGAAAAAAAAAATCAAAAAATTACAATTGAGTTATTAAAATGAGTTTTTCGTGGAGTGACTTTTCTACTGATTTTTTTTTTCTATAAGGGATACTTGTCAAGCGTCTGTAAGCAGGACAAAATTTTTATTGATCATGTGGAACAATATTAAGGCAAAAAACGGGAAAAAAGTCTAAAATCGTACAAAATCAAAATCCTGACCGAAGGACATTGTCTTTAATTTCCCTTCATTCTAAAGCAAAATGAATCAGTTTTACATAGAAAGAGCCGAGTTACAAAAAAAAAAAATTGTTGTAGTGTGTTATTTACCTAATTTGAATCTTATTATTGATTAATGATATGTACCTCCATTCAATTTTCGTACATAGTGATAGATATGTTGCTATTTTTATCCAATTCTATTAATTCCCGAAGAGCTGATATAAGAACTTTCCTTGACATATCTAATAAAACTTTTTCAATAAATAAATAAACACATCATCTCAAGAATATTACATATGGTTCAATGACTGATTTATTTTGCTTGCTTAGAAGATTTTACGTGAAATATTTAGCAAATATTATATAGTGCAATAAGCAATAGATTAAGACCTTAAATACTCACCGAAATGAATGATTTGCGTGTCTTACAACGACAATAAACTTTTTTCCGAAAGCCGTTAAGAAACTGAACAAGTACGAAGATGGCGTTGTTATTTGACTGTTCTCGTAAATACGTAAATACTTCATACCGGCAAATATGAAAGCGCAAGTTTTAATGAAGCTTATTTCATGTTTAACCTAAACTTTCCACCTAGCAGCTAGCAATATTTGTTGGAAGGAATTTTCATATTAATAAAATGCCTCTGTTTTGAATATATTTCACGTCTTCTAGATTCAGTTGTTTATAAACTTTGGGCATAATTTTTTTGTTATTTCAGACTTTCCATAACTGATTTTAATAATCATTATTATATAAACGACGAGTCCCATGAATTATTATTGTTGGTATAGTGAAAATACATATTTCAGTAATTTTTAATATTATAAACTGATTGTCATTTGGTTCACCTCTATTTTTATTCTAAAAGAGCAACAAATAGGAAAGGAAAAGATTAAATACATGCAATAAAGTAGCGTTCAGAATTAGCGCAAAATTGACTTTGCTAAAAAATTTTTTTCACATGTTTCTAGAAACGATTTTCTCGGACCTTAAATACATTTTGACAACACAAAACACAACTGACACGTCAAAAACTAGGTTAGATGGTTTAACAGTATTGCCAATGAACCAATCTTAAATCTAAATTCAAATTGTCAAATTGTGATTTAATCTAGAAAAAGAACAATATAAGACATTATTGCAAGATAATTTAAAGTATGTATATCACTAAAATAAGGATTTTCCATAAAACTAGCAATTTATTTATAATTTTAACAACATACTTTTTGTAAATAACTAGTAACACTTCCATATTTTCCTCTTTATAAAGAAAAATCACATTTTCCTCACTATTCCGAGAGAAGAAAGGTAGGGGTTCCTGGCGTGTCGTGAAAAAAGAAATTTTTCTAAGACTTAAGGTTAAAATAATGCACACAACCAGACCGACAGAAATAATAATTCGTTAGTGTTAAATTGTTTCATTTTGAATAATATTTTTCAAAACTTGACCAGCAACTACTAACCATAACTACTACCAATAATTGCTAATTTCGTGTTGCGAATGCAGCTTAGGTTAGATTGACGAAAAGTTCACATAAACATATTTTGATCAAAGAAAGTTAACTTACTGAAGTTAGTTCGTCACGGGATGACGTTGCGGTTTAGTGCGTACTGCATTATCCTTTGTCGTTGAACAATCGTTTTTAGGAACCCTGACAATGAAAGTTGCAAAACCAATAAATCATAAAACCCCCGCATTTCAGAAACAAAGGAAAATCGTTGAGAGTCGCGTGCACCTATTCGCCTATGATTGCATTTTAAACAAATAATGCACACGGCCTGACGATGTTGTTAGACTGCTAATAACATTTCAAGGTAAAGAAATACGCATTAAATATGCTTCTGACACTTGTCAGCAGACAGAAAATATCTTTCATGTGGGTAAAATGTAATTTAAAAGGTTTCATTGTAGATCCACGTGGCTTTCAACAAATTTCTTGCATTCGTGAAAGGGCGTTTATATTCGCACGTGTAAACAACGGGAAGAGGTAATGTCAGGTAATTAAGAATTTTCCAGGGAAATGGACAATAACGTGCTTATTGTTTCATTTATACAAAAAACAAAAACATTTTTGAAGGATAACACCGAGCAATTTAATAAACACCTGTTTGTGTTTATACCCATTGACGTAATTGCTACTTTTCAATATTATTTATCTAAGAAATTGTACTCCCATTCAAAATAAAATTTATCATCATACCAGTTACTCATATTGGGCGTGGCACTCTGCTTTCGTAGATTTAAGTAAGTGATATATTTTTACTTGAGATATGGAGCTACCACCCGTCAAGTCAAGGCCTTTAAAAAGTTTAGTGAATACGGAACTACCAGGGTTGAACACAAATTTATATAGTTACATAAACGTGACACTAGGATCTGGGAACGCTCAAGAAAAGAAGAGCTATTTTCCCATAAACAGATGTAATTTTTCTAAGGATTTTACCTATGGAATATTTGTTTATGTTCGAAGAAAAACATTAAATAGTTAATAACCTTCCTGAACCGTATATTTCATTCAAAACATATCATTTTTCCAAAACCTAACTTCTTTATTTTGGACTATGAGAACAAACACATTGGGATTTTACATATTGAATATTTGTTTAGGATTATAAAAACTGAATTTAGAACGAGGTAGCATCGAAGTAATGCGAATTCTGCGTATGTGGAAAATTTGATGAAAATCGTAGGGTTTCTTAGACCCCAGTGTGACGCCCCAGGGTTAAAACAATATAGAAGAACTCTGTAGGAGTGTAGGTGATACATATTTTATGCGTGAAATGCAGTTACCAGCCGTTAATCATTGGCCTTCATAGATACTAATTACACAAATGTGTATGGTCAGTGATTCTTGCTTTCATTCTCCATTTTGCGACTACCAGCTTTAATTAAAACGGACTTGCAGTCAAATTATTTAATAAAACTACTTATTAATTGATTCAACATTAACTTACTGATTCTTTCTGCTTATAAAGTTTTGTCAAAAGTTTATCAAGGAGAAGACATAATCCCCGGGTGTATATATTTGATTTTTATACCTAGTATTCAAGTGTACCAACTGATTAGAGATTTCACGTCCGCCACAGTCGAGTTTTCACTGAACAATCAATTGCTAAAAATAGCATGAAAATTATATTTTAATAGATGTATAATTCGATATCACAAATTGGAAAACTTTCCGAATCGCACCTACAGGTAATTCCGTTTTCTCATTTAATTGAATCACTTACATGTATTCTCGGCGCCACTAGCAAATTACCTCGCACCTTTTTGCTTTTCCGAGTATTCAGAAACGCACGTGTTGATATTTCAATGTCACTGTCAATGCAAATGCGCAGTTTGCGATCAAATAAACTCCACGCGCTGTTATGACTGTAATTTAATTTTTAACAAAACACGACACTTCTCGAAAAATAAAAAGAATTCAATATATGACCTGGTGCATACAATTTATTTGTTTTCAGCGAATTTAATAAAGAGTACTTTGCTTTTCATTGTTATTGCCAGCAGGAGGTAAAATTTGAAATCATGAAAAATTTTGTACCGTGCACAAAGAATTTAATTTAAATATATTGGCAATATACACAAAGCAAAATTAACAAATATTGCACTCTGGGTCAAGTTTACTTCAACCTCTACATACAGGATGAGTAGAAAATATCAATTTCACCCGTTCAATTGGGAACGCTCCCAGATGGCAGAATATGACCTATGCCCAATCTAGTATTATATAGAAATCAGTGCTAGGAAGGCATTTGAAACTCAAGAAATAATTGCCATATTAGTAGATATCATTGGAATTATTTGGAATTTTCTCGTAAATTTTTCCAATTTAGAAAATGCTACAACCAAAATGGCTAATTAGCGTGATTATATATTTATTTATTTTATAGATAATAATTTATAAAAATTAGCATATAATTAATATTGATTACACCCTATCAAGTTTGGTACCAACTTAAAGTTTCAAAGTGGAGACCTAGACCTAAATGTCAGAATTTGGACTTTCGTCAATTGTTTATTATAAATTATTCCCATTTGGTTTTGTATCAGAGTTAATATAAAATATGTAAAAATAATTGTGATTACCAGTTACTTTTATAATAGTTCTAAGAAATTCTATCAAGCTTAACATTATATTGAGGTTCTCTAAAAAGATAAAATATATTATCTATTCATTTACCTGTATATGGAACTGGATTACAGCAGATACTATTTTTTTGTTCACATATTTTCTGAGGTCCCTTAAATGTACGATTTGTTTTATTAAATAATCAAATTATAAGAAAAAATATATAATACAAGATATAAATTCCTATTGACTGCAAGCAGACCACCATAAATGACAAAATAAAATAAAAAATTGAAAATAATTGCAAGATTTAGAATAAGCAAAGAAGAAAAAAAATTACTAGGCTAGAGACAATGACAGACAATGCAGAATATGTGGGAGAGACCTTGTGACAATAAATCACTTAGGACGAGACTGCACAGAAGACTTAAGAAATGATAAATCTACACAACAGATACTACACGACGAAAACCCAGATTGGAGTGCATCGAAATAGATTAAATATTTTACGTAGCAATAGATTTTTAGTATCAAAATTAAATAAAACTACAAATTATTTTGGCTATTGTGCCCTATGATTAAGGAATATTGGAATGATTATTGACAATTATCAATGTGAAATACCCGAGACTCTGGATAAATAGCTTTATGACGAATGTGGGGTAAATAGCTCCGTGGTAACGCATCGGACTGTCAATCACAAGATCCTCGGTTCATGTCTCATAGACGACAAATTTTCGCCACATAAAATTACCTCTGTGGTTCCTCCACCACTACCATACTTAGAGCCCGTCATGCACTTTACGTACAAAAATATATCATAATAGCGAATTCTGTTTTAAGCAGAGTGCCACATCTAGTAATGGGTAAGTGGTGTTGTGATATATTTCTTTATTTTTATCGAATGATAATTTCATTTTTCTTTTGTCGAGTTTTCGGTATTAACTTCGTTCTACATTTACGGAATAATTTAAGTTACGGTAACTGGATACGACTCAAGTTTTTAAGCTTGGAATGTACAACTATTAAAACAATTGTGCGGTTAAATTATTGTTACAGGTTTAGCATTACCAAGCTATATTTCAGCGATACCATATCATGTTAAAGATAATAAATTCCACATTTTACGTATGTTTGAATAATACGCATTTCGGAGATAAATTGAAATTTGTGAACTGTGCGTGCTGTTTGGCAGCGAGTAATTTATCAATACACTGAATTTGAAATTAATGCGTGATTACGCACTTTGCAATGCAAACAAGATACACAAAATATTTTTGTTCTACTATTTTATTCTATAGAACGATTTAGATGCGGCAAAGACGAAAGAAGTAACATGTACTGGTTGTCACCAGAAGAAAAGAGATGTAGATTATGTAGTAGAGAAGAGGGATCTTTAGAACATTTAAGACTGTATTGCAGAGAGACGGAAAGAGAAAGAAGAGATGAAATTTACTTATTAAATGACCAAAGAACAAAAAAAGACTACATGAAAAAAAATTAGAAAGAAGAAAACGTATAATATAGTTTGTTTGTTTTTTAGGTTAACTTATATAATGTAATCACCATAGAAATAAGATGTAAAAATTTGTATAGATTCTAGACCAAAACACATGAATAAATTAATTAACTTAACTTCACTTAACTAATTTATTCTAGTTTAATTTGTTGCCAGAACTGTAGTAGAAGTTGGAAGAATGACGAAAAGAAGCAGTGGAAGACCGAGGAAAATATGAGAGGAAAAAATAGCTGAACTTGGTAAAAAAGGAGGCAAAATCTTGAAAGAAATGAAAAAGATGGCGAAAGATAGAAGGAATTGGAAAGGGTGCATTGAAAATCAACCTTAATATGAAGAAATCCTGCACAAGATTACAGGTATATAAAGAAGAAGAAGTTGTTGGTAATTATACGAAATTTAAACACAACGGCTGTGGTTTCTCCTCCACTAATACCTTGAGGGCCATGATTTGATGGCTGGTAATCGCAAAATATATCTTGTACCGAGATCTGCGTAAGCAGAATGCCACATACACAATGGGTAAAAGGCGTGATGATATATTTATTTATATTACGGGTCACTCTATTGTATCGAGAACTCTCACCACCACCCGTAAATGCAGTGGAAAATAAATCATAACTTTCCTAATTAATCATAATAATCAAGTAGGATACACGCTGTCATTGACAAAAACAATGACGTCTGAAAAGACAACAAAAACAAGACAAGTCTCGTAATCTGCAGCAGGGGATCCCTCCGTTTTTAGCGGAAATGTCATAGTGTTCTCTACAGTGGCAGTCGCACTCAAGTTCAAATCATTAACACGCAGGGCTGATCGTTTAAGGTTGTGCCTGAATTCCGCATTTCTTGTGAGTTTAGCATTTAGAGCAGTGATGCGAAATCTTTTCTTGGGGAGGGCCTAAATGAACATACTAATAGTATTTGAAGCAGTATTACGATTACAGCAAGAAATGTATCATCGCGGCATTTAAAATGGGATGCTTCCAGATAGCGTCCCTAAGATTTCGTTCTACAATTTGATTAGCAAATCAAATAATTAGCATTTGCTTCAAAAAATCATTAAGAATAATAACTATACTATTGAAATATACATGTGGAGAAAATATGAATCTGTAGAACATTTAAGACTGTATTGTAGAGAGATGGAAAGGCAAAGAAGAGATAAAATTTACCTATTAAATGACCAAAGAACAGAAAAAGACTGGATGGGCAAAATTTTTGAAAAAAAGAAACGTATAATAAAATTATTATTTTTTTTAGGTTAACTTATCATGTACATACCACAGTAATGATATGTATTTTTTTCTATATTCTAGGCCAACAGGCATGAATGAATAAATTAACTAATTACCTATTATGGAAGTAGTTAATAATATGACTCTCTTGATTAATTATTGTTTATTTTCTTGAATAATACGATTGATTCACTTTTATTTAGTAGATCATATTTAAAAGAAATTTTTATAGAAAATTTAAGTACAACTTTACGTTTCTTTGTTTACCGAATATAACAAATTTGAAGACAGTTAATTAACTAGAATTATTTAAATACCGGTATTCAATACCGAAATATCCGCTACAAAAAAAGAATAAAGAATAAATTGAAAAGAAATTTTTTGCACGTTTATGTACAAACAGAAGCACTAGACTGTCTATTAAAAACGTCGGTTTTAATAGGATTGTGCTTTTTGTCGAGCAATAAAAGGTTGTAAAATCACAATTTCAGTTTCCAAATTGTGCATATTTTTTACAAAATGCATCATAGGAATAGTGGACCAAACTGTATTCTTTTGCTCGCCAAGTTACATCGTCCGGATGTGTTTTGATGTTCTATTGTTCAAGGTATAAGCCGAGCGGCATTCTCATTCTGTGAGCATCTTTAAAAATTTTCCAATGCAAAACCGAAAACGTCTAATATACGCTGAAACCCGTGTGGCCCATTCGAGTACAAGAAAGTGATCCGTTCAAATTGAACGGGTTGTTCGCGAACGACACATATCTAACCCCAACCCCAAAGAAATAAAGGCCCTTACCTTTCTGAGCCATCATTCTTCACTTCATCATTCAGGCCCCTGCCCCTGGAGTCCAGGGCATTGAACGTGACAAACTCCACATTCTTCTTGCCGCGTTCGTTAGTCCTCTGCGCAGCGCCACCAGTATGTGGGGAGAGAGTCGCGCCGGATTTCTGCTCCAGCTGTTGCAGCTGACCAGGCTGCTGTTGTTGCTGGTGCTGCAGCTGTTTAGCTGCTGTCAAGGACGGCTGAAAGGGCTGCTGCCCAACGAGGACACTGGAGAGGAGCGGCCGCTGGGCCAAGGATGGGGAGTCGGTTGGAGTCGGAGATGATGTTTCGGAGGTCATGGTATGGTCATATCTGAAAAAAAAACGGTAAATTAGTCAAAGAATTTATAAAACTTTTGGATTAAATTATGTAGAAAGTAGAATATTTATTAAAATACAACGTTTCGAATTACTCAACGTAATTCTTCGTCAGAAAACAAATGAATAACATAAACCAGTAAATAATAAAGGTAACTGGCTAGATACAAATTAGGATTTATAAAACAAGAGTGGTTCACACTATTCTTCTGCTTATCGATTTCTATAGTTGTTATAATCCTAATTTCCTAGACTAATCTCAGCTGGGACGAATGGTCCATTTGTGTTATTCTTCTAGTTATTGTTCTGTCAGTCGGTTTTCTATAACATTTTCCATATTCATAATGAATTTTATAAATTTCAGAAGACTAAAGCGGGATAATAACCTTCGTACTCTTGAAATGTGGCAAAAACCAGTCGCACTTAAAAAAAAAGTTTTTAGAACAGTGCGACTGTAGGATTTTATTTAGCTATCAAAATTAGTTCATTAGTCGAAGAATTTTCAGAATTGCTAAGTGTACACAAAAACCATTACAATCAATTGGTCTTTGAAATTCTAAGCTTTGGTCTACAACAGAAAGGACTATAGTAAAAACCCTTTTATATACTTACTATTTATTTGCGACTATTATAACTGTGATCCAGGCAAAATTATATTCAGTTCTACTTTACCATTTGCTTCTATATGAATACAGTTACATCTTATATATGCATTTTTACCGGATGTTGCATTTTCGCGCAATGATATACAATTTTATATTTTTAAATAGAACCACCTACATATTTTCACAAAAAGATCTTATTCATTATAGTCCTGAAATAATCAGTACAGGTTAATTATTAAGCAATCTAAACTGCTAAGGTTATAAGAAGCTTCGATACCTCGTTTTTGGTGGTGTAACAACGGCACGCAGTGTTCACTGACATGGGTTTTCGTAAAACGGTTACCCATCCAACTACTGACCGCGAACAATGAGGGCTTAATTTGCGTTACCGAATGAACCGGCTTCATCGCTACCTGCCATGGCCGTTGCCAATACAGAAACAATTCATGTTTTTATTAATACATAAACACACACAGAAAGTATGTCATTATTTATTTATTTATTTATAAGTTGAGGCCATACAACAGGACTAGGTCCCAATTACAGTACGGCATAAATTGTGTTTGAATATTTAAACAATTAGATTAAGTTTGGTGTCAGATTTTTAATAAAATCCTGTAGTCTGAATTTCAGGTTTTATGATACACCTGAATTTAATAGTACTAACAAATACAGAGTAATACTTGTTTCTTTTATAAACGTTGTATTTTGTTAGTAGTGCTTAAATGATTTCCCGTTTCGCGTTCTCCACATTTCCGTAGAAGAAGCCCACGTTCTTTAGTCCTCACAATCCTAACAAGTCATGATCGAAAAATAACGAGACAATCTGCTAACACGCGTCACGCGATGCTATGCTACACAAGTATAAATGCGCAGGTTATCTACGGCCATAACTAATTGACGAGCTGTTATATTTCTTTGTTTTCTTTATTGATATAGTTGCTTTGGCTCGTAGTATTATTAAAACTGATAGCTGAATTACACAGCGCTCTAAAAGGTGAACTGATAGATTAGTTTTGATCGGAGATAAATTTTCGCCATCGCATCATATATTATAAATTTACACATTTTGCACATTTGATTACATAACAAGTTTAGCGTCAGAAACAACCCTTTATTAAGATAAATTCATTAAAGTTAATAATTAAAAAAATTATTTTGGGCAACCTTTTGTATAACAGGGGCCAGAATAAGATTTACGTTTCGTACGCGGGCAGTAGTTATTAATTGACACATTTTTGTTACTTTTAATTTTTTTCTGAAAATATAAATAAAAAATAATAAACCAGAATTAACTAAGTACTACATTTATTTCTTAATTAAGAAAATATTTAAATTAAGAAAGAAACGTTTAATAAGTATCAAAAGGTTAGTACTAGTAAAATGTTTACTAGAAAATAAATTAAATTTTCCTCCAAACTTAACTTGAACTTTATTACTTATGTATAATTTAAACATGAATAAACTCATTGCTGTAGTACGCATGGTAATATGTCTTATATTTATCGAAATATGGCGATTTGTAATATTTTTCAAAATACGGAAATTTCCCCAAATATGACTTAAAATTGTAATTTTTTTTATTACATTTCTTTATAATATTCGCGCCAGGAAACCCATTGCAGCAGAGCGCATCGTCATATCTCTAATATTTTTCAAGATGTGACGATTTTTTATATTTTCCGAAGAGCAACTTTGAGGGGCTGTAACTCGAAAACTATACAAGATATCGAAAAATATTTCCAGTTTTGTGTTTTTCGTGCCATTTATATTAAATTAGTAAATTTTGAAAATTTTGAAATTTTTTTAATTTTTTTCAAAATTTCGATTGGAGATATCTCGACAAATATGAAAGATACAGACTTGTAGTGTTCACCAATCGATTCAGCTCGATGAAATACAAAAACCCTGAAACTTTCAGATAATTCGGACTACCGGTTGAAATGTTAGAGCAAAAAGTCTGAAAATGGCCAAATTCAGGCCAAACGTCAAGGGGTTGACTTGACTTTTGGGACAAAAAACGCCATTTTTAGGCTTTTTGCTCTAACTTTCCCTCCCGTAAAGCGATTTTTATGAAACTTTGCATACTTATGTATTTCACCGAGCTGAATCGATTGGTGAAAACTGCAAATCTATATCTTTAACATTTGTCGAGTTATCGCCGATCGAAATTGTAAACAAAAAAAACAAAAAAATTTCAAAATTTTAAAAATTTGCTAATTTTCTTATATAAGGCACCATAAATACTAAACTGAAGAGAATTTTTAGATATCTCGTGTAGTTTTTGAATTACTGGCCCTTAAAGTTGCACTTCGAAAAATACCAAAAGTAGACGTATATCGAAAAATATTTGAGATCTGACGATGCGCTCTGCTACAGTGGGTTTCTTAGCGCTTATATTATAAAGAAATGTAATAAAAAAATATTACAATTTTAAGTGAGGATATTCTGTGAATCAAATTCTATCGGTATGTGAATCTGTATTGAATGATTAATAATTACAGTTTCTATTATTTGTTTGTTCCCATAGCAACTAAAATTAGTTTATTAAACATAGAATTCAGTTTCGTCAAAAGAAGCAAAAAAAATCTGGTGTGGGCACCACACTACTTTCTTATACAAATAAAACCAACAGAACACGTATAACTTGTTCCTTGCGTATGACTTTATTTTAAAACAGAAATCTATTAATATCTAGTCAGCAAAACTTTCTAACTAATAATACAAATATTACTTACATTTATAATATTTCACAAGACAACTAAGATTAGTGAAATATATTCTTGAAAATATAATTTAGTTTTTCTCAAAATTAGAAGCATGTAGAAGAAAAGTGCAAATAACATTTTATATTCCAAATATTATTGCTAACATCTTTTATTTGAAACTTTTTCTCTAAGCTTATTCTATTTTTTAAAAAAAATTAATTTATTGTTTTCTGTGTCCAGTAAAGTTCCTCTTCCGGTTGTTCAATTTCTTTTAAAATCAACTCATGAGATATTGCGCACACGGACATCCATCCTCATACACAGACATGATTGAGAAATTGGTCTTAACGGATTCAGTGGACGTCAAAATACATATGTATTTCCGCAAAAATCTCGTCAACGATTTTTTTCGTGATTCTAATACTTCCTTATACTTTTTATAAGAAAGTAAAAATAATAAAGCAAAATTAATTAAGTACTACATTTATTTCTTAATTTAAACTAGACGAATTATATCGAAAATTAAACTGTAAATCTCCCCTTTTTCTTTATGTTGGGTACTAACCTAATTTAAAATTTTTGTTTTTTGAAATATTAATTTATTATTTAATAATCCTTTTTTTTGTTTTTTCATAATAAGGTTAGCATCAGAAACAACCCTTTATTAAAATTAATCCAGTAAAGTTAATAATTAAAAAAATTTGTTTACGGGTGACCAAATGTATGAAAATATCATTTTGTAAACAATAAAATAGTACATTTATATGACTACAATTATTTACAATCCCTACTGTTTGAGATTCACAACACACATCAACTTCGACGTCACAACATTTTACAAAAATCATTGCAGCTTAATGCATAACAATTAAGACTTCATAAAACTGCAAATAGTCTTCAATTTCGATAAAGTTTTATAAAAACTACAGTGAAAGATCCCATTAAAAATACTAAACGTGCTTTCAATTTTTAAAGAATACTTCGGTCTTCCGCCTGAACCTTTAATCTGTCCTCAAATATCTTCTACTTTTTGCTGCTGGCGCTGTACTCCACAGCTACGGAAGCCACAAATAATTAAGACGCTCCAACAAAACTGAAAAATCTATAATACCCTACACGGCTTTATTAAAGGGCATGCGACATGCAATATAAACGGCTGCGGCTGCATAAAACAATAAAATCAAGATACCGAGCCGGATACGCGATACGGCTGCTTGGAGGATGGTACGATGGTACGATGGTACGATGGCCACAGTGGAACATGCACTAAGTTATTGTATATTTTGAACATAAATTCTTTAAAGTGTCTTCTCCATTGTTTTATGTGGCAAATTACCTACAATTTATCTTTAATGGAAAACAATTTATTTGGCAGGCCAAAGCCGTGCGTTGGACGCAATCAAGACGGAATTAAATGTAATTGAAAACCTTTCTCATCAACGTGCTTTTCCTACTATATCCAATATTATAGAAGAAATAGCTCAGTTGGATTGTATAGTATAATCACTTGGAACTCCAAGGATTGACATAAAATCGTAAAGCCTCTGCCGTCTGAAAGTACAGAGACACCTCTAAATGCGGCTATAGGAAAATTAGTGTTTCACAAGAATCAAGATTTACTCTGGATCTTCTCTTGAAATTAAAACAAGACCTAGACAAGAAGTATTTTCTATTTCCCAACCTCAGACAAGAAAGGATCATCACGAATCAAGATTTCTCAACAAAAAAATTTTGATATCTTGAAAATAAATTTTTGCAATCCGCATTTATGATCAAAATATAAAAATATTCTTAAAATTGTTATTACATAAAATTACCCCTTTGGTTCCTTCTTAATTACCATGGGAACCGTGATTTCAAGGCTGATTACAAGCATAAATACACCATAAAAACAAAATCTCTAAATCTGTAAATGGTAAAAGGCGGGACGATATATTCATTGTATTTTTTATTAAATTTAGAACAAAAAGATATAATACGAATTTCCTAAAAGGAAGTATTTGAGAAACCTGACACCATTATTATGTCAACGCGGTACCCTATTCGATAAATACGTCATTATTCAGCAGGAGCAATGAAGGAAGCTGTCATAAAGTTCGAAAGAACAAGTGATTTAATTAAAATGTCGCCCACAAAGGCGTAGCTTTGATGAACTGTGAACACAAAGTGTAAAGACCGTTTTCCACTATACAATACTTTGACAATTTGTTGCTGTTAAAACAAGCGATATTTTGAAAGTTTGAGGCAAAAGTATTTTCATTTATTTCACTTCCTTAATTCTTTTTTGAAAATTCCTCAATTGAACAATAACTTTATAATTATTAGACGAACGGGTTATTTAGAGTGATGATCTACAGAAAAAAATGTGAAGCTGCGCCACTGGAAAACGGCGAAAGCCAACAGATGCCAGAAACAGAAACGACACTTTCAAATGACAGTTAAAATGAGTTGCGGTCAACGTAATCATTGCAACATAAAACAATGGCAAGAAATTAAAAATGTGTAGAAGAGAAATCAATATTTAGCAGAGATTATTTTTTCGGCTGCTGAGTAGATTTAAGAATACTTTAAATTAAAACTTCTTCCCTTAACTGAATCCTTAAAGGTTATACTTTTCTTGTAAATCGAACTGCCCTTAAGTATAAAGATAATAAGACTAAATTATAAAATAAATAAATATATCATAACGCCTTTTACCCATTATGGATGTGGCACTCTGCTTACGCAGATCTCGGTAAGTAATATATTTTTGCGTTTCATAGCCCCTAAAAATGTTAGTGGATGGGGAAATACAGGGGTAAATTTAAATTGGCAACTGTCAGGTGTGGGATTCGAACACGGAATTATTTACTGAATTATTAATTGTGGAAACGTTAATTTTTTCTTTGTATAAGCCAACAATTAAATATACCTTGGAATAAATTTTATGATTAATATAAATAAACTTTAAACAATGAATAATAAACTTCTAAAACAGTAAAACTATAATAAATAACCGTTATACATATTTCTAGAACTAAGATCTCAGTAGAAATAAAAGGGATCAATCAAGATTACACAATTACTCGAAAAAAAAAATGGATCACAAATGTCACTATCGTCAACTATTTTTATTCATAATTTTTTGCTAAATACTGGGTTTTGATCAAAAGTACCTAAAAGTCAAGTATAATTTGAGGTTATATATCTTCTATAAACGTCAAATAACTCAGATGATTTTTATACTAAAAATGTTTAAGGAGAAGACGCATGTCATCAAAAATATTGCATGATAAGATTGTTTTAGTATATTGTATATGTAAAAAGTGTTAAATATGTTATATACAAAACCAAGCTAATAATGAGAGTTCGGCTGTCGTCTGAAGTTCTAAACTTGGCTTATAATCTACAGCAAATTAATAGTTCATATTAATAACCATATGTGTCACATACGCCTTTGTATAAATTGAAATTGTGATATTGAGATACACACACATCCATGCTATTATTAGCATTGTTATTATATCAATTATGTTTGAAATTAGTTATTTCAACACGGCAAAATCGACACTGAGAATCTTAACTATTTTAATTTAATTTGTAGCGGATATTTTTTTATACATTTATTTAGGTTCGAAATAATGCAAATCTAAAACTAAAAGATTTTCCTTAAGTAAGAAACTGGATACAATAAACTTAAAGAAATCAAGTTATGTAAAACAAAATCATGTGTCTTACTGTTATTTTTGGGAACCAAAATATAATTTTAATTTTAGCAAAGAATTCACAGAAAACGTAATCATCACACCCCCTCTTGCAGGAAGATACCAATAATTGAAATATGAGTAAATTTACTGTAAATATGTTTTACTACGTATTCCAACATTTTTTTAACGAGCTCAAGAATAAAAAATATCAAATAACTACAATGGAGGAAAATACAATGCACAAAATGTAATTATAATGGGCGAATCGCATGCGTTTTTGATAAAGACGCGAACCCAGATTACTTTTCTTGTTTCTAAAGTACAATAAGTTATGTTACAAGCTCGATAAAATTTTGATTCCAACAAAATTGAAGCAGATTTCATTAAATTAAGGTATTTCGTGGAATCTGACGTCAAAATGTGTACGTTCTATTTATTAAATCAACAAGTTATTAATTTGATATAAGTAAAAATCAATTCAAGCAGTTTTGTAGCGGCCATTAAATTAAATTACAATTAATAGGACTGCTTGAAATAATATTAGGATGCTTTCACGTTTTTCTAAATAATATATTAATATAAATTGAATTTCTTTGTATATAGAAAAATTTTATTTACCCATATTTGTAAAGTACCGTTATATTACAATTCCCACGGGAGTGGGAATCGAAATGAGGATCTCGTATATTTCTTCAAATATCTTCAAAATAATAATTGGGACTTCTAATATTCTCAGATTATTATAATATATAATCCACCACAGAATAGATTTTTAGAACCTCGGAAAAAATATTATTTAAAAAAACAAAAAAGGGTATTTAGGTATAGTCAAATCAATACTGTGTTAGATTTATGTATTATTAAGTTCTGTATGCTTTTTTTTATATCATTCTATATACATGCTTTACTACTTGTGTCATTAATCTTGTACACCTGTAATTGGTGTCTAGAACCATGTTGGTCAGATTGCAAATAAATAAATAAATAAAAAAATTAATACAAATCGGAATGAAGGCTGCACAATTTTTTTTAAATTTATTTATTTCATTTTTTTTTAACTGCTGAGGTTATATACCTCGTTTTAGATGGTATGACAACGGCTCGCAGTGTTCGATGATGCAGGTTTTCGCAATGCTTTTATTTATTTGGAATCATTTTAGAGGCCAGTCCGCTAATAAATAAATTTAAGATATATCAATTTTACTAGTGACAAGCATACTATGTATTTGGAACATATAGGAAATTTCTCGTTTCGAAGAATAGACAGTTGTTGTACAATACATCAGGTCTTCAAGAAAGGAATGAGTATCCATTGTCAGAACTTTTTTCTTTGCCAGGTTTTATTTATCCACATCCACAAGAATGGGGCTCCAACCATTTGATCTTTAGTTTTCATAAATACACTATAAAACAAACATTTCAATATCCGTTGCCACAACCTAAAAAATTCTTCTTTTTTGTAGTAGAAAGGATAAATTTAAAGGAATAGTTGACGATGTTGCAGTTTAATCACACAAAAGTTTATTGATTCTTGTCTGGGTCCTTAGTTGTATTGCATCTTGTTTTTCTTAGTTACAAATCCGTCCCAAGTGATCATTTCCAGACTATTCGTCAAGATAGGGTTTTCAAAGATGTTAATGGCAGACAAACCACAAGGATAAAGTTATAACTGGAGACATTGTAAAAATCAATCTAAAGATTTCTTGTCTTCATTCTGACGCATTACCACGGAGTTAATTACTTGACAACCGAAATTTCGACAGACAAAAGGATGGTATACTTGTACAACCTACCCTGTTGTACAATCAGAATCTTGTGATGATAAAACGATTGTATATATTTGCAGAATACGAAATCACCTGAATGTCTTGAATACTCTACATCAGCACTCAGTGCTTACGCCGTCGCTAGTTCATCAGCTGCTTGTCTTGCTGCTTACTGTAGAATAATGGCAATGCGCAATACCAGCAGTGACGCCACAACGAATGACGCACGCCTGGCCACTGCTGTTTCGTGCGAAATTTATTTTACTGACGTCATTAAAGACAATAGTACAAATAGTTTATTTTTAATGATTTTTTCTGTGTTTACCATATGGAAATATTGAAATATTACATCAAAACTGATCATTCAACTTTTACCTGCATACGACAGCAATAAATGGGGTAAATAGTTCTGTGGTGGATCATAGGACCCTTGGTTCGAGCCTTTCAGCTGAAAATTTTCGAAAATTTTCATAACATAAGATTACCCCTGTGGCTACTCCACTACTACCATCCTTGGAGGCCATGATTTGATAGCTGGTAACCTCATTTCACGCGAAAGCAATTTATCGTAATACCGAGATCTGCTTTTAACGGAGTGCCACACCTATAAATGGGTAAATGGCGTGATGCTATATTTATTTATTTACAACAGAGATCCTGAATTTAATTATAATAAATACATGAACGAAAGTTTGGATAAATTTTTTTTGCCATAGTAGTCAAAGAATATTTGAAAATGAGTTCGGCTTCATTGCTGACCCAGTAGATGTATGGGCATTTCATTTAGTGTGCCACCATTGCTATCTCGAGAACTATAAGAGATATGAAGTTGGTTAATTTAGACATTTTTCATTTAACAAAACTACAACGAGCAAAATAAATTATATTTTTTTAAAGAGGTTCACAAAATATGGAACCCTGCTAATTTATTTTAACTGGCAACACATATTTTTATTAGCTCATTCGATAGAGCATTTTTTCGGAATTCAACTATGTAAACATACTATATTTCAATATAACACAATAACTGAAAAAAGGCAAGATCTGGCTGAAACAATAAAATACATATAAATTTTATTTGTATTTTTTCAGTCATTTTGTTATATTAAAATATGACATGTTTACATCGTTGAATTGAGAGAAAAAAACGCTCTATCGAATGAGGCAAAAAAATATATGTTGCCATTAGAAATAAAATAGTTGGAATCCTAATTTTGAGAATCACTCGTTAAAAAAATATTTTCGTTACACCTTGTTACATTCTTGATAAAAGAAATTGTTGTCCCATTTCACCAATTTGCTCTCTCTTATGGTTCTCGAGATAATAAAGATGGCACACATAAATGAAACAACTGTATATTTTCTGCAACCGATTCAATCGTTACCAAAAAATTTATTAACAAGTTCTATAATTTTACTTGATCCCCTTAATTATATTGATGATGAGAACTTAGTTCTCGAAAAATATATACAGATATTCTTAACCCTGCAATGCTACACTGGGGTCTCTCTAAGAAACCACACTAAATAAATATTCAATATTTAAATCGCTGTGTTTGTTCTCATAGTCCAGGATAAAAAACGTTAAATTTTGGCAAAATGCTGTATTTTGAATAATATATAGGGTTTAGAAAAGTTTTTCTACAAGGCTAAACAAATATTCCATAGGTAAAATCTTTAGAAAAATTACATCCGGTTGTAGGAAAGTACTTTTTTTCTTGAGGTTTCTCAGTCCCGAGTGAGACGTTTGTGTAACTGTGAAAGAAGTGTAACTGTCCAGGGTTAAGGGTTAAATTATATTTCATAATAATCCCAAAATAAGAATACATTAATCATCAACAAGTGTTATATTGAATGAAACTAGTTAAAAAACTCTGGCTTAGGAGTTTAAGGTTAAATTATTAGATTTCCTCTGCGGAGGATTTGGCAGTGGACGAAGCAGCACGCCACCGCGAACGAAGGCCATAGCAATGGGAGGGAAATGTTCGAATGATGGAACACATAGGGTGAAGGAAATGAAATGAAACATTAAAGGAGAATATGTTTTATCTAGAGTGCCTTTACAAAATGAAGTGTTTCGCTGTTGCCTCACAGCCTCGCCTCAACTTCTGCTGTTGTCTCTTCTTTTGATTGCTTTGTCAGCGTTTACAAGAGCCGTTGATATTTTTCAGTAGCTATAGTTTTTTGTCACTCGAAACGGTGTAAATATTTGAAATTAACTTCAGTATTATTTTAATTATGTTTTGCCACAGCTTTGCTACTTACTTCTTTTAGAAGCAGGAGTAAACGCTATGAATGTTTTGCTTAGTTAATGAAATGTACAAAATCTCCACGTAAAATATTCAATTTCTTGTTGAACAACCATTTAAAAAAATACACTTCCCTTCAAATTAAATGGAATATATTTCTTAATTTTAAATATAGTAGACGTAAACAAATTTATCAACAATTGTTGCCGATGTAAAGCCATTGTTGACAGAAGTATCAATAAAGAAACAATAACTTGTTTTGTTCCATTGTCTACCTCAAGTTTTAATTTCCACATTAAAAATGTTAATGTTTTTTTGAACTTTGTGTCCTTAATTTTACTTTTAGGTATAGAATTATGTTATATCATTTAAAAGAGAATACATCGGGTTATCTATATCTATAAAAAATATACCTTTCATTTCCCCCACCACATTCCCTAATAATTTTATTTTCCTAACCATGCTCCTCCTTGCTGCCTAAGCCTGTTTATTTATTTTTCTCTAAAGTTATTAGCTAGCCAGCAAAACTGATTCATTGCTTTAAAAAATAATAGTATAAATAATATTTGTCTATTCATTTAGTTGTATTAATAATCTTTGTAAGGTAACTATGAATTTGCTTCCATTTTTTAGACTAACCAAAATTGACAAACACTAATTCTGTAACATAATATGGAAAATATTGTTTAATTTTCTTGTTCTGTACAAATCCCCAAGTTGCATAGAGCAACTGAGTACTAGTACACTATTCGCCTTCTTCTTTCCATGGTCCTGGTTCCCGAAGGAGATTCCCTCAGGACCTTGGCGAGGAAACAGGCGCACTTTCACTCACATTTTAATAATAGTGCGATACTGAATTTTATCTTGGCAAATCTCCCTCACGTTTCACAAATCTACATATTCTTTTTCTTCCCCCACGCCTTGTTCTTTTCGTGAGGCTCTACACCGAGCAGAAGGGAGACTATTCTTATATGCTAACACCTTTGATAATGTTGTATGAAATTTAAAACATTTTTTATGAAGTATTTAACAGTTTGCTAAGCTAGCAACAGATAGCTTACTAGAGACAGTTGTTTTGGACATATTATAATTACTTCTCATCCACTAATATCTATGGAGATCGTAATTTGATGGATAATACCATTTACCGAGATCTGCTCTGGATTTTGGGGGAATGTAATATACTGTTCAAATAAATATAGGTAACAACACTTTTTTGAATATTTTTGTGAGATGCATGACAAAGTAGCATTATTCCACATAGAACATAGAAATTACTTTTGTTGATTTTCTAGTAAAAACGATTGAAAATTTATCAACTCAAAGAGTAAAATTATTCACAAAAAATTAAACAATTTTATCCAGAGTAATATGTTCAACCGTTAAATATAGTTTAATTTTTAAGTATTTTATTGTTGCAGCCAGATATAAATAAAATACATATAAGTTTAACTTGCATTTCTTTCAAATATTTTGTTATATTAAAATATAATATTTTGATATAATATCTAGACAAGACCAAGAGAAGTATTTTTTATTTCCCAAGACAAGACAAGAAAGTATCAAGAATCAAGATTTCTTGTCATGAAAATTTAATATCTTGACAAGTAATTTCTCAAATTCGGTTTTTTGCCGATCTGGGTAGCGTAGTATTTATGTAACTTGCCTAGCATGTTAGTGATTTTGGGTTCGAATCCTACTGAAGAGCATGGCCGTTTGTGTTCTCAAAAATTCATAATCATTCACACATGAGGTGCCATATGACCAAAGTAGTTAGTCCGCTTCCCATTTTCGTAATAAAAAAAAAAAATAAATCCGAATTTATGATTAAAATATAAAAATTTGAATCTATGACTATGATTTTCAAATCAATTATTTTATTAAAGAAATAGTCGTAGGCATATGTCTAAATTTTCGGGTAAATAACTTTATCATGTATGTTTCTTGTCTTGATGAAACACAAGTTTATAGAGTTGAAGTCAGAAATAATACTACATCAAATGAGCCAATAAAAAATATACTTTGCCATTTAAAATCAAAGTTGGGTCCATATATTCAGAACCTCTGCTTAAAAAAATGTTATTTTGTTCATTATAATAGTCTTGTTAAATAGAAATTATTGTTTAATTGTTTCTTGGTATAAATGTATTTTCTTTTGAACCCATAAATTAATAATAATAATAACCAACTTATAGTTCTTATAGCAAAGGTGGCACACTTAAATGAAACACCCCGTATATCACATATTCCCGTTGAAATCCTAGTGTCGCAATATTCCCGACTAATTTCGATCTGGCGATCAGAGGATCAGCCAATTTTCAAGCATCTGTCTTGTTTCATCCATTATTCTCCCGATATAATAACAAGCGCGAGGCGAAAAGACGCAAGGGGAGGGAGAACGGGAAGAAAGGATCTCATCAAACAGGCTCCTTTTTCCAGCGTTTTCCTTTCTTAAACGGGCTTAAAACGAGCGGATTCCAGCCTTATTATGTCCCGATCCGTCGCCGGATAGCTTACGTCTGCGCTCACATACGAAGCACAGCGGCGGTACTAACAAAATTCAATCACTCATTAAATTCATTAAGTTTGCCACCAAATTATATTTTTTTACAATACATTCTAAATAACAATATTTATTAAATCTAAGAGTTAGTGATAGTTTCCGAGAAACACATCATTAAAAATACGTGACGTACTTTTGGCAAGAGCAAAATCTATACCTCGCGCCATAGATTTCTTATGAAACTATACAGGAACACAAACTATCAAGAAACGCTGATCCCCTCAAAAAAATTATTTTTAATTATGACACAAGTCAAAAAATGACATTTTTCGACCGTTGTTTTATTTTTTCAAAAAATTCAGGTTAACAGATTTAAACGAACATGTTAAAATATAATTTTTCTTTAACGTATTTTAATTGATAAATGGAGACAGTAAACAAAAATTGTAGATAATAATATTTGAAACATTATTCTAACAATAAAAGTTGTCATTAATCCATAATTTACTGAGATATTTCAAAATAACTTGATAGGGCTTCAAATAAATTATAGTGCTCCCCAAATAAATGGTTACTTACTTGGTAGACCCTCATAGCAGGTACCTAATAAGAGGATTATAAGGATTGAAAATACAGACACAAAGCAGTAAAAATTTGTCATCACTAAAAATTGTAACTAATACGAAAAATTTTGAAGCGGATGTTGCCTAGCCTGAAGTGGATGTATAAGGAAGAAGAAAATAAACTTTGAGTTTTTATTTATTTTTTTCTTCCTTGCCTAATATAAAAATGCTTAATGCATTCTCCATATAGTACTAGTAAACTAGTATTTACTGTTAATTCTTTTCCCGTAGGTAAAATTGTACAAATTGCATTTTTAAAAATTTCAACGGAAATGTTTAGAAATAAAAGATTTTAAATAATCCCACCCTGACGTACTGGGTAACCACACTGATTGTGGTAAGCCTGTTGATTATCGACTACCGCCCATAACCATTTATTTTGGAACATCCGGTTATTGTATTACCACAAAAAGGTAATCAGATCTTCCAAAGGGGATACAATTGATATACACGAAATATCAAAATTTTCAGTTCATTAGTTTTTGAGAAACCGTAACTCCAGAGATCCATACAGACCGGCACAGAGACACACACATAGACATCATCGCGAAACTATTAAAATCATATTGCAGGTACCCTGAAACGTTCTACGCCTCTGTACCAAGCGCAAAGAGACGAAGTACACTCCTTGATTTACAACGAGAATGAGCTGTAGACTGAAGCGAGACGCAACGAAGAGAATCGTAAAATAAATATATAAAATCTTCCGTGAATTATATTGAATTACAAACCCAGTGACATTTACTATGCAATGAAAGAATTAAGCATATGTATAAATAAATTGAAGGGGTTGCTTTTGTGTTCAACACGGTGATGTATTACAGTCATACTGAAATTTAATTACTGGATTTAAAATTTATAAGAATGACATTGTAATTTTTAGTAACTCCATGTTTTTATTGCAGGTTTAGAGTGCGCTAAAAAATATGAAGGTTTTGTCTTGTTTTTAGCGCAGAATCCAAATCTGAAATAAAAATTGGGGGTTACCATTTACGTTGATGAGGTTTCTCATCTACCCGCGGGGGGTGAGGGGGGCAATTTACATTTGGTACCGTTCAATAGAACTTAAAAAAAGATTTCGGACGTATTTTCTGGTTTCTCAATAAGTTTTGTAATTCGCGAGATATTCGAGGGATACAGGTGGCCTGAAACACCCTGTATATATTAATTTTTAAATATGTCCAATTTTCTCTGAACAAAAGTAATTATTAATGTGAAAGAATTAAACTATTGGATAGCAGTCAATAAATTTTATTAAAAATTGGCCTCTACCGGTTTCGGCAACACATTCGCCTTCTTCAGGAAGTGATTTTGTTAAAAAATTTAGTTTTTGTACATTTTATTAATATATTTATGTATTCATTTTTTAACTGTTTGACATCCTAATGTGTTGTTTTCATTACTTTTTTCATTTTTAAAGTGTAATTTAAAAAATGTCACCTCCTGAAGAAGGCAAATGTATTGCTGAAAGCGGTAGAGGCCGATTTTTAATAAAATTTATTGACTGCTATCCAATAGTTTAATTATTTCACATACATTCATCCAGACAAGAAGCTTCGGATTCATCGTAATTATTAATATTTATTTTTTATAATCTATAGATAATTTATTGATTTAAAAATACGGCTATTAATTTGGCTGAAAACATTTGTGAGGACCATGATCACTGTAATCAGGGCGTACTATACTTTGCTCAATCAACACCCGGAAACACCAATCTCACACTATCCCCACGTAAGCCTTCAAATACCTCCAGTAGTAGAATTAATCCTAAGATTATGCCTTACACCAGTATTCACATTAACAGACTCAGTCATATTGTTATCGGCTTTGTCCCTAGTGTCGCAGAACCTGATAGGCTCTGGAGCTTAGAGCCTACGAGTCTGGGTGCCTAACATTTCGTGTCTGGAGCAAGGATAAGGATCCTTGGGGACTGTATTTATCACTTGTTATAAATTTACGATAACAATGCTTGTCGGCGACTTGTGAATGTGGTGCTTGGGGTTATGCGCAGATTTTACAAGCAAATTACAATATTGATAAACTGTTTTAACTATTTTATTCTGTTGCAATAGTCACCTATTAGCTAGAAAAGTAGAAACAAAATTTAAAGAGAGAACATCTCATAAATTATTTTGTTGGTTTTCTTTTAGCTTCATAGAGTCTATACCGATCCAACCATAGACCTAACAAAAATTACGACATAACGCTTTTTATCTCTTTCTGGGGGACTCTGTTAACAGATTTCGTTTATGGTTTCGTATTCATGATTGGATTAGATATCACATTGATACTATTTCATACACTCTCCCAGTGACATACCCACCTATACAGAATTATTGCAAAAACATTACGAGTATATGTTATTTGATGTACTGATTACAACGCAAAAATAAATTGCATTATTTCATAAAAATAATTGCACCATACTAGGAGTAAACATTTTCCGTGTTACTGCCCGAATATGTTAAACTAAAGAATAATAATTAGTGAACATTAAAAATGATTTAATTTAATTAAAGGTATTTCATAATTCATTCAATATTATTTAATTTAAACTACCTACCTTCTCAGACATATTTAACAAATTAAATAAATTATAATTTTTATTCCCTACTGTAATCTATCGGACAAATGGAACGAAAAATGAAGGCTCAAAATAATATGCAATTATTTTTGTGAATTTCTGAAAATAGCAATTGTATAACTGAAAGTTGGATATCTTTTCAACACGTGTTGTACATGATACCTTTCCGACGACCTCAATTAAGTAAAAAAAAAAAACAATATAAAATTTACACAAAAATATGAAAACATTCTGTTAACATCATTGCTATTAAAATTCACCAAAAATTATGTTAAAATCTGATAAATCAGGGTCCAACCTTCTTAATCCGTGTAAATTCAGCAAATTATCTGCAACTGTCAAACTTTTAAGCAGTTATTGCAGCGTGTGATAAAATCATATCACACACTGCTTTGCGAGTGATATGCAATGAACAATTTTCAATAATAGTTTAGCGTGTGAATTTATTTTGTGTACTTTTCGTAGTGCTCGTCGGAAAAAAAATATTTTTGCATTGTAATGAGTATATCAAATAATATATGCTCTTGATAATTTTTTTGCAATAATTTTGAAGTATCCTGTATACAGATGTCCATTTCCAGTTTGTTACTATTGCTATCTCGAAAACTATAAAAGCTACGATATTGGTTATATTAACAAATAAATACCATAATGCAAGTCGATTACAGTATCTACTATTAAAAAAATTGTTTCGACCAGTGGTTCCAAAATACAGGATTCAACTTTGTTATTTTAATTGAGAATATATTTCTTTTTTTGATAGATAATTATATTCTGAACTTAAAGTATACAAAATTAAGTTTCTCACATTACAAAATTTTTGAAAAACATACGTGGTAAATAAACATTAATTTCATTAAAATCGTATAAAAAGAGACAAATAAACAATATATGTTTGATTGATTAATTATTAAAAGTTATTACGACTATTTTGTGAAGAGTTTCAGTAAACTCGTAAAGAATTTTGTTTAATTTGTGAATAACTATGTTTAATTGGTGAATTTTAATTAATAGTTCTGCAATAGACCTGCAAAATGGTATTTCTTTACTAATTTAACCAATCTCGTGATGGCACACTTAAAATAACACTGCATATTTAAATTGCAGGTACTTCCTATATTATTTTACAGATAATAATGTTGATAACTGTACCTATATTTCATATTTATTTATTTCCAAATGCACATTTCCACCTATTAATTCTTTATTGAAATAAATTATGAAGTACTCGTTGTAAATTAAATCTTGTATTATTCATATGATATACTTTTCATCAAATATTAATACACCGAATTTCAGTGTATAGATGCTCAAAAATAAACAGAATTTAAATTGAAAAGTTTTAACATATTTTATTTTGTTTTGAAAAACCACGATTATTCCCACAAAGTATAAAAATATTATACAATATTATTAAAGGAGGTAAGTGCTTAAATTGGTTCTAGTATTTTAATTATTAGTTAGTTTTGCCTAATATAAGAATAATAAAACCTTCAAAACCAATTAAATTTCAAGAAACTCCACTTATGTATAATAGTTTATAACTATTTATAAATAAAACAATATGTTATAACTAATATTCCAACTATGTTCATCAATAATTATTATACTGTTACATAACATGTACAAGACCTGTGCTGCCATCTACGAGCGAGGTTACGTAACTGCGAACCGTTTCAGCACTGAAATATAAATTCCGTATTGATCCTTCGGCAACATCTGCCATCTGGCGGCGAGTTCCAGAAGCTTTTTACAGCAGGACATGAATTTTGCATCTGTGAAGAATGTTCCTAAGGTACCGAGCAGGAAATATAAAAAATAAAGTTTTTATTGGTATGAAATAAAACAGGAGGTAAAGCACTTTTATACGTTTACTACTTAAGGCTGGTCTGGGATATATTTGCCACCTGGGTTCGAGTTTTCTTTGAACTCTGGGGTGGACCGTAATATTGACCTATCAGAATTTTGTTTTACGCCAGGAAACCTTCTTAGAAAACTAATTTATTAAATTAAGGATTCTACTATAATAACATAAAACATAATTAGTTTATTTTATATTACTCCTTCGATTATTTGACTGGTATCTATATATTATGTAATGAGTAAATAAGAGATTTATTCACTTTAAGTGAATTTGTAGATCGCGGTAAGTGCAGATGAGTAAAACTAAAATCAGTGAATTGTAGTTTACACAAAAAAGAACCGTAAAATTTCTGGAATTATTCGGTAAACTGAGCATATATTTTCTGAATACTTCTAATTTCTTAGTAAATAATCGTGTTTAGTTTCTTAATTGTTATGAAATTTGCAGAAAATGTGATCTTACCGAATACTTGGGAAAAATTCTACACAGTAAAATATTTAGAGTCAAAATTGATAAAATTTTTGTTAATTTAACAAGTTTCAAATTTGTTAGCAGGTAACAAATTAATTTTGTTTATTTCGTAACTAAATATATTTGTGAATACAGTAATTTTTATATGTTTTTGACTAAATATTTCAGTAATTATATTGAAGCAGTACAATAAATCATAGTTATTATAACAAATTAAGTGGTTTAAGGATATAAACTTTCTTTAACAATTTCAAATTGATAAGTTAGCTAAATTTACTCGTTATTATTGGCGAGTCTATTTGTTGAATTTTATGAATCCAGCAAATAAATTAAAATAACAATTTTTCTTGT
Source organism: Poecilus cupreus (assembly GCA_963942605.1). NCBI lineage: Eukaryota > Metazoa > Arthropoda > Insecta > Coleoptera > Carabidae > Poecilus > Poecilus cupreus. The sequence goes on from OZ012715.1 coordinate 19,461,531, forward strand.
TAAAAATTCAGAATTGACAAAATTTGAATTTAACAAATATCGTATTTGTTCAAATTGTTAATTTAACAGAATACATTTGTCAATATTAACTAAAATACAACTGCAAAATTAACAAATCAAAAATAATTCTTTTTCTGTGAACAATACTTTTTTTTTCGTGTATTATCATTCATGTCTTTCAAAAAGTTATGGAGTTAGGTTTCTTGATCAAATCTAGTGCAACTTCAGGAAAAAAATGACTGTGCACAGGAAGTAAAATAAAAAATTTTAGATTTGAGTGGTGAATGGAGATATACGACGTATAGGAAGACGTTTTTTCTAACATAATTCCACATAGAGCAGCTGAGGAATTTGTAAAATGCGGATGGCTTCATATAATTACGAATTCCTTTGGGTAGTAAATAAAGTAAATAAAATTCTAAACCATTATTTCAAAGTATTTTCTAATAAAATGCTTAATTAATTAAACTAGAGTATAATTAAAATTGTTTTAGTTTAAACATCAACCTGAATAAAATGAAACGAATTAAAATTAATAAAAAATAAAGCCAATGATTCAATAAACTCGTGCAGTTCTAATCGATCCGATAACATTATCGTTATTCCTAATTAAAACCATAATAAAAATATAAATTAATTAGCTGTTTCAACAAAGTTCACGGTCGAGAATATTTGAGTTCAATGCATTTTAACTTAAGGAAAAAAACGTAAATTTTGTTACGCAATGAGATAATGTCTTTACACTTTGAACTGGATTTAATTATATTTATAAACACACCAGTGGCGTAACAAAACTTTCATACTTCTATTCATAGGGTAACGTGTCGGATTCTGAGATCATTGCAAATTCAAAAAATTGTTCTAGTTATTTAACGGCTGGTAACTACATATGAATAGCAAAAATACTTATGTATGCTTTGTTTTAAATAGTGTAACACACCCAGAAATATAGTGCCACACCTAGAAATGGGGAAATTATAGAGAATTTAATTTCTAAACATTTTAGGTCAGATAGCCCTAAGAAATATTTCTAACCACGCGATTCCTGACATTTACATGTATTTTTGGGAATTAGGTATTTTTTAGGTAATTTTTATGAACAAAGAAAACTAATCATAATCAAATACATTTTAAGTCCTTCAAAAAAATTAAATTTTTATTCTGTTTAAAATATAGTAAACTAATTTTTATAATAAAAAATTAAGGATACAACTAGAACTAGTTTAAATAAAAATTGTCAAGATTTTGAATTTTTACTGCTATTTATTGACTTGCAACATTTTATTTAAATGTATCAATTTTTTTATAAAATTGAGTATATTGTTAAATTTAGTGCGCCACTGGTAGTTTGAAAATAAACACATAAAATACGTGTAAATGGAATGTTTTAATTCTACTTGTATTAATTTTTTATTAAAATGAAATATGAATTACAGCATGGAAACTAAAGTTGTTCCATTATTTATAAATTTAGTTTTGCATTAAATATTCAATCAGATTATTGTCAATGTTACAGGTACAAATATATACGCATTCACAAACGCAATCTAAAATTGCTTGAATTGATTTATTTTGGTACAATATAGTTGAATAATTACGAACAGGAAGAGAAGGAAGTATATTGAAAATTTAAATAAATGAAACACATAAATATTTGTATACAGCCGATAAATAATGTTAAATTTATTCTTATCAAAATCACAGCTTCATTATTTTCTGAGAGAAATAAAATGACAAGTGCTCCCTTGAGAAATAAAGTGATTCAAGGCCATTAGCAATGCCATCTAAAAAGAATTTTATTTGCTTAGTAGTCTTTATTAATTAATGAAAAAGATGCTATATATCGAAAAATAATTTATTCTTCCTTTATTAATTAATATTGATTTACGGATGTGTCAAAGATTATCAAATATATTTATTTTGGAAAAAAACTTAATGATTAAAAAATAAATAAAATAAATTGGCGTAATCTTCTTCCATAGCAATTATTTTATTTGTTCGTTCGTTCATTTAAAGTTTAACGTAAGTACCCTTTACACTAAAATACAATCATATTAGTGTACATTTGGCAGTGAATTAAATAAAAGTTAATTTTATAATCCAGTAAAATTTTGACAAATGAAAATATTAAAAAACTTATAAGTAGAATTACGAGAGATAATATTATAACAAAAACTATTCTTCAGCCTGAAGTATGCCTCAGATTTTTTGCAATTTTGAAACGCGTTTCTTGAAATGTTCAAATCAAAAGTGAAGCAGCTCTTGATGGATGAGAGGCTCTACACGTGGAACGTCTTCGAAAATTCAAATAAGAATGAATTTTTAGTATATAACGTTTATTTTTTAATGTATGGCCACATTTATTATTGCTAAATAAATAGAGCATTATCACTGATATAAAAATAAAATAATTAGTCTAAAAGAATTTATTTATCAAAGCAGAATTAGCAATTAAATTATTCCAATAAGAATAACGAGATAATCTGTTATCCCGAAGCAATTAGCTGGTGAACAAATTGCTAACGCGGACATTAACCGCACTTGACAATAATTTCCTTCCAAATTGCCAACGACAAAGGAATAAAGTCCACACCACAGTGCAATTCAAATAAACGAGGCACCACGAAAATACACAAACAGGTACAGCAGGATCTCGATTTCAAATAAATTAAGGAACGAATTAAAGAACGCGAACAAATACTATACAAAAAGTTTTTCAGCGAATGTTGTGAAGTAAACGATTTCTAGTACGCCGGACGCAAAATTCAATAAGTTATTTCTGAAGGTTCCCTCCAGTTACCAAAGTACAAAAAGTAAAAGTTGCAAAAAAGTCCGTATAGTAGATTCTGCAAAAATGTCACTAACAGGATGATTGCAATATTGACGTTAGAAAATTGTAAGCATAGTGTGTTATTTTATAAGTGATTTTTTAATGATTTAGTTACAGTTCTTTGATAGTTGTGTTGGCAACTATATATAGTCCGAACGACCTATATTGGAGAGTTGAAGTAATTTAGAATTTATTGTATCTATTTAAGTATTTATATTATTATATTACATTATCCAATGTAAAAGTGGTAGTGTTTAGCGCTACTTTACTCTGCACTTGAGCCTACACTAATTGAGTTGGTTTGAGTTTACAGTGACAGTGCGGTAAACACAATCGTATTCCTCATTCCCAAATTGAATATGTTTGTATATATTTCGGAACTTTCAACCCTACAGGGTTATATTTCTAGGTTGAATAGACACACTAACATCTTTAAATTCCACTGCATTGCCACGTGTGTGTTGTCCACCTGGTGCAAGTCCTTGTTACAACTACCAGCCGGTATCCGATAGGTTTGTGGTTGCCAAGTTAATTTTATCACAACTTGGAATGGTGACGGGAGTGAGTACCGATCCAAATCAGGCCATGAAAATTTTCAGATCTGACCGAGATACAAACCCACGACCTTTTAGCACTCTTACCACTGCGCTATCCCGTTCCAAATGAAATATACCGTCTTAAAATTCGATTTTTAAGTAATCTCAAATATGAAATAGCATGAATTATATGGTTTTTCACATATCTTAAATTGTTATAGAATATTATTCTGCAAGTAAAACTTTTAATGAAGAGATAATTGTTCCACAAAACTTTTAACATCTGAAAGCAATCACAAGTGCATTGACAGCACAATTAAAATCCTGACAAATTAGGCTCATTTATTCCATTGGTCGTTAGTGCTTTTATCCTAACCTTGAATTTTCCGGTAGTGGAAACAAATTGGGTTATTTGTAAAATGTGCTAAATATTTTAATCTGGCTCAAATCACGGTAAAAATGGATTAAATGCATGACATGATAAATGGTCTTCAGCAGAGACGGATTAAGTGTATACGGGAAACTTACACAAAGGCCCGCTGCTCACCTTGTGACAGCCGAATTAGACGGATACAAATTCTACGTTGCCAACTAAATTCATTTATAAGTACTGTTTGCAATAAGAGAATTTCAGTTCAGATCCCCCAGAATGCAAATAGCTTGGCAAATAGTTGATGTTGCGCTAATTTCATTTGTGAGCAGAGATTTCATTTGCTATAATGTTAGGTTCGTTGTTAGTTCATGGAAATTTCCAGTTCTTTAGAATTTCTGTCCACTTCCCGCCTAACAAGCGGATGTCAATAGGTTTCAACCACTCCCTCTTGCGGGAGTAGTGCCCAGTTAGAGTAATTTTGAGTGCCACTGACTGACCCTAAAGTAATAACTTATACAACCTTGAACAGTGAGCAACCACTTGTGATTTAACATTCTTTCAGAAGTGACTGTGTTCATAATTTTGTGAAGTTATTTTTGTGAGTTCATGTAAGTAATTTTAAGTTACATATATGAGTCTTGATGATAGTGTATAGTATATTAATCTCGAGTTATTGCTAAATTAATAAGTTCCGATATCTTGAACTACATACCGGGTGTAGAATTGAAATATGGCAAATATTGCTGTATCTTTTTTCCTATTAACTTTACAACAAAAGTATATGAGTTTGGACAATAGTGAATGTGATATCAGTCTCGAGTTATTATAAAATTATTGAGTTACGATATCCTGCATTATCTACATACCGGGTGTAGAATTTAAATGTGATGTATAGGAGTTTCAATAGTAGGGTTGTTATGATTTAATTAAATAATTTTTTTTTATTAAATACAAACTATTACCAATTACATTCACATACAAATAAATCGCATCAAATTACATATCAATATAAAATAAAATAAATTGGGTGGTACCTCGAGCTCCGTTTTTGTGTATTGAGAAGTATTTTAGCCTCAGTTTTACCGCTGTACAATGTTCTAAAATCATTTTAAAAATAAATGCTTCGAATAGAAATTTACATAAAAATATACAACTATTACCTATTTACCATTTTTATTTGAAGTATTTTTTTATGAAAGTTTTTTAGAACAATATACAGCGATAAGCCCGACGCTTTTCTTAAAACACCCCTAAACAGAGCACGTTGTACCAGTCTTTGTGTTTATTAATATTTCTTTCATCTTTGAGCCTTTTAAATAGAAAAGTCATCTATCCTTCAGTAATGGGTTTTAGAACTGTGTTCTTACTTAGAAAAAAAAAAGATAGAATGATTTCTATTGTATACAGATGATTCAATATTGTATTCCAGTTATTTAAAATAATTTGTAATGATAAACAAAATAAGAAAATTCAATAAAATAAAATTCGGATCAATTTAAATAAGAAAATGGATTATTTTGATTTAAAAAAATCCGATTTAAATCAATTAAATCGATTTTTGAAAATTTTATTAAAAAAAAAACGGATTTTTACAACCCTATTCAATTGTATGTTTTTATATATTGCTGTATCTTTTTTTTTTAGTTAGTTAATTTACAACAAAAATAAATGAGTATTAACAATAGTGAATGTTATATCAGTCTCGAGTTATTATAAAATTAGTGAGTAATAACATCTTGAACTACATACCGGGTATAGAATTAAAATGTGGTATATATTGCTGTATCATTTTTCCTATTCACTTTACAACAAAAGTGTATGAGTATTGAAAATAGTGAATAATATATGAGTCTCGAGTTATTGTAAAATTAGTTTTAACCTATATCTTGAGTTACATACCGGGTGTAGAATTGAAATATGGAATATATGAATTTCAATAGCATTTTTGTTATATTACTGTATCTTTTTACCTATTCACATAACAACAAAAATGTATGCGTATTAACAATAGCAAATGGTATATCATATAGGTGTAGAATTGAAATATGCCTGATAGGGTCTAATTCCTATATCAATGTTTCTTTTCTTTATATTGCTGTATATTTTTACCTATTTACTTTACAACAAAAATGTGAGTACATAAGTTGTTCAGAATGCATGCAACAAGGTCCATTTGGTTACCTAAATATTAATTTTTCCTGATATATCTATTGAAAGTATATTAATATATTTCGTTTTTTTAAATTTTTTATGGCAGTGTTAGAATAAAGCATCAAAAATGTTCCAAATAAAAATCTGGAAGGAATACAAGTAAATCCCTTAGAATTTGAATCTATAATAAGGGGGGGGGGGGTTCTCATTAAAGATTTCCGAGTTGACCCCGTCCAACACTCAAGGAAAGGGATGCAAAAATATATCACTTATCGAAATCCGTAAAAGTAGAGTGCCACCCCAAAAATGAGTAATAAAAAATTATTTCACAGTTAAGTTGTTATATTTCTTTTAAAATGAATAAATATCAAACAAGAAATTAATTTTATAATAGGTATATGAATTTATAATTTTTATGACAATAATTTATGAGCTGTTTCTGTTTCCCCAAACAGAGTTTAATTGAATTTGAACGAAAGAGATAAACATCTGCAGTTGTTTGAAAGCGATAGCATTGATTAGAGCACTATGACTGAATGACAAACATACCAAACAGATTCAATGATCTACGCATGACTGAACATCATTTACGCACGTTCGCACAATTACACAGAATCATACTCACGAATTTTGTTAAATTGACCCGATACTGCGATATCGTATTGAATTTATCTGCATTGATTTTTTATTTAGCCAACTTTTGAATTAGAATTTATCTACTAGCGATGGCATCGGTGAAAAAAAGTTACTTACTATTTACCGCAGATATTAGATACATTACCTAAAAATTTACCAAACATTTTTGCAAATACTTCTAATTGCTTAATAAATTATTTTATATCCTCAGCTTACTGATGAATAGTTCGGGAAATTTTACGGAATCATTTTTCGTGTACAACTCTCATAAAAAAAACATTGTTGAGATTTTGCAAAAAAAAAAAACATAATATATCTAGTGACCTATGTCTACTATTAGTATTTTCGAAATTGTAACATACTGTATATAAAATAAAAACTGTTCACACATAAATGTATCGCAATCAAAGTGATTATTCTTATTACAAAAATTTGTCAATATGGGAATTTATCTTTTGACAAGTACAAATAAATGTAAATGAAATCTATATCCTCAAATATTTGAATAAGATTTATATCATACTGTAAAATAGTTCCACTAGGCTCTAAATTTGTAGATTTTCTGATGTGTTATTCCCGAAATATATTCGCGGGCCGTGTACAATTGCTTCATGATATAATGACCAGAGATCAACAAAATATTTTCAAATATATGGAAAATTAGTTACACATTTTTCGTGCCACTGTTTCAAATTTAAAGAAATATAAAAATTAATATATTGTAATGATATGAGTTTCTGCAATTTAATATTATAAAAATAATACATTAATTTTAAAATGAAAAATATCACCATGGGAGTTACCCTTAATTATTATTTTTTTTCAATAATTTTGAAGCATCCTGTATGTCATATGGAACATGTGGAAGTATTATTCAAATACATATAATTTTTGGTGAAAAATTTAAAAATTAGGCAAGTTTTTCCGACGTCACCGTATACTCTAACTTTTCCACAACGCCCGTTTGTTGGAAAAATGTGGGAAAAGTGAAATTTTCTCGGCTTCGTGCAGCGTTCTCGTTACAAAACAAAATTATTTTTATGATCCTATTACGTTGTATTATACTTCCACGCTCATTTTACCTACACTTGATGTGATGTTTTTAACTAGTAATTACACTGTTACACAAAAATTATTTAGAAAAATGTGACTTGTAATTTACGAGCGAGGAGTTTTTAACATTTCACAATGAATTTGACGCAATTTTTAATTATGAAGGCGCTCCTAGTCCTAGCGGCAATGATTGAAGCTATAAGTATGTTCTCGAATTATTTTTAAATGGATCAGGAGTACTAACCTGCTCCTAAGATGTTTTGGAGAGCACATGCATCTGTATTTGCATCTGCCAAAATTTGTTATCCAAATTCCAATCCCTTGAAACTTGTCTAATGTTCATTTGTCAAATATGCAACGACCTAAAATGATCGACTTAGCAGAGAAGAACCAAAATGAGTTAATATTTATGAAAATATTCCATTCAAAATGCGTACTGTGATTCGAGTATATCAGGTGTAAGTTATGCGGGCTTAGGGTTTGTTCAGAAAAAGCGCTAGCGAAGCGAGCTAACCTAAAAAATAATTTTGTTTCGTATCTCTGCTAACTCAGCCATTTTAGATCATTTATTAAAAATTACATTATTTATAAAAAATTTAGTTGCCCAATTTATGCATTAATAACAGCTTGTACTCTTCGTCTCATGCTTCGAATACAATTTTGAATTACATTTTATTTATGTCTTCTCACTTTTATAGTACACCTTCCTCTAGTTCATCTAGATTACATAGGGCGGCTTTTTTTTTCAGCATATTCTATACAAACTAATTACAGCGAGTATGGACCTGTCTAAACCGGTACGTCGCAGTGACGTCACGCCCAATCACGACGTGCTACTGTTTTTCATAAAGTCGGAATTTAAATTATGTTTAAAGTAATGAAGCCTTAGGATCCATTTTCAAATAATAAAGATTACAACAACATAAATATAATGCAAGATTATTAAACGATCATCATAGTTCAAATACAAAACATTACGTTGAAACAGGACATAAATCCAATTACAAAAAACCCATTATCTTACACAAGGCAAAAATAAAGAAAAACGATGGTTACTTGAAATACTTTATATAAACTTAGATAAAAAAGAATAACATAAATGGTCATACAAATCACAAAAACATTTTAAATTTCGCGTTACCATGTTTGACACATATTAGTACGAGGCCATGATAGAGGGCATTTCTGTATATTTCCTCCTGTCAAAATCAACCTGGCTCCTTCTTCATTACTGACCAAACACCTTGGGGTGTATGTTAATCAACATATGTTTCATTAACAATGTTTTTCAATGAAATACTACTTAAACGCATCATCCTGATGTGTGACAGGACATTGTCACGAAAAATTACAATGTTAACTTATGATGATAAGTAAAACACCAAATTTGTTTGATGTAACCTCAAGTCTGTTTTTTAAATATTTTTATAGTTTAATTAATATTTGCTTAAAATGTCTGCGTAGCAGACGAAACGTCCAGTAACACATATTTCGTTATTATTTGAAAATGTTCTCAAGGTCATTTGTATACTTAATACTAATTTTCCTTTAATTGGGACTTAAATAGGACACAAATCAAAAGGAATCATCCACTTTTTAGGTGAATTAGTACATCGCAATTGGTTGTCACTCATTGAATTTGAATACTTTTGTATATTCCGGATATTCAACAGAAAAAACACAGTTCTGAAAATGGCCAATAATTGATAATTAGTTTCAGAGTGAATTTTCTTTATTAGCACCTGAATGCGGCGTCAGCAAAGATTCCCAAAAACCCAACCTTGAGAAGGGGTGGGGGTTCTTTAGACGAATCATAGTTTTGTGGTACAATATTTCCAAGCCGTGGTGGCCGAGTGGACTAAGGCGTCAGGGTCTCAGCCGAGCTCCACTATCAGTGGAGCCTTCCCTAATGCCTGATGTGCATTGCACGCGCGAGTTCGAATCCCGTCCACGGCGATTTTTTTTTATTTACAAAATTAAAAATATAACCAACTAATTTTAACCTAATTTAAAAAAAATTAAATTCTTGTAATTCATAATTATTAAAATTAACGCTTGTATTTTTGTTAAAGGACATTATTTTGTTCTTGTTCCACCTTGTTGAAATGGGCATCAAGAGATATCTAGTTTATAATCATTGTTAATTAAATTTATTTAATATACAACAATGATTGCTGTATCCCAGCAAGTCATAAATGTTATTTCACGAGATAACCCTGGCAAAATTTGTATTTCTTTGTGACTAGAGCAAGGAAAGTCGCTACTCAAATACTTTGTGTATAAAGAAAACTAAAATAAACGGCGAATTGTTTTAAATTTGACACACTTCCAATTTGTTTACTGTGCTCCGCACCAAACGCGATAAAATCAATTTTTTATGTTTATGTTTTCGAGAAAATCTCAAGCTGCTCACGGCACACTGGCACACAATACGTAGCATGAAGGTACACAGCACAACCGAATTCCGCGTAGAGTCGATAAACAACGAAGTGTTGTCGATTCTGATTCCGGCTGCGATTTTCTGCGCCTCTAGTTCCGTTTGGGGCTTTGCCTGTTCGCAATTGACCAAAAACCCGCATTTCCAGGAACTTATTGTCAAGTGTAGCTGTTATTATGTTTACATGGCTATTCAGCGGACCACAAGAATAATTCGAACGGTCCACATTCGTCATTCAACGGTTAATTGGTTGTTCGAACTTAACTGTTTCATAGGGTTGACTATAATGGTTCCAAATAAATCAAAAATATTATGCAGGATTAATATTAATACCTAAATGCACTTGATTTTTTCATTTAAATAATATAAGATTTTGACATTTTTTTGGTGGTGGAACATATAAGATCCGATAATAATTGGGAAAAAACAGAAGTCCCAATCTTTATTCCTAAGACATATGAAGATGGTCTAACTATCGTTCAAAAGTCCGATAAGCTCTCGGTCTTCAAATATCATAAGAATAATGATTGGTCCTTTAATTTAACAAAAATTCTTCGATCATTGTATTATGTACCTATTCCACCGCTGATATCCATACAACTGTTCTTCAATTTATCCAAGTATAAACTATACTATTACCTACTTTCTAAAGCAGTAATTTTTCAAGAAAAGTAGGCATGTTATAAAATAACAAACAAATTTACCAAATTTAAATAATCTCAGTAATAAATATCGTATGTCCTTAGATACAATAGGAAATTCCTCGAAGAACAAACTGTTGCAAAATATATCTGGTCTTCAAAATAGGATGAACAATAATTGCCAAAACATTTTCTTTAATAGAATATATAGATTTAATTATTAAAAAAAATAAAAAATCCGGTTTGAATCAGAAATTAGTTATCATGGGTGCCTCATACACAAGAATATAATCCGCATCCACAAAAAACTGGCTTTCAAGTTTCTTTTTTCATCGGTTCAATTTTTTGTTAAATAGTTTTTTTTTACAGAATTCTTCTTAGTGAAATATATTGCATAGTTAGATATGTAATGGATGTTGTATGCAGAATTAGGCAAAAGTCAATTCCCTGAACAAAAGAATTCCGCGAATGGATATTTCGATTGTTAAATGCAAATTTCTACAATTCTAGTTGGGGTCGGGTCTGCCTGTTCGTTGTTCGCAATTGCCGAAAACCCGCATTTCCCAGAAACTTATTGTCAAGTGTAACTATTACTATGTTTACATGACATGAGGTTCTAGCAGTACAGAAGTTTCAACGTTTGAAAATGGAGCAGTTTGTAAGAAACACAATTTGAAAATTGCAAGTTTCACCCACTTTCTTAAGAATTCAGAAAGACTCCTTGGTATAGAAGATATTTATATTTTGGAGACAATTGACAATTCAACTCATATCATGCCCAATAGATTTTGAGGATTTAAAATTTTCCACCAATTGAAAAGAATTATACTGTCATTTTTCACTAGTGATCTCATCGAGTGCTCCTGTCGACATTTTAAACAAATGAATTGTTACACTGTTGCTGTGGAAGTGAATCTATTTGCAAGTCAGTTTAAAGAAAGAAAACATTATTACTCGTTGAATTTTACTCCGAATACCATTCGTGTTACAAGTTATATAGACAATTTTTGGGGCTGCATCGCTTGAAAATATCAAAAAACAAAAATTGTCGACAAAACTTGCAACATTAATGGTAGGTATTATATATGAAAATTAAACTAAGAAGTTAATTGAAATGAAAACTTTTAGAACTTATGAATAATCTTAAAAGGAAAATCCTCCTCTGTACAAGTTTAAAGTTAGTGCAAAAATGTTCGCTCACAATTATTTTCAAATTAATTTGAAATGTTGTCAAACGCTTTCTTCAACAAGAGCAAATTAAATTTTAATAACAACGACACAGAAATCTATTTTAAAAATTCGCTTTAGAAATCAATATTTCATTTCCAATATCAAAGAACAAACTGCATGTATACGTTGTACGTGCAATCAGAATAGATGGATTTACAGAGTAGATTCAAATATATTTTGATTAGGGATGTGGTTTTGTCAGAGGTTGATGAAAATTGTGAGCTTTGTGAGATAAAACTATTGCTCCATTTCAACTGTTTTTAAAGTGAGGTTATGAAAATTTATGAAGTTCCAACTACTGAAATATTTATGAGAAAATATTCAAAAGGAATAAATGCTTCCTTCAGAAATCATTACGAGATGAACTCGAATAATAAGTCCAGGTTTTATATACCGTTCTTTCAAGAAATAATGTATGTATGTGTGTCCTTTGGGGATTGTGAATCCTTACGGTTTATATCCCTAGGACGAACCACAACACATCTTAATTTTTACTCCAAATTGCCACTTACAACTACTAGCCGGTGCCCGATAGTTCTGTAGTTGTCAAGTTAATTTTGGCTTTAATAAATAATGTCATTTATGTATTTTTAGGTAGAGCAGAGAGAAAATTAAAGGCAAAACTATAGTATAACAATCATATCGGAAATACATATTTTGGGGTCTTCTGAAACTAAACGACATCTGTGTGGATGGATGGATGTGCCCGTATGATCAATAACTCATGAATTAAACAAGGTAGGTTAACGAAATTATAAGTACATGACGATTAGAACTACTGTCAATTTGTGTCAAACTAAAAAGTTCTTATTGAAAGACCGGACATGGAATTTTATTAAGTTCATTTAATTTCAAATATGGAACCATCTGCCATAAAAAGTTTCTAATAACAAATGTTAACAATAATATTTAGAAATATATATTTCCAATTATCTCGTAAATACTTCTCATTTTAAGCAAAATAATACATTATTTTAGTATACATTTACAAAAAAAATAATAAATATTGTTTAAGTGTTTCCGGGAGTCGACTTGAACTAAAATGTTGAAATTTCAATGACTGCATTTTTCTCAGTGTATATGTGGACCTGAATCCAAATAAAAATATAATTTATTTTCTTCACGTCTTATTTCATTATGTTAGTGTTTGGATTATTACCATACAATTTCACCCCTTCGTGAAATTCAGTTCCCAGTCAGCAAAAACATGAAAACAAACTGATATAGTGCAACTCTTTAGTGACGCAGTATAAAAGCAACAATTAGCTCTTCCGCTTTCCTTTGTGCGTTTCCCTATTTTCAGCAGAAGGTCGTCAGTAATGTATTATATTTTTCGCAACTTGTTTATTTTTACAAACTCAAAGAATGAACAGAAGAGAACTTATATAAAGTCGCAGTTAAACTTCCGGAAACTGTCAAACGAAATTTGGTAACTAAAGTTTTCAACAACAAGAAAAACAGTAATCATTCATATCAGAAAAGAAACGGCTCGTTTTATCATTTGTATGCGCAAATTTGGCGGAGGAGCCAGGGAAACGAGTTTATTGCACTGCTAAATTTGGACAAAATGAGAGTTTAAGATACTGTACTATAATTAATGAATTTTATATGTCTTCAATAAGTTATACAGATTATTTATGTTTTGTATAATTGCTACAGTAAAACATACATACATACATACATAACACCACGCTATATCCCACTTAGTGGGGAAGCACGAACCCAGAAACACAGTCAATCAACAATCAATCAATCAATCTCTTCCAAACTTTCGCCTCGTCCACATTCATAGTGCGATTCATACATGTTCGTTTATTCTTCACACTCGGAATCATTCGCTCCTCGGACGCCAACGCAATCGTTCACCTTCAATCTTACATATATTAGTTTCACCAACGTTTCATTCGACATTCGTTCAACATGTCCAAACCACCTCAACTGACTCACTCCTACTTTCTTAACAACATTCTTCTCAATCTCACACTCACCATACACAAAAAAAATCTAGCAGAAATGCGAAATCCTGATTCATAACGTACGGAAAAGATTTAAAGTGGGACCTCAAAATAATGTATTTTCCTTAATAAACGTTTGGCCAGAACTCAATATCACATTAAAGTTGAATCAATTAATGAGCACTCATTACATACTACGGCAGTTAATTATATATAGTATTATATTATTACAAAAATTACGGCTATATAAGTTTTTCTCTTATTGTTAAAAAATTGTTGTCCATATGGTTGAGAAGCAAATTTAAAACTTAAAAAACAAAAACACAACTGGAAAACTAGTTGCCGTTGAAATTCATTTAAATGTTAATTCTTTAAACGTCAAAGTATAATAAAATATAATTAAGTGCAAAACTGTTAGTACTTTCAATAACGAGGAATATGTAGACATAGTTATGGTTTATGGAATAAGTTCATTATTTAAAAAAGATACCTACAATTCACTGCTTTTGCTATTATTTATTGTTGGATGCATAATTTAAAATTAAAATGACAACGAAATGCCAGATTTGAAAGAAACATATTTCTATGGAAACGAAAAATTATTATTATTTTAAACATTCAATAGGTGGGCGTTAATTTAAAAGAACTTTAATTTGCTGTAACTTTTTGGTTATTGAGTTTTTGCCAAAAGTTTATTAAGGAAAAAGTGTTATTTTGGCTCACCTTAGCTACACTTTCAAGGTGACAAATTTTAATTTAATACTCTCTTTCATTCTCAAATAGAGTATACAACTAGAAGCCCGGAAAATCCTGAAAATTCCCAAGCCTAGTTACTGCTGGCCTTTTTCATTCACTTGAAATCTAACACTTTCTTAGGAGAAGAGGAAAAGGTAAGACGTAGCAATTGCTCGGTTTTATTCACATCACCCATTGACAAGAAAAAGCTTTCCGCTATCAATTTATGTTCGAAAAGTACTTTTTACATTCTATCCAGTGAAAGTGAATAATTTCTGCAAAGATATATATTTTTGCTACCTCTGTCCATTTTCCGTAGCAATGCATTCTTGCCTCGTCTCAAGTTCTCTAAAAGAATGATATTATAAATTACATATCTCCACAGTATTTTTCCCAGTCCCAAAACCCCACAATTCAATAGCTAACAATGATGTTATCCTAGAAACCTTTCACAAAAAATCGGAAAAATGTTTTGCATCCACAATTTACGACGAAAAAAGAAAACTCTAAAAGCAAATGAATGCTTCGTTAGCTATAAAGCCTGGTTTTGAAATACGCGGTCATCCAACACAAAATGAATACCATTCACGGCCCTTCGTGTGGTTGGAAGTGGTTTCAACACGTGACTGAAAACATCATCGGTGATCAATAGCACGGGCCACGTGCCTACATCTGATAATGAGATCACCATTAGATCATCATCAGGGCTGGATTTACTATCACCCAAGTGAGGCCACTTCTGGATTAAAGCTTATGTACGGTGAATCATGACGCACCGAAGAGCTTCAAAGCGTAGACAGAAGTTTTTTCCTTAACAAACTTTTGACATAAACTCAATAATCAAACAACTCTTTTAAAACACCCACGTTATTGAATACCGCAGAAATTGACATGGACGAATAAATAATGCCATTTCCATTTCATAGGAAAATATTTCTTACAAACTTTAACAATTTGCTGTTACTTTAATTTTAAAATTACTCTTCCAAAAAATAAATGCAAGTAAATAAAAAACATCACTTTTAAAAGAGCTAACATTTAAATAAATTTGTGTTGTTTACTCTTTTGAAGAGCCAAAAATTTTTTTTCTTCTGTAAATTTGAGTAAAATTATAAATATAGATACTAATTTTAATATTAAGAGGCATTTAGATATTAAGATACGATTTTTTTTAAATTGGCATCCCATTTCAAATTTTTCGCTTGTGACGTCAGCACCTACGTCATTTTGCAATGCTACGAAACACGCTCTTGCGGAGAGCGAGGAACTACACATACTGTCAAAATCACTGTCATCTGTCATTGTTATTTGGTGAGAGGTTTTTACAAATATAGTTTATTGACATTACCTGGGCAAAATAAAATAACAAATATAATACACACGTTTAACTTGAAAATCGTTGTTAGCTTTAACATATGACATGACAGATGTGATAGTGAAACTACCGACATTACCAACGGGACAAGCGACAAGGTATAGTACATCAAAGCATTTTTATATTTTAACACGTCCTAAACTTTTTGTCTAAAAATATTATAATTAACGAATACCTAATTTTGTTTATCGGAGCGTTAATATTAATAATAATAAGTAATTATTACAACCCTGAAGAACAAATAATTATTTGTTATCAACACCTCTTTTGCTTTGCCAATCTGTACATTCTATTACAAGATGACATCACGATTTTGCAACCGCTAAACTATATAAAGGAAATTATGAATGAAAAGTTAAAATATTATAAGAAATATTGAATAATATGTGACTGAAATGATCTAAATTTATATAATTGGTAAAAAAACAGAACTTTTTTTTTAAGTGTATGACCCTATTATTGACAATCCCTACTCTTTAAGATCCACAACATAAGTCAACACTAACGTCACAACATTTTTAATAAATCATTGAGGTTTCATGAATAACAATTAAGACTTTTTAAAACTGCAGATGGTCTTCTATATAGATACAGGAGTCAAAGGTAAAAAAGCAATTCTTTTAGCTCACAATATGTAGATCCGACCCTGATCGCCTTCATTGATGCTTCCTGTTTATTCGCAAAATCGTCATATTGCAGATAATCATGTTAAATACTGTTATTGTTTCCAATTTGACTGGAATTAATCATTGATGAATCTGATAGTAAATAAATTCATTAATTATTCAAAGTTAATAGCCTCTGTCAAACAGTACATATGAATGAACAAAAATTGCCACTGTTTGTGTTACAGGGCTGTAACAAACATTCAGTTTTGTAAAATAATATTATTGGTGAAGTAAACAATTATAAAATTTAATTAATTTCCCGTTTGTCTTACAATGGTTGCAATATTTGTTAGGCAATCGTTTGTACCACGAAACTGGTAACAGTTCCTATAAATGTCAATGTTAATTTATATCCTTTTTATTTTAACAAAATTTACTTTACAACAATTATTTACTGAGATATTACTACAAAATCTGCGGACCTTCGAGTAAATTAGTACTTTCGGTTGATTGACTACTACCAAAATCCAATCTGCTCTTAACTTGAGCATCCAAATTTCCAAATGATATTGTCATTTGATTTTAAGTTAATGTGGATTGAAGAGTAATAAAATGAGATCTTCAACAAAGTTTGTTTATAGCTTTATTTGATTTTGCAGCACATAATTCATAATAATATGTAGAGAAATGTTTCAAATAATAATTGTAGCCAATTTTATTTTACATCTTTCTGTAGGTATATAATAAAATGTTCTCCAAATCAACTTAATAAGATATATCCAAAGAATATAATAGACCTTCCAGTAAACTTCTTGTTCTGGTTTGTGGATTTTGAGCATCCGAATTCTAAATAAGTAATTTCAAACTGACATCGTCGTTAGATTCAGAGTAAAATCGTATTCGAAAGACCCTAAAATGTGCATATATCTTGAAAACATACCATTGAAAGTTTTGACCCATCACAATATT
This sequence comes from Poecilus cupreus, assembly GCA_963942605.1. NCBI lineage: Eukaryota > Metazoa > Arthropoda > Insecta > Coleoptera > Carabidae > Poecilus > Poecilus cupreus. The sequence goes on from OZ012715.1 coordinate 19,479,060, forward strand.
TCCCTAACATATACATATATGCGATAGGTACATACAAAACGTTTCAAAACAGATGATGACTGGTCCAACTTAAATTCTTTGTTCATTATTGTTCCTTCTACCTTTCTTTAGAATGACACAATGGACCTCTATTTTAAAGTGTTCCTCCATTAAATATAATAGAAATTTAAACAGAAAATCGTAATTAGCAACACTGTCAAATATGAGTTCATTCGAATTTGTAAAACTTAAATCATATATTTATATCAAAATGACGACGAAACATTGTTACAATTCTAGCGCCAATAAATGGTTATTCTACTTCAAGCAGTGTAATCCGAGTTTAACGGCATAAGTTTTTAAAGCATTCGTTCTGCAGATTTAATGATTCTAATGTTCAAAAGGTGAACTATGTAAGTTTTATTGGTTTACTTCTTTTATTAAGGACAATTATTTAGCTTCAATTTGTACACAAAAATCTGCAATCTATATCATACTGCAATAAATGCTTACATCTTCATAATAATAAAAAAATATAGCTATTGTCTTTGTAAATATTTCTAAGATGATTAAAATTTGATGAAGGAATGTCACCGAAGTATGAATACGAGAAAATGTAACGAGGAAAGAAAAAAGAAATTCTCACGTCTTAATTCACACTATTCCAAAACTTTATATAAAAAGTACGACCGGATTCGACTACTTAGTGGTCATTCTCAAGCTTAACCGTCGAGAACTAAAAAACTAAAAAAAAGCTTGAGAATGACCAAATAAAGTTTTGGAACAGTGTGAATTAAGACGTGAGGATTTCTTTTTCGTTTCCTCGTTCCATTTTTATTAAAATTTATCTGGAAACGTATTAGTTCGACCATAACGAAAGCACTCAATACACAATATGTTTTCATTATGCACAGTCACGTTCCTTTATGCCGTGTTGTAATATTTTAGGGCTGTTTCAATGCGATCAGGATTTGGTTCATTTATTATTATGAGTTGTTTTCTAATCGTTTGTTTTTGTAATGAACATGAATTCGTTACAATGATGTATTCATTATTTTTAATTAATGGAAAAATATCGATGTTCATTTTATAAAATTATATTTTAAAGATTGCCTATATTTTGTCATTAAGTGCGATTAAGAAATAATATCAAGTATTTGAGTATTCGCAATTATAATGAAACTACTTTTAGATTGAAATTCAAAACAAATCTAATAATTGCTCCTGACCTTGTGTTGTTAAAATCCATCTTTCATCTCTGAACTTTGACATTTGTAATTTAATTTCTCTTTAGTTTTAATCTATTCGTTAACAGGATAAGTTCTCCTTTGATTGCAATAATTTCTTGTTGACAAATTAATTAAATTGCACACCAAAATGCAATTACCAGCTATCAAGTTAGGGATGAGTTTAGACAATGAATACATATGTTTCTATGTTATTATGGACAAAAATTTTATACCAGTTAGCAGTTGTCAAGTCACTGTTCCCAAAAGCGTTAGACTCATCAATTAGCGGTTGAATTTAAACAAGGTGATGTTCACGACAGCTACCAGCCGTCAAGTTTTAGGATTACCCATTTACCCATGCAAAAAAATCAATAATAGAATGAATTTAGATTATAAATAAAGTTCTTTTTTTTTTATTAGGAAAATCGAGCCTTCAAATCACAGTTCCGAAGATGTTAAGATCATCCTACGTTAAAAACAACCGAAAAAATAGAAATAAGTAAGAATTCTAGAAATGCAATTTCTAAGAAGAATAGAAATTAAATCTACAAACAAAGCGAATAGAAAGGACAGCACGGATAGTAAGGATGTCGAGAAAAAAATACGAAGCAAAACCAGCAGGAAAAAGAAGAGGCCGCCAAAACAAGATATGGAGCAAAGGCAGAAAGTCTGAGGATTAAGTAAATTAGTAAGTATAGAGATGTTAGGATAACCTCCATCATAAATTTATTTAAAGGATGAGTTTAATCAATAAAAACGGATTCTTTTTTTAGCGATAGATTTCGAATATTTTATGTACAAGTAAATCCATTTTGAATTATTAAACCAATTATTGAACATGTTTCTATATTGAAATCAGCCATGTAGGTCCTTTTCGGTAATCGGATATAATACGAAACTAATTATTATTATATTATATTTCCCAGCCCAGTGACCGCACGCGTTCAAGAATCACTTAACCCTCTGTTCTGGCTTTTGGCAAACCGTAGTATATCTTAATGTATGCGGAAATTTGGCTTAGCAAACATTTAGTTCCACGCGCTACGCACCCTGTTTCCATGCTTCCATGTCACTGTAAGCCTATTCGCCTCTACGCTTGTAAGCTGCTATCAGCAGTCCACCCTTCCTGATGCTAATGACCCTCGACAAAAATCTAATCGGACCCACTGCGAGAAGGCGAGAAGCGAAAGTCCTACATGCGACTTTTAGTATTTGGAACGAGGAAGGAAATCCTCACGTCTTGATTTACACTGTTCCAAGACATTATTATAAAAGTGCGACCGGATTCGACCAATCTTTCCATTATTAGTGTGGCACGCTGCTAACGCAGATAAATGATAAATATAACGCATGAAGTGCGGTTACCGATGCCCCTCTAAAGAAAATACATGCAATGTAATGAACTTGAAAATTTATATTGAAAAACCAATCCGAAAGGAATGTTTTATATATGTTTGTTTTCGACAACCCAACATTTCTTGTAACAAAACTAGATCATCTGCGATTTAATTCCCGTTTAATTCTATCAGCAATCTCCAAGGTTAAACCAAATATCAATGAAGAAGTTCTTATCGCAAGCTTCCTCGTAGTACGCTACTGCGTAGCCGAATTCCCCACAAGAACATTTCACGTTCACGTTCACGTTCGCCCGGAGTTCAGCGGCAATCAGTTATGCCATTTCCGCGTTCCCAACGTTTTTCATATGTTTTCGTTTTCGTGCTCCGTGCGCCCCGGAACCATGTCGGCCAAACGTGTCAATTCGGTATTCGTGAAGTAGCGTACATGCGTGATTTAAGGTGCTGGGAATAGTAAATTAAAAAAGTGACTAAGTCATAAATACTCATTTTCAACGATTCGTACTACTTTTGCAGGTGACTTGTAAATAAATAAATATATCATCACGCTATTTACTCATTATAAATGTGGCACTCTGCTCTCACTGATCTAGGTAATTGACCTGCAAGATTTCTAAAATAAAAGGTTTTAGCTCTTTGGTTAACAACTGTCATAAAAATCCAAATTCAAATACAGGTTATTCAAGATAGAATTTCGTATGGATTCAATATCACACATCAATGACATGACCTCGTATAAAGTATAACGAGAACCCTCTAATGTGTACGAGGGCGTGACCAAACATTGAAGGATATATCACACACTGTGAGATTAATTATACTATCTAAAATCAGACCACAGGAGATATAAGCAGGTATCATGAAGGAATTAGACCATTTTAAGCGATTCATATATTAAAAAAAAGTACCGTAGAATTTGCCAAACTATTCGTTCAATAGAGGATATAAGACGCACACAAAATAACAATTACGAATAAACTAAACACGATAATTTGTTAAGCAATTTGAAGTGTTTACCAAACAGTATGGTAAATTCTCAGAATGTGCATCTTATATGTTTAATTTTATAGGCTCCCCATTGGGATCTTTTACCAAAAAGTTAAACCGACGAAAGTTTTAATTTTTTGGGGTTATTTATTTTTCTATCCTTACGGTCGGGTTTTTTTCATTAAATAACCCAACATAAAGTAATACGTGGTAAATCGGTTAACAGATAAGAATTCAATGGGTGAACAATCAGACATCCCTATTTTCCTACCCGTAAGACTGGATTTTTTTTTCAATTGAGACCAACTTTTAGGTATACTCTATCCAATACTACTATGTAAAAAGTTATGCGCGGTCACATAAAAAAATATACCCGACCATTTGAGAAGCTTCTTCATTTTTTCGTCGGTTAAAACTGATAGAATTTAAGACATAAATCTGTCGAATTAAACATTTTCCTTTGTATATTTTTAACTAAGCCAAATGATTCTGGGCTCGTAGTAATTCGAAATATTTTAGTAAACATTAATGGATTATTAAATCGGAAATAAAATATTGCATTTAATTAAAGTTGACATTACTAACAAGGAAGTGCTTCACAGGCTTACGAATATTAGAAAACAAAAATAGCACGTGCAGTTAAACAAAAGAAACCTCTAAAGCCGGAAGTTTTCACGCGAAAAGACACCAAAGGCATGGACTAATTAAGAGTAATAATGGCATCCAGAGCTGCTCTTAATGAGTAATGACACAGCACGGAGAAACGAGGAAACCTCGGGCTTAAGAAGGAAAGGTGGAAATGGAAAGATCAAATATTCCTCATACGAACGCAGGAAGAAGAGAAATATTGCATTGTTGGCGTAAACATCAGGAAACTTTGTATTTCTTGATGCTTTGTTACGCAAATACTATAATGTTATAATTACAAGATAGAATGCTAGCTAATTGGTTGGAACTTTTCGTAACGAGCCCTATTTTATCATTCGATCTAGAATACGACCTCCCAAGGCAAAATTTTTAACACCCCCATTCCAGTTTGTAACTTTCACTATAATCTATTCAGAAAAGTAATAAAACTATTAGTCAAAGAGGTTTCAGTAGCGCGCCAATAACGAGGTCCCTCACAAGAGTCAAAAAATGGCAAATAAATCATTTATATTATAACTACACCCAATAACATTAACTAGATATAATAGAAATTTACAAAATATTATTAACCTTCTATTGTACACTGTTCCCGATGGGGAACATAAAATTAAAAATTCTTCTTTTCTTTTCTTATGCAGTTTACTATCATGGCAATCATGTTGTAACCATTTGGGAACATTATATAAACTTTATCAATTGCCAATTAAGTCATTCCTCCTAATTTGATCAACATAAAAAAAAATTTGAAGTGGAAAAGGATAATTACAGAAACTGAGATAGAAAATGTATAATTTGAAGGAAGCAGCTTATTACCTGCTGATATATTACAGCTAAATACACCTTTACAAAATTTCCAATTGTTTTTTTTTTATCTGATGTTTTCCTAGAAGAGCTTGTTTATTAAATAATTTTGTATTGTACGCAAACACGACCCAATAGACCAAAGTTCTATCGTATGTTGAATTTGCTCATAATGTTCGCAATAGTGAACAAAACTTTTAAAAAAATAATTTTTTTTATCTTAAGGAAAAAATTTATGTAACACACTTATTTTAAATATATGAATATTTCTTTTGTAAAAAAATAATTTTTTGAGCTTTTATTTAAATAAAAAATAATTCATGCAATAGAGGGTTAATTATTAAGAGTTTAGAGTTTTACAGATAGTACTTTTGGCTTCTCCTCTGTTTAAGCTTCTCTCTCTCATATTTATTCTAACTTCGTAGTACTGCTCTTCTTGTTGAGTTGTGTCCAATGGTTGGCACCTAATTTAAAATTTTTAATTTCTAACCAAATAACACAAATTATACTTGTATGATAATTCTCTTGATAATGCAACAACGTGGTTAGGTCGCCACAGCGAAATTAAAAATATGTTCGTTTGTCAACTTTTGTGTTAATCAAATAAATTCTAATATTTACTAATTTTTATTTATTACTATAACTTATCAGACCAATAGCAATAATGTACAATAATTTTTATGAATGTCGAAAAAATTCTTTTTCCCAATAATATATACCATGAATTTACTTTTGTAATAATTTTGTAGCACCACGTATGACGGTTGAGAATCGCTGGTCTCATTATAAACTTTGAAATTATAAAAAGTTTTAGCGAATAGCAAGCAAATTTGTATACATTACACATACAATGGACGCAAAGTGAATAATCAACCGAAAGTTTGAAAGTGATCACTTCTTCCATTTCGTATTTCGTTTTCGTTGCACGTGGACGCGTAGACCCGGGGCCTGGAAAATCGGAATCGAAGTTTTAAACTGAATTTGCGATGGGAAATGATGAAAACTAACTTGATTGTTACACAAACTCAAAAGGATAGTTCGACATTGTTTCCTCGAGCTCCAACGAGATATATTAGAAATATTAAATCTAGCACATTGATATATCTCCCTAAGATAACTGCACTATTTTATAGGAACTCGTCGTCTTAAAGCAATCTTCAAATAAAATGGCGATCGTAAAATATCCTTTTAAGCACATTTCTGTGGACGCTGATAAACAGAATTTTATGACAACTTCAGGGATATGCTCAGGGCGGGTTTAAAATATTTTATTAATTTTATTTTACTTGTTCAGTTTCTATCCATATGAAACAGTCGATGAGGGAAATTAAGAAGAAGAAAAGAAAATGATATTTTATCTAAGTATTTCTGGGTGCGAACCCCTTTTATAGGGTATTTCAATAATTCAGGAATGATTGACAATAAATGGTTTAATATTGAAAATGGATTACTATTACAGGGGACTTTCAAATAGGTTAGATCGAATTTAATTCGGGTCGCCAGTAAAATGATTCCAAATAAATTTTAAAAAATTGCGCTGGCCTTTATTCCGCTTAATATTAATATTTGACCATACCTAAATGAACTTTTTTTAATATCTTGCATTATATGAACATATTTATTATATTAATTAATGCATCCGTAACATTCTTACTCATATAAACACAGTTCATATGTTGTACTTCAATTTCACGAAATATCACTAAAAATTGGCCTACACTTTTATTGTATTTCTATATAATATAAACCCTAAAACCCACTGGTGTAGAGCGCATCATCATATCTCTTAAATATTTCGAGATATGGCGGTTTTTGTTGTTTTTCGAAGAGCGATTTTAAGGAACTACAACTCAAAAATTACGCAAGATATCGAAAAATACTTATCAGTTTTGTGTTATTCATGCATATTATAGCAAAACAACAAATTTTTTAAAAATTGAAAATTTTTGAATTTTTTTTCAATATTTCGATCAGCGATTACTCAAATAATAAACGAGATACGAACTTGCAGACTAAACCATTGAATTCAGCTCCTCGAAATACATAAACCCTAAAAATTTCAGAACATTCGGATTGTGGGTTGAAATTTGAGAACAAAAAGTCTGAAAATGACCTTTTTCAGGCCAAACGTCAATGGGTACCCTTTGACGTTTTTCGCCAAAAACGTCATTTTCACACTTTTTGCTCTAACTCTTGAACGCGTAAAGCAATTTTAATGAAATTTTACATACTTATGTATTTCGATGAGCTAAATCGAATAGTCTAGACTACAAGTCTGTATCTTTTATATTTCTCGAGTTATCGCCTATCCAAATTTTGGGAAAAAAATCGAAAAATTTCAAAATTTTAAAAATTTGCTAATTTGTAGTAAAATGCATGGAACACACAGAACTGAGTCCATTTTTAAATATTTTTAATAGATTTTGAGTTGCAGCCATTCAAAGTAGCATTTCGAAAAACATCGAAAATTGCAATATCTCTAAAAATTTAAGAGATATGACGATGCGCTCTGCAGCAATGAGTTTCTTAATGTTTATATTATATAGAAATACAATAAAAGTATATGCCAATTTTTAGTGATATTTCGTGAAATCTGCAATTGTATATATATATATATATATATATATATATATATATATATATATATTTTTTTTTGTCTAAAATTAACTTTCTGTTCCAGCATCATGCCTTCCTGTCAAACCGCCCATTCCAATATCTCCAGTTGCAAAACATCCCTCGAAATATCTCCTCAACCCATCTCAGTCAAATAACATTCACATTATCATGAGCTCCCTCAGTCATCGGGAACATCACGAATCCGGACATCGGTGGAGACATCAGCCAAGCATCACTTGTGTCCTGTCAGCATATGAGGTTTAAGACACGCGATGAAGGAGCAAGTCGATCGACCTGGTTCCGTGTTTGTTGACACATTCACAATTCACAAAGCGTTGTTTGATGCTACCGATGGCGCGGAAAATATTGGGATTTTTAAATAAGATGCGCACAAGGAAGAGAATAGAGTTCTAGGGGATTATTAAATAATGCGATATAAACTGTTTATGTATTTTTGAGTCCATTATAGAGGATATCCATCCAAATACACGATTCACCTCATAAAATAATGTATCACCAAAATAATTACCATCATCTGAGACGACTTGTAAATTGATGTGCACATATCCTGTAGTTTCCACAATACAAAATACAAAACCTAAGGGGTCTTGAAAAAGATGTAATTATATAAAAACCCCAAATTAATAAATAAAAAAATGCGGAAATACTTGTCAGCTTGTCAAATGTAAATCAAGATTGTCTTCAAAGGTATTTATGACCTAGTACCTCGCGTATATATCAGCAAGAGCAAAACTGCCCTATCCATAACAATTATAAATATATTATTATAATATATTCTATTTCAAAATTAACAAAATTAATACACACATATAAATTCTGCTTTACATATGCAGCATTATCGCACGTGTCCTAATGAATTAATTAGTGTATATAGCACTACAAAACGGAAGCTCATTATAACAGAATGGAAATAGAAGAGTACGTCCTCATGTGACAATAATTCCCTTTCATTATTGACTAATTAGGATGAGATAATTCATTTGTGCTGTACTCTGATTTGCCTGTGACTAAATAGCAAATTAAAATTCATTTGACAGTTACAATATATTCAATGGGATGTTATAACTAATAGTACCTACTTTTAACTTACGAATTTAAATTTAAAAATAAAATAAAATTTTCTCTGTTTCAAAAAATACAATTTATTTTGTACACTTATGCACTCCTTTTTTATATATAGAAACGAAAAGGATAACAAGTAATTCCTACTTCTGCTATTGCCTAATTGTTAATTTTCCTATAATAGTATCATCTTTCTGAATATGACAAAATTTACTTTACCTCAATTATTAACTGTCAATTGTAATTATAGTAATTAAGTAAATGTAAGTAAAAGCCAATGGTCAGTCACTTTCCCATGTCGTTTAACTTTATTCGTTTAATATTACTGAATATCTCTGTACCTATAGATAGATCGTAAATATGAATGGGATCACAAAAAATAAATTATTTACTGGGGAATGTTAAATAGGCCAGATAAATATTTAGGTAACCTATCATACCAATTCTCCTATAAATTAAATATGTTTAAATCTTTCAACATATTTTACAATGAACTGAACTTTTGTGATTCTATGCTCACATTTAAAAGAAAATTAACTGAATTGTTCCTTCATTTTAGGATGATTAATTGATTTTTCCAATTCTTGTTGTTCCTGATTCTTTTGTATAGTTTTAAGTTTACTCTATGTATATCAGTACATTTTTGTTAATAAACAATTATATTTTGTATAGTATTTGGCCTAATTTCTAGTATTGCCTATAAAATTTTTCAAAATTCAGTACTATGAATCAGTTACATTCTTTATTTTTTTATACTACAATATTACTCTTTTTTTACATGTAGAATTATTAATAAATAGATAAATATATAAATAAGTAGGTTAAAAGGTACAGCAATATAAAAAATAGCATAGAAATCCCTACACGGCATATTTCAATTATAATCCTTTTATGTGCGCGAGGTAAAAAGGTTTCTCGATAAAAGATACATGAGCATATGTATAAATATTAGGGTGGCCCTTATTTTGGGTAAGTTCTAATTATACCTGTTTCAACCCGGAACCCTGTTAATAATAAAAAAAATGATAAGTGATTTTTCTCAGTAAATCTAACCCGTGTCTCTCCGCGATTTTCACTAAAAAAAAAAGTTTAATGGAGTTTTGGAGCTTTTAGAAACGTTCGCTCGTATTTTCCGTGTTTTGAACGTAAGAATATACAAATTCACACGATGTTAAGGGTCGCTAAATACGAATTTGAAATACAAATTCGATTTTTGACAGTTCTACCTATTAAAATCTGTCATTCATTTTTACTAATTTTAAACTTTTCAAATTATTCAATAAATAACGTTACTATTTTAGGCTGTCATTCATTTGACATCAGCGACATCAAAAACCTATATACTAGCAACGTTATATTGAAATATTTGAGAAATTTAAAATTAGTAAAAATAAATGACAGTTTTTTGATAGCTAGAACTGACAAAAATCGAATTCGAATCGAAAATTGTATGAATTTGTGTATTCTTACGTTCTAAAGACTAAAAGTAACGAGCGAAGATTTCTAAGAGCTCCAAAACTCCATCTAAATCCCATTTTAAATGAAAATCTAAAAAAATGCACAAACCATTTTCCTTTTTCCTTTAATTAAATTTCCGTATGGATACCGGTATAATTAGAACTTTCCCAAAATTAGGGCCACCATAGTATCTACATATATTTGACACTTTGTAATGTAATGTGTAAATTTTTATAAATTGTTATTTCATTATTACAGCGGGCCATCCACGGAAAGAAAGAGTGTGTTTTAAAGTGTGCCTCGAGTGCCCTTAATATTTTAAAGTGTGTCTAAGCACCCGTCGCAAATATGTTAAGTGAACGGACGTAAAAAATAGATATAAATGGCCTGCACTTGTTTAGTGACATGAAGGCCGTTTTTTAAATAGTAAAACAATAAATCTAAAACAAAAACTCAAGACCGTTTCGTTGCCAAAATCTTTTATTTCGCTTTTTTTGTCTTACGCTATTTACATATGCCAGCCGCAGAAATACAGCTTCTTAATTTTCATTTTATCTTCCTGGGAGTTAACGCGGCAGGCGCTGCCACAGGATGCAGTTCGGTGCTTATCTGTAATGTCATTCAACGCCAACAAAACCACCAAAATTCTTTTTGTACACTGGTTGGTCGCTTTATAGGTTTATAAATTTTCACATACACTAATCACATAATTATTTAATTATTTACATGTTATACAACATCAAGACATTTGCTCATTTTGAATGTAGCACTCTCCTCTCGTAAATCCCTTTAAGTGATATATTTTTATTTCGCCAGAGCAGTTAAGGGTTAAAATAATAATTGTAGTTTAGAATATTGTACATATTTTTTACATATCAGAACTAACAGAACTAAATAATATTGAGTTTTTCGGTTTATTTTGTATTACCAAAATCTAACTAAATCAAAATCTGAATACAATAATACATTACCGTGAAAATAGCTAAAAGCGTGCCTAAATTTTGTCCAGAATCATATCATTTGGCCCAATTAAGACTTTAGAATAACTTAAATATATATTTTTCTGATCTTATAAATGGAAAATTGTTGTACCCAATTTATTTGTATCTTAAATTCTGTTAATTTTAAGAATTTTAAGGAAAAATAAGAACTGAAATAATAATAAATTAACAAAAATCACTAGCATAAAGATTTCGTTTGGCCCAAAGGTATTGGCTGGTACCACGAACACTGTTTTAGAATCTGATGACAAAAAAATATTGAAAAACGTTTCAAATTAAGATTGTATATAATATTATTATACATTATTTTTTATTCCAATAAAATTTACTCTCTCATTTATTTACTAAGATATACCCAAAAACCCTGATAGGCCTTCCAAGAATGTACTACTCACTGTTGATGAATGGTTCCCAAAATCTAATCAATTCGAAACAAAAACATAATACCTCCTACAGTCCTACACATATATGTATGTGCGGGAAGTAACAATAATAATGGTGAACTAAACAATTTTCTTTTGTATGATTTTAACTGGATCAAATATGATATGATTCTGGGCTCGCATGTACTAAAAAAACTAAATAATCAAGTACACTTACTTCATGAAAATTTTGCTATAGAATTCTCAATTAAAACACAAGCACACGACACAATCACTGCTAAGGTCCCCGCACTACTGACTGCAAACGAAATTTTTCAAGTATTTTGCAGCAGCGTTCCTAATTAATAGATTTGAAACAAGTTTATGGGCTGCAAAAATACATTGTTTTATGTATAAAACAAATATTCCATTTAGATTTTAATCCAGAAGTTCTCAAAATTTTATCTTCTATCTATCTACAATCATGTAACTCCAAATATATAGAGTGTTTCATTTAAGTGTACCACAATTACTATCTCGAGAAATATAAGAGATATGAAGTTCGTTATATGAGACATTAATTTCTATTAGATAAAACTATTATAATGAGAAGAAAAAAAAAATTTTAAGCAGAGGTTCTCAAAATATGATACCCAAATATTTTTATTTGAAAGGGCAATATATATTTTTATTGGCTTATTCGACAGACCCTTTTTTTAATTCAACGATATAAACACCGTTGTTTGTTTTGATTAAAGTTAATTGTGTATGTGTGTTATTTTGTTGTATTAAAATATAATATTTTATATCGTTGAATGCAAAAAGAAATACTCTATCACATAATCAAATAAAAATTAAAATACAAAGTTGGGTTTCATATTTCTGGTTTAAAAAAATACTTTTTTTGCTCATTGTAATATTATTGTTAAATATAAATTGTTGTCTAAATGAACTAACTTCGTATCTCATATAGTTCTCGAGATAGCAATGTTTTGGTATTCTCAAATAAAACACCCTGTAAAAATTTTAGATGATATTTGTTGAAATAGTGAAATCGTAAAGACACTTGAATATCATCATACTTATTCATTGATTCGTCATAGTAATTAAATAAGCTTACTATTTCCAAACGCCGTGAAAGTTCCAGAAATCCAGACATTTCAGAAGAAAAGAGGAAGAACTATTTAAGTATTAACCATGATTTAACTTCTCACCAACAACAAGCATTTAGGGTCCTGGGTAAGACTTCCGTGTCCATGATGAAATTTTCACGAAGATAAACATCCCAGGACGAAAAAATCGAGTGGAATCGATGCAAACACGTAATGAACCTCTTCTAGAATATATGCTTTCGGGACTGACGCTGGGTCTGGGTCCGCAAAGTAAATATTCCGCTAAAAAGTGTCCGCAAACATGGAAAAGCTAGAAAGCACTGCCTTGAAGTTTGCAGTGGCTCTTATAGACGATGAATTTATGATTCAATATGATATGCATTTCAGATTTCAGGGGAAATTCTTAAAATTCTGCTGACATTTACATTTTCGAATCGGTACTACCCACCATTTCATTAAAAATATTCACGTTATTTTTATGGAATATTGCATGCAATAAGGTAATTGACCCGCCTCCGTGTAGCAGCTACTATCAAGCAATAAATTATCTGCCAAATAGAACAATGGATATTTTTAAAGGAATAATTTATAAAATCTAAGCATTACCCAAAGGAACAAATTATAAAATAAGTAAATGATTAACCATGATAATAAACTAATTGCCAATCTAAGTATCGTAGTAGCTATGTTATACGAGCCTAGAACGCCAGAGGTCGTGGGTTCGAATCTCATTGAAGAACATGATCCTTTATTTACTCATTAAGCGGCATATGACCAATAGTAGTTAGTCCATCTTCATAGAAAAACTACATCTCCTAGCTATAGCTATCTTTTGATTTGAAATCAAATTTATATCAAGCCGCACCATTGGCGTGACGTCAATTTGGTAAACTGAAATTTATTAGATGTCGGATGAACTTATATTTTACAAGAATATTTACGTATTGTTTTCACGTAAGAGTTTTGCATAAAACTGCAGTTTCCAGGATTGAAAATTATTAATACCATAATAGAAATGCATAGAATAATACCTACTTTAAATATACAATAAACAAAATTTTAATAGATGACATTTGTATCTATCTCTTTCTTATAAAATATGTCTATCTTCCTCCTACCAAAACTATGTCACGTATCCCTTTCCTAATTTTTAATAAATAGGTTCTCGTAAACTGTAAATAATTCATCGAAAAAAAATTATATTAATCTATTTCCTTGTTTAAAATCTCATAAAAAATTAAAATTAGGACACTAGGTACCTTATTTTTGGTGTTCATTGTTGAATATACTGTCTCGAATTTTATCTAATTTGCACGAGCGGTAGCCGTGCAGTAATAAAGCCCTCAAGGATTTGGAAGGAAGAACCACAGGGGTAAAGCTAATATAGCAACTGTCAGCTATGGGATTCGAACTGTGGACCACATGCGATTCATTATCATGGAACTATTCACCACATGATAAATTAATTGTTTCTTGTGTATGTAATGGTTGGGCGGAAGAGTAGGAAGTAATAAAAAAAATAGCTCTCTAATCTTTGCTGCATTTTTATCGTCTACAACACCTTACATTCGAATTCAAACAAGACAAAATATATTAAAAAGAAGGAAATAGCAAAACGTAAAGGAAGGAATCTCATAAATATTTATTATCTTATTATTTTATCAATCTGTCCCCTTCACAGTGCTATCAATTCTCTGTATTCACATTTTGTGAACCTTTTTAAGCACCAACTTGAACGGCTACGAACAACCTCTAGAGAAAAGTGTACCATATAAAAAACTATAAAAATAAAAAGTTATCCACACCGAAAAGAGTTTGATTAGTTACTAAATCCACAAAGATCACCACGTCGAGTCGTAAATCAGGTGTTTGACCATCAAAAGCGTGTGGCCAATTTACAGGATCGCACAGATCCTTTTATAACATGCTCAACTACTTCCCTGTTTCTTCAAGGACCTGGACATTAACTGTGAAATAAACTTACTAATATAATTTGATTTTAATATTATATTAAATGATGGAGTAAGTAACGACAGATTTATTTTTAAAATTAATTTGTGTCACATTGTGTTCTTTTAGAATAAAGGACAATAAAACTATTGTCCTGTCCTTCATCTTTGTTCGTTCCTAGTTCCCAGTGTAGGCAGCATAATCGTTTTATGGTCTTTGTTATAATCTTCTTGCAAAGAAGTTTCTGACGTCAGTTGAGACGACAGACGAGATTACTTGTAATAGAATGTCATAGTTCAGTTTAATGTTAATAGAATATTCAACTTCAATCCATGCTGGGATAAAGAAAATATTAGCTAGAATTAAAATTACTAATTTTAGGGTCGGCAGTTGGTGGCTGTGCTTGGAATGCTTGTCCGTCCAGCGAAAGGTCGTGAGTTCAATCTCTGTCCACTTCACCTTTGCGACATGTGTGGTTACCAGCCAGAAAATAACGACTGTAAAGATATAAGTAGAGGAGGACATAATGTAAAACATGGAATTAGTTGCCAAAATGTATAAAAAATATGTAGGTATTATAAAATTGTTAAAATAAAATCTCCATGAATAAGACTTTACTTCTTTACTTTGAAAATTTACTCCTGAGGATGACCCATGTAAAGTCGAAACGTTGAGTAAATAATATTTTACAAAAAGGATCTAATTATTTTAACTTTATATAACTTCTCCAATCCTACCTATATTTAGAACAATTTACTTTAAATTTGAACAAAAATTAGGGTTACCAGACGTACTCTTTTTATGGCCTATTACTTTCGTACTATTTACTTTTTCCTAACTGTCCACTTTGGTATTCTTTTCTATTATATTGGTTATACCTTACCTATTTCGGGGTATTCCCGCGAATGATGTACCTAACCTAGAAATTATTATAACGGCAATACAGAATAAATCAATCAATTTTTGTCAATAGAGGTAAGTAAATACAACAATAATATTATTGTATGTTAATTCAGTGTTTATTATTAACGGGTATTATCCCAATTAATACGCAGTGAAGAGATAAAAAAAACTGACTTTTATCTGAACCTGTAAGGAAATTATTCATAGTACAATTTAATAAATCATTGTTAATGGCAATACCATGCAGTGAAACAATATTTTGATTTGAAAAACTAATTACAACCTCTGCCCAGAAAGTTAGGTGAATGTGTCTTTATTTAGAATGAATATTGTTACCTGAAACACCAGTACTGTCTTTCGAAGTACTCCCCACTGAAGGTAATGCACTTCTGAAAACGGCTGTACAAGCCCTGGAACCTCCTGGCTTAGTCGTCTTCAGTGATGTCCTTCAGCTGGATCGTAACATTACGTTGGATGTCCGAAAATCTCTGATCCTGTCCAACGGGGGAGTTGTGTCACTCAATCATCCATCCTACTCCCCCAACTTGTCTCCTCCAGATTTTTTCTTGTTTTCAAAATTGAAATCAGCTCTGAAGGTTCAGAGATTTTCTGACATTTCGGACATTTAACGTGATGATGATGACTAAAGATGACTAGTCCAGGAATTTTCAAGACTTGTACAGCCGTTTTTAAATGTGCATTACCATCAAATGGGATTACTTCGAAGGACAGTAACTGCTGTTTCAGTTAAGTCAACCATCCTCTCTAAATATAGACACATTCACCGAACTTTCTGGACCAAGGTTACATTTTAAATTCTTATTTATTTAAAATCTTTCCCAATTAAAGTACTTCTTCATATCACTCTCTCTTTGTAACCATAATTAAGGGGTATTTAATTGTTCCTTTGAGTTTTGGTGATAAGTACTATACCCGTACAACCTTAGCATAACTATTGACGTAGTCACGTGGAAGCCGCAACGTCATGCCTACTCTTAGTGACGTGAACAGTAAAAATAATGACGTCAGCAGGCACATAATCGATTTGGCACGCGAAATCCCACGTGGGCTCCACTCAGCCAGCGTGCTTCTGCGATGTGAGCGCGCATGCCCCCGTAATGAAGCTATTGGCAAACTGAATCAGTAAATAATATAGCTCTAAAACTATCTTGCTTCACGGAGGCGCAAGTGTCAGTGCAGTGTTGGATCCGTAAAGCGTGAGAGAGCGCCAAAAATATTTATAATTTCAAATGAACTCGGTACATTCCATTTGAGAATGAAAGAGTGTAATCATTCTGTCAGAGATTCCAATGACTCGCCAATAATGGGGTATATCACCATTTAAAAAATTTTTTTTTTATGAAACTTGATCATATTGAAGACTATCTACACTTTTAAAAAGTCTTAATTGTTATTCATTAAGCCACAATGATTTTTTTTAAATGTTGTGACGTCATAGTAGAGGTGTTGCAGGATCTAAAACAGTAGATATTGTAAATAATTGTAGTCATATATTTTTTTACTTATTTTATTATTATTATTACAATAAAATAGAACATTTATGTAACAAAAATTATTTAAATCTCTACTGTTTTAGATCCAGCAACACCTCTACTATGACGTCACAACATTTAAAAAAAAATCATTGTGGCTTAATGAATAACAATTAAGACTTTTTTAAAGTGTAGATAGTCTTCAATATAGATATAGTTCCATATAAAAAAAATTAAAAAAAATGGTGAAAGACCCCATTGTTTGCTTTGAGCTTAAAGATATGTTATTAACGATACGGCAGCGAATTGCTGTATTGCGGTATTTTGTTTACCGCTCTATCACTGCGCACACAATTCATCTAACTTAGTGTAGGCTCAAGTGAAGTGTGAAGTAGCGCGAAACAACTCCACGTTAAAATTGCATAACGTAAAAAAACTTTAGTATAACATAATAATATAAATACAAAAACAGATCCCTCAGAAAAATTCTGACTACATCCATATTTCGGTCAAATTGTTCGAGAAATAAGTTTTAGTGCAGGTATTGGGCATCCAAAATTAAAATACGCTAACTAGTGGTAGAAAGCTGAACTATCATAAGGTACATAAATTTCATTGTATTTTGAAATTAATTGTTTTTTTTTTTAATTAATAACAATAGTAGTTATTTTAAGTGTAATAAGATGCAAAAGTGGGAGGTACATTGTATTTGTAAATAATTGGTTAAGATTGAATTTTCACCAAAAAAAAAAAAAACATCTAAAAACAGGAAAAATTTTCAGTTTGTATTGCAAAATTTCTGCTGCCAATACACGCAAACTGCCAATACTAAAGCAAGCATTCGCCATGATGAGGTATCATACAAAATGAATTTGACATGTACCTTTCGTGAATTGTGATCAACGCCATCTCTTGATAATTTGGAAACCCAATAAAGCAAGCAAAATTCTATGAGCATTCTGTTTTTCTGGTGACAAAAACATTATACTACTCTTACAAATTTTGATTTATTACGGTCTCATTTTCAATTGGAATATAGTTTCCAAAATAAAATATCAGATAATAAAAACAATGTTAAAAACAAGGAATATTATTTTTGCTTACTTACTTACTTACTTTATTGAAAACATCATGTCATTTCAATACTAGAGAGTTTTGAACCTGCGACCTCAAAGTTAGGAAAGTGTACCTTAAATTAAACTTTTACTGTGTGGATCTTGAGATCTTCAGTTCGAATCCCACAACTGGTAGTTGCCTCCGTGGTTCATACTCCACTAAAATCTTTGGAGCCGTGACTTGATGACTGGTTACACGGAAAAATATATTACTTACCGAGATCATTAATATTTATCAACCATTTTATCCGTTACGACTAGTAACCGCACTTCAAGTACAAAATTAAACCGTGCATCGAAATCTGCTCTATCGTGAGTGTGAGAAAGAGACCATATAATGTTTTGCCGGAGGTTACAATTTTGTTCCAGCCCTGTGTGAGTGTGCGTCAATGTCAGAATCAGAGACGAAGTTCTGTGAAATGCTCCAAAATGGATCGGCTGTCAAAGGATTATGCGTAGTTTTTTGTTTAGTTTGAACTTTGGAGTTTGGAGAAATTTGTTGCGGATGTGGTTAGACGGAGTAATCTCTTCGTTTGGGAATTAATAAGTTGTTCGTCGAAGTACATTATAGTAAACTGTTTTGAAAAAATTAAACATGAATCTCAAAGACTTCGCCAACTTCGTTCTGTTTGTAGACTGGAGTATTATTGTGCATAAATAGAGATGATTTAATTAGAAAGGTTTATGTAAATTGTGAATTTTAATAGACTAAGGTTATCTCTTAAGGATAAACTGCAATGATTAAACAAACATTAAGGAATTATAAAATAAAGGAATTACAATCATTGGACTGTGAATCGTGAGATCCTCAGTTCGAATCCCACAGTCGCCAGTTGCCGTTTTAAATGTACCTCTGTTGTTCTCCCTTCACTAATATCTTTCGGGGGCATGACTTGACGGTTGGTAACCCCCTTTTCATGTTCAAAAATATCAATTACCGAGAGTGATGATATATTTATTTATTAACATGAAACTAAATTGGAAAAATAAAATAATCTATATTTATGTACATATTTCGAGAACGAAGTTCCCGTCATTAGGATGTGGCAAAACTACTTTCCTGGTTTCAATTTAATTCTCCTTTAAAACAAATGATGTGATTTTGTTGCACGCCGTAGACATTTTGCTCATAGTTTCAAGTCTTAAAGGTTAGATTATATTTCATAAATTGTTATTTATTGTTTAAAATTAAATCTATTTAGCAAGTCAAGCTGAAAGAAGCAAATATCTGCATCATGATTTATTAATTTCATTTTTTGTTCTTTGCATAAAATTGCATAAAGTTATGCGCAATTGCAACTTCAAGAAACGGACTAGGAGTATGCAAAGTTCCTGGAGAAGTTTGTTTACATTTTTTGCGAAATCTCGGATAGAAACTGAATCCCTAGAGCCTGAATCTGATACCTCAAAGTGGGTAGTATGTGGGACAACGCGCTGCGAATCTGCTCGTCTTTGTCTTCGTCTAACGTTCGTCTTCCATTTGGAGGATGATACTAAATTGAATTTAGACGGAGTCGGTTTAGGATTGCAGGGATAAATCAAATCAGTGATTTGATTGTTGACAATTATATCATATCTAATTGAATATAAACTTTGGAAGCAGAAAATTATATGAAAACACAATTTGCTAATGACTCCCTTACAAATATCTTTTTGGTTTTTAGCTGATGGTGTACATAAAATAAATAATTAGTATTATTTTTATTACTACTAGCCTAGCAACATGTCATTATTGACCTCTCTTAGAATCATACATTTGTTTTTCACTACCGCTTGCTTCATAATACCGAAAAAGGTTATAATGGATTATTATTGTCACTTTTTATTATGAAGCTGTTTGGCTTTTTAACCCTGGAATGCTACACTGGGATCTAAGAAACTCCACGATTTTCATATAATTTTTCACGTCAATGCAAATACGTTGTAAATTCAGTTTATATAATCAATGTCAATCAATATTCAATGTAAAATCCCTGTTTCCATGGTGCAAAATATAACAGTTTTAGTTTTAGCAAAATGCTGTGTTTTGAATAAAATATATGGTTCAGAAAGGTTTAATATCTTTCTAAAACCTAAACAAATATTCCATAGGCCAAATCCCTAATCACCAGCACGTGTATGTATACTCAACTATGGTGTATAATTATAATATTATAGATACAAAATTGTTTCAAATGTGTAGTTGGTTAATTAATTAAAAATTTATTGAAAACATCATGTCATATAAATGAGCTTTTTTATTTGGCGAAGTACTATATCATTTCTATGGTATGTCTTGCTCAAATTAATTAAGTAAAGACAGGTAAAGATGCAGGAATTACGTGAACTTGGAATGCGCTTTCATCACTCAAACGTAAATATCTTAAAATAAGCTGCTTCTATAAATAAACTGCATGTTTCAATGAAATAATTTCTAGATATTTATAGAAATATGTGTAAATGTTAAATAGTTCAGTGAGATAAAATGTGTTGACAGTGCAATCCAAACAATTATAAAAAATAATTCTAGTTTGGTCTATGAAATACATTTTCTTAAAATATATATATCGTTATTTTTAATTGTAGAATGAATTTTACGAGTAGAAATTGTGTTTAAACATAAGTATTAATTTAAAATGATAAATCGTTTTTTCCTAAAATAACAAATTGTATGCAAATTGTTCAAGATATATACTATGACGTCATTTTGAGTAGCCCACGCAATATATATAACACTTCAATGCAAAAAACAACGTTATCATAATTGCGTTTATAATTTAAATTTTGATAAGAATTTAATTTAAATTAGCTCGTTAAATGACGCATTCATAGTCAAAGGCATATTACTGTACTTTCAACTTTAAACAACTGTTAAAATATTTTTAAATATTGTGTTATTTACAAAAGCTTAATTCTTATTGAAGCCTCTGTCAGAGTTTATGTTAATAATGAAACTAAAAATTTGGTGTGGGTACCACACTACTTTCTTATACAAATAAAACCAACTGAACACGTATGACTTGTTCCTTGCATATGACTTTATTTTGAAAATTATTTGATATATAGATGTTAAACATGTTTAATTTTTGTTCTCATTGTAACTATGAATTTATTTTAAAATAGAAATTAATTAATATATAGTCTTCAAAACTTTCTAACTAATAATACAAATATTACTTTTAAAATATTTCACACGACACATATTTTTGACACTTCATAATCATTTGACACGTTTGACACATTTTGACATAGACATTAAAAATGTTTTATTTTTTGTTCCCATTGTAACTTAGATTATAGAAATATATTTAAGAATATAATTCTAAAAAGTTCATTTACCATTGACAACAAATACATGTTAAGAAAGTTCTGCACAATTTCAGATTTCACGAAATATCACTAAAAATTGGCATATACTTTTATTGTATTTCTATATAATATAATCCCTAAGAAACTCAATACTGTAGAGCGCATCGTCATATTTCTTTAATTTATAGAGATATGTCGATTTTCGATGTTTTTCGAAATGCTAATTTGAGTGGCTGCAACTCAAAATCTATTAAAGATATTGAAAAATACACTCAGTTCTGTGCGTTTCATGCATTTTATTACAAATTAGCAAATTTTTAAAACTTTGAAATTTTTCGATTTTTTCCCCAAATTTTGATAGGCGCTAACTCGAGAAATACAAAAGATACAGACTCCCAGACTCGACCATTCGATTCAGCTCGTCAAAATACATAAGTATGTAAAATTTCATTAAAATTACTTTACGCGTTATAGAGTTAGAGCAAAAAGTGTAAAAAGGGCGTTTCTGGCGAAAAACGTCAAAGGGTACCCTTGACGTTTGGCCTGATAAAGGCCATTTTCAGACTTTTTGCTCTAAATTTTCAACCCACCATCCGAATATTCTGAAATTTTTAGGGTTTATGTATTTCGATGAGCTGAATCCAATGGTTCAGTTTGCAAGTTCGTATCTCGTTTATTATTTGAGATATCGCTGATCGAAAAATTGAAAAAAAAATTCAAAAATTTTCAATTTTTAAAAATTTTTATATTATGCTATAATATGCACGAATAACACAAAACTGAAAAGTATTTTTCGATATCTTGCGTAATTTTTGAATTGCAGTTCCTCAAAGTTGCACTTCGAAAAACATCAAAAACCGTCATATCTCGAAAAATTTAAGAGATATGATGATGCGCTCTACACCAGTGAGTTTTTTAGGGTTTATATTATATAGATATACAATAAAAGTATATGCCAATTTTTAGTGATATTTCGTGAAATTTAAGTACAACTATGTGTAAATGAGTAAGAATGTTTTACGGACGCATTAATTAATATAATAATAGTAGTTTATGTACCAAGTACATAATTTCTTTATTGGACGAGCCGAATTTTATGGCAGAGCGAGATAATAAATAAGGCGAGTCTCTAAAGTCCGATTATGTACAACTGCATGGAAAATATTTTCTCTTAAAATATGATTGTCATTACCTATATTTAAAACCTTTAATTGCATTTCAAAGTGTGCTTCGTTGTTATGCTTTCGTAGCTTTTGTTTAAAAAAGTTATTTATCAAATTGTCAAGTGAAAAAAGTGTTGAGATGGATGAAGGCATTGAAGACGTTCCAAAAGAAATAAAAGATCTTGCATGTAATGCAAGAGAATGTCGTATGACTTGTTCCTTGCGTATGTAACTAAGATTATAGAAATATATTCTTAAATATGTAATTTAGATTTTCTCAAAATTAAAAGCATGTACAAGAAAAGTGCAATTAACATTTTATATTCTAAATATTTTTGCTAACATCTTTCATTTGAAACTTTTTCTCACAGCTGATTCTATTTTTGAAATAAATGGAATTTATTGTTTTGTGTGTCGAGTAAACTTCCTCTTTCGGTTTTTCAATTTCATTCAAAATCAACTCAGCTCTTCATTTTTTCATGAAACTTATAAATTCCAAGTTCCGTTTACATATCTTGTATCGTTCATAAGATATTGCGCACACGGACATCCATCCATCCATCCATCCATCCTCACACACAGACATCATTAAAAAATTGGTCATAACGGATTCAGTGGACGTCAAAATATGTATTTCCGCAAAAATCTCGTCAGCGATTTTTTTCGTGATTCCAATAATTCCTTATACTTTGTATGAGAAAGTAAAAACTACTCGTATATATCTTTTAATCGTTGTATCGTTTCTAAAACGTTATGTTACCAAAACGTTCGCAATCAATCATCACGAAAAATTTTCTCGTAAGTCTAAAGCTACGGATATAAATACATCTATTGCTACATAAATTAAAGGTATAGCTAATACAATAAATAAATTCAATAAGTTGAAAAATCATAGTAAACAACATACATACATATATAACATCATGCTATATCCCACTTAGTGGGGTAGCACGAACCCAGAAACACAGTCAACCAACAATCAATCTCCTCCAAACATTCCTATCCTGACACACCACTTTTGCCTCTTCCACATTCATAGTGCGATTCATACATGCTCGTTTATTCTTCTCACTCGGAATCATTCGGTCACGCAATCGTTCACCTTTAATATTACCCACATATATCAGGTTTCCCAACCTTTCATTCGACATTCGCTCAACATGTCCAAACCACCTCAACTGACTCACTCCCACTTTCTTAACAACATTCTTCTCAATGTCACACCATTCACCAATGTATTCCGTATACGATCACGTCTCGTATACCCACACATTCTTCCAAAATATCTCATTTCTACAGCAGTTATACATTAATATAGGCACTAACTCACCATTATAAACACTCAATCGAGCATCTCTAGATACATCCACGTTTCGAGTAAACGTACATAGAGCACCCAATACCTTGCACCCTGCAGACACTCGCCTTTCAATCTCCTGGTTAATACGTCCATCCCTCGAGAACATACTACCCAAATATACAAATTCATTCACTCGTTCCAGTCTCACACCATTCACTGAAACAGTACAATCAGTCACCAAATTATTCTTCTCAAACACCAACACTTTACATTTATCGACATTCAATAGCAGATTTAAATATTTTCCTAACATAACATAACGTTTAGAATTACTCCATGAAGAATGAACCATCTTATTTTGATTGTTCTCATTTTCTAGATTCAGAACAGTGTTCCAGGTAATGCCCATTTTTATAGTGTACATTATAAAATTAATCTGTTAGGCAAAATTAAATTAAAATGTACATATCCTTTCCGTAGAAGCACAAATCTTCAATATTCAAAATCACTGCAAACACAAACAAGTGAAAATTCCTGACGTAAGTGAACAAGCCGAAGTAAAAGGTTGTGGACGTCAAAATAGGATAAGCAAATAGCCCCGGGTACCACATGAGTATGGCATACGATCACACAAACAATCACGCACCCGCACCCCATAAGGAAGGATAGGAACCTAACCCACCGTTCAGGCTGCCAATATGTAGTGGGGCTTACAGCTTGTTCCTGCTGACGCCTCGATTCGTCCTAGCAGAATTCAGGATTGTCGCTGATTCAAAATGAAAACTCTATCAGGCGAATACGTTGTTGTTTCTATAAAATGACACTATTTGTATAAAGTAATTATACTGTTACATATGAACATCTTAACCATCTTCTTGGAATGACTACCAGTTACGTCAAGAAAAAAAATTAGCAAGTGGATAAAATAAAATATATACAACAAAATTATTAAACTTTTTGGTAAATACTCCTAATTGCTTAGTAAATAATCGTGTTTAGTTTCTTAATTGTTTTGACATTTTCAAAAAATGCATCTTCTACGGTTCTGTCGAAACATTGTTATTCAGACTATTGCATACAATACACAGCGGAATAAAAAGGATAAATATTACAATTACTTACTACCTAAAGCGACGAGTCTTCTAAGAAAAAAGGAACACCGTAAAATGAACAAGTAAATTTAGAATATTAATTATTCTTAATATTGAAGAATAGGCTGTTGTAAAATACATTTGGTCTTCAGGACAGGATGAACAACCATTGACAAAACGTTTTCTTTAAATATATAAAATAAAATATATCTTTATTGACAATTTGCTGTCATTTTAATTTTAAATTATGAACCCAGCAAAAAATAATGGCACAACCAATCAACTGTAGAAATTTTTTTAAGTAATGAACTTATTCCATAAACTATAATTATGTCTACACATTCCTCGTTATTAACAATTTTGTACTTAATTATATTATATTATACTTTGACGTTTGAAGAATTGACATTAAAATGAATTTTAACGGCAAGTTGTGTTTCTCTCAAACATAGCAATTTCTGAACAATAAAATAAAAATTTAAACAGCTGTAACTTTTATAATAATACAATACTATTAATTTTTTTAATTAAACATTGTTCAACTTACTTGAAAGTATTTCAAGTTTCTATTTAAAACTTTGTAACGAGTGCTCATTAATTGATTCAATTTTAACGTACTAATCCCAATGGCATTATTTTGGGCCCCTCTACCTATACTCTAAATCTTTTTCATACGTTATGAATCACCCTGTATTGGTGTCTAGTTTAAGAAATTAGTATTATTTGTCTACCGTTTATTCGAAATGATCTGAAAGTAAAATGTCTGTTTCGTTTTGAATGTCAGGAGGAATCCGATGCAGCAGGAGTCGAAGCAGCACGTGGGATCCACAGTAGCGCTGCTGTCGGCAATTTAGCACAGACCGTAGTGACGTTGTGACGGTAAATGAAGCAATAAACCCGGTAATGCCGCGCAATTTTTCCACTTTAAGTTCTTTTGGTGGCGAATCCCTTCAGACCTTTACGTCGGCGCTGGTTTCTGCCTTCTACGTCCCGCTGCTGTCGGTGTGTCTGTGTCGGTCTACTTACGCAACGCCGATAAGATTTTGCATGTTATGTTACGAGGTATACGAGGTCCCTCGTGCGTGACATCGAAGAATATAATGATTTTTGAATCGACGAGCCATTGAATGGAAGTTTTTTTAACTTTAAGATAAGTTTTTTGTGGGGTTAGTTTGTTAAATGACGTGTTCTTAGGTTAGGAATAGGAATTGTAAAATTAGACACGCTTTCAAAATAGACCCAAGTCTGGCGCATTTATTATTCATTATACGTATTTTTTTTGTAAATGATCATTTGGAATTGGAAAGGAAAACTAATGGGTACACCAGCTTTGTTACATTATAATTATGTGTATTCGTTCATAAAGGTCGACGTTTCGGCCCTATTTGAGCCTTCTTCACAGACCAAATGATTCAATAATATAGTCAATGTTGAGTTAACAATACATTATATTTTGGGATCTAAATCTTCGGTACCACATTGCAAAAACAGATGAAATAAAAATAAACCTTGACCTACAAAGAGAGACTGTAATGACGTCTATAATTAACCCATTAATGCCCAGAACTATTTATCTTTAAACATTGATTACATATTTCTATATATTGGTATTGGTAACATATACATAAATATAATTATGTATAAAATATTTTTCATTTAAATATAAAGAGCAATATCTAATAAATAACCTAGGTTAGTTTATCCAGTTGAAATGCCATAGCCTGGCAGAAACATAATGTTAAAGTGAGACATCTTTACGTATGATCCATCATATGCTGACTATTAATAGGGTAATAACAATTTAGTTAAAGGAAAGCAGAATGGCACACCCAAAAGAATTAAATGGCGGAATGATATATTAATTTATTTTGTTTATTTCTTCTTTCTAGTTCCCCTGGTTTTATTAACCGACAAAAAAGGAGGAGATTTTCAAATTGACTTTGTACAGAGTATTCCGGTTTTGGTGATTCTTTTTTTATTGGCTAGGGTATTACTGTTTACCGATTCTACGACACATAACTTTGTACTGGGGTATCCAATTTCGATAATTCTTTTTTATCGAACAGGGTATACTTCGAATTTAAAAAAAATCCACTCCTAAGGGTAGAAAAGTAGGTAGTCAACAAACAAATTAAAAGATAAAACTTTTAAGAAAAATGTATCCTGCAGTGTAACGTTCCTCTTCTTCAGACTCTTGTTGATGGTATGGTATGGTCATGTATGTCTTCCAAATTTTCCATACCGGTTTCGAGTCATTAATTCTTATCGTATGACCCCACCATGCTAGTTGTCTTGTTTCTATAAAGTCTATTGCAATTTTTCTCTTATTGTTTCGTTTCTTATTCTGTCCAACATTGTTACTTCTTGTAAGCTATTCCTAGATACTTCATTTCTAACACCTGAATTTTGTCTTTATTTTATTTTTTTGTAATACTGTACTGTGTAATTTACGTATTCTTGATGTTAAATATTGAAGAACATAAGTTTTGCGTACTGTTCATTAATTATTGCCAGAGTTCACCAACCGTTTGCGGACAGCGAAAATTTTAATAGCTAATGAATTTACTCAATCGATTATTTACAGCTAATTACAATTTAAATTTATAGGTTTCCATTGCACTAATTCTAGCTGCATCATTGACCGCCTCCCCCCTAACAATATACTTTCCAATTCCTTTCTACATTATGAATCATCCTGTATTTATTTATGTTTAAAATAAAATGTGAAATTACGAAAAATATAAAGTTTTTAATTATTGAATATTTAAAGCAAATTCTTATTTCATGAGTTTAATTTAAAAAATATATATTTTATTGAATATAATCACTATTCTAAAGTATTACCTTAAGAAGACAAATGATTCACTAAATGGAAACAACTGCAATACCTCAGACTTTCGACTACAGAAAATAGCAATATATTATGTGTTTCTTACCCTTACGAAAATGGCTCCGCATTGCAGACTAACCTTTACATATGCTACATGTTCAAAATGTATACATTCACGTCGTTTTTATACCCAGATTTTATTGTGTGTCCATAAAAAAGAGATTGAAATTTTTTGGTTTAATTTACAACCGACCCTATATGACAATAAAGTTTATAGTTGGACAATAAAATAAATGTACCTTTCAAGCCTCTGTTTATATTTATCGTCTTTGAAAATTGCAGATTACAGAAATAAAGTGTAGGTATTTTACATGTGATATTCCTGATGTTTCTGTTTTACATTGGGCAACAAATTTTTGTGCAACTGCAAGTTTGATTAATGTTTTATTTGTACACACAGGGACAATACACATTCAGAAGTCCGTAATGCACGATAAGTTTTTAACCAGCAAAAATAAACAAAATAAAGTGTACCCAGTAATTTAAGATATGTAGATTGTGTTGTGAACAACATATTGCAGATTTGACAAAACTCGGAAATGAAAATATAGGGCTATGTTAATATTTGGTTAAATGGGCCAAGAAGCTTGAGCCTCTTTGACCGTACAGAAATTGGACCAAGCCTTTTTTCACAGTCAGAGTCAGGCTGGTATGCAGAGTATGAATTTGAAGATCCATTCCACCCATATTTATACTACTAAACTAATGTAAAAGTAATGGAGAGTTAATGTAAGTATTCGTAAATTTATTCGAATTTTGTAAGATAAACTATCACGAAATCCTTATTAATATACGGTACAAAATAAAACTCATCTACGAAGAGCTGTAGTGAATGAAGAAGCTTCAAGAAGACCCAATACATTTCGGTCTGAAGACAGCACCATTATTAGAGGGTCTTCTAGAGCCAGCGTGTACAGCAAATCAAACAAGGCTGATATCTACCTACTAAGGATTGTGACGAAGCTATTCGTCGTCACTGAGTTCATGATCATCCTGTATAATTTCTTAACATCACAGAGATCCAGCTTATAATTTTTTACTGTGATTGTTCTATTCACCTCTTATAAGGTTCCTGTAAATAATCCGCAAAGTTTACAACGATGTTAACCCAGATAATAAATTCTTGCACTATTTTACTAGTTTACTCCAAATAGCTGTGCTACCCGTTAACCGTTTTAAACAAATTTATGTTTGTTGTATTCAGTTTCTTTAGGGCTCGCGATCTTCAGCCCTAGGCGCTTGCATCGATCTCGAGATTTTCTTCTGAGCATCCGTTCCAGTACACTTTTTATCCGTTTCGACTCTTCAGAGTAAGTGGTGAGTTTCCGTATTATGGTATCGTGCAGCTGGCATTTAGCATCCTCGGCGAGTAAACCTAGTTTGGAAGAAAACGCTACCGTCCGTTACCTTCCGTTCAAGTCCGGTATCCAACCGACACCGCGAAGTTGGGTATACAAATTTCAAAAATTATATTCCACAGCAATGTGTATAGATTTTAGATTTGACAAAACTCCGGATTGAAGTTTTAAAAGACAGGGTTATGTTTATATTTATTTAAATGGGCCAAGAAGCTTGAGCCTCTTTGACCCTACAAAAATTCAACCAAGCCTTTTGTCAAAGTCAGAGTCAAGCTGGTATGCCGAGTATTAATTTGTTAATCCTTTCCACCCCTATTTATACTATGAAACAAATGTAAAAGTAACATACATAGTACAAATTAAAATTAATTAATAATCTGTTAATCATTCAATGAACTAACAATATTGTTAATAGTATTCTGAAATAGGCATAACTATTTAATAAAATTAGTATAAAATATAATTATTTAAATAAAAAAAATATATGATTTTTAATCTCTTCACCATCAAATTATAATATGTTTCTAAATTGAAAGGTTATGGATATCATTGTAATCGTTTAGAATGACAATAAAAGAAATTATCAGATGATTGTTTATTTTTTTTTACGTAACTGTTCCATATGTGAAGATATGCTCATTTAAGGTAGTTATTTATATTCGACTTAAAAATTGTCATACCGTTATTCCGAAACAAGCTTACAATCTCCATAACATCAAAATAGATTTCAAGTACTAGCAGAAGTCGTCAACTAGAGATGGGCGCGTGGGTGATATTTGGATCACGGTAACTCCCAATCCCGGAATAAAAAATATTGTTCACAAATGTTCACGAACGAGATGTATAAAAATTTTCACGTTCACGCACGTTGGGTCGCGGCGGGTCACGGTTATTTTTCCAAGGAAATAGTACCTAAATATTTTTCATTGTTTTTACCTCCCGCCACCTACTGTAAAAATTGGGTAGTGAGTTTTCAGTGGATAAGCACGTTTTAGGGTCCATAGAATACGATTTTAATAGCTTCGCGATGGTGTCTGTGTGTGTGTGTGTGTCTGTCTATCTGTCTGTCAGTCTGTCAGTCTGTGTAGATTTTTGGAGTTACGGTTTATCAAAAACTACTAAACTGAAAATTTTGATATTATGTATATATCAATTGTATCCCCTTTGGAAGAGCTGATTAGTTTTTGGTGATAATCCAATAACCGGAAGTGGTAGTTTAATTGAAGCCCTATCAAGTTATTTTAATTTTCTCAGTAAATTAGGGTTTAATGAAAATTTTGTTATTAGAATAATGTTTCAAATATAATTTTCTACAATTATTGTTTAAAATATTTTCCTCTTACTGTCACTATTTACGAAATTACAACACGTTAAGGAAAAATTATATTTTGATATTTTCGTTTAAATCTGCTAACCTGTTTTTTGAAAAAACAAAACAACGGCTGATAAATGTCATTTTTTACATGTGTCATAATTTTTTGAAGGATGAGCGTTGCTTGATAGTGGTGGACCGTGTTCCTGCATTATTTGATAAGAAGATTTTTTTCTTTGTCAGTTAGGTTTGTCATAGAAGAAATGTTATCTATAAATTATTTTAGGGAGGTTTTATAAGCTATGTAACTGACATTTGCCTTTCAGTCTGGTTAGAGTATTGTCATTGCGTTTTCGAAACTCCTAACTGCAAGAGCCCTTTTCCCTGTTCTGTTTATTTTATATTATTTCTTATGAATAATAAAAAAAAATAAAAAAAGATATCTCGTTTTGAAAGTAAAATTATTTTTTACTCACCTCCATTCACTCCCAATATAAAAAATAACTTTCACGTTCACGTTCACGTGCACTCACGTCCCAAATTTAAAATTATGTTCACGTTCACGGTGTGTCACGCCGTGACCCAGTGTGGCCCATTAGATTTCACGCTCTATCGTCAACCCCAGCATCACGTCTATATATAACGGTTCTTCACCAGTACCAAGAGGAGGAAGGTGGCGACGATGATTATAGCGGCGTTTCAATTGTTCGAGAAGTAAATTTTGTTTCAGGTATAAAACGAGCGGCATTTTAATTTTACTACCTTGTGAAGCATATCTTTCAAAACTACGATGCGAACTGGAATCGTCTAATATATGCGGAGAGGAGTTGAAGCCTAACCATGTCTTGATTTTCCAGTTCTATAAAGTGATGACTACCTACTTAGATCTTAAACAATCAACGTTTATGCAGTTCTCTGGAGATACTTGGGTGTGAATCCTACGAAGATTTTTGTTCGTCAGTCATTACCGAATCATTAAAACATTACAGGATCAGAAATGTAAAACATCTCAGAACGTACTTAATTTTAAATATACCTACTTCTGTAAATTTAATTATTTGTTTTGAAGAAACCTACCTAGATTTCATTCTTGGCAGAACCTAAAAATGATACAAAAATGGTTTCATTAATAAATAATTCAGTAATAATTAAAGTAAAAGAATTAAAGTTTCATTTTACTGAAGAATATATTATCAATTATAATAATACAAAGGAACTGGTCAATTATTTAGATACAATTTTAATTAACATCTGACAAATATTCACATAATAACTGAAAAGATTGAAGTAATGTGCATATAAAATATTAAAATTTAGTTCAACACAGATTTTTATAATTTCTAAGAAATATTTTACGTAAAGAAATCTATGCAAGCCTTGTGAAACTTTGCAAAGATTTCGCTATCATGTTCCAAAAGGTACTCAAAAGCTTGAAACATATTTAATGTAAGTGTGCGGCGAGAATAAGGAATATTTTGCAAAATTAATTGAAGTTCTTCATCGGAAACATCTCCTATGTTTGATGTTCGTGGAATTTCGACTTTCGCTGGAACTTTTCTTTTTCGCCATGAGCGTCTTCCCACTAAAGGGATCAACCTACGAGATGCTAAAGGTTCTGTGAAATGAACCCTTTTAGCGGGAACTTCAAACTGATCTGGTTCAGAATGATGCAAATTAGAAGGCATATGCCCAGTTGAAGTAGATGCGACAGGGTATGTATTACATTCAGGTGTTTGAAGGAATTCTCCGAAAGTAGACTGTGGTTGTGTAAACTCTGGACAACTTTTCGAAGGCTCAGGCGTTTTCTTTGGTCGCAGTTGTTTCGGCATATAAGTAGGTAATGATGCGATATATAAGAGGTCTGCATCTTTCTCTAATAGGCATGTGTAATCTGGTTTTGGGGTGTGGGACCCGGATTTGTTGAATAACTCAATCATTCTTTGATATCTTGAATCAGTCGATGGTTCTACTTGATCAGAGTGTGGGGATGATTGGTGGGTAGTAATACCAAATTTAGAGGGACTTGGTTCACTCGTAGTTGACGTAGTAGATGCCCCGACGTCAGACAGTTGAGGACTCGAAGTATTTACCGTTTCGACGTTATTCGTTTTTTCTAAAAAATAATAAAATCATCATATAAATAGATAATCAGCATGTACATCCATTTATTGAAGCAATCAGTTTATGGAAGATCTAGTTGCATGTCGTATGTAAATAATAGGTTATGTTTGAACTATTTACCTTTTGAACTTGATGGTGTAGGTT
Source organism: Poecilus cupreus (assembly GCA_963942605.1). NCBI lineage: Eukaryota > Metazoa > Arthropoda > Insecta > Coleoptera > Carabidae > Poecilus > Poecilus cupreus. Next base: position 19,511,819 of record OZ012715.1, read on the forward strand.
CTTGAATTTTAGGGAACAATTCACCGCACTCGAGTTCCAAGATACACATCAAATGCTTATAAATAATAGTCAATTGGTCTGAGCGAGAAAAGAATATTAAGTATGTTTTTGCAGTGTCTCGGTAAATTATACACGGTGGGTCCAATTCCAAATGTATATCTTGTGATACTGGTCCCACGAAATGGACTACGTCAGAATCATTTACTATGATGATAGTAAATTGTGGTTCCATTTTACGGCTACACAAGTAAAGTGTACCCTCAATGTTCATGAATCGATATTTCTTTGTTTCAGGATCTATGTCAAATAACTTAATTTGTTCGGCGATTGCTAAAATATCATCCGTCTCTGGTTCTATGTGCATTATGCAATCTATAAAAGAAGGTAATTCTTCTTCTGGTTTCTCCATGATAATTATTTTATGTCACAACACAAATTCAAGAAACTCGAGCGTCCACAGTATTATGGGTTTATTAAACTTCACACTTCAATTATCAACGCGAAACATTATGCGACAATTTTGTAAACGTATGCCAAAAAGAATTTTATTATGTAGCAAATATCGCAGGTTATGTTACAATTTCTTAAGACGCAAATAGTATCTGCAGTGCTGTCAGACCTGACTCTTTACGCATGCGTCGTAGATGGCACTTCTATCGCCGGAAATAAAAAGTATTCCCACAATTCTTCTTGTATTTTTTTTAATTAAGAATAATTTGATATTATTTAATTTACTAAATTTATATATAAAAAAAATTCTTATACTGTAACAGTATAAAATAAAATAATTAAATTTTATTTTTACACACTTTAGATACCACAACTCACAAACTATAATAGCATACACAAAATATAATATTTACATGCTTCTGATTCGAAAAGATAACAAGATATTTGAACTGCCCATCACATCAACCGAGACACCAACTGATCAATTTGGCGGTAAATTTAAAAATCTGGCGTTGAAATTTACGTCAGAATGCTTCCACACTAATGTCAAGATGCAAATCAAGTAACTACTACTTATAAATAACTACCCCAAAACCCTTGTAAACTGCATCCTTAACACAAATAACCTCAATTCTCCACGCTCTTCATCCAGTGAAACTAACAGTTATTACTGTACTATTCCCTTCATTTCTGACTTATCACACAAAGTCAAAAATACATTGTCACGACACCTCAACGTTAACATCACCTTCAAGTAGTATAATACAGTTAATAATTTGTTTAGTAACACTAAAACCCCTATTGACACAATGTAAAGATCAAACATCATCTACAAGATTCCATGTAAAGTTTGCGACCGAGTTTACATAGGACAAGCAAAAAGATACCTGCGTACCAGATTAAAAGGATCGAGAGAAACTGCGACAACCCAAATTTGAGCTCGAAGTGTGCCCTAGTGGAACTGTTGAGGGAGCTATTCCAGCAGTCATATTTTCCCGCCACGCCTGACCATCCGACGTCACTGCCAGCTAGCGTCGCTGCTTAACTTTATATTCAACTTATCTCGATTGTATTGATTTTCTGGCCCCCAATTATTATTGTAACTGTCGTGGCACTAAACTACAATCTGACTTGCAAGTGGCAATCTCGTGTTTATTTATTTCACTCGCCCAACCTCAACGACCACAAAGGCGCACTTTGTCAGGAATATAGTCAGGTAGAGAAGCACTCTATTGACTTGAAGAACTTGAAGATACTAGAATACTAGCCACGGAGATAAATCTAAACAAGAGATTATCCTTGGAAATGTTACATATCCAAAAAGATAAAAAATCAGTGAACGCACAAACTGACATTCAAAATCTCAGCTCCATGTATTTTGGAATTTTAGCTAAATACTATGGACAATTATTGTTACAATAATTAGATTATTTTTTATTTTTTATATTTCAACAATCCTGGTGATATTTCAACTGTGAAATTATTTTACATACATACATACACAACATCAAGCTATATCCCACTTAGTGGGGTAGCACGAACCCAGAAACACAGTAAACCAACAATAAATCTTCTATAAACATTTCTATCCTGACACACCACTGTCGCTCCGTCCACATTCATAGTGCGATTCATACATGCCCGTTTATTCTTCTCACTCGGAATCATTCGTTCACTCAACACCTCAACTGACTCACTCCCACTTTCTTAACATCATTCTTCTCAATCTCACACTCACCATACACCAATGTATTCCGTATACGATCACGTCGTATACCCACACACTCCTACCAAATATCTCATTTCTACAGCAGTTGTACGTCGTTCATGCTTCTTCGTTCACACACAAAATTCAGAACCATACATCAATGTAGGCACTAACACACCATTATAAACACTTAATCAAGCATCTCTAGATACATTAACGTTTCGAGCAATTGTACCCAGAGCACCCAATACCTTGCACCCTGCAGACACTCGCCTTTCAATCTCCCGGTCAATACGTCCATCCCTCGAAAATATACTACCCAAATATACAAATTCATTCACTTGTTCCAGTCGCACACCTTTCACTGAAACATTACAATCAATCACCAAAACATCAACACTTTACATTTAACGACATTCATTAGCAGATTGAAACCTTTAACTATTTCATTTATGCTCACAATCATTCTTCTCAATTGCTCCTCAGTTTCTTCCAACACAACATCATCCGCATAAGCTAACGCAGGCACATACGTCCACCATCAGTTCCATTCAATGTCTTTCGTAACAACACATCCATATACAAATTTAGTGTCTAATCTTGTAGTTTTGTCTCTCAAGCTCTTGATTAGCTGAAAAGTGGTTCCTTGCATCTCTGTACGATTACTTCACTACACACATCTTGTATAAGTCAGTAAGTTGATGACTGTTAAGTAAATTGTATGTAAGTCTAATTACCTTGAGATGTGTATGTTGATTGAGAAAAATGTTGTCAAGAAAGTGGGAGTGAGTCAGTTGAGGTGGTTTGGATATGTTGAGCGAATGTCGAATGAAAGGTTGGTGAAACTAATATATGTGGGTGAGATTGAAGGTGAACAATTGAGTGGGCGTCCGAGGAATAACTGGTTGGGTATGATTGATGGTTTATTGAGTGAACGAATGATTCCAAGTGAGAAGAATAAACGTGCATGTATGAATCGCACTATGAATGTCCACGAGGCGAAAGTCGTGTGTCAGGATAGGAATATTTGGAGGAGATTGATTGTTGGTTGACTGTCTTTCTGGGTTCGTGCTACCCCTCTAAGTGGGACATAGCGTGATCTTATGTATGTATATAATTTTCAGGTACAAAGTCTACCAATAAAGCTGCTTGGTATGGATATATATATATATATATATATATATATATATATATATATATATATATATATATATATATATATATATATATATGCGTGTGTGTGTGTGTGTGTGTGTGTGTGTGTGGGATCACATTACAGGAATTAACAAAGATTTAAGTGAGTAATGTTATATTTAATGACAAAATAAATACACTTTTAAATCTGAAGCTAACGCAGGTACATACGTCCACCATCAGTTCCATTCAATGTCTTTCGTAACAACACATCCATATACAAATTTATTGTCTAATCTTGTAGTTTTGTCTCTCAAGCTCTTGATCAGCTGAAAAGTGGTTCCTTGCATCTCTGTACGATTACTTCACTACACACATCTTGTATAAGTCAGTAAGTTGATGACTGTTAAGTAAATTGTATGTAAGCCTAATTACCTTGAGATGTGTATGTTTTATATATTGTTTGTTTGTTTGTATCAGCAACCTGATGAAGACTGAATTGCAGTAGAAACGTTGGTGTTTTTATTGGATTTTATTAAATTGCTTCACCAATATCATGAATTTTATTGAAAATAAAACTTTCAAAAATTTTAAAACGAGCAAATAAATTAACAGTAAATCTGAACTGAGATAAAAAGACCAACCGGCTGCTCATGGTCACGTGTGTGGCCATTCCCTATTATAAATATATTGCAAACTACAATTCATTTGTATTTTCTAATTCTTCTCAAACTGTGCTATGATAACTATTTGCATTAATCTTCTTTAAAGTACAGAACACATATTGATGTATTGAAATATGTACCCAAATTTTTAGATTCACTAAAATCATTAAAAATAGAATCCACAGCTGCTTGACGCCTGGACTAACAAAAAGATAGTCCGTTAATCTTCATGTAGAGAGCTGCTTAAGGCTAATCCTGTGTTGTTTTCCTCTGTGAAGTAACCGACTACTTACTTTGGCCTGAGACAAAAGGTTTTGTTGAAAGAAGCTGGGAGTTATCCAGAACTGCTGCGTACTTTAAGTTCAGTGATATAAGTTATCTAAGCAAATCATTCTAGAAGGTCTACAAAGCATATACGTTCCAAAATTACAATAGATGTCTTCGGTTTCGGTTTGCAAGATGAAAAGAATTTATAAAATATCCAAATAATCTATAATGATGAAACTTAGACATGGAAACTAACAGTACCTGAAAATAATACCAAACGATACAAGTGTTGATAAATAATTAAGCAAAAATGAAAGAACGAAGAATTAATTTATTGAATTGAACAACATAATATTAATTATAATACTACATAGGAACTTTAACATCACATATTGTTAAATAACTTTAATTAACATTTTCATTGCTAATAATACATGTTCACGTAAGTGAAAAATATGCAGAATCATTCACATCAAATATATTATATTTGTTGCAGAATAGTTAATGAAAATAGATATTTATAATTATTTCCGACAAAAGAAAATTTTAGGTTATTAAAAATTCGTATTCTAAAATTATAAACAGAACTTTGATTATACTTGACACATATTGTTTATTAAAAAATATTAATTAATTTAGAAAGAATGGTACTTTCTAAATCTAAATCAAGTGAATTTTTACGAAATATTTTACTTAAAGTACTCTCTGTAAGCCTTTTGAAACTTTGCAAAGATTTCCCTGTCATGTTCCAACAGGAATTCGAAGGCTTGAAATAGGTGCAATAGAAGATCGCGGCGAGAATAAGGTATATTCTCTAAAATGAGTTGCAACTCTTCATCGGAAATTTCCCTATCGATAGGTTTCTGTATAGCAGTCAGAAGTGCTTTCTGTTGAGGAGAGGATGCAGATTCTATTCCTGTGTCCTCTCGTGATTCCTGGGTTTTTGGAATATTTCTTCTGGGAAATGGGTGTCTACCCACCAAAGGAATCAATTTATGAGTTGCTATTGGTTCTGCAAAATGAACCCTCTTAGCGGGAACTTCAAACCGAACTGGTTTAGGTTGGCACAAAATAGGAGGAATATATCCAGTTGAAGTAGATGCGACAGGCACAGGCGGTTTGTTTACTGAATAATCTTGGGCAGGTATATCATTTCTGTGAAAGATGTAAGAAATTCCTGGTCTGGATTGTGAATAAACCTGCGATATGATACTAGCAGTAACTGTTGATGAAGCAATAACTCCCTCAGAAGTCGAAAGTCCCGGTTCGGGGCGACACTCGAATGGATTAGCGACGCCACTAGTGTCAGGAGTGGATGAAGTAGTTAATTCGACACGTTCAGGTATTTGCAATGATTCTTCGGAAGTAGACTGCCTTGGTTGCGTAAACTCCGGGCAACTTTTCGAAGGCTCAGGAGTAGTTGATTCGACACGTTCAGGTATTTGCAATGATTCTTCGGTAGTAAACTCCCTTCGTTGCGTAAACTCCGGGCAACTTTTCGAAGGCTCAGGCGTTTCCTTTGGTGGCGGTGGTTTCGGCATATAAGTTGGCAACGATGCAATATATTCGTAGCCAGCATATTTTTTTAATAGACATGTGAAATCAGGTTTTGGATCGAGGGTCATGGAATAGTTGAATGATTCAATCATTCTTCGAAATCTAGGCTCTTTCCTTCGTTCTTCTAGACTAGTACGTTGGGATGATGGGGGGCCGATAGGACCAAATCTACAAAAACTTGATTCACTTGTCATTGACGTTGTAGGATCCAATTCAGAAGCAATTGATTCACTTGCCATTGACGTTGTAGAGCTTTCGACGTCAGGATCAAATTCAGAAGGAATGGATTCACTTGCCATTGACGTTGTAGAGCTTCCGACGTCAGGATCAAATTCAGAAGGAATGGATTCACTTGCCATTGACGTTGTAGATGTTCCGCCTTCAGATGGTTGAGAACCTGAAGAATTTACCGTTTCGTCCTTATTCGATTCGCCTGAAAATGATAATATCATTATATAAGTGGATAATTGGGCTATTCATCCATTTTCTTTGTGGCAATTAGTTTATTGAAGATCTGAGCAAGTAATACTTCGTTGCATGTGGTGTTAATAACGGCATAGGTTGTTAATGTTGAAATAAATAATGACAATTATTTTTAGAATTAAGTAGTCTGATATTGTAAAACAATATAGTTGTTGAAAAATGTAAATAAAAAGATATTACGTTAAAAGGATAATAAAGTTGATCATTTACATAAAGCAGTGTTTGTCATTATTTTGATAAATAAATACTAATAGGTTATGGGCCCAGTCCAACGTTCAGCATAATTCAGTGTTTTTCAATTTATAATAAATTCAGCAAAGTTTTCATATCAAAACTGAATAATACTAATTATTCAATATGGAAATATGAAGTTAAACTTTTATTAGTAAAGGAAGATTTGTGGAAAATCGTATCTACTGAAAATACTGATGAAAGGGAAAATGATGATTCTCATGACTGGGAAAGGAAAAATAATATGGCAATGGCAACAATTGGTTTATTGGTAGAAGATAACCAGTTGATCCATATAAGTAACATGAAAACAACTAAAGAATCGTGGGATAATTTAAGAGCATACCATGAAAAAGCAACTTTAAGCAATAAAGTATATTTAATGTGAAAAATATGCAATTTAAAGATGTCAAGTGACGGAAATTTAGAATTTCACATCAATGAAATGATGAATTTGTTTGAAAAGTTAACAGCATTAGGAGAAAAAATGTTAATAGATAAGTGGAGTATAGCTATGTTATTGAGTAGTTTACCAAGTAGTTATGACACACTAATCTTAGTTATAGAAACAAATTCAAAAGAAGAATTAACGCTAGAATACGTAAAAGGAAAATTACTGGAAAATTATGAAGAACGATGCAATCGAGATGAGAAAATCACAGAAATAGTATTCAAAACGAAGAATTTCGTCACAGATAAGAAAAAAGAAGAAAAGCATAGCTATTTTTGTCACAAGAAAGGACATTTAAAGCTTAATTGCAAGAAATATATAGCATGGAAGACAAATAAAGAAACTCAGAAAGTTCACTATGTTTCATTTTCTAAAAGTGAAAGAATTAATAAATGTTTCGAAATAAATGAAGAAAAACAGAATAAAAACGATTGGTTTATTGATTCTGGAGCAACATGTCATATATGTGTCAATCAAAATTATTTCACAGATTTAGACGTCACTGTTCGTGAGACAGTTTATGTGGCAAATGGTCAAACTGTTATTGCGCAACGCAAAGGTACATGTGTAATTAAACTTTTAAAGCCAGTCAGGCACCTAACAGAAAGAGGATTTCATGTAGTATTCAGTAAATATAAATTTTCAGTTGAAAGAAACAATTTGATTGTAGCAGATGCACATTTATCTTGCAAGTTATATAAAATGCGACAACTTGAAAAAGTTTTAATAGCAAATAAGAAGATACAAACACATTGCATACATGAATGGCACAGAATATTTGGACATAGGGATATTCAAATAGTCAAGAGTATTTTTGAAAAAGATCTTTGTTCAGGAATAAAGCTATTTCTATATAAAAATAAAGATATGTGTGAAGTTTGCATTGAAGAAAAACCAGCAAGAAAAGGGTAAATCCAAAGCAATATTAGAACTTGTACATACAAGTGGTAAAAGAAATTTGCTCACATTTATAGATGATTTTAGTAGATATACAGTTATTTATCTATGAAAATTAAAGTCGAAAATTTTTGAAAAGTTAAAAGAATACGTGAAAACTGACAGAAAAGTTTATATGGGCTGAAACAAGCTGCTAGATTTTGGAATCAAACAATTCATCAAGTACTAGAAAATCAAGATTTTATCCAAAGCCAAAATGATCAATGTTTATATATGAAATGGACTTATGAACATTGGTGTTATGTTTTAATATATGTGGATCATATTTTAATTGCTGCAGAGACAGAAAAAGTTGTATGGAAATTTAGAGAAAACATTGGAAGAAAATATGAAATAATTAATCTGGGAGAAGTGATACAATATATAGGTCTTGAAATTGAACTCGACAATGAAGGAAATTTCAGCATAAGTCAAAAGAATTATATTCAGAAAGCAATAAAATTATTTAATTTGGAAGATGCGAAAGTTTCTAACATTCCACTAGATCCCGGATATGAAACAGCAAACATAGGAGGAGAAGTAATGTTTGATAGCACACAGTATCAAAAATTAATTGGATGTTTACTGTACATTAGCGTAAATACACGGCCAGACATACCAGCAAGTGTATACATTCGCAGCAGGAAAACAAGCAAACCAGCAAAGACAGATTGGGTTGAAGCAAAAAGAATTTTAAAATATTTAAAAAGAAAGGCAAAGGGAAGCTCAAATTAAGTAATAATAATTCCAATGAAATTGCTTTCCACGAATATGCAGATGCAGATTGGGCACAAAATAAGGCTGATAGAAAATCAAATAGTGGATACATATTCAAGAATAATGGAGGAACTGTAAGTTGGGCATGTATAAAACAAACATGCGTTTCACTATCATCAACTGAAGCAGAGTTTATTTCTTCAGGGGAAGATGTCCAAGAATCTGTATGGTTACGAAGATTACTACAAGATTTCAATGTTGATGTTTACTATCCAGTAACTATTTTTATAGATAATCAAAGTTGTCTCAAACTAATTGATGGAGAAAAATTTAGTAACAGAACAAAGCACATTGACACAAAATATCACTTTGTAAAGAAATTATGTCAAGATTATTTAAATACAAGTACTGTACAACAGAAGACATGATAGCAGATTTATTAACGAAACCATTATCTATCAAGAGATTAGAAAAACTTCGAGAGATAAGCAGATTACAGTAATGTCATTGTGGAGGAGTGTTGAAATAAATAAGGACATTATCTTTAGATAATAGTCTGATATTGTAAAACAATATAGTTTTTGAAAAATATAAATAAATTTACATAAAGCAGTATTTGTCATTATTTAGATAAATAAATACTAATAGTAAAACTATTTACCTTCGGAACTCGATGATGGTGGTTGTTGATCTTCAACGTTGCTCCTGCGTCGCGCAAACAATGCTTCGCAATCGGCACTGGCCTTCAAGAGTTCGTAGATACAACTCAAATGCTTATAAATTATATCCATTTGTTCAAAGTTTCGAAAAAATATATTAAATGTTCTAGAAGGGTCTATATAACTTATGAACGGCGGGCGGAAGGCAATAAGTACCTTGCGTGATATTGGCCCCACGAAATGGACTAAGGCAGTATCATTTACTATGATTATAGTATAAAATGGTTCCCTTTTAAGGCTGCACAAATAAAGTGTTCCCTCAATGTTCATAAACTGACTTTTCTTGGTGGCAGGATCAACTTCATATACCTTAGTGCCTTCTGCAGTGGTTAAAATATCTTTCACATCCGGTTCTATATGTAGTATACAGTGTAAAAAGGGAGGCAATTGAAATTCTGCATCTGGATTCTCCATTTTATTTTATTTAACACGACACAAGTTCAGAACATTTAGAATAAAATCTCAAGCGTCTGTTTATTTTACTTCACTGTTCACTTATAACCGCGAAAATTATTCAATAATTTTGTAAACGTATGCCGAACATAATCTTATATAACATTTATTTATGTTACTCTAATCACATATTCCAAACTAACTGCAATGCTGTCGACTCTGTAAGCACATACAACAAATGAAGAGTGCTTCTTCTTCTTATCACCGGAAATCAAATTTGCTTCCAAATTTTGCCATAAAAATTGATTATTATTATGATTCATAATAATGATTAATAATTATCTATGCCCGTATTCATAGTCAGTACTTCGCCTCGACTCATACTTGAGTATGTCTTGAGTATCAAATTTTGTTTCATAGTCGCTACTTGGTGTACAAGTATTACTTCGCGCGTGCTCAGGCTCAAGTCAAGCTCTGACCTACCTTGAGTAATGCTTGATGCTTTTTTTTTTAATTTTAGATAGATTTGATTATTAAAATACTGACATTTTGACATTAGCTGTCATTGTGTCAAGTTATTTTGAAATATCTCAGTAAATTATGGTTTAATGACAATTTATGTTATTAGAATAATGTTCCAAATATTATTATCTACAACTGTTTTAAATATTTTTATCTTACTGTCACCATTTACGAATTACAGCACGTTATTATATTTTGACATATTCGTTTAAATCTGCAAACCTATGCTTTTTCAGAAAAAAGAGAACGCTTGAAAAATGTCATTTTTTGACATGTGTCATAATTTTTTGAAGGGATGAGCATTTCTTGATTGTGGTGGTCTGTGTTCCTGCATTGTTAGATAAGAAATCTATGACAGGAGGTATTGTGGTGCCCAAAACAGATTTTTTAATATAAAGTTTACTGTCAAACTGTCAAATTATCAAAATTCCCAACGCAACAACAAAAAATTCTCCAAATCTCTACTTTAAGGTTAGTACTTAGCCGAGAATTCACGAAGCTTCGACTATGAAACATGTCGTGTGCTTGAGGTCGAGAACGACCGGAGTAATGCTTGGCGAAGTAATAATCAAGTACCAAAGTGAGCATCGACTATGAATATGGGCATAAGTAATATTTAATGTACAAAATTCTTTATATTTATTTATTAGGTATTGCCAACGAAAAACTATTCATTTGGTCTAAACTGTAGTTTACGCCCATAAGTGAAGTTACCTGCAGGTCTTAGTTTTTTAGTCGGTCATAGTAACAGAAAAACAATTTTAAAAAGCAAGAAACTCAGATTTATTTTAGTTTTGAGGTTGAATTTTCAGAATGCACCACCACAATCTGTCATATCTACCAAACATTATTGACGATCCGTAGCTAACTTCACAATTAAACTACGGTTTTATCTTTTTAGCACGACTATTACCGATAAATAAGATATTCTCATACTTATTAGTATGATAGTCATTTATTCACAGGTTTTCATATGTATCGCGTTCAAAATAACTTTTTATTTTCTGTTTTTTCTGAGCAATGCTAATCATTTGCATTAATGCATTTAATGTATATAATATATATATTGATATATTTAAATATTTACCTAAATTTTAAGCCTTCATCAGAATCATTAAGAATACAATGAACAACCCTACAATAAGTTAACTTTGATATTGATGAGGTACGAAATGCAGATCTAGAGTTAGAGCAGTGATGGCGAACCTATGACCCGTGGATCAGACACTGACCCACGAAAACTTTTTAACTGACCCACGATTGCTTTCCAACAATTGTTACCATTTGCACCAAACACTTCAGAATTTTTAACCCCACTAAAAATTTTCAAACCGCGTCCATTTTTACCCGTTAAGTCAATTGAATTTTAAAGAAATTTAGCTTTAGAAATACTCAGTTAAACTTAACTCTAGTGCAAATGGGCGATTCACGAGCTAGTATTAAAAAAAAATATGAACAAAATTTGGTCCACGTCTCAAAAAGAGTCGCGTCCCTGTGTTAGAGTGTAAGTCTAAAAAACTATTTCACTTTTCAAGCTGTACGGCATCCTAATAAAAGCATATTTTTGACAAAACGCATCAGGGGAATAGTGGACCAAACTGCATTCCTCTTGCTAGCCAAATTACATCGTCCGTTTTCTGTAAAAAAAATACTTAATTCATATGGTCATCACATTTTGTCAAAGTACAACAGAAGAAGACAGTTGTAATGCATGTGTATAGTAATATTATTATAGTTATATTATAGCACCTATACAGTGTTTAACTGAAATCATGTGAAAGTACAACCTTTTTTGTAACAGTATCTACACTGTAAATTTCACAAAAAGGATGATGTTATAGTGCTGCCATCTGGAAAAAGTTTTGCTAACTGCTCTCATTGTATCACAGACAAACCATAATAAATGAAATACATATATTAAATTTAAGCATTACAGAATATAACATTAATATATCCATGAGAAAAAGTTTCTGCTAAGACGATACACAGAGGTCTGAATCTCTATGGGAGATTACAGTGGACCACACAATTCAGACCTACGTGCAATAATTACACGGGCATATGTAATCCTCATTTTGCCGTGCTGCCATCTACCACAGTTGCAATAACTATTGTGAAAATAGAAGCACATATAACCCAATAAGGCTGTTGATTTGGTGTAATTATGGTTTGTCTGTGATTGTATTTTCATGAAATGTGTTGTTACCCTATGAAAGATTAAATTTATGCTGGCATATTTAAAATAAAATTATTTAAAATTTTATTATAATAAATACTATTTATTTATGATTCACCAAGATAAAAATCAATAAAAATTTTTGTAAATGGAATTTTGATTTCAGAAGATAGTAGTGCCATCTATGATTGTCATTTGTAATATGTGCGAACAGAATTTGACAGCATTCCAGCAGTAAGGTTAGTGTTTCGTGATAGTAGTGTACTCAATTAATTATATAAAACTGTTGACACTTGCAACCATTTTAAATGTTTTTAGAGTTTGTGCTGTGACAAATAAATCATGGAGAAACCGAAGAGAGAATTACCTTACTTCATTGAATGTTTGCTTCGTATGGAACCAGAAATGAAAGACATTTTGATTCAATCTAAAAAAACTGGAGTGTATGTTTTGGATCCAGCCACTAATGAATATCGGTTCATGCACTCGGAATAAAGAACCATATTATACCATAATCATATTAAATGATTATGATATCCTGAATTTTGTGGGTCCGCTGACAAGAGATACATATATTGAATTGGGTCCACCATATATTGTTTACAGAAACAATAAAAAAAACTTATAGAATCTTTTTTTATCACTTAGACCAGATGTATCCTATTTTTAATATATTGATGTGTATCTTGAGGCAACAAGTCAACAGTGACGAAGGCACTAATTTGTATGCATCACAAACATCGAGTGTACAAGGTAAATAGTTAAACAACCTAAGTAGTTATTAATACATGACGTGCACCTGCTGGGATCTTCTCTAAACAGATTTTCCCACTGGAAATGTATGAATAACATGATTATCCATTTACATGACGATTTTATTATTTTTCAGACGCAAATGCTTCAAGATCTCAACCTGCTGCACCAATAAACGAATTTGTTCCCTCCAATAAACTAGAACCACCAGCAAATTCAGGACCTGAAGGCATGATAGATATATTTGATTTGATTATGACCGTACCTCCAGGAACAGATTCTAGAGAACTTTTAAGAAAATATGGTGGCCGAGTCTATATGTCATCACCAGCTTTTTTCGTAACACGTCCACCACCATATGAAGCAATGCCTGAATACGTACAAACGATTGCTCCGTCACAATCTTACCCGGATTTTACCAAGTTTGATGAACCAAAAGTATCAACTGCAGAAGAACTGTTAGAAACACCTACATGTGTCTATACCACTTCTTCTATACCGTCGTCAATTTACTCTATCTCCACGAAATCTTACGCTAGTGACACCTGTCATTCATTCCAGTGCTACTCTGAACCAAGACTTTCAACTTTTGATAGAACTATGCAGCCACCTAATTTCTCCGAAAATGTTAAAAGATCTTACGCTAGTGTCGTAAGAAACTCACACCAGGATGCTCCAGAACTAGGTTCATTATCTTTTCATAACACATTGCAAACATCTGAAAACGGTGATACAGCTGCTACATTAACAACATTTGCTAGTAGCTTCAGCAACCAAAGTTATTCACAACCTGGACCAGGAATTTATCCCAGCTATAATATTAATGAAACCCCTCAACGTCCATATTCAGGAATCAGCCCATATTTCACATCTAGTTCAACTGGTTACATTCCTATTACTCTGTGCCCTCCGAAATAAAAAAACACAGCCCAGTATGCTTCAGAACCCAGTTCGTCATCTTCTCAATACTCGATTCCAACAATCAAATCTACAGGAACAACTGCTACATCAACAACAGCTACTAATAGCATCATTAACTCATATCAGAGTTATCCACAACCCGGACCAGAAATTTATCACTGCTACAATAGAAATGAAACACGTGTTCGTCCGTATTCAGAAAAAAACCGGCTGCCACATATACTTCAACTGGTTTTAATCCTATTATTCAACACCCTACTGAACCAAAAAATATAGCCCAGGATGCTCCAAAACCAAGTCCATCATCTTTCCAATATCCAAGACCAGTCCAATTAGATGTTCCCGGTAAAAGGGTGCAGTTTGCCGAGTTAATTACAACCCAGTTATCGTCTCCTCTAGATAAAATCCAACCAGTCGCAACAGAAAACACAGCATTAAATATTAAAACTAAGAAACCGCGATGGAGGGGAGGTAGAGGCAGGAAACGGAAAACAGTTCCATTAGAACAACAAAAACCTAATTCCAATGAATACCTCGAAACCGTTTTTAAAAATCTACATTATACTCGTCACACATTAATATTGCATCTTTTCCTGGTTTTCGAATATCTCCTGAAGCACGACCAGGAAACCGTTGTAAAGTTTCACAAGGCTTATTTAAATTATTTGAAGAAATATCTTTCGTAAAAATTCTCATCGAATAATTTAAAATGTTCTATGTTTGTTTTAAGTTAATATTTTACAATAAGTATTATAAGATAGGTATAATCAATGTTCTGGCGTAAATATTGGATATGTTTGTAGAATTATTTTAATTTTTAATATGCACACTTATTACTTGAATATGTCTTACGTTTGAATCAAACTTACTAATGGTTATTAATAAATGTGAGTTTGAAGATGATATGTAGTATTATTATTAACAATTTGTTTGTGACTATAATAAAACTTAATTCTTTGTTCATTCATTTTTGCTGTATTATTTATCAACAATTAAATCATTGATATAATTTTTTTTGTGCGAATGGTGAGTTGTTGTGATTTGGTGACAGATTGTAATGTGATAGTGAATGGTGTGGAACTATAACAAATGAATGAATTTGTATATTTGGGTAGTATGTTTTCGAGGAATGGACGTATTGACCGGGAGATTGAAAGGCGAGTGTCTGCAGGGTGCAAGGTATCGGGTACTCTGGGTACATTTGTTCGAAATGTGAATGTATCTAGATATGCTCGATTCAGTGTTTATAATGGTGTGTTAGTGCCAACATTGATGTATGGTTCGGAATATTTTGTGTGGATGAAGAAGCATGAAATGAGATATTTGAAAGGAGTGTGTGGGTATTCGAGACGTGATCGTATACGGAATACATTGGTGTATGGTGAGTGTAAGATTGAGAAGAATGGTGTTAAGAAAGTGGAAGTGAGTCAGTTGCGGTGGTTTGGACATGTTGAGCGAATGCCGATTGAAAGGTTGGTGAAACTAATATATGTGGGTGAGATTGAAGGTGAACAACATCATCTGCATAAGCTGACGCAGGCACAAACGTCCACCATCAGTTCCATTCAATGTCTTTCGTAACAACACATCCATATACAAATTTATTGTCTAATCTTGTAGTTTTGTCTCTCAAGCTCTTGATTAGCTGAAAAGTGGTTCCTTGCATCTCTGTACGATTACTTCACTACACACATCTTGTATAAGTCAGTAAGTTGATGACTGTTAAGTAAATTGTATGTAAGTCTAATTACCTTGAGATGTGTATGTTGATTGAGAAAAATGTTGTCAAGAAAGTGGGAGTGAGTCAGTTGAGGTGGTTTGGATATGTTGAGCGAATGTCGAATGAAAGGTTGGTGAAACTAATATATGTGTGTGAGATTGAAGGTGAACAATTGAGTGGGCGTCCGAGGAATAACTGGTTGGGTATGATTGATGGTTTATTGAGTGAACGAATGATTCCAAGTGAGAAGAATAAACGTGCATGTATGAATCGCACTATGAATGTCCACGAGGCGAAAGTCGTGTGTCAGGATAGGAATATTTGGAGGAGATTGATTGTTGGTTGACTGTCTTTCTGGGTTCGTGCTACCCCTCTAAGTGGGACATAGCGTGATCTTATGTATGTATATAATTTTCAGGTACAAAGTCTACCAATAAAGCTGCTTGGTATGGATATATATATATATATATATATATATATATATATATATATATATATATATATATATATATGCGTGTGTGTGTGTGTGTGTGTGTGTGTGTGTGGGATCACATTACAGGAATTAACAAAGATTTAAGTGAGTAATGTTATATTTAATGACAAAATAAATACACTTTTAAATCTGAAGCTAACGCAGGTACATACGTCCACCATCAGTTCCATTCAATGTCTTTCGTAACAACACATCCATATACAAATTTATTGTCTAATCTTGTAGTTTTGTCTCTCAAGCTCTTGATCAGCTGAAAAGTGGTTCCTTGCATCTCTGTACGATTACTTCACTACACACATCTTGTATAAGTCAGTAAGTTGATGACTGTTAAGTAAATTGTATGTAAGCCTAATTACCTTGAGATGTGTATGTTTTATATATTGTTTGTTTGTTTGTATCAGCAACCTGATGAAGACTGAATTGCAGTAGAAACGTTGGTGTTTTTATTGGATTTTATTAAATTGCTTCACCAATATCATGAATTTTATTGAAAATAAAACTTTCAAAAATTTTAAAACGAGCAAATAAATTAACAGTAAATCTGAACTGAGATAAAAAGACCAACCGGCTGCTCATGGTCACGTGTGTGGCCATTCCCTATTATAAATATATTGCAAACTACAATTCATTTGTATTTTCTAATTCTTCTCAAACTGTGCTATGATAACTATTTGCATTAATCTTCTTTAAAGTACAGAACACATATTGATGTATTGAAATATGTACCCAAATTTTTAGATTCACTAAAATCATTAAAAATAGAATCCACAGCTGCTTGACGCCTGGACTAACAAAAAGATAGTCCGTTAATCTTCATGTAGAGAGCTGCTTAAGGCTAATCCTGTGTTGTTTTCCTCTGTGAAGTAACCGACTACTTACTTTGGCCTGAGACAAAAGGTTTTGTTGAAAGAAGCTGGGAGTTATCCAGAACTGCTGCGTACTTTAAGTTCAGTGATATAAGTTATCTAAGCAAATCATTCTAGAAGGTCTACAAAGCATATACGTTCCAAAATTACAATAGATGTCTTCGGTTTCGGTTTGCAAGATGAAAAGAATTTATAAAATATCCAAATAATCTATAATGATGAAACTTAGACATGGAAACTAACAGTACCTGAAAATAATACCAAACGATACAAGTGTTGATAAATAATTAAGCAAAAATGAAAGAACGAAGAATTAATTTATTGAATTGAACAACATAATATTAATTATAATACTACATAGGAACTTTAACATCACATATTGTTAAATAACTTTAATTAACATTTTCATTGCTAATAATACATGTTCACGTAAGTGAAAAATATGCAGAATCATTCACATCAAATATATTATATTTGTTGCAGAATAGTTAATGAAAATAGATATTTATAATTATTTCCGACAAAAGAAAATTTTAGGTTATTAAAAATTCGTATTCTAAAATTATAAACAGAACTTTGATTATACTTGACACATATTGTTTATTAAAAAATATTAATTAATTTAGAAAGAATGGTACTTTCTAAATCTAAATCAAGTGAATTTTTACGAAATATTTTACTTAAAGTACTCTCTGTAAGCCTTTTGAAACTTTGCAAAGATTTCCCTGTCATGTTCCAACAGGAATTCGAAGGCTTGAAATAGGTGCAATAGAAGATCGCGGCGAGAATAAGGTATATTCTCTAAAATGAGTTGCAACTCTTCATCGGAAATTTCCCTATCGATAGGTTTCTGTATAGCAGTCAGAAGTGCTTTCTGTTGAGGAGAGGATGCAGATTCTATTCCTGTGTCCTCTCGTGATTCCTGGGTTTTTGGAATATTTCTTCTGGGAAATGGGTGTCTACCCACCAAAGGAATCAATTTATGAGTTGCTATTGGTTCTGCAAAATGAACCCTCTTAGCGGGAACTTCAAACCGAACTGGTTTAGGTTGGCACAAAATAGGAGGAATATATCCAGTTGAAGTAGATGCGACAGGCACAGGCGGTTTGTTTACTGAATAATCTTGGGCAGGTATATCATTTCTGTGAAAGATGTAAGAAATTCCTGGTCTGGATTGTGAATAAACCTGCGATATGATACTAGCAGTAACTGTTGATGAAGCAATAACTCCCTCAGAAGTCGAAAGTCCCGGTTCGGGGCGACACTCGAATGGATTAGCGACGCCACTAGTGTCAGGAGTGGATGAAGTAGTTAATTCGACACGTTCAGGTATTTGCAATGATTCTTCGGAAGTAGACTGCCTTGGTTGCGTAAACTCCGGGCAACTTTTCGAAGGCTCAGGAGTAGTTGATTCGACACGTTCAGGTATTTGCAATGATTCTTCGGTAGTAAACTCCCTTCGTTGCGTAAACTCCGGGCAACTTTTCGAAGGCTCAGGCGTTTCCTTTGGTGGCGGTGGTTTCGGCATATAAGTTGGCAACGATGCAATATATTCGTAGCCAGCATATTTTTTTAATAGACATGTGAAATCAGGTTTTGGATCGAGGGTCATGGAATAGTTGAATGATTCAATCATTCTTCGAAATCTAGGCTCTTTCCTTCGTTCTTCTAGACTAGTACGTTGGGATGATGGGGGGCCGATAGGACCAAATCTACAAAAACTTGATTCACTTGTCATTGACGTTGTAGGATCCAATTCAGAAGCAATTGATTCACTTGCCATTGACGTTGTAGAGCTTTCGACGTCAGGATCAAATTCAGAAGGAATGGATTCACTTGCCATTGACGTTGTAGAGCTTCCGACGTCAGGATCAAATTCAGAAGGAATGGATTCACTTGCCATTGACGTTGTAGATGTTCCGCCTTCAGATGGTTGAGAACCTGAAGAATTTACCGTTTCGTCCTTATTCGATTCGCCTGAAAATGATAATATCATTATATAAGTGGATAATTGGGCTATTCATCCATTTTCTTTGTGGCAATTAGTTTATTGAAGATCTGAGCAAGTAATACTTCGTTGCATGTGGTGTTAATAACGGCATAGGTTGTTAATGTTGAAATAAATAATGACAATTATTTTTAGAATTAAGTAGTCTGATATTGTAAAACAATATAGTTGTTGAAAAATGTAAATAAAAAGATATTACGTTAAAAGGATAATAAAGTTGATCATTTACATAAAGCAGTGTTTGTCATTATTTTGATAAATAAATACTAATAGGTTATGGGCCCAGTCCAACGTTCAGCATAATTCAGTGTTTTTCAATTTATAATAAATTCAGCAAAGTTTTCATATCAAAACTGAATAATACTAATTATTCAATATGGAAATATGAAGTTAAACTTTTATTAGTAAAGGAAGATTTGTGGAAAATCGTATCTACTGAAAATACTGATGAAAGGGAAAATGATGATTCTCATGACTGGGAAAGGAAAAATAATATGGCAATGGCAACAATTGGTTTATTGGTAGAAGATAACCAGTTGATCCATATAAGTAACATGAAAACAACTAAAGAATCGTGGGATAATTTAAGAGCATACCATGAAAAAGCAACTTTAAGCAATAAAGTATATTTAATGTGAAAAATATGCAATTTAAAGATGTCAAGTGACGGAAATTTAGAATTTCACATCAATGAAATGATGAATTTGTTTGAAAAGTTAACAGCATTAGGAGAAAAAATGTTAATAGATAAGTGGAGTATAGCTATGTTATTGAGTAGTTTACCAAGTAGTTATGACACACTAATCTTAGTTATAGAAACAAATTCAAAAGAAGAATTAACGCTAGAATACGTAAAAGGAAAATTACTGGAAAATTATGAAGAACGATGCAATCGAGATGAGAAAATCACAGAAATAGTATTCAAAACGAAGAATTTCGTCACAGATAAGAAAAAAGAAGAAAAGCATAGCTATTTTTGTCACAAGAAAGGACATTTAAAGCTTAATTGCAAGAAATATATAGCATGGAAGACAAATAAAGAAACTCAGAAAGTTCACTATGTTTCATTTTCTAAAAGTGAAAGAATTAATAAATGTTTCGAAATAAATGAAGAAAAACAGAATAAAAACGATTGGTTTATTGATTCTGGAGCAACATGTCATATATGTGTCAATCAAAATTATTTCACAGATTTAGACGTCACTGTTCGTGAGACAGTTTATGTGGCAAATGGTCAAACTGTTATTGCGCAACGCAAAGGTACATGTGTAATTAAACTTTTAAAGCCAGTCAGGCACCTAACAGAAAGAGGATTTCATGTAGTATTCAGTAAATATAAATTTTCAGTTGAAAGAAACAATTTGATTGTAGCAGATGCACATTTATCTTGCAAGTTATATAAAATGCGACAACTTGAAAAAGTTTTAATAGCAAATAAGAAGATACAAACACATTGCATACATGAATGGCACAGAATATTTGGACATAGGGATATTCAAATAGTCAAGAGTATTTTTGAAAAAGATCTTTGTTCAGGAATAAAGCTATTTCTATATAAAAATAAAGATATGTGTGAAGTTTGCATTGAAGAAAAACCAGCAAGAAAAGGGTAAATCCAAAGCAATATTAGAACTTGTACATACAAGTGGTAAAAGAAATTTGCTCACATTTATAGATGATTTTAGTAGATATACAGTTATTTATCTATGAAAATTAAAGTCGAAATTTTTTGAAAAGTTAAAAGAATACGTGAAAACTGACAGAAAAGTTTATATGGGCTGAAACAAGCTGCTAGATTTTGGAATCAAACAATTTATCAAGTACTAGAAAATCAAGATTTTATCCAAAGCCAAAATGATCAATGTTTATATATGAAATGGACTTATGAACATTGGTGTTATGTTTTAATATATGTGGATCATATTTTAATTGCTGCAGAGACAGAAAAAGTTGTATGGAAATTTAGAGAAAACATTGGAAGAAAATATGAAATAATTAATCTGGGAGAAGTGATACAATATATAGGTCTTGAAATTGAACGCGACAATGAAGGAAATTTCAGCATAAGTCAAAAGAATTATATTCAGAAAGCAATAAAATTATTTAATTTGGAAGATGCGAAAGTTTCTAACATTCCACTAGATCCCGGATATGAAACAGCAAACATAGGAGGATAAGTAATGTTTGATAGCACACAGTATCAAAAATTAATTGGATGTTTACTGTACATTAGCGTAAATACACGGCCAGACATACCAGCAAGTGTATACATTCGCAGCAGGAAAACAAGCAAACCAGCAAAGACAGATTGGGTTGAAGCAAAAAGAATTTTAAAATATTTAAAAAGAAAGGCAAAGGGAAGCTCAAATTAAGTAATAATAATTCCAATGAAATTGCTTTCCACGAATATGCAGATGCAGATTGGGCACAAAATAAGGCTGATAGAAAATCAAATAGTGGATACATATTCAAGAATAATGGAGGAACTGTAAGTTGGGCATGTATAAAACAAACATGCGTTTCACTATCATCAACTGAAGCAGAGTTTATTTCTTCAGGGGAAGATGTCCAAGAATCTGCATGGTTACGAAGATTACTACAAGATTTCAATGTTGATGTTTACTATCCAGTAACTATTTTTATAGATAATCAAAGTTGTCTCAAACTAATTGATGGAGAAAAATTTAGTAACAGAACAAAGCACATCGACACAAAATATCACTTTGTAAAGAAATTATGTCAAGATTATTTAAATACAAGTACTGTACAACAGAAGACATGATAGCAGATTTATTAACGAAACCATTATCTATCAAGAGATTAGAAAAACTTCGAGAGATAAGCGGATTACAGTAATGTCATTGTGGAGGAGTGTTGAAATAAATAAGGACATTATCTTTAGATAATAGTCTGATATTGTAAAACAATATAGTTTTTGAAAAATATAAATAAAAAGATATTTCGTTAAAAAGATAATAAAGTTGATCATTTACATAAAGCAGTATTTGTCATTATTTAGATAAATAAATACTAATAGTAAAACTATTTACCTTCGGAACTCGATGATGGTGGTTGTTGATCTTCAACGTTGCTCCTGCGTCGCGCAAACAATGCTTCGCAATCGGCACTGGCCTTCAAGAGTTCGTAGATACAACTCAAATGCTTATAAATTATATCCATTTGTTCAAAGTTTCGAAAAAATATATTAAATGTTCTAGAAGGGTCTATATAACTTATGAACGGCGGGCGGAAGGCAATAAGTACCTTGCGTGATATTGGCCCCACGAAATGGACTAAGGCAGTATCATTTACTATGATTATAGTATAAAATGGTTCCCTTTTAAGGCTGCACAAATAAAGTGTTCCCTCAATGTTCATAAACTGACTTTTCTTGGTGGCAGGATCAACTTCATATACCTTAGTGCCTTCTGCAGTGGTTAAAATATCTTTCACATCCGGTTCTATATGTAGTATACAGTGTAAAAAGGGAGGCAATTGAAATTCTGCATCTGGATTCTCCATTTTATTTTATTTAACACGACACAAGTTCAGAACATTTAGAATAAAATCTCAAGCGTCTGTTTATTTTACTTCACTGTTCACTTATAACCGCGAAAATTATTCAATAATTTTGTAAACGTATGCCGAACATAATCTTATATAACATTTATTTATGTTACTCTAATCACATATTCCAAACTAACTGCAATGCTGTCGACTCTGTAAGCACATACAACAAATGAAGAGTGCTTCTTCTTCTTATCACCGGAAATCAAATTTGCTTCCAAATTTTGCCATAAAAATTGATTATTATTATGATTCATAATAATGATTAATAATTATTAAGTAATATTTAATGTACAAAATTCTTTATATTTATTTATTAGGTATTGCCAACGAAAAACTATTCATTTGGTCTAAACTGTAGTTTACGCCCATAAGTGAAGTTACCTGCAGGTCTTAGTTTTTTAGTCGGTCATAGTAACAGAAAAACAATTTTAAAAAGCAAGAAACTCAGATTTATTTTAGTTTTGAGGTTGAATAAACACGAATTTGTTCATCGGCATTTTCAGAATGCACCACCACAAACTGTCTATCCACCAAACATTATTGACGATCCGTAGCTAACTTCACAATTAAACTACGGTTTTATCTTCATTAGTACGACTATTACCGACAAATAAGATATTCTCATACTTATTAGTATGATTTATGCACAGGTTTTCAAAAATATCGCATCCTAAAATACATTTTTATTTTCTGAGCAATGCTAATCATTTGCATTAATGCATTTAATGTATAGAATATATATTGATATATTTAAATATTTACCTAAATTATTTTAAGCCTTCGTCAGAATCATTAAGAATTCAATAAACAGCGCTACAATAAGTTAACTTTGATAATGATGATTACTAGCAAAACAATCCACAGCTATCTAATACGTGCACCAACAAAATATTAATATATATATATATATATATATATATATATATATATATATATATATATATATATATATATATATATATAATAAATTAGTTCGTGCCTCCAATTTGCAAGATGAAAAGGACATGCCATATTTACAAAAAAAAAGTTTTTTAACTAATTCTAAAAAATAAAATTATCTTTTTTGGTAGATGGAATTGGAATAGGGCCTTAGGATCTTAACTAAAATGTTAATTTTGTTAATGTGAGACGTGTCGTCTGCTAACCCAGCCATCTTCAACATCTGTTTATTAACATACATATTCTGTTTATAAAATTAGAGCAAGACTACTTTCTTTAAAAGTTGTTGAGACTACTTTCTTTTTAAGTTGTTGTGATGTATAAATATAGAATATGTATGTTAATAAACAGATGTTCAAGATGTCAGCATTAATAGATTTCATAGTGCGAATCATACATGCTCGTTTATTCTTCCCACTCGGAATCATTCGTTCACTCAACAAACCATCAATCATACCCAACCAGTTATTCCTCGGATGCCCACGCAATTGTTCACCTTCAATCTCACCCACATATATTAGTTTCACCAACCTTTCATTCGACATTCGCTCAACATGTCCAAACCACCGCAACTGACTCACTCCCACTTTCTTAACACCATTCTTCTCAATCTTACACTCACCATACACCAATGTATTCCGTATACGATCACGTCTCGAATACCCACACACTCCTTTCAAATATCTCATTTCATGCTTCTTCATCCACACAAAATATTCCGAACCATACATCAATGTTGGCACTAACACACCATTATAAACACTGAATCGAGCATATCTAGATACATTCACATTTCGAACAAATGTACCCAGAGTACCCAATACCTTGCACCCTGCAGACACTCGCCTTTCAATCTCCCGGTCAATACGTCCATTCCTCGAAAACATACTACCCAAATATACAAATTCATTCATTTGTTATAGTTTCACACCATTCACTATCACATTACAATCTGTCACCAAATCACAACAACTCACCATTCGCACAAAAAAAATTATATCAATGATTTAATTGTTGATAAATAATACAGCAAAAATGAATGAACAAAGAATTAAGTTTTATTATAGTCACAAACAAATTGTTAATAATAATACTACATATCATCTTCAAACTCACATTTATTAATAACCATTAGTAAGTTTGATTCAAACGTAAGACATATTCAAGTAATAAGTGTGCATATTAAAAATTAAAATAATTCTACAAACATATCCAATATTTACGCCAGAACATTGATTATACCTATCTTATAATACTTATTGTAAAATATTAACTTAAAACAAACATAGAACATTTTAAATTATTCGATGAGAATTTTTACGAAAGATATTTCTTCAAATAATTTAAATAAGCCTTGTGAAACTTTACAACGGTTTCCTGGTCGTGCTTCAGGAGATATTCGAAAACCAGGAAAAGATGCAATATTAATGTGTGACGAGTATAATGTAGATTTTTAAAAACGGTTTCGAGGTATTCATTGGAATTAGGTTTTTGTTGTTCTAATGGAACTGTTTTCCGTTTCCTGCCTCTACCTCCCCTCCATCGCGGTTTCTTAGTTTTAATATTTAATGCTGTGTTTTCTGTTGCGACTGGTTGGATTTTATCTAGAGGAGACGATAACTGGGTTGTAATTAACTCGGCAAACTGCACCCTTTTACCGGGAACATCTAATTGGACTGGTCTTGGATATTGGAAAGATGATGGACTTGGTTTTGGAGCATCCTGGGCTATATTTTTTGGTTCAGTAGGGTGTTGAATAATAGGATTAAAACCAGTTGAAGTATATGTGGCAGCCGGTTTTTTTCTGAATACGGACGAACACGTGTTTCATTTCTATTGTAGCAGTGATAAATTTCTGGTCCGGGTTGTGGATAACTCTGATATGAGTTAATGATGCTATTAGTAGCTGTTGTTGATGTAGCAGTTGTTCCTGTAGATTTGATTGTTGGAATCGAGTATTGAGAAGATGACGAACTGGGTTCTGAAGCATACTGGGCTGTGTTTTTTTATTTCGGAGGGCACAGAGTAATAGGAATGTAACCAGTTGAACTAGATGTGAAATATGGGCTGATTCCTGAATATGGACGTTGAGGGGTTTCATTAATATTATAGCTGGGATAAATTCCTGGTCCAGGTTGTGAATAACTTTGGTTGCTGAAGCTACTAGCAAATGTTGTTAATGTAGCAGCTGTATCACCGTTTTCAGATGTTTGCAATGTGTTATGAAAAGATAATGAACCTAGTTCTGGAGCATCCTGGTGTGAGTTTCTTACGACACTAGCGTAAGATCTTTTAACATTTTCGGAGAAATTAGGTGGCTGCATAGTTCTATCAAAAGTTGAAAGTCTTGGTTCAGAGTAGCACTGGAATGAATGACAGGTGTCACTAGCGTAAGATTTCGTGGAGATAGAGTAAATTGACGACGGTATAGAAGAAGTGGTATAGACACATGTAGGTGTTTCTAACAGTTCTTCTGCAGTTGATACTTTTGGTTCATCAAACTTGGTAAAATCCGGGTAAGATTGTGACGGAGCAATCGTTTGTACGTATTCAGGCATTGCTTCATATGGTGGTGGACGTGTTACGAAAAAAGCTGGTGATGACATATAGACTCGGCCACCATATTTTCTTAAAAGTTCTCTAGAATCTGTTCCTGGAGGTACGGTCATAATCAAATCAAATATATCTATCATGCCTTCAGGTCCTGAATTTGCTGGTGGTTCTAGTTTATTGGAGGGAACAAATTCGTTTATTGGTGCAGCAGGTTGAGATCTTGAAGCATTTGCGTCTGAAAAATAATAAAATCGTCATGTAAATGGATAATCATGTTATTCATACATTTCCAGTGGGAAAATCTGTTTAGAGAAGATCCCAGCAGGTGCACGTCATGTATTAATAACTACTTAGGTTGTTTAACTATTTACCTTGTACACTCGATGTTTGTGATGCATACAAATTAGTGCCTTCGTCACTGTTGACTTGTTGCCTCAAGATACACATCAATATATTAAAAATAGGATACATCTGGTCTAAGTGATAAAAAAAGATTCTATAAGTTTTTTTTATTGTTTCTGTAAACAATATATGGTGGACCCAATTCAATATATGTATCTCTTGTCAGCGGACCCACAAAATTCAGGATATCATAATCATTTAATATGATTATGGTATAATATGGTTCTTTATTCCGAGTGCATGAACCGATATTCATTAGTGGCTGGATCCAAAACATACACTCCAGTTTTTTTAGATTGAATCAAAATGTCTTTCATTTCTGGTTCCATACGAAGCAAACATTCAATGAAGTAAGGTAATTCTCTCTTCGGTTTCTCCATGATTTATTTGTCACAGCACAAACTCTAAAAACATTTAAAATGGTTGCAAGTGTCAACAGTTTTATATAATTAATTGAGTACACTACTATCACGAAACACTAACCTTACTGCTGGAATGCTGTCAAATTCTGTTCGCACATATTACAAATGACAATCATAGATGGCACTACTATCTTCTGAAATCAAAATTCCATTTACAAAAATTTTTATTGATTTTTATCTTGGTGAATCATAAATAAATAGTATTTATTATAATAAAATTTTAAATAATTTTATTTTAAATATGCCAGCATAAATTTAATCTTTCATAGGGTAACAACACATTTCATGAAAATACAATCACAGACAAACCATAATTACACCAAATCAACAGCCTTATTGGGTTATATGTGCTTCTATTTTCACAATAGTTATTGCAACTGTGGTAGATGGCAGCACGGCAAAATGAGGATTACATATGCCCGTGTAATTATTGCACGTAGGTCTGAATTGTGTGGTCCACTGTAATCTCCCATAGAGATTCAGACCTCTGTGTATCGTCTTAGCAGAAACTTTTTCTCATGGATATATTAATGTTATATTCTGTAATGCTTAAATTTAATATATGTATTTCATTTATTATGGTTTGTCTGTGATACAATGAGAGCAGTTAGCAAAACTTTTTCCAGATGGCAGCACTATAACATCATCCTTTTTGTGAAATTTACAGTGTAGATACTGTTACAAAAAAGGTTGTACTTTCACATGATTTCAGTTAAACACTGTATAGGTGCTATAATATAACTATAATAATATTACTATACACATGCATTACAACTGTCTTCTTCTGTTGTACTTTGACAAAATGTGATGACCATATGAATTAAGTATTTTTTTTACAGAAAACGGACGATGTAATTTGGCTAGCAAGAGGAATGCAGTTTGGTCCACTATTCCCCTGATGCGTTTTGTCAAAAATATGCTTTTATTAGGATGCCGTACAGCTTGAAAAGTGAAATAGTTTTTTAGACTTACACTCTAACACAGGGACGCGACTCTTTTTGAGACGTGGACCAAATTTTGTTCATATTTTTTTTTAATACTAGCTCGTGAATCGCCCATTTGCACTAGAGTTAAGTTTAACTGAGTATTTCTAAAGCTAAATTTCTTTAAAATTCAATTGACTTAACGGGTAAAAATGGACGCGGTTTGAAAATTTTTAGTGGGATTCTGAAGTGTTTGGTGCAAATGGTAACAATTGTTGGAAAGCAATCGTGGGTCAGTTAAAAAGTTTTCGTGGGTCAGTGTCTGACCCACGGGTCATAGGTTCGCCATCACTGCTCTAACACTTCTGTAAGAAAATTATTTTAATTAATTATGTTGTATTTAAATATTTAGGTCTACATTTCGTACCTGATATTGTTGAATTCTTTTTTCATTCATAATAAATACATTTTTCTTTTCTATAATATTTGAACATTTAAATTGTATGGTTTTTATAACTTTTCTCTTGCCACAGAGAAATTCTAAATTACTTTAACTCAAGTTACATCGACTAGGCTCTGGACTGTACAATATAGTAGATTTAATTAAAATGACCTAGTGCTGATGTATTCGGAACCTATATCTTCAGCCGTCGACTGAACCACTATAAATGTAATCAAGAGCTGCATGCCGCACGGATCAATAAAAAATACAGTCTGAAAGTCGCGAGTTATCTGCTTAACACCATGTAACAATCTCTTAAAATTCTCGTGCATCCAATTCAAATCATGTGCATGTTCAGATCCATAGTAAATAATTGGGCGCAAAAATTGTATTGGATATATAATTAAACCTAGCAATCTAGGAGTAAATTTAAATGTGAAAACTTTTTCAAGCGTACTAATTTATAAAATATTTTTAAAAAACAAAAAATTAAGCCGATCTCGGTGACGTAATGGTTATGTCACTAGCTAGCTCACCAAAGATCATGGATACGAATAAAAAAAAATTCAATACTTGCCCACATTCTAGTGCATGAACAATATTCCAGGTGATTTAATTGTTAAGAAATAATTAAGTAAAATTTGAAGAACGACATAAGAATTATTTATTGTATTACTTTATAAAACTACATGGCTACTTAAAAAAATAATTGTATTGAATATCAACTACATTACTACTACAATTACATGTACCTTAATACAGAACAAAATTTTATTCACATTTGTCCTAGTTCATTAAAATACTCTTTAATATACGACTTTTCTAATTCATTTCGCAAGTAACCGTCTTGTAGTACATATATTTCTAATATATCATTTTCTATCATATGCTTAAAGGCTCTCTCAAAATGAAACTTATTTTTCTCGGTAGAATGACTTGATGTAACCTCTGGTTTATCAATAGTTTTTGAGATTATTGCAGTTTTATTGCTAATTTTAGTTTGTTCTTCTGGAAGAGGTGAAGATGGTTTAGTCGCAAGAGAAGCGTCTTGCACAGGTGATGGTGGTGTGAGAGTAGGAGGAACGTTTTGCCCATGTGAAGATGGTTTAGTCGCAAGAGAAACGTCTTGCACAGGTGATGGTGGTGTGAGAGTAGGAGGAACGTTTTGCCCATGTGAAGATGGTTTAGGCGCAAGAGAAACGTCTTGCACAGGTGAAGGTGGTGTGGGAGTAGGAGGAACGTTTTGCCCATGTGAATGTGATTTAGGCGCAAAAGAAACGTCTTGCACACGTGAAGGTGGTGTGGGAATAGGAGGAACGTTTTGCCCACGTGAAGGTGCTTTGGGCGCATGAGAAACGTTTTGCCCAGATGAATGTGGTTGGGGTGTAAGAGGAACAGTAGCATTTTCGTTTCTATATTGGTGATATCCCCTTGAATACGATCCTCGTCTGGGATAATTACTTCTCATTCGCGATGGAGCAGCATTTCTTCGTTGTGAACGATATCCTCTGTTAGCACGCGGGTATGTAACATAGCAATGATGAATATCCGGCAAGACGTCACCTCCCGCATGCATCGGTGGTTCTTCTGTACTGTCATTTGCTTTGGAAATCGACGCTCTATCACCTCCAGCGTAAAATTTGGAAAGAAGCGCGTTGGTTTTGATCAGCTCAGATGATTCGACGCACTTAGACGAGTATAACAAAGTGTAATTGCTCTCACTTGCACATAAGTTAGGACATGAATTTGATTTACGAATTAGAAAATCGTTACGAAAATTATTCTCGACGTAGAAACAGCATTTGGAAGTTGCAAATTTCTTTTTATGTTCTTCATATAGAGCTCTTCCTTTCCCACCTGCAAAATTTGGATAATTACATAAATGTATTCTCACACCATTTGCTCAGCTCTGAATGTTTTGATCTAAATGCTAATTGAATATTTCAATAAGAAATATATTTGTATGCGCGATTCGGGAAAACTCGGTGTAGAGCACTGCAAAACCGCAGATATCAGAAAGGAAATATTTTTGTAATGGTTCTTCATTCCTTATTGAAGACCATAAGTATTTTACGACAGCCTATTCGTCGAAACTGGGAATTTCACCATGTTAATAACTAAGAAAATTGAACGAACATAAATATGTATATTGTAAAGGGCTTTCAGAACTTGTCAGGTATAGTTCTATTAACTTTTTTTAATAAAACGACGTTTTGACAGAAAAGTACTGCCTGCTTCAGGTATTATACAAAATAATAGATAAATATATGATCAATACTACATGTTCACAAAATCAGGGTTGTAAAAATTGTATAATTTAATATAAACAGAAAATTATGGACGAACAATTAACAACGACTTATCAAGTTCAATTCTTGATTTTTATTGCTTCTCTAATCTGTCTTCGCATCCAGTTTTTTCTCTTGCTAAAATCTTCATGTTTTCCAAATCAATTTCATATAATTCTAGAATAGCATCTGTAGCAACCGAAGATTAATTGAGTTGGTTTGATCTAATATGTCGTTTGCATTTTTTTAAATCTTGTTACCAGAACCAGTTTCACCACATTGGTACAGAATCGTATAAGTACCAGAACAATGTAGAAGAACTGTAGTTTTAAAATTGCAAAGATCACAATTTTGTATGTTACATTTGTGCAATGAATGGTAAAGTTGTAAATGCCTGCTAGATATAACAGGTACCGGAGAAACTAAATACCCGGGCTTGGACCAAAATCAACTGTTGCTGCCTTGCAGAGAGACAATAGGAAGTCAAAGAGCACTATCTGATGTAAAACCAAGGGTCAAGTAGAGACCCCAATTCCGAAAAGATGATCTGCCTAAGAGAAGAAAACTCCTAAATCAAATGGCCATACAGGTTATGTGTAGGATGTAAGGTTAACTCCGTCAAAATACAGTCGTGGTTAATTATTTTTCCTCCTTAAATTTCTGACTTGACTACATATTTATTTATTATTTTTACCTGATGAAAGCAGCACTTTTCTGTCGAAACTACGTTTTATTGAAATTATTACAGAGCCACACCCAAATATTGTTTTATTTATAAATACATTTGTTTGCTTCAGGAAGTAGGTAATTTTAATATTTATTCTTCCTAAACCACCGAATACTACATGCAATATGGCAAAAAATAATGTTTCTATTTTTATTTTCGGAAACACGAATCAGTATAGGATTTGATAAGCTGTGGATTCGGAGTAACAATATGTATAATTAAGCTGATGTGGAAACAAAAACTATATTCACGCAGCGCTCTATGGAGGGGGCAAACAAAGAGATGGTAAATATCGGTGGAGGGGGAAAAACAAAGAGTAGGTAGAAGTCGATGGAGTGGGGTAATTATGTCATGCGTCACTAAACAATTTACCTACCAACAGTAGCCCATCCATCATCCTTCGGAACTTGCCTCTGCTGTCGGGGTTGAATTGTAAAATTAAACGTGTTGCTGATGCATTTGTACAGTAAAGAAGGCGTTGATTTTGATCTCGTCCCTGACGTCAGTATTTCTAGGATGTTGAGAATATCTGTTGCTATTAGATTAAACTCTTCGTCTTTATAAAACCAAATGGAATGAATATCATCGCCGTCATTATACACGAGGTATGGGGGGACTAACTGAACTCTTACAAATTTAGTCAATTTAGCAAAAAAATGTTCTGTATTTAGTCTATTCAGAATGGTGATAGAATAGAAGGGTTCCTTGGATCGTTTGTAAACAAATAACGGTCCATTGATATAGATGCTGTACCATTCATTCATCGCATGATCAAAATCATACAATGCTGTTGCTACCGCTACTGATATAATTTCTTCTACATCGGGATCTACTTGACGAACTGCTGTCATATTCATACGTCGTACTATTTTCTCCATTATGATTTAATTGTCAAAACACTGTAGTAAACAATCATAAAATATTTTTAAAAAAATAGTTAGATGCCACGAATTTATACCTTTATTCTCTCACAGGAAACACAAACGGCCTATTTATATTAGAAACATTGTAACAATTTATATTTTGTACTACGTGCTTAATAAATACAAGTAAAATGGCAGCAACGTTGTCGAGTTCAGTTTTGACATTTGACAATTGAAGCGTTATAGGTGGCGTAGCTGACGCGGAATTTCAATTTATTTCCACAATTCCATAAAAAAAAAAAAGATTGAGATTCTGGCGGAATATTCAATTAGTAATAATTTTTATTATTATTTTGGGGCCTGCCCCGGACCAAATCTAAATTCAACAGTCTGAGATAGCGCTGCTGTCTTAAATTTATTTTTACACCAGAACTTTCTAAAATTTAGGGATTAAAATTCTAGTAAAAAATAACCATGATTTTGAAGGTCCGGCTAATACTAATGTCGTTAATAATTGTGTCAGGTTCTGCAATGAAATATGCTATTTTTTTTTTAATTTTGTAGGGAAATTTGTTCCATCGGTAAATACAGGGTGCTGACTGACTCAGTCGATCATAAACGTTTTACATGGTAAATAATACTTATGCAATTTCCTCACCACCATGTATATGCTTTTTTATTGTTATATATTTATTTGCAATCTGTTAATAATAACATTGTACTTAATTTCGTATTATTTATTGTTGATGGGTTCTTGGTCTAATTGAATCTATGAGGAAGATCGAGGCTGCTGTGTCGGTTCAGTCTTCTTGTTTCTTGACTATTGTCGAGCAGGTTAACTGCAGTGTGGTTAGGATGTTTTTCCAGTCTGTTTAAATGTTTCTATTTCATCTTTGACTGTCTTCATTTTAAGATCATTATATATCGTATTATTTTTCGCGTACCAAGGTGCGTCAACTATTGTTCTCAGAGTTTTGGCTTCAAACCTTTGTAATATTTCTATATTTGAATTACTAGCGGTGCCCCATAGCTGGATGCCATATGTCCATATGGGTTTTAGCATGATCTTATACAGAAAAAAGTATATTTTCTGTCGAGAGATTGGATTGTTTGCCTATCATCCAGTAGAGTTGTTTTACTTTAATGTTCAATTGTTTTCTTTTGGCTGTAATATGGTTGCTCCACGTTAGCCCATTATCGAGATGTAGACCCAGGTAAGTATATGTTAAAAATTAAATTAAAATTAATCGGTTATTGTAAACAATTCATGCATTTATGGTACTTTATTTAAAAACTAAATTTTATATAAATGTAGCGACTCACGGTTTCACCAAAAAAAAAAAAAATTGAAACAATAAACGAAAAAAAAATTTTTTTTTGGTGATAAATACATTTCCATACATCATTCCTAAAGTCACTTCTCGCCTCAGCACCAACCAAAAACATCAACAGTCGTATAATCTAATCAGCATTAGAATGAGCAATCCAAATATTTTTTCGCAGGACATACGAACATGACAAGGGACACAGAGACACATACGCGTTCGCATACGCTATACGCACAGTGTACCGAAGCGTTATTTTACATGCCTGTTCAACAACATCGAGCTCAGCAACGGCATAGAGTTTACCTGGACTAAACAAACAATATCCGTTCGCGTTCGATAGAATCCGTTCACCGTTCATCGTTACGTCCTGCCGATGGTTGTTCCAAGCTCTTTGCTTTGCCCAGGAGGCGTAATGGCAAAAGCCCATGTAAACCAGTCGGTACCAACAGTAATATGAGCTCTATGTTTGCACTTATCTGAGATAAGAATGCTGCTAAGTACGAATACTTAGTGTAAGGTACGCTCGAAGCATACTAGTTTTGCTACGATTATAATTTAGGACTGGTAATACAAAATTTTGGCTCCGGAAATATAAAATAGATATAGGATCCATAATTCAAAACCAGGACCTATTGATTAAAAGTAATATATTATAAGATAATGATTTCGAGATAAAAGTCTAAATCTGTATGTTAAAGGAGATCTGGATTAAATATCTAGATTAAGTAAGATTACAAACTACCAATTAAGAGATTAATATTTAGGATTAAATAAACCAAAATTCCTAAGTTAATAAACAAACTCCTGATACTAAAACTGAAGACCCAATGATTAAAATGTAAGGACCCATAGAAGACAGGAACCTGAAATAAAATTCTAGATACAGGGATAAAAGGGATTCCGACGCAAAATTCGGGAATTCCACTTAAACATAGGGATTAAAAAATCACGATTTTAATATTGAAAGTTAAGTGTAAACATAGGATGTCAAGTTCAACATAGTTCCGACATTAAATAACAGGAACGTGAGATTTAAAGTCAAGATCTAGGGATTTAAATTTCAAAGACCAATGGCCAAGATATCTAGTTGAAAGAAGAAATGTCATACTGGGAAGAACAGTGAGGGATCCTAGGATTAAAAAGAATGACTCATAGATTAAAAAAAAAACAGGTCAAGAACCAGAGATTATAGCGATTTTGAGTAATTCGAGAAGATTAAATTTCATTATCCATAACTTTAACATTTATTATTCAGAAACCAAATGGACCTTGAGATCGAAGATGAACAGTGAAGATTAAGATTTAGATCTTGAAATTGAAAGTTAGGAAACTTAAAACTTAGTGTCTAGACATTCAATTGTACAAAAAATAGCAAAGAAGAAAAGTCAAAAGTCAAAATTGGAAAATTAAAAAGTAAAAGTAATTCGGTTATTTTGTAATATTTTTAGGTTTGTCATTGCATCTAACTAGAACTTTTTATGAAAAATTTAATAAAACAATTAGTTGGAGATTCTATTCATAAGATTAAAAATTAATTACACCGACGTTCTTAATTAAAGTTATTAATAATCACCTTGAGGAAGACTGAAGTCGAAACATCGGTATGTAAATAATTTGTAATTATATTGGTTGCAAGTTGTTTTATTTAATAATTAAATCCATTCCAGAATATTCCTTCATCCTGAAGAATGTTGTTAAAATACAAATTTAAATTCCCGTTGCTCTGAACCGATCCAGGATTTCCTGAGACTCATCCACGAGCTTCAATATTGCGTTGCGTCACGTCACATCATGTGACGTCAGCGTGAGTGTGAACGCCACTCTACGTTCACGCTGATATTGTTTGCCTTCACCTCACGCTCGCCCATCACATCACCAGCATCAGCAGCCACGGCATTGACATTGGATGCTGCTGGAAGCTGGAGTACAACAGTAGACACTAGTGAAGTATGAGGAGATTGAGTGTAAGTTGTTTCGATTTAGGAATGTGGGTACAAGAATTTCCACGCGAGGAAATCTGATGAATGGCGAATTTGGGATGATGGTTAGTTAATTGTTATTATTTTGATGCTATTCACCACCTTGCTCAACAAAAACTTCTTCTTGTTTAACGCATTGTCTGGATTTACAAAGAAGTTATTTCTTTTAGGGCTGCATCACCAATAAAATTAATTGCTGGTGTCTACCTTTTTTTATAGGATATGTTAAAACTTTCATTAGGCGATAGTTCCTTCCCTATTTTTTTAGAACGAAAATGTAGATACAAAAGTGTCGAGAAACAAAACCTGCATCAATTGAGCTTACATTTTTTGATGTAACATTTGTGTCATCAAATAGGTTTATAATTTTTAGCTATTTCCAGAGTATCATGGTTAACAAAACATACAATTAGTGTTTCTCAAGAATCAAGACAAACTCTTAATCTTTTCTTGAAATCAAGACAAGACCAAGACAAGAAGCATTTTTCATTTCCCAAGATATGACAAAAAAGTATCATCAAGAATCAGGATTTCTTCTCACGAAATCTTGATATCTTGATAATAAATTTTTGCATTCCGCATTTATGATTAAAATATAAAAATTTGAATCTATGACTATGATTTTCAAAACAAATAAGTTACGGAGCTATTTATCCCATTAATTCGTATATATTTTATTTAATTAATTTTTTTTATATTCTTGTATTTGAGTATATCGTATTGCAATCTTTTTCACGCTAATTTTGAACCAATTCGTTACTTTTTATTAGACTGAGAGGGAGAAATATTATTTTCGGATAAAACCGATTTCGATTCTCAGCTAATGGAAGAATGTTAAATATCAGGAATCATGAAATATCAAGAATTCTTGAAACAAGACAAGAAATACGTTGCCAAGAAATGAGCAACCCAAAAAACTTTTAATTTCTTGTCTTGAAAATCAAGCCCAAGACAAGAAATGGTCATCAAGAGAAGAAACACTACATACAGTCGTATTGTTTGAGTTTGGAACTGCAGTGACTTAAATGGGAAATTTCTGGACATCCTCTTTATAGTCCTAACCTGGCACAAAGTGATTATCACTTGTTTCCAAAACTAAAGGAGATTTTGTTTGGAAATCTGTTCGTAACGATGAAGACCTCAAAGAAGCAGTGACATCCTGGCTCAGATTTTTGGCGGAAGAAGAATATAACATCGGCATTGAAAAACTGGTACCACGTTACAATATCGATTACAATGAAAAATAGAGTAATGTGTAGTAACTTTGTAAATAAAGTTTTTTGTTGATATCTTTCGTTTTTATTTTGTTATGCTAAATTGTTCTTTAATTTCTGGACGACCCTTGTAATACATTGACAATGAATTTCTCCATACCTTCAGCTATTATTAGAAAATCTCACTAATATCAAATTGTTTCTACAATATCTGAAGAATAATTATTATCACAAGGAATCTTTTAAATAATTTCTGCAGAATTACATTTGCCCCAAAACTATTTTTTCTTCGATGCATACCTATATGTCGAGTTATTTTAGCTAAATTAAAATAAAACATCTTGTATAGTACAGTGAGTACATGAAAATTACAAATATAACACAAAAGATTTTTCAATGGCGGTGCACTATTATTGCATTTGGTTCATTTAGATGATAATTAATTAATTATTTAAAACAGATTTTACATTATAACTTATTATCTTTATAACGTAACGGCAAAATATAATTGATTCTATAATATGCAATAATGAAAAATATTTCATTATTAAAAAAAAAGTTCGCCGTGGGCGGGATTCGAACCCACGCGTGCATTCATGCACATCAAGTAAATCAAGGGCCCCCACTGTTAAGTGGTGCTTGGACGTCGTGATAAACCTGACGCTTTAACCACTCAGCCACCACGGCTTAGTAATATTGAACTGCGAAACTGTTATTTGTTTGATGAAATTCTCCCCACTCCTTAAGAACAGTGACCCTGAGGATGCATTGCGGGTGCAACGCACACCAGCGATATTTCACAAGATCGCCTTGCAAATCAATCTCCATACACCCTCACTACACCTGCATCGATTATATAATTCATATTTTTCTAACCCACTAAATCAAACTACAGACCATTTTTTTCACTAAAATAGGAATCCAAATTCTGGTGGCACCCTTAAGACAAGATATTTTGAATCTAGAGTTTTTCAGGGAGAAACTGAAGCGGAAATTCATTACTTCGACTCGGACCACTTAATATGTTAGAGTATTCGGACAATTACACGTTTACCGGCATCAAAACCATGACAAACTAGGATTTTGTATTGGAAATTTGAGCCAAAAGGAATGTTGAGGTATTGGAAATACCCCAAAGATGAAATCCTGACAAAAAGGATTGTTCCACTTTCAAAAACAAGACTGTGGGTCTTCTATAAGTGTGACTTCAAGACAGGTGTTTTCAAATGTATTTACTAAGAACTAAAACTATAAAATACCTAGAGGATGACCCTTCCTAATCGTTGTATTAACTGTAATTAAACAGAAATTATCTCCAAATATAATTTGCATGTCGTACTATAAATTTGTACTTGAACAAAGTTACAATACATCCTCCCTCTTCCCTGCTCTGGAAGTTGGCATGTTAAAGCAGTTAACATTTGATTAATTACTTTGTTTAGTCTACGTACAAAATAATATATTCACTCTGGTTTGAAATAATATTATATTACAAAGCTTTGTTAGCAATCATGTTGTTTAGAACCTAATTAAATGCGAACAAAAAAGGAACCACTTAATTTGAAATTTAATTGTATTGGCTTTTAAATAATTATCTTTGTAATACTTGCGGTACTGTAATGAATTTCGAAGTGTACGGGTTGAAATTAAATCGTTCAAATAACATGATACAAATAATATATCTAAAGGGGACATTTGGAAACGGAACATGAATATGTTTTCTCAATATTTTAACATATAAAGAAAGCAATTCTTTATTCTTTTTCGTTTAATAATAAATGTTGTTGTCATAAATTGTATTTGTAAACCAAATAACAACTGAACAAAATATTCTCGTAATAAATAAATAAATAAATATATATATATATATATATATATATATATATATATATATATATATATATATATATATATATATTACGAAGATGGCACTTTGTTAGTGAAGATGATAATGAAACTCATGATCTCATGATAAATTTTCTAAGATTTGGTCATTTCGAAAGGTTGATGAAACAAATATATACGGGTGAAATTCAGGGTGAAGGATTGCGTGGGTGTTCGACGAATAAATGGATGATTGACGTGCGAAGAATACACGAGCATGTATAAATTGCATAGAGAGGAGAAAATAGTGTACCAGGATAAGAATATATGGAGGAAATTGAATGTTGGTTGATTGTTTTTTTAGAATTCTTGCTACCCCGCTGTGTGAGATACATAACGCTCTTGCGATATATTTTTAATTACTTTCCTTACGGACCTAAAAAATGGTTTACGTCATTCGCTAGTGGATCCGATATTTCCAAGTTGTTTCCAATTATCATATTATATGTTAGAGTGATTAAATTTTGCAAATAAGTACTTAATATTAATATATGTTTATGAATGATTAACGTTAATTTAATGTACCCTATAATTGAAAATGAATTTAATGTACGCAATGTATTAACCTATTCATTGTATGTCGATAACAACAACAAATTATGGACAACATTGTTCTTGCAAAGCATAATAATAGGTACTTGTACTTCCACTTTAGGGTCTATATAAAATTATTATTCCACGAAATTATTGAACCATATTATAATATCTTTGGGCGTATTACAAATTTAATAACGCAGTATATTACATATTCGCAATTTGCTAAATTTAGTAACAGGAATTTAAATGGAATTTGCCCTTAACAATTTATAAATTAGCCATAGACCCAAATAGTGATTTTAAATTCTAATGAAATAACTTTTATTACGTTACCTATTGCAAGTATTAGTAACTAAATTTCGCCGTTGTTAACGATATTAAAATTTTTGGTTAATTAAACATTTAAATATAGTTTTCAATAATGAAAGAACGCAATAAATTTTGAAGCACCTAATAAAAAAGATGGCTAGTATAAAAAAGTAATGTTTAGAGTAAGTAAAATTTTTGGCGAAAGCGACAATATTCAATTTGAAATATCAGGTATTGGGTACAATCAATCTAAAATAAGAAACTTATTTTTAATATCCCATTTAGTTTTTGAAGTTAATTTTGCAAATAAAAGTAAATATTTAACACAAATAACTTCTGAAAATAACAAGAAATCGAAAAAATATTCTTTCGTGGCTGTCAACCATTAGTTATTACAATTTACTTGTATTAAATATTATTAAATAAGTAAATAATAATAATAATAATTGTAATCTCCATACTTTTCTTCGTAGGCTGAGGAGGGACAAAAGAAACGAAATACCTATTGTAATAGATAATCCAATACGTTTATCATTGTATGTTAATAAAGCATGACACTTCAGAATTCATTAGTGATTTAAATGCTAATGTAATTAGACATGTAGCTAAACTAGTTAACTAAGTTCAGTTTCATAAAACAAGCCATTACATTTTATTGGTCGCCTTGCGAATGTTTAATACTGTGTCTAGACGTGGTATTAAAGTGTTAACTATTTGTGTATATTGTTTTACTTGGTAGAAAATATAAAATTAGTCATACCTTAGCCAATCCTTGTAAATACAAAAGTATTTTGCACCTTACCTGCAACACAAAAACAATATTTAAAAATATACAAAAGCTACAACAATATTAAGCAAGTATATCAACACATTATATTGTAATTTAAAATTATTTATGATATAAATAAATAATTAAATAAAATAACTAGTTGGAGATGCAGTCAATATAATTAGATCAATTTCACACAGAGGTTTTGACTGTTAATCAGTCTTCTTCGGGGTGATCATTAAAAAATTATAAGATATAGATGTAAAAATTGTTACAGCAATCTATAGTCAGAATTACAGTTAAAAGTTCGACAGCAATACATATATCAAAGCGTGTTTTCTTTTATAAGTAAACAAAGGGATAACTTACAATTAAAAAGAGAAGTAAAAAAAAAAACAGCTATTAAGTCATTTGGACATCATACAATGTTTTTGTTGGCAAAGAAAAAAAATTATCAGGCTCAATACGTGGTTAACAAACTAAATTGCATCAACAATTAAACACATTTAGGTCAGCTTAATATTAATGCGTATTCAAAATTAAATAGTAATAAATAAAATTATTACTTGATCAGTAGCATTATAAAATGGATCAGCAACAAAATTATACCTTTAAGCTATAATATTTATACGTTTGCATATTAAAATCATAGGCGGCTGACAAATTAAAATGAGCTATATTCTATTCCATTGAAGTGTGGATTTATTAAAATAACTGTGTTTTAATGTGGAATTAATGAGTTGGACCTACGAGAAACCTCGTAGCTAGCGCAGCGACACTGAGATCCGAAGAGATAGGGTTGTTAGAATAAAGGGTGAGCGCCAAAATACATATTCCTACCAATTTAATGTAATTTATTGAGTGCTAATGTAATTAGAACAAATGTTTTATTTGTTTAAGCATATATATATATATATATATATATATATATATATATATATATATATATATATATATATCATCACGCCTTTTACCCATTATGGGTGTGGCACTCTGCTTACGCAGATCTCGGTAAGTGATATATTGTTACGTATGAAGTGCGGTTACCAGCCGTCAAATCATAGCCCCCTAAGATGTTAGTGGAGGGGGAACCACAGGGGTAAATTTAAATTTGTAACTGTCGGCAGTGAGATTCGAACTGAGGATCTCGCGATCTACAGTCCGACACGTTACCACGGAGCTATTTAAGCATGCATTGTTTATTTCATTATGATTGACTATTATTAATAATCCATGTAAATTATCCTTATGTTTACTTCTAAAAAAAAAAGTTTTATTAAATTGTTGTTATTAACTTTAACTGTAAATATGCTAATTGCACGATCCTATGCAGAATGTTAATAAAACTCCCGGTATGTAAGAAAAACCTCAGTGTACAGGGTGTATCTGAAAAAACGGACCCTCCTTAACTTTTTTTTATTATAAGCAATAGAAAATTTTTCTTCATATAGAATTTTTATTATATTAAATATAGCATTTGATGGCAGGTACAGTTGTTTTACCTTGTTACATTTTGTTTAATTTCGCATAGCCATCTAGAATATTTGAATAAATATAATTTCTGAAATTACTCAATTATCTTATTTATCTCGAATTTTTCATATTAATTTATGACAAGTAATACGTCGTTGAAAACAGAAAAAATGTCGGTTTTTATTTTAGTAAAATAATTGGTGATTCCCATTTGAAAAATAAAAGTTGATAGTCGTATCAAGTAAACCTGACTTTATAAAAAATTCTGTACCTGTCATAAAATAGTATATTTAATATAATAAAATTTCTATTTGAAGAAAACTTTTCTATTTCTTATAATAAAAAAGTTAAGGGGGTGTCTGTTTTCCCAGGTATACCCTGAACAGTAGCATGTACATATAACTGTCTTTAAACATTCTATATATGATTAAATGAGAAATCGTATTCTAGCAATCCCAAAACGTATTAATCTGTAGCAAACTTCTGACCCATCACAATACATCCGCGTAAATAAATAAGTGAATAGACATCTATTCTCAGCTAACATTCGGCTGTTCAATTCGAATCTAAATCATTAATAGTACAAATTTCTAATTAAGCTAAGTAGATACTCAGACAATTTAATTAAAGAGTGCTTACCTATAAAAGATTTTATTATTTACGGAAGAGGTAGCGTCTAAATTGCGTTGGCGTTGCTGTCTCTTCAGGACAAAGAACGAACTTAAAAAAAAGAGTAGAAATAAAACTATCATCGACAAATGAACTGAGACTGAAATAATTTAAACTATCGGGTTTCGAGGTAAGATTTGTTTGTTTAGTGGCACTTCGCGTGGCTTGTCTGCTTGTTCTCAGGTTCCTATCAGAGACGAACTACTTAAAATAATGATCAGGATCAGATCTGCATCTTCATTGGCCGGGAGAACTCGGAAATCGTTTATTTTTAATGGTTCAGACCGTGGAAGTCTACGTTCTCAAGAAATGTATATTTTTAATTCTAAGTAAAATGTAGATTACATTTGCAATGTCACGAAAAATGTAATAAATAGCTGACCTACAATCACAAATGCACTTTATGACAATGCCTAGGTTCGCTAGTCAATTTTAGAGTCGTCAAAAATCATTGTCTACTTCGGTTAACACATCCATGTTACAGATTTGTCATAAACTATTTATTCATTAATTCTTAACTTAAATGTATCAAGTAAACCATTGCTAGATTTTTTCTGATCTACTGTTATTAACCCTTTAATGCCCCGCGTATGATAGATCTTACGCAAAGATATCCTATTGTTTCTGCAAGGCTATGGGCATTTCAAACTGGATAAACTATACCAGGTTATTCATTTGATATTGTTCTGTATATTTAAATATAACATAACTCGATCAGTCAACAGATCGAGTGATCCAGCTTTTACGCTACCTGCCAAGCCGTTACCTGTATCATTGTTAAATTATTTATCCAACTCAGTGGGGTAGCACGAACCCTGAAACAATCAATCTCCAACCCTGGCACACCACTTTCGCCTCGTCCATATTCATATATGCTTGGCAATTTTTCACACCCGGAATCATTCGTTCACCATATATTCCCAATGTATTCCGGACACGATAACGTCTCGTATACCCACCCACTCCTCTCAAAAACTACATTTCCACAGCAGTTATACGTCATTCCTATTCTTCATCCACACCCAACATTCAAAACCATACATCAATGTAGGCACTAACATACCATTATAAACACTCAATCGAGCATCTCTAAATACATTCATGTACCGAGCAAATGTACCCAAAGCACCCAATACCTTGCATCCTGCAGACACCAACACTTTATATTTATCAACATTCAACAACAGATTTAAACCTTTCTCTACTTCATTTATGCTCACAATCATTCTTCTCAATTGCTCCTCAGTTACACCCAGCACAACATCATCCGCATAAACTATCGCAGGCACTATATGTCCAGCAATACGTACACCATTTCTGTTTCACACCAACATCTATACGTA
Organism: Poecilus cupreus; assembly: GCA_963942605.1. Taxonomy (NCBI): domain Eukaryota; kingdom Metazoa; phylum Arthropoda; class Insecta; order Coleoptera; family Carabidae; genus Poecilus; species Poecilus cupreus. The sequence goes on from OZ012715.1 coordinate 19,555,623, forward strand.
ACCAATCACTCAATCTACCATCAACTCTCACCGTAGCCTGACTTCCTTCATACATCGCTCGAATCGCTCCCAACAAATTACCATCCACGCCGTACTCTACAAGTACATCCCACACAGTCTCTCGAAGAACACTGTCATACGCTTTCTTTAAATCGAGAAAGCCACAGAACACCTTTTTGTTCTTATCAAGTGACTTCTCACTCAACAATCATTCAAAGAGAAAACAATTGATTCACACAATCTCTCTCAGGAAAAAACATTGTATATCACTCAATTTAGAAATTGTTAAGACTCGCACCTTATGAATTAAGATTTTTCCATTCAACTTCTCTACCACACTCAACAAACTTATCGCTCGAAAATTTGTACATTCAGTCGAACTGCTTTTGTCTTTAAATAAAGGACAAATGACAATACGTTTCCAATCATCAGTAGCCACGCACCGTTTCAAACAAAATCTGAACAAATAATCTCCTAAAATACTCACACTATCTATTTCTAACATCTGACTCATTCCACAACAACTCACCATTCTCACTCTTAATTGCTTTCACTGGTTCCACCTCCCAATCTCTTTACAGTCTGCCAAAACATTATCTTATTCATAAAAAATCATTCGTTAATCTTTCACTCATCAATTCATCAAAACGTGCCTTCACACTCTTTCATGCAACGAATCGTCAATCATACCCAACCGTTTATTCCTCACCTTAAATCTCACCCGCTTATATTAGTATCACCAACCTTTCATTCGACATTCGCTCAATATGGCCAAACCACCTCAACTGATTCACTTCCACTTTCCTAACAACATTCTTCTCAATCTAACACTCACCATACACCAACGTATTCCGGACACTACAACCACATACTCCTCTTCAATATCTCATTTCTACAGCAGTTCTACATCGTTTACGCTTCTTTATCCACACCCAACATTCAGAACCATACTTCAATGTAGGCACTAACATACCATTATAAACACTCAATCGAGCATCTCTAGATACATTTACGTTTCGAGCAAATGTACCCAGTGCACCCAATACCTTGCACCCTGCAGACACCCGCCTTTAAATCTCAAGATCAATACGTCCATTACTCCAAAATATATATAAATTCATTCATTTGTTCTAATCTCACATTACAATCAATCACCAAAGCATTCTTCTCATAAATCAATATCTTACATACTTCGACATTCTATAACAGATTTAAATTTAATTTTAGACGACAATGTCACCCCTTTTAATTTTACCCCTGCGGTTCTTCCCACATCATTGGAGAGAAAAACTTACCAACTGGGAAAAGCAGAGATAAAATATATTCAATTAAATCCAGATCTCTAATTACATATTACTTTACTTGGTATCTGAAAGTAAAAAAATATAGCAAGTACTCCCGAAAATCAAAAGTACTTTTTCAAATAGACATGTACAAAGTTTTGTTCAATTTATTTGAAGATAAACACCTTTCTAATAAAAACAAATGCATTTGAACATGATCTACAAAGTATTGGACATAAATAATTTCTTACAAACTAATTAAATCTGCTTAAAGATAAAATATATGAAGTGAACATATTAGTACAATATTCAATAAATATTTCGATGCAAACATTACACAAAACATCAACTAAAAGAATAACACATATAGTCTTATTTTAAAATAATAATACATAATAAGAGAGTCAATTAATGACCTGACTATTCTGCTGTCGAACGTGTCTTAATTATTCTACAAAAAATTACTTCAAACAAAATCGATGGGAAAATATATTTCTACATCTTTTGTTAGAAATATTTAACTATAAAATACTTTAGAAATTATTCAGCAATGAAATATTCGATAGTAATTGCTAGTTAAATATTAATATTTTGCAAATTTCTTGTAAATTATTGATTCGTGAAGAGGCACAGATTAACCCTTTTTCATGCCAAATCTCGCATTACAGTTAGCAATACACCCTCTGGAAAATGAAACAAAAAAGTTATGAAATATATTAAAGATATAGTAACCAGAACTCACCTGGTTTACAAACAAAATTTTATATACTTTTTTAGTACAATCAAACATAAAATGTATAATAATTGCAAAGCAGAAATTACAAATTTTAAAAACACAATTTTCTTATTCATCGTGCTAATTTTAAAATTAACAGTTCGTTTATTCAAATGCTAGGTTATAATGAACTAATTCACAGCATGATCGTTAGATGGCATCACAGTTTCGAAAGTGTCATCTGGTCTAGATGTGGCGGTATTTTTGATTTCACTGAATTCAAATTTAATTCTTTCTTCTTTAATATAGAATCTTTCATATAAGACGTTGACATCTCATCACTTGTCTTTTCCCCGGATACTCGGACATGAATTGAAATGAACGTGAAGGGTGTCAAATTTGATTTCGGCGAAAATAGGTTTTGTTTCCCGTCCTTGTATTGTAAGGTTATGTTCAGTTTGACTGTATTAATTTTTTAGATGGAATACATTTCACGAAGTTATTCGACTTTCCCCAGTTCACTTGCGTCCTTTCAGTCTTTTATGACGATTTTCGTTGTTTAGAATCTCAGCTGAAAAGTTATTTTATGCAAATCATATTATTCCTCGCTGTATAACTAACCTTATTTTTCATGAATCTTCATTCTTATGTTAAAATATACTGAAGCCTCTAAAATTTGATAATATTTACGAAGAAAACTCGATTCTTCTTCTTTTTTGTTACTGCCAGACTCTTAACATAAATATTTGCTTGTTTATTTACATATTATGAAATAATGACTTCGTTTACATGGGATGAATCTAATTTACTGACTAGCAAACAAAGCTGCTGACTGGGCTTTAAAAATTATGCTATGAGCTTAAAACTTAATACTGTAGTCTGTCATGAACTAATACACCCCGCAACGTATTATGAGGAACGTAGACTTCTCTAGAGAGGTACTATACTCTAGTGATTTTATATAAAAGCTTGCTTCAGGGTACTCAGGGTAGACCGATCAGCTCTAAAATTCACATTCCAGTTCACTATAACCTAGTACATTACACTGTAACGTATGAACATTGTACCCTTCTCCATAGAGGCACTTTACTCTAGAGATTTTTTGTAAAGTACCTCTCTGGAGAGGTGTGCGATGTTCATACGTTACAGTGAGGTGTATCAGGTCTTATTGAACTTATATATGAATTTTCGAATTGATCGGTCTACGCTGAGTACCCAGTCAGCGAGCTTTTATATAATATCACAAGAGTAAAGTACCTCTCTGGAGAAGTGTGCGATGTTCATACGTTACAGTGAGTTGTACCAGGTTATATTAAACTTAAATGTGAATTTTCGAACTGATCGGTCTACGCTGAGTACCCAGTCAGCGAGCTTTTATATAATATCACAAGAGTAAAGTACCTCTCTGGAGAGGTGTGCGATGTTCATACGTTACATTGAGTTGTACCAGGTTATATTAAACTTAAATATGAATTTTCGAACTGATCGGTCTACGCTGAGTACCCAGTCAGCGAATCACAAGAGTAAAGTACCTCTCTGGAGAGGTCTACGATATTCATGCATTACAGTGAGTTGTACCAGGTCTTACTTAACTGAGATATGAATTTTAGAGCTGAACAGTCTACGCTGAGTATCCAGTCAGCAATTTTTTATATAAAATCACTGGAGTAAGGTGCCTCTCTGGAGAAGTGCACGATGTTCATACGTTATAGTGAGTTGTACCAGGTCATATTGAACTGAAATATGAATTTTCGAACTGATCGGTCTGCGCTGAGTAGAGTGCGTACACGTTAACTTCAAGCCACCTAGCCTAACAAACTGATTAAGCTTTTATATAAAATCACTAGAGTAAAGTACCTCTCTGGAGAATTCTGTGTTCCTCATAATCTGTGGCGGGGTGTATTAGGTCGTGACAGACTACAGTACTAAGTTTTAAGCTCAGAAAAATTTTTAAACCCCAGTCGGCAACTTTTTTTGTTGGTCAGCAAATTAGGCACAAAATGTACTTTGACGACAATGTGCAAACACTATCGACTAACTACTTTGCTTCCTAAAGTCAAGTATAAAATAAATCAGAATTGTCTCATATAAGTATCTTTGATAGAGTCGTGTAAACGCATATCGACTTTATTTTGTTATCAGTGATATTAAATCTCGTATTTAATATATTTAATTTCAAATTACTGTCCATGGGTTTTCTGTAAAAAATATAAATACTATGAATTGTATTTTTTTGCAGTTAAATAAATTATTTACCTGATAATTTAACATAACCACAAAAATTACTGGCTGTCAACTAGCAGATAAGTGAAGGATAAGTCAATAATCTAAAGTAAAATAGATTTGTTATTAATGTGTAAGCGTACTAGTTTAGAATCTCGGCTGAAATAGTTATTTACATACCAAATGCGGGAACGCTTGGTTCCCGGATGAGTGGCGGTTGCCATAGAACGAATCCGGAAACCGAGTTCATGCAATAGGTTTGTACAATATTTTTTGTACGAAAAGTATAAAACTAATAACAATCCATACAAAAAAATTAAATTCTTCGAGGAGTTATTTTGATAACTGTCAACGTTGCACTATAAATATAAACACAAATTAATTTGTCTAATATATTTAAAAACAATTATAATATTTAGCGTATTCACTTCTAAATGTAGTATGTTTCTTATTTATAGTGAGATAACTAACATAACATTTAGAGGTTATGTATTTTACAGCTGTCATATCGTGCAGATTTTATTGCCAACATTAGTAAACAAATGTACAAAATTAGTTATTTTTAAATTCAATTTCATTCTTATTACATCATTGTTTATATTAATATTATGTAAAAGGATGTTTGAAATACGATATTTTTTTTTATTATAAATATAATTTATTAATAAGCACTTTAGAAATATAAATGTTTTCGTCGAAATTTCCCGGTTGTCTATCTGGTGGAGACCTGGGAAATGGCCATTTCGGATGTTGCTTAGGCAAAGCTAAGCAACATATTTAAATGTATGAGTACAAAAAGTTATTTTATACAAATCATATCCTTCGCTGTATAACTAACCTCTAATATTTGATAAAAGTTACGAAGAAACTCGATTCTTCTGATTTTTTGATACTTTCAGACTTTTAACATAAATATTTGCTTGTTTATTTACATATTATGAAATATTGATACCTTTAACGTTGAGTCACAATGACATTTGTGGTTACGGGAAAATGGCGTGAATATATATTTTAATTTTAATACAAAAAGTAAACAATATTATGAAAACTTTTTTGATAGCTGTGCGCACAACGAGTTATAATGATGAAAAGTTATTCGTTTCATTTAATAACAAATTTTAACTTTTAATTGAGTAATTTCATATCTACGCTTATTTATAATTTACAGCGAAGAGGGCCCGTTTCTCGGTTTTCAAACCGGCAGTGCAAACCGGTTCACACTTTTCATCGTAACGAAACGAGTAAACCGGTTTACATCTCGGAAACTGGAAAGCGGAGAGCGTAGGCGAAACGGAAACGACATCGAGCTTGGAGAAGTCTGGAATCCGGACACTTCTCAGTGCTGTAGAAAACAAGAGAATTTTTAATATCGCCCGTGACTGGTCACGAAAAGAGACTGTCAAGAGGCGGCACTTATCAAGACCGTACTCTTAGCTTTTGATGGTTATTTGACACGAAATGTCGAATTAAGATATAGGTGATTCTAAATCTAAATGATTAAGTTTACTGTGATGAAAGATTCGTAATGTAAAACTAGTTAAATTAAAAATCACTTTACAGCTTAAATGGGGTCTTTCACCATTTGTTTCAAATTTTTTAATGCTATACCTACATGTAACTCAAAACAGTACAGTGTAATGTGACATTTTAACAGTGTATACATGTTTGTATTTCACATAGTGCTAAGCACGTGTTTGAGAACCAATCGCAGCACAGGAAACCACGTGGATTTGTGTCCCTAAAGGTCTCATAGACTACACCAAATTTTTCTGAAAGTGTATTTTGAAATTTGAATAAGTCATCGCTAATTGATGCATCCTTACATTTCTGGACAAATTATTAGTACCACTGTCAATTGTCTTTACCTCTGTATACCGAAATATCTTTAAAAGACTACGATTACTGCAATTCAATTAACATTCAACAGTCACAGCTGAAGAACGAAACTAGACGATATCACAAGAAGGTGAGTTTACTAGTAAAAACGTTTATATCCATTTTTCCTGAACATCACAGCTGTAAATAAGTCAATTTTGTTTCAAGGAACGCAACTAAATCATCTACAAATAGTTCTCACAAACCGCAGGCTGTTGTACAAGTTGTCAAGGATGCAAAATTTTTTCATAACAGCGATAACTGCATCTTGGTGAATTAAATTCAAATGAATCAAATAAGTGCAGTAAACAATGAGGGCCAGGTATACATGTGCAAAACTATCTGAAGTGAAGTATCGTCAACTGTTTTTAGTTGTCAAAACGAGGAAAATGTTAACCACTGTTTCTAACCACCAAGCGCTGTAATGATTTACTTGTTAACTACTATCATCCAGTTATATCCAGGTATACCTACTATTTTACTGTGAATTATGTTTTAGGACTTTATATAACAACTATACCAACGTTTTACTCCACCAAGGAAACAATTCCATTTACTGTAATTCATACTTATGATCATACAGAGCTTCAGCATGAAATTCAAGAACATCAACAAGTTGCAAAAAAGTGCAAAACGACAGATTACTGTTGTATAACTTGATATGAATGCCTGTATAGGTAGCCCTGTTCCTATGTACAACCTGAATGTGTATGTCACTTATTAAGCAAATAGATGATTCCACTCGACATACCTCAACAGGGACAATTGTGTAGGATCATTGGAGCATGTGTAGGTATGTGTCATTTTAAGTGTCCTGTTTTTTAAGACTCATATTTTTAAACCAGCCTCTGTAGACACTACGGAATAGGGATGTGGAAATTTGTATATGGAAATACTTAAACACTATAGAAGAATTCAATAGAGGAGTTGCTTCTCGACTGGATATAAATGAAAAAAACAAGATGTTGGAGAAGCAGTCAATTTAATAAAATGCCATAAAAACACCAACGTTTCGATTGCTAATCAGTCTTCATTAGGGTGCTGATACAAACAAACAAACAATAAATAAAACATACATATCTCAAGGTAAGCAGACTTACATAATTGGTTTTTAAAAAATAAAGAATATCGTAAAAAATTATTTTACAGAAATCTGTTGACAAAAATTGGTAATAATACACACACATACAAGTTACTTAGCAGTCATCAACTAACTGACTCATACAAGACGTTTCTAATGAAGTAATCGTACAGAGATGCATGGAACCACTTTTCAGCCATTCAAGAGCTTGAGGGACAAAACTACAGAACTAGACAATAAATTAATAACTAAAATAATATCACAGTTGAAATATCACCAGAATTGTTAAAATGCACAACTGTGCAGGATCATCGGAGCATGTATAGGCATTTTTCATTTTAGGTGTCCTGTTTTATAGAACTCATTTTTAAACCATTCTCTGTAGATACCACGGTAAGCTGACAAGAAGATAATCCGCCCGATATACCTGACCAGAGTGATCAGAAACAAATGTGCAGGATTATCAGATCATGTACAAAAAAAGTGTATCCGCGCAGAGCTCTTAAAATATGGTATAAGAGGCGAGTGAAGCAAGTGGAAGAATTCAATAAAGGAGTTGTTTCTCGACTGGATATGAATGTAAAAAACAAGATGTTGGAGAAGCAGTCAATTTAATAAAATCCAATAAAAACACCAACGTTTCGACTGCAAATCAGTCTTCATTAGGGTGCTGATACAAACAAACAAACAATAAATAAAACATACATATCTCAAGGTAAGCAGACTTACATAATTGGTTTTTAAAAAATAAAAAATATCATGTAAAAAATTATTTTACAGAAATCTGCCGTCAAAAATAGGTAAAATACACACGCATACAAGTTACTTAACAGTCATCAACTAACTGACTCATCCAAGACGTTTCTAGTGAAGTAATCCTACAGAGATGCAAGGAACAACTTTTCAGCCATTCAAGAGCTTGAGGGACAAAACTACAGGACTAGACAATAAATTAATAACTAAAATAATATTACAGTTGAAATATCACCAAAATTGTTAAAATGTAAAAAGATAAAATAAACTAATTATTGTAACAATAATTGTCCATAGTGCTTTGCTAAAATCCCGGAATACATGGAGCTGAGATTTTGAATATCCGTTTGTGCGTTCACTGATTTTTTATGTCGTTGGATGTGTACCATTTCCAAGGTTAATCTCTTGCTCAGATTCTTCGTGGCTAGTATTGTGGTATCTTTAAAGTCGAAAGAGTGCTTCTCTACCTGACTATGTTCCACTAAGGCACATTTCAAACATCATTTACAAGATTCCATGTAAAGATTGCGACCGAGTTTACATAGGACAAACAAAAAGGTACTTGCATACCAGATTGAAAGAACATAAAAGAAACTGTGACAACCAAATTTGAGTGCGAAGGAGATTCATAAACGTATACACACAAGGAATAAAAACACCAGAGCAGCAGTAAAACAAAAAGATGATACCTAGCAATAGTCAAAGACATTAATAGAAGAAAGAAAAAATAAAACACAGGCAGCTTTACACCGAAATGCACAAAGGCATAGGATTAAAATAGTAGGTAAATAATTACAATAAAATAAAACTGTTTATTAATTTTATCAAACTACAAAATTAATATTTTTCCAGATGATATCTAGTGACTAAACGTGGTAGACCTAGTTGTTGCAGCAGCACTAATTACCTAATCAAGCCAAGTCATCCAAATGTCAAGGAGCATGTCTTATTCAGCTGGTCGCAATTATAATATGTTGGTTTATGCCATGGTACATGGTATGTATGAGATAAAAACAAATGTTTGAATTAATCATTTCCGATGACTGAGACTAAGCGATTGCGTGACTGTAAGATCTACCAAGTATAATTATAACTAGAGGTGGGGTTCATGTTGTAAAAACTTATCTGAAAACATTGAAAATAATCTACGACAATAGAATAAAACCATTTTATTATTACCTGGTCTTGATTAGAATATGTTGAATTAAGGAATATGGTAGGTATAAGATTAAGAAAATGTTGGAATGACTCATTTACGATGACTGAGAGTGAGCAATTGCGTGACTGAACAATCTACCAAGTATAATTCTATCTAGAATTGGGGTTCATGTTGTAAAAACTTATCTGAAAACATTGAAACTAATCTTTTATACGATATTGATTCCCTGCGTCGTTTCAGCGTTGATCCGTAAAGTGCAGTATTAAAGGCACCCTTTAACTAACTCTATTTTGCGAGGTATTACTGTATTAGATGTTGGTATTAGTATTAGTTCTCTGTATTGAACTTCCACGGTGAAACTATTACGTTCCATAACTCCGCGCATATTTAATGGTAATCAACTAATCATGCTTCGCGATGAAGGATGATGGTTCGTTGATTAGTGATCATAAAACTTCTGCATGAGGGATTATTAGCAGCCAAATGGGTAATGGGTAGCTGTATCATTTGAACTAGAAAAATATTGCTTTTAAATAACTTTTCAGCAAGAACTATTTAAATGGGCGGAACAACAAATAGGACAAGTAAAATAATTTACATATCTAGGGTTCACAATCCAAAGAAATAATTATTATAACAAACATGAGATCTACTGAATTAAGGTATAAAAATACGACATAAAAATCTCTAAAAAGTAAAAAAAAAATGTTTGTTGGTCCTTTCACTTTATTATAAATACCTGGTAATATTAGTAGAGTAATAATAGAGTACTTGTATTAAAATGTCATACTTCATAATTACCAAATTTCTTTTTATTTGTATTCTGTTTTTATTTTATTTACTTTTCGGTCTCACGACGCAACAAAGTTTGGATCAAAATATTACTAGGTACTTATAGTAAAGTAAAAGGGCCAACAACCATATTTTATTTTTTTGGATTTTTTTTCTGTGTCGGGGTTTATTTAAATTATTAATTTAATTTTTATTTCAAACTTTTAAAATTACTAGTAGACATGCTACGAACATCGCTCTATCTCCACATTGACATAAATACTTATATTTAATTTTTATGTGAAAGTTGGTAAGACCCTTTTGTCAAGTAGGAAATGAGCTTATAATCTTCAAACGCTTGAATAGAGCTTCATAAATTATAGCTAAAAACCATCTCCATCACATCCACTTTCAAACAGAAATAATCGCATCAAAATCGATCCATTCGTTTGGAAGATACGATGCCACAGACAGACACACAGATACACATGTTAAACTTATAACACCCATCTTTTACATCGGGGGTTAAAAAGTGTTAACGTAATAAGTGAATTTAAAGGCAAAACACTCTTCAAAAGAGTTAGTGTGCAAGAACTTAGGGCCATTTCGTTTCGGTTTGAAGTAATGGCATTTATCATAGACTTATCTTTTGTTATTGCTGACGTACTGAATAACGAGTCTATTAAACATTTATCTTTCATGAATTAGATACTAAAGTTTTATTGTTAAAAATCCATAAAATTCGTATTACAGTCAATATTCCTTTGAAATTCGATAGATTTTATAAAACTATTCGAAACAACCCTATTTTACCGAGGAGATATACTAGATTGGAATTGTAAAAGGGGTATAAATATTTTTTTATTTTTTATTTATTTTTTATAGTACGTATTTAGTATAAATGAACCATGAAGTTGTGCTAGAGGAGAAGACATAAAACTAAAAAGCAAAAATGATTAGGACGCGTATATAGAGCTGAAGAACTAAACTTAGCAAAGTATATGCTAGATTGGAGACCAGGAAGAAACAGAAGAGGAGGAAGGCCAAGAAAAAAATTGAAAATTTCATTTGGCACAGTTACTTTTATTGGTTAAAATCTTTAACAAACCGTTAACAATTAACAGGAAAGTTACAGAATAGGCCCAATAGTAAGTTAATGAAAAGAGATCAATCGTGGAAAATAAATATTTGAAGTTAGTTTCAGCTTAAAATTTGTAAATAACTCTACCAAATCACCAGAAAAGTATTCAGGGGCACTTATTTATTTAAAAACCTTAATACTTAATTATAAGAAACTTTAAATGAAGGTAATATACACATAGTATTAACTTTACTGCATGGATTAAGAAAAGAACTTTACAACACGCATGATGAAAGTATTGAATAAACATCATTCAATACTTTATTTGGTCCTATATCATCTTCGGTTTATAGCAACTATAATCTTCGTTGCAAATTTCGTTTCATAACAGAACAATCACGCCCTATGCACTAACCCTATTTTGTTCCATATTAGCAGACAAAAGGCAACGAGTCATTTTCCTGCCTCGCAGCAAATGACCGATTTCGCGATTTCAGCCTCAGTCAGGACGTATTTCCTGCTGCGGCTCCTGCTGCAAATGTTTCCGCAGTCCTGCACTCACGTAATCGGTAATAATAAACATGTCACATTATGTCTCCCCAGGGAGCGCTGGGAATGGAAAGGCATTGAATTAAAACAATATGGGATGGAGAAGCATAATGCCTTTTGGTTTCGCAACCTTGTGTTTTGGGAATAGGGTATACTGGCCTAAAATTTAACACTAAATTGAATACATGCTTACGTTCTACCACGCTTTATCTCAGACAAGATCGGAAGCATGAACTCATATGCAATCAATCTCCTCCAAACATGTCTGACCTGGCACGCAGTATTGTTTTTTATTGAATGGGGGTTTGTGATAAAATTTTGGTTCTTTATACTGGATGTTGTAATTTAATATGTTGTATATTTAGAGGTTCATAGTTTCTATGCTTTTCTATTATAATATAAAAAAATTGTAATCCTGGAAAATATAGTTTTGTTTGATATTTTTACATGTGAATAAATAAATATATTATTAAGCCATTTACCCATTTCTGGGCGTGGCACTCTGCTCAAAGCAGATCTTGGAATTATGATATATTTTTGGGCGTAAAATACGGTGGAGGAGCCACAGGGGTAATTTTTTTATGTGGTGACCGTTTTCGGAATTTTGAAAATTTGCTAATTTGTAGTAAAATGCATGAAACGCACAGAACTGAGTACATTTTTAAATATCTTTAATAAATTTTGAGTTGCAGCCATTCAAAGTAGCATTTCGAAAAACATCGAAAATTGCAATATCTCTAAAAATTTAAGAGATATGACGATACGCTCTGTAGCAATGAGTTTCTTAATGTTTATATTATATAGAAATACAATAAATCTATATGCCAATTTTTAGTGCTATTTCGTGAAATCTGAAATTGTGCAGAACTTTCTTAACATGTAGTTGTTGTCAATGGTAAATGAACTTTTATTGTACAGATATTATAAACATTTTTAAATAATAACATATTCTTAAATATATTCATAAATATATTTCTATAATCTTAGTTACAATGGGAACAAAAACAAAACATTTTTATTATCTATGTCAAAATGTGTTAAACGTGTCAAATAATTATGAAGTGCCAAAAATATGTGTCGTGTGAAATATTTTAAAAGTAATATTTGTATAATTAGTTAGAAACTTTTCATTCATAGTTACAATGAGAACAAAAATTAATCATGTTTAACTTCTATATATCAAATAATTTTCAAAATAAAGTCATACGCAAGGAACAAGTCAAACGTGTTCAGTTGCTTTAATTTGTGTAAGAAAGTAGTGTGGTGCCCACACCAGATTTTTTAACTGAGTAATCGTAATAATACAATAAGAGCAACTGTACTAACATTACTGAATTTTTCGTGTCGATTTCTCGTGTATGTTTATGGCAAAATTTTAAATAATTATGATTCGCTGTCAGTGCAATGAAAACTTGAAAAACTCAATTGAATATAAAAGAGAGCATTTCAGGCACCCCTACTAAATTCAAAAGCAATTACGTCGTGTTAGGTTATGCTATCAAAGACCATTTATATTTAGATGTTTTAAGCACGTTCCACAGTGCACATTGCGCTACACTGAAATCCTAATCCACCCACTGCACCAGTAAAGCGAGCTAAGCCTATGGAGCCTACATTTGTAGAATCCGCGCGAGATATCGATCACGTGGTTACCACAGTGACGTCACTCCGGCAAAGCATAACACTAAATAGTTTAGAGTTTACCACTTGCACAAGGCCGTAACTCGTTTATGGGGAGGCATGAAATTTTATACTAACAAGTTTGGAATTACTTGAAACATCTAGATGCAACATAAATCAAATAGTTAGATTCACAGCAACACTACCTGGACATAGTAACCTCCGGGTGTTCCCAATCTTTTCTTACATACATACTTATATACCGTCACGCTATATACCACTCAGTGGGTTAGCAGGAACCCAGAAACACAGTCAACCAACAATCAATTTGCTCCAAACATTTTTATCCCGACGCACCACTTTTGCCTCGTCCACATTTATAGTGTGATTCATACATGCTCATCTATTCTTCACACTCGGAATCATTCGTTCACGCAACAAACCTCGCATATATCAGTTTCATCAACCTTTCATTCGACCTTCGCTCATTATGTCATTATGTCTGATTTCTACAGCAGTTATACGTCGTTCATGCTTCTTCATATACACCCAACATTCATAACCATACATACACTAACACATCATTATAAACACTAAATCGAGTATCTCTAGATACATTCACGTTTCGAGCAAAAGTACCCAGAGCACCCAATACCTTGCACCCTGCAGACACCCGCCTTTCAATCTCCTGGTCAATACGTCCATTTCTCGAAAACATACTACTCAAATATACAAATTCATTCCCTTGTTCCAGTCTCACACCATTCACACCATTCTCAAACACCAATACTTTACATTTAACTACATTCAATAGCAGATTAAAACCTTTACCTACTTCATTTATGCTCACAATCATTCTTCTCAATTGCTCTTCAGTTTCATCCAACACAACATCATCCGCATAAGCTAACTCAGGCACATACATCCACCAATACGTACACCATCAGTTCCATTCAATGTCTTTCGTAACAACACATCCATATACAAATTTATTGTCTAATCTTGTAGTTTTGTCTCTCAAGCTCTTGATTAGCTGAAAAGTGGTTCCTTGCATCTCTGTACGATACTTCACTACACACATCTTGTATAAGTCAGTAAGTTGATGACTGTTAAGTAACTTGTATGTAAGTCTAATTACCTTGAGATTTGTACGTTTTATTTATTGTTTGTTTGTTTGTGTCAGCAACCTGATGAAGACTGAATTGCAGTAGAAACGTTGGTGTTTTTATTGGATTTTATTAAATTGACTGCTTCTCCAATATCTTGATTTTTATTAAAAATAAAACCTTCAAAAATTTCAAAACACTTTACTTTTGCCGACATTCAATAACAGATTTAAACTTTTATTACTTCATTTATGCTCACAATCATTCTTCTCAATTGCTCTTCTGTTTCACCCAACACAACATCATCAGCGATACTAAAAAGTATAATCTCCACTTCAAAGGTCTGCTGTCTGTCTGCTGTAGGATTCGAACTGAAGACCCCTCGATCCATAGTCCGATACGTTACCACTAACTATGGATGCAGTGGCATGATTAAATAGCGTGATGATATATTTATTTATTTCGTATTAATAATTAAAACCGAAATTACGTACAAATTAAATTTAAGGGTAACAGAGTTGCAATTGTCCCGTTCTCCCGTTCAATTTTATTTCTCCGCTGACCATTATTTTTATTGGCTAAGATTGTGCCTTTTATTACATACATTACATTTATAGTTCGACTTACAAAATGGTCGCTTGGACGAATAAAAAGAACAAGCTAGGCCTGGCTATCAGCCAACAACAATATATTACACGGAAATCTAATCAACTTTTCAACTTAAGTACAAGTTTGAACTCGTTTCCTAGAGTACCGCAATCTGTCATTTTTGTTATCTTAACTAGTAATCCCTGTAGTAAACACAAGCTTTCCTTTGAAGTAATTGTTCCACTAAAGAACAAAACAGGTAATTAACTTAAAGATTAGTCGAAATAATTTTAAATGCTTATCCGTAATTAACTAGTAATTAGATGGTATTACTTTTATTGAAACAGTATGACTTAAATTGATTCTCTTAAATACAAAGAACAAATTCAACAAATTTTAAAATGTTGAAGAGAAGTAACGCCTACTCTCGATAAATAAATTAAATATCACGGATATGGAGGCTGTTTATCTTTGAGTTAAAAGATGTTAAGACTTATTAAAATGTTTTTTTTTTAATTCCAATACTTCGTAGCAAATTTGATACTTAATGCTTAATGTCTCACGAACGTAACTCCAGAATTACGTTAATTGCAAAATCAGAACCGGCAGCTATTTCAAATATGTAACAGTGATAAAAAAAATTCAATTAGTAATAATATTTCGAATGAAAAATACTGTTTAGGATTTTCTACTATCTCCTTCCACATTTCAGAAAATCTTATTTATTTGATTAAAAAAATTATTACTCTTCAACATGAAGCTCAGTTCGAATCCGACTACCCGCAGATACCATTTTAACTTTAATCTTGTGTTTTTCTTTCTACTATCATCTTTGGGGGTCATGATTCGACGGCAGATAACTGCAAATCAGAATGCCACCCCAATTTATCTATTATTTATTCATATATTTCTGTAATTATAGTTGCTGTAAATATAAATGAAAAATAAAAAATACATAAATATGTGCAAAACGCAAGTCAAAAATAACGAAAATAAAGTAAACAGACTCATTACAAAATAATTAATGAGTTTTATGGAAGTGGGTAGACAGAAAAAAAAGTAATTTAGAGTAATACAATCAAATAACTTTGTTGCTTCAAAGTAAAATCTAATTAATGCTAGAGAGAAATTAATTAATGATTTTCAGCAGTATCATGTATATTTCATTTAAAACTGTGGAAAATTCCCATCTAACAAGTTTTATATTAAATTGAAAAATATTCAACTGTTTTAAAAGCTGCATATCAAAAGTATAAATGTGAATATTCAGAGTACAATTTCATAAACGCGGACGAAGATTTTTCTATTATAATTTAAATTTGAGAATAATGAACAGAAACAGAGAAAACGAAGAGGAAGTGTAAAGAAATCACAAAATGACGAAATTATATACAGAACTGGCGCTTAAAATGGAGATGTAAATATTCAAGAAATCGCAGAGTTTCTCCTCTTGTTTTAAAGCCATTTAGTACATTCAACGAAGACACTTATTTTAGGTGTAAATTTCACATCTATAGCTTACAGGTTCAGAAAGATCCATTTACCTTTCTGTAACTTAACTAATAACCCCGTTTAATTTAACAATAATATTTCTTGTTTTTAATATTTTTGCTTCATGTTTTCAGGTAATTTTTAAGTTAATTTCTTAAACAAATAAAATATATAAATATATATAAAAAAAAATATGTTTACAATTTTTTTTTTATCAAAAACATTAATACATTTATTGTTAATGATGTGAACATTCATTGTTTCTTTTCGAGACACGACTGCTATAAAATGATTGCAATTTTATTATATATTATATTCCATACCCCACAAAAATATTAAATTGTTATTTTCATACATATATCTCCTGTTGGGATTGTAGATCTCGCCGGTCCAGTTATTCGCTGCCACTGCCTCACAGCAGTTGGCGGGTTACACTACGCTGATGAGTTCCAATAAGAACGAAATGCGTCCGTATTTACCGATTGATTGATTTAGCCGGTCTCTGTGACTTACTAACTTAGTTATTATTGAGAAACTGATTTTTATGAAACCATGACAAATTGTCTTTATATTTTTATATAATATTTGTTTCATAGATAGTTTTTTCTTTTTGAAATAAATATCTCATAAATTTCTGATAATTGTTAACGAACGTCAGACCTATAATGGACAAATACATAAAACGACAAGAGTATGTGGGGTATGTAAGATACCCCACTTGGTTACGGAATGGTTAAAAATATAATATCCATAAATTTCTCAAAAAAATATAAAATGCTTGTGATTGCTCATGGTATAGATATAGATGTTTAAATTATTTGACGGTTGAGGTCTCTTTCCTAGGGAATCTCAAGGTTTTGTGGACCCAATAAATATTTACCCATTTTGAGTGTTTTACATTTGCACATCTCGATAAGTGATATGTCTTTAAAAATTTACTAATCGCAAACAAAATGTCAGAACAGGTTCAAATTTGGTACAGGTTCTTGTGAAGAATTATACTTTATGGCAACATGCTCAAAATATTTCAACGGCGCCATCTTCGTGGAAATTTACCTTGCTTATCCCTAGTAAATCGTCTGTTTTTACTTATCTAAAACTATAAACCCTGTCCACAAATCACAACACTAACCCCGCATAATCCAAATTCAAAGTAGCATAAATTTCGCGCGCTGACGTCACAACTTATCGCATCACGTCGCATTGCGTCACGACATCGCGACATCACGGCTTCACGAGTCACGGCGTCACGTTGCATCACGTCGCGTGTCAACCATCAGCGAATAAGTGTCGCCGCTTTTACGAGTCTCTCGTCCTGTGTTCCAGTCCTTCATCGTTATCTTCCTGCTGTTGGAAATAGCACCAGGATGATTTGGGCAATCCTGAATGGTCCGAAAAAGTTTCGCTAAGAAAATCTGTTGAATTTACAGTTCAATTTATAATTTACGTTTAGTGGTGAAAATTAAGAATTAAGACAATATTAGAAGCCCTGTTATTTGTATCGAAATTATTTTGAAATTAAAATTAAATACTTATTTTGTGTGTGGCACTCTGCTTTCGTAAAGCAAGTACCAACCGTTAAGAATTACGCACCAAAAACGCGCGCAACTTGGACAAGTAACTATTAAGGTGTCCCATAACGTTTCCAAATTTATTTTAAAATATTATTATCAAAGTGATATATTGAAATGCAAATGTTATTTAATTTTCATATTCTATAGTTCTTTAATTAGTTTACTGTATTAATATGTTATTATTATCTTTGTTAATTTTTTATTTTTGTACACATTTTATACTAATATTATTTGTGCTGTTATTGGTGTAATACTGTTGGGCAATAAATAAATAAATAAATAAATATACTGGGTTATTATATTTCAATAATCGAGCTTGTAAATCAATATTTATATTTTTAATAAATAACGTCGGAAAAAAAATTGTAAAGATTTTCAGCTCGCTGAGTTCATATCTGAGGTCTAAATTGAAAAAGTAAGTGGCACCACTACAATAAAAATTGAATATTTCCATAATTAATCATAAATTCTATATTTTTATATAGGTTTTCGGGGCCGAGAATTCCAAATCTAAAGTAGATTTTTTTTTAACCATTACAATTTTTTTACGTTATTTATTAAAAACAAATACTTATTTATAAACTAGATTATTGAAATATAACAACCCATTATGGGCTTAAAAGGGTCACTTAATCAATGAGAAAAAAATAGAAATTATTTTTATATTATTTTAAAAAATATATTTAGATATGATTTTAGACCAAAATTGTTGATGCCCGTTAAGGAACAACCTAATAACTATGTTTATCATGAACCAAAGTTTAAGATAAAATAGCTATTTATATGTTTAGAGCGCAAAGTAATGTTTTGTCGCTCGAATCTATCGCATTATTGTCATAGATTAGCAAATTAGCAAAAAAAGGAAAGAGCAAACTTTTGACGATCGACAAAATAAAATTCCTCAGAAAACATCAACTTTGTGTTGATAAATGCAAGCGTCAAAGACAACTTTCTATAGCAGTTGTCAAAAAAGTAAGTTTTCGGTTTCGACTGACTATCATGTTTCATACGGACACTATTTTCTATTTGTCCACAGAATAATTCGGCTGAGTCGCGTTCAACGGAACAAAACAGCAAGGTCCTCGCAGATCGCAGGCCCAAGGCAGCGATATTGACAAGACGCTCTGACGAGAACACTGAAGATTATAGCACAAGACAATTTCCATCATATGGGACGGTCTGCCCGCCTGACGAAAGGACGAAGCTGCCTTCGCCTTTTCATGTCAATAGTTCGACCATTGTTCTCGAAATTATTCCACCGTAAGCAGAATTCTGGGATTATACATATTTTATAGTGTTGAATGAGTCAATTTATTTGTGAGATGAAATTTGCATTTAAATATCTGATTCTCATGATATTTCTCGACTGAGAAACATAGAATAGAGTAGGAATATTATTTTATATTGAGGGACTGTTCGAAAATTTGCATTAATTTGACGTGGGAAATTCGAATAATGAAGCGAAAATTGCACTGACGCAGTTACTATTGATAGGTTTAATTTAACACAATTTTAGGATAAAACATCGATAGTAATGTATAACTAAAAAAGAGAGTACAATTGATCCACGACGATTAATAAAATAAATTGCCCATCCATTAGCCAAATATAGGTAAGTAAAATAATGTTATTTATTTTAAGTTTCAATCTACCCAATTATAAATTAGCGTTCACTTCATCAGAATTAAGGTGTTCTGATTGAGAAGTTTGCAAACTTCAAACTTTGCTTTTACATTTAGTGGGATAAAGATATTATACTCCATTTTTTTTCTGTCAAAAAGGTGACACAACAAAATAGAAAGTAACATGACATGAAATATTTTTAAATAACTTTTCCCTATACATTATACAGGGTGTTTCCTTTAAAACAAGCAGCGCTTTTTTGGGTAAACTTATGATTTTAGAGAAAATTGTATGTACAATAAGTGACCAGAAAGAAGAACTCCATTTGATAGAAATAACAAACAGAAAATTCAACCAGTGGGTCCTAATCGGTAGAATACGTTTTTTTAATGGTAACCTATATAAATTGTTAGTTCATTAGATGGAGATTTTTTTTTTATTTCAACGATATAAATATGATATGGGGTTGCACAACAATTATTTCGAGAAAAATGATGTTAGAATTAAGAAATAATTTTATAATATTGAAGTAGGCTATGTAATAAACAAATACAAACTTATGTTATTATTAATTTCTTAGTAAAAAACATTATTTTAAATATAATAAAATAATATAGTATCGAAACCTAAGCAATTGTTTAGTGTACTATTGAAATTTAAAACTTGGATGTCCATTGTTTTAGCTTCTATTATTATTCCAGAATCTTTTGTAGTTGTAAATAATACATGTTTTATAAACAACAAACAATAATAATAAAAATTAATATGATTATATTTCAAACAATAAGATTTCTGAAATAAATTTCTCTTCTACAATCATAATAATCAAATATAAAACTAGACAAAAATCACTATTATTTATTATCAAGTAATGACTCCCGTATTAATAACAAGCTCTGGATTTTAAATTAATATGTAAATTACTCTTGATTGCATTTACAGATTTATATTGCAGTTAAAATAATGAACTTAAATTTACATTTAGAATACTGCTTGTGTCTCCCATATTTTACATCGTAGAATAAATTTCTTGACTGTATTTTTTAATCGAAGAAACTTTCAACTCTTCTAAGTACTTATTCTTATTTAAATTTAATTAAGCACTGTTTAACCTAAACAGGCATCATATAATCTCATGGTACACAGTTGATTTGTTATCAGGGATTTCAGTGTAGGTAGAGTTTTTAAATTTTGATGGATCATTGGGATCCCGAAAATCATAAGAGCTGTAATCGTAGTAAAATGATTAAATAGTCCTTAATTACGGTTATAAAGAAACCTTAAAATTGTATTTCTATGGTATGTAAAGTAAAGGAGTGATATAAAGAAGTACTTTAATTAAAATTAGTCTTGACGCATCGTAATATGTCTTATATTTATCGAAATATGGCGAATTGTAATATTTTTCAAAATACGGAAATTTCCCCAAATATGACTTTATATTGTAAATTTTTTTTATTACATTTCTTTATAATATTCGCGCCAGGAAACCCATTGCAGCAGAGCGCATCGTCATATCTCTAATATTTTTCGAGATATGGCGAATTTTTATATTTTCGGAAGAGCAACTTTGAGGGGCTGTAACTCTAAAACTATACAAGATATCGAAAAATATCTGCAGTTTTGTGTTTTTCGTGCAATTTATAATAAATTAGTAAATTTTGAAAATTTTGAAAATTTTTTGAATTTTTTTCAAAATTTCAATTGCAGATATCTCGACAAATATGAAAGATACAGACTTGCAGTGTTCACCAATCGATTCAGCTCGACTAAATACATACACCCTGAAAATTTCAGAAAATTCGGTCTACCGGTTGAAATGTTAGAGCAAAAAGTCTGAAAATGGCCAAATTCAGGCCAAACGTCAAGGGGTACCCCTTGATTTTCTGGACAAAAAACGCCATTTTCAGGCTTTTTGCTCTAACTTTCCATCCCGTTAAGCAATTTCTATGAAACTTTGCATACTTATGTATTTCGACGAGCTGAATCGATTGGTGAACACTGCAAATCGGTATCTTTAATATTTGTCGAGTTATCGCCGATCGAAATTTTGAAGAAAAATACACAAAAATTTCAAAATTTTAAAAATTTGCTAATTTGTTATATAAGGCACCAGAAATGCTAAACTGAAGAGAATTTTTAGATATCTCGTGTAGTTTTTGAATTACCTTGCCCTTAAAGTTGCACTTCGAAAAATACCAAAAATCGACGTATCTCGAAAAATATTAGAGATCTGACGATGCGCTCTGCTACAATGGGTTTCTTAGTGCTTATATTATAAAGAAATGTAATAAAAAAATATTACAATTTTAAGTGAGGATTTCCTTGAGTTTCAAATTTTTCTATCGGTATGTGAATCTGTATTGAATGATTAATAATTACAGTTTCTGTTATTTGTTTGGTCCCATAGCAATTAAAATTAGTTTATTAAACATATAATTCAGTTTTGTCAAAAGAAGCAAACAAAATTTGGTGTGGGCATCACACTACTTTCGTATACAAATAAAACCAACTGAACACGTACGACTTGTTCCTTATGTATAACTATTGTGACATTTATTTGACATATAGATATTATACCTGTTTAATTTTGTGTTCTCAACTATGTTATTTTAAAATATTAATTAATATCTAGGCTTTAAAATTTTCTAATTAATAATATAAATATTACTTAGATTTATAATGTTTCACAAGACACATATTTTTGACACTTCACAATTATTTGACACGTTTGACACATAAATATAAAAATGTTTTCGTTCTTTCCCATTGTAACTAAGATTATTGAAATATATTCTCGAATATATAATCTAGTTTTTTTCAAAATTAGAAGCATGTATAAGAAAAGTGCAAATAACATTTTATATTCCAATTATTATTGCTAACATCTTTTATCTTTAAGCTCTATCTATTTTTGAAAAAAAATTGAATTTATTGTTTTCTGTGTCCAGTAAAGTTCCTCTTCTGGTTGTTCAATTTCATTCAAAATCAACTCAGTTCTTCATTTTTTCATAAAACTTATAAATTCCAAGTTTTGTTCACATATCTTGTCTAGTTCATGAGATATTGCGCACACGGACATCCATCCATCCATCCATCCTCACACACAGACATCATTGAGAAATTGGTCTTTGTATAAGAAAGTAAAAAATTGTGTCATATCTTGAATATGAGCCACAGTAAAAATATTTTTCTTCGTCACTGGGTAGACAATAAATATATTATGTATTTTTTTTTTAAACATGTTTCCCAATATATTATTGTTTAGAAGAGTGAGTTCTGTCAGTTTGTCTCAGTTCAGTTGTAACAAAAAGAACAATAATTTAATGAATTTATCTGAAGTGAACTGAGCCTGAGATTTTGACCAAAAGGAATACAGCAAGAAGAATGACTAAAATAAAATCATTTCCACCTTGGACCTCTGAGCCATTACAAGACGTTCGTCGCGTCCTGTATACCCTACAGTTTCATCAATAATTGTAATACTTAATACAATTGTCATTTAAACAATAAGAATAAAATTAGCATTTAAATATCTGATACTAGCAGTGTTGATGCCGGTAATGCTTTCTGTTATAACGACCTATGAAAGAGCGAATATTTTATCTCGCATTTTCGCGAAATCACAATGTTCGGGTTCACATCGCACATCGCGTAATTAAAGTAGCTCATAGCTCGAGACGCTCCAGTTCCAGTCCGTGTTGCAATTCTGCTTCATTCCAGAGCCGGACTGCGATGAGGACTTACCAAATTTATATCGTGTGTTGAATTGAAATACGTAACATAGGGAATACAATTATATTTTTTTATGTTTCTTTTTTTTTTAATTATTTTAAGATGAGAAGCGAACTAACTTTTTTGGTCACATGCCGCCTCATGAATGGATGATAATAAATTTTATGAACCGCACAAACGACCATGCTCTTCAGTGGGATTCGAACCCACAACCTCTGGTGTGCCAGGCTAGTGACATCTCCACATTATCTACTACAACAACTAGAATGGCGTATTATCTTTTAAATATGGGAATTTTTTCTAAGAACGATAAAATTGTATTTATAAAATGGTAATATGTGGGAAATACGTAACTGTCAAATTTTATAATAAAAATGATAATAATAACAAATAAAACAAGATATAATATCTAATGTATATAAATAAGTGTAAATTAAATTTAAAATGTAAACGTTTCAATATGCATTAAATAGTTTTTAAATGCATAACAAGTCTTTCATAATGAGTTTTTTTTTTTAAGTGGATCTTAAAATATTGCAACTTTTTTATTTTAAATAGTAACATACATATTTTTATTGTCTCATATTCCATAGAGCATTTTTTCTTAATTCAACGATATAAGCATATTATATTTTATTAATGATATGTTTATATCGTTGAATTCCGTAAATATGTTCCATCGAATAAGTCAATAAAATATATATGTCGCCATTTAAAAAAAAAAAGTTGGGTTCCATATTATAAGTACCTCTTACTTAAATAATATAATTTTTTGTCATTGTAATAGTTTTGTTAAATAGAAATTGTTGTATAATTTACTCAACTTCGTGGTGGCACACTTAAATGTAATCTAAATCTTTCCATTTAGTATACATTACACTTGGGTGATTCTACATTACATTAAGTAAGTAATGTCGAAAGAAGTGAAAGATTTGGTTTTTTTGTTTTTGAGTAAGTATTTTTTTTTCATATACTGCTTAATTAGTGGATGTTTGTAAATTTATATGAACGGCAGAAACGAACATTTTCTTCAGTGGGATTAGAACCTACGACCCCTAACGTGCAAAGCTAGTGGCATAGCCACTACGTTAGCGAGAATGCCTGAATTCCTTATAGAGATATGAGAATATGAATCCAAAATATTGTATCAACTACAGAAGGTCCTGTTCTAAAAATGATCGAATAAGCAAACAAAATATATGAGTAATTCTCGTTGTGAGAGTTCGTCTCTGTCCTGGGAGCACGGCGAGTTGTAGCTAATACGGAATTTTCTCTACTTTCTGAGATAATTCATTTTCACTGTTCGTTTCATGCAGCGTTTTGTTGTGTGCAGCGGAGTCAGAGCAGCAGACCGTGTGTGTATTTGTTGTAAACATACTCTGGATACTCCAGTCTGGCTTGATACAATGTACCTGGCAATGTACACGTAAAAGTTGCGCAAATTGGGAGGTTATTCTACAATTCAGACGAATTTGTTAAAATTTTAACGAGGATGCTTAACTCTGTCACGAGTTCGGTAACGATGTGCCAGAAAAGGCAATAATTATTTGTTTGAAGATAATGATGTCGGGTTCAAATTATGCATTAATTCTAATGTGGGTTTTGAACAATAGACACAAAAACCACGAAACTCATCCAATTAAAACTCCAGAATTGGGTGAGAATTACTCGAATGTAATGACGCAAATAAAATAAATG
Source organism: Poecilus cupreus (assembly GCA_963942605.1). NCBI lineage: Eukaryota > Metazoa > Arthropoda > Insecta > Coleoptera > Carabidae > Poecilus > Poecilus cupreus. The sequence goes on from OZ012715.1 coordinate 19,580,548, forward strand.
GATCGCTGACTTTGACCCATTTCGGTTCCAGCAGATATGATATTATTTTGAGAACCACTTGTTTTTGCTTTTTGTAATAATAAATTATAAATTGTTTGCTAATTTAACCAATCCCGTAGCTCTTATAGCTCTCAAAAGAGCAGACTTACTGAACACTCTGTATATGTGTGGGAGATAAATACTTGCAAACGAACACCTACCTTGAAAACATATCCATGATTCTGCTCCTATCAATCAATCATATAGAACCACACTTAAGGCACATTGCATCCATTGCACTACACTTCCTCTTGTAATTCTATACACTTTAGTTAATAAGTAACGTAAATACAATATCACATGTTCACAACTAATTTTATAAAACAAGACACACACCCGCACATTGAAACTGCCCACAGTCAACTGAATACTAACTACACAAATTAATTTTGCCTGACATCAAATATTGTCCATTACAATACATTGCCAAGTCGCCGAGGGAGTTCGTACAAACCTGTTTGTTAGATTCTCTTGAACAAGCTTGCATTGAATTAATGTGTAGCAATTGATATAGACAATTTACTGTTTAAATGTAGTTAAATTTAAAATATAAACGCACAGTATGAGTGGTAGATATTACAAATAAAAATTATACGAGAAGTAGGGTTTATAAACCAAATAAAAACTTCGTATGATCCTTCAAAGAAGTTGTTTACAATGTGTAAAAAAATATTGCAAACAGTACTAATAAAACGCAGAATTTTCAGTATTTTTTCATAATTTTGCCATTAATTGCAACCACCAATTTTTTGAGGCCCTTATATTAATTTGTTAACTACGAATTAGTATTAAGATGAGGAGTTAGTGTATTAGATAGGCTAAAGGTCTAACAATTAGTCTACATGTCTACAATATTTAATGCATATTCCAATTACAATTATTATATGAATGAATTTTTAATTCTTGCTAATATCTTATCGAGTGTCCTTTGAAGACGCAAATAAAAAATAGTTGATATGTCAAAGTAGTACGATTGTCAAAACAGTATGCGGGAAGTCTTTGACCTTCTATTGTTTCTGCTTATCAAAATAAAGTTTCTGAGTATCAATTTGCAAAATTTAAGTATTCACCAAGGAATGGTAAGAAATATACACTTATTCTTCATTCTACAAATAATTTTTACTAAGGAAATTTTTAATTAACAAAATATAACTTTAGTCCAATTCATGTGCAACTGGGCTCATATAAATATAAAAATTTTCATTAAAATCCTTAAACAAAATGAGTAGCAGTAGTCTATACTCTGAAAATGGCAATAAAATCGGTAAAACGACAGCGTACCCCTTAAGGATTTGATAAAAATATTTTGATTTATGTATCCTATTCTTCTGTCACCCGGAACTTAAAAAAAATATGATAAAGGAGTTCTGAATGGCACAGGATTGAAAAAAAATTATTATAAATGTTTGAATTTCTTTTTGAGTGCCACACCCATGATGGGTAAAAGGCGTGATGATATATTTATTTATTTTATATTTTATTTGCATATCTAAAAATCTTTAAAATAGAAAAAAATTATTTAAATACACTTTAAGTACATTACATAATATATTTGTTTGCAGTAGACCGTCGGATACAAATTTTACATTTCTCAAAGAAGAAAGGAATTAAAATCATTTTGAGCGTACATACCCCTAAAATTAATAGACATAAATAAACTTTAAGCTACTAGTAACTAACTAACTTTCCACAGGGTTTTTCAACAGTCAATCTATTTCACAATGTACACACTTTTAGATCACAGACATTTAATTAATTAATAGATTAATATCGCTGAATGTGGACGAGCCGAAAGTGGTGTATCCTGATAAGAATGTTTAATTGTGGTTGATTGTGTTTCAGGTTTCGTGTTATCCGTAACGTTATGATATTTGCTAAAAAGAACTAGTTAAACAGTATTACTACTTCATATAAATAATAAAAAATAAACATATATTCACGCCTTTTACCCATTATGGGTGTGGCACTCAGCTTGAGCAGATCTCGACCAGTGATACATTTCTGCGTATGAAGTGCGGTTACCAGCCGTTAACTCTTATCCTCCAAAGATGTTACTGGAAGGGGAGCCACAGGGGTAAATTTAAAATGACAACAGTCGCCTGTGGGATTCGAACTGAGGGTCGTACGATCCACAGTCTGATGCGCTACCACTGAACTATTTACCCTATATAAAGTGTAATTAATTTTGTGGATTTTATGATAAACATTTTATTTGGCAAAAATTCTAATACAATGATAGATGAAAATATAGGGAAGCTCTGTCTAGTAGATAAGCCCCGTGGGCAATGTTGCACTTTGCTGAAATTTTGAAAGCAGTTCTTCGCTGCTGATGCTCTTATATGGGAACATCACACGTGCTAAATGTTCTTCTTTTTGGGTTAATGGGCTAGTCGCTTTTCATGATATATTTTAATGATCGGTTCTTCCTCTTTTCAACCGTTATTTTTATCTAACTTTCGCGAGAAATGCCCGATGTCTATAACAGATAGAGTGGACTTTGTGTTTAAGAATTTATTTTGAGATAGATTAATAATCTCCAGAATATTGCCAATATTGCTATTAATAAAGACCGCCATGTATTATTATTTTTTGTACATAGTATAAGACGCGATTTTCGCAGCAATGTAATTCCCGAATTCTCTTTGACCATTTTTTTAATTCAGTTTAGATCTCATAGCGAAGAGACAATAAATAAATTCATTATTTCATAAAGAAGAACTACTCATTGCATTGTACTTCAAGCATACTGCATCCATGCTATTGCATATTCAAATCATGGGCAGATGACAAATTAAAATGTGTTCTATTGTATTTCATTGAAGTGCGATTTTATTAAACTATCTACGTTATAATGTTATATGAATGAGTTGGACGTATAAGAAACCTCGTAGCTAGCGCAGTGACATTGGGATCCGAAAAGATAAGGTTGTTAGAATAAAGGGTGAGTGCACTGACTTATGAATTAGGGATGCTAATTTTATCCGAGTATTCGGATATTTACATAGGGAATATTCGGTGTGGACAATCCGGATAGTTCGGATATCCGAGTATTCGAATTGTTCGAAAATCTGCATAGTAGAAATGTAAAGAGTATAAAATCTATAAAATATAAAAATAAAATAACTTGAAAAAACATTTATTTAAAAATAATAGATAAAATTTTGAGAACTTCTGGAATAATACATTAAAAGAATATTATTTTTATGCATATAAATGTGTTCTTGCCGTCTATAAACATGTTTCAACTGAATAATTTTTTAATGTAGCTGTAGAAAACATCAGATATTTAGTTAACATTCAGTTGTGCGGGGACCTTTGCAGTGATAAAGTGCCGAGTGTTGTCTTCGTCAATTGAGTATATCATAGAGAAGCATCAAAATGTAAGTGTACTTAATAATAAATAAAATAAGCTATACACGCTCAATTTATATAAAAGGATAACTAAAAGGCATTACATAGGCAGTGGCGTCGAAACCGTGTGGGCAGAGTGGGCAATTGCCCACCCAGATATTTTGGCGAGTGGGCACTGCCTTGATAATGAAATTTATTTGAAATAACACAATTTCAAAACATGACATTTATAGTAAGATCTCATCGGATACTTCATCGCTTAATTCTAATATCTTTATATCCAAATAGTTGAATTTTTAAAGAATTTAAATACCCGAATAATTTTTGAATATTCGGTTAGTCGGATAACCAACTAATTGTACTCCGGATATCGGAATATCTGCATTCCCGGATATCCGTGTAACTAATGTGAAGTGAATATCCAAACTATTTGGATACGTATTTTCGGTTGGCCGCATATTCGGTCGGTAGTTTTTTTTTCAAAATCAGCATTCCTATACGAATTGCGCCTTTATTATTTATATTGCTGCAAATGTATTTAATTAGCTATAGAAATAACTTTAGAGCTGCCGAATACAACATCATTTGCTGATCAATATTGTTCTGCTTGCTGATCACAAGTGACGGCTAACTGAATATATTTGCTGGTAGAAAACATTTTAGAGCTGAACAAAAACTTTTAAAACTAAGCCAACGTTTCTATAGCTACAGCTATTATCTTCAGGGCCTTGTAATTGTAACAATAAAAATATACAAATATAGGTCAGTTACTTACAAGTTATTTTATGACTATTATTGTGTACAGTCTTAACATCTTGACTCTAACTAACTTATAAGTAACAGATCTATAGTTCACATTGTCACAATTACAGAGCCCTATTGCTATCGAAACGTTGGCGTAGTATTTTAATAAATAATTGATTGCTATTTCGTTTTTTATTCTTCTCATAATTCAGCGTCAGTCGGTTAACGCATCTTTTTTACAAAAACAACAAATTTATTTTTATTAATTAAAAGAAAATACGGTGTATCTTTCTCATGAGTAATAGGTAAAATAATAATGTAATGAATATAGATACAGATCAGTACGCGCAAACATTTCTCATAGCTTCGAAAATAAATAAATAGCTCCGTGGTAACGCGTCGGACTGTGGATCGTGAGATCCTCAGTTCGAATCTCACTGCCAACAGTTGCCAATTTAAATTTACCCCTATGGTTTCCCCTCCACTAACATATTTCGGGGCTATGATTTGACGGCTGGTAACCGCACTTCACACGTAAAAATATATCACTTACCGAGATCTGCGTAAGCAGAGTGCCACACCCATAATGGGTAAAAGGCGTGATGATATATTTATTTATTTATTTTATTTATTCGAAAGAAGCGTCAAACATTCGGAAACCCGTCATACAGGAGTATATAAGAGGTTCCCGGGATAACGGCAGTCAGTCTAGTGTAGTCAGTCAGTCTGTGATTGGTCGTAAGGCTGTGATAAACTATGAGTTTTCTATAGACCGTAAGACTGTGATAAACCATGAGTCTGTGATATTATTGGTGCTATTGTATAAAGTGTGAAACTAAATATTGGGCAGAAATAAATAATACGTGTGAAAATAAATGTAGTTATTATTGTTTTTAGTGTAAAATAAATAATAGTTATTTGTTTAACTAGGCATCAAAATACCAGATTTACAGCAGAGGCTGCCGTTTCATTGACGAGGCGAAGCCGAGGCAATGAATGTTGCCGAAGCTATAAATCTGTGTTTGATGCCGAGTTAAACACATAATTGTTTTGTCGATTTGGAATTAATGTTAATTTAGTGTTTATTTTATATAAATATTTTGAAGGTTATTGCTGTCAAATTACGTTACCATGCATGTGTTGAACGGTTGCTATGTATTTATTGACGGTTGCTATGCGTTTGTTGAGCGGTTGTTATGTAAACTATTTGTACAGCCTAATCATAAAAGTGACACTTTACAGACTGTTAACAGTCCGTGAAGTGTCATCTTGAATGTTAATCTGCAAAAAATAATTTTTGTTAGCTTGTGTTTTCTTTAAACTTCACCGAACATGAGTAAAAAGTTAAAACGTTATAATAAGTAAATAATAGAGGTTTCTAATTGTAATAATATTTATTAAATATTTTTCTATGTTGTTTGCACAAGTAATAATAATATGAGTAATAAATAAAGTTTCTGATATGGTTCATTTATATCCGAGCTCCTTTAATCCTGTTATTCCTTACGTGCCTAATGGGTAATCCAGCCTTGCTGGGAGCGGAAATCAGAAAGGCGAAACGCGAACTTGAAATACAAAACCGCCGACCAGCAACTGGCCACCGGTCAGTGGTCAGTGACGGATGTAGCCGAAGCGGACATCGCAGCCATTCCGGCAATCTTAGCGTCGCGACGCCACGGATCGAATGATGACAAATGAAGCGAGTGCATTAAAGAATAGCCCACGCCAGTGGACTTCAAACTGCGCTTGCTGAAACTTAGAAAATTTAGAAATTCATCATTATTAGCAACTAATTTTCACACAATACTTTAGATCTAAGCCATCATCAATAAACAAGAAAATAATGTAATGTTTTCCTCATTACTCGGGTTCGGCGAAGTTGAAAGAATATGCACAAAAATTAAATTATAGCTGACAAAAAATATTTATTTACTTTCATATGTCGATTATTTATTTACATTTATTTATTTACTCATGGTTTATCATACACTCACAGTTTATCACACACTCACGGTTTATCAAAGACTTACACTGACTGCCGTTAAACTGGCACTCTTAAGAAGTACGAATTTATCAATGATCAGTGAACAGTATGTATCATTTAGCAAAAGCTACAATTTCATTATTATCGTAAAGTATTGAATCAGCCTTTATACAGGAAGGTCCACCGGTCTGTATTTTTTATTTTATGCGATTATTATATATATTACCGAAATTGTTTTCATACAAAGTTTATTTTACATTAAAATGCGCATGTATCTGTATTATAAGTTTCTCTATCGGGTGTTTCACTTTCTCGCAATGATATGCAACTTTATATTTTTATATGGAACTTTATATTTTTGAAAAATTTTAAAGATCTTTTCTTTCTCTTTAAAATAGTTCTTATTCATTATAGTCCTAAAATGATCAGTACAGAAACTATTCACGTTTTTATTAATGAAGAATCACACACAGATAGTATGCCATGGAATTTAAAACAATAAATAAATTTATAATAAATGTTAGTTCAATTACTAAACAAAATATAACAATAGAAGTTGTTAAACTAAGTGAAAATAGTAATTAATAATTATTAAAGATCTGTCAGCAACTAATCTGATTGTTTAAACATTCACACACAATTTTATGGCATATTTTTTGTGTGATTATTGAATAATTAAAATATGAATAATTTCTGTATTGATCATTTAAAGACTATAGTGAACAAGAACTTATTTAAAGAGAAACATAAGATTTTTAAAATTTTATAAAAATATATGGGGTGTTTCGTTTAAATATACTTAGTTGCTTACCATTGCGCGAAAATGGAGCACCCTGTAGAAAAAAATTTCAATAATATTTATAATATTCGCATAAAATAAAAAATACAGACCGATGGACCACGCTGTATATTTTATTTTGAAAACTGTGTTTTGAATGATTCGTTTATTTGTATTTGGGAAATGTTTGAAGATCACTGGTCCAGAGAGTCTGAAACACAAGTAGCTGGGCCTGAAGATTGTAGAATTTCAGCTTTAAAACTTGAAGGATGATGATTCCATTCGTAAAAGATATGGATGTTATTATTTATGTAGAAGTATTTTGTTTTTCATTTCAAATGAGGACAAATGGAGAAATGGTTACTTTAGTATTCAAATGTTATTTGTATTTTCGTTTGTTTTGATGAATATTTCCTTTCGGGGAAATGAAAATATAACCTTTATATTTATACCACGACACTCACTCATCTCTGGGTTTATATTCCATTTGAGAATGAGTGAGAGTAACAAATTAGTCTGTTAAAGGCGCGTATATAATTGTTTGGAGGGTAGTTCAAAAGACTTAATTAGATAAAGATCTACCGCTACATAAATTTGTTTATCATGTTTTTGGCAATATGGTTGCGAATCGCGGTATTAGGTTACTTAACTAAATTAGTGTAGGCTCAAGTGAATGGTGAAGTAGCGTGAAACACCAACATTTTTAAATTGGATAATGTAAAAAACTATAATATAAATACGTAAAATCTCACGGTCCAAAAGGGATTATCGGATCGTTTATAGTGATGTTACTACTGTTCGAGAAGTTTCGTTCCAGGTGTAAAGTGAGCGGCATTCTATGAGTATTGTAAGAAAGTTATATTTTATTTTTCTGGGAAATTTATTTGACGCATGGCTAACAAAAATCCAATACAATTCTTGCAAATTTTATTTATTTCCTTCTCCCATTCTCAAATGAAATTTATTACTTACTTCTAGTATATTTATTAACCCCGCATAACTTCTTACAGAGTAGTGCGATTTTAATAATTATTTTATTAGGTAAAGTATACCTCGAAGTTAGTCCCATTTAAATTTTTTTAAAAATCCACTACTAAGGGTAGGAAAATAGGGGATGATTGATAGTTCATCCACTGAATTTTTACTTGCTAACCGATTCTACCACGCATAACTTTGTACTAGGTTGTCCGATTTCGATGATTCTTATTTCCATCCATGAGAGTAGAAAATTAAGTAACCACAAAGCATTAAAACTTTTTAACAACAAATTCAACCGACGAAAACAGAAACTGAAAAGCGAAAAATAAAATAAATCTTTTTACTCTGCATTCGTTGATTGTTTGTTAGTTAGTAAAATAAAGAAATATATCATTACGCCATTTACCCATTTCTGAGTGTGGCACTCTGTTCAAAGTAGATCTCTGTATTATGATATATTTTTAAGTGCAGTTACTAGCCGTCAAATCACGGCCTCCAAGGATGATAGTGGTGGAGGAGCCACAGGAGTGGTTTATGTGGTGAAAATTTTCGCAAATTTGTCGGCTGTGGGGCTCAAACCGAGGATCTTATGATCCACGGTCTGATGCGTTACTACGAAGCTATTTACTCCATTAGTCAGTTACTTACATGTATTTTGATTTTCACTTAAAAAAAAAATTATATTCACTAGCCGAAAAAGAGCATTAGAGTTGTAGTTGTAGATTATCCTCATTCCTCCAACTCCAACAAAGGAGTAATCCAAACACCTCTAAGTCCATTTGCGCTAAACCAGCCACTTACTCCACAATCTGCCAAGATCATTCCAACTGGCAACGTTGTATATCCTCTCTAGTAGGTTAGTGCGTAGTGCGTACCTTGTTGTCACGCTGTAATCCTCTTTGCGTACGCTTTGGCTTAATTCTTGTCGCATTTACGGCAGGGCAGAGAAAGAGAAATACTTGTAGATACATTAAAACAGCTGTTACAAAATCTCTGCCAAGAGATGTGGTCCTGAATTGTCGTCCTGAGAAAGAACGATGGTGTCCTAAAGTGATTGGAAGGAAATACCATGAAGACTAAGACTATTACAATTTTTTTATTATTATTAAACTACTGAATTGTTAGGGCTCTATAATTCCAGGTTTTTATAGATTTTTACACATTTTGTTATAATTCCACTCGAATCGCTTTCGGAGCCAAAATAGGGATCTAATTTGCAGATCTTTAGTATTTGTTTTATTAAAATATAAAAACAATTATATGTAGAATTGAGGCATTAAAAATAACTATACTCCATTCGAAAGTACGAGAGAGAATTAAATAATAAATAAAGTTTTGAAACGTGAATGATGTGTTGGCCTACATTGATGTATGGTCCTGAAAGTTGGGTATGGATGAAGAAATATAAACGACGTATAACTGCTGTACAAATGAGATATTTGAGAGGAGTGTGTGGGTATACGAGACGTGATCACATCCGGATTGCTGTACAGTGAGTGAGAGATTGGGAAGAATGTTGTTAAAAAAGTGGGAGTGAGTCAATTGAGGTGATTTGGCCATATTGAGCGAATGCCGAATGAAAGGTTGGTAAAACTAATATATGCGGATGAGATTGAAGGTGAATGATTGCGAGAGCGTTCGAGGAATAAATTGTTGGATATGATTGATGGTTTGTTGCGTGGACGAATAATTCCGAGTGTGAATAATAGACGAGCATATTTTAATGTGGACGAGGCGAACGTGGTGTGTCAGGATAGGAATATTTGGAGGAGATTGATTGTAGGTTGGCTATGTTTCTGGGTTCGTACTACCCCACTGAGTTGGGTATAGCGTAATTTTATGTATGTATGTGTGTATAAAGTTTGTTACGTTAAATTGTATCATTTGATACGTGTGTTATTTTTTTAAAATATTTACTAACGAAATTAGCAATTCATGTTATGTTGTTTTATATTTGTTTTATTAAAATAAGTACCTTACTAACTAATTTAGTTATTGGTCCTGAAGAAACCAAAAGTGTTATTTGATTAATAAATACTCGTACATATTGACTGAAGAACTAAGTAATTTCTTCCTTTCGTATATGCAAGCCAGTCGATAAAAACTTCATTTTCATAAAAATAAATATTTGTTTCCAGACTCCATATCATGAAAAACAATAAAAAAAAATATCTTTCGCACCAACTCCAATGTTTCACTTCAAAATCAAATTAGCTCAATTTCAAATTCGCCATGAGACAGGAGGAAGTGTATTCAGCTATATAAAGACATCTAATTTGTAAGATGAATTTCATTACTCAGAGATAAGCTGATAAGATTATGCGAGTGACAGACGAAATAACTTACAACGCCAGTGATAAAACGAATGACAATTGTAATAGAATTACGATTTAATACAATTCTGTACACTCGCGGTTCTCCATTGAACTCGCCGGTCTCGCGGTTTCAGATCATCGATAACTAATCGAACATACCCCAAGGGACGTTCATGAATTTTAAACGTCGATATTTACATACCGGGTGAGCCAAAAAAGCTGAGGAATACAAAACGCTACACGAATTTCAAAGAAAATAATTAATAATTTTTTTTGTCTAACCCATTTACTATAGCAAATTACGGTAAGAAATCGGTTATTTTATATATAAAAAATGTAATGACAATAAATTGTCAATATGCCATAAAATTCAGTCTCAAAATAAGTTATTGTGTTACAGAGACTCATCAGCGTAGTGTAACCCACCAACTGCTTTAAAGTTCTTCTTATCTAGAACAGTCAAAAGTAGAATTTGCAAAACTATTCGGTAAGCCGAGGATATGATATGCATTTTCTGTAACAATTAGGAAACTAAATACGATTATTTATTTAGAAATTATATGTATTTACGAAAAAGTTTGATAAATTTTCAGTAAATGAGTCTTATATTTTCAGTTTACTGAATAGTTGTACTCTTTTTACCCCACGCCACATATCGTGGTAAAGGTAAAGATAAAAATTCTGTTGTGTGTTTTCAGTGGATGAGCACATTTTAGGGTTCCTTTAATATGATTTTAATAATTTCGCGATGATGTCTGTGTGTGTATGTCTGTCGGTCTGTGTAGATCTCTGCAGTTACGGTTCCTCAAAAACTGCTAATCTGAAAATTTTGACATTTTGTACATATGAACTGCATCCGTTTGGGAAGACTTGATTAGATTTTGGTGATAATCCAATAACCGGAAGTGGTAGTTTACTTAAAGCCCTATCAAGTTATTTTGAAATATCTCAGTAAATTATGGTTTATTGACAATTTTTGTTGCTGGTATAATATTTCAAATATTAATATCTACAATTATTGTTGCTTAAAACATTTTTCTCTTACTGTCATTGTTAACGAATTACAACACGTTAAAGAAAAGTTATATTTTGACATTTTCGTTTAAATCTGCTAACATGTACTTTTTGGAAAAACAAAACAACGATTGAAAAACGAATTTTTTTAAGGGACGAGCGTTTCTTGATAGTGGTGGTCTGTGTTCCTGCGTTTTTTGATAAGAAATCTATGGCGGAGTTATTGTGGTGTCCACAAAAGGTTTCTTTTCGTGTAGCTCTTGTATTTTAGAAGATAGTAATAGTAATCTATCGAAATTGTAACACCCTGTATACGTACAATACCTATAGATACTCGTTTAAAGTTATGTATTAAAAAAAATACTAATTACTTTAATATTCAAAATGGATTATCTTCAAAATAAATATGTCATAACGCAATTGCCCCATGCAGCCCCAGTATTTGATGTATTTTATGTACGTGACATACTGATACCAGCCGTCAATCCATGTCCCCTTCCACATGTTAGTGGATGAAAACTACATGGATAGAGTTAAAAGTAGTAACGTTGTCTGCTGCAGGGATCGAACTAAGGATCTCAGAATGTATAGTCCGATACGTTACCATGAAGTATTTACCAGAATTATTAAGACACGCTAATAATGAAGGAGCATAGAATGCTTACAAATTCCTAAACTCCTTTAGTGAGGAAGAAAATAAGATAACGACATGATACACGGAGTCTAGATGCATTTATAATACCGGCATTTGCCTTTTGAATTAAACATAACGTATGAATAATGTATTTAAAAATAAAATATGATACGCAGTCTCTGTAAGTTATCATAGAATTAACTGAATTTCATTTTATACCAAATGTTGGCTCGTTTTCGTCGCAAAATACGATAAATGTCAAAATGTCAAATTTTGAATACCAAAATACTTCCGTACCACCATACCTTCATACGTTTGCTTTACCTTATTTTTTTTCCAAGAAAAGAAAAAGAACAATAAGATTGTCGATTGTGTTCCTTTTAGTTTCAAATTCATCTAATTTCCGAAATTATGCAAAACCTTTTAACTTAACAATTTTGAAATACTTTATTGAAATATTACGGAGCTGCGAATTGGCGGCTGATAACTGCACTACATTTACTATATATAGATCTGTGAAAGCAGAGTGCCACACCTACAATTTTATTCCTCGTACATACTTCAGGTAACAAAAGATTAAAATTCGGACTAAGGGAACTGAAGTTTTCTCCAAATAACTTCATGAACATGTAAAATAAAAGTTCTTAGAATGCGAAAAGAACGCGGGTCATCAAATTCATATGATTTGAGTTTGATTATTGTCTGTGATGCATTCTAAGGAAATACGGATATCCACGTATTTCTACGGGTTTGAGTCGAAATTCTGATAGTATCCAAAACTCCCTTGTAAATAATTTCATCACTACATTTAGCAACTTTGGGTGTGGCACATGAAAGCATAGTGATAAAGTTAAAAATGATTTCTATCGTCTTTAAGATTCGAACAGAAGATTTCATAATACATAGTCTCATGAATTACCAAGTAGCTATTTACCCCATTTTATTATAGTAAATGGAACTGTATATTGCATATATTTTTTTGTATTCATTCATTAAACTTTGTAGGTTTCGTGTCCTAAGTGTAACACACATTTTGTGTTCAACTAGAAGAAGATGAGATTTCGTGCCTAAAACCAGAAGACGCCATGCCGTGCTGCATCCGGCTTGTGTATAGATATTTTTTTAGAGATTTGTAACGCTTCAAAAATCGCTTTCCCATTGTATTACAGTTTAGAGAATTTTAGTTAATTGCCGTTTAGAGTTATGAGACAGATGTCAAGTAAAGTCGGGTTCAAGTAAAGAGTAAGTTATTTATGATTATTGCGAAGGAAACGGAAGGCGGTTTTGGGTGGGTTAGTGATTGTTAAGATTTCCGAAGATTCAGTTCTTAGAAGTAAAAAGTCCGTTAAAAGGTTTGTCAAGTTCCGCACCCTTCCAACCCCGAGAAATCTAGAATCACTTGACCAATTAGATTTTGTTAAAGAACTGTTTAGCCAATTGTGAAGTAGTTTTAAGATGCTCAAGTTAAGTTTAGTGGGGGTGAAATCACCCATCGAGGGTTCATGTGTGATTTCACTTCGACAGTCTTGTTTTAGACACTGATCGAAACAGTTTACAAGTTTGTGTTCATCTCCTGTCGTTTTTAGAGTTGTGAGTAAATAGTTGAATATTGGGTAAAGTTTTCTTGAAAGATATTTGTTGTTGCGTTTTGAGAATTGATTATTTTGTTTATCGAGTAGAGTCGAATTGAGTTGTTTGTGTTCAGATTAAGTTGCGAAGTCTAAACTAAAGTCCAGTTTGAATCAAGTAAATTTCGGGTTAAGTTGCTAATGCTAAGTTAGATTAACTTGAATCTCTTGATTAATTGTGCGTTTATGTTCGCGTACCAGTGCACGAAAGAACGGCCAGTCAGCGAAGGAATGAACTGTAAGTAGATTGATAATTTGATATTTGTACTTGTACGTACGTTGCGGTGATAGCATATTCTAAAGTTGATAATAGGTTCAAGTAGGTAAACTGTGGTTGATCGTGTCGAGTTGAGCAAAGTAGTTTAATAATTTTGTAACCTATTTATTGGGATTTTTTTCTATTTTTATTTTTGTGTTAGTAAATTGTTATTGTTTTGAGAATTTGATTTTCATTTATACTGCCTTACATCCAAGTTTAGTGTTGAGATTATTTAGTGAGCCTTGTCCTACCCAGTAATTAACGACGTAAGTATTTTCTCGAATATTTAACTCTTCAGAACGGAGTTATAACTGTTCTGTGGTGGCCGGCGGATTTTCGCTACCCTTGGTCGATTAATTGATTAATTTTCTAATATTTTGATTAAGATTTCGGTCAAGTAAAATAAACACTTGTCAGTACTCATTGGCACTTAGTGCAGGGTAGCTGTTACATAATTGTTGGCAGCGGTGTTCGAATCTCTCAAACCAGTAGGCCTTATTAAAGTATATTGTTACATAATTGTTGGCAGCGGTGTTCGAATCCTTCAAACCAGTAGGCCTTATTAAAGTATATTGCTACATAATTGTTGAGAAGCGGTTTAGAAACCAGTGAGTTTTAAAGTTCTTAGATATTTTGAGTTATAGCGTAATTGGTACCAGCGGTGTACGAATTTGAAGCATTTAAGATATATTTTGTATTTGAAAAGTAATTGTTCGTTTTTATAATAAAATGCCACAAACCGGAGAAAACTCTTTTGTTGGTTTGAGTGAGTCTCAGTTGTTGAACACGTTAATTGCAGTGACGTCTGTGTCAGGGATAAATTCAAAAATTCCTAAATTTAACGGTAAAATAGATGAAAACGTTGGAGAATTTATAGAAAAAATTGACTATTGCAGCAAAATTGGAAATTGGGACGATAATGTAAAGATTGCTACAGCAAGATTAAGTTTAGGCGGTGATGCCGCAATTTATATGAAAAACAATCAGGAGGCTAGTAATTCAGATAATTGGGAGGATGTTAAAAAGGCACTTTTAGAAAGATTTGCTCCAAGACAAGACAGTAGAACAGTTTTAAGACATTTTAATACATGCTATCAACTTAGAAACGAAAGCGTTTTAGCGTATGTGTCGCGGTTAGTAGCTATTGGAAATCAGTTAGTAGATCAAAGTACAGATCCAGTGGTTAAATCAGTGAACGAAAAATATTTGGAAAAACAGTTGTTGAATCAGTTTACAGAGAGTGTATTGCCACATATCCAGCGTGATATTTTATATAGAAATCCGACTACATTTAAAGAGGCAGTCGAAGTTGCTAAAAATTCAGAAAGGGTTTTTGCATACCCAAGAAGAGATGAAATAGAAGTAATTAACAAAGTAGAAAGTTCAGTTAAAAAGTCAGAATTAAATGTTTTAGATACTTTTAATAAATTAATAGAAGCAATGGCCGTATCAAAAAGTAGTACAAGTAACATGAAAGAAAATAAGGGATATGAGGGCAAAGCGAATCAAAGTAGATCGCGTAATAATTACAGTAACAATGATAGTCCTTCTCGATATGAGAACAGAACGAATTATAGGTCGCGAGAACAAAGTAATGTAAATAGAGACATTCTTTGTTTTAAATGTCAAAAATTTGGTCATATAGCTCGCGAGTGCAATGTAAGGAAGGAAATTATATGTAATAGGTGTCATAAGCCGGGACACAGTATTAAATATTGCAGAGTATACCTATCAAATAGAGATGAAAGAAATCAGCAACGTAGTAATGAGAATAAAAGCCAGAGTCATTTAAACTATCAAAGACCGTAGATCACAGTCCCGAATCTGACGGTCGGAATAACATATCGTTTAAAGAAATAGTACCGGCCGTTAATAGTAATAAAAGGCACAATAAAGTTAAGTTGAATGTAAATGGTAAAAATTTTGAATTTTTGATTGATACGGGAGCCAATGTTAGCATTTTAAAACGATATGTTGTAGAGGGACAGCGTTTAGAAAGAATCGCACGAAATCGCTCAATTGTAGGTTTTTCGGGTCAAGAGTTACCTGTTATCGGTTCTACGGATGTAGAAATTAAAATGGGTTTGAGAAGTATTTGGCATAATTTTATAGTATGTGATGATGGATTAAGCTTAGCAACAGATGGATTAATTGGTTTAGACTTCCTTACGGATTATAAAGCAGAAATTAATTATGCGCGTAACGAAATAAGTATCATTGGAGAAAGACTGACAATATCAACCACTTCAGAGCACTTTAGAGACGTTGAAGATGTTAACACTAGACAAGTAAAAAGTGGAGATCGCGATTATTTGCCTGTGAAACGTAATACGGCTAATTCGCTATGTTTGAGTCGTGTTGGGGGACGCAGTGTAGATTATCAGTTGGCAGAGCGAAATAGAGAGAGCATGAAAGAGAGATGTGTTGTTGGTGCACCTTTGGTTGCACGGAGAAGCGATTTAGTTAATTTAAATAATTGCCGTAAACAGCAATCAAAATTCGGAACAAATATTGCGGATAATCTTGTAACAAAAAGTTCGCTAGGTTCAGTTTGTCACAGGAAAACCCCTGATATGCGTGAAGATGAGATCAGCCGTGCACGATGCAATAAAGTTGTCGAAGTACAGAGTTGTAAAAGTAATTGTGTAAAAAGTGTTGGTATTGCTAAAGCGAAGGATACAGAGAGTGCAGTAAATAATAGTAAAATGTTTGTAAAAGAGGTTGAAGCTAGCTCGGTTAAGTCAGTCGATAGCCAAGAAAAAGAAGCAGGTAGTAAATTTGTGGGTAGAGTAAACTCGGAAAGTCCCATAAAAGTAAACAAAGATTCAAAAATATTTGCTCCTAGTAGAATTGTTGAAAAGCAGCCAGTTGTAAAGAGTGAAAGTGAAAAAGTTTTGTTAAATCATAAAGATAGAGAAGTAAAATTAATAGTTAATAAAGTAGATGATGTTAATAATTGTAAAGGATTCGTTGCGGAAAACCGTAATATAGTCAGTTCGCTATGTTCAGGCAGTAGTATGGAAAACCAAAACAAATCTCAAAGTTGTGTTAAAGATAGTAAAGTTGAAATTAAAAGTAATGAAAAGTGTGATATAGTTAACAAAGAGTTAAAAGATTATTTAAATAGTAGTGATGAACGTTCAGTTCGTATTAAAGAAAGTTTGAGCATTCCTGCAAGATCTGAAGCAGTTTGTATAGGTTACAGGCAAAGCAAAGAGGTTTTAAATGATAGTATTTTGATTGAACCAACAGAAATTAATGTTCATGGAATAATTGCTGCGAGAGTTATTGTAAACGGAAATAAAAGAGAAGTACCAGTTAAAATTATGAATATTAGCGAAGAAATGTTAGTTATAGCCTCGAAAACAATAGTAGGCTACGAAGAAAGGGTTAAGTTAGATATTGATAGTAATGCCAAAATAGTAGATTCAGTTAGAAAAGTTGAAGAAATAGATTTTATGAGTTTGTTTAAATTAGATCATCTTAAGGTACCTGATAGAAGTAAGATGCAAGATTTGTTGAAAGAATATAAAGATATTTTCATGAGTCCAGGAGTAAAGTTAGGTTGTACTTCAAAAGTAAAGCATAAAATTATTACGGAGAATGTTCACCCGATCGCGAAACGACCATATCGTGTAGCTTATCAGCAGAAAGAGGTTTTAGAAGAACAGATTAAAGAATTGTTAAAAGATGACATAATAACAGAAAGTGATTCACCATGGTCAGCTCCTGTAATATTAGTTAACCGTGTTTTATCTGACGGTTCAACGAAAGTTAGATTGTGTGTAGATTTTCGGGCATTAAATAATATTACGAAGAAAGATTTTTTACCTTTACCTAATTTGCAAGATACAATATCTCAGATGAATGGTGCCGCATTGTTTACAACGTTAGATTTAGCGTCAGGGTATCATCAGGTAGCTATTGCGGACGAAGATAAGGAAAAGACAGGTTTTAGCACCCCCTGGGGTCATTATCAATGGAATAGAATGCCTTTCGGCTTATGTAATGCGCCCAGTACTTTCCAAAGATTAATGTATTGTGTTTTAAGTGGCTTAGTAGGAGAAAAGTGTTATGTGTATTTAGATGATATTTGTATTTTTTCACGAGACGATATTAATGAGCATATTGGTAAAATTAAAGAAGTTTTTGATAGATTGCAGAAATTTAATTTAAAGTTGAAGCCAAGTAAATGTGAATTTGTTAAGAAAGAGACTGCATATTTAGGGCATATTATTTCGGGAGAAGGTGTAAAACCCGATCCATCTAAAATAGAAGCAATTGAAAAGTTTCCAGTACCGAAAACAGTTCGAAATATTAAATCATTTCTAGGGCTAGTAGGATTTTATCGTAGATTTATAGATTCATTTTCAGAAGTAGCTAAACCGTTAAATCATTTAACGAAGAAAGATACACCATTTGTGTGGAATGAAGCAACACAAGTTGCGTTTGATAAGTTGAGAACTGCATTAATTACAAGTCCAATATTAATTTATCCAGATTTTAGTGAGACTTTTACGTTAACGACAGATGCGTCGAAGATTGCAGTAGGTGCTGTGTTAAGTCAAAATCGTTTTGGACAAGATCATCCAATTGCGTATGCAAGTAGAACATTGAATAAAGCAGAGAGTAATTACGCAACAGTCGAGCAAGAATGTTTAGCTATAATATGGGCTATAAAGTTTTTCAGATGTTATTTATATGGCAGAAAGTTTGTATTAGTTACAGATCATAGACCATTAGTTTATTTGAATAAATTTAAAGATAAAAGTAGTAGGTTAGTTAATTGGTCATTGAAATTAGCAGAGTATGAGTTTGAAGTTGTATACAAACCAGGGAAGCAGAATTATGTTGCAGATGCGCTTTCGCGCGTAGAAATTAATTGTGTTAATGAATTTGAACCAGTTTGGGATAGAGAGCATATAAAATCAGAGCAAAATAAAGATATAGAAGTCCAAAAGTTAGTTAATAAAGAGATTAATAAAGATTTTGAATTTTATAGAGACAATGATGGAGTAGTTTACAAGTTGAGAAGTAATACAGAACGTGAAGATAAATTAGTTGTTCCTAAGAGTATGGTTAATAAAGTTTTGAGAATGTATCATGATGTACCTCATGCGGGGCATCCAGGAGTTGAAAAGACTTATAATTTAATTAAGAAAAAGTTTTATTGGAAAAATATGTCGTCACAGATTAAAGAGTATTGTTTACGTTGTCTTTCATGTAATCAGAGAAAAACATCTCCGCATTTAAAACCAGCACCTTTACAGCAGTTTAGTGAACTATCGAAGCCATTTGAACGTGTTTCAATGGATATTGTGGGTCCTTTACCCTTAACTAATAGTGGAAGCAAGTACATTTTAACTTTTATAGATGCATTTACTCGATATCCAGAGGCTATAGCAATACCAGATGATTCAGCAGCAACGGTAGCTAATGCGTTTGTAGAGCAAATTATTTCGAGGCATGGTGTTCCTCGACAGTTATTAACAGATAGAGGTTCTAATTTTACGTCAAAATTGTTTAAAGGCGTTTGTAGATTATTCGGAATTAAAAAGTTGCAAACAACCGCGTATCACCCGATGGGAAATGGAGGTATAGAGCGTTTTCATAGAACATTTGCAGACACTATGTCGCATTATATTGCAAAAGATCATAAAGATTGGGACTTATGGATCCCTTATGTTTTAACAGCGGTTAGAAATTCAGTTCATAATTCAACCGGTGAAACACCATTTTTCTTAATGTATGGTCGCGAGTTCGAATTACCATTTGATGATATCATAGCACCTTTAAGTAAAGAGAATAGTACAGACTATAATTCAGAAATTCAGACTAGATTAAAAGATGTTTACGAAATTGTTAAAGAACGAATTAATAAAGCTCAGAGTAGAAATCAGATACAGTATGATAAGAAAGCAGCACCGTGCAAGTTAAAAGTTGGAGATTTAGTTTTGTTACACAATGAAGTTGTAAAGCAAGGGTTAAGTAGAAAATTTGTAAAGCCGTGGATAGGTCCATATAGAATAATTAAACAAACGAGTCCAGTTAATTTTGTTATTAAAGATATGACGAGTGATAAAGAAATGGTAGTTAATGTTAATAGATTAAAGTTGTATTTAGAGCCAATTAATGAAAGAGTAGAGCGACCGGATACGCCAATTCCAGTGCAAGAAAATAGAATTTTGAGAAATGCGTTAGATTTTGCATATGCACCACCTTTTAGTATTCATACTGAGCGTGTTAATAATGAGTCTGTAGTAGAATCGCAAGAATTGAGTAATAATAATAATAGTGTGTTAGATTCAAGTTCAGAAGAAGAAATAGATAGCAATACAGTTGTTGTAGAAGCAGAAATTCATAATAATCCAGAGATAGAAAATATTCAGACACCGAGTCATAGATATTTGTTACGTAGTTGCGGTCCAGCACCATATGTGCCGCGGAATCCCAGAAGTAGATTCTAATAGAAGCGTGTAGTTAAAGATTTTTCAGGTTTCGGAGGTGTAATTAGTATTTTACACATATTAATTAGAATGTTAGTTAGTTCGCAGAAAGTTTTGTAAGAGTAGTAGCCGAAGATAGTCAGCCAGTTAGCCAGAGCAACCAGGAAAGTGTTGTGAAAGAAGATCAGTAGTCCAGCAGGAAGAAAGAAGACCACATTGTAAAGCAGTTGGAGTCAAATTGGAAATAGTGAGAAAACTACGGAAGGAGATCGAGAAGTTAAAAACTAAGTGAGTAAACAGAAAGTATTAAATGAGAGGATTTTAAAAGTAAAATATGATTGGATGTCAATACAAGAGTAAATAAAGTATTTAATAAAATTAGTTCAGTTGTAAATCAGAGCAAGATTAAAATTTCTATGATTATTTCCGATATTAGTTTTGTTGTCGCGAATATGATTGAGTAATTAAAGTAGATAACAGTAGTTAGTGTAAGATTTGGGGACAAGGATTCTGCCGGAGTTTTATGGTTTTAGGACATCGGGTCGGTACCCAATGGAGTCCCATAAAGTAAGAGTAGCCACAGCACAGCGAGCGAGAGCCCAGGAGAAAGAGCAGCGAGTAGCGGTTTCGGGACAACCCAACCATCGAGGATCATCACGAGCATCCAGGTCAGCGTGGACGCGGGCCCAGCAGCAGATGGAGGCCAACGACCCCCATGCAGATTAGTGTTTTCTACGGCCCCCGAAAGACTTTAGTTCCCAGTTTTGTTTTATAAATTATAATTCCTTCAGAAGTATAATTTATCCTTAAGGGGTAAGGGAAGTTGTAACACACATTTTGTGTTCAACTAGAAGAAGATGAGATTTCGTGCCTAAAACCAGAAGACGCCATGCCGTGCTGCATCCGGCTTGTGTATAGATATTTTTTTAGAGATTTGTAACGCTTCAAAAATCGCTTTCCCATTGTATTACAGTTTAGAGAATTTTAGTTAATTGCCGTTTAGAGTTATGAGACAGATGTCAAGTAAAGTCGGGTTCAAGTAAAGAGTAAGTTATTTATGATTATTGCGAAGGAAACGGAAGGCGGTTTTGGGTGGGTTAGTGATTGTTAAGATTTCCGAAGATTCAGTTCTTAGAAGTAAAAAGTCCGTTAAAAGGTTTGTCAAGTTCCGCACCCTTCCAACCCCGAGAAATCTAGAATCACTTGACCAATTAGATTTTGTTAAAGAACTGTTTAGCCAATTGTGAAGTAGTTTTAAGATGCTCAAGTTAAGTTTAGTGGGGGTGAAATCACCCATCGAGGGTTCATGTGTGATTTCACTTCGACAGTCTTGTTTTAGACACTGATCGAAACAGTTTACAAGTTTGTGTTCATCTCCTGTCGTTTTTAGAGTTGTGAGTAAATAGTTGAATATTGGGTAAAGTTTTCTTGAAAGATATTTGTTGTTGCGTTTTGAGAATTGATTATTTTGTTTATCGAGTAGAGTCGAATTGAGTTGTTTGTGTTCAGATTAAGTTGCGAAGTCTAAACTAAAGTCCAGTTTGAATCAAGTAAATTTCGGGTTAAGTTGCTAATGCTAAGTTAGATTAACTTGAATCTCTTGATTAATTGTGCGTTTATGTTCGCGTACCAGTGCACGAAAGAACGGCCAGTCAGCGAAGGAATGAACTGTAAGTAGATTGATAATTTGATATTTGTACTTGTACGTACGTTGCGGTGATAGCATATTCTAAAGTTGATAATAGGTTCAAGTAGGTAAACTGTGGTTGATCGTGTCGAGTTGAGCAAAGTAGTTTAATAATTTTGTAACCTATTTATTGGGATTTTTTTCTATTTTTATTTTTGTGTTAGTAAATTGTTATTGTTTTGAGAATTTGATTTTCATTTATACTGCCTTACATCCAAGTTTAGTGTTGAGATTATTTAGTGAGCCTTGTCCTACCCAGTAATTAACGACGTAAGTATTTTCTCGAATATTTAACTCTTCAGAACGGAGTTATAACTGTTCTGTGGTGGCCGGCGGATTTTCGCTACCCTTGGTCGATTAATTGATTAATTTTCTAATATTTTGATTAAGATTTCGGTCAAGTAAAATAAACACTTGTCAGTACTCATTGGCACTTAGTGCAGGGTAGCTGTTACATAAGCAACATTGGAAATTTTTAATTTTCAAGTCTCCACCAGAAAAGCGTGCGGATAATTTCGCACACTCCAATTTCTAAAACATTTATTAAGAAACAAAATTTATAATAAAAAAACATAGTTTCTTAAACAACCTTTTCCATAATAAAAACAACAAAAAAATAATGGAATATTGACGATACTTAGTGCATTTCAATCATAATATTTGTAAAAATTTCTGCCGCGAATCACACTTCTCGTGATGTATGTCTATATTTATAGCATAACTTTAATAATTTGGCATTCACTAAAGTCATAAAATAGCAAATAAGTCATTTATATTATAACTAGACCCAAAAACATTGTACTAGGTATAATACAATATCATAAATAATTAAGCTATTAGAGTTTTAAAGGTAGCAATTCCAACGTCAACGTATTATGTTTTTCTGCTTAAGCTTCTCTGTCACACATCTATTCTTTTTAAATTCTTTGTACTTCTCTTATTATTGAGTTGTTAGAATGTCGAAGTGTCAAATGATTGGTACCTAATTTAAAGATTATTGGTTTGTTTTGAATTCGTAACCAATTAACACAAATCCACAATACACAACAACAGTACCGTGATAACATTTAAAAAAATCATTTCGGCCTAAAGAATAATTATAAAGATTTTTTAAAACACTACAAGGAAATAACATAAGCTGGAAGAAGCAAAGAGGCTTTCTAAAAACAAAAGATAAAAGTGGATTTAATAAATAAACTGAATTAAATATAAATGTATAATCTGGACACCTAAAAAGATACTAGTGGATGCAGAATGGTAATAATAATCAAAAATTACTAGGCAAGATGGAAGAAATCTCATGTTAAATGTGTGTTTCACTTCTCCAAGGGTACTGCAGAAGCCGTAGGAAGTTTTACGACCATTCCAGTGTCGCTTCTTCTATTTATTGTATCTACCACAATAACTTTCCACATTTCATTTCTATCCTTCCCCAAACTAAACGCCAAGCCATTCATCCACTCAATTCCAAATATTTATTAAAACAACAAACCATAACCAGTTTCTCCCATCATTCTCCAAGTATTTCCAGCAACTTCAACTTCCATGTAGGGCAAGTTTCCAAGTTTCACTTCATCGTAAAAATACCCATGTCTACTAGTTGAATTCATGTTTGAGCAGCATTCCGCGCATAACTGGCGCAAGACGCTGCGTTGAGCAGAAACAAGGAGCCGCTGTTCCTGCTGTGCCGCTCGCCTACATTAAAGCGGAGCTGCTATTAAACTATTGTGATCGATGTTTAGAGATGCCGGGCCAGACAGCCCGGCATTTGGGATTCGGACTAAGGGCCGTGTTTTGCCCTGTGCGGATTTGTGCAATTAGATTATTTAATTACGATCTATAATACCTGATGTACTTAGTTTGATTCTACGTCCAACATCGCACCTTTCAAAATTTTCCTTGAGCCTGTAACTCTTTTTATTATGAAGATGAAAATCGAACTAACTAGATGATTGGGAATTTATGTGAACATCACAAACGATTATGATGTTCTTCAGTGGGATTCGAACCCACGATCTCTGATTTATTATACTAGTGATAAAGCCACTACAGCACCTGTAACTCCTTATGCTCTAACAAATTTGGGGTCGGCTGGTAATCCCTCCTCCAGCGATCTAAATATGGATAATTGGCGTGGTAGTAAAAAAAATACAGGGTAGTGCTGATCAAAGGCATTTTACATGTTATAGAAGTGCAATTTCCTGCTTCCCTAATCATTTTAGAGATAAATGTTTAATTTTTTATATACTTTTTGTTTTCACGAAGTCTTGATAAATCGAACTTTTTGATTTGAAATGGAATGGAAAAGTAATGGGTACACCAGCCTTAATGATTACTATTAAGTTTAATTAATCATAACGGTCTGACGCTTCGGCCCTATTTGGCCTTCTTCAGAGACCAACTACAATATTACAAACAGACCAGTTTTAACATTTTTACAAGATTGATAATAGCAAACATCAATGATGTTTATGTCTCAAGAAAAAAATACAAATATGTATTGAAAATTGTAAATTACAAACTAATTTGAAAATTACTTAATTACATGCTAAAATATATGTTTAACATTGAAGATACAATAATAAATTTTAAAAAAAAACTTACATGATATCACATAATAAGTCACTGTTACATTCTAAATGTACCATTTTTAGGGAACTAGATCTTCAGTACAACAATGGCAAACAGATGAAAAATTTCTTATAACAACCTTAACCTTACAAGGAGTCATTGCTGTCAGTCTCCTGACCGTTATGATAAAATAAACATAATAGTAACCATTAAGGCTGGTGTACCCATTACTTTTCCATTCCATCCCAATTGTACAGTCAAGAACAAATCACAAAAAATTTATGATTTGAGTTTCAAAATTCGACTGCACTTTGATTTCTCGAGCAATCAGATCAATTGAGCAGTTCAAACCAGCACTGGCCAATCTCTCTCCCAAGCATCCACCTCCCTCGGGATTCGAACCCCGCATCATCAAGCACCGCACCCACAATGTACCGTACCATATCACAGCACTGGCTTCAAACACAAGGGTCCCAGCAGCAGTAGCCCCGATATGATGAATGCGACCGGTAAATTGACCTTATCTATAAATCACGCCCTATCGTTGCCACGAGGAGCGACATGGTCATGCTGTCCAGCAAAGGGGATAAGAAACTTGGGAGATCCTTGTTCCTTGTTCCTTGTTGATGGTCGAGGACACACTAGAGTGTGTGGAGCCATGTCATCGACAATATTGTAATGGATCTGTTTGGAATTTGGAGGGGGTTGTATTATTATCAAGGAAAATATACTTTCTCACAAAATTCATCTATAGCAGTGGTCTCTAAAGTTTTTGCTGTAATGGTCAGATTGGAATTTAAATCCATTTGCTCTGGACACGTGAATATCTGAATTAAAAAATCTCATTATGATTAAAGCAACATTGAATTTTACTTTTTACAGTTAATTACAGATACACCAATACTAAACAAATATGGCTAACTATACATAATTAGAAAATTATTTTAATATAATATAGTTTAATAAGATTGTGAAACTTGCTGAAGAATTTCTTAAAGTTGTGATTAAAATCTGAAACACCAATTATAAGCAATGATTCTAAATGATCAACCGATTAATTTGCATTATACTTTGATTTCAGATACTTCATTCTGGAAAAAGTTTGTTCTCACATGTCCCAAATTTACAAGAAAATTGCTTTAAATTTGGAAACTCTTTTGTATAAAAAATGTGTATTTTTCAAAAACCTTTGATCTATAGTCTCTACTAGACAATAGTAGCAGTATAGGAATAATTTTTACGGTGCAGGCAATATATATATTTTCAGAGTGTATTTTTCAAGTTTAATAATTTTAAACAAATAAATATGACACTACACATTTTACCCATTTTTAGTTTGCCTACAATGTAGATAAGACGACCCTGGCAATAATTCATTTGAAAAAAAATATTGCCGATTTCGGTAGCTACTGCAGAGTACAAAAAAAATGGAAACATTTTTAGTCCCAGACGGTCCACCGTTACTATTTACTAAATATATTTTTGAATAAAGTGTTATTAACATTTATTTTAATGTGCTTTTAACTAAATATTTTAATAATTATATGGAAGCAGAACAATAAAGCATAGTTATTATAACAAATTAAGTTGTTACAAAGGGTATAAATTTTTGTTAATACGTTACAAAATATTTTGTTGATTCTACAAATCATTTTGCATAATTAATTGTTAATTTGACAATATTGTGTTGTCATTTTATATAATTTTTTAGTCAGAATAGAATTTTAATTGTAAAATTAATTATTTAGCTTGTAATTGCAACAATTAATATTGTACAGTATAAAAAACTAAATAAGTTTTTATTTCAATAACAGATTTTTTTTAACAATTTTAAATTTATAATTTATCTAAATTTACTTGTTATTATTGACGAGTCAATTCGTTGAATTTTATAAATCCAGCCACTAAATGAAAACAACAATTTTTCTTGCTAAAATTTATGATTTGACAAGTTGTTTAAGTTTAACACAATATATTTGTAAATATTAACTAAAAATATTTAACAACCACAAAATTAACAAATCGCAAATGAAATTTTTTACTGTGTGGCTATGTCAATAGCCTAGCACGCCAGAGGTCGTAGGTTCGAATTCCACTGAAGAGCATGGTCGTTTGTGGTGTTTACATAAATTCATATTCATCCATTCATGAGGCTTTATATGATCATAGTAGTTACTCCATTTTCCATCTTCGTAAATAATAATAGCCCAAGTTAATAATGTCTCTGTTTTCATGAAAAAATGTGTAGTGCTATTAAGGTATAAAAATAGATCAGACGTTTTCAGATTCTAGTAGTATTTATGTACAAGGAGTGAAATGCACATTTATAAATAAATTCATTGATCAAAACAGTCCACTTTGAGTAAAATATTACATATAAGAGTAATTCCCGTAAATTATTTATAGATATAAAATGCGGTAATACCAAGATGAATATTAAATTAGCCTGATTGATGAGGCAAAAATATATATTTTAACGTTGAACGTATTATCCTGGCATGCTAAGGGGTTAGCACTTATCGAGTTTCTGTCATATTTCGTTCAGCGAGATATTATATATGTAATATCTATTATACAGCTCGAGTGAACGAGTGAAGGCTGTGACAAATACTTAATGCGGAAATTTATGGTTTTCAGTTTACGCAGGCAATTTTTCAATCAATACTAATTGCACAAATAGGAATAAAAGACCATGCAGCTTGCGAATAAATTGTGACGTTCGCGTAGATATATTTTTAACACCCAAACAATATTTTACTGTTTACAATTCCGTAACTATTCTTGCTAATGTTACTGTTTAAATACAGGATTAACAGATGCAGTACGAAGTTGAAATATTTGCAAGAACTACTTCCCCAGTGGTACTAAATCATTTTAATGTACCTGATGATATATATATAAATTAAAAATATATATTTTAGATCATTTTGAACTATTACTTTGAATTGCAAAGGTGGACCTCAGGATAAAAAATAGATATAAATGATATAATATATTTATTTTGGACGTTTCGACTTAATCCTGAAATTCTACACTAGGTTCCAAGAAACCTCACCTCATATAATTTTCCTCATGCGCAGCATTCGCATAACTTCAATGTTATCTTGTTGTAAATTCAGTTTCTATAATCCGAAAAAATATTCAATTTGTAAAATCCTTGTGTTTTATTCTCATAGTCCAAAATAAAAAAATTGTTTTCGCAAAATGCTATGTTTTGAATAAAATCATGGTTCAAAAAGGTTATTAACTGTTTAATGTCTTTCTATAAACCTAAACATTCCATAGATAGAATCCTTTAAAAAATTACATCCGGTTATAGGAAAGTAGTTTTTCTTGGGCTCTCCCAGACCCCAGGGTTAACTACAAGTCATCATCATAAATATATATTTTGATATTTTATACCTCCGGGGTAACGCATCGGACTGTGGGTCATAAGATTCTTGGTTTTAGTCTCACAGCCACAAATTTTTGAAATTAAATTAAATATCGTAAATTTGCAACACATGAAATTCCTCCATCACTACCATCTTTGGAGGCCGTGATTTGACGACTGGTAATCGCAAAAATATATCATAATTTTAAGATCTGCTTTGAGCAGAGCGCCACATCCAAATAGTTTGTGTCGTAATGATATATTTATTTATATTTTATTTGTTCTGTAATTTAAAAGTTGATTACTTACTCCTTACGAATGATGATTTGTATTTAAGTAGAAACGTCCAAAATAAATATGCAACTATTTATAACATTTGTATGTATATCTATTTATTGGTCCTGACTCCTGAGGTCTACCATTTCAACTCCTATTAGTAGTTTGCTTATTGTTTCTTATTCAGCGTCATCCTTCGTGCATCCTACAGTAACCTTCCTCTTGTTGAGAATCTTTTTGATAATGATATCACAGGTATCTATTGGTCTTCCACAATTCCTCTTTTCCTTCACATATGTCATCCAAATTCGCCACTCCACCAGTCACGATTCATTCATTCTTAATTCTCATCATATGGCCCCATAATTCTAATTGTCTTGTTTCTATGAAGTCTAGTATTGGTTTACTTTTTCTATTTTGTATTACTTCCTCCAAAGCTTTTGCTGCTGTACAATAATATGCACTTTGATATAAACAGAATAAGAGTTTTACTCCGATGTTTCTTGTCCTCAAATAAGCATTTCAGCTGTAATGGTTTTTTTTGTTATACCCTGATACATGAATATATAGTTATTTTTATTACTACTTACTCTTTCTTTTCTGTGCTTACAAGGGGTTTAAAGAACTAATTATAAAACAATTATTAATATAGTAAATTTAAGATTTAGAAGATTGAAAATATGATTATTTTGCCTTTAGAAATTGTGTTCGGGAACTGCATGTATATTTGCAAACACGTGTTACAGCTGCAATGCTCATTGTAAAATAATACGATTCATTAATTTGTAATCATTGACTATTGATTTATAATAATCGCGCATTTATTTTCAAATAAATTACTTTTTAATACAAATTCCACAAAGAGATACATTTATTTTCCGATCTAAAGCACATGTGTTGCAATGCACAGAAAATTTCAGTAAAATTTAAAACTATAACAAAAATAGCTCGTGACGTAAACTTCAGTTCGAATCCCCTACCGGGATCTAGGAAGCATCCAAATGGAAAAATAGCATAATGACGGGGTAATTTTATGTAGTGAAAATTTTCGAAATATAATTTAGAAAATTTGTTGGTTGTAAGGCTCGAACCGAAGATCTTATTATCGACAGTCCGATCCATTACCACACCATAGAGCTATTTTCCCGCATAACTAATTACTAATCGTAACTGATAATTGGGTAGCTTTTAATGCAGATTTTTTTTTAATTGTTTCATTAATTCATACAACAAATTTCATGAAAACATTAAATAAAAACATGCAATTAAACTTTTTGGACTAACATATTCAAAGGCAGGTATTTTCATTTAGATTAAAACCGGGAATATTAACATATAAATTAAAATTAAAATTTTACACCCACATGCGACGAGAGAAGTACTTTTCTCTCTATTGTGTGATAAAATTTTAATCCATATTTAACTCCTAATTTAACTTATTTTATCTAACTTTCTATTGGTTAATAAATATAAATTTATAAGTTATTTAAACATTTAAATAATAGCACTTTGAACGAATAATTATATCATCACGGCGTTAATTCTGCTTACGCAGATCTCGGTAAGTGATATAATTTACGAATAAAATGCGGAAACCAGCCGTCAAATCACGACCCCAAAGGTAGGTAATAGGTAGGTACATAATTTTCAACAAGGTCCAAAATATTATATTGACTTTAATATGTACTGCAATTTAATTCAAATTGGCAGAGAATTACAATAAAATAACTGACAGTAAACAATTAGTTTTGCATGCATAAATATTAAATATTTACTTTAAAACTTCAGCGACTAATAAAATATTCATATAAATAAAAAACAGTTGAATGTAATTCATTTGTCAACATCAAATTAAAATAATTAACGTAATTAAGTCGGTCGGACATTGAAAATTATAGACTGCTACAGAACTCTTCAGTTTCAATTCGAAAATATACAGTTTCATTTGAAATTTTAGGAGTAAAGCTTGCTTGCTAATTATACAGTCGTGGACAATAATTTATTGTAATTAATTCTAATTGGATGGTTCGTATAAATCTCTTTTTCGATGTAATTTCCCGAAACAAGGCTGAAAATACTTAGCCACCCTAAATTCGATCCTGCACATAAACATTGGCGCATTAGGCTTGAAATTCAATCCGTTCTATTCAACAGAAAAAGCTATACAAATACGAAAACACAAATATTTACTCATCATTGCACTCCCACAATGGCGATGCTGCTGCCAATTATCATAAAAGCTTTTGCAATTTTTTCATTTTTATTTTTCGGCCAGAAGTGCTTCAACAATCTAAACTGAAGACGTAGGAAATTTCGAAGTTTTTTAATAATGTTAGTAGAAATTATTTTAACAAAGGCCGATTTTAAAAGAAATATTAAATTTTTTATGTAGAACTCTAATTGTACCAGCTACCGAAACTGCATTTCTCATAAATAGGAGAATAGGGATAGTCTGGCAACAAAATAAATAAAAACAGACAAAATGGTACATTGAACGACATAAAAATAAATTGAACGCCATACGAATACATATCACGCTTAAACAAATTACATTACTCATTCGCATTTCCAACGCAGGGCCATAAACTAAATCCGTTGTGTGTTTTTTAGGCGCAGTCGTGCGGATAACCATTTTGTCGTTAATTAACTCTATCAATAGAATTAGATTAAATATATTGTTGTCCTGTTAATAGCTCCGGTCGAATCCTACAGCCTACTTCCACATATGGAGGTCATGACTTGACGGTTGGTAACCAAAAATATATATTATTTACCGAGATCTGTGTAAGCAGAGTGCCACACTCATAATAGACAAAAGGAGTGATAATATATTTATTAATTTGAAGATATGTTGTTGAATAATGTAAAATAAATGCAACGGCTATGACAGCTATCGTTAAAGCCGGTTAACTCGATAACACAAGTTAAGCAACACTGTCCGTGTTCAGTATTTGGAAGGGTGACCGCATTGCGAAAACCCATCCATACACTGAAAAATTGATTATTACAATAACAATAATTTATCTTACATATAGTGACAGCAATTTAAATATTTGCAATAACAATATTTATATTTATATTTGTAATATGATATTTATTTAGATTGTTGTAGGAGCAGTCGAAAATAATATCACATTACTAATATAAATATTGTTATTGTAAATTCTAAATTGCTGTCACTATACGTAAGATAAATTTATGTTATTGTAACAATAAATTGTTTTATCCAACACCTTTCAACAAATGCTTTATAACTATGGCGATTTAAACTAAGAAAGTAACAGATTACCCACTAGCGGGTATAATTTTGAGGAAAGTCACTAGTGAGTATTTTTATATTTATAACATTAACACACAACACCTTGGTAACTACTTCGACTAACATTTTAATTTAAAAATTTAAAGCATATGTCACTGTCTAATAATATTTCTTTAATAAATTTTTCATTTATTAAGAGGTGTTAGATGAAACGTTATAGTTCACACGTGGGAAAAGTGGAATTGCCCACTCGATAAAACTATCACACTCAGCCTTCGGCTTCCTGTGCTAAAATTTCTCTCATGGGTAATTCCTTATTTTGCCCACTTATAAAGTAAATAACTATTTTTTAGTGTAGCGAACACTGCGTGACACTGTGACACCACCGAAAACAAGGTACTAAGGCGGCATGTAACCTCGGCAGTTGAGAGCGCTTAAAAAACAAAGTAAAATAAATAAATAGATAATATATTTTCTAATGATATTCCTAGATACTCCAAACTATGAGATACCGAAAGTACAATACTTGTAATAAAATTCTAAGCGTGCAATTCTGGATACAATAAATACGAAACTAGAAAATTAGTTCTGGCCATTTGGGAACCAGTGTACCAATAAAAATGAATGTGTTTTAAAATAAAGCGGTTGTCTTGTAAGAATCTTCCGTAAAATTACAATTGAGGCTCTGCCAAATCCCTGGAAAAATGTCTCAAAATTTGATTTGTTGGGTTTTATTAGCTAGGCGAATCACGAAGTATTTTCTTTTTCGTTCGCTAAAATTTAAATTGCATTAACTAGTCGTAAATATAAAGTCAACAATCTGTAATACACTTTTGAATAGCATTTCAGCGTTTCTGAATGTTGAGTAGGTAACTCCATATCATGTGATTTACAGCCGCTGAAATGAGTTTTTAGCTGAAAAATCAAGTCGTAAACTACGCAGAAAACCAAGCTGAAGATCTCTCGAAAGTATTTTTTAAAACGTGGTTTTTAAACCGCCATTACTTCTACTATATTCACTTAGGTTTAAAAAGTAGATCGTTAGTTTAAAGCTGCCACTTTTCCCTTTAATGCGATGTTTCGCTGTTTACGCAATTTACAGATAATTGAATTGTATAATACTGTTCCCCCTCCATAAACACCTTTGGGTACCGAGACTTGACGGCCGGTAATCGCACTTTACGCGTACCAAATTTGATAACTGCAGAAAAATATCAGAATATTTTGCTTAAGTGATGGATCACTACAAGTCAAAAAATAAAACATGCAGATACATTTTTTAAATACGTTATAATTAAATTCTTAAATAAAAAATCTGCTAATTGCATCTCAGGCTATATTAGTCCTTTCCTTGTTACATTTTCTCCATCTTAATGAAAAACCATTTTTAATTTAGTTTCCAATTCCATAATAAAACATTTTGTAAACAAAAATTTAATGAAAACTTAAGAATTCATTGTGATTTCAAGCAAACATTTCATCAGATAGCCATTGTCTTTGATGATCAAACAGTGAAACATCGGTTACCGGTTTCCGTTACCCGGTACAAATCAGTCTACAAGCGGTAACGGTAGTGGTACTAACGGTGGAACGATGGATATACAAGTTCACAAGGCATGTTGGATCTAAGCTTTTCTTCCTTTATTGCTGGCAAGCAGAACCGTACCAAAAATTTCACTCAGTTTAATAAATAAATTTAAGCATTAACTGGTGTGTGTAGCACTTTAATTTTTTATGGATAAATGGTGTGATAAATAAATAAATAAATATACCATACCAACGAATACTGCGTGTCGTTGTCACACCACCGAAAACGAGGAACCGAGGCGGCATATGACCTCAGTAGTTGAGTCCGCTTTACCAAAAAAAATAAATTATAAATAAGTAAATATATCATCACGCCTTTTACTCTTTATGGGTGTGGCACTCTGCTTGCGCAGATCTCGTTAAAATACTCTTCTTGGATTTTCTTCAAGATTTCTTTATATTAAGTATAAGAATATTAAAATTTCGTTGTCCCCCTGTTTTGTAAATAAATATTAACATATCATTATTAACATTTTTTATATAAATATTTCAAATATGCCTTGCTTGTGGCATTTAAATAAATTTTAATGAGAAAACAAGATCAAAGCAACCCTTTAAAAATGATAATTACTAATATTTCAAAGCACAAATTGAAATAATATTTAGAATAACAAAAATCTTTACACAACACATAATACTTTCTACTTGAATGCTCTACTTCGATAATAGGATGTGAAAATATCTACAAAACATGAAGAGTATGTAAAAATTTTAGACAATTCGGCTCTCCTATTTCTCCTATTTATGACTCAACTTTCAATACGTTCGTAAGTCGATTGTCGTAAAGTTTAATAATTCAAACAATAGAAGTTTAAATATTGGAGGAAGCCCTCAAATATTGCATGTAACTGATTTCAAAAATACGAAGATAATAATTCGATGGGAAGACAAAATATATCATAAACCATCATTTACCCATTTTTGGGCGTGGTACTCTGCTCAAAGCAGATCTCAGTATCCGGTAACTCCTCTTCAGACGTTTTTTTAAATTTTTTTTACATATATGGCAACCTTTCAACACAAGTTTTTTTTTTTTAATAAATGAAACATAATTTATCAAATTTTGACATTCAACATTCGACAGTTTAACATTCGTACTGATTTGCTTAGTTACCTGTTGACTTCTATAACAATTGTTTGATTCGGTGTTGCCAAATTTACCTTTTTTTAAAGTAACTCGTGTGGTTTTACTACAGACCGTACAAATTTTTTGCATTTGAATTATCGACTCCGCATTAATCAAAGAATCTTGTACCTGAAGCTTATTACCATTTTTCCTGAACATCCTGCATATTAAATTAAACTAACTAAAACATTGTTAATAAATAGACTCTTAATTGACCCGAAAAGTATTCTTTATAGTCACATTTTGATTGTTTTTGAACCGCGGCCAACAAAGGTTGCAAATACCTACTTTACACTCTATGTCTTAATTCGGCCCTGGTGCAGGAGGAAGAGGAAGGTTGGAAAATCTAATTTCTCTAGCGCTCAGTTGTTTTTTACGCTTTTTCTAGTGGTGGAACGTCTCTACTAATTTCCTTCCCGAAAACATACGACCTGCGCGCCCATAGAAATCAGTCAAGCCATTACAGAGCACCAGACCAGCTGCTTGAATGCATTTGAATATCCTAAACCATTTCACAATAGCCCATGTTAAATTAGCTGGTGTCTAGCTTCGCGAACACCAGGATAAAAAGAGAGAATAGAACGGAGACGGTACCACAGTTTCAACCGCGAGCTTAAACTAAGTGCTTTCTAAGAATAGATGTATTTTCGGCCAGATAGCATCTGAACTACTATTCCCCAAATTTACAGAAAAATTTGTAAGTAATTGGATTTACTAGATTCTACAGAAGAGTAATTCATAAATTAATTAATTTTAAAAAGTAGCCAAATATGGAATAATGCCTTTTAACATTGCACAAATTAAAGACGTTATTATAGACGATCCTATTTGTTTAGCTAGTATTCAATTTTCTGTGCCACGACTATTTTCTAGGAATAAGAATACCTTTCATTGTTCATTTGTAAGAACCAACTATGAAGCAAGATCGCCCATCAGACAATTATGTTATATTTTTAATTATATTCCTACAAATATTACTATCACTTCGACACTTCAAGCAAGTATTAGTGAATATATTTTCATGTTCATAAATTTTGTTTTGTCTGTAACTATTTCTTTTTGTGTATCTGTTGAAACATTGTTTGTAATCATTTGTATTTTGTGTGCACCCATCTCGTAATTGGGATTGGGTGATAAATAAATAAATATTTAACTTTATTCATAATCAAAGTAAGCAAGTAAACATTTCTATGGTTACTCATATTATTATTTTTTATCCTTTATTAAAGTAGTGAAATGAAATTTGTTCACTCACTGATTCAGGTGTAGATTTAAATCTCTTCAACTTTAATTTGAAACATTTTTCTCTAGATATAAGTATAAATACAGAAATCATTGTAAAATTTTGCTTTTGTGTATTTACAGTTAAACCTCTATTGCATACTGTTCCCGATCGGGAACATAAAATTTAAAATTCTTCTTTTCTTTTCTTATGCAGTTTACATTCATGGCCATCATGTTGTAACCATTTGGGAACATTTTATACACTTTGTCAATTGCCAATTAGGTCATTCCTCCCAATGTGACAAACATAAAAAAAAATTTGAAGTAGAAAAGGAAAATTACAGAAACTGAGATGTAAAATTTGAAGGAAGCAGCTTATTACCTGCTGATATATTACAGCTAAAAACACCTTTACAAAGTTTCAAAAAAAAAATTTTATCTGATGTTTTCCTAGAAGAGGTTATTTATCAAGCAATTTTGTATAGTACACAAAGACGACCCAATAGACCAAAGTTCTATTGTAAGTTGAATTTGTTCATAATATTCCCAATAGTGAACAAAACTTTTACAAAATTTTTTTTTTATTTTAAGAATAAAATTATGTAACATACTTACTTTAAATATATGGATATTTCTTTTGTGAAAAATAATTTTTTCGAGCCCTTAATTACAAAAAAAAATTCATGCAATAGAGGGTTAATACAACTATAAAGTAGTAGTGTCAATAACTATTAAATGTATCAAAATATAACGTTAAGAGCGTTCTAGTTTCTGGTGTTTTAAGTATTAAAAATATACGAGAGATTATTCTGTTTTATTCCTCAGACGCTGTTAACAACTGCCATTGTTTAGCGTCACGTAAATCTATAAACCTGTAATTCAACTTTATTATTTGAAATGGAAACAGTTGAAATATAACTGTAACAATATTAATCTCCTTCTTGAAAGTGTCGAGTAACGATCATCCTATTTGACACAAACCAAAAACAAATTTGCATTCGAATCACAGTTAGCCCAAGTTAGTTTTTGGAAATCAAAGTCCGTTATGTTTATTTTTATGTTTATTTTCTTGAATTACTTTGCGGAAAGTTACCGCGGGGACAAAGCAGGGCGCAAGGAGTAAGGAGTAAGGAGTATTCGGAGTATCCCTTATCCTCGAGCCACCCCACTCCACTCGGTTAAGGACCTCGTATCGTGATTACTCACTGGAGACCGCTGTCGCAATAGCAACGCCATTTTCGAATTCTTGCGAAAGCCGAAAGGTTTGGACTCAGCACTCCTCTAATTAAATTAGAAACGTGGCTACTTGTGGAAGTTCGGAGGTATTTGGCGAGGACTTTAACCGCATTTCAAATAAGTCGTTTATTGAAGATTACCGTTTATTTTAATAAAGCTAATTATTGGACGATGAAATATTGCCGAGAGAAATTTTAATAATAAACAAAATTTTTCATAACGAACCACCGTCCATTAAAAATAAGTACTGTGGTTTTGATTTTGACATAAACAAAATTTTTAGAATTGTTAATAAAAGTTATATAATTTTCGTTAGCGACAAATATGAATAATATATAATACAAAATTGAAACATTGTTTATTTCCATCTATTTAGATAATTTTTTTGATTAAATATAAGTAATATATTGAATAAAATAAAGTAAGGCAACGGCATGGCTGCGAGCGTTTATTCCGGTTCACTCGATAACGCAAGTTAAGCAAGGCTGCCCGCGGTTAGTAGTTGGATGGGTGACCGCTTGGTGAAAACCCATACCAGCGAACACTGCGAGTCGTTGTCACACAACCGAAAACGAAGAACCGATGCGGAATATTACCTCAGTACAACTACAAAAAAAAAATACCTATTCATTTGTATGTTTGTAAATATAAAACTTATAATGGGGTCCTTCACTAGTGTCACAAAATAATAAATAGGTCATTTGTATTATAACTAGATCCAAACACATCGTACTAGATAATAATAATAATTTATTGTCATGGATGTAGATTACACATTTGACATCGTCAGGTAGTATTACAGCTATATATGGACTTATAGCTAAACATATATGTTAAATACAGAATATGCAGTACAGAATATAAATCAAGGCTCTATATACTCATTCAAGGAGTAGTAGCATTTATCAATTAAAAATGTTTTAAGGGTGATTTTAAATTTATTTTTGTTCTTTAACTCTTTGATGTAAGCTGGCAATGAGTTATATAACTAAATGTAGTTTGTGTATTTAACACCGTACAACAAATTTAATTTTGTGTCATCATACATGAGCACGACAATATGTCCGAAAAACTAGATTTTTTTCCCTTTCGAGTCCTTCAAACCTTGTATCATATCAGGATTTTTTAAAATCAATATTGAAATTTTTATCAATTTAAGGAATATTGTGAAAAATTTATATCTTTTGCAATTTTGCACATTTTTAGATGGAATAGGAACAGAAAAAAAATCTAGTTTTTTTGACATATTGTTTTGATCATGTGTAATGGCATAAATTAAAATTTGTCTCACGGTATAAAATAAGTTTAGAAAACATTATTAATTAGAAAGATATTTAAGTTTAAATACAGCAATTCTGGCGTCAAATTATTTTCCTGTTTAAGCTTCTCTCACACACACCTATTCTATTCTGAATTCTTTGTACTTCTCTTATTATTAAGCTGTCAAATTGTCGAAGAGTCAAATGGTTGGCACTTAACTTAAAGATTTGTGTTTTGTTTTGAATTCGTGATCAAATAACACAAATCACACTTGTTCGAGAATTCACGCGATAATGAAACCATGTGGTTAGGTCGACACATCGAATAAAGACATATTGGTTAGCAAAATTTATCAGTAGTAATCATTTGACTAAAATAATCTTAGAGTTTATTTATGTTTATTGCTGGAATAAATGGTATTCATGTATATTTTAATTATTTACTACGAAAAGTTATTTTAATTCCATTTAAATAATTTTTCAAACAATAAAAAAAAAACATTTATATTACTACAATTATTTTCAATCCTTACTGCTTGAGATCCACTACTCACAATACTGACGTCACTGCATTTAAAACAAATCATTGCGGCTTAATGAATAACAATTAAGGCTTTTTTTAAACTACAGTTAGGTAGAAATATCTTAGTACGATTAGTTTTTCGTGATATTTAAAAATCTATCTTAGGTCTTCTTCATCTTCTTTGCAAGGATTCTGAAATATTACGGAAGCAACTGCAAACAAGTGTATTTTGTACTTTGCAATAAGTGACTTTATATTCCTTGTAAGCTACGGTCTTAAAAATAATCAATAATTCATTTCACCTGAAATCCCGCACTTAAATCAAACCCTTATGTCTATAAAGATACTTCTACTACTTTACGTCACGCTCCCGCGTTCAAATTCAGTTTATATTTCATCTGCTTCGAGCTCCGACGTTTCCGGGTTCACGCGGCGCTAAAAATTGGAATAATTACGTGCTCCTTGGAAATATTCATAATTTACAATTTGCTTGATTAAAATGAAGCATTTGCGATTTGATATTTTGAATGAAGCACCCGCTTAATGCGGTTCGTGGTAGATACGCTGCTTGTAATTGTTTTGAAAAACTTAATTAATACTCATTTCAAGATTCTTTATTTACATTTACATCGTAATTTAATATTTATTGTATTTGAGGCACAATAGGTATATATATATTTTAGAACGAGTTTTGTATTTACATGAGCCCAAATTTAAAAAATCTGGTGTGGGCACCACACTACTTTCTTATACAAATAATACCAACTGAATATGTATGACTTGTTCCTTACGTATAACTATTGTGACATTTATTTGACATATGGATATTAAACCTGTTTAATTTTGTGTTCTCAGCTATGATGTTAATTTAAAATATTAATTAATATCTAGTCTTTAAAATTTTCTAACTAATAATACAAATATTGCTGACACTTCACAATTATTTGACACGTTTGACACATAGATGTTAAAAATATTCTAGTTTTTGTTCCCAGTGTAACTACGATTACTGAAATGTTTTACTAAATACATAATTTAGTTTTTCCCAAAATTTGAAGCATGTACAAAAAAAAGTGCAAATAACATTTTATATTCCAAATATTTCTGCTAACATCTTTCATTTGAAACCTTTTTTCACAGCTGATTCTATTTTTGAAAAAATTGGAATTTATTGTTTTGTTTTCATTAATGCGTTAGGCAGATTTAATTATTTAAATTAAGAAAGAAACGTATAATAAGTATCACTAGTAAATTGTTTACTAAAAAATAAATTAAATACTCCTCCAAACTTAACTTGAAATTTATTACTTATGTATAATTTAAACATTGCTAGAGTACGCATCGTAATATGTCTTATATTTATCGATTTGTAATATTTTTCAAAATACGGAATTTCCCCAAATATGACTTAAAATTGTACTTTTTTTTTATTACATTTCTTTATAATATTTGCGCCAGGAAACCCATTGCTGCAGAGCGCATTGTCATATCTCTAACGTTTTTTGAGGTATGACGATTTTTTATATTTTCCGAAGCGCAAATTTGAGGGGCTGTAACTCGAAAGCTATACAAGATATCGAAAAATATCTTCAGTTTTGTGTTTTTCGTGCCATTTATAATAAATTAGTAAATTTTGAAAATTTTGAAATTTTTTTGAATTTTTTTTTAAATTTCGATTGGAGATATCTCGAAAAATATGAAAAACACAAACTTGCAGTGTTCACCAATCGATTCAGCTTTACGAAATACATAAACTCTGAAAATTTCAGAAAATTCGGACAACCGGTTGAAATGTTAGAGCAAAAAGTCTGAAAATGGCCAAATTCAGGCCAAACGTCAAGGGTAACCACTTGACTTTCTGGACAAAAAACGCCATTTTCAGGCTTTTTGCTCTAACTTTCCATCCCGTTAAGCAATATTTATGAAACTTTGCATACTTATGTATTTCGATGAGCTGAATCGATTGGTGAACACTGCAAACCTGTATCTTTAATATTTGTCGAGTTATCGCCGATCGAAATTTTGAAGAAAAATACACAAAAATTTCAAAATTTTAAAAATTTGCTAATTTGTTATATAAGGCACCAGAAATGCTAAACTGAAGAGAATTTTTAGATATCTCGTGTAGTTTTTGAATTACAGGCCCTTAAAGTTGCACTTCGAAAAATACCAAAAATCGACGTATCTCGAAAAATATTAGAGATCTGACGATGCGCTCTGCTACAATGGGTTTCTTAGCGCTTATATTATAAAGAAATGTAATAAAAAAATATTACAATTTTAAGTGAGGATTTCCTTGAGTGTCAAATTTTTCTATCGGTATGTGAATCTGTATTGAATGATTAATAATTACAGTTTCTGTTATTTGTTTGTTCCCATAGCAACTAAAATTAGTTTATTAAACATATAATTCAGTTTTGTCAAAAGAAGCAAACAAAATCTGATGTGGGCACCACACTACTTTCTAATACAAATAAAACCAACTGAACACGTATGACTTGTTTCTTACGTATGACTATTTTAAAATAGAAATCTATTAATTTCTAGCCAGCAAAACTTTCTAACTAATAATACAAATATTACTTACATTTACAATATTTCACAAGACACATATTTTTGACACTTCATAAATATTTGACACGTTTGACACATAAATATTAAAAATGTTTTCGTTTTTTCCCATTGTAACTAAGATTATTGAAATATATTCTTGAATATATAATTTAGTTTTTCTCAAAATTAGAAGCATGTAGAAGAAAAGTGCAAATAACTTTTTATATTCCAAATATTATCTATATTATATCTTTTATTTGGCACTTTTTCTCTAAGCTTATTCTATTTTTGAAAAAAAATTTAATTTATTGTTTTCTGTATCCAGTAAAGTTCCTCTTCCGGTTATTAAATTTCATACAAAATCAACTCAGTTCTTCATTTTTTCATAAAACTTATAAAATCCAAGTTTCGTTCACATATCTTGTCTAGTTCATGAGAAATTGCGCACACATCCATCCATCCATCCTCACACACAGATATCATTGAGAAATTGGTCTTAACGGATTCAGTGGACGTCAAAATATGTATTTCCGCAAAAATATCGTCAGCGATTTTTTTTCGTGATTCCAATACTTCCTTATAATATTATAATAAGAAAGTAAAAATGGGACTTTTATACTATTTCTTTACTTTGCGTGTTTTATTTCAAAATCTTAAGGAAATAGGTATTTAATATTTAGTTACGTTTATAAGTGACCATCGTACTACTAATATCAACAATTTTTATTTTCTTCTTCAAAGCACAATTAAATATTGCATATGCATTCAATATTATAGATTAATTGTTAAAACTATACCGTATCTAATAATTAATTGGTATTTAATAAATAGCTCCGTGGTAACGTGTCGGACTGTGGATCGTGAGATCCTCAGTTCGAATCCCACTGCCGACAGTTACAAATTTAAATATTTATTGAATGTCTCTTTGGTCCAATTATGTGCGACCGGGATCATAATTACAATAATTACTAGAAAACTGAAAAGTTTTGCTTTTCTTAAAACTTTTATGTAACCAAATGTAATTGATTAATTAAATAATTATTGTTTCTGGAACGCTTCGTTCAGGTTCTTATTTTCGACCGAATCACTGGCTATGTTTTAGGTATAATGTAATGATTATAAAGCGTTCGTAATAAATGTCGAAAGTAGGGAAATTTACTGCTGTTATTACGATATTACGGAATACGGTAGCCAACGTTTTATTGCACCGCGGAGATTAATTTCATGCTCATGATAAACTGCTAATTTCAATAATCTTTTAGTTTTGGACAAAGAGGATAGGTAAGCCGATTTTAATTCGGTAACGGTCCACCGCACATATTTAAGAACTTGCAGCGAAATGGCAGGCGCACATTTTATTTAAAACATTTGTTTCAATTAAAAAAAGTACATATGGGTTAATGCAATAAAACAAACTAAATCTATAGTATACCTATATACTTCATAGGTAAATACAGATCTCTAAATAAGACTGTACATTCGAAATTTAAGTTGACTATCACAAAAGTGCAAATTAAAATCTTTTGAAATTTTATAAATACTAATGACAAGCATTCAACGTGGATTTTAATATTCTTCTTTTGATTCGCGATTTGGCACGACCAAGGATTACATTTAGCTGCCGTGGAAATTCGCCCGAACATGCATTACACATAAGGATTATATTCGGTTTCAAATTTGACGAAATTGAAACAAATGTCGCTTTATTACAGTTAGTGTGTAATTATTATGTAGGTGAAAGACAAATGCATGTGAAATTAAAAGATTCAAAATGGAACTGTAGAGAAAAATATACCTACATTCTATTTAAATAATGAGAATGAATGAATACTAAAGATAAATCATTAAATATGTAATCGATTTAGATTTAAACTTCGAAATTATGTAATATTTTATATAGGGCGTTGACTGTGTCAACCGAGCATAGGCGTACTACATGTTAAATAATACTTTGCAAGCAGATTCACAAAAGGGATTAGCGCTAACTCCATTTTTATTATTAGTCGTTACTTTATTTTTCATTCTCAGAACACTAATGTTGTAGTTAAGATTGGTTAGCATAAAATTTGACACATTTTGTTAATTTAATTAATTTAGAAACAAAGTTACAGATGTTGAAAAAATGGAGTTAGCGTTAATTCCTTTTGTGAATCTGCCTGTATACAATTTCATGCTTCCCTAATACTTTTAGAGAAAAATGTTTTAAATAAAAGTTGAAGAAATTTAATATCTGTGCCTGAATCAGTAACCAAATTTTGTTTTACCTATTTCGTAAAGGCTAAGAAGAGATTTAAAAATATTAAAAATTCAGTTTTTATAATAAGTAACCTTGGAAATGAAACTGAACCCAAACAAATAATTAAGGTTATTCATAGTCAAGTAAATAAATAAACAATTTATTCATTTTATTTTAGTGTCAGAATAAGCAAAACTCAAGTCTTTCCCAAAAATATCTCTGCATATTTGACAGATGCTGTGCTGTAATGTTTCCATAGTTACTCATTATAAAAAAAAAAAATTCAATAATTTTCTACGTCTTTTTTTAATAATTATTAAATAAGTAAAATGAATTTGTTCACTGATTAAGGTGCAATTTTAACTTTTATTTGAAATTTTTTATCTAAAATAACTGGGCAGTATGAAATTGTTTAAGTATTATTTAACATGTAAAACGCCTGTAATTTATAATTTTGTATCTATCTTTATACCGGGTACCTACAAATTTAGGTTACTACTAAAAATGTGCAAGTTAATAATTTATTCAAAAACAATAATTAAAACAGCATACTTAAAAATAATAAGGTTTCTAATTAATTTAGTAGTTATGCAGTAGCAAAAATTAATTAGAAATGAAATCAACCAACCTTTTATCCTTGAACGAAGCCAAACAAAGATTCCGCGAATCTAGGTGACATCCCGTGGGCCCAGATTCAAACCCGCGTGAAAATCCTGCAACAACAAATCAAAAAATTAATATAGAAGATTATTCCATCCCACTGGACGCCCAGTTCTGCTTTTGTTATGTCTCCAAACCAAATGTAATTTACTTGATACAGATCAACTAGATGAAAAGTTGTTAGATAGAGTTCCAGTCCAAAGCAGACTCATCTTTCTCGTTTTTTCTTCACACTTTCATACACACGCATCAGCCATATCTCAACATTTAATAAGCCTTTGGCCCGAGGAACACTGAGGAAATGTGTCCAAGTATTTCGTGTCGCGTAGATTCGAGACATTGGAATGGATTTTGCATAGTAAAATGTGTTATAATTATAGCACCGGGATCAAATTCTACAGACCACAGTCGCCATTTTAA
Source organism: Poecilus cupreus (assembly GCA_963942605.1). Lineage (NCBI taxonomy): Eukaryota > Metazoa > Arthropoda > Insecta > Coleoptera > Carabidae > Poecilus > Poecilus cupreus. The sequence continues at coordinate 19,624,708 of OZ012715.1, forward strand.
ATTTACCCTCTTCTCGCACATCTTTGAAGATCAGCTTTAACGACTGATAACTCAATTCACGCTTACTGCTTATTTGATTATCCGTTGAAAACTCACTGTTTTACATACTAGGCGTAGAAGTAGAATTGAAATGTGACATTTATGGGGTAAATAGCTCCGAGGTAACGCGTCGGACTGTGGATCGTGGGATCCTCAGTTCGAATCCCACATCTGACAGTTGCCAATTTAAATTTACCCCTGTGGTTCCTCCTCCACTAACATCTTTGGGGGCTATGATTTGACGGCTGGTAACCGCACTTCATACGCAAAAATATATCACTTACCGAGATCTGCGTAAGCAGAGTGCCACACCCATAATGGGTAAAAGGCGTGATGATATATTTATTTATTTTATTTTACATATATGAGTTTCAATGTTATTATTTGTATATTGCAATATCTTTTTACCAATTCATTATACAGTGAAAGTGTAAGAATAAACATTGTTCAGAATTAAAAAATATTTACCATAAGGCCCATTTTTAAGTGGCGAAAAACGGAGGGAGTTCTCTAATAGACGCGCATATTATTTTGATTTTTTTTTTTTTTGATAGAGTGACCCCGTTTAACTTACACCTTAAATTCCACTCCTAAGTGTAGGAAAATAGGGGATGATTGATTGTTCACTCACAGAATTATTACCTGTTAATCGATTTTACCACGCATAACTTTGTACTGGATTATCCGATCAAAAAATTTCACCTTTGATGGCAGGAGAATAGGTAGACACAAAAATTTAAAAATTTAAACTTTTTAACAATAAATTAAACCGACCAAGAACTGAGAAACGAAAAATAAAATAAACTAATTTTGAGTCTGCACCAAACAAACAATCAACGAACGCCTACTCAATATTACTTTATTTTATTTTTCGCTTTTCAGTTTTTTGTCGGTTCAATTTTTTGTTGAAAAGCTTTACAGAAAGTAATAAAACACTGTAATAAATAAATCTAAATTTAATTTATGAAATATCAATTTTTTGTTTTTGTTTAATTTTTCATGGACGTGTTACAATTTTTCTAATAAATATTAATTTTAATTTTGTGCAACCATGGCAGGTAGCGTTAAAGCCGGTTCACTCGGTAACTCAAATTAAGCAGCAATACTCGCGGTCAGTAATTGGATAGCTGACCGCTTTCCGAAAACCCATACCAGCGAACACTGTGTGCCGTTGTCACACCACCGAAAACAAGGTACCGAGATGGCATATAACCTCAGCAGTTGAGATCGTTTAAATAGAAAAACAAAATAATTTGAATAATATATCGTGATATACTAATTTTTAGATAAACAAATAGGCCTTATTGCGTCCATATTTAAATTCTATATCACTTACCGAGATCTGCGTAAGCAGAGTGCCACACCCGTAATGGGTAAAAGGCGTGATGATATATTTATTTATATTTTATTTTAACAACTTCTGTACTTACACTTTTCCTGTAAATTAAATACACGTCACATTTGAATTCTACACCCGGTATATGTGCGGAAGGGAATACCATATGTATAATATTGTTAATTTATTGGAGTAAGTTCAGTACAAAATATAAAATGTAAAGTTAATATTCCGAAACTGAAGGGCGAAATTTATTCCATGAGGAAAACGCCGACAAAAAACTTGCAGCCCAAGGATAAAACGGCTATAACACTTCCGCAAAAGAAATGAAAATAATCTGGCGTGATCGTAAACGCGAACATGAAGTTCTGTCGTCCAGTCTCCACTGCCTCCACTGCCTCCACTGCCTCCAGCTCGGAAACAGGAAGTTTGCGACGGGATCGCGATTTAGCGATTGTCTTTGAAATTTTAATTAGCTTATGCAGATAACCTCCATCGAAGGCCTTCGAAGCCGAGAAGTCGAGAAGCAGAAGCGACAGAGCGAGGAAGGGCAGGCGAAGGAAGACGAAACGTAGGAGAGGTACAGAAAGCACTTCCTGAACTTGTCCAACTATCTACGGAGTGACAGTATTTCTGAAGACCGTTCACATTAATGTACCGAGACAGTGAAGATTTGTGGAGATGCGACGAGCATGGCGTTCTGCCAGACTCTATCCTTCGTTTCTGCTGAAATTTTCACTCGAGGATAACGAAAATTCTATCGACATTTTCAAACAGAAATAAAAATAAAATTGCACTCGGTCATTATCCGACCATATTGCGAAAGACTTGCAATACACAACAAATGACATACGAATTTGACATCAAGTGACCCATTGCATTATTTCGAGTGACCCATTTGAGTTCCATCAATACAAAAAAAAAATTACTTTTAATCTTCCAATATTTAGCAATAACTGTGTTAGCGATTTGTATATGTAGATGTTCAAAAAGTTCCAGGACTGTGAAATTTCTAGAGTAATACACATCGAATCAAAAAACAAGTGGACCCCGCCCTACCCCCAGGGGGTGGAGTGGGGAACGAGCTTGGTGACATAAGATATGTTATTGAAAAATAATAAATACTTTTTTTTTGTTTTTTGATTCGATGTATATTTCTCGAGATATTTCACTGTCCCGAAACTTTTTGACAGTATAATATATAAAATTAAGCTAACTAAAACTTTTTTAGTTTTTTTTGCACTGACCCGTAAATATTTTTAGTAGCCACAATTTTATTTTATCGGGTAACAGATCCGTGGTAACGTATCGGACTGTGAATCGTTCGAATCCCACAACCGACTGTTTATAATTTGATACATCATGATGTACGAACATTTAAGTAACCAAATGGACCTAATTACATACATCTATTGTATTTACACTTACAGCAATATAACAAAATAGCATAGGAATTCCTATACGCCATATTTCAATCCAACACGGAGTATATTTTTCCAATAGTATATTGAAAAAAGACAATCTACGATTATCCAGAATTAATTTCTTGTAACTTTTAATTACTTTTAAGGATTTTAAATTATTGCATGCAAATAGATTAATAACTTGAAAGTCCTTCGCCTTATTTCAGGTAATTTGTAAACAGCAACTTTCTAAACTTTAAATTAACACTCAAAAAGCTTAATTGCAACAAATTATTGATAACAATTTCAACTGTTTCTATACTAATTTCGCAATTGATATGTCTCTGAACTAATTAATCTTTTTAATATTCTGTTTCTAATGCATCATCTTTGCAAATCTACTACTTACTTTCTATCACTTTTTGGTAGACGCGGTCTTAAGTGTCGATAACAAAGGAAATGCGTCGGCGTCGCTTTTTCACCCTCCTTGGTTCCAATTTAAATTGCAACAACTATTTCATTATTCAAGTCTCGAAGGGGGCGGATCCAACGATCCGAGGATCGGAACGGAAAGGAATGAAAACGAAGAATTTTCATTGAGATTAAGCCAGTTTACATGTCATTTTAAATTGCATGGTGGCTGTAGATCACGACAAATTGCTCTGTTGTTCAAAGAACTTCAAAGAGATTCAGTTATTGAATTAAACGCAAATGTACTTACGTGACACGTTACTAAAGAGAAGCATTTGTTTGTTTACGCCATATAAGAATAAAATCAATTTTGTGATTTGCAATTCTGCTGTTGTTTTATAAAACCTCACACTTTTATACATCGGTTTTAAGTGCGAATTGTGGTCCTTAATTTTTTTTATTAAATCATAATTGTTATTTATAAGCTGCAATTATTGTTTTAAATGTTGTGATGTTAGAGTTATCGTGTTTTTTGGATCTGAAACAGAAGGGATTGTAAATAATTGTAGTCACATAAATTATTTAAATGGAGTTAAATAACTATTCCAAGTAAATAATTAAAATATAGATGAATGCCATGTATTCCAGGAAGAAACATAAATATACTGTAAAATTATTTTAGTCAAATGTTTACTTACCATTGATAAATGTTGCTAACCATTGCCAATTAACATGTCTTTAATTTCGTTGTTTCGACCTAACCACGTGGTATCATTATAGCGCGAACAAGTGGGATTTGTGTTATTTAGTTACGAATTCAAAACAAAACAAAAATCTTCAAATTAGGTGCCAACTATTTGACACTTCGCCAATCTGACAGCTTAATAATAAGAGAAGTATAAAGAATTTAGAATAGAATAGATGTGTGAGAGAGAAGCTTTAAAAAAAAAACGTAATACTTTGACGGTAGAATTACTATCTTTAAAACTCAAATATCTGAATTAATAATATTTTTAAAACTTCTATTATATCTTGTACGATATTTTTGGGTCTAATTATAATATAAATGACTTATCTGCCATTTTGTGACTCTAGTGAAGGATCCCATTATAATGAGAAGTACAGAAATTTCAACGCCATTTTTAAGATATTCCTGTAAATGTACCTATTACAGTAAATATGTAAATACAAAAGTTCAGAGTTTAAAGATACATAAAATAAGGCAATTTTGTTATCTAAATATTAGTATTTCACGATGTGTCAATCAAATTAAAATCAATATGTATTAGGAAAATTGTAATCCTGCCATAAAAAAAAATAATGAAAACGAAATGTGTTTGATATTTCATAACAAAGTTTTAGGGTTCTTTTTTATTAATTTACCAGAAAAAATCACTATTATAATATTCTACTAAACTATAGAAAATAATACAATACTGTAATAAATAAATCTAAATCTTTTTCATAACAAATTAAACGGGCCTTTTTACATGAATATTTAAATTCTGAACAACTTTTGGATTTAATTTACACCTTTACTGTAAAGTGAATAGTTAAAAAATAGCATTGAAATCCCTATATTCCTCATTTCAATTCTACACCCGGTATATTTTTACTATGCGAAGTATCTTCTTCCTATTAATATTATCTGTAACATCGATTAAGGGTGGAGCATCCAATATATTTGCCGCAGGCGTAACAAAATTAGAGCGCAAAACTACTTGTGTTAATATTATGCTTGAAGGAGAAGGGTGCCAAATTTCTATCTTCCCTCCAGTACGAAAGTACCTCAGTACATCGTTGATGATTATGAACTACCACCCACGACTGGCAACGTGTTATATACAGAATGTGATAGCCAAACGAACTACGTCATATAACTTCTATATTATTAACGATACAACAAAATACTATGAGACAATCTTATATAGAACCAAGGGGGACATCCAATTATGGAAAAAAATATTAGATAGTATGTACTTTTTAAACTCATTCAATATAGTTTTTTTTTTTATTCAACCCTGTAATCATTTTATATCCTTACATCACGAAAATATTGAGAAAATTCAATTAAGATTTAAATAAAAAATTATATCTAAAAATTTGAATTATTTAGTGCATAAGTCTTATTCCAACATATTTCGTATGTACTTGTTGGTATCTCTGTAAAGCAGAATTTAAAGATATGACTGAAGAGAAAGAAATAAAGGTAAGAACTTGGCAGAGGTACTCATAAATATTTTGTTGCTCTTACTACGTTGTCAAGTATAAGACAAATGCTTTAGTATGCTCGATTATTCTCCCAAGTGTTTTATCATAATGAAATAGAGCTAGATGTGTTCATGTTGAAATGTGGACATTTCTCATGTACATTGCTGTTTTTGTTTATTTGAAATACTTCAACCATTAATTATTATTAGTACAGATTTATTTAACATTTATATATATATATATATATATATATATATATATATATATATATATATATATATATATATATATATATATACGAGGTTTGCTTTCTGGATATAACAACTTTTTTATTATTATTTAAATATGACCATTGTTGCCTATTAGACAAAAATTGTAAATTTTGTAGAATTAAAATGACTCGACCCTCAATTGCTTTTGTGTTACAATAATAAGCAGTTTTCAAGAAATTGTATGGTCAAAATTTCAGCAAATTTCATTTGAAATTTAAATTATCTTTGGTTATTATATTTCTACATTAGTACATAAGAAATAAAGAGCTGAAGGTAATAGCAAGATTTATGATAGGCAATGAAAAAATACTGGACAAAAAACGATGACAGACAATGCACAATATGTGGGAGAGGCTTTGAAAAAATATATCATTTAAGAAGAGTCTGTACAGAAGAACTAAGAAACGATAAATCTACACAACAGATACTACACGAAGAAATCCCAGACACTGATTGGATGAAGAAAGTGCATCGCAATAGATCAATTATTTGTTTATAGTATAAGTTTTTTTTTTATTATTATAAATAAATTACCACATGAAATATAGATAATGTAGGAATTTGAACACCGTAAGGTAACAAATAAATATTTACTATACTGCTACTACATAAGTAAAGATCCAATAAACAAGAGAGTGTATCGTTATATCTTTATATATAAAATTACGATGTGCGTGTGTTCGTAATTCTTCTCCTCCTAAACAGCTTGACCGATTTTGATGATTTTTTTAAATATATATTTATGAGGTCACCTGGATGGTAGGTACTTGCTACAGATGGACCCGGTAGGTAGCACTGTTGTCAAGATACAGAATTTTTTTTTAAATTTTTCTGACTAATATTCATGACTAATGCAATTGACCATCCAAAAAAAATTCTTGAAAATCGGTCAAGCCAAATCAAGTTTAGGAGGAGAAGAATTAGGAACACCGGAATTTTATGTATAACAAGGTCCGTTAGTCTCTTATATTTTTGGAGATGTGTCAACTTCTAAAATCTTTCGAAATGCAACTTTTACTGGATGTAATTCAAAAACTATACAAGATATGAAAAAACAGTGATTAGTTTTGAAAATTTTCGATTGTTCCTATGGCAATAAACAACTAATGAAACACGTATTGTATGTGTCAAACATGTATCAAATATAATTATTAAACAATCAAATACCAAATGTGTATAAGAAAGTCGTGTGGTACCCACACCAGATATTTTATATTGTAAAAATAATGATTCCAATAAACTTCCAATAAATATTCTTGGAAGACTGAAGGAGACGAGGATATTTTACAAGTAATATTTCATCTTTCCACCACCATGACAGGCCATCAATAAGGAGCAAGTTTTTTTTCTTTATGTTATACAACATACACAGACTTAAAAGCACCAAAGCTATTCACAATCTTATTTTTAAATTTCTCTCTCAATCCTGATTCTAATATTATGTAATATTAGGGTTAAACAACCCTTTATATAGAGGAAAGTGACCAAATATGGAATACCACTTAGTTTTGTTGACAAAAAAGAAATCATTTCAGCATATCTCAGTAAATATTAGAGTTATAACACAAAAGATATTGGCTACAGTTTTTGTAACTTTTATCTATTTTGTACCGTTTAAAAGTTTCTTCGATTGATGATTAAGGTAATTGAATTTTAATATTTTCCGTAGTTAACAAGGATAACAAGTTGACAACGCTTTATTGCAAGCAGGTAAAATTCTTTAAAAAAAAAGTCTATACAACAAAAAATGAAAACGTGAATACTACTAAAGATTAGAAAAGTCTGCTTTTCGTAAGCTACTAACTTTGACGAACTGGTAATCAAAACTAGCCATTTGTTTTTATTTTGCATATTTACGAATGTGAGAGTACTCAAAGCGCCTTCTCTTTGCTAGGAAGCTAGTTACGCAACGCATTTCGTACACTAACTGATAAAGAACTCCATCTCGGCGCATCTAACAAATCTCCGAATCAAAGTCCCCAAGTAGCAAATGTCAAGTGACAGCTTACAGCTTACATTTGCACACAAAAGATCGCGAAGACATCAACGGACGTCTGCAGTGAAGCAGTGCTAACACTGAAGTCTCGTCTCGTCGTCGTCGTGTTGTCAAAGCATTTGACGAAGTCCAAGTCTCCGCGGGAGCTTCGAGCACTCGGAAAGTTTATGATCTGCAATTAGGGATATATGTGCAGAAGCTATGAGCTTCGGGAGTTCGAATGAAATGATGCTCTTCTGTGCAACTGTGCAATCTTGAACGGTGCAGTGGCGTACTCGACAGCAAATTTTGGTTATACTCCTTTTGGGAATGAGAAAGAATAGTGTATCACGACTGTCCAAACTGAAAAAAGGGGGAAACAAACAGAACAGATATATTAATAAACGATTAATGAAACAAAGTATGTCAAATCAAATAAAAATAATACAATTGACGACAACGTACGAATATGTTAAACAGTTGCACTTACCAAAAACATTTTCCATCAAACGTCTGCTCGTTTCAAGATCTAAAACCGACTCTATCTTCAGTTGGCCAAACACACCCAACTACTCAATACGCGTTATGGGGCAGGGGGTGAGAAAACCTACCGGCCAACAAAAGATTACCTAAAAACTAAACACCTAATCTAGGGTTCGACCAGGCCAATCTATAAATCTGTCAAGAACTCCTGTCAAGACGATTTTCGATGCATTTAAGTACAAACGTAGTTTGAAAATTGCAATTCTAAAATTCTTTTGACAGTAAAACAATAAATCCTATCTTGACTGCCTTGTTACAAAAGTAAAGGATTTTAATCGGCTATGTGAGAAATAAGGCTAGCAGAAAAATTGCTCATAGAATGCCGCTCGTTCTAGTCCTAGAACGAAACTTACTTCTTCAAAACTAGAAATACCGCTACAAACGTTCCAATAATCTCTTGGACCATAACATGCACGTAGATAGGATTTTTGAGAGTGATATGTTTATGTATTTATATTGTTATATAATATTAAAGTTTATTATATTTTTCAATTTAAAAGTGTTGGTGTTTCGCGCTACTTCACTCTTCTCTTAAGCTTTAAGTTATTAATGTTCTACCATCTAGTTGCCAATATTCTTTTATCACAGAATACCTGTCTTTCAGTTTGAGGAAATTGAGGTTTACTCGCTTTGTAACGATCGAAACAAAATTAAATCAAAGAACAGAAAACCAGCAGGTTCAAAGCACTCTTCCCTTTCCGAATTACGCAAGCATAAAATTTGGGATATACAGTATCAAAGAAAAACTACTTTCACGTTTAACCATTCAAACCAAAGATTAGCCTCATTATTTTTTATATTAATATTAAAATGATCTAGGAAGGGGCAGGGTTCGTACAACGTATTTATCTTTATCATCGAATATAACCTTAGATGCTCCATGTCGATAGAACAATAAATAAATCATCATGTCATTTATTGTTCAACTAGAGAAACTTGACCTTTTAATTAGGTATTTTATGTTTTGTGGTTCCTTTTCAAAATGGTTTTAAAAGTAAAATGACTTTTATGTATTTTGTTATGAACAACTACAATTGTAAGAAACCTTAAACAATGTCTATTCTTACCTAGGTATAATACACATATACGACCAAGCACTGGACTTAAAAATTCCGCAACTCATAAACATATATTTGACGCAAAAAAGATTGGCCATTGTAATATCTGTATACATCCCTATGTAGTTTTGTTATTCGAAGATTATAACTTCACTGCAGTGATCCGTATATTTTAAGCCAGACATACTAATGTTTTTCTGGAATTTTAAAATCCTACACTTGACTGGGCATCCGGGAGTAGACTCATAGTTCTTATGAAAAGAAACCATAACCATAAAATAATTTAAACGTCAAGTTTCATGCTCTAGTTAAACTAAACCTTTTTTTTTTCTCTTTTACTTCTTCATCAAGGACCTAAATATTACACATATCCAATTATACATTCTTACATTATATATGTTTTACTGTAAAATTTTAATTATGCCTCTAATTAAATTAAAATAGAATTTTTGCAGTGCTTTTATACGAATTCTATAAAAAAAGCATAACAAAAAATGTGGGAATTTATTGGTCCACAAGCAGCAGAAAATTTACTTTTCTGTTGCTCACAGCTTATGTATATTTGTTAAAATATTTAAAATTCTGGATTAAGAATTGACAAGGCGAAAGTGGTGTGTCAGGATAGGAATGTTTGGAGGAGATTAATTGTTGGTTGTCTATGTTTCTGGGTTCGTGCTACCCCCACTGATGAGATATAGCGTGACGGTATGTAAATATGTATGTACTTTGAAAAAATATCTCTAGGAATATGTTCGCAATTGCCAAAACATCCTTCTAACAACATATTTACATTTAATCAACCTTATCAACAAGAAATTCAGGTTAGATGCCCCAAAAATCTCTTTATATTCAACATGAACTCCATCATTACTTGAGCTACATTCAAATTCATGTCCCTTCGCACTAATAATTCCACGCACGTCCATGGTCGGAAATGTGAGGCACTAGACATGGCTCATACATCACTGCAGCATATAGCATACACTTACGCCACTCCACGACAGATATTCACTTCACTCCGTTGACGAAACCCAGTTATCTTAGGCACAAATGATGCCGTTTACGCCGTTTATTCGTCACTTTATTCCTGACAACATTTACGCTTTTATTTCCCTTTATACCGAACCGCATTATGTTTGATACACGTAATAAATTTCAGAATTTATTCAGGAAATGTTGAGGTATGAATATCAAAATTACACGGACATGTGGAATGGTACTCAAGTCCTGAGAGGGTACTCCTTTGTGTTGTACCACAATAGTTATTTGTGTACCTAGGCACAACGAGGCGCGTCAAATAAATTCCACGTTCATGACAAAAAGAACTTAAGTGCCGGAGGAAAAAAATATTAAATTTGAACCTACTCTGTTTCTTGAGACAAACTATTAAATACTTTATTCGTCTTAAATTATGGCATACATTTGTATAAAGAAATTTTGATTCTTGAGGGTTTTAATAATAGGTATATTAAAGAACTAGTTTCATAAAATTATTTTATGAGAACGAATTTTAGATCACGATGCACAAGGTACAGCAAAATATGCAAGTTGAATTTATACCGGGTATCTACTTTTTTATAGGACATAGTACCTTATACAATGTTAAATAATGGGGTATGTGACCATAATCGAATTTCAATGTATACGCCATAGCATATGAATGTTCTTCATTGTAGTTTCTTATTACAACAATAAAAACTGTACATTATTTTGTAATAATAATGTTATTAGCAATTTTGTGTTTTGGAGAAGGGATATGTGACGTCACTGTGGCCGAGGAAAATATTGTACTGCGCTGTACACTTGGCCCGCTGATCTATATCTATTTCTTTCCTTTACAGTATCTCTGTCTTTTTCTGGCACCATACCTATTCAGAAGACACAGTGACGTCTCACATCCCCTCTCCAAATCTTTAAAAATTAATTTCTCGTTAACAATAAACAATTAATTGATTTAAAAAAATACGGGTATTTTATTTTTGTATCTAGTATCATGTAATGTCAGAAAAAAAAATTGGTCACATACCCCATTCATTATTCGATAGTTCGTTCCCTGTGGATTTTAGAACAAAAAAATGTAAATATAAGCAATGATCATCAACAAAATCTGCACCAAATGAGCCTAAATTTATTGATGTAGTACATATCTGTCATGAGATAGACGTAAAAGAAAATTTATAATTTTTAGGTATTTTCCGAGTGCCATGGTAAACCAAACATACAAACAGTCGTATTGCTTGAGTTTGATAAATGGAATTTGGCATAGTTTTAATGATTAACGATTTGTTTAAATTATTTCTCAGTAATCATGGACACATTTACCATTTTGAAATACATGTCGTTAGTATTGTTTAATCAAATTATTATCAGAGATTTCCAAAAAACATTTCATGATTTTTGAACGAAATAAATCATTCTAAGAGCTTATATCTTTCTAATACTTTAATTATTATTATAAAATAAAAACATTGCTGGATAAAACAGAGAACCCTTTACGAATGAAGTTAAATTTTAATACACCAATTGATGATTGTAAAAAGTTTAAAGACATTACAATCAAAGTGTAATAATCAAATATAATTAACATTTTAATTTATAAACAAAAACTAATTTCAAAAATACAACTTATACAAAATTTAAACAAAACGATGAGACAAATATAGTCTTATGTGATATATCTTTACATTCCCATAAATATTAGTGGAAAGGATTTATTATTAATACTATCATAAAAAAGTCAATTTTTTCCGTTGGGTGGAAAAGCAACATTTTTATTTTCATCTGACTATATTTTATTTATTATTATGTATTTATTGTTTTAAATTCTGACGAAGAGATTCATCTATGTTGTGTTGTATATATTTATTTATTTATTCACATGTTAACTTGTTTTGTATTAGTCTCTATTAATATCACCTCCTGAAGAAGACGTATGTGGTTTCGAAACCGGTCGAGGTAGTATTGAATAAATATTGGCTGAATTCCAGTAGTTTTGTGTATATCTATCATCTAGCCAAAATATAGTCCTTGTCAAAAAAAAAAATGTTTATAAACCTACACCTTTTCGTTTTAGATACTGTTTTCGTATCTAAATAAATATTATATATATATATATATATATTCTGGGTGTGGCACATTACATTCGCAAACATTGGTGATTTACCTGCTGGATTGTCAAAAATTGAGGGAGAACCAGGGTGGTAAAATTGAAATTACAATAAATGTCCCTTTGAGGAGCATAGGTTCGGAACTTACCGACTGCGCCATGTTTTATTTTATTTGCTAAATTTTAATATACTATAGGAGAGGTAAAATCAAAGAACTACACATGCATATTATACTTAATTTATGTGTTTATTCATCAACTATTGAATATTAAGTGACCGACCAAAACAAGTATAATCAACAAATATTATTTACAAAAAGATTGTAGTCAGTGTTGCCAATAGCTTGAAAATAAATATTAATGAGAATAATAAAAAAAACATTATAACAAGGTGTGTAGTATTTGTACATCTAATTAGTAACAATAAGTAATAGTGGTCAACTAAGTAAAATCCTTCTAACCAGTGTCATCGTCTTCTACCTCTCCACGTTCAACGGCCTTGCATGCTGGCCGGTATCACGTTGTACGTTGTATGATTTCCACGGGGAATTGTTCGGGAAACTCGATTATCTAGCCGTTCTTTCGGATGATGGACATCGCACTTCTCAGATTCGCTGTTTGTTGCTTGCTTCGCGTGTAACACTCTCGGTGTCTCGGTTGGCTAATGTAATGATCGGTTACTGACCAGCTGACCGCCTCTGCTTGCTGAGGTTTGGACCGGAAGGGATGAAACCGGAATTAGTTTAAGGGCAAGAGGTGTTATTTCAACTGATTTGTACGGGGGTTTTACAAATTTGACAAGGAAATATAGATGGCGATTAGCTACTTCTTTATTTTTAACTTAATAAAATTACTTTTAGTTTTGGATGAACTTAGATCAACTGTCATACTCAAACAATAAGACTGTTTTAAGAAATTATGTTTTATTTTCCATGGCAATCTATACACAGCAATAAACTATAACTTTTATTTTTCGTGAAGTTGAAAGAATACACAAAAGAGTAATTATAACTACTATAAACTTATTTATTTAACACTAATAACTACAATTATTTACACACTATAACACTATTAGTAAATTTATTTACATTTGTATTATTTATTTCAATTGATTTATTTATGTGCATTCACTGACGGTTTATAAGAGACTTCCGGTTTATCACAGATTCACGGTTTATCACACACTCATGTTTTATAGAAGACAGACCGACGGTACATCACAAACCGACAGCCTAGCACAGACTAGCTTGACTGCCGTTAGCTCGGCAACCCCTGTGCGGGTTCTCGAACGTTCTACGCTCTTCTTGAAGCTACTAAAAACGATACCACGTACTGCTCGAGCGTGCCGTAAGAAATTTAAGTAGTGGAGGAATTACGAGGGTAAATTTAAAATGGCAACTGTCACTGTTTCATGATTCACAGTCCGATGCATTACCATAGAGCCATTTATTATTAAAATCATTCCATATTCAATGGAAAATGGACCACTAAACAAAACAAAATCAAATATTCAAAGCTGGACTTCAGCAACAAGTCTAGTAACTATACTATAAGAAAGATGATTACGTTTTTTGCTTCTGCATATGGTCCATGCAATAAGATTAAAACAAGTTCAACATGAACTAATCTTAGGAATACTATAAGAGCAAGAGAAGTTTCTTGGCATACGCAAAAGATGTTTTTGTAAGGTTTTGCTTGCCAAATTTTGTCATTTTTTCAGAGAAATTTATTTGTTGCTTCATTGAAGTGGACACAAACAAAAATTTTAAATAAATATATTGTCAAACGATTTGCCCATTTTTCGATGTTGCACTATGCTTATAATAAATCTCGGAATGGGATATATTTCCCGTCTTAATAACTAAGCTCCTAAACTATTGTAACTAATTTAGGAGCTTAGTTAAAAACGTTTATTTTATATTTCACATTTTAATTTCTTTTTTCGTTGATTTAAATTTTTTGCTAAAAAGCTTTTATTGTCAATGTAGAAAAGTATTTAAAAGTATTTGAATGAAAGCGAAAAAATAACACAACTGATACTTGAAGATACTCATATCGGAATATACGTAGAAGAGTAGACGCAGATCCTTATGTACCTATTTATTCACGTGTTTCAAAGCTATATAAGATCAAACAATTCTTTTCAGATATGCGAAATTCTCAAACGTCCATTGTAATTTCCTTTGTAATACATTTTATCGCAACGCTGCACTATATAAGTGCTTCTTTGAAACTTTTTTTATTTCAAAATAAATTTATGCAATAAAAGATATTCCCATAGAGAGAAAACGCACTGTTCCTCGAATATTACACTACCGTTTATTCTTATTTTGTGTCTGAAGTTAAAGTAATAGTCTGTGTTAGTTTACTGACAGCAGTCTGAGAATTCAATTGTGAAAATTAAGTTTTATTACACCAAGACAGATATAATGCAATACGATAAATAATTTTTGAAGATTTTACACATTTTTCTTTACAATGTTCAATGGCGGCTCATGAAAAATAGAAGTGGATGTTTGCCGTTCTCAGTTCTCGACAAATTAAATTGTCTAGATTTTATAAATGCCTCTTTAAATTTTCATTAAATGTATACCTACGAAAAAAATGTTTACTTTTAAAAAACTGTTTATTACATTCAGAACTTCAGACAATTTTGCTCATAGTAAAATGGAACCAAATACCACCACATAACCTGCCAAAAAATTTGAATTTCTAAATGGCACAAAATAAACAAAAAAAAAGAATCAAATTTACTCTAACTCATTCATTTACTAAGATATTTTTAAAATCCTGATGAGTCTTCAAATAAACTACCACTACAGTTCGTAACATAAACACCAAAAATCTAAATTTGAAATTTGACATTAATAGCTTCATTAAATTTTGAGTTATCGTTGACGAAAAAAATCATTATACATACATTCACACGCAGTTGTCTTCGTGAAAATCGTATTCTACGGACCCCAAAATGTGTTTATCCGATGAGAATTTTAATCAGACAATATACCTCCCTTAAAATATTGTTATTACAACGCGTGAATTCATCAAGTTTCTTCCGGATAATCATACATTTTTAATAATCGTAATATTAATGATACTGCGAAACAAATATTTCATGTAGAAATCTACTGCATCTAAGCCAAAGTACCTAGGCTTGTACCCTGGAATGAAATATACGTTCTTTCGTACGAATAACTTTGTATTTACAGTTAAACAATACTTTTTTTCACTACATATCAGGAAACTCCACCTTTCTTCTCCCGAAAGAACTAGTAAAATGTATTTTTCCCCTCTAGAAAGGTGTTACCAATATGAATGTTTTTTTACAAAAAAATGTATTGTAAAAATGATAAATAAATACCTAATTTTATTGAAAATCCTTATTTTAGTGATATGCATACTTTAAATTATCTTGCAATTATGTTTTATATTTTTCTTTTTCTAGATTAAATCACAATTTTACAACTTTATTTTAGATTTAAGATTGGTTCATTAGCAACACTGTTATACTGTCTTCCGGTTGATAACCTAACTTTTGACGTGTCATTTGTGTGTTGTGTTGTTAAAGAGTATTTAAGATCCGATCAAATCGTTTCTAACATGTCGTGAAAAAAATTTTGTGTCTAACTTGAAAAGAAACCGTTGCTTATACTCTCGCTCGAATTGCCTCATGAGCTCGAGTGGGAAATGAAGTGCTTTCCTCTCTAGTTTGACAAATAACTATTGCATCAAACATTATAGATTACTTGCATAGTGGAAGAAGTAGCAGAATCTTAGATGTCTAAAGTTTGACTTAGGACGAATTTCAGAACAAATTAACTGCGTAGTTCCAGGCAATGGAGGCATCTTCGTAAATATCCCACGTGGAATCATTTCACTGCGCTGAGTATCATATCACATGGCTAATTAAAACAGTTACACAAAATCAATTACAAACTTTAAATTAATCAGTATAAAAATAACAAGGAGCAAGGAAGTCAGCGTGCAAGAAGTACGAGCAGTTTCCGAGAGCAGTGCCAGTGTTGTATCAATTACATTATATGTAATTAACTCAAATTCTCGTCGAAGTTAACCGAATTCGAGAGTAACTCCCAACTTTGCATCTCATTTTAAACACGATCTGTTTACTTTTCAAACTCAATCTTCACAATCTCGCAGTGGCTATGTACATACGGGGCATCAGATTACTTGCGACAAATACACAAGTTTTTTTGCACTACAATTTTATTGAACCTTTCAACATACAACTACTATTGGCTGTTTTTATTGAACAAATCTTCAAAAACATATAACTGGTTATTTTGAATTGGCGAGACTTTTCAATAATTTTTATAATTATTTAGTCATGAAGTCAATATAAACAGCTCCTTGAATCCCTCGGAAATTTTCGGAAAAATGTGACCACTAATAAAACCTTCGGAAAAAGTTGAAAAAGAATTAAGAATAACACATCGAAATATAATTAGAACATTAGGAACAATAAAGATATCGGATAACGAATTCAGAATAAGGATAAATCATAAAATAGAGCAATATCTAGAAAGACAAAATGTATTAAAAAGATGAAAACAACTAGATGGTTTGGATATATATGGAGGGCAGAAGAATTAATATGGGTTAAGTGCAATAGAAGGTGATTTTAAAAAAGAAGGAATTAATAATTGGCAAAGCAAAACAACAGAAACGTGTTAAATAATCCTTCGGATTAGGTTCTTTACAATAATTATTTTATTAAAATGCAACATATATTGCATAGAACTAAATCCAATAGTCTATTTAATTTACTATAATATCTGAAAGATTTTCAACTTATTGAGAAGATAGAAAGAACTGAAGGAATATAATCAAAAACTTATGAAGAACAAGTACAAGTACAAGTGATTAAACCATTCAATTGATAGGATACAGAGAGCATCATAAGCAATCATAAATAATTCTTCGGTTTATATATACATATATACCAGGTGTCTACTTTTTTATAGCACATAGGAAATACAATGTTAAAATTTTCATTAGGCATTAGTTCGTTTCCTATGAAAATTAGAACAAAAGTGTAAATACAAAAAATGTTCAGAAACAAAAACTTTATAAAATTATCCTAAATTTATTGATGTTGTACATTTCTGTCATGGGATAGACGTAAAATAAAATTTATAATTTTTACCTATTTTCAGAGTGCCATTTTGTTTTACGTCTATCTCATGACAGAAATGTATTATTTTAATAAATATATGATCATTTCGTACAGTTTTAGTTTCTGAACATTTTTTTGCCAAGCTAGTGGACAAAACTGAATTTTTTTGGAATTTCGAATTTACCATTTTTAAGTATTACAGCATTCTGTATCCCCAGAATCCTTATCTTTGGGAACGATGATAGATAAATAAAAATTTCTTAATTAAGCTATCTCCCAATATCAATTTGTACGATTTTGATTTGTTTCTCTTAGTTTTAATGATGACAAGAACAAATACTCAAACATACTTACATAGATTCTCTGTTTATATTTTATTTAATTTTATCAAATTTGTTCTTTGTCGTAACTGTTTTATTATTTGCCTTATTTTCATTGTCCACTATTTCTTAGATTTTTCAAAATTTGTGGGATGTATGAAAACCTGAATGGCTATTTAATTTGCTAAAGCATTTGAAGCGTGACTTGGCAGTTGATAACCGATACAATATATCACTGCGGAAGCAGAGTACCACGTGATATATTTTATTTAATCCACGCAGCATATTCTCCTTAAAATGTACAAAGATAAATGATATAAAAAGCAATAAGTACTGAACATAAAGCATAACAATTGTCAAGCCGAATATAATAATCCCAGTTAGCCCTAATTAATCTGTTTCATTTCGCAACACAATAGCAAAAAACTGTCGTCTAACACTGGCAAAAATAGATTATGAATAATGGCGGTATTTTATATAAAATATGATGATATTCAAGCCGATGATACCGCGTGACAGAGCAAGCAACGACAGTGAAAAGTTGGACGGGGAGTCGACGAGGACGAACAACAGAACACAGGGTGCAGCAGAGGTTAAGAACATCAGTGAGATTACTAACTGTCAGAAACACGCCATACTGAGTACTGAGTCCCTCAAGCCGGGTTTACACGCTAATAAGTTCAGTTGTGTCCCTGCGAACTCAAATCCTGAATAACCTGGATCCTGACGCCTTGTGTAGCTGTGTGCGCGGCACAATGGATACACAAGGATTATTGCAGTGCAGTGTATCAAGAAAGACAAATAATTCATTCGAGACTAATTTCATCGTCACTTATACCTGCAGTTACCACATACCTACATTCGAAAGATGATAATAGCTGTAATTAAGTTTTGAGTACAGCAAATTAATTCATTGACAATTTGATTACTTTTTGTAATTGTATATCATTAAATATATTTTCATTTGGCATTGGAAAGGAATGACTCCAGATCAGTTTACATTACGAGTAAAGCTAATGTCATCCTCTTGACAGTTCTCATATAATTTTAACTTATTTGACATGATTTCAACTATATTATTTAATTGACACAGCTGTTGCTTGGTGATGAATTAAAGAGAAAATTCTAAATCGATAGCACTAAACATTTAATAATAGTAGTTTATACAGGCTGTTTCCTTTAAAATAACGAGCGCTTTTTTTGGTGAACTAATGAATTTAGAGAAAAATGTTATATACAAAAAGTGACCAGGAAAAAGGTCCCTATTTAATAGAAATAACAAACAGAAAATTAAACCAATGATTCTCAATCCATAGAATAAAATTTTATATTTTTAAATAGTAACCTATATACATTTTTAGTCCAGTAGATAGATAGGCTAATGTATTTTTGCATGACATTTCAAATATTTTTAATTTTTGCTTTATAATAATAATAATTATATATATATATATATATATATATATATATATATATATATATATCAAGTAATGCTGTAGTATCTTTTCTCGACTAGCAAAATGAATCATTTACCAAAATTTTAGTTACACTTACAAATTAATTTTACCAGTACATAGTTTGTGTATTTACAAATTAAATTTTAATCTTTTTAATATCTTGCATTATATAAACATATTTATTATGTTAATTAATGCATTCGTAAAACATTCTTACTCATTTCAACACTTCAATTTCACGAAATATCACTAAAAATTGGCATACACTTTTATTGTATTTCTATATAATATAAACATTAAGAAACTCATTGCTGCAGAGCGCATCGTCATATCTCTTAAGTTTTAAGAGATATTGCAATTTTCGATGTTTTTCGAAATGCTACTTTGAAAGGCTGCAACTCAAAATCTATTGAAGATATTTAAAAATGGACTCAGTTCTATGTGTTTCATGCATTTAACTACAAATTAGCAATTTTTTTAAAAAATTGAAAATTTTCGATTTTTTTTTCAAAATTTCGATCAGCGATTACTCAAATAATAAACGAGATACGAACTTGCAGACTAAACCATTAGATTCAGAGCATCTAAATACATAAACCCTAAAAATTTCAGAACATTCGGATAGCGGGTTGAAATTTTAGACCAAAAAGTCTGAAAATGGCCTTTTTCAGGCCAAACGTCAAGGGGTACCCTTTGACGTTTTTCACCAAAAACGTCATTTTTACACTTTTTGCTCTAACTCTATAACGCGTAAACAAATTTTAATGAAATTTTACATACATATGTATTTTGATAAGCCGAATCGAATGGTCTAGACTGCAAGTCTGTATCTTTAATATTTTTCGAGTTATCGCCTATCGAAATTTTAGGAAAATAATAGAAAAATTTCAAAATTTTAAATTTTGCTAATTTGTAGTTAAATGCATGAAACACATAGATCTGAGTCCATTTTTAAATATCTTCAATCGATTTTGAGTTGCAGCCATTCAAAGTAGCATTTCGAAAAACATCGAAAATTGCAATATCTCTTAAAATTTAAGAGATATGACGATGCGCTCTGCAGCAATGAGTTTCTTAATGTTTAT
The DNA here is from genome assembly GCA_963942605.1 of Poecilus cupreus. Classification (NCBI taxonomy): domain Eukaryota; kingdom Metazoa; phylum Arthropoda; class Insecta; order Coleoptera; family Carabidae; genus Poecilus; species Poecilus cupreus. The sequence goes on from OZ012715.1 coordinate 19,645,058, forward strand.
ATTATATAGAAATACAATAAAAGTATATGCCAATTTTAGTGATATTTAGTGAAATCTGAAATTTGTATATGTAATACACATATATTGATAGCGATTGATGTACTCATTGTTTTCCTATTCAAATTGTATTTCATACAATCGTCACCAGAATGAGGCAGATTGTGAATGTTTCACAAATAAATAAATAAATAAATATAAGCGCCACATAATATTTACGCTTTATGATGAAATATCCTTGCATAACAAAAGCTCTGAGCTGACCTGACACTTACACAACAGCACAGATGTCGCCGCTGTCGCGAGCTTGTTATCGAATCACAAATCACGGCGCCTATGCTTAACGGTTAACGACAACACTCGGGAGTCGGGAATACAGACTGGATTATCATCGTTAGCTGCATAAATTGTACTAGGAAATCCACTTTGTAATTATTGCGCCCAAGCTGCTTCCTATAATCGCCTATCCCAGCTCGTCATTTCATCATTTGGAGTATCGCTAGATCCCAAAGGCAGGGTTATGCTATTCAGATTGGATTCATGGAACCGATACTTTGGGATACATACTAGCTTTAACTAAAAATCTGACTAATTATTAGAAAAAATAATAAACAAATCTCTAACCTTTAAAATATATACAGGATTTTCATTTTAATTTTCACTATTATCAGACCAATATCTCGAGAACTAAGCAAGACGGTAAAAAATGTTTCAGACAAAAGGTGCTAGGTTTTGAGCGGGTTAAGGTGACCTTGAATTTCTCCTTGAGACCAATTCTCAAGGTCAAATGAAGGTTAAGCTTAATATTTGAAGTAGAACTCTACGGGAAAAAATACGTAATTTTCGTAGAAAACTTTTTCTTGATAATGCTTATTTCCATTTCCATTTTTCCATTTTGTATATACATTTTGCAATGAGGTCAATAAAGACCTACTATGCCAGTTACGTCATAAAAAATCACTATACCAATTAAGGGTTTTAAATCTGTAAACTCATACATTATGTGTGAATTCATATACCTATATAGATGTAATAACAATAGGTAAGAACATAATGATTCATGTAGCTCCGCCTTCTCGGCACGACACGGAAAGCATTTCTCGTTCTGTTTGCGCTAATGGTGAACATCCCCGACATTAGTTATTCGTTTCGATTTAATTAGGTATAAAAACATTTCAACCCGTTAAAAAATTAATGAGGCACTCACACTCATGTGACACGGACATTCCTAATAAATGTCATGAGTGGATTTTCCGAGAAAACAGGATTTTAATGGGCTGTTTTCCCTTTTACGCGTGCTTGCTACTAGGGAGGCTCGAAGGGTATTACGCAATGAAAGAATTTCGCATTACCGACTAAGTGTGGATATTTATATTTTTGAGTGCAGTGGATTCCCCAAAATTATGTTTTTTTATGAGATGCTAATGATATTTTAAATAAAATATATATAAATATATTTTAAGCCTATACGTTAAAAAATAATATTGTATTTTGCCGATTAACATTAGAAGAAGATTTTTTCACAGCTAATAGTCACTTCTCATTCCTAGACAGTAAAAATATTTTTACTGCCAATTGTTATTATATATAGTGAAACAACAGAATTTAGATTTTAAATTCATCAACAGAAATGCAATCTGCATGTTCCAAATAGGTATACACTTGAAAAGAATTGAGTTGTCACTTCTACTACCTAGCCAGTAAAAATTATTTTACTGCCTATTGTTATTATGGTGAAACAACAAAATTTACATTTCCACATTTCATCAACAAAAACGAAATTTGCATCTTCCAAATATACATATGTAAAGAATTTAAATGAGTTAAAATATATTCATATCACCCGCCATTTATGTAACAAAATTTTCAGTAATTTTTTTTATTTACTGAATAAAATAAATAAATAAGTATATCATCACGCCCTTTACCCATTATGAGTGTTGCACTTTGATTACCCAGATCTCGGTAAGCGATATATTTTTGCGTATGAAGTGAGGTTACCAGCCATCAAATCATAGCCCCCAAAGATGTTAGTGGAGGAGGATCTACAGGGGTAAATTTAAAATGGCAACTGTCCACAGACCGCTGCGTTACCAAGCGGCTAAATACTGAATGTGGTAGTTAAATCGTCCATTGCTTTATTATGACATAAAATGATGTCTAGGTTATGTTCTTCCTTCGTAACAAACTCTTAGTTGATTAAACTGAGACCGTCAGTCAATTCTACTGAATTTTCAGTTCTTTCAATTGAGAAATGTCAATTGCGCCATTGCGCACTGGTTAACTGATAAAGGAGTCTATTCTGTAACTTGCCTGTAAATTTTTAACGGCCAGTTAAAAATTTTAACCAATGATAACAGACGTCACTGAATAAAAATTAAAAATTTCATTTGACACACATATTTTTATTGGTTAAAGTTTTTAACAAAAATTAACAGGGAAGTTACAGAATAGGTCCCAAAGTCAGTTGTTTCTGAAATAACTGAAATACATTTAAGGTTCTTAGTTATACCTAGTAGTAGTAGTAAATATTTTATTTGTTACCTTGTGGTGTTTAAATTTCTTCATTATCTATATTTAAATTATCATAGTAATATTTTATTTGTTTATGTAACTAATACTAAGTACATATATTTGGTCGATTTCGGTAAACTCTCTTCATCCAATCAGTGTCTGGGTTTTCTTCATGTAGTATCTGTTGTTGATTTATCATTTTTTAGGTCGTCTATACAGTCTCTTCTAAAGTGATTTATTGTCTCAAAGTATGTCCCACATATTCTGCATTGTCTATCATCATCTCTTGTCCAATAATTCAATTTTCTTCATTACCTACCCTAAATCTTGCTATTATTTTCAAATTTCTCTGTGTATGAAAATTAATATTCTTATAGTTACCAACCGTTAAATCAACTGACCAACATAAGTTATTTGTGAAAAAGGCAAAATATACAATGGAACAATTTGTAACAAGGTTTTCCTGTAAGTAGATGTACCGAAAGTCGACTTCACAGAGGTTGTTGGGTTAAATTTATAGCCATACATGTGTGAGTTACTTTGTTAGATTTTAGTTTTCAGAAATAATCATTTGGGATTATCGCGGCAAATATTCTTGAGACATCATCTGTATTGTAATATTTATGTATCCGGGTCAGGCTTTACTAAACCCTGGTTTCAATGTTTTTTAGGTAATCTTTGGGTTGGCCCTACCCGCGTATTGGATAGTTGGGTACGTTTGGCCAACTCGAAGAACAGTGATGTTTTAGCTTCAGAAAAGAGATGTAGGTTGTTTGGTAATTGTAACTGTAAAAAATATTCATATGTTTTAGTCGTTTGCAATATTGGTCCAATTATTTTATGTCTCTTCCTCGCGTTTAATCATGACGGAAAATCGGCCATTTTTATTATTATTTTTTTTAATATGTTATCTTTGATAATAGGGTTAATTAGCTCGTGACACCCTGTGCTACAAAGTAAAACTATATTTTTCTTAATATAGAGTAGCACATCAGCCTGTGGATTATAAGATGCTCAGTTTAATTCCCAACTCTGAAAAATTATAAATTTTTGAAGCATTGGTTACTATAAGAAAGACACTTAACCTCACTTTTTCGGACATGATTTTGAAATAGCCAAAGGGTTGAAATAGATTTGCTTTTCGTTGCTTTTGAGGATTAAATAATTCACTTTCAATATTCCATGTAACTTTATGGCTATAAGCCTATATCGTAGGGTTTGTCATCGCGAATGTGAAGCTATTGCAGATAAATTATGATAGTTATGTAACTGCACACTACGTCCCTACACCCTAAACCTGGCACATATATCATTTTTATTACGCGGTCTCTTAACTACACTACACAAAGGGGTAGTTTCGAACTCAACACCGAATAACGAAGTTAATAAATCCAGGGAAAAATGTTTACGCGCTCAGTTTCACTTTTCATCATAGCTCAGAACGCGACGGTAAAAGGAATATTGCCAAGGTACTTGTACTATGCATTTTGTATACTCCATTTGAAAATTAAAGAGAGTAACATATCAAAATTTGCAAGAATAGTATTATATTTTGTCAGCTATGCGACAAATAAATCCACCAGAAAATAATATCCATATAACTTCACTAGGATGCTCATAGAATGCCGCTTGCTTTATACCTAGAACAAAACTTACTGATCCAACAATAGAAACAGCGCTATAAACGTTCCGATAAACCCTTTTGGACTGTAACATATACGAAGATAGGATTTTTCAAAGTGATCTGTTTAAGAATTTATATTATTATGTTATATTACATTATCCAATATAAAAGTGATAGTGTTTCGAGCTATTTCACCCTTCACTTGAGCCTACACTAATTCTATTGAGTGATTCGTTGCCATATCGTCAATAACATGATGAACATATTTGTAAGAAATTTAGCGGTAGATCTCTATATAATTAAATCTTTTCGACTATACCTGAACTAACGATTATTGTCGCGCCTCTGGAATGTATTTCACATTACTCTCTCTCTCTCTCATTCCCAAATGAAATATAGCAATGAAAAATATCAGACTCAATATGTGATTGGAAAACAAACTAAACTGCATCAGTAAGTAAACACATTTAGGTCAGCTTAATATTTACGCGTGTTCAAAATTAAATAGTAATGAAACAAAATTTTTACTTGGTCAGCAGGATTTTAAAATTAATCAGGAACAAAATTATATCCATAAGCTATAATATTTATGCGCTTGCATACTAAAATCATGGGCAGGTGACAAATTAAAATGAGTGCGATTTTAATGAAGTATCTGTGTTTTACTGTGTATGAATAAGTTGGACGTATGAGAAACCTCGTAGCTAGCGTAACAACATTGGGAACCGAAAATAAAGGGTTTTTCGAATAAAGATTTTGCGAATTGACAAATAAATTATACAGCTTGCCAAAATTTTATTAAATCTGACTTAAGATTTGACTCTTTATTAGTTATGGTGTTACAGATGTATTTAATTAACTATAGAAATATTTTTAGAGCTGCATAATATGACATTATTTGCTGATCAATATTGATCTATTTGCTGACCACAAGTGACGGCTCAACTGAATATATTTGCTGGTAGAAAACATTTTAGAGCTGAACAAAACGTCAATATTAAGTTGACCGTTTAAATTTAAATGATAGCCAAAACTAATTATGAGTGCAGGGTGCATTTTGTTACCGGTAAGGGGAATCGAACTAAAGATGCCATGTTGCTCACATAGAAAAGCTATTAACTTCATAAATAAACGAAGTTTTTGTTCTGTTAATTAATCAATAGTTACTATTTTCTAAAAATAAAATACTTATTTCAACAGTATCTACTAGTGCTGTACACGTAACAGCAGTAAAACATTTTATTTCAAGAGATGAAACTTTATTGACTACGAAGAGATTATACCAAGTAGTTACATTTATTGTTGACATCTGCAGAAGGTGCTACGTCTATAATTAAACTTTTTTCGTGGTTCGTTTTGCGGCCAGTATACGAGCTTACAGTAGTAATACCACTAGCAAATCAAATAAGAGTGTTTAGCTTTATAAAACACATGTTCACACTTTCGTGCAATTATCCTTTCAAATAATTGTTTGAATTTGAAGCAGTACCCATTAGAGCACATGGACTGTCGGGCCTACCGTTCGATTCCTACTGCTGACACACAACAAATACTCCTGCATTGCCATTTTTGAGTGTCAATATGTTTTTTTATCTCCCGCACTTATAATGTAAGGCAGATATTGTGAGGCGTCAATATTTTCGATAGTGAATTTTCAACGGATAGGCTCATATCAAACTATCAACATAAAGTAATAGTGTACTTAAAGATTTATCGAAAAAATGTAGAATAGTTTTAGCTACAGTTTGTATTTGCAACTTTTTTTATATCTTGTACCGTTTAGGAATTAAAATGCTATTTACACACGCTGACGGATAATCACAGACTCACAGTTTATCACAGACTCATGGTTTATCACAGACTCACGATTTATCACAGCGGTACAGTTTATAGAAGTTAGTTAGTTAGTCAGGCAGCCTCTTACGATATATACCTACTCCTGTGTGGCGGGTTCTCGAACGTTCTACGTTTCTCTTGAGGCTACGAGAAACGCTGCTATATACTGAGCCGGAGTTATTTCACTCCGACAGGTTTCGACAGGACTTTGTTCGTTCCAATAAGTAAACATTTTTTAGATCCTGGGCCGAAAGGCATGAATAAATAAACTAACTGATTAGCAGTAATTTTTTGTATAATAACCAAAACTTTCACATTTTCAATAAACTTTTACCATTTTTTATTATGGTGGAATAGCCTATTGAAATATTGTGTTCTATTTTGTACTGTTTAAAAGTTGTTTAAAAGGGAGGTGTTTCCCACATCATATTGTTTTGCTTGATAGAGGTACTAATTCCAGAAAAATATATATGTTGTGAATTTTATTTGGTCGCATTTAAAGAAAAATATTGAAATAGGTCAATCAACATTTTTCAATGAATGAAAATACATCCAAGGAAAATATTGCACAATGAAATCTGTACCTGATATATTTAGAACAGTACTCGTACAATACGTATATTTTTTACAAATGTCAAAGCTATAAACAAGTATCTGACATTTTTTCTGAAATTACAGAATCAATACTGTAGAAGATTAAATAAAAAATCTAGTGTGGCCTTAACCTTATTGAGCTCTGTTTCAAATCTGGGGTCTCGGGTTTTCTGTGATTAACAAAGAAATTTAAAAATATTTTAGTATTCCCAGTACTCGTTTGCGGTAGCATTCTGTTAAGGAGTAGGGGGTCTTCAGGCAAATAACAGTTTTGTGGTTTAATATTTCTAAGCCGAGGTGGCCGAGTGGTCTAAGGCGTCAGTAAATTGCCCGCTTAGCTCCACTATTAGTGGAGCCGTCCCTAAAACTGATGTGCATCGCACGCGCGGGTTCGAATCCCGTCCACGGCGATATTTTTATTTTTTGTTATACAAGTACATTTTTTTTATTTTAAATAACAATTTCAGTTACATGTTAACATTAAAAGTGTTATTAAAAAAAGGGAAAATGAATATAATTATACAAGATGTTTCATTTAACTTTGCCACCATTGCTATTTCGAGACCTATAAGAGTTAGTAAGTTGGTTAAATTAGACAACAATTTCCATTTTAAAAGACTGTTACAATGAACAAAACAATATTTTTTTTACAAGAGGTACTCAAAATTTGGAACTTTTTTATTTTAAATAACATATATTTTTATGGGATCATTCGATACAGCAATTTTCTTTCTGAATTCAAGGATATACACAGTTTTACACAGCATATATCTGAATATTTCCCTCTAAAAATTTAAACCAATCACGTTATAGCATTTTATAAGTTTCCACCAATGACAATCGAATATTATTGAATATTTTACATATATGCAAATAATCGGGTATTTGCACAAGTGCGATACCCGAATATTTATAATAATAAAACACAATGAGAAATAGTAAAATTTCTTCGTTTTAAGAGGACAAAACGAACAATATCTCCAATTTTTCAATCAATTTCTTCAAAAGAATTACTTTCAAAATACTGAAGACTCATTTTTAACGTAATTTGACAAATGACATTTATCAAAGTCTGACGTTTATGTGATAGATTAAAATAAATATATGTTCAATAATTTAAAATAATGAATGAAATCATTCTCGCGAAATATTCGTCTAATATTTCAGTATTTATTTGTTAAATTTTTCATGTTATGATTTCTCTATATAAATTACTATTATTCTTTACACAGTTTTAAACTCCTAACTTTAACCTAATTGAATTTCAGCTCCAAATTCTCTTAACAACTTCATAAATAGTATTTGCGAAGTAGTGCCTCGAAAGGTAGTCGTATATGTGCAACATCTAATTATAAACCAGAACAATGAACAAAATAATAATTAGTACAAAGTTCCCTGCGGTGTTCCGCAATGCAGTACAGCTAAGATTACATTAAAATAATTGTATTACATTAATTATAAAGTGTTACACACGCAATCGTATGCAAAATACTAATAATGAAAGTGCAAAAAACAGCTTTTATATATTATAATAGATTCATATATTATCAGACATCAAATCACGTTCTCCAAAAACTGTTAGTAAAGATGAATCATAGTTGTAGGTTTAGTTTGTTGCTAGAAAAAGGAATCAAACTAAGAAAGTCAATAAAATAACCTCAGAAATAAACAAGTTAATGGAAAACTAACTAAGTCTTCGCCCACTAGAGAACAAAAATTATAGCAAGATCGAAACGTGCCAATGGCAAACTCATAAGAGAAGCTGTACAAAAAGAAGCCAGTTTTCAACATCTTGATAACAAAAATTGGTCAAGAGTAACAAAAATGTATTATCATGGAACGCAAATGTAAAATTCACACATGCAATAAATAAATTTTATTTGAAATAGGCACTAGTGCTCAAAAATAGTCATTAAAAGCTCAGAAATCGTCTCTAAAGTAACACATTATACGACGATTTTGAGCAACACAGTGTTGGCAACCGTAAAATAATTATTGTATAAGTAAGATAAATTTGACAGATATATGACGTATTTTAGTAAATTTATACGTAAAATGAAACAATATGTGCAAGAAGAATGAACTAATTAATTCCGATGAAGAAATTGAGGACACATCACATAATTTTGAGTGTTATTTAAGATAACTTCAATGTTCGAGGTTGACAACAATGAGTACTTAAAATGTACCTCGGCACTGAATTTCCTTTTTATCAATCACATGGTTTATTTTCCGCGGCCCTATGGACCGCGGCAAATAAGTTCCATATTCGTAATAGAAAGTTAAACTTCAGTGCCTTGATACATAAATAACTATTTAATAAGTATAGTATTGATAACTGTAAACATTCTTTATTCTTTTTCATATTTCTCATTTGAGTCGATTGCTGTCGTTGTTTAAAATATCATGATATTTATCGCAAAAATATCTTAAATTATACTTCACACAACCACACATTGGCCGCGGGACGCGGAACAAATTGTAAAAAATCGGGACTGTCCCGCTAGAAACGGGACGTCTGGTCACCTTATCTTAGTTACTATTTCTATTAACTTCTTTATGTTGTTTACTTATTTGAATTATAATAAATATAACAGAAATCTTTTCATCTATTCTTATGAGTTCTGAAAGCGTTTTTAACTTAAATAGTAAATGAATAAAAAATTCGCTTTGTTATTTTTTGTCCAAGACGATAAAAAAATTAATTTAGCATTTGATCAAATAAAATAGTAGGATATAATTCCAATTTGAAATATTTATGTTGCAATAATGAAAAAATCCATACTGCAACTACAATTATAATTTCATTTAGTTATAATCTATATTAATGCCATTGCAATTGAAAGCATTGATTTTTTTGTCAACTGGTATCATGCTGTAGCAGTTTCACAAAGTACAATTCGAAAACGACTGATTTATAAAAACAATTGCTTTATTGAGGTTATCAGCATTTCCAATAATTGTTTTAAAGCCCTATTAATTTCATTTCCATCACAATATAATTATAAAATATAATATCCCACTGAAAATAATTATCAATAAATATTTTATCACATCATAACCTATATTGGATGTCTGCTTTTGCAGATCTCAGTAAATAATATATTTTAGCAATCCCAAGGATAATAGTGGAGGGAGAACAAAACGGGTAAAGTTTAAAATGGCAATTATCGGTTGTGGGAATCGAACTAATAATCTCATGAATCACACACCGAAATATTAAGGTGGGAATATCATAAATACGCATTATTACAGTTTTTCATAAAATTTAAATATGTTGTTAAGGAAATAACATTTTTGTCTAGATAAAGTTAGGTTAACCTCCACCAAATTATCAATGTAAACCTTTTAAATTGGATAGACTGCAAAGGAAAATTGAATAGATATTTTTTGAACATTAAAATAATGAGAAAAAACAGTAATAAGTAATTCTTCCGTTACGTTTCTGAAATATATAAAATTATACATTGCATTACTGCTTCACTCCGGATCAAAATATGGCAACGTCGCAAAAAATGCGAAATTAAAAATTGTGGTTAATAGCTCCATGGTTACGCATTGGTAAGATCCTCGGTTTGAGCCTCACAGCCGACAAATTTTCGAAATTTAATATCGAAAATTTTCACTACAAAAAATTACCCCTGTGGCTCCTCCACCATTTCTATCTTAGGTGGCCGTGATTTAACAACTGATAACCCCACTTCATGCTAAAATATATATCATAATACTGAGATTTGCTTTGAGCAGAGTGTTACACCCAGAAATGGGTAAATGGTGTGATGATTTATTTATTTTTATTTGTAAGTTTTTTGTTATAGTATCAAAAATGTAAAGAATAAGGGATAAAAATAAATGGCTAGTTTTATTTTTTTTTTCATTTGGACATATGTGAAAGTATGAAAACAAATTTGAAAATGGGACAATATTTAATAATAATTAGTGCATTTACCCTAAATATATTTATTTTTTAAATATGTTGAATCATGTAATGAGCTATTTCCTTCTATATACTACTATATCATATCAAATATATTCAGAGAGTTACAAATAATCATAACCACAAATGTCAAAACAAAAAATTCATACAATCTGACGAATCAGTTGATCACTGAATTTGATTATAGGATTAGCTTGATTTTCAATGGTTACTTGCATTGATTAACGAATCAGCGTTGATCAGTGAATCAAACCTTGATTGGGGAATGGGAAATTCGGTTGAATATGTTTTAATTACCCCATAAATAAATAAATAATAGTAATTAAATAGCTCCGTGGTAACGCATCGGACTGTGAATCATGAGATCCTCAGTTCGAATCCCCCAGCAGACAGTTGTCAATTTAAATATACACCTGAGGTTTCCCCTCTACTAACAACTTTGGGGGCTATGACTTGACGGCTGGTAACCGCATTTCATACGCAGAAATATATCACCTACCGAGATCTGCGTAATCAGAGTACCACACTCACAATATGTAAAAGGCGTGATGATATATTTATTTTATTTTATGTGTTATAATTAACAAGTTTGCAAATCTTAAATATCTAACTCTTTTGACTGAGTGTCAAATATTTTTTAATTGCAACAAGTATTGCTAAAAGGCCTTATTATTCATGTTAAACGTAACAAACAATGAACCTTTTACTTAGCATAATTTCTAACTGAATTTTAGCTCTTAATAACGAAAATGAACAACTTCGGTAATTTAATAAATTTTACATCTTTTGCAACACGGCGAATCTTGAGTCCCAGAGGGGATGTAAAGTGTCCTACCCCGTATAAGTTTCCGCACTTTTATGGAATTATGATATTGATATTTTCGCCGAAGAGTAAGCGCCACTAAAGGCAATGATTTTAACTTCCGTTTAAATCTCTGTTAAATATTTGCCTTTATTCTTTCTTTTAATAAACTTCGCAGTACTTTATTTTCCCTTAGCTGCCATTAGTTAGCGGAAGTTAATTTATTCTAACGTCACAGCTTTGGTTAATCTAGTTAAAAATACTTTTCTCCCTGTTTACTAACGTTTTATTCATCGCGTATTATTTTTTGTTTGTGTTGGTCATCAAAGTTAAATATATATGTCTAAATTACATATTTCATTACCTATTTAAATTCTAACTAGTGCTAGAAGATAAAAATGTAATTTAAATTGTAAATAATAATGTTATTCTAGGAACTTATTACCATAATTTACTAAAATATTTTAGAAGAACCTGAAAGTGCTTCAAATAAACAATCTCTTCTGGTCATTGAATTATCACCAAAATTCAGCTCCTCCTCAGGAGATACAAATGTGAAATACAAAATAAAAAAATTTTTTATTCATTAGTTTTTGAGAAATCATAACTCCTGGGATTCACACTCACAGATATTATGGCGAAAATATTTAAATCCTATTTAGGGACCCTAAAACGTGCTTATCCATTTCAAGCAACCTCACGAATATTTAACATGTCTCCTATACCTCCCTTACAGAAAGTACCCGAAGGTAAGAATTGATAGCGTTTCAGGCTGTTTGCCATAACAATATAGAAATCACCTTGAGTACAAATTCAATTTGTACTGAACTTCTATGGCTTTGATTTCATCAATTTCTTTTCGTTTCTAATTACTTTTATAACCAGAAACTGATTAAGGTTACATTCATTTGGTTTTCATTTTATGTCTAATTAAGTTTAAATATTACGAACATTACAATTTTGAGAAACAACCTAATTTGTAACTTCCAAATAAATCTCAGCGTGACACAAAACTGTACATATGTCAAAATGCATTATAACCTCAAAATATCAAAGTAAATAAAACTTAAAATGTTACTGTTAAGATAAATTGCTTAGTGAAATGAAATAAAGAACTATGAAGTGGAAATAGTTGGAGACAATGTACAAAATATCCCAGGAATGAAACTGATATCTTACAATAAGTGCATTTTTATTATTTTATATTTTCGTCAGTGAATCACATTGATGTCAACCGTAGGAGATGTAATAAAATATCTCCGTTTTAAAGTTAGCCTCATCATTTTATAGTCAACAAATTTTATAGCAAATTAAAATGACTTTTAATGCCCTCAGTTGGTACTGAAACGTCTGCCATATCATAAAACATGGATATAAAATTATCTAGTACAAGTTAATAATTCTCAAATTTTAAGAGTCCTATAGTCCTACATAAAAGATATTTTAAGATTTCTTATAAATCAATTTGGAAAAATACTGTTTCATAATAAATATACCATCATGCTATTTTATCCTTTTTCAGTATCTTTATTCAGTTACTACGGTTACGTCTGTTTGTTTTACTTTGATTTATTTGAGCTTACTGTTTTCAACAATTTTATAATTGTATTTTTAGTATACTTTCCAAAATCTTGTTATAGAAAGTATAGTCTACAACATGTAACGGAATGGCATATCCCTCACTCGCAAACCGTAGGCCTCGCCTTCGGCTCGGAATACAAACTTTTTGCTCGCGTGGAATATGTACCATTCCATTACTTGTTGTAGAATATACTATTCAATAGTAGCTGAGGAAGGCAAAATATTGTTTTACTTCAGAAAGATACGATTGATATTTGGAAAATTACTAAGAAGCAACAAATTTCGATCTGCTGAAATTGAAACGGAATTTTCGATTATAAAAAAAAGTCGTAAATTGATCATTTTATTGTGCCAGAATTACTAATTATTTGCATAAATAATATAATTAATTACTGAACTTTCCATTACTAATCGAATGTAATTGAAAATATGAATTACATTTTTAAAAATATAATTAACTATGTAATTTAATTACTTGTAACTAATTATTGCCCATTTCTGCTGTACTTTATGAGCAAAAATATATTTCTTACCGAGATCTGCGATAGCAGAGTGCCCCACCCAAAATGGATTCATAGCGAAATAATGACATGTTTAAAATTATTTCATTCTTCTTCGTTTGTTACATAAATCTACTACGGAGAAACTTCAATATTTTAAAGACAATTTACGATTTGAGAACAAAGAATCTAAATGACAAAAGGCATATTTTAATTTCCATGCAAACCAGAACAAAAGCAAATAAAATAAAATTTACTATCCATTGAGTGGAAACTGTGCAAACAAATTAGAATACATGCTATGGCGTATCTCTGGAATCTATTTTCAAGAAAAAGTGAGATGAAGAAAGTTATGGTGAAGTAAAAACTGTAACTGAATCTTGTAAAAACTTTATGTAATTTTCTGTACCTTCCAGCTATAGAAAGTTGACACCAAAGTGCTACAATGGACCCTGTCGACACTGTGTAGTGTCGCAGGACACGTGCAGATTTAGGTTTCCGAAAATTTTATTTTGAAATCTTAAATTTTAAGCCGGAACAAAATTGTATTTGGGATTATTTTAAAGAATATGGAAAAGCTATCATAAAATGAGAAGTTGAAGGAGAAAGGACATAATTTATTAGTCGAGCTGTCAGAATTTTAATTTCGTATATGTATTTTAGGAAAAACTACAACGTTCTCCGTTTTTAGAAGACAGAGAATTTATCATTCGTACTTCCGATTGTTCGCGAGTTCTGGTATAATATGTAGTATTAAATGATGCGGAATCTTGATAAAAATAGTTATTTTAAATATAAATGTGGCATATATAATTTATAGTCTCTTTCGTTCTTCAGAAAATATTAATGTTTCAGTGTAAATGGATTCGTTCTTTCAGGAACATTGTATTAAAACGGTTATCCGCAATTAAGAACACAATTAAAGACATTCTTTTTCTAATTAAATAGACTACCGAAGTTCAGTTAATACTTCGGTAAACAATAATTTAGTAAACTTCCACGTGAGGCTATTAGAAGCACGCAGAACATCAAGACGATAGATGATTTCCTTACAAACATTGAGAAGGGACCTAGTAACAACCCTCATCGCTACACGCAGTTACTAATTGAGAAATTAAACACTCAAACATATTCATCGTTCAATATTTCAGATACAAGTAGTCATTTTGTTTGGAGAACAATTGAACCGACGAAAAACTGAAAGCGAAAAATAAAATAAATTAATTTTGAGTGGGTACCAAACAATCAACGGAAACGGGCTCAAAATTAGATTATTTAATTTTTGGCTTTTTTGTTTTTCGTCGGTTCAAGTTTTTGTTAAAAAGTTTTTATTTTTAAATTTCCGTGGCTACCTATTTTCTACACTTAGCAGTGGATTTTTTTAATAGGATATCCCAGTATAAAACTATACGTGGTATATATGTAACATTATAAAAAAATAAAATATCGAACACTTTAATTATCCCTAACACAAATATTGAATAATATTTTTAAAACTTCTATTATACCTAGTAGGTACGAATCATAGGCACCGACTTTTAAAAATGCTCAAGGGGGCTGAGATTAAGTTTGACAATATAGAATTATTTAAAAAATGTATTATTCGACATCTACAGAGATGAAAAATAAACATAAGTAAATGAAATCCAAGTTAAAAAATGAAATACATACCTTGCATTCAAATAAAACAGTAAATAAAAAATCTGGTGTGGGCACCACACTAATTTCTTATACAAATAAATTGTTTACTAGAAAATAAATTAAATTAGAAAAAAACTTAACTTGAAATTTTTTACTTATGTATAATTTAATCATGAATAAACTCATTGCTGTAGTACGCATCGTAATATGTCCTACATTTATCGAAATATGGAGATTTGTAATATTTTTCAAAATACGGAATTTCCCCAAATATGACTTTAAATTTGTAATTTTTTTTATTACATTTCTTTATAATATTCGCACTAGGAAACCCATTGCAGCAGAGCGCATCGTCATATCTCTAATATTTTTCGAGATTGACGATTTTTTATATTTTCCGAAGAGCAACTTTGAGGAGCTGTAACTCGAAAACTATACAAGATATCAAAAAATATCTCCAGTTTTGTGTTTTTCGTGCCATTTAAATAAATTAGTAAATTTTTAAAATTTTGAAATTTTTTGAATTTTTTTCAAAATTTCGATTGGAGATATCTCCACAAATATGAAAGATACATACTTCCAGTGTTCACCAATCGATTTAGCTCGACGAAATACATAAACCCTGAAAATTTCAGAAAATTCGGACAGCCGGTTGAAATGTTAGAGCAAAAAGTCTGAAAATGGCTAAATTCAGGCCAAACGTCAAGGGGTAGCCCTTGACTTTCAGGACAAAAAACGCCATTTTCAGGCTTTTTGCTCTAACTTTCCATCCTGTTAAGCAATTTTTATGAAACTTTGCATACTTATGTATTTTGACGAGCTGAATCGATTGGTGAACTCTGCAAATCTGTATCTTTTATATTTGTCGAGTTATCGCCGATCGAAATTTTGCAAAAAATACAACAAAATTTCAAAATTTTTAAAATTTACTAAATTGTTATATAAGGCACCAGAAACGCTAAACTGAAGAGAATTTTTAGGTATCTCGTGTAGTTTTTGAATTACAGGCCCTTAAAGTTGCACTTCGAAAAATACCAAAAATCGACGTATCTCGAAAAATATTAGAGATCTGACGATGCGCTCTGCTACAATGGGTTTCTTAGCGCTTATATTATAAAGAAATGTAATAAAAAAATATTACAATTTTAAGTGAGGATATTCCGTGAATTTCATATTTTTCTATCGATATGTGAATCTGTATTGAATGATTAATAATTACAGTTTCTGTTATTTATTTGTTCCCATAGCAACTAAAATTAGTTTATTAAACATGTAATTCAGTTTTGTCAAAAGAAGCAAACAAAATCTGGTGTGGGCACCACACTACATTCTTTCTTATACAAATAAAACCAACTGAACACTGTTCCTTGCGTATGACTTTATTTTAAAATAGAAATCTATTAATATCTAGTCAGCAAAACTTTCTAACTAATAATACAAATATTACTTACATTTATAATATTTCACAAGACACATATTTTTAACACTTCACAATTATTTGACATGTTTGACACATAAATATTAAAAATGTTTTCGTTTTTTCCTATTGTAACTAAGATTATTGAAATATATTCTTGAATATATAATTTAGTTTTTCTCAAAATTAGAAGCATGTACAAGAAAAGTGCAAATAACATTTTATATTACAAATATTATTGCTAACATCTTTTATTTGAAACTTTTTCTGTAAGCTTATTCTATTTTTGAAAAAAATTATTGTTTTCTGTGTCCAGTAAAGTTCCTCTTCCGGTTGTTCAATTTCATTCAAAATCAACTCAATTCTTCATTTTTTCATAATACTCGTTCACATGTCTTGTCTAGTTCATGAAATATTGCACATCCATCCATCCTCACATACAGACATCATTGGTATTAACGGATTCAACGGACGTCAAAATATGTATTTCCGTAAAAATCTCGTCAGCGATTTTTGTTGTGATTCCAATACTTAATTATACTTTGTATAAGAAAGTCAAAATTAGGTTATATTTTCCGTCGTGTTTTTGTTTCATAAAACAAGAAGAAGAAGAGGTAAGCTCGTACCTCGTGCATCGCGAAAAGTAAATACGTCACTAAATTCTTCAATCATTCAATCAAAGTTACCTGAAGAATAATAATCACTACTGCGTTCATGGCAGATTTTAAGCGAGCATATAAATGCAAATACTCGGTGGGGCTAAGCCCCTCGACAATGTGCTCGGGGGGGCTAAAAGCCCCAACCCCCCCCCCCCCCCCCCGTAGTTGGCGCATATGGGTACGATGTTTTTCGGTCTAGTTATAATATAATTGACTTATTTGTCATTTTGTGATTCTAATTCAATTCATTCAAATGTTTGATACAACTTTGTTGAATGAATTTTATAAATGGGTATAAAGAACGTAGCAATATAAATATCTCTCAGTAGTTATATTTTTATATCTCGTCGAGAATCCATTTTCAGTACTTCCCGTAATCTCGCACATTTCCCGGAAAAATGATGGGAAATTCATTGGAGCATTGAGGCATGGTTCTGACAGCTGCGTTGCGGTGATAATTTTTAAGCTTAAAATAGTTTTCATAACTGCTGCGGAATTGTAGCAACTGCTCTTTTAGCGAAATGCCGCTATTACGAGATTCCCTGTCCATTTACTTCTGAACACTCTAAAAATATTTATAGAATTAATTAAATCAAGATAAATAAGAAATTCATTTGACATTTCATTCACAAACAATCGGTAATAATTAATCCTGAATCATTAACATTTATTTAAAAAATTCTTATGAAACTTGTTTGCTTCATTTATTCACTTATTAATTTTCTGTCATTTTTTATTTCTAATTGTCAACTGCGTGCGTCAATTGTTGTGAATACAAAAAAAAACATTTTCCGTAAAAGAATTTCTGTTGAATTATAAATAAATAGAGGGTAAAAGTTTCCGCGTAAATCTACTGTCACTTCATTACAGGACTGTCAATTCAAAAGTAAAGATTGTTCTTGTTCCCGACAGTAACTAATTATCTCCCTCGAAATTTTTAATTAAGTATAAAAAAGGAATTTTTTTACGAACCATCAATAATTCAGTTTCAAATTCAATTTTAAAAGCTTTAGCCTTTCAATGGCTGGTCTCAATATGAACAAGAGAAAAATAAACATATACTTACACGCAGATGAATTTATAACTAATTACAAAATTTGCAAATTTAACATCCAGCAGCGATGAAAGCACAAACCAAAGTCCAATTTAGGTGTATGAATGTATACGTATTTATGACGATTAATAAATAATTTCATTAATTAATAATAACGGTTTTACCATTTTAGTGTTGGAAACACGAGGCTGTATCCTGTGATGAAACTGGCATCAGAATGTTACTTTAATGATCCACTCAGCCACTGATGTGATATTTAACCTTTAAACCAGTGTATCTCAAAAGCTTCCGCTCAGGAACCACTTGCAGGGTGGTCAAAACTAGAGCTGTTCGATTACGAGTTTCCATAATTGATTAATTAAATAATCCTTCAATTCAAAAGTACGACAATCTATTCATGAAAGAATCTATGAAACATTATTCATTTTCTTGATAAGTTTAATAATTACTTTTAATACCCGTCTCAGAAATACAACCTGTGACAAGACTCCAGAAAGTTCAGTGATTGGTGTCTTATTTAAAACAACAGTTCCTGTCCCTCCAAGTAATCCCTGTTGATAGTAATGCACTTCTGAGACCGGTTGTACAAGTCCTGAAAACTCCTGGAGTAGTCGTCTTCAGCTGGGTCGAAACATTACATTGAATGTCCGAAATTTCCGAAAATCTTTGACCCTGACCAACAGGGGAGTTTTGTTACTTAATCATCCACCCTACTTCCTAGACTTGTCTCCTCCGGACATTTCTTGTTTCCAAAATTGAAATCAGCCCTGAAGGGTCAAAGATTTTCGGACATTTTGGATATCCAACGTAGGTAATGTTACGACATTACGACCCAGCTGAAAGTCATCGCTAAAGACGACTACGCCAGGAGTTTCTAGGACTTGTACAGTAGTTCCCAGAAGCGCATTTATATCTACGGGGATTACTTCAATGGACAGTAACTGCTGTTTTAGATAAGACAATAATCCATTCAGAATATAGACACATTAACCAAACTGGACGGAGGTTGTACCTCAAATATAAATAAAACAGTATATTACTTATGAACATATTTCAAACTGTTTAGATGTAAAAAAGGGTATTAATGAAAATATTCAATATTTTTAATGTCATGTTGATTCATATTAATTTAAACTAAATTTTTATCAATACTGATTTGAATAATCAAATAATCGTTCAAATAATTAACCAATCATACATACATACATAACGTCACGCTATATCCCACTGAGTGGGGTAGCACGAACCCAGAAACACAGTAAACCAACAATCAATCTCCTACAAACATTTTTATTCTGTCACACCATTATCGCCTCGTTCACATTCAAATTGCGATTCATACATGCTCGTCTATTCTTTACACTCAGAATTATTCGTTCACGCAACAAACTATCAATCATACCCAACCACATATTTCTCGGACATCCACGCAATTGCTCATTCGACATTCGCTCAAGATGACCAAACAACATTCTTCTTAATCACCAATGAATTCCGGACACGATCACGCCTCGTATACCCATACACTCCTCTCAAACATCTCATTTCTACAGCAGTTATGTGTCGTTCTTGCTTCTTCATCCACACCCAACATTCAGAACCATATATCAATGTAGGCACAATCACACCATTATAAATACTCAATCATACATTGACTACCTATATTTCTGTTTATCTGGAACAGTACGGTACATTATAATCTGATAACCCTAGTAATACTTTAATAATGGAAAATCAAATGTTGCATCTTATCTGAAAATTACGAAATTTGACAAAATGCTTCCTCACTATAAAAATTATCAATTTATTAACACTCCAGTCTATATATATATGGACAAGTAATACCACCTTTTAGGACATACTGTTTTAGAGTCTATTTTGCTTTTCGGTTTTCGTGAACTGCAAATACGCATTTTCTATTCAATGTATACCTTGCTATAGGAATACTTAATCAGTAAACACGCATTAAACTGAATTTATATTTAAAGGGAAATGAAAATAATAAATTCTATTTAGTTGAATCTGCAACCTCAATGTTGTTAATGCTTAGACGACATTTCGGTCACTTTAAAATGTTCTGAATTTTTATGTTATTCGTTCAACAGACACTTGGTTAGATCAGAGCTTGCACTAGAAGCCATTTTGTTGTAATACGATATAAAACATAAACGATGGCAAAGTAATAAATAGTGTACACGTAGGGCAAAAATGTACTTTGACTTGACTTTGACTTTGAAAAGGCGACTTTAACCACTTTGTAAACAATATCGACTAACTACTTTGATTCATAAGTCAAGTACCTATAAAATAAATCAGACTTAACTAATGACTGAAAGATTTAGGTAAACGCATATCGACTTTACTTTGTCATCAGTGACATTAAATTCCCTCGTTCTTGGAAATATGTCAGCCGTTGGATCTTCTATTTTTGCATCCAAAACTGTGATTGCATTATGATTACTGTCCATGATTTTTCTATAAATAACATAAATACTATGAATTGTAATTTTTACTTGATAACTTGTCTACAAATTTTAACATAACACAATTACTGGCTGTCAACAAGTGATTAAGTAAAATATAAGTCATTAATAAAAAATGAAGCAGATTTTTTCTTGATGTATAAACGTAGATACTAGTCATTTTACTTTTTAAAAGTCGTCTTTTCAGTCAAGTCAAAATAAATTTTTGCCGTTCGTGCATTCGTGTCATACTTAGTTCAAATGAACTATCTAATTCTTATTTAAAAGCAAGTAAAATAAGATCATATTTCTTATCGAAGTCGAAAGAAACTCACAAATTAAAAACTGTAAACAAAATCGTTGAGTAATTTCCCAGTTCATTTTCATCACTTCAGTGGTCGTGCCTCTTGCCACTTTCCGCTTCCGCAAAACGAGGAAGATAAAATTCCTACTTTTTCTCATCAGCTCTACAGTGATAAAAAGGCCACGAAGCATCTAAGTTTATCACGCATTTTCTCTAATTAACCCTGCAAAAAAACGCTTGCGCAAATGCTTTCAGAGATCATCACACTCCCGTGAAATGGTGGAAAATTTGCAACAAAGTGTTTTACACTTATTAAATACGAGAGGAGAATTCGTTTATTCTCTTACGATAAAACTGTTAAATTGTACAACTTGTAACACAATTGACATCTAACAGAAAAAAAATATAATTTATCCAAAGCTAAACTTATGGCATAAATAGTTTATTGTAGATAACAATTTACAGATCTAATATATTTTTGCATAAATTTTAAAATTAACAAAAGCCTGTTTTATATTATACTAATTTTTGATAGAAACTAACAAATTTCATACTTAGTTTACTTGAATAATGTAATTCAAGAAAAAGTCAATCCAAGTATCGTACTAGAAACGTCTTTATAAACTAGACCCGGATTCTAGTTTGATTCAAGTTTTATTCCGGGTTTACCAACCTAATCACAGTCTTGTCTGCTATCCTTTTTTTTTTTCCTTTATATTACATATATTTTAATTTAATAATTTATATTCAATTTACGTTTTGTTCTATTTATATTACAAACAAAACTCTCAAAACGTCAAAACCTCTGTCAAAACTATTTTTGTTGCGGGCAACATTACTTGACAAATGAATTTGTTACAAAAGGTAGTTGTGATTCTAGACGAAAAAAGTTTCTAAATCTAGTCCAAGTTTTTTGCCAAAAAAATACTTAAAGCTACGAAGCCCTTCAAGCACATCTAACTAGGTTCAAAATTGAGTTTAAACGAATTTCATCACTGGATTTTGAGAATTGCGGATAATTTTATCTAATTTCCGAATTTTCTGTATACAAACATAAAATGACTCCAAACATTTTAGAAACTGAATACAAGTTCTTTATGAGTTCTTGAATTTTTCATTGAATACATTTTGCACAACTTTCAGAACATCTCATAATAAGATAATTTTTAATTTTCAGTATGACACAAAGGCCGAGTGAATGGCAAAACTGAAAACGACGAAGTTTGGAAGGTAACTTTTCTCGACGAGTCGACGTTCGAATGAGCGACGACCACAGTGGCGTACTCAGAGGATACCACGAAAATTAAGGGGCCATCAAGACGACAACTAAAGAAAATGATTATACAGTAAGTCATTAAATTATTAAATAAATTTATTAGGAAGTCCGACAGTCCGTTATTTACCAAAAGTTTTAATTTCGCTTGTCGCACTACACTATAACGTGTAGAACTTTTTGATTTTAAATTTTGGTCAACATTAACTGTTCCACCGAAGAGTTAAATTTTAAATGGGATTTAATGCACGAAAAAAGTACTGTAGAATTATTCGAACTATACAACAATTAAGAAACTAAACACAATTATTTACTAACCATTTAAAAGTATTGATAAACACCGAAAAATGAAATTGGATAATGTAATAAATACGTAAACATCAAATATTCTATCTTCGTATATGTTACGGTCCAAAAGGGATTATCGGAACGTTTACAGCGGTGTTTCTATTCTTGGAGAAGTAAGTTTTGTTCTAGGTATAAAGCGAGCGGCTTGCTATGAGCATCCTAGTAAAATTATATCTTATTTTTCTAGAGGATTTATTTATTTATTTACTTAACATGATTAAGAAATCCTAATTACAGACTATTGAATGTTTAATATAGCAGTAAACAAGTCAATTATTGTAACCTAACTTTATAAAGTGTTCATCAATGTATTTGTTGTATACTGGACTCCATATTTGTGAGCTGTAGTCAAACTTTGATCTGACGAAGGAATAGTACAATTTCTTCAGGGTACGTTGATTATGGAAAGAACGTGTGTTACAGATAAAAAGTCAAGGTTTTTTATTAGAACTTTTCAGTAAGGAGCTAAAATGTGGTATTTGACGCATAGCTGACAAAAATACAATATTACTCTTGCAAATTTTGATTTATTACCCTTTCGTTCATTATCAAATGGAGTTATAGAACAAAATCCTGGCCACTCCACTGCTAACCAGGAGTAAGTGGGGATCCAGTATTGAGCCTGTGAACAGTGTAGGAGTGTTGAGGACAAGAAACTTAGTTTGCAGATTCGCTGAGTTCACAGTTTTCGCGATTTTCAATGCGGGTGCTGCTGCCTGCATTCATGTTTGGTGTTTGGTATTCGCGGACGTATTGGTGGCTACAAAGAACCCTGGACGTTAAGGGATAAAAGTTCAGACTTTTAATAATAGAAGACACAAGTAAATGTTTATGGTCCTGGAAACACTTCTCCAATCCTAATTGTAACATTTACAGAATTACACTTCTTATAATAAATACCATATAGTCACGGCCTCCAAGGTTTTAGCAGAAGGGAAACCACAGAGGAAAAGTTAAAGGAGGCGACTATCAATTTATTTAGCATTCCTGAAGCCCTACGTTTTTGGGTCATTGTGTACAATTACAAATACTGCATTGACAGGAATTTTAGGATATGCGTTACGATCGATAAAGAATGTTTTATAAAATTCCGAATCTGTAATTTTTCTCTCTGAAATTTTTATTTCAGAACAAAGTGAAAATTCCTTTGTCAGATTGTTCGGCATGTCATAAAATTAATTTCTTTAAATCTTTTCTTTTAACCGTATTCGACATTTATTAAAAACATTACACAATAACTAATGCTTTTTAAATCTCGATTTTCTGCAAAATTATTTAGTAATATTCGCAGAACATTTTAAATTCTGAACAATTTCTACATTCACAGCTTGTGCTCTAATTTCTAGAAGATTAAATCAGTGTTGTAATAAATGCATGTACCTAATATCCATATTCAAGTAATGTTCAATTATTACATACCAAATTTTTGCAAACTTCTGGGTAAAATGAACTAATTCTGAAAGTACGAACTTATTCCCTTAAGAAGTGTTTTATTTTTTTTGCAAGTTAAAAATTACTTCATTTGCATTTACTGAATATTTCAATTATTGGAGAAACCACTGAGTTTAGCAGTTTAGTAGTCCTTTCTCAGTGGACAACTGAAAATGCAGTAGAATTGACTGACAGTCTCAGTTCAATCAACTAAAAGTTAGTTACGAGGGAATTGTCATATCAGTCACAAATTGTACATATTTCTGATTGTTTAATTTTTTTTTATACAAGTTTTAAAATATTTTAATATGGTATAAAATATGAAGTATTATAATTTGTATCGTAAATTTTATTACCTCTACAACATAATCTAGATATTATTTTATGTTATTAAAAGTAAAGAATGATTCAATTATCATATTTAGTAAAAATTATTGAGTTGTTTTAACTATTGTAATTAAGTTTCGTATAAAGCAAATGTATTTAGTTGAAATCGGCACAAAAGAGCTCAAAAATCATCATTAAAAGCTCAGAAATCGTTACTAAAGTAACCTATTATACAACGATTTTGGGGAACGCAGTGTTGGCAACCGTAAAATAATTATTGTACAAGTAGGGTAATTTTGATAGACATATGACGTATTGTAGTAAATTTATATGTAAAATGAAACAATATATGCAAGAAGAATTAACTAATTAATTCCGATGAAAAAATTGAAGACAAAACACATAATTTTAAGTGTTATTTACGATAACTTTAATGTTCGAGGTTGGCAACACTGCGTGTTAGTTCCAATTGACAACTAACAGATATAACCTTAACCTATATAATTTTTTTTTACAGTTTTTTCTAATTTTAAATTTAATATAAATATTAATATGTACCGCGGCACTGAATTTCCTTTTTATCATTCACATGGTTTCTTTTCCTTGGCCCTATGGGCCTCGGCAGATAAATTCCATATTCGTGATAAAAAGTTAAACTTCAGTGCCTTGATACATAAATAACTACTATGTACCAAAGCATTACACAAATTAGATAATCTTTCTGAAATATTGTTACTGTTTATTTGACAATTACAATACTTAGAATATTAATCTTGAAATGAAATTCAGTAAATCGACGAAGCAAATTCCCACAAAGGATTTTTTTTGTGAATCGTCAATAATTTTTGTTTCATGACAATTTATATAAAAACAAAAAAACAAGGAAACTTAATCTTTAGTTAAGTTGTAAAACTCAATAAAACTTGCCCTGGTTACATAAATACATTTGCAAAGCAAATTTGATGGTTCTCACAACAATAAAATTGATTTTCAGTTGTGAGAACTATTGTAAAGGTTCTTATACTCTCCCGAAAATTCTTTCAATTCGCCTCGCTAAAGTACGAGTTCTAAAACAATTTCTGCTTCTGTCAAGTCCGATAGAAAAAGAACCACATGAATGAGAAAAAGGAGGAAAATGTAAGTTTCCAAGAAAATAAGTTGCGAAAGAAATAGTACCAATCGCAGTGATATAATCGATATAAACAATTTACTTCGAACAAGATGGAAGTAATTTGGAATAGATGTATTAATTAAAGCGTTTCATATTAGACGATCTGAAGGTATAAGATATCAAATTTAATATTAATGGAATAAATAATACAGGGTGTTACGTTTCCTACGGTTTATGGTAGATATGCGTCGTGCATTCATTTTGCATGCGCACATGAATTCAGAAGCGACACTTAAGTTACAAAATGAACCGCAATTTTTGACAGAAAAATACATTTCACGCCATTTAACCAATCTACAAGAATCCATTAAACCATAGCATTCTGGAAATAGCTAAAAATTATAAATTTTATTTTAGGTCTATTTCATGACAGAAATGTATTACATTAATAAATTTAGGCTCATTTTGTGCAGTTTTTGTTTCTGCACATTTTTTGTATTTACACTTTTGTCCTAAAATTAATAGGAAATGAAATATTCAATTTAGATTAAGTTTCATACGGACCCCATATCAAATGAAATTTATATTCAATTTTGTTTAGATTAATTAATGTAACATCAGTGGCATTCTTTGCAATGATGATGTGAAAAAATGTAAATACGAATTCATCTAACTTTTTACCGAATGATTTACGCAAACTCGTGTTAAGTGTGATTGGTTAACTGAGTATAAAAATTTCTATTTTCGGACCAGAAATATACATTTTAACATAAACATATATATTATTCCGTGGAGCAGATTTCTTGCCTTCATATCAGATCTCAAGGTAAGTGTTTTCTTAACATTTAGAATACGTATATAAGTTGTTTCAGAAATATGAAACTTTTAGTAGTATACTGATTAAAAAGAAAAAGAGGAGGCAGGCAAAGAATCAAATAAACTTCACCAATTCGAGTTATAGCCGACAGTTGCCATTTTAACTTTATCTTTGTGGCCTTGACGGCTGGTAACCGCACTTCACGGAACTTGAGAGGGGAAACAAAGATGAGGAAATCAATTATTATTAGTAGTGTTCGATATAAACATGTCCGAGCCCAGCATCATATTATTTGGCCCAATTTTTTAACTTAAAAAAAATTTATTTTGATTTTATAAAGAGAAAATTGTACTTAATTTATTTAAATCTTAAATACTGTTAATTTAAGAACAGCTGAAATAATAACAAATTAATAAAAATCACTAACATAAAGATTTCATTTGGTCCAAAGGTATTGGCTGGTACCACGAACATTGTTTTTGAATCTGTTGACAACAAAATATAGAAAAATATTTAAATAAAAATTGTAAGCAATATTATTTTACATTTTTGATTTCAATGAAATTTACTCTAACGTAATTATTTAACAAGATATTCCAAAAAACCCTCAATGTCCGTCAAATTTTCTACCACATACTGTTGATGAATTGTTCCCTATATATAATCAATTCGTGACGTAAACATAATACCTCCCTCATATATGTATGTGCGGAATGTAAAAATGGTAGAATTTAAGATAAAATATGGTGAATGAAAAAATTTGGTTTTGGATGATTCTAACTGTGCCAAATGTTATAATTCCGGGCTCGTAATATATTAATATTTTTATGTAGAAAGGTACTATAAATATTATTATTAATAATGATTAATTTTACCGTGATTCTCTCTCTTTTTTTCTTCCTTCAGTTTTACTGAAATGCCTCGAAAATTATTGTATTTCTTCTTTGTAAAATAATAAATATGTACTAACAATTAGATGATTGTTCTGCAAATATAACAACAACAAAAATACAAAGAATACATTTATTTACTTTTAAAACCATAAAGTAATAATATTCACGAAGACTGTCAAAGAGTATAATAAAAATCATTTTGTTTCATTTTTTTCAACAGAACTCTCTATTCGTAATTTTCTTTATAAAATGAGTTTTTCATTTGCTTCTTACTCATGTATAAGAAACAATTAAGCAAAAGTAGATATTTATTGGATGCACTTTTTAATTATAAACATATTTTATATCCACACTTTTGGTCTAATTTTATTAGGGAAGCAACAATCAGCATATTAAAAATATCATTGTATTCCCTATGTTACATATTTTAATTCAACACCCGGTATAACTAAATAAATGAACTCTTACCACAGCGAATAAATATGGCTCATAATCGAATGGTTATTGAATCTAAATATACGTTTTAAAAATATACAGATAGGTAATAAATGAATTAATTTTTCGGTAAAGAAAAATTGTAATTTTGAATTTACTTACTGGTTTCTATATCTCAGTGAATACAAAAAATAAATTGTTAAAATCTAAGGCTAAGAATAATTTAAAAAACTAAATTTATCCCCTAAGCCTTTAAGGTTTCAAAAAATCTAGTAAATACCCTAAAGAAGTCATTAAACAAATCATTTCTCACTTTGCATTATTTTTAGTTAAATTTATAGGTCGTCTCACTATTAAAAACCGATTCACGATTAATTTTCTTAGGACAAAATTTTATTTCTTTCGGTCTAAAGTATATTTCACACAACAAAATCAACATTTCTAATATATTTTCTATATAATTTACCAATGCCAGCTACAATTTGACAAGAAAAATCCTGTATTGACTCCAAGTTTGCGCGAATTTATTGCTTAGGTTTGCGAACTGCGTATGTCCAGTGTGCCCTGGAAGATAGAACGAACAACAAGTGAAATAAAAGCAGCTAAATTATTATTCCAACGGTATTGTTTATAAAACTTGCATTTTATTATGAATTTAAATGTGTGTAGTGCAGTGATTTTAAGGCTGTAGGAGATTTTCCAAGGAAGCCGATGAAGACAACGAAAGGTTGGATTGTTTAAACAATTATCAATAATCTTACTGTTGTAAATTATGAGCTATTACAAATATTGAATTATAATTCACAAAATAATAACAATATAAATACGCTGTCTCTACTGAACTAAAGTTTTAAAAAATAATTGAATTTTAGAGATGACAGAGACCTGTACGATCATTTATCGTAAACGAATTTGTATTTAATATTAAAATTCTAGTGTTGGCACCACAGAACTGTCTTATACGCAGCATATACATATGAATTTAGACTTTTATTATCTATAGTTAACTCATGTTGAACATATTATAAATGATATTATTTTAATTATTTGTTTATTATCATGTGATTGGTAGTAAATATTTAGTTGTTAGCTTTCAATATTCAAATTTATATATATTCTATATTCTCATTATACATACATACATACATACATACATACATACATACATACCGTCAAGCTATATTCCACTTAGTGGGATAGCACGAACCCAAAAACACAGTCAACAACTAATCTCCTCTAAACATTCATATCCTGACTTTCACCTCTTTATTCATAGTGCGATATATACATGCTCGGCTGTTCCTCACACTTGGAATCATTCATTTACGCAGTAAACCATCAATCATAACCAACCACTTATTTCTCGGATGCTCACGCAATCGTTCACCTTCAATCTCACCCACTTATCGTTCATGCTTCTTCATCCACACCCAACATTCAGAAACATACATCAATGTAGGCACTAACACACCATTATAAACACTCAATCGAGCATCTCTAGATACATTCACGTTCCGAGCAAATGTACCCAGAGCACCCAATACCTTGCACCCTGCAGACACTCGCCTTTCAATCTCCCGTTCAACACGTCCATCCCTCGAAAACATACGACCCAAATATACAAATTCATTCAGATGTTCCAGTCGCACACCATTCCCTGAAACATTACAATCAGTCAAAAAATCATTCTTCTCAAACACCAACACTTTATATTTAACAACATTCAATAGCAGATTGAAACCTTTACCTACTTCATTTATGCTCACAATCATTCTTCTCAATTGCTCCTCAGTTTCTTCCAACACAACATCATCCGCATAAGCTAACGCAGGCACATACGTCCACCAATACGTACACCATCAGTTCCAATCAATGCCTTTCGTAACAACACATCCATATACAAATTTATTGTCTAATCTTATAGTTTTGTCTCTCAAGCTCTTGATCAGCTGAAAAGTGGTTCCTTGCATCTCTGTACGATTACTTCACTACACACATCTTGTATAATTCAGCAAGTTGATGACTGTTAAGTAAATTGTATGTAAGTCTAATTACCTTGAGATGTGTATGTTTTATTTATTGTTTGTTTGTTTGTATCAGCAACCTGATGAAGACTGAATTGCAGTAGAAACGTTGGTGTTTTTATTGGATTTTATTAAATTGACTGCTTCTCCAATATCTTGATTTTTATTAAAAATTAAACCATCAAAAATTTTAAAACGAGCAAATAAATTAACAGTAAATCTGAACTGAGAGAAAAAGACCAACCGGCTGCTCATGGTCACGTGTGTGGCCATTCTCTATTATAAATATATTGCAAACTACAATTCATTTGTATTTTCTAATTTTTCTCAAACTGTGCTATCATAACCATTTGCATTAATCCTCTTTAATGTAAAGTACACATATTAATGTATTGAAATATGTACCCAAATTTTCAGCTTCACTAAAATCATTAAAAATACAATCCACAGCTGCTTGACGCCTGGACTAACAAAAATATAGTCCGTTAATCTTCATGTAGAGAGCTGCTTAAGTCTAATCCTGTGTTGTTTCTCTTTGTGAAGTAACCGACTACTTACTTTGGTCTGAGACAAAAGGTTTTGTTGAAAGAAGCTGGGAGTTATCCATACCAAGCAGTTTTATTGGTAGACTTTGTACCTGAAAATTATATACATACATAAGATCACGCTATGTCCCACTTAGAGGGGTAGCACGAACCCAGAAACACAGTCAACCAACAATCAATCTCCTCCAAATATTCCTATTCTGACACACGACTTTCGCCTCGTGAACATTCATAGTGCGATTCATACATTCTCGTTTATTCTTCTCACTCGGAATCATTCATTCATTCAATAAACCATCAATCATACCCAACCAGTTATTCCTCGGACGCCCACGCAATTGTTCACCTTCAATCTCACCCACATATATTAGTTTCACCAACCTTTCATTCGACATTCGCTCAATATGTTCAAACAACCTCAACTGACTCACTCCCACTATCTTAACAACACTCTTCTCAATCTCACACTCACCATACACCAATGTATTCCGGATACGATCACTTCTCGTATACCCACACACTCCTCTCAAATACCTCATTTTCACAGCAGTTATACGTCGTTCATGTTTCTTCATCCGCACCCAACATTCAGAACCATACATCAATTTAGGCACTAACACACCATTATACACATTCAATCGAGCATCTCTAGATACATTCTCATTTCTAGTAAATCTACCCAGAACACCCAATGCCTTGCATTCTGCAGACACCCGCCTTTCAATCTCCCTCGAAAACATACTACCCAAATATACAAATTCATTCACTTATTATTTATATTATCATGTGCTAATTTCATTTATATAATATGCTATAAAACTATTTCTTTCTACAAATAAAGAATCTTTTTCGATATACTATGCATCCAATCAGTGTCTGAGTTTTCATAGTCTCTTTTTAAATGATTTATTATCTCAAAATTTCTCCACATATTCTGCATTGTCGGTCAACCTCTCTTTTCCAGTAATTTTTTTTCTTCCTTGCCTATTTTAAATATTATTATTTTTAGGTTTTTATTTTCTTTTGTCAGATAAATGGTGTTTCATTTAAGTGTGCCAGCAATGATATCTTGAAAATTGTAGGAGATACGAAGTTGGTTAAATTAGCAATTTCTAATTGGCAAGATTATTACAATGTGCAAAAATATATTATTTTTTTTAACAATAGGTTCTCAAAATATGAAAACCAACTTTTTTATTTAATTATTTATGTATAATTATTGGCTCATTCCATTCAACGTTATAAATATATATTTTAATGTAACAAATTAACTCAAAAAATGCAAGTGAAATTTTTGTTATTTATATCTGACTAAAACGAACATAGCAACTTTGTCATTGTTAATAATTTATACGGCAACGGCTTGGCAGGTAGCGTTAAAGCCGGATCACTCGTTAGCGCAAGTTAAGCAATGCTGCCCGCGATCAGTAATTGGATGGGTGACCGCTTTGCGAAAACCCAAACCAGCGAATACTGCGTGCTGTTATCACACCACCGAAAACGAGGTTCCGAGGCGGCATAGAACCTCAGCAGTTGAGACCGCTTAATAGTAATAATAATAAAGAAAATCATTATTTTTATACTCTTAAAACTGACCGAGTAACAACAATGAAATAAAGGTATTGAGAAAAATATGTTCAATTGTTTTCTACCCAAACTGCTCTTGTTTTTCAATAAACTAAATCAATTATAAATTAACGAAATATATTTCTGTCACTTGTTTTAATAACCAGGTGTCTGTAACTTTTGACCAGCGGGTTACCAAGTGAGACATTTCATAATTTGAGTGACCCACTTGTATTCCGAAAATATAAAATAAAAAATTACAGGTAATCTTCGCACAATTATCAATAATTGTGTTAGCATTTGTGTTTGTATTTGATTTATCAAAAAAGCATAATATATAACATTAATCTAACTAAAACCTTGTTTTTATAATAATTAAAATTTGTTTTGTATATCTTGATTGTTTTTGACCCGCAGCCAAAACTATTTGAGCAATGAAATAGTACCCTCCGCATATTGTTTAATAATTAGAATGAAAACTTCTTTCTTTCCAATAATCTGCGAACCTTGAATCTAATAGACAAATTTCCGTTGAAATTAGACCTAAAAATAAAAAGATCACGAAAATTATTGAGCATTCTCAGTTAATAAAAATAAATTAGAGTTGAGTTTATTTTTTTAGATAAAAAAATACGTTCGAGGAAAGATATATGACACTAGAAAAACAGGCCTGCAGCTGATCGACCACAGTAGAAATATAAATATTGTTAAAACCAAACAACGATTTTTTACAAAATGGAAATAGTTTCAGGATGTTTTTCCTTTATTACTTATTCTCAAAAATAAATAAGACAATGGACTTGCAATTATTCTTTGGAAATGATAATTTGTTTAACTTTATTTATACATACATACATAACATCACGCTATGTCCCACTCAGTGGGGTAGCACGAACCCAGAAACACAGTCAACCAACTATCAATCTCCTCCAAACATTCCTATCCTGACACACCACTTTCGCCTCGACCACATTCATAGTGCGATTCATACATGCTCGTTTATTCTTCATACTCGGAGTCATTCGTTCACGCAACAAACCGTCAATCATACTCAACCAGTTATTCCTCGGTCGCCCACGCAATCGTTCACCTTCAATCTCACCCACATATATTAGTTTCACCAACCTTTCATTCGACATTCGCTCAACATGTCCAAACCACCTCAACTGACTCACTCCCACTTTGTTAACAACATTCTTCTCAATCTCACACTCATCATACACCAATGTATTCCGTATACGATCACTTCTCGTATACCCACATACTCCTTTCAAATATCTCATTTATATATTTATAATATAGTTAAAAACAACAATAATTTTAAATAAATGTCTTCAAATAGCTTTTGATTTATATCATTATGCTGGTGTATATTGAAATTAAACGGAAATATATCATTTACATATAGGCAGCGTTGCTATTGGAGTTGAGTATTAAAAATTAACCTCACTTTCTGGAGCTTGTAAATATACATTACATTTCGTAATTTAGCACTATGCTTCACAACTGTTATATTCCTCAGGGTTCATCTGTGTCTAATGAGCATAAAAATATTATGTTTCATAAATTTTCGAAATATAGAGGTTAAATTGAAAAATGGTTGATTGCCATACAATCCATAAAATTACCGTAAAAACATACTAAAATATGTTCTAAATATTTTTTACCGACTGATTATACCATTATTAGTATGGAAAAAAATATATCATCACGCCTTTTACCCATAGTTAGTGTGGCACTCTGCTTACGCACATCTCGGTAGGTGATATATTTTTGCGTATGAAATGCGGTTACCAGTCGTCGAGTCATAGCCCCCAAAGTTGTTAGTGGAGGGGGACCACAGGGGTAAATTTAAATTGGCAACTGTAAGCTGTGGGATTCGAACTGAGGACCTCACGATCCACAGTCCGATGCGTTTGGATAAATAAAATAACAATAAACTTTATGTATTTTACATATTATTTGATTATTTCAGATCAATTCAAGATACTCAATTACAAATATGCAATTCCGTCTATGTTTGCCAGTACGAAAATTAGATAATAAATTACTAGTCAGTAATCATGCTAACAAATTAATAAAAGAGAGAAAATACCCTAACTCAAATCATTGACAAACTTTTTGATATTAAGAACAGTGTTGATGAATTTCCGACCGACAGATTTGAGGATATTAAAAAACCTTATGACAGGTTCAATATTTTTGTACATTTTTATATAAATTTTCTACATTCTATTTTTCTGTAAATTTTTGTGAAAGTGCATCATTGAAAGAAAATATTTCTTTATTCAATGCACGCCAATTTTCGTGCTGCCATCTATTGATGTTTTCATTGAATTACGATAAAATCCACGTGTCAAATGGCGAAATTCAAACAAAACGCTGTCAAGATGACAGTTCTTAAAATGATGCTAAATATGAAAAATAAAGTGTGTGATGATTTGTGCAAAGACTCCCGTTATTATTACAAAGAATATATGACCAGTATTAAATTTATCAAGTTTCCTGAATCACAAACTTCAAAAGTTAATACATAACCTTGGTAATACACCATCTTAAACGTCAAAACAGGGATTTTTGTATTGTTATCTTCCGTCTCAACTTTTACCTCATCTTTCTCTTTCTTGCATTAGACGTCAAAATCATAACCCTCGCTTGAATCTACAGATTGTTTTATTAGTACTTAACCTGCAAAGTAGAGTCAGTTGCTGCATAATATTATTATTATTATAGATATATTTTATCATGGACAACGAAGATCTTTTGACTTTGGTTTTAATTACGAACCACAGCCAATCTCATATTTTACTTTTCAGCTGTTCAACTGACGTTTTGCGTTTTGTGTCTGTGCGCATTTCTCCGCGCATTTTATGTTCAAAAACATTGCAGCAAATATAACCATTTCAATTTTTTCATTGACATAAAAAATTGGCGAAAACATTGAACGTATTTACGGGTATGGTACGTTCAATTTTTACTTTTAAAAAATTTACATAAAAATGTACAAAAAAATTGAGCGATTCATACGGGCTTTGTTAAATGTGGAATCGTATCCATTCATGCTCAAAGAGATGTAGCAGATATATCTACGCAAACAATTATTACATTCAGCAAATCCCACGATCCCAGATAATTTCATACACTTTATTAAAAGATATAGACTTGCGGGTAGTAAAAATTACACTGCTTAAAAAAAAATCGTGCCACTTGGCCGAACCAAGAAAATGACTGTTTTTAAAATGTGGGGCATTTCTTTCAGGGACATGTTAACCAAAATCTGGAGATACATTCCTCCTCTACGTTCTCCAAAAATCCCGAAGAGATTCCCTCCCCCCGACCCCCTGAAAAATCGCTTTATGTGATGTCGTGTCTGAGCAATAAAAATTCTCAAAGTTTGAAGGCTTGTAGCTCCAAAAAGTCCTTAAGGGGGTCAATTTCCTTTTCAGAGCTGAAAATTTCGTCCTCATCGGTGAAGAATTGAGTGAGTGATCGCGTTTCAAAGGACCCCCTGTTTTTAGGGCTTTTTTCGAAAAATCATCGGATAAGATGCGTGTATGCGTAAATGCGTGTGCATGTGAATGTGCATGCGTGCATTTGCATGTGCATGTGTGCATTTGCATGTGCATTTCTTTCTTTTGTATGTGTGGATGTGTGTATGTGTTATGTACCGTTATGTGTATGTGTTTTGTTTACATGTACATGTACATATGCACACATGCACAAGCACATTCAAATGCACGCATGCACATGCATACACATACACACACACACACATGCACCCGCACGCTAACGCCCGCACACGCATGCACGCATACACGCATATTATCCGATGATTTAATTTAATTTTCAGAATTATGACATTATTGTTTGCACATTCCTTAATTCATTATAATTTATTAAAAATGTATCAACCCCATAGATTAGGAAGGACTATAATGATTTCAGTAAATTTTGGTTGGTGTTTTTTGGCAATTTATGTTATTAAAAATATATTTATAATATAAAACTACATACTCCTCTTCTTTCTTTTCACAAGTGCGCATGACTAATATTTTCTTCAATACAAGTAGTGTCTTTCGGCCGTTTACGTTTACTATGCACAGAAAAAAAAAACAAATACCAAACAAATTGTTTATTGTATCAGTCTCAACATATTATATAAAAACAATTATGATAAGGACTATTTTTTGGCTGTATGATGTATGTAAATGAAACTCTTGGATAGCACCCAAATATTTTATTAAAATATTATCTCGACCATTACCATTACCACATGCGTCTTCTTCAGGAGGTGATATTAATGGAAACTAATACAAAACATGTTAAAAGTGTAATAAATAAATAAATATGAACGAACACATATAGATGAATCTCTTCGTCAAGGTTTAAAACAATAAATACATAATAAATAATTAAAATATAGTCAGATGAAATTACATTGTTTTACATTTTATTTTATTTGACTATATTTTATTATTTATTATGTATTTATTGTGTTAAACCTTGACGAAGAGATTCATCTATGTATGTTTGTTCATATTTATTTACCTATTCATTATACTTTTAACGTGTTTTGTACTAGTTTCCATTAACATGAAGAAGACGCATGTGGGGTCAAAACCGGTCGAGGTAATATCTTAATAAAATATTTGGCTGCTATCCAAGGGTTTCATTTACAAAATAAAAACAATTATGTTTTGGAAATATTTAATTATTACTATTTATTTTATATTTTTTCAATGGATAGAATAGCAAAATTTTTAAACTGTCAGGGGTGAAAAATGCAAGCAATGGCTACAAAAAAGATTTTTTTAGACATATTTTAATGAATCAGTACAAACAAAAAATAATGATCATTACAAAACAATTACAGGCTGTACGAAATTATACCATAAAATATGACAAAGTTATTAGCAACTGACATTTTAAATTACTGAAAACACTGTTTCTACACAGAAATTCAATCTGTACGAAGAGAGGATGAACTAGTAAAGAAACTTACATTCGAATGAAAACATTGAAAAAGAAACAAAGAAAATTTAACAGAACATCAACGAAAATATGACAGAAATATATATCTACTAACATAATTTCTGTACAATAAGTTTTTAATGTAATAAAAACTAAACAACTAATTATGTACTAATAAATGATTAATAATATTTCTGTTAATGCGTAAATCTTTTTTTTATGCATATTATTAAATGACTAGATTTACGCTAAACAAAATGTTTATTTATTCAATAACAACTTCATCTGTCAGCTGCAGAAATATACAAGTAATGAATGTTTATATTTATTTTGGAAAAACATTATAACACTATAAAAAAATGTTTCTGCAATCACTGCTATCTATAGCGCAATTGCAGAAGTTGAAAGTTTATCAAATGATTCCTGCAGGAAATCTTTTATTTCCGCGAAACTCAAAATTATGGTGCTAATACCATCTCGACTAGTTAGGGAAATCCTATCTGGCGCACCCACATCTAGTTTATTGAGACAGTGTACAATATGCCCCATGTCTGTACTCGGCCGTTTTTCCTTGGTCATCAAACTAAACAGATGATGATAAAACAATTTCAATACGTAGCGATTTCGCCTCCCAGCAAAAGAGTCATCCTCAACTAACTCCGGATGTTCATCTACGGTTTTTAGTTTCATAACCAGTCGTAGCAAACGCCCGTTGTCCATTTCCCTTGCAAATTCATCTTCTAGCACATCAGTGCTTTCTTGAAGAGAGTCTATTTGCAAATAGAACCTGTCTCCAATTATTGGCATTAACGCATCAAGAGTCTTATGAGGATTATCAGCCACTAAATACGTAATCACATTTGTTAAATCTTGTGAATAGGTTGCTGACGTAAATTGCAATGCTGAATTCATATCATCGATGTGCAAAATTTTGCACGTTAATCCTAACAGTAGTTTCCCTAGATCTGCCAGGTCTTCCTGTTGTAATCGTGGAACTATGTCCAGAGGAGGAACACATAAGTCGTATTTCAGTACGTCTTCGATTGCAGTAAAGGCTATCTTTACTGTCGAATGGCCCGTGAGAATGATCTTTTTGAGTCCAAGACATCGACAGGTCAGCCCAGCGTCATGAATGGCCCGAAGAGCCGCTGTGAGCTGAATAATGTAGTTCCAGATCACATTTTCTGGTAAATTATAGATTACGTTTGGGTTCCTAGAAGACACAAATTTGCTGAAGAAATTTTCAGAACCCGCATAATATTCATATACAAACACTATCGATTTGTCGT
This sequence comes from Poecilus cupreus, assembly GCA_963942605.1. Lineage (NCBI taxonomy): Eukaryota > Metazoa > Arthropoda > Insecta > Coleoptera > Carabidae > Poecilus > Poecilus cupreus. The sequence continues at coordinate 19,683,010 of OZ012715.1, forward strand.
CAAAATCTTTCGTCGTAAAGACTTCTTTTAATTGCACAACGTTTGGGTGATGAAACCGTTTCCACGATTCAAGAAACATAATAGATTTCCTATGACGCAATGTAAACCCGTGTATTCTTCTCAGGCAATATTTAACACCAGATTTTAAATGAGTAACTCTGTACGTCGAGGTTAAGTATTCTGGAATCTTAGGTGCGGGTGTTGTTTTAGGAGGCACGGGTTCCAGAGGCACCAACTCGTGATAGTGCTCGACTTCTGACGGGAGGTCAGGAAACTGGTCAGCTTCAGGTTGTGAGTGCGTAATCGCGTATTTGGTCCCAATTATCCGTCGAATTTCTTGAATCAAGTACGGCGAATGCGTCACAGAGCCTTTAGCATACCGAGGCAACCTCGGGGCTTCCACATGCCTCAACGGTTCCATCGGGCTCGTCGGTTCAATCGGTCTCGTCGGTTCAATCGGTCTCGTCGGTTCAATCGGTCTCGTCGGTTCAATCGGTCTCGTCGGTTCAATCGGTCTCGTCGGTTCAATCGGTCTCGTCGGTTCAATCGGTCTCATCGGTTCTATCGGTCTAATCGGTTCCATCGGTCTAATCGGTCTCATTGGTTCAATCGGTCTAATCGGTCTCACTGGTTCCATCGGTTTCATATGTGCCATGGGTGCCATATGTGCCATCGGTCTCATCGTTCCCATCGATTCCGTCGCAGCCATCGGTCCCGGCGGTCTCGTTGTTCCCATTGGTCCCATCGGAGCCCTCGGTGCCATGGTTCCCATCGGTGCCATCGGAGCTCTCGTTGCCATGGTTACCATCGGTGCCATCGGAGCTCTCGTTGCCATGGTTACCATCGGTGCCATGGTTACAATCGGTGCTATCGGAGCCCTCGGTCCCATGGTTACCATCGGTGCCATCGGAGCCCTCGGTGCTATGGTTACCATCGGTGCCATCGGAGCCCTCGGTGGCATCGGAGTCCTCGGCGCCATGGTTACCATGGTTACCATCGGTGTCCTCGGAGCCATGGTAACCATCGGTGCCATCGGAGCCCTCGGTGTCATCGTACCCATAGGTATCATCGTTCCCATCGGTCTCGTCGGCCCCATCGGACCCATTGGACCCATTGGACCCATTGGTGTCATCGGTCCCACCGGCCTCATCGGTCTGTTGAACACATTGGGCGGGGGGTTCGGCGGATAATAGTAAGTAGTTCCACTGATATTTCCATGGTAACTTTCAACAGTGGTAGAGCTCACACTTAACGGATTTTGTTGGATAAATTGGTGATGCTGAAATGTTGAAACATGGGGGGCAGCGCCGGGGTAGAGCCTTCCAATACGTTGATACCCGTAGGATAATGCTTGAATATTACCAGGTACGTTCGGTGGCAAGTTAGGATTATTCTGCGCTGAAGGCCCTGGCGTTATCGCTCGAGGCATATTATTGTTGTCTCGATGATCCATTTTTATACTCTGGATATTTCCACTTAGATTTTATGAAATTAAAACCTACAAAACTATATAATTAATTGATAATTCTTAAACGTATTAAATTACTATCTTACCTTTCTCATAAAGACAGATTTTTTCAAAATCTACACTTTTTAAACACATTAAAAGAAACACGACCATGTGTCATTCAGCAGCCATTACTGACGAAGTCAGTTTCAAACACACCATGGCCAAAGAGATTACATATACAAGTATATATATTTCGTTATTTCACTCGATATAATGAACTCATAAAAAATAGTCTCGTTAGGAGCCAATTTTGACAAATAGTATATTGTTATTGTACCGATGATCAATTTTCTGGCTCTTGATATTACCACTTAGATTCTATGAAATTAAAACCTACAACACTATATAATTAATTGATAATTCTTAAACGTATTAAATTACTATCTTACCTTTCTCATAAAGACAGATTTTTACAAAATCTACACTTTTTAAACACATTAAAAGAAACACGACCATGTGTCATTCAGCAGCCATTACTGACGAAGCCAGTTGCAAACACGCCATGGCCAAAAAGATTACTTCACTCGATATAATGAACTCATCAAAACTAGTCTTGTTAGGAGCCAATTTTGACAAATAGTATATTGTTATTGTACCGATGATCAATTTTCTGGCTCTTGATATTACCACTTAGATTTTATGAAATTAAAACCTACAACACTATATAATTAATTGATAATTCTTAAACGTATTAAATTACTATCTTACCTTTCGCATAAAGACAGATTTTTACAAAATCTACACTTTTTAAACACATTAAAAGAAACACAACCATGTGTCATTCAGCAGCCATTACTGATGAAGTCAGTTTCAAACACACCCTGGCCAAAAAGATTACTTCACTCGATATAATGAACTCATCAAAAATAGTCTTGTTAGGAGCCAATTTTGACAAATAGAATATTATGAAAATTTAATTTGGATGCACGACAATGGCCAAACAGATAAGCTGATAAACCTGTATTTTTAATTCATCATAATAAAATGGCAACAATTAAATAAATATAACAACATGATTTACTGATTTAAAATATCATAAATATTTCTCAAAATATAATTATAGTTGTACCAAGTAATTTTTAATTTTTATTCTTCTAATTTAAAGCCCCGTTCAAACATGCACACATAGAAGACACATTCAGACAACAGCAGCACAATGAAGAAGAAGTGCAGTGTGTGTCGGCTGTCAAAAGAGGCGCGGCGAATTTGTGGCTCTAATGTGTCTTGTCTTATTAAACGGCATTTTCAAAATGCTAATTTGCTAGGTTTTTGTTGTTTGACTTGCATTACCCCCAAACTGTCATATCCACCAAACGTCAGTGGCGATCCGTAGCTAACTTCATTTCTGGCGGTAAAATACGATATTACCAAAATTGATTTCTTCTGTAACTTGCGAGTTATTTCATTATTGTTGATTATTACCGATTGTAACTGTTCTGTTGGTTTTATTTATTCGGCTTAGTTCTTTGTATAATCATATGTTTGAATGAATAAAGAGAAAAAAGAGAAGAATTGTGGGTGCCTGTTTTGTTTTAATTTTGAGGCACAAACAAGTTCGATGTGTGCCTCTAATTTTTGTGTCTGTGTACTTCTTCATTGTGCTATTCCTGTCTGTGTGTGTGGCTTGAATGTGTCCATGTCTGAACAGGGCGTTATGTAACATAGAACCTCTTTTCAACTCCAGAAAAAAATTCTTAAAATAGTCACAACATATTTACACTCCTATGACACGTCCGTCTTTAACATTTTTGGGAGATATAATTTCACAGACAGTAACCATAGCGCACGCATGAACATATAACCTCCAAATCTGCTCTAAGCAGAGTGCTAAGAAACAAAAATGGCAATATGTTAAATTTTACTTTATTGTTAAATGTATAGTATCTGTGACACATATTTGTTTTTATTAAAAATTACTTCACCGGGTTTTTAATAATAAATGTATAAAAATCTGGTGGAAGGCCCACCTATTTTATTTTTTGTAAATATACTAAAACAATTATAAATTATCGCAATATAATTCTACCACCTGTTTTTATATCCTGGACCTTAAGGACTATTTGCGCAATCAAATTATATCTTCCTCATATTGTTTACTAATTAAATAAAATTTGCTTAATTTCCAGTAATTTGTTAAACTAATAGATAGATTTATATTTAAATGAAACCTAAAAATTAAAGGATCATGGAAATTATTTAGTTATTTCTCAGCTAATAAAAATAAATTAAAGCCCGTTCTTTTTTTAGACAACATAATACGTTAGGACAAATATTGACACTAAAAAACATGCCTACAGCTAATCGACCACTTGTGGAAATACAAATATTTTAAAAACCGCTCAACTATTTTTTTAGAAGGTAGAATTAGGAAAAGGAGATTATTTTTTCCTTTATTACTTAGTCATAAATAATTGTAAGAAATTCTAATTTTTATTACTCTTTGGGATGGACAGTTCGTTTATCTGCATTTGAAATATAAATAAAAATTAAATTATTTATAAACAAATATTTTCAGATCGACCTTTCGGCAGCAAAGTGCAGGTTAAATACAAAAACAATAAATAATAAATATGTAGTCGAGACTACATGTTTACAAAATAATTGTAACTTAGATCAAAATTGTACAAATTCATACCAACAGGAAATATAGAAAGAAAAACATTAACAACTTATTAAGCTCAAAGCCTGTATTTAAAATTAAAGAGCATGTCCAGCAACTGTTGATTTAATCTAATATGTCGTTTGTGTTTTTTTTAAATCTTGTTGCCAGAGTTCTATTAGTCTGGCCAATATAAACTTTACCACACTTGCACGGAATCTCGTAAATGCTAGAACAATATATAATTGTCAAGATCACGTATTTTTTAACTTATTTATATTAAATTTGTATATCAAATTTATTAAGAATCCTGCAGATATTGTCTGTAACATTAGCAATGTAAGGTAAAGTGGCAAATCATTTCTTCACAGTAGCAACTTGAGGAACTTGTAAATATTTGTCTTTCGACATCAGTAGTCTTTTAATTTACGCTTTGCTGTAACCAGTCTTTAAGAAAACATTATCTACAAACTTAATTTCTTCTCAAAGCAGAAGCTCTCTGCTATTATGTTTTAATTGTACAAAGTTTTTTGTGCAGGTGTTGGTTAGAAGTCTCATGAAGATATAGGTTTATGTGCGTTGGCTTCCTATCAACAGAATAAATAAGTTTACCATTATAATTTTTTTTCCAAACGTGCATACTTAGATGATTTAAAAATTGATTAATTCATCTATTTCTTGCTGCCAAATATCAAAAACACTCGTGCCTTTTCTTCAAATTTTCTCCATATAGAAATTAGCAATAGAAGGAGACATCGAAGAGTCCATGGTAACACAATCCATTTGTTTGTAATAATTACCACTGAAGAGAAATAAGCAGGATGTCAAAAAGTGATTAAAAAGTTAAATTGGGTCAGTAGAAAAATTATCTAAAAATTAAATATGTCAAGAATATACTTACAAGTACATCATTTTTGTCAAAATAATGTCACCAATAAAATCCATAAAATGTCTAGAATCTTTGATGTACGAAGTAGAAAGACTAATCTAATCTGCCCAAATAGGTGTCTTGCTAATTCTTAAGTAGTAGATCCAATAGAATTAACAGTAGGGCTTAACGAGACCTCTTTATTGTATATTTTAGGAAGACCATAAAACATAAAAATAACAGGATCTTAGGAAATAATTTTCTTCAAAACTTCTTGTGGTAAAGATGGACTCTTCAGTATACGCCCAGTTTCATGACGAATCTCTTGGCTGCAATTATCGTCAGAATGACAGCTTCAAAATTTGTCGCATTTCTTCAGTAGGTATCCGGTTGGTAGTTATTTCAAAACCAAAACCTTTACATAAAACAAAACAAGCATTATCTGGCAAAGAATGTGAACTAAAATTTATTACTAGTTTGTTTATAGGAAGTGAAGTGTAACTTTCTGTGTGTAATGCTTCTGTTTATTAAATAAATTATCGAATTTAGATAGATAGAAGAAACTTAACTTTTGTTGGCGATCCATTAAACGAAATGAAACAATATTATCCAATGTACACAAATTCTCTTGAACCAAAGTACAAATGTAAAAACAAACATTAATTGTCTAAGCAAGCAATCTCTCTTCTTGTGAATTAGATTTTTTGCAGAGAATATTAAAACTGCCTCAAGTCTTTTTGCTTGTCCATATAAGTGTTTTAAATATTGAAAGAAGCTTTCAGATCTCACAATATATAAATAAATAATACAATATATGAGTTTAAGTTCTGTTCAATATTTTCAGATAGTTTTAAAATTATTTTATTATTCCGTTGTATTTTCAAATTAGGCGGGCATTATTAGAATCAATACATTTTTATTCTTCGGTTGCCAAAATTTTGACAATATTGTTTTGTATACCTTTTCATGAAAATTTGGTCTTTTGATAATTTTTATTACTAAAAATATGACCGAACCTAACATTCATATAACATATGGTACAAATAAAGTAATTTTTGAATGCACTACACAAGTTCGCATGTGCATATATACCTCTGGATAGGCCTTAGCTTATGAAAAAGTGAAACCTAAAACCCGTTATGTCAATTTTTGAATGGTTCTATTTGCTTAAATGTTTTTATACATTCAATGCGCAGAAAAATGCGCATTGACACAAAACGCAAAACGTCACTTGAACAGCTGAAAAGTAAAATTTGAGGTTGGCTGTGATTAGTAATTAAAGCCAAAGTCAAAAGATCTTCGTTATACATCATAAATTAAATGTATAATAATAATATTATGCAGCAACTGACGTTACCTTTTAGGTTAAGTACAAATAAAACAACCCTAGATTCATTTTCTGAACCAAAAAGCGCATGTGCGTCTAACAAAAAATTGACGTACATTGCATCATATATTCTTTGTAGTAATAACGGGAGTCATTGCTTAAACCATCACACACTTTATTTTTTATATTTAGCATCATTTTAAGAACTGTCATCTTGACAGCGTTTTGTTCGCATTTCTCCATTTGACACGTGGATTTAATCGTAATTCAATGAAAATATCAATAGATGGCAGCACGAAAATTGGCGTGCGTTGAATACAGAAATGTTTTCTTTCAATGATGGACTTTCACAAAAAAGTACAGAAAAATTTAATACAGAAAATTGACATAAAAATGTACAAAAAAATTGAACGTCTCATACGGATTTAATTCAGCGCGGTGGTGGCCATGGTTCGGAGATTTGAATCTAATTCATTGTGTCGCATACCAAAATGAGAAATATAAAGTAATTCGTATCTACAGTGATTTTCCGTTAAATACACATTTAATTAGCATTCTTTAAAATATTTAAACTACAGTTGGCTTCATGGTGCCATAATCGCGAAGAAATCGATATCGCATGTTCAAGAGGAATCTGTCAGTTCGAATTTGACACAAGTAGAGCCATCTTTTGACTGTATGTCTAGTGTATAGGGGGAAAAAAAATTGGCTAAAAAATTTAAAACACATTAAAATCATGAAACTTGCATGGAAGTTTAAGTCAGAACGATAAACATGAATAAATAAATAACATACAGAAGAACAATATTTAAATTGCCGATCTCGGTGGCGTAGTGGCTATGTCACAAGCCTAGCACGCCAGAGGTCGCGGGTTCGAATCCCACTGAAGAGCATGGTTGTGTGTGTTCACATGAATTTCATAATCATCTATTCATGAGGCGGCATATGACCGATTATTTAATAAAATAATAAAGAGAGAATCTAAATGACAAATATATTTAAAAAGAACAATAAATACTTTCCCCGTTGTCAGTTACTTTGAATCTTTTCCTCAATAAAAAATAGCGAAGTGACAAAATCGTGAAAGCGTTGGACTGTTAATCCAATGTGCTGTACCTGGGTTCGAATCCCACTTTCAACGAGTCTCGATATGCTGATGGAGATGGAGTATTTCAATAAAACAATTATTTTTTTTCAACACATTTTAATGTATAGCAGATAAATGAAAAAGATAATTACACAAATATACAGGTTATACAAAATTATTACATGCAAAAAGAAAATATAAAATTATTATTACCTGCAAGTATTTTAAACTATTAAAAAATAAGAACCTACGTCTAGCCTATTGAAACAATAAACAACATGTCTCATATGAGTATGGCTTATAATAAAAAATATAATTATAAAAGAGCTTCAACACGAAGCGATTTGTATTCTAAATAAAGGTCTTAACTGTCTTAAGCTCCTCTAACTCTGATCATTGACAACAATGCATCGACATTCTTTTCTTGTTTATCTGATAACAGATACATAATCATTCTGGCCAAATCAGAGGAATAGGAGCTTGATAGTTTATCCAAGGCTTCATTAATATTATCAATATGTAGGACTTTAGAAGTTAATCCTAACACTAGTTTCCCTAGATCAGTCAAGTCTTCACGCTGCTGTTGCGGTACATCTAGTGGCGACATACGTCGGTCATAGTTTAGCACGTCATTGACTCCGCAGAAAGATAACTTCACAGTTAAAGAGTCGGTTGTAATGACCTTTGTGAGCTCGAGAGATCGATAGGCAAGTCCAGCGCCGTGTATTGTCCGAAGAGCCGCTGTGATCTGAATGATGATGTTCCAGATTCTATCTTCGGTTAAATGAATCAAATTTTTGTTCTTGGGTGACAGGTACTTGCTGGAAAGTGTTTTAGAACCCTCATAATAATCATATACAAAAATAAAGGAATTATCTCCGAAAGCTTCCGTCGTAAACGCATCTTTCATATCCACTATATTTGGATGACGAAGCTTTTTCCATGATTCCAGTTTCAATATGGTTTCGCTATCACGTAATTCAAATCCATGGATTCTTCTCAGACAATATCTAACGCCGGTATTTGTTTTGGTAGCCCTATATGTTGTGGATATGTATTCGAAAATTCTAGCTGCGGATAGGCTAGGAAACCTCGACTCCAAATTCACCAAATCGTGAAAACTTTCTATTTCAAGCGGATTTTCAGGAAAATAGCTATTCTCGGGATCGCGAGAAACCAAAGCGGGGTAATCGGGTATCAGGTCATCCGCTACATATTTCGCCTGACTGTTGGCCACATTGGGCAGGGGGTTTATCCAGTAGAAGTAGGTACTACCACGAATAATATTAGACATATAGGTGTATTTAGCTGATGAATTTTTTGGAGAATACTCGTGATACTGGAAACCAGACGGCTCGGGGGCAATGCGCGACCTATCAATAAGTTGACAACCGTATTCTAATACTCGAATACTGGCGGGTACGTTCCGTAGCAAACTATTGTTGTCATGTTTTTCCATTTTCATGTGTTTTAAATGACCTCTTAGTTTTTATGAAATGAAAATCTACAACTACAACACTATGTAATTAATTCATATTATATGTATTAAATTACTATCATACCTTTCTAAACAGACTTTATCAAAATCAACACTTCTGAAACACATTAAATGAATTAATAAAACGACCAGAGTTATTCGGTAGCCATTACTAACGAATTTCCACTACGAACAAACCATGCAGTGTTGCCAGACATCCTCAAAAATCACTAGATCTACTAAAATTGTTTGAAAACTCCTGATCAACTGAAATTTTATTTAATCTCCTAAATTTAATTTTAAAAATTAAATTTATGCTAGTTAATATTACATATTACAAATCTACTGATTTTTTCATTTTTCTCCTGAAATTTATAAGAAATGTCTACTGAATTTTTAAAATTTCATTTACGGCCACCGTGAGTTCAAACTAGGACAACAACTTAATAATTATAATAATCTGAACAATTAAAAATAAAATTGATACATTTTATCTTTTATTATTGGCCGCTGGCAGCAGCACTGTACCTTTCAAAATGGCTACTAAAAGGAATAATTGGGGTTGACAGATGACAGGGCGCGCTCTAAGGTGCGGATAGACCGGATATTTGTCTGAGGCGGCAAATCCAAAAGGGCGGCATTTTACCTGTTATTGTGACAAAATATTGATAATTTAAATACCCAATTAATTGAAATTTATGCTTGTTGATTTTTGGTTAATATACCACACAAATATTTGTAATCCTCATTTCTGAAGAAAACCTACATAAAAGCGCAGAATGTTTAATTAAATAACAAAACTTCTCCTACAAAGTCCGAGAAGAATGAACCTAAGTTCCCAAAGATAATTCAAGATAGATTTTTTTTAATTTTTCAATTAATCTAGATCGTAGATAATAGATTTTAAGAACTTTGTCACCATAGTAACTATTCCCAATTCTTGTGTAATATTATACGATTTAAAAACCATCTCTTAATGAAAGCTATTATAACACTGCAATGATTTAGATATTATTTTAACTGATATTCTGTTCAAATAAATGGGATAGAATTAACACAGAAAATTTCTGCGGTTTCTGTACTTTTGTGCAAATAGAATGGACCCTTTTACATATAAAAGAAAACCTGAAGGTAGTCACGTCAATTATTAAATTGATTATCATTTCTGAAAATTAAATTTACTTTACTTATTGGGATGTATCTCTAATAACTTCATAAGTAAAGTCATTTTCAATATCTAGAATATTAAAACTAACCCCCAAGCCTCAAAGTAATAAATAAAATATTTAAATATATATTTCGATTATGAGTAGAAACAAAAGAGATAAAATCAAGATTACAAAATTTGCTATGATTGATTATGATTGACTTAGTTATCGATCCACGTATTTAGATATTTTCTTTATCACTTTAACGCTTAGGGTTTAGATTACATATTTTAGATTCTTCTTAGCCTTAGAATTTTACAATTTATTTCATTTTTATTATACCTAAATTTATTTATATAATACTTTGGAAACAAAGGTCGTATTTTCCAATTAGAGAAGATAGGCTAAAGCTTCTTAAACACTTTTGAATATTTGGTTTTTCAAGTCTGATATATCATCATCACGCCATTGGCCCGTTGCTGAATGTAATATTTTTTCTATAAAAGATTTCGGTGTATGATGTATTTTTGTAGAAACCGCGAAAGAGAGGCACCCAAAAGTGTAGAGAAGTCACAAGAATAATATTTATTAAAATTGTCAGTATTGAGAATTTTTATTAACTGATTTTCTAGCATAAATAATTGACAAATGTACTTTATTTTCAAGGAAACTAAGAATAACTAAGTAAAAAATACAGTCGGCAATGGAGAAAACATCCTACATTATTTACGACATGCACGCTATCTTCAACCTAATGCTAAACGTTGCAGAAGAGAATATGTATATGAAATAAACCAATAACAAATTTATGCCCAGCGACATTTGGTAAGAACCCTCTCCGCAATTTCCTTGGTAAAAAAAGAAAAAACAATAATTTTGCACCTGGCGGTTCCAACAGCAACATATATATTCTATGACTGTAGCATATGTTTTTTATGAGGTCACAGAAAGTTTCATGAAGTGTGGTGGAGATAAAAAACAAAAAATCTTAAATTCAGAGACGTAAGATATTTGTTGGCAACGATGTACATAAAAAACTGCTTATTCCGAATTTGTTATTTAATTCTATTATAATTAGAGCTTTTTGTGGATACATTTCTTATCTTCACATCCGCATCCGACCTACATCCGCCTAATTGTCAAAATTATAAATTTACATCCGCACCAAAAATTTTTCCAAAACTTTTAATATTATTTTTTTACGAAGATGGGAAGTTGACGAACTGCTTTTGCCATATGCCGCCTCATGAGTGGATGATTGTAAATTTTTTCTTTACATTGGGATACGAATCCACGACCTATAGTGTGCTATGTTACTATAGTCCGAATGACTTACCTTGTTGAGTTAGTAATTAAAAATCTCTGCGGGAAAAGTAATGAAAACCATAGACGAGAGAGAAAAAAATTCTTTATTATAAATATACAAAAAATACAAAATTACATCTTAGAGTTCGGAAAAAACTTCGATACTTTTCTTCCTTCGGAAAAATCCAAGGAAGGGTAATTGGTAAGCAGGTAAGCAGGAATGCTTGGATCCGCTATATGCATCAGCTGACTTTTGGAATAATTCGGCAGGGGATTTACCCAGTAGAAGTATGTTATTTCATTGATTACTTCAGACATATAGGTGTACCTGGCAGATGAATTTTCTGGACAGTATTCATGATATTGTACACCAGACGACTGGGGGGCAACGGGCCTTTCAATTAGTGGACACCCATATGCCACTGCCCGAAAACTGGCCGGTACGATATTTGGCAAACTATTGTTGTTGTTATCACGTTGGTCCATTTTCGTGATCTTGAAATTACCACTTAGTTTTAATAAAATGAAAACCTACGTCTACAACACTATATAATTAGGCTTAAATATAGTATACGGTCTATATTTGATCTGTGGCATTGTTGCATTTCGAATACTTTGAGAATGGGGTCATAAACATTTTTTCATTTTTTTTTCTGTAAGTTTGAGTAAAATTATAAATATAGAAACTATTTTTAATATTTTATAGAATTTAGTTATTAAGGTAAATTTTTTTTAAATTGGCATCCCGTTTCAAATTTTCGCTTGTGACGTCAGCACCTGCGTCATCTTGTAATTCTACGAAACACGCTCTTGCGGAGAGCGAGGAACTACACCAACTGTCAAATTGACTATTATCAGTCATTGTTATTTACTGAGAGTTTTTTACAAATATAGTTTATTCACATTACCTGGGCAAAATAATATAACAAATACACTGCTCAAAAAAAAATCGAGCCACTTGGCCGAACTAAGAAAATGACTGTTTTTAAAATGTGGGGCATTTCTTTCAGGGACATGTTAACCAAAATCTGGAAATTCCCTCTGGAGATACATTCCTCCTCTACGTTCTCCAAAATTCCTGAAGAGATTCGCTCCCCCAGATTTCCTGAAAAATCGCTTTATGTGATGTCGTGTCTAAGCAATGAAAAATCTCAAAGTTTGAAGGTTTGTAGCTCCAAAAAATCCTGTCTTAAGGGGGTTGTTGACTCGATTGTCACAAAGCCCAACAAGTTTTTTGGAGCTACAAGCCATCAAACTTTGAGATTTTTCATTGCTTAGACATGACATCACATAAAGCGATTTTTCAGGGGGTCTGGGGGAGCGAATCTCTTCGGGAATTTTGGAGAACGTAGAGGAGGAATGTATCTCCAGAGGGAATTTCCAGATTTTGGTTAACATGTCCCTGAAAGGAATGCCCCACATTTTAAAAACTTTTCTTGGTTCGGCCAGGTGGCTCGATTTTTTTTTTTTTTTTTTGAGCAGTGTATAATAAACATAAGTTTAATTTGAAAATCGTTGTTAACTGCAACATATGACTTGAGATGACAGGTGTGATACCGACATTACCGACAAGCGACAAGATATAGTACATCAAAGCATTTTTATTTTAACACGTCCTAAACTCTTTGACTAAAAACGTTATAATTAACGAATACCTAATTTAATTTATCGGAGTGTTCATTTTAATATTAATAAGTAATTATTACAACCCTGAAAAGCAAGTTTTTTATTTGTTATCAACACCTCTTTTGCCTTGCCATGCTGTGCATTCTATTACAAGATAACATCACGATTTTGCAACCGGAAAACTTCAGAAAGGAAATTATGAATGAAAAGTTGAAAAATTTTAGAATAATGTGACTAATATGATCTAAATTTTTATAATTTGTAAAAAAAACACACTAATGTTACAATTAGGCATTGTAACACGAGTTGTTCATACTACTTTTCCTATTTCACGTTCATAAATTCAATATAAATAAAAATAAAATAAAATTGCACGGCATGTTTAATATACCACTGGCCACCAAGGAGCTTTGCCCGCGAGGTCTATCGGGGCCCAGGCCGCAATCCCGACGCAGGGGCTCCGATTCAATAATTTTACGTGAGCAATGACAGCCCCAAGTTTGACAGACTGTTAATTTTACAAGTAATAAATTCCCCAAAAACAGTTGCACAAAATTCAATTTTTGTAGCATTGTTTTTTTGAGAAAAACAGTGTCACAAAATTGACTTTGTGTACGTGAAATAGGAAAATGTTATTATTAATTTCAAACTTTTGTTTGGTGTTTTTGCGGGGCAAGATTATAGCTGCAGGTCCTAGTTTCTTTAGCAGGGTATGGTTACAGAAAATCAATTTTAAAAAACCAGAAACTAAGGTTTAATTTAGTTTTGAGGTTGAATAAACACGAATTGGTTCAATGGCATTTATTTTTATAAAAATTAAAATTAAAACCTACAGGCTATGCCCTTGCCCCATGTGGGAAACACTTCAAAACACGATAGACCGTATACTATACTTCACCTATAACTAATTCATATTATATGTATTAAATTACTATCATACCTTTGTAATACGACAGGTTATATCAAAATATACACTTTTTCAACACTTAAATAAATTAGTAAAACGACCAGAGTTATTCGGTAGCCATTACAGACAAATGTCCACTATGAACAAGCCATACAATGTTGCCAGGCCTCATCAAAAATCACTAGATCTACTGAAAGCAAGTATACAATTTATCTATCAAAATGGGGTTGACAGATGACAGGGCGCGCTCGAAGGTCAGTCCGGACAATTGTCTGAGGCGGCAAATCTAAAAATGCCGCATTTTGCCTGTTATTGTGTTGAAGAACTTTGCCACCATAGTAACTATTTTCAATTTTTGTGTAATATTATACGATTTAAAAACCATCTCTTAATGAAAGCTATTAAAACACTGCAATGATTTGGAAATTATTTTAACTGATAGTGATTCTGTTGAAATAAATGGGATAAAATTAACACAGAAAATATCTGCGGTTTTTGTGCTTTTGTCTAAAAAGAAATCCTAAACATTATTCTTAAATTATTAACAGTGGTAAATTTTGCCTCAAATCTTAGTGTTAAGGGAGGGGGTGTACGGATTTGTACGGTGGGGAGGAAGACGAAGAGTGAAAAGTGTTCGTACATCATTATTTATTTGGATAATTTTAGTATTATTATTATTACTTTTTTTAATTCATGCTTTCGCTTAGAATTTTTCTATTAGAGTGCGTACACGTTAACTTCAAGCCACCATGCCTGTCAGTTTGTTAGGCTAGGTGGCTTGAACTTAACATGTACGCACTCTACAGGTACAATAGTTAAACATTCAATAATTGGATGAATATATAATATAATAAATTCATTTCATATTATTTGTCTTGCATTTGGGTTCTCTTCTTTTGCAGGAGTTTGGTCCATGTCTCCTCTTCCTCGGATTCGTCCAGTATGTGGTATAGGTTACGGGTTTGCTTTGGAAGATACCTGCAATTATAGAACATGTGTTGTAATGTTTATTTACTTTCTCTGCAGAGTTTGCTTAAACGATATTCTTCGTCCATCCAATATTTGTTTTCCTTTTCGCATCTTAATCTCGCTATCAATTTTATAGATTTAACATTTTTGTTTGTTAAGTATTGAGGCTTGCCTATTGGTCGAATGTTTTTATATATTTTATTATAATTTGAATTCCTTATCATTTTGTCTTGTTCTTGTTTCTGGAGGTCTTTTTGTCATAATACTTTTTCTTCTCAGTTCCCATGGGCTTAAGGCAGCTTTTCTTTCTTCTTTTCTATTTGTGTTTTGCCAGCATTGATAAATTATTCTGCTTTTACTAATTGACGGTCAAAGTTATCCATTTGACCCCAAATGTCAAAAAATCATTTTTTGTGCCCCACGGGGAGGTTACGATTACAGCGCCACCTGTTGGAAATTGAAAAAAGTATCCAAATAAACCCTGCATATTTTTTAACGCTTCAGAATCTGCAATAAAAAATAGGGGTTCCCATTTAAAATTTTAAGTTGACTCACCTCCCACCCCCCCGGGGGCTAGGGGGGCCATTTTGTCAAAATCCAATGTCCCCCTCAAAACCATGACGATTATGATTCGGCATACTTTTCGGTAAAATGCTTTCATTTTGAGATATTCAAAGATATAATGTAAATTTTAATTTATTTCATATAGCACGATTTATACAACAACATGTAAGGTAATTGATAACGAATGGGCAATAATTAATTACAAGTAATAATAATAATAATTTATTTTGTTTCAAGGTACATATCTTTATACAAAATTGGTAAAGAGAAAGTTTAGGAAGTACACACTTAAATTACGGCAAATTCAAAATATCTAAACCAAAATTCAAATTTTATGCTAGTTTAATTAAACTATTTTACTAATTATCTGATGCCTAAGCTAAAACGTTATAAACTTTTAAACATATCATAAAATCAATTTAAATCTAATTATATTAATAAATAGAAGATAATAACATTAAAAATATAAACAAAAATAAACAAGAATTGTTCATTTACAAATTATTTTAACATCACTCGTTGATACAAAAATTTCTTAAAGTTAAACATTTACAAGTGTAAAAAAATATATCACTTATTTTCTGGCGATCTAGATTTCCAATCAGTATTGCAATCTTTGGATTGTTACAATGTTGGTACAAATGTTGGCGTATGTATCTTTCCCTATAGGGTTCATATAACGGACAAGTAATTAAATTACGTAATTAATTACATTTTTCAAATATGTAATTGGTAGTTTAAATATTCAATTACATTCGATTAGTAATGGAAAATTCAGTAATTAATTACACTATTTATGCAAGTAATTAGTAATTCTAGCACTTTTGTAATTGTAACTAAAATTAATTTTTCTTAATTTGTAAATTACGTACCTCAAATTTACTTCATAGTCATGTAAAGTAGTTCATATGTTACATATTCTGTACGGCTTAAGATTTATTCACAAATATTATACAATAATTTCTGACTTCATTGTAAAAAGGATCTCTAGGCATATTTGAATAGAACACGAATTGTATTTATCATGAAATATCAATGTATTGTTATGAATTAGAGTCGTGCATTAATTCATTTTATCTGAAATATGTACAATTACCTATGCATATGCACTATCAAACAAAGGCATACATATGGTGTATTCAAAACAATTTGAAATTTCTTTACAATTAATATGATTGAAATATATTTCACTTGAAATGTAGCTATTTATTCACAATAAATGTCATTTCCAGATGTTTTGGAATTCAGTCCACGTGGCTACTCGCTTCTGTCCACAACACGCAGGTAAAATAATCAACTTTTTATCTTATTAGCGTAAGCATTCAATGAAGGCATTTACGCATTTGCGTTGCAAAACAATTCACAACAAGAGAATTAAATCAATTCACACAGAACAACGGGAATAGGGCGATTCGAAATATTTTATTAATTTGTACGCAAGTAAACGAACCATTTGGGCGAAAGATATCCATAGAATGTTAGAGTTTTGTAATACGGGATGATTCATAACGTACGCAGAAGCTTGAAAGTGTAATGAGGAAGGAGTTGTCTTTAATAAACTAAAGATCGTTTCACACGATGCTTAATTTGAAACAAAAATAAGTACACAATTTTGTACTAAACTTGTATTCTAAATATTGTATATAACAAATGTCAGACACGAAATTGTAATAATAATCTCATTATGCAGGATGTTCGGAAAAGTAATCATAAGCTTCGGGTAGAACGATCCTTTGGTTATTTCGCTTAAATTATATTCGCACATTTACAAGTTTGATGGCTTCGTGTGGTTTTTCGAAGGACCGTACAAATTTTTTACATTAGGACACCCTATATGTACATTTAGGAAGAGAAATGCAATGCCAAACCCACAATGGTTAACAGACATTTTTTTTTATGATCCCATTGGTATTTACAATCTATCTTTGTAGAGATATTCAGTAAATTTTAGTGATTAAAGACTATATGACATGTGAAAGTAACTGCCCATTGACAGTACTTTACTTGCATTTACTTAGTTTGCTATAGTTACTACTATTACAGTTGACTAAATTAGATAATATTATGAAAATACTTAATCCTAAGATGAACTTATTTAAATCGGTCCTGTAAATCTAGAGGGTTGTGACGTTTTCAACGTTAGGCATATTTAATATATAATATTAATTTAATAACAAATATATGCACATATTATTTAAACGTGCACTCTTGCAAAAAGTAGAAACAACCTTTAATTAAATGTGTCTAAAATCAAAACGTTCAGTTGTCATTCAATCCTACTCCAATTGGAGTAAATCAAAAATTCATTCGTATATTTACTGGTGCTTAAACATTACTTCAACTCAGTAACAACATTTGCTTTGATCGAATAATTTATGATCAAGTATTTAATTATACAAACAGAAGTAATAACGTTCAATCTATTATTAAACCTGATATATTACCTGTTTCTCAGCGCAATAAATCGAAGAAGTATTAAATGTTTTCCGATTACAAATAGCTTTTCGCGTAATTAGTTCAATAGTTACCCAAAGAAGATTTCTAGTATACTTCCAGAGATGAAGAATTAGATTTTTGTAAGAAATTTCGTTCGCTTGGAATGTAAAAGTAGCTTTTGCGTTTTCTTGTTCTGTCAACCTTAATATTTTAAAGTATACGTGTAGTTTTTTGTGAAATTGTTAAATATGATTGCGCTTGACTAGGAACCGTGCTTGGAACAAATCGATAATAAAAATTCAGGTTATGTAATCATTTTATTCCCAAGAAATTTTATGGGTAAAGTGAGCGTGAGTAATAATGTAAGAAATAAAAATATGGTTTATGGTACAAGCCACAATTCTATAATATTGCAATGCCGCGAAAAGTAAAATAATCTTACGTCAGCACCTAACTTTCCGCCTAAACGACTTAAAGGTTAATAAAACGTGTTCAGTACCATCTAATGTTTAATAATTAACATATCTAATCAGTGATCATAGTGTGGTCTATTTGAGTTAACCATTTTAATAGCTTTCATTACCACGTAGATATTTACTCGGCATGTTGTAATTCCAATCGAAATTCTATTATCGTACTTCTAGCTCCTAGTAATTTTCACCAAATCACACTACTCTTGATTCATCCTTAAATTACCCAGATTTAATCGCAATTGTTTTAAAATTACTGCATTTAGCGCTAAGTACTTCATTCCGTAATGACTATTACTGAAGACTAGAAGTAGTCGGTACAATAAATACCGTTGCTCTTCTACCTCAAGTAACACGTGTCTGTAAAGTCTGTAATACACGTGGCAAAATTGGATTTGAATGATCGTCTTAATTTCAAAATGACATTTATTCTTGAAAATACTGTACTTAAATATTATATTACGTCACAGCATTTATATTTACTTACTACGCTGTTATCTGTCAAGTTATTATTATTTTTAAAAAACTACAGAATGTCTCAAGTTGAACCAAACAAACTTAAAGTATGAACAATAAACTTTATTTAAACAAATGCCCGCAAATATTTGATTTCAGAGATATTACTATTTTTAAAACACTGAAATATCTATGTATAGTCCGTTTAGCAATGAACTGGAACAATAAATACAAATTTACAACAATAGTATTTGATTTTCTATATAAACATTAATATGATAGTAATAAATACAGAAATATCAAGTTCATGTTAACGAAATTGTTTTTATGAAAACTGCCGGAACAACAAAATTGGAATCCAAATTGAGAGGTCCGTTGGTCGTAACTAGAATTACATGAAAACCCAAAAGGACACCGGTATGCAACAACCACATATGTTAAATAATAATTAACAATATTCTGTAATTTTAACACTACAAAAAACTAGATTCGATCTTGACCACTTGTTGTTTAATCTTGATTGGACCCTCCTAGTAATCCTGGGTGACAACTTAGACCTCGAAATACCTACATATATACATGTTGTCCCATTTTAATTTACAATCTGCAATACCACAATAAATGTACATCGAATGAAAGAATGGCCCAGGTAAAAATTTAATAATTTGGAAGGGATCAACTGATCTTGTTAATAATTTCAGCCACTTTAATATCTTAAATAGGAATCTTTATTTATATTGTAGATTTGAATAAAGCGTCAAAAACCAAGTAATTTTCTTCACTCGATGCACATTTCTCAAGATATTCAACGTGTTAACCCATTAATGAACAGCGTATGATAGATCATACGTAATGATGTCCCACTTTAAGATTATGTTTCTGCCAGCCTATGGCATTTCAAACTGGATAAACTTTTATTTATTTTATCTACGTCCGCCCAAAGTTAAGAAAATAAAATAATTTCGCTTTATTTTTTGACAAGTACAAAATTAATCCAAGTAGTTGACGACCACAATTTGACATTTAACAAAACGAAGGCGTTAATGGAAGCTCTTCACTCACGAAAAATGAGTGGGATAAGTGATATTTAACTCACGGGCGTAGATAAAATATTTTACATATAATTATAAAAACTAGTAAATACTCCTCCAAACTTAACTTAAATTAATTACTTTTGTATAATTTAAACCTGAATAAACTCATTGCTGTAGAACGCATCGTAATATGTCTTATATTTATCGAAATATGGCGATTTGTAATATTTTTCAAAATACGGAAATTTCCCCAAATATGACTTAAAATTGTAAATTTTTTTATTACATTTCTTTATAATATTTGCGCTAGGAAACTCATTGCAGCAGAGCGCATCGTCATATCTCTAATATTTTTCGAGATATGATGATTTTTTATATTTTCCGAAGAGCTACTTTGCGGGGCTGTGACTCGAAAACTATACAAGATATCAAAAAATATCTCCAGTTTTGTGTTTTTCGTGCATTTTATACTAAATTAGTAAATTTTGAAAATTTTGTAATTTTTTTGAATTTTTTTTTTTTAAATTTCGATTGGAGATATCTCGGCAAATATGAAAGATACAGATTTGCTGTGTTCACCAATCGATTCAGCTCGACGAAATACATAAACCCTGAAAATGTCAGAAAATTCGGACAACCGGTTGAAATGTTAGAGCAAATAGTCTGAAAATGACCAAATTCAGGCCAAACGTCAATGGGTACCACTTGACTTTTTGGACAAAAACGCCATTTTCAGGCTTTTTGCTCTAACTTTCCATCCCGTAAAGCGATTTTTATGAAACTTTGCATACTTATGTATTTCGACGAGCTGAATCGATTGGTGTACTCTACAAGTCTGTATCTTTAATATTTGTTGAGTTATCACCGATCAAAATTTTCAACAAAATTACGAAAAAATTTCAAAATTTTCAAAATTTGCTAATTTGTTATATAGGGCACCAAAAAGTCAAAACTGAAGAGAAATTTTAGATATCTCATGTAGTTTTTGAATTACAGGCCCTTAAAGTTACACTTCGAAAATTTCCAAAAATCGACGTATCTCGAAAAATATTAGAGATCTGACGATGCGCTCTGCTACAATGGGTTTCTTAGCGCTTATATTATAAAGAAATGTAATAAAAAAATATTACAATTTTAAGTGAGGATATTCCGTGAGTCAAATTTTTCTATCGGTATGTGAATCAATATTGAATGTTTTATAATTGCAGATTCTGTTATTTGTTTGTTCCCATAGCAACTAAAATATTTATTATTCATATATTTTACTTAAAACTTTATTATAAGAAAGTTAAAAAAGATATTTTAAATATATAAGTAAAAATTAGTCCAAAATAATCTTTTCTAAAATACAATTTATAATTATTAAAAAATGTCCAAAACTTCAAAAAATATTCTGTCTAATCCAGCATTTCTAGTTGCCATAGAATATGCTGTTTTGTTATTTTTCTTTATTTGTTTCATTTTTAACTATCAAATTATTGAATTACAACCTAACTTTTTTTCATAATATTTTACTTTATCCGCCGCCGGAGTAGAGGTGTTGCCAAGGATACATTTTTACGCCGGCGGCGACAATATTGAACTTCTGCTTGTTGAATACAAAGACATAACGTGTTTTACTTTTAAATATACAGAGCAATAGGAAATGAATAGTTTATGCAGTTTGAAATGCCATAGCCTGGCAGAAAGCTAATCTTAAAGTGAGACATCTTAACGTATGATATATCATACGCTGGGCATTAATGGGTTAAACTGGGAAACGCTATATTTATTTATTTTTTTCTAGTCTTAGGGCTTGATTTGGTACTATTAAATTTGATCTTTGCTCCTCTGGTTACATCATGCCAGTTTCGTGTAAACCCCGTAGTCGAGTCGGCTTTACCCTCCTCCCCTCCTCCTATAGTAGGGGCTAATGGAATGCAGAGTTGCCACGTTTACCCCTATTACCTGAAGGAAGAAAGAGACAAAACATTTCTAAAAGATAATAAACCACTACAGGTAGGGATTTCAAATAGTTTTAAAATTTGAGAATCGCTTAAATAAATACAGGGTACTTCAAAATTTCCATCCCACTGATCTGATAGGCTACAGTATTGAATAAAAATGAGTAAACATTAAAATTTATTTAATTTACTTAAAGTGGTGTAGCAGTTTAATCAATATTATTTAAATGAAACGTTACCTACTTTCTAAGGATTATTTAACGAAATTAACAAATTAAGTATATTTTAATTTTTACTAATTTTTATTTATTACTGTAACCTTCAAGTATTGTGCAATTATTTTTGTGAATTTCGGGAAATTCTTTTTCCGTTGTAATCAATATCTTCATATTTTTACAATAATATTGAAGCACAACACATAAAAAAATAAATAAATATATCATCACGCCTTTTACCCATTATGGGTGTGGCACTCTGCTTACGCAGATCTCGGTAGGTAACACAACAACACATACAAAATATAAATATATATTACCTAGCATGGCTGTATTAAATGGCTGCAAAACATTATTTAAATAGTAAATTAAATACTGTCAAAGAACAAACTAATATGTCATGCCGTGAATTATCCATTTCGAGCATGGCCTATTTTAATAATTGTCATAATTAAATTATTAATATCATTCTTAACTTCTTTGAAGATAATAATGAGACAAATCATTATATTTTTTTGTCCAACTACAAAAGTTTAAATACCTTAATAACTGTTTTGTTTTTTTTTTAAGGAGAGCGTATATAAAAACCCTAATGTTTAGAACCGCTGACAAAATACAGTTTCACCCTTAGGTTACAGTCCTACAAAACGGTACATTGGGAACCAAAATGAAATGGTAATACTTAAATTTGGCATCAGGGCAGACAAAGCCCTACGAAAAACATTCTTTTTGTTTCCTTTACTGCAGTTCGAAGGGAGAAACATTGTACAGAGCAATTTCTCTAGTTGTCTTTGTATTTGACGAAATTGTCTACTTATTTATTTACATAAATATTTAGTTACTAAAGGTTAAATCTTGAAAAGCAAATAAAAATATTTGTGTTCTATAACATCCAACTATTTGAAAACTAGATTTAAAATTCTAAAAGACAATTTGCTAAATAAATTACAGTACCTTAATGAAAAATGATATATATTGGTAACTCTTAACTGGCCGATAATAATTAATATACATTAGCTATAAAATATCCTTCGCAGATCCAAGCTTCAATTTCTTAATTAAGTATCAATGAATTTAATCGTCAAGAATATATAAAAATTATTATAATTCATGAAACAACATTGATTATTTTGTCTGATTCAAGAATACTACTATATATTCCTTATGTTTATAACACACGCTGATGTAATATAGACAATTATTAGTACAATAGTTTTTTTTTTCTTATCTTGGTATTTCTTAGCTGTAAGTCGTAATAGGATAATTAAAATCTGTAGATGTATTTGTACTTAAAGGGTTTCTTCAACATCCACAAAAAAATTTAGCTCGGAGTTAAACAATATAAAGTTAGCTCATCAATTTTAGTAACATTTGTAGTTGCACTACTCTTAGAAGAGTCTTTGAAGAATGTAAGAAAGCTATTATAGTTTTACATATTTAAAAAACTTTATAATGACCGAGATAATGACTCACTTTAGTCAAAACGTCAGCTTCCAACAAGGACCATTTAAGGTAGATCCAAGTACAAAATTCTTTTGTAACAGTTTTCGTAGATGGTAATTCAAAAATTCATCAAAGCTATCAACATTATTTGCTTTTCTTGAATCCAAACGGTTGAATGAATTTCTATTAATATATATATAAGTAGCTGTTATTTTTTTGTATCCTCTGGGTACCTGTATTATCACATTCGTTATTATAAGTATCCTGAAATTGGGAAATTGTGTCCTGTTGGATTGATTTTGATAAATAAAGACAATAGCAGTTTGTTTAATTACCGAAAAGGTTCAAATATTGAAGAAGTTTCCTAATCCTAAATAATTAAGCAGTTGAAACCCAGCTTATAAGATAAGTTAAACAAAAGTTTTGTCCATAATTATGGCGTTCATTTACATATGCATATCCGTGGGAAAAGTTTCCAAAACAAACAGAAAACGTACCTTAGAAGTTGAAAGATCCTAGCATCATCTAATTGGCACGATTTACATCAACACCACACGAATCACGAATCACGAACATAGAACATCTAATTAATATTCACCGACATCGGGCCATTCTCATTTAAATAGAAACGTCAATCTACTCTACTCTACAATGCCCCCCAGCAAACTAGCAACTATGCGTCCAATACCCAGTTTGCCGGAGTTGTAGGGAACCATCTCGGACTCGGATTGAACACTTCTTGAAAGGCTGAAAGGGTCGCGATTATTCTTGCTTTGTGACAGACGCGGCTGTCAGCCCATATCAGAAGTTAGTACGGTTAGGTAGGAACGGAACTGACACTCCGACTGAACACTCCGAAGCGGAAGTTGACCGCTGCTGGTACCGCTGCCGCTGCGGATGGCAACCACGTGGATACTGCCGAACGCAGAACTGGTTGCCATGAGGGATTTTTGAACGAACGCGCGCTTGCGCGATCTAATGCTTGAGTACGCGTGGTTATTTTGCGCCCGCGTCGCGGCGACGGCGTCCAGACGCAGGAAGCGTCACAGCAGGATTTACTGTCGGACGCGAAATTTAATCACTTCGCTTGAAACTTAAACACTGCATGCTCCGAATCTTTCGGTAACGTCAAATGGGGGATATTGACCACTGGGGTGAATATGACAAAAAAGTTAAAAAAATGTTACAGGACTTACATTGATTTTTATAATAGTTATTTACTTTACAAGTCGGTAAAGTAAGGAATTACCCACGAGAGAGATTTTAGCTCACGAATCCGAAATCTGAGTGTGATAATTTTATCGAGTGGGTAATTCCACTTTAAAATCGCCATAGTTATTTATTGAGATTTATTGGATAAAATAATTTTCATTACGAAACGGCAACGGTAAAATACATAATGAATAAACACTAAATGAATTCCTTTAAACTTCCCTATGAAAAACTAAAAATTTATAATCTTATGTTGAAGTAATAAAAGTTTTTTTAATAAACTAAAAATTTAAGATAAAAACTTCGGTATCACACATGCAATACCTATTATTGTTTGAAGAATTTGGGGCCAAGTTGACCTATTGGGTAAAATAGACCAATGATATATTTGTTGCATTATGTTGCTACACAAGTAGGGCTGCCAATTATCCGAGTATCCGAAAATCCCGATATCCGAGATATCCGGATATTCGGATCTCAGATTCGTACACTTAGGTAACCGGATAATCATAATATCCGGAACTCAATTTTTTTTTATATTTTTGAAGGGCGTGCATGTAAGAATTTCGAAAACTCTTTTTATACAAATAATATTTATTTTAATATCGACGTTATTTTATAAGAGTATATACATATTTATATTAAAAATCAATGTATTGTATGGAAGTAAATGTAATTAATAACAAATGTTTAATAACAAAATGAATAAGAAAACGAAATTACATTTTTGATATACATTTATAAACATAATACTTAGTAAAATCCGGATGATTGAGATCCGTAGAGATTCGGATAGAGATCCGTAGAGATTCCGATATCCGTTATCCGGATATCCGGATACATATCAAATTCGGATCCAATTAGCAGAAATATATACAAGATAAATTCATTCAGTTGAATGCGGAATTGTGCAGCAGATGCACGTTATTTTACTATTCCTTGGGTGTATAAATATAAATAGGGCATCAAACGCCTTAAAGAATATAGAAACGTTAGCAACATGTTTAGCAGAAGTGCTACATCGCGCCTAAAAAAAGTACAGCATTTCGAAAGGTTCACTTGTATATGGAGTGAGGAAGATTTAATGAGGTGCGCAAAAAAGGGATTTCCCCTGACTACACTTGATCTACGTTTAACAATTTTAGTAAAACACAAAAATAGTCAAGTAAATAAATTGTGCGTCGTAAATTGTATGTTTCTATGTTTAATTTTAATTTTAAGTAAAATTTAATAATTCTGTTCGCATTAAAATTAATAATATTATATTTACTTGGTCCGTTTAAAAAAAATTATGTAGGATTTTAAATAAAGAATAAATGATTGCTTTATTTTAGTAATCTTCGCCCTAGATAGTTCTAATCTCCATTTTTCAATGTAAAGTAGAGTAGTGGTCATATTTATCCCTTTCGGGGATATTCACTAATAAGATCTTTTTATTCTTTAATATTAAATGGTATACAGGGTGATTCATAAAGGAAAAGATTGAAAGTATAGCTAAGGGGGGAAAATTAATAATTTTTCTTTAATAAACTTTTGACAAAAACTCAATAACCAAAAGTTACATCAAATTAAAATTCTTTTAAATTAACGTCCACCTATTGAATACCGCTGAAAATAATCATTATTTTTTCGTTTCCATAGAAATATGTTTCTTTCAAATCTGACAATTTGCTGTTATTTTAATTTTAAATTATGCACCCAACAAAAAATAATGGCAAAAGCAATGAATTGTAGAAATCTTTTTAATTAATGACTTTTTCCATAAACCATAACTATGTCTACATATTCCTCGTTATTTAAAGTATTAATAATTTTACACTTAACTATATTTTATTATACTTTGACGTTTAAAGAATTGATGTTTAAATGAATTTCGACGACCCACTAGTTTTCCAGTTGTGTTTTTGTTTCCAAGTTGCTCTCAAACATGTGGACAGCAATTTTTGAACAATAAGAGAAAAATTTAAATAGCCGTAACTTTTATAATAATACTATTACTTTTTTAACATTGTTCAATTAACTTTAAAGTATTCCCAGTATGTATTTAAAACATAATTAACTGCAGTATTTTGTAACGAGTGCTCATTAATTGAATTAACTTTAATGTGTTTTGTTATTGAGTTTTTGCCAAAAGTTTATTAAGGAAAAGACATTATTTTAGGTTCCCCTAGCTCCACTTGAAATCTTTTCTTTTACGTTATTAATCATCCTGTAGAATAGTAACATTAACAGGTCTAATTTAATTAAGAAAATTACCAATAAACATTTCCGTCATTTGCCAGTTCCAGGCAGAGTTAAATTATAAATATTAGTGTCAAAAATGCAGCAATACAATAAACTATTTAAATTTTTTGTTGTAAAATAGTTAAGAAAGCAAATAATTTAATATTTCATAAGTAGCATTGGAAACACTATGCTTCGTTTCGAAGAATATACCATTGTTAAATGTATACAACCATTGCCAAAATAATTTCTTAACAGAATATATAGATGTATTTTTTTTAATTACGAAAATATTCGTTTTTAATCTAAATTCATTTATCATGTGATTCGAGTCTGCAAGAATATAGCACATATCAGCATAAAATATTTGTAAATATTTCCAGGCTGCCAACTATAGTTAACAAATAAATATATCAACATGTTATAAGAGTTATTTTACTGCAATGTACCACATATTATTTTAATTCTTCCCGGTAGCCTTCATTAAGGTAATGTGAAATAATTCTAATTTGATCAACAATTTTGCCAACGCGTAGACTGTGCCCCTAGCTTATATTCTTAACGTTATCTAAAGATACAGTTTTCGTTTTTTAGTTTTAAATAAAATCTCTAGAAATATACGTGTAAACAGTGGTATTTTTCTTTTTGCAGGTAGCAAGTAAATATTTTATATTTTGCAGATCTAAGTCTATTTACATTTATACGTCACCCGTATACATCTGTATATTTTTGTATTCCGCCGTATATTTTCCACTGGCTGTGCGGATATGTATGCATGTATGTATGTATGTACATATACATGCATATATTCATGCTCGGCTAGCTTTTGTAAGATCCGTGCTTTTACATTCATCAATTCTTTTAATACATCTAACATTTTCAATGTTGCGCTCACAAAAATTTTTCTGCACTTCCAGACAAAGGTATAATAGTATATTAAAAAACAAGTGTCATGGGACAATCTGTTAACGCACCAACAAATCCCATGTTAAATGTCATTTAAACTTGGACCCCTTGGTGGCACGGGTTAGTTCAACTGAAAAAATCTGAAAAAAATCCACAATTTTTTTCTCCTGAAACTTAAAACTTTTAAGGGGATATATATATATATATATATATATATATATATATATATATATATATATATATATATATATATATATATATATATATATTCTTCTAATTGTTGAAGTCTCGTAAACTCTTTTGTGGATGATTCCTATAATATTTCACATTTCAATTCGGGTTATCACCCCATATACATACTGATAATTTAAATACAAAATTATGTCAGATTAATACGGAATGAAAAACGCTATGGGCTATGAGACTTGAAAGCTGAAATCCAAGCGGGAACCACAGGTGAAAATGAATGAGAAGTACTTTTGGGCACTTTGCCAGCTTCGAAGCACTCAAACTTTGTTTTAATGCTTTATTAAAATGATAATTAAATTTATAGCAACGCATTCAAAGCAGATAATTCAATTAAATTCAGCTATTCACGCAAGGATTCATACTACAATTGTTATTGTACATGTTTCCTCGTTATTCAGTGATGCTTTTTACTTTCTTAGGTAGCTTATGAAACTGTAAGAATTGATGATGAGATTTTCACGGAAATACAGAATGTTTCAATAAGCTTGTTCACCATTGGTAACTTTTGTTTTTACTATAAATTAGAAAACTGATAAATTTAGGCTGACCAGACGTACTCCTTTTTAGAGTATTATACTCTTTTTTAAATAATATCCTCTTTACTCTGACTTTTCATAAAAAAAAAAACTTTCAATATACTCTTTCAGTGTTTGTTAAATTGAAACAGGAAATGTTACATTACTTGTTAGTCTGCTAGTATGTAGCTGTAGCATACAAAGGTTTTTTTTCTTCTTCTTTTTAGATGTATAGAACTTTGTGTGATATGGTACGTCATCTTATTGAAACCACCGCTCTTCCATATTACTGCCATTCAATTTAATAATTTTATTTTACCAACCGTACAATTATGTCCCCCTCCTTGCTGTATAAGCCTGTTTATTTTTTCTCTAAAGTTAGTAGTTAGCCAGTAAAACTGATTGATTGTTTTAAAAACCCTCATCCTGTGCATAGTACATAACAAATTACTTTTAATTTTAATACATTTTTATTTTGAATAGTACTCCTAATCTCTGCCTTTGATTTTCAAGCGTAATTCTCGTAAATTTTCCATACATACTCTTTCGGTTGTTTCACATAATTGAAATCAAGTAAAAATGAAAGGAACCACAAGTTGACATTTTTATACAGTCACAAAAACCCTGGTTTGCAAAAATGTCCCATTTTCCTTGATTTGACCTTTAAAATGATATTAAACCGCAAATTTATAACTGTCAGTGCGTCACTGGAGCGCAGAGATTTTACTGCAGTCTTTAATGTTACTGTGATATTTTTTAATTAATTAATTTAAAAATATCTATAGGAACAGGTATTCAAATACCACAATTCTCCGTCACCTATTTTAAATTTCTCATATGTGGTATAAGATATGATGATACTAATATTTTGTTCCTGTTTCTTCTTTCGCGGAGCATAAGGCCGGAATTCAATCGATTTCATGGACCGAATGTTTTACTTGCATTAGCGAAGTTGCTGATGATCAGTCAACAGACAACTGCAAGCGACCGCCGGTTTATAGTAACCTCCGAATCACTCAGCGTATTTGTGGCCGTTTAGTAGAGCTACTAATTATACTCATTTTCAATAATTCGAGATGTATCGTGCGGGACGCGAATTACAGACTGTTAGCCTGAGCGCTCTTAGTCTCTTGACCACCAATGGCTGTATAACATATGATGGGAATCGTTAATTATAAGTGACGTCAAATTGGTAGAGCATAAATTGAGGAAGATGTAGGGTGATATGACTTATATTATACAATTACATTTATGTAAAATTAATATGCAAAAAGTTCGAATAATCTATGGTTTACAGGATTAAAAAATATTTATATCAAAATAGATATACGTAGAAAGTTACCTAGCTCTAAATATACAATATGTAAAACAGACGATATTTGTTTCTTTTTCTCTTCAAGTATGTCTATCTTTCTCCTGCCAAAAGTATGTCACATATCCTTGATTCATTGATTTAAAATAATACGACTATTTTATTTTTTTTATATTTATTTATTATTCTACAGGCATAAAACACCCAATTACAGAATAATATTCTAGTGTAAAAAACAAAAAATGTAACTGTGTCATAGAACATTATTAAAAAAAAATTATAACCAATAAACATAGTAAAAATTTACGGTCAATATTGCCAAAATTTTTAATCCCAAACGGTCCACCATTAGTTTTTGTAAATTTAACAAGTTTCAAATGCGTTAGTACCAAATTATTTTTGTATATTTCGTAACTAAATATATTTGTAAATATAGTATTATTAATATTTATTTTTATGTGCTTTTAACTAAATATTTAACTAATTACAATGAAACAGAACAATGAAGCATATTTACTATAACAAATTAAGTTATTACAAAGGACATAAATTTTTGTTAATGCGTTACAAAATATTTTGCTGATTCTACAAATCATTTTGCATAATAAATTAATTAATTTCACAATATTATGTTGTCATTTTATATATTAGTCTCAATAGATTTTTCCATTTTTTACGTTCACAATTTATCTTGCTATTGCAACAGTTAATATACAGTGTAAAAATCTAAATAAGTATTTATTTCAACAACAGACGATGTTTTCTAACAATTTCAAATTGATAAGTTAGCTATATTTACTTGTTATTATTGACGAGTCTATTTGTTAAATTTTATAAATCTAGCAAATAAATAAAAACAATTTTTCTTGCTAAAATTCAAGTATTGACAAAATTTTAATTTAAGAAATTGGTATATTTGTCCATGTTGTTAAATTAACAACATATATTTGTTTATTCACAAAAATATACATATGAATCAGGATCAACAAAAGATAAATAAAATAAATAAATAATCATCACGCTATTTACCCATTTCTGGATGCTATATTTATGCGCGTGAAGTGTGATTACCAGCCGACAAATCGCAGCCTCCAAGAATAGTAGCGGTGAAGGAGCCATAGCGGAAACTTTATGCGGTGAAAATTTGATTTCGAAAATTTGTCGACTGTGAAACTCGAACCTAGGATCTTTTGATCCACAATTCGATGGGTTACCACGGAGCTATTTACTCCAACACACGATGAAAAATTAAATACAATATACATACATACATACATAACGTCACGCTATGTCCCACTTAGTGGGGTAGCACGAACCCAGAAACACAGTCAACCAACAATCTCCTCCAAACATTCCTATCCTGACACACCACTTTCGCCTCGTCCACATTCATAGTGCGATTCATACATGCTCGTTTATTCTTCATACTCGGGATCATTCGATCACGCAACAAACCATCAATCATACCCAACCAGTTATTCCTCGGACGCCCACGCAATCGTTCACCTTCAATCTCACCCACATATATTAGTTTCACCAACCTTTCATTCGACATTCGCTCAACATGTCCAAACCACCTCAACTGACTCACTCCCACTTTCTTAACAACATTCTTCTCAATCTCACACTCATCATACACCAATGTATTCCGTATACGATCACGTCTCGTATACCCACATACTCCTCTCAAATATCTACAGCAGTTATACGTCGTTCATGCTTCTTCATCCACACCCAACATTCAGAACCATACATCAATGTAGGCACTAACACACCATTATAAACACTCAATCGAGCATCTCTAGATACATTCACATTTCGAGCAAATGTACCCAGAGCACCCAATACCTTGCACCCTGCAGACACTCGCCTTTCAATCTCCCGGTCAATAAGTCTATCCCTCGAGAACATAGTACCCAAATATACAAATTCATTCCTTGTTCCAGTCTCACATCATTCTCTGAAACATTACAATCAGTCACCAAATCATTCTTCTCAAACACCAACACTTTACATTTATCGACATTCAATAGCAGATTTAAACCTTTCCCTACTTCATTTATGCTCACAATCATTCTTCTCAGTTGCTCCTCAGTTTCACCCAACACAACAACATCATCCGCATAAGCTAACGCAGGCACTACACGTCCACCAATACGTACATCATCCGTTCCATTCAATGCCTTTCGTAACAACACATCCATATACAAATTAAACAACCAAGAAGATATTCCCTGTTTCACACCAACATCTATACGAAACCAATCACTCAATCTAACATCAACTCTCACCACAGCCTCACTTCCTTCATACAACGCTCGAATCGCTCCCAACAAATTACCATCCACACCGTACTCTACAAGTACATCCCACACAGTCTCTCGAAGAACACTGTCATACGCTTTCTTTAAATCGAGAAAGCCACAGAACACCTTTTTGTTCTTATCAAGTGACTTCTCAACAATCATTCGAAGAGAAAACAATTGATCTACACAACCTCTCTCAGGCAAAAAACCTCCTTGCATATCACTTAACTTCGAAATTGTTAAGACTCGCACCTTATGAATTAAAATTTTTCCATACAACTTCCCTACCACACTCAATAAACTTATCGCTCGAAAATTGGTACATTCACTCGAACTGCCTTTGCCTTTAAATAAAGGACAAAAAACAGCACGTTTCCAATTATTAGGAGCCACGCACTGTTTCAAACAAAATCTGAACAAATAAACTAACCAATCAAATAATCTTTCACCACCATATTTCAACATTTCATTTGTTATACCATCCAAACCGGGAGCCTTACCATTCTTTAGACGCATCAATGCAAAGCTGACATCACCTTTATCTATATCCCATTCAACGTTTCTAGCATTTCTTGCATTTCCTCCTCTATTATTCACTCCATTTACACCACCATACAATTCCTTAAAATACTCACACCATCTATTCCTAACATCTGACTCATTCCACAACAACTCACCATTCGCACTCATAATTGCTTTCACTGGTCTTGTACTCCCACCTCTCAATATACTGTGATATTTTTTAATCTGACTATTGAAATTGAAGATTTATAATCTTATAAACTCTGAAAGAATTATTAATGATTTTATGATATATAAATGTAATTATACTTAACATATTAATATCATACAGTATTATTAATAATTTGATCAGACTTGAGTGAGAATAATTGCCTACGCAATTCCATACGACTGTGCGAAATATACAATTATCATGCTTTGTTTAGTGTGCAGAAAGTGTAATTTTCAGTAGTGATCGTAGAAAATAATATATTTCAATACTTATAGTTGCTATGAAAACAAATAAATAACTGAAACATAATTCTGCTATTAAATATTCAAACACAAGTTTTCATGTATAAGAAAGAAATGAACAAAATATCAGCAGAACTACACAGTTCCAATGACACATTACTGAAACCAAACCCAAATTGAAATTGAATAGTTTTCTCTGAACCATTTGGTGCGATCGA
Organism: Poecilus cupreus; assembly: GCA_963942605.1. NCBI lineage: Eukaryota > Metazoa > Arthropoda > Insecta > Coleoptera > Carabidae > Poecilus > Poecilus cupreus. Next base: position 19,716,310 of record OZ012715.1, read on the forward strand.
ACAATCGAGTCCAGTGACCAGTGTTCTGAAGTCCTGTAATAGGAATAGTTTCACAGTTGACAAGATTCGATTTAAACCGACAATTACACAAACGCGCATGTGGTAGCACAATTTGCGAAAAGTGCATTAGCGTCGGATTGGATCAACATCTATCTGAACGAAAACACTTAATCAGCACGCGAGCAAAGTCACACGACATTCTTAACAGGTTGATTGCGCCGTTAAGAATTGTTTACGCTCTGGTGTATTAAAGGTCCCCAGCGACCGATACTAAAATTTATATTAAACTAGCTGGGCCCGGTCCGCGTCGCTGGCCCTAAGTAAGCTTTTTGTGTTGTATTACCTCTCTTTTTAAACAGTGCATGTAGTCCTCGCTTCCATGTCAGTACATTAGCGAAGCAAACTCGTCACTTCGTTCCTCGCTTCCATATCAGTATATTGAAGAAGCAAGCACGTCTCTTCGTTTCTCGCTTCCATAGTAGTATATTGGTGAACCAAGCTCGTCACTTCGTTCCTCGCTTCCATTTCAGTGCATAAAATATAATATCCGTAAAACTCTAGAATAAACCCTAGAACACATATACAAATTTTTGTCAAAATCGGTCCAGTAGTTCTCGAGTGCATAAAGGACAAACAGACAGACAGACATAAATTCTTTTTTTTTATAAATTTTGCATTAATATACCGCGTGTCTATCTTAAAGGATACATAGGAGATTAATATGGAAAATCAGTTTTTTGTGTGCTGTTGCTCGGTATTCCACCGGACAACAAAAAATATTGTATCAATCGAAAGATATTATTTTTCTGAATCAAATGATGTAAAATACATTACAATTTAGTAGTAATTTGATTCCGCAAATTTATTTTTATATTTTGAAAGTTCTCCATCGAAAATAAATATAGTTACCTATGACTGTTTTGTTTTGATTTCTTTTAAGTAATTTATTTGGCGTTTCTAATTTCTATTTGTAAAATATGGTTATTTACAGTAATGCCAAGCGTATTTTTATAATTTATTTTTAATGCACGTAAGCCGCGTAGTTTTGTTTAAATAATATTAATTTATTAATAGTTAAGTTTTTAAATCGAGGTTTTGCGTATCTTCACAAAATACTCTTCTACTTTCTTTGTCAAATGGAACAAGTTCTAGATTGCAGTGCATTTCGTAGGAATAATAAGAACTTTTTTTCAAAATATTATGAACGATGTTATGATGTACTCCCAATTCATTTCCAATAAATCCAGTGCTATATAAAGGATCTACATTTATTATTCCTAGAACCCTTTCTTCCAATAACGCACGTTTTTCAGCTCTTGCTATTTTGCAATTACGAAGCTCACGTGTATTTTTCGTGGATACTAGCAATTGTGGTTGTACTTGAATTCGGTCGATTTATAAACTTAATAGAAAATAGATCTCGCACTCTAAGTTAACTATTTCCTTCATAAAACATTTTTTTATAAAAATACGCTCTTTAGTAGTATAAAAAACCATATTTTTACAAATTGTCTTAAACTAGTCAAAAAGTCAAAAACATGAAATAAATAGCTTGATAGAAATCAAAACAAAACAGTCATAGGTGACTTTATTTATTTTCAATAAAAATTTAATAAATCGGAGAATTTAAAAAATTTAAAAATAAATCTACGGAACCAAATTACTAGGTACTAAATAGCAATGCATTCAGAAAAATGATATCTTACGATTCATACATTTTTTGCTGTCCAGTAAAACACCGAGCAACAGCACACAAAAAACTGATTTCCCATATTATCTTTCTATTGTCCCGTTTTTTACAATTTTTAGTGATTTCAAAAAGCTTAGCTTGAATGGTAGCTGAATGTGGAAGAGATCGTCTATAAAAATTAACAAGACCAAGCAATCGACGAAGTTCCGAAACAGTGTTAGGTATAGGACAATTAGTATTTATTTGAATACGTTCCGGAAGAGGTTTGATTATTTTTGAAGAAATAATATAGCCTAAAAATGACACTTCGTTTACGCTAAAAACACATTTAGAAATATTAATTTTGATATAAAATGAATTGAGTCGTTCGAAAATAGTATTAAGATGAATTAAATGTTCTTTTTCATTCGAAGATGCAATTAAATTGTCATCAATATAAGCAAAAGCAATTGAGAAATCTCTAAGTATGGAATGTATGAAACGTTAAAATGATTGAGCTGGATTTGGGAGACCGAATGGTAATCTGACAAATTCAAAAAGTTGAAATGAAATGCTCTCACCAAATCAATTTTAGAGAAACTTGTTTTACCTTCAAGTTGACAATTGAAGTCTTGTAAATGAGGGATTGTGTCACGATCTGGCGTGGTCACAGCATTTAGGGCACGGTAGTCTCCACAAAGGCACCATGAACCATCTTTTTTGGGTGTCATGTACAGAGGACTCGACCAGCAGCTATCAGAAGGTTTGCAAATACCCATGTCTATCATATGTTGAAACTCGAGTTTAGCCGCTGCAAGTTTTACTGGTGGTAAACGATGTGGTTTACAAGTAACTGGCGTTCCCGTAGTTGTAATATGGTGATGAACATTGTGTGAAGAATGTTCAAAATTTGGTTTTTCTCGAAGTAAACTTGGGTACTTAGCTAAAATTTCAGAGTACTTATATTGTGGAGAGATCAAATGAATTGAAGATTCTTTTGATTGAGTTGCAGAACCTTGGCTTGCAAGTTTAGTTTTGCTGTCTAGTAGACGTCTGTTCTTTAAATCTAGCAGAATCCCAAAATGGTTAAGAAAGTCAGCTCCAATGATGGGGTGATGAACATATGCTAGTGTGATTTGTAAATGGCCAGCGAAATTGTCTTCGCAGGCCAAGATCCAGGTTCAGCAATTTTTCTCCGTAGGTAACTGCGTAAAGTTCTCATTTAGTGACGCTTCTTTTTTCCTGAAGCGACGCAGGTATAACTGATATGTCAGCTCCAGAGTCAACTAGTAGTTGAAGACCGGTAATTCTATCTACAACAAAAAGGCGGTATGAATTGAAATTGCAGGAGCTCACGCATTTTTTGGCGATTTCCTTAAAATTAAAATGATACCGACAAATGTTGTGAGGTTTTGGTGATTTGGTTCGAGGACGGATCGGACCATTGTTTCTACTGCGAGAACGACTTCGAAGTTCATGTAGAGAAGTCGTGAGTTCTTTGATTTGTTGTTCAAGACAACTAAATTAGTCTAGCTGATGAGTAGCGGCAGGAGTTGAAGTAGAAGAACAGATAAATGGCATTTCTGGAGATGTAATATCCAAAATCTTGTCCGCCATTGTCGCCAGCTTATCTAGGTCGTCTTGACTGTTAACGAGGATCGAACTAACATTTGTTGGAAGTCGTTGAAGGAATATTATGCGTAAAAATTCATCTGTCACTTGGCTAGCTTTGCGACCCTCTGATTCTTCAAATTCTGCAATAAGACGAGTTTTTAGATTGGTATATGGAGTATTGATGAAGGTCTGACAATAAGATCGCTTTTCATTTCAGCCACTTCGCTGTCAAGAGAGCCGAGAACGTAATGGTATTTAGTTTCTTCATTTGAAATACCGGCCCTTATGAATTGGGAGTCTACTTGCAGAAACCATATTTTGACATTCTTTCTCCAAAAGGTTGGAATTTTAACTGCAACTCTTGAAATCTCTGGTCTGACAGGCATTTCTGGAACTGTGTCAGTAAGCATTGCTGTTGGAATAGCGGGTTCACCTATGTTGGGTAGTGAAATAAATCACTCAACACTTTATTATTGATTAAATATGTATTTAATTTTTGCAACAAATAATTACAATATTCAATAGCTACAAAATATATGACAGTACCTTTTATCTTTTATTTTCTTGGCTCTCCTGATATTTTTTCTAAATCAAAAACCTTGCACGGCGTTGCCACAAAAGTATGCCATGAAATTAAAAACAATATAATGTATAAGAACTATATTAAATACTGTCTATATAATAGACTATATAATGAATAAGAACTGTATTAATAATGAATATTATATACTATATTGAATAAAAACTGTATTAAAGAGAAGCAAAAGTTCTTAAAAATTTTGCAAAAATAGGTTAATCCAAAAATATGACATATAACGAGAGACTTGCTGAGTGCCATAGCAAACAGAGCAATTATACATATTTATCTTAAGAAATTAATGTTGTTACGCGTAAAAGAAATAATAAGTATATTTTTCTCTGTTGACGATGAACGGTAGGATGAACAGAAACAAAGAAATAAATATTTATAATTATGTTTGAAATAAATTAGCATAAAGCTGTAAATTATATATGACTTATTTGTAAACATTTGGATTTTCAAATTAGATTCATTAACGCTCCTTTTAAAACGTACGTACAAAAACATCTTACATTTGGTACGTGACCTTCATTCTTATTACATTATTCCAATACATTCGTTATTAGATGTATTATTAGCATAAAATAATAATATAGAAATGTATTTGTTATCTTCTACATAAAGTTATTCATTTTATTAGTCAAAGTTTCTTTCTTTTGTGTAATTTTCTTTTGACTCCGAATGAATTGCAGCGGTCGACTTACAATGAAATGCTTTTGAATTCCCTAGTTCTATTATTTAGACTATTGTTTTATTCTTATGCATAGAAAATGACTGCGATTTTATTTACGTGCTTGTTGGCATCTAGTAATTCGAAAATTAATTTTGGTAGTTGCGCATTTAAGTATAAATGTTCAACTAAACCCAAATAACGCTTCTGTATAAATAATTATAAGTAGGTTCATTATTTTCTAAACCAAATAAACTATTTGAAAACCAGAAATTGTGTCCAATGCGCTCAACAAAAAAAAAGGACTTTTATGGAATATTTATGTCTAGTAGCAATATACCATTAGATATTTTAAAGTTCAATTAAAATTTGACCTATAATAATAATAAAATTATAATGAAGCGTACCAGCTGATAAAGTTTTTATTATGATCACTGATTTTGATTAATTTTGTCGTCATAGATACATTTTGTAATTTTCCTACAATTATTTCGCATATGTAGTTTGTAACCAGTAATACCGAATTGTGCAGTAATTGCATATGTGGACAGTAATATTTAAAATTGTTCCAGTACCTATTTAAAAGTAAGTATAACATATTACAATTTATTGTGTAATTTTTCTTGTTATCCACAAATATAATTTGTAAGCTAGTAATTAGAAGCTAATAAATAGTTTGTTGGTTACAAAAAATGAGCAAAGTGAATGGAATTGAAATAGGTCAAATGGTCGAGAACACAGGTATTGCATCAGACGAATTTACGTTTTTCCCGCCATTGGCCAGACCTGCAGCTGTCATCGAAGATGTCAGCACTGATCACTGATCCTCAGGATTAGTGTAGTAAGACAAGTCAGTCAGTAGTGTTCAGTTAACAGTATGTGTTTTTACTTAATTTCGTTGTCACGCACTAAAACATTGACACCTTAAATATATTTTGCACGTGAGTTTTTTCGCAATAATAATTCTTAATTTAAAATTAATTGAAGTGTAATAATTTCTTAAAAAATTACATAACCTTGAATTTGAAAAACTATGATTGTTAGGAGAGAGAAAGTTTATTAAATTTTAAAGATTATTGCTCGTTACCGACACTTTGCGATAAAATATTACTGTTATGAGAATTGCAACAGAACAAAAGCCACAATGAAGAACCACACTTCGAAGAACCCTGGGACATACGAAAACAAACAAGGAGTATTTAAACATATTAAATACGAACATCTCATCGCTGGAATATCAGGTGGAGCAATTTCCACTCTAATTTTGCATCCGTTAGATCTTCTTAAAATCCGATTTGCTGGTAAGTACGTCATTTTTTTACGCCTCTAACATATCCTCCTGCAATGCTCTGGTTTAGTAAGCGATGGCAGATCAGCTCTTCCGCAGTACGGAAGTTTAACAAGCGCATTCCTCACGATCATCAAACAAGAAGGTGTGAAAGGATTGTACCGAGGAGTTGCTCCAAATGTCTGGGGATCAGGCAGTGCTTGGGGATGTTACTTTCTATTGTAAGTACTCTTCAACCATGCCTGTCATTCACTTGAAATTGTAGCTTCTTAACAATTAGAGTTACTGGTACGTAGTTGACACAATTTGTGACATAACCTACAAATCACACAAAGATCATTAGCATACAAACTCATTTTGCTGTCAATATTCTCACAATATACACTTAATTTGGTAAAATAGTCAGTTTTGTTTATACAATCAATTTTTTGTACGGTCCTGTGATGACCATTCAATTTTTTTATTGTAAATTTTATATGTACATCACATTTGAATTCTAGTGTTGCGTAGCATATTTTTTTACAAATAAATATGTAATAGGGGTAAGTAACTCTTAGTTCGATTCCCACATCTGATAAATTTATCATATATCGATATTTGTTCCAAGCAGTTAAATTAGGCAAATAACTGTATGACACATTTATTTCATTTGGAAAATGTTATTGAGATTGAGATTTGTATTTCCCACACTTCACAGTCATAACAAAAGATTAAAAACGAAAACAGTTACAAAATGTAGATAACACAATCTTAGTGTGTAGGAGAAATGTGCATTTCTTACTTACCATTGTTATATAAAATAGCAAGGCCAAGATTTTATTATCAACAATTGTAATCATTTGTTTCTCAAAACAAAAAAAACATACCCCTCTGCGATAACGTCATTGTTTAACCTTGTTTCCTTACGTTATAATAACAAAATGTTTTCAAAAGTGAATAACTATATGAGAATTTAAATTAGAGTATTATTTTATAAAGCAAATGTCAATGTGTTATTCTGTTCTCAAAAACATGGTCCTAGTAAATGATTAAGTATTTGCTTACCTCTGTAGTCACATGTCTTGTGAATCATTTTGTCATAATAAAATTGCTACATTATTAGAATGTTTACAATTCGAATTCATAATTCATAAACTTGAAATATAACTTCTTCTAGAATTGTATAGAATTCAATTCAATATTCTTATGCACTAGCAACTTTAATTTTGACTACATGTTTCTATGTCTGATACTCGGACTGATACTTAGTTCACTGCATGACTTCAAGTATTTCTGTGCAGGTCAAGCTTTATAGATCGAGTCAATTCGCTTTACACTCTATTATAATGACTAATGCTTTGATAGACAAGGAAGTCAGTCTTATTTGAAGCTGAACCAAATATAAACAAATATTGAAGATAGCTAAACCACTGCGTCAACACATTGTATCTGAGTCATTCCGCCAATCCGTTACTTTAATTGATTGGGAAATCTGTTTTATATAATGAACAACATTGTCACTGAGCTTATAGCAAATATCAATAGGTCGTTGTATTGTTGTGATATAGCTACAACACAATCAAGACCTGGATCCAGGCAGGCGATGCTCGACAGCCACTGGGGCCGACGATGCACATGCTCGCCGCCGCTGAGGCTGGCATCCTGACGCTGCTGATGACGAACCCTATCTGGGTGGTGAAAACACGACTGTGTCTGCAGTACGGCAACGTGGAGAACGCATCGTCCTCCAAGTGCTACACGGGGATGGTAGATGCATTGGGGAAGATCTACCGCACGGAAGGGGTGCGCGGACTGTACAGGGTCAGTGTCAGAGACTGCACCGGGTAGTGCAGGTGCTTACGTCAAGTGTTTACAGGGTTTGGTTCCCGGGATGTTCGGCGTGACCCACGGGGCGCTGCAGTTCATGACCTACGAGGAGATGAAGAATTTTTATAACCAGTACAGGGGTGCTCCCATTAACACGAAACTGGTGAGTTACATTCTATGAAATCAGATGAAAAAACTTCCACAACTCCGTAAATTAATAATATATTGAACAACTAATGTTATTAGGCAGCCAATTAAAAATAAATAAGTACGTTTCCCTGTAATATTAATAAAACAAAGTGCTTTACAGTTTGACTATTTGTGTTATTACTTCAATAAAAAACTGATTTCAGTCATTTTATGTAAGCAATGACAGCTCCAAGTTTGACAGACTGACAAGTAATAAGTTCCCCAAAAATATTTGTACAAAATTCAATTTTAAAGCATTATTTTTGAGAAAAACAGTGTCACAAAATCGACTTTGTGAACGTGAAATAGGAAAAAAGACTTTTGGATTAAGTTCTGTAGAATATTTATTTAAATACAACGCAATTCTTCGTCAGGTAAACAATTGAATAGCAAACAAGTAAATAGAAACGGTAACTATGTAAATACAGATTAAGATTTATAAAACACGGGAAGCCATGTCTTATTTACTCGATCAAATTCTGGTTCACAGTATTCTTCTGCTTATGAGTCTGCTATTAACACATTTTGATCTTGTTATAATCTTAATTTCTTCAAAATTTATTTTGTGTAGAAATTCAATGGTATGACTATCCACAACTGATTTCTCTGGTCGATTCACATGTAATTTTGTACTGAAACGGGATAATATCCTTCGCACTTTTCAAGATATGTTGTAGTTTGAAATGTGGAGCAAAATAAACTAAAATGTTATTTCTTGATAGTACTCTTCGGATTCGGATATCTCAAATTTTTTTCTTCATAGCCTTTTCTTCTTCAAACTTATCTTTATGACAAATGTTGATAGCTCTGTTCAATAAACACTGTAACAAATTTTAGAGAAGGATGATGATGTGAATGAGGATGAATGTATTGATTTGTATGAGTTAGTAATTCGAAACTTTATATTCGACAGGACTTAATCCAAAAGTGTTTTGAATAATTTGTTATTTGCAGACGACAACGGAATACCTAACGTTCGCCGCAGGCTCTAAGCTGCTGGCAGCAGCCGCGACGTACCCGTATCAGGTGATCCGCGCCCGTCTCCAAGACCAGCATCACAACTACCAAGGCTCGTGGGATTGCATCAAGAAGACATGGAAGTACGAGAAGATGCGGGGCTTCTACAAGGGCCTGGTGCCCTACCTGCTCCACGTCACGCCCAATATATGTCTAGTCATGTTAATATACGAGAAATTTACTAACACTTAAATACTTATCTATATATTATAGAGCCTTTCTCTACATTACACACTGCTAAACACTTCTGCAAGAGATGTTTCATCTCGTATTGCGAAAGCAAAATATTACTAAACTACCTAACCCATAAATATCAATGTTTTAGTCGCGTGATAAGCAAAATAATATCAATTATTAATAAGACAAAAATAAAAGAGAATGTATGAGATTTGAGAAAGAGTATTAGCAACAAACCTAAATTTAAGATAACGCAGAACTTTTACTTCAAGTTCTACAGATTTTATTTTTCTGAGTATTTATGACATATGCCAATTGGCAATAAATTAAAGATATAAATTGCATATGTATAGTTTTTATCAAATAGTAATGTTGGCGTTGTAAACTAAAATAAAACCATTTGACTGCAGTCCCGAACATTATTTCTTTATAGTTTTTATCGTTAATGAAAAGAAAGAATTCAGAAACCGAATGGTGAAAACCGATAAAATTTACAATTGCGTTCATACTACCATACTTAATGGAATTGTATCAGATATCTAGGGATAAACGTGTGAATATTAGTACTAATAAATAAATATAAAAACTGACGGAAATTTTTGAATTGAAAGATATATAAATCTAAACAGACTTGCAAAGTGACGTCAGGTTAAGAATTTTTAAAAACTTATTTATCTCCAGGTGGACCAATCGTATCTAGAGAGAAACAATATAAATAATGCTAATAAATAAATTTTTATGCAAGAGTTTTTAAGTTTGAGATAAAGTTGAACTGATTAGTGAAAGAAATTCAATCATGAATGTGGTGTGCTAGGAAAGTTTGATTTAAATTCGGATTGTGAGGGTATCTGGAATATTTCAATTTTTGTGTTTTGAAATATTGTAGTTCGTAGTTATTTTTGTCTTGTTACATTTGAGATTATGCTAACAATAAGAGATGAAATATCGAATTAATCATGAAATAACATCGTGATTTAATCTTAAACAATGCAACTCTTCAAACAGTAGATTGATTTAATTGCTGACAAAGTTCAAAATGCCAGCATGGTGACCTAAAATAATAATATTATTTCCGTGTTTAGTTATAAAATATGTGTGACTAGAAAATCTTTAACTGACTGACTTGAAACTATTTTAGATACTATTTAGATTTATTTAGCGATTAGCACTTAGGTGTCAATGGTATATGACGTAACTTACGATAATAATATTATTATTGCGGTTTGTTTCACTGTATATTTTAAAATTTCTTTTTTTTTTTTGGAGAGGTAACAAGTATAATGTAGAGAGGCTTAATGACGGTTATAGTGAGATTGGATAGTTAATGAAATATTGAAATTTTATCCCATTGCACTTGATGTGCATTTTAATTATTTTTAGCTCAATTTTAGTTGTAAGATGAAACTGTGTTAGTGGAAAACTACTAAGGAGGTTTGAATATTCATCAGTTGCGATAATATCATTTTCTTGTAGTTTTATTATTTACACTTCTCTTTCAATATTTAAAGACGTTAAAATGTTGGGACGAATTTTGGCGGGCGACTTAAATACAAACAAATTTTGACCATGATAAGATTTAATGAAAGTTGTAAGGGTTGATTGATAAGAGGAAGAAATACATATATTTGAAGGAAATAGTTATAAGAAAGAGAGCTTCGCCAGAATTCGCCGTTAATAACTAATTTATTTCAGTATTTTCATTTCATGCTTCAGCTTACAGTTATATTTTTAATCATGTGTTTTTCAAATATTTAATATATTTGTTTATAATTTTTTTATTTATTCTTTATTATTTTTATTTCAGTTTAGACAATAATCCATTTGCCACTGAAATGCATTTAGTAAATCAAAATTAATGTTGGAGAAATAAAATAATATTAAGAGTAAAATATAAATTCATTTATTATCAAATTTAACATGTCACTATACAAAATAAATATGTACACAGCCCTAGCTTCAAGTAAAAAATTAATTTATTTTTGTTTCTACCAAATAGGTCCTCAATTAAATTGAGAGGCATACAGTTTTAAATAATCAATTTTTAAGACGATCCAGTTCCAAGAAATACTTATTTAATATATTCACGCATTATGCATACACAATTTTAAGCATTTTATGATTAACAATTAAAACTAATGATTGCTGTACATTAATAAATTGCAGTTTTGATAAATAATTATCAATTCTAGGAATACGAGATCACAACTTAATTTGGCCTCAGACTACATAATAACTATTGTTCTTTGCCAAAATTTACTCATCCATAGCTGCCATACGAATTTTGTAATAATCTAGGTACTGGTTCGTCTTACCCTTAAAATAGTTTCAGCGTCTGTGAGCCTAACTAATAACCATGTCATCCCTAATTAACAGATGAGTTTTAGTCTTCAGGTCGTTCTTGACATTCTTGTTTTCGTCGTCACTGAATCTTTGGAATCTGTAGTAAATGTAGCAGATGCCAACGACGAGAAGTATGCCTCCGAGGGTTCCAAAAACGATTAGACAAATCTGCGAAGCGCTGCGTAATGTCTCTCTAACTTGAAAATCCGCAATGCATTTTTCATGCGTGGCAAGTTCATAAGCATTTGGTTCGATGTCCTCCTCTGTGCACTCTGAAACAGAGACTAATTATTAATTTATTTTTAGTTTTATTGTCTGGTACAAGGGCGCTCATTAAGATATTTTAAGAATGACAAGTTGTTTATTCAGTGAAAAGAGTTCCGCTCAAAAATTGATTGGAAAACTAGGTAATATTGGGCACCATAGAAAGAACGATTAAATGCAAGCTATAACTATCCAAAGTAGTTTATTAATCAAGTTTAGTTCAATACTTAATTATTATCAATAACAATTAAAGGTTGGTTTTTTGACTTTTTTTGAAATAAGCAACATTAAATATTTTTAATATTAATCCTACAGTTACCATGAGTTTCATGTTTTATGTTGCTTATTTCTATAAAAAGATTAGTGTTAATTTCATCAATAACATATTTGTTTTTGACTGATTAATAGTTAAATATGTTAAAGTTTACTTTACATATATACGTAATATTTAATGATAAAAATATACACTACACATAACGGATAATACCTATCAGTGTGACATCTTTTAACTATGTTTTGGTTTTAACTTACGTAATGAATATTTAATAAATTCAAGCAAATAATTATTTCTCAATTATGCAGAGCAATAAGTTAAGTTATTACATTCATCACAATAAGATTTTATTTAATAATTTCCAAATTTTAATATTGTTTAGCATTTAAATGTGATTATTGTGTTTTAAAACTATTTATATTATGGAACATAAATGTATTTCTGCATATGTATTAAACAGTTTATTTCAACAGTGTTTTTATTTTGATACCAATTATTTGCAATAGTGCGCAATAGTGTGAACTAAATTTAAATTCGCTCATAGCTTGTGCTTATTTCACCAAATTTTGCTATATTTAACTCTCCGTTTATCGACTTTTTCGTTATGTGATGTTTGCCAAAAACTTTCCTGGGAATTGTACGTAAATTAATGTTTTAATGTGAGTTCTTTTTCACACCAACAACAATTCTTTCAAACAATGTTATAGTATAATTATTTTTAGTGTTAGAACAAAACATGTCAATAAAAATTATTCCTTTTTTTGCAATGTAATTTCCTGCTTAAATTACTCCATAAACATCTTTGGGGCCCTGATTTAATGGCTGCTAGCCACAATTCACTCCTAGTATATATTACTATAGATAGACAGAGTGCAATACACAGAAAAGGGAAAATAATATGATATATTTATTTAGGTTTAATTATATTAATATTCGATGACATAACTAGAGTTGTATAGCGCAATTTATTCAATTAATTGTTGTTTATTTCTGTTCGAATTATATATTTACTAGATCTCTTTTTCTTTCAGTTGTGTTGTGCTGTCTTCAAGTGAGCTTCGAGTGATGTGGCGATAATTTTCCTGAATATTCTTTTATTTAAGGTAAGTTTAAATATTGCTATTTTATACATATTGCGAAGTAGTTTGAATGAGTAATATTACAAGTATTAATGCGTTTATCTTTTGTATAAATATTTCATGAACGACTTAATATTCAACAAGGGTTCACTTATACTAAGCAAAGAATTGTTTAGTATTTAAGTTTTTTGTAGCTCAATATTTTTTAACAATATCTAATAGTAAAGAGGTACATAAATTACAAAAAAATTTTTGATTATAATGAAGAATAGACTAGCATGTGTGAATCATATTATGAATGCGGACAAGGCGATAATGCTGTCAGGATAGAAATGATTGTAGGAAATTAATTGTATTTCAGGGTTCATGTTTACCCCACTATGCGTGATATTATACCGGGTGTCTACTTTTTTATAGGACACAGAAAATACCATAATTTTCATTAGGCAATAGTTCGTTCCCTATGGCCTTAAGAACAAAAGTGTAAATACAAAAAATGTTCAGAAACAAAAACTGCATCAAAGGAGCCTAAATGTATTGATGTTAATACATTTATGTCATGAATTAGATGTAAAATAAAATTTATAATTTTTGCTATTTCCAGAGTGCCATGGTAAACAACACATATAGATATATTATTTGAGTTTGACAGATGACATATGCCATAGTTTTAATAATTATTGACCTGTTTAAATTATTTTTTAGTAATCATAGACATATTTACCTAATTTACATTTATTCGTATGTTTTGTTTACCATGGCACTCTGAAAATAGCTAAAAATTGCTAAGTATATTTTACGTCTATTTCATTACAGAAATGTATTAGATCAATAAATTTAGGCACATTTGGTACAGTTTTGTTTTTTAACATAAGAAAATAAGAAATTGTTTTCCAAAAGAATTGAAGAACGCTGTACATTCCTACTGCTATGATTAAAGGAACTGTTATGGAACTTAGCGGCCGTTAGATTTTAACTCTTTTTTTCGGTGACACCAACTACCCCGAACGTCGTTTCTACCGAACTATATTATATTATATATCATTAATTTTTTAAATGTAGAATGTAGTTTTTTCAATTTATTTAACTCAGTACAACGCCATTTATTAGTGAGCATTTATTATTAATGTCGATCAAACAAACACAACGCTATTAGTAAATGGATGGAAACTCCTTTGTGGGTGATGCTCGTTATGGACATTAATTTCTTTTTACATCGATAGTATGTGGATTTTGAAGTTTTAGATTTTTTCTATGAATGTACCTAATGATCTACCTTGATGCCAAATTACAAGTTTATAAGTCACTTAGAAGTGGTCTAGGTTTTTCAGACATTAATAATTCCATAACTATAAGAGGTATATTCATGAAATTTGGTATTCTAGGTGTTCAAGGTAGCTCTATTAGATATGCTAAATTGCAAGTATGTAGGTCAAATAGTTTTTGAAAAAAAGGGGAGGTAGCTCGAAATGGTTATCGCCCTTTTCTTTTCCAAAGTTGGTTGACACACTGCCATGTGTCTAGATATTTATCTGCAACTTCTATGTGGTAACGTGTCGGACTGTGGATCGTGAGATCCTCAGTTCGAATCCCACAGCTGACAGTTGCCAATTTACATTTACCCCTGTGGTTCCTCCTCCACTAACATCTTTGGGGGCTATGATTTGACGGCTGGTAACCGCACTTCATACGCAAAGATATATCACTTACCAAGATCTGTACAAGCAGAGTGCCACACCCATAATGGGTAAAAGGCGTGACGATATATTTTATTTATTTTATTTTACTTCTATGCGAAGCATTTTTTTATAAAATAATTTTAAAACATTGTATAGCTCTACAACCAAGGCTAAAACCCTTCTCTAAGAACACCCAAAAACAGAGCTCGTGGTACTAGCCTATTGCTCTAAGTTTGTAGAATTAGAAATAACGACATTGTTATATTAAATTAATACTTACTGTCAGAGGCGAATTCACAACGATGGCTGAATTCAGGAGTACTCCTAACTTTGTTCAAAGTAAACCATCTATCAATTTGGGCACAATCACAGGCTGTGGCAAACTCCATCGACAAATTATGGTTGGTGAACACTTTCAAATTGCAGAGTCCAATAAAATGCGTCTTGGACACATTGGTAATATGATTTCCAGTGACGTTCAAGTGTACCAAATCCATTATAATCCCAAAATTCGGCAGCTGATTCAAAAGAGGATTGTAGGAAATGTCTAAATATTGCAATGGTGCGGTTACGGCTCCTGCATTGTTGAAGAAACTTAAAATATCCAGTCTAATGTTTTTGGCGAGCATTAAGTTCTTCAGAGATGGCATGTGTAAGATTGAAGAAGGCAATTCTACTAAGGAGTTCATTGTTAGATCCAGAGTATCTAAGCTTGATAAGTCGTCAAAAGTATCGGGTTCGATCGTCATTATCATGTTGTCATTTAAGTACAGCTTCTTTAAATACGGGTAGTTTCGGAACACGTCTTTCGTTAGTTCTCGAATCCGGTTGAAGGAAACGTCCAAAACCTGAAACAAAGAATATATTAAATTAACCAGCTAGTACTATATTTTAATTAAGCATTACCATTGCTAAACTGCAGTAGTCTTGTATTGTTAAATTTTCTACAAAATCAAATCTTGTTTGTAAACCACAACTTATTTTATAGAAAACTATATTATGTGAACACCATTAAATGATATTATATTATAACAAATATCTGGTACAGTATTAACAACTAACATTCAAAACTGTACAATTACAATAAATAACTTATTTCAAGAAAACTTTATTTTGCAATTTAAGGAGTTTCCTACTTATTTTGTTCCTCGATAATTAGGTATAGGTAACTAACCTTTACCTCTGCAAATAGATTCCAAATGTGTTATGAACGATAGACAACAAATAGCTGTGGAATAACAAATTGTACAGGGAAAGTAATAATTTCATAAAACATATTGATTAATATATAAATTAAATTTAGATTAAGTATGTCGTGATCTTAAAAAAATATAGGAAATTGATAAGAAAAGCAGCATAGGAAATAGTGAAGGAATAGGAGTAGTAATAAACAAAAGTTTGATGAAAATAGTGACACTAGGAAAGAAGAAAACAAATGAGGTCATTTTATCAAATAGATGTGAGAAAGAAGCAGAAATATAAGAAAAAATATAACAGCAATAAACAAAGCCTTCTACGCTAACAAAACATTACTGGAAAACGATATCCTAACAAGAACAACAAAGACGAGAATACACAAAACAATAATAAACCCTATAACTACGTATGCTGCAGAAACTATAACAGGGCAAAATGAAGAAGAATTAAGGATAATGAAAAATAAAATAAAAACAATACTAGGACTAAAGAAGGTATCAGATAATGAACGTAGAGCACAAATGATCCATGAAATAAAACTAGAAGTAGAAGAAGACAAAGTAAGGAAACAGCAGAGAATAATATAACTAGGACACGTATATACAGCGGAAATTCAAAACCCAATAACATCTATGCTATTTTCCTGAAGCCCAGGAGGAAGAAGAATAGGTAAACAAGATCAAGATGGATAACACAGCCCCACAAAAACATATATTTTTGAACCTTTATCGAATCCGAGATAAATAAAATCGTACATCCCCAAAATCAATTATTGCTAAAAAACACCCCTCAACAAGGTAAAAATAACTTAACACTCCACGAATAGTCTAAAAGGTACTGCAACTATTTTTTGAATTTCGTGTTATGTGAGGAGTAATTTTCACCCTCTCATGGGGATGTTAATGAATGACTTTGGTGCAATGCAAGTATTCATCTCCAAACTGTAGTGTTGCATATCTTAAGCCAATTTTAACATCGATTAAAATAGAAATCACAATGACAAAATTTTTTCACAGGTATTCACTCAAATTTAAATTTAGGGCCGATTTCCTTCACTCTGTAGGAGTAGTTTTTGACCATTGCAGCAATACTAATGTAATTACTCACTGTTTCACAAGAAACTGACACTTTATAAGCTTTTATTACATTTACTGCAGTTTTTCTAAGGTGCGCCATGTACGATGGGTAGTTTTCACCCTGCCTTGTGGGGATGTCACTGAATAAAATTGAAGATACAGAGTATTTATCATCAAGTTTAAGTGCAGCAGATTTTTATCCAATTTGAGCTCATATTAACATAGAAATCACGTTGACATGAGTTTTCACCCGATTTTCCATGCAATTTTAATCTAGGAATAGTTTGTGCCACTCTATGAGGGCAGTTACTTACTCTTAAAAAAAAACTGGGCATCGTAAGCTTTTTTGCAATCACTGCATCTTTTTAAGTTTCCTGTTGTATGAGGGGTAGTTTTCATTCACTCATGGTGGTGATTTTCAATGGAAATTAGTGTTAGCTCTGTGTTTATGCGTTATATTCGATTGATTGAAATTTAAGACTGTTCATGGAGCGTTAAGTTATTTTTACCTTGTGGAGTGTTTTTTAGCGCTAGGGGTTGATTTTGTTGTGTACGATTTTTTTTTTGACCTCGGATTAGGATTCAGCGTCGAAAATTACATAAGGATATAGTTGTCTCGATAGAGGTTCCAATTTTCTTTTATTTTTGTGGGACTATGCAATAGAAGTAGAAAAGAAATAGAAACTATAGGAATTAAAAATAGGAAAAAATGTAACAAAGTGAATAATGGCCCTCCATAAATATTCAAAGAAAGCGTATGACAGTGTTCTTCGAGAGACTATGTGGGATGTACTTGTAGAGTACGGTGTGGATGGTAATTTGTTGGGAGCGATTCGAGCGTTGTATGAAGGAAGTGAAGCTGCGGTGAGAGTTGGTGGTAGATTGAGTGATTAGCTTCGTATAGATGTTGGTGTGAAACAGGGTTGTGGAATGTCTCCTTGGTTGTTTAATTTGTATATGGATGTGTTGTTACAAAAGGCATTGAACGGAACTGATTGTGTACGTATTCGTGGACGTATAGTGCCTGCGTTAGCTTATGCGGATGATGTTGTTGTGCTGGGTGAAACTGAGGAGCAATTGAGAAGAATGATTGTGAGCATAAATGCAGTAGGGAAAGGTTTAAATCTACTATTGAATGTCGATAAATGTAAAGTGTTTGAGAAGAATGATTTGGTGACTGATTGTAATGTTTCAGTGAATGCTGTGAGACTGGAACAAGTGATTGAATTTGTAGATGTGGGTAGTATGTTCTCGAGGGATGGACGTATTGACCGGGAGATTGAAAGGCGAGTGTCTGCAGGGTGCAAGGTTTTGGGTGCTCTGGGTACATTTGCTCGAAACGTGAATGTATCTAGAGATGCTCGATTGAGTGTTTATAATGGTGTGTTAGTGCCTACATTGATGTGTGGTTCTGAATGTTGGGTGTGGATGAAGAAGCATGAACGACGTATAACTGCTGTAGAAATGAGATATTTTAGAGGAGTGTGTGCGTATACGAGACGTGATCGTATACGGAATACATTGGTGTATGGTGAGTGTGAGATTGAGAAGAATGTTGTTAAGAAAGTTGGAGTGAGTCAGTTCAGGTGGTTTGTACATGTTGAGCGAATGTTGAATGAAAGGTTGGTGAAACTAATATATGTGGATGAGATTGAAGGTGAACGATTGCGTGGGCGTCTGAGGAATAACTGGTTGGGTATGATTGATGGTTTGTTGCGTGAACGAATGATTCCTAGTAAGAAGAATAAACGAGCATGTATGAATCGCACTATGAATATGGACGAGACGAAAGTGGTGTGTCAGGATAGGAATGTTTGGAGGAGATTGGTTATTAGTTGACTGTGTTTCTGGGTTCGTGCTACCCCACTAAGTGGGACATAGCGTGATGTTATGTATGTATGTACAGTGAAGATATTATTTCCTTACGGGAAGATAATATTTTTGCGGTTTGTGGCGTATATCTGCAGATAATTCTGAGGTTGATTCCGCTCTTGTTTTGTTTCCTTGTTTATAGGATTATTTATCAATTTTTACCTACATCTACTTACGTAATTTTACTTCCTTTTTGATAAAATAAACCATGCATGAAGTACTGTCATCATAGATATTTCCGGAAGATATTATTAATAATAATTTGAACAGCATAGAAAATTTAGTAATCATTATTTCAAAAGTTGTCAGTCAGATATGATTAAAGTAAATGGATAATAAATTCTCACTTACCTCTGTAGATGAAGACAAATCTGTGGGTATCGTAAGAAGATCATTTCCAACGCAATCGTAGCCCTTCAGGGAGTTGTAATAAACACATCCGGTCTTCTTCGGATTCTTCGACATGGTAAGCGCATGGCTCAGCACTAACAGTGCAGCCAGCACTAGCACTAACATGGTGCAATGCATTCTTGTAGATCAAGTCCATTCATTCCTGCAATTAAATAGAAACAATCGTGTTTATTATTTCCTTCTGTTTGTGTTTTATTTAAAGTACAACACAAGGCGTAACAGCCAAACGAACTACTTCGTATAACTTCTACATTATTAAAGATATAATAAAATACTATAAGACAATCTTATAGAGTTATAGAGAACCCAAGAGCACATCAAATTATAGAAGAAATTTTTTTTTAAAAGAGTGGTTCTGAAGCTGCAACACAAAATTATATTTTTTATACGAGATTATTTTTTATTTTTTTGAAAAAATTCAATTTAAATGTAAATAAATTTTATTTTTATAGTTATTTTTCAGTAAACAATGAAGAAAAACTTCAAACCATAGAAAAAAGGAACTGAAAAGCGAAAAATACAATAAACCTTTTTAGTCTTTAATAACTAATCTAATGTAAACAATTAATTTTGAGTCAGCGCCAAATAAACAATCAACAATTTTATTCAATTCAATTTAATTTTTGTTGCTTCCTATTTTTCTACCCTTAGAGGAAGATTTTCTTCTTCAAATTCAAACTTAAAATTATACTCTATTCAATAAAAAAGAATAATCGAAATCGACAACCCAGTACAAAGTTATGTGTGGTAGAATCGGTTAACAGGTAAAAATTCAGTGGGTGAACAGTCAATCATCCCCTATTTTCCTACCCTTAGAGGTGGATTTTTTTCTTCAAATTTAATTGGAACCAACTTTAAGGTATACTATTTCCAATAAAAAAAAAACATAATCGGACTACTCTGTAAAAAGTTATGCGTGGCCATACAAAAAAAAATATACGGGTCGACTTGAGAACCTCTTTCCTTTTTTCGTCGGTTAAAAACAAAAATGACTATCTGTCAAATTGAATTATAAATAATTCAATTGTTGGAAACTGGTATTGTTGTATTGAGTGATTATTTTTTGTTGATATAGCTTTGTATTGTAGCTTGAGAACCACTAGTTAAAAAAATATTTTCTTCTAAATTTGGATGTCCCCCTTGTTCTTCTATAATACGATTATCGTATAGTATTTTATTGTATATTTAATAACATCGAAGTTATATTTAAGGTAGCTTGTTTAACTGTTACCCCTGTATATGATTGCAGTAGATGTCAAATTTTTGTCTGTACCTATTTAATAGGTGGTAACAAACTAATATATAGAAATTAATACACTATAAACTACCTGAACTTATTCGAGACACAAAAATAAAACTTTCAACAAACACCTAATACCATTTGTATAGAATCAAAAAAGAATGTTAAGGATTGGAAAGTTTCCACCAAAATTGAACTGTAAACTAACTGAATATTAACGACACACATCTTAATCCTTTCTTAATATAACTAAGGAATGAAGCAAATTATTCTTTTGTTGAGAAGCCATTCATTATAATATTCTCGTTATAAGATTATTTAGTCTACGCAGTTAATTCTTAATCTTAATTATACCGAGAAAAGGAAATTATTTGTTCAAAATGTACGTGCTTAATAACAATAATAATTGATGAAAGATACTGAGTAATACGTATTAGTCATCAGTCGATTATTATTTAAAATACTGATTAGTTTTAGCAACAGTTAAAGATGTTAAAATAATTGAATACATTTGTAGAAACACTAAGAAATATGTACAGTGCTACAGCAGGACCCATAACTTTGTAATTTTTTTTATTAATAAAGTTTAAATTGTTCTCGATGGTACACGGAAAATTTCTATACCCGATTTGAAAATGAAAGAGTGTAATAAATCATAATTTGCATGACTAGTACAAGATTTTTTTCAGCTATGCAGCAATTAAATCTACCAGAAAAATAAGATATAACTTGACTATGATACCCATAGAATGGCGCTCGCTTTATACCTAAAACGAAATTTACTTCTCGAACAATAGAAACACCGCTATAAACGTTCTGATAATCCCTTTTGGACCGTAACATACACGGAGATAGGATTTTTCAAAGCGATCTGTTTATGTATTTATATTATTATATTATATTACATTACAATTTAAAAGTGGAGGTGTTTCGCGCTACCTCACCCTTCACTTGAGCCTACACTAATTCATTTGGATTGAGTTCGCAGCGATAGGGCAGTAAACAAAGTACCGTATTACCGCGATTCGCTACCAATTCGTCAATAACATGATAAACATCTTTATGTTTAAATAATTTAGCGATAGATCTCTATCGAATTCAGTCTTATCGACTATCCATGAGCAATCATTGGCGCGAAACTAGGATATCTTTAATAGATTGATTTATTACTCTCATTTTCAAATTGAATATACTGCATTTACTTATTAATTAATTAATAAAACGAAATTGAAAATACTGGAAGGGACTGTATGAAATTTTTGAAATACGAGAAATTTACGACCGATGAAAAAATTCCAATAACTTATCAATTGTATATTTGTAGAAAACATGTGATGGCTTCACAAATCAATTCTGTATCATATCTCAAACAGATAATTTTTTGTTTTCATTAATATTCAGAGGTTAACAACATGTCAATCTCATTAGAAAATTATATTTTAAACAAATGATATCATAAGCTCTGTTATATTAATGTTACTATATTTGTTATTATTATTAGTAATAATATTTTTAAACTGAAATAGCCATGATCCCAGTTGACTCTTCCAAGTAGTTATTTATCAATTATAAAAATAACTACATCGAAGTAATCATTTTCTTAGAATATTGTCATTGTAAATTATTTTACTTTTCTTGTGATCATTAGAAAAACCCTGAAAAGAAATCATTTCGTCCTGTAGAGTCTAAAGATCAAATGATGTATTCAGTTGAGGATAGTAACAAAATATGGAATAGGATCTTAATATGGAATACCGCCTTTTAACATTGCACAAATTAAAGACGTTTATTAGTAAACATAATTAGTTACACATTTTCGCTTAACTTAGTAACAGTCTTATGTTTAAAAATTAATTAACAGCATAATAATTGTATAAAAATCTAAATAACAACAAGAGAAAGGGCGGTATTCCATATTAGGATCCTATTCCATACTTGGTTACTTTCCTCTACTAATAATGGCAGTATCCGAAAATAGGGGTAATGGTTATTTGTTAACATTTATCAGTCCTGGAAATGCAATGTCTGTTTTTCCTCACCAATAAAATGATCAATTTCTATTTCTACTTTTCGACATTTTTTTAGACTATTCTGGCCATTTTAGTCATTGTCAATCATTCAAACTTCTTCGACTTTTGGGTTTGTCAGGGTTTTTTTTTTTAATATTAAAATAGAAAACACCTATTACTATTAGGTGCTTTTGAATATTCTTAGAAACATTGGCTGGTACCACGAGCTCCGTTTTTGGGTGTTTTAAGAGAAGTGTTTTAGCTGTAAAATGATCTAAAATTATTTTATAGTTTTACTGCTTGTTAAATAAAATAAATAAATATATCTTTACGTCTTTTACCCATTATGGGTGTGGCACGCTACTTTCGCAGATCTCAGTACTAATTTGTATTATTTTATTTTATTATTTCATTTCATATTCTACAGCCGCCAATTGTCGTTTTGGTTTTGGTACCTAATTTATAAACATTTTTGGCGAGTGCAACTTGACGACTGGTAACTGCATTTCACACGGTGATGCTAAGCAAAATACATACACAAATAAATAAATAAATATATCATCACGCCTGTTACTCATTATGGGTGTGGCACTCTGCATATGCAGATCTCGGTAAGTGATGTATTTTTTCGTATGAAGTGCGGTTACCAGCCGTCAAATCACATCCCCCAAAGATATTAGTAGAGGGGGAACCACAGGGGTATATTTAAATTCGTAACTGACGGCAGTGGGATTTGAACTGAGGATATCACGATCCATAGTCCGATGCGTTACCACGGAACTATTTACCCCAATTTTTTTTTTCTTTCTAATTGTAATTATTCTCAAATAAATCTCTTTAAAAGTATTCACATAAATTTGAGCAAATTATGCTATTTCCGTCGAATAATCTTGCAATTATTCAGATTAAAATTTCGTACAAATCAAATGCAACAAGTTGAAAAGCTTTTGCAAAAGTTTCTTGGAACGGATTCAAAAATTAAATCGGAAATTATCGTTTGTAGACTTCCATTTGACTTACAACTCTATTTATTTAGTACTGTAACAATTTATAATTGTAAGAAAAAAAAAATTCTGGGCATGATTCTCTTAATATATGTCTACACGTAAAATACGGTCACCGGCCGTCAATTCACTCCCCCCAAACTACTGAAGGAAGTAGGGGAATTTTGTTTGCTGATACTATAATAACATTTTGTCATAACCAATGACTGTTCCAAACGAAATAAATGTCTTTTGTTCGCGAATTGTTATTATAAATTCACATTATCACGATTTATTTTTCTTTTAGATTAGGCTCATAAGAAGTGAGTAACACTTATAAGAAATAAAATTACTAATCGAATATTCTACTCAATAACGAATATCAATTGATAGAACTTGTTTTTGTTTTTAGTGCATTCATCATGGGAGGAACAAAACAGTAGACACCAGACAGTGAATCATAAATCACTGTAATATGGTTAATATATAATTTTAACAAATAGGTATCAAAAGGACTTTTGGCATGTCAAAATAAATAGTTTTCGCACCAGAAATTGATATTATACAATAAAAATTAAACCCTTTTATGCTTTATTCTTTATAATAGTCATATTATTTTAGAAGAAGGGTGTTTTGTCCTTTGCGCTCTTTATGCCCTTATTGCACGCTCAACAACAGAACTACCACAATACCTAAACATTTAATACCTTAAAGGGAATCATAGGCGTAGACACGAAATATCAGACGGATTTGCTACGGTCGGTCTCTATTGAATTTATTAATCTTTTCACGAACCCCTTAGTAAACAATTACTTGCGCGCCATTGGAATCTATTAGATGGATTAACTCATTTCTGAATGAACTATAGTAAAATTTATAAAATAAATTGTGTATTCAACGCTGCTCTATTTTATTATTTTATATTATTATTTTTTAATGAATAAATGTTCTCAATTAATTTACAGCTAAGTAATGTCTTTAATTAAAGAAAAAATAAACAAAATTGACTCCACTTACTGAGAAGGTATACGTAGGTTGTCTCTTAATAAAGACCACTTAAGAATTAAAACATCCTGAACTTGAATTAACTCTTGTAGTTAGTACAGAACAGAACCTAATATTGAGTAAGTAACATTGCGTATAATAATTGCTTGGAGATATTCCTTCAAAATATTTATTATTGCTTAAGTGATTAGCATATTTGGTATAAGTACCTATAACTTTTAACATAATGATAAACTTTAAAATGTAAATAACCTCATTATTGTTTTAAATACCAGACCACTAATTTTAAAATAATTAAATTATGGGGTTTGACAGATATGACGGTGAACTATTTTTTTTATTTTTTTGTATTAATTCAAATTTCTGGCCACGTATAAAATTGATAATAATTGGAAACGACGAAAAAGTTCATACATTTCTCAATGTAATAGTTATAGTTAAAAGATCTATTATTGGCTTTAACTAAAATTTTTAATTTATAGAATTACACTGAATCAAAATTTGCAAATTATTATTATTAAGTGTGGTCACCAGCCGTCAAGTAACGATCCCAAATGTGTTAATTGAGAGGAACCACACGAGTAAAACTAAAATGGTAACTGTTTAATTCAAATAAATATTAAATTAAATAAATAAAATATTTTTTTAATTAAATCGCTTACACTTATTTTAAATAAATATTTTGTTGCTACAAATAAATTTATATTACATTAAAATATTTATTTCTGTTTTTATACAAAATGAAACAATTTTAACAATCAAACTCTGAGTTCACTGTCTCGAACTCAACTAACTCAAGTCGTTATACTCGGTTTGTAAGGAGAATAGCTTTTTGCAATATTTATCAAAAAGTTTATCACATAACAATTTGTTTTCGTAAGTAATAAATGTAAACAAGAAAAAAAAATAGTACTTAAATATATTTTTATACAAAATGAAACAATTTTAACAATTAAACCCTAAGTCCACAGTCTCGAACTCAACTAACTCATGCCGTTATACTCGGTTTTTAAGGAGAATATCTTTTAGCAATATTTATCAACAAGTTTATCAAATAATTTATTTTCATGTGCAATAAATATAAACATGGAAAAAAATAGTACGTACCTCAATAACTATTTTTATTAAAAACTCGTACCTTTATTCAGCAAAATTAAATATATTTAATCTTGCAGCTACTGGGTGTTTCACAAACGTAACGTTCTTACTCGCTGCAGACACTGAACAGTACTAATTAAAATATGATGCAATCTACCCTCTTGTAAAAATCATGACTGCATTCAATATTTGAGGTGGGATCCAAAAAGAGTTACCGGGAAAATCATCTATTTTTATGGAGGAAATTATTGTAGATAAATTGTCAAAATTTATATTATCTATATTTTTTATTTGAAACATATTATTTTAAAATACATTTATTCAAGAGACGGAAGTGGTTTATTAGCAACTTTTAACCTCTACCACCTCTACTTTGGATAGCAAACGAATAAACATATTATTCTGCATAACATTGTTTCATTTGTTAATTGTTATGAATGCTTACATTGTTAATTTAATAGTATTGTAGTAACACCACTGTTTAAAATATTTAATTTTTTAATGTTTTCCTATTAAAAAACACTTTTATTTGAACCACATTGAGAAAAAAAATTAGTAAATTTAAATAAATGCATTTATTAAAAAAAATGTATTCTAGTGAAATATTAATTTATTTTACAAGTTGCATATCATAGGGCGAAATTGGAACATCTTGTAGAAAAACCTATCCACCAGATATATTGGCATTTTAATTTAAAATAAACTTTGTTCGAAAAATATATTGGTAATATTTAATATTATAGCATAAAATAAAGAACACAGACCGATAAACCACCCAGTATATATAAATTTAAATTGCAGTTTTCTTATTTTGACACATTAGAATATATGTTTATATGGTTGTATTGAGAAAAAAATTGCAATGTTGGCACACCTAAATTGAACAGCCTGTATAACGTGACCTATCTTAATACTACATGTCAATTATTTTTGTAGCTAATTTAAATACAATAAAATGAAATATGTTTCCCTACAGAACAAAATAATAGTTTGTTTGTAATTTACACACAATACCAAAAAGATATTTTAAATATAAATTTAGTCATAAAAAAATAAATAAATAGTAAGTAGTTCCACGGTAACACTATGAGATCCTCAGTTCGATTCCTATTTTTACTTTATTCTCGCAGTATTATCTTATACAAACATTGTGTAATTTAATAACAAAAATAATATGTAAAGATAATCGAATATACGCCCACTTTTAAAAGTATTATATTTCTCATTAATGTTTTTACGAATAGTAAATACATTTCTAACAATCATTGTTGAATACTTTAATTTTATCATAATTACAGCTACGAAGATAATTACAAAAATATTTATCGTACCTTACTAAAAATTAGTTCAAGATCTTAATTACAAGATAATAATTAAAAAGCAAATATAAAGCAAGATCATAGTCCAAGAAATGTTTGCTTTTGTGATAATCCGATAACCGTGATATTAAATGATAAATTACAGAGTATTTATGAGAAACAGAACAATACTAAATACTGAAATATGTGAAATGTTCCCTTGAAACGACGAATAATTTTTTTTCGTTTCAATGGGAAAATATTATATTCGTTTATAATAGAATTTAAATTTACAAGCATTTATACAACTAGCAGCAAGTATCTAATTTAGAGAAATATTAAAATTAAAGGAAATATAAACATCTTTGGTGACCTCAGTGTGACGGCTGGTAACAGATTTTTACGCTATAAATATATTTCTTACCAAAGTCTGCAAAAACAGAGTGCCATATAAAAAATGGAAAAATGGTATGATGATATTAATTAAATAATCGTTACATAAAAACTATGCAAAAAGAGACATAAAGATGGAAATTAGGTTAAAATAAACAAATATTTGTTGATAATTTGATAAGAGTTGTCAAATAAATCAACACTAGATAAAATGATATTGAATGCAAGAAATAGCGCAAAAATATGCATAAAATACAGAACTATTGTGTCAGATCAACATTTGGCCGTACTGGGTTGGCTGAATATGAAACACTTTAAATTATTTCATTCTGCTTGTTTGTATCATCGAATATTAATATACAAAAATCCCCCAAATATTTTTGATAATATTAGTTAAAAGTTAATAAAGAGATACATTTCTATTGCACATTCCGAAATTTAAACGCAAAATATGCCAATTTAGCTTCCGATATCATTGTTCATTTTTATAATATACATAGTTACATTCCAAATAAAATAATGCAAATATAAGCGAAAGATTTTTCCCGTAAATTCAAAAAAATATTTTACATTTAAACTCTCCGTAATTTTATTATTGTTTTATAATATATTTCAAGATTTATTTTTTTCTTTTGTCATGTATATGTACCATTACTTTAAATTTATCTGTATATATATACAGGGTGTTTTATTTAAGTGTGCTACCATTGTTAATTCGAGATCTATAACACTTAACCCAACGTTATTATTTTAATTGGCAACGTATATTTTTATTTGCTCATTTACAACAACTTTTTTTCTGAATTCAATGATATAAATTTATATTGTAATATAAACAAAATATATATAAAAAATAAATAAAATACATACAAATATAACTTGCATTTTTTTTTCAGTAATTTTGTTATATTAAAATACGATATGTTTATATCGTTGAATTCAGAAAAAAATGCTCTGTCGAATGAGTTAGTAAATAATATATGTTGCCATTAAAAATAAAATAGTTAGGTTAAATTTCTTGTTTAAATTTTTTTGCTTATTGTAATAAGTCTTGTTAAATAGAAATTGAACAAAAACTAAAAATATTTGACATTTCAGAAAACAGATTCAGATTTTTTATCACAGTGTTATATTATTTTGTGTAGAAATTTCGTAGAAGATTGTAATGATATAATGGCGAATTAGAGAGTTCATTTTTTTCTGTTAAATAAATAAATTACTATCTTTATTATAATAGGCACAGCTTTTGCTGAAATTTTCCAAAATAAATGACATTATTATTATCGAATACAGTATGTTACAGAAATTCAAGCGAAAGACAAATAGTCGTTAATAATTTTTAAAGTTATAAGCAGGGCTGATTTTTTCTACTGTTAATTAGAACACCTATTAATACTAATCAGCAAGCTACACAGTAAAAAAATTATAGCCAAACTTGACAAAATTTAACAAAATTTTTAGTCCCAGACGGATCACCGTTAGTTTTTGAAAATTTAACAATTTCAAATTTGTTAGCCAAAAACAAATTATTTTTGTGCATTTCGTAACTAAATATATTTGTGAATATAGTATAATTGACATTTATTTTTATATGCTTTTAACTAAATACTTCAGTAATTATATTGAAACAGAATAATTAAGCATAGTTATTATAACAAAGGATAATTTTTTTAATAATTTCTACTTGATAAGTTAGTTAATTTACTTGTTGTTATTGACGAGTCTATTTGTTAAAATTTATGAATCCAGCAAATAAATAAAAACAAAAATTTTTTTTGTTTAAATGTTTAATTCAACAAAATGTCATATTTGTTGAAGTACCTACACATTATATTTGTCAGTAATAACTAAAAATATTTAACATCCGCAAAATTAACAAATCGCAAATAAATTTTTTTACTGTATACAGTTAATAATGATATCTTTTGTATGGGACATTTGACAACAATACTAGTTAGAATTGAAAATTTGGCGCAGTGTGTAGTTCGAAAATTGTGTGGGCCCGCATCGGGAATCCAAAACGAATAAATGAAAATACTTACAGGTCAACGATTCCCAAAACAAATCACATTTTAATTCACTCAACACTTCACTATCACAATTAAATCCAGAGTCCTGAGTCCTGAGTCCTTTCCTGAGGGCAAAATCGCACTAAACTGCAGCAAGTAAGCTCGCGGTCCCGAAGTAGCTTCCAAGCTCGAGCCGCGCAGATAATACAAATTTAAAATGTGATACGCATCTACTGAGTAATAGACATTTCTTAGCTTATGGCTTAATGGGAGTGTACTAGCTGTTCTGATAATGTGTACTGGGCAATTTAACCTCACTTCTCATGCCCGCTGACATACGTCCAGTGCAGCGGAAACAATGTAAATCACTTGACACGATAAATTGACGTCTAAAATGATTTTAAAGGGGGGCATGGGATAACGCTGCGAGCTGCCGAGCTGCGGAGAACAGAGTTAGGACCAATGAATTCGTCAGTTACAAACACACAGGTTTGCTCCCAAAATGCATTTCGCTTTCGTCGACCAAACCACAATTCTAATAGAGTCTATGACCAAATTTTGATTTTTAGTCCCAGACGATCCACCGTTAATTTTTGTTAATTTAACAAGTTTCAAATTTGTTAGCAAGTACCAAATTATTTTTGTGTAAAAATTTTGACTAAATATTTTAGTAATTACATTGAAGCAGAACAATAAATCTTAGCTATTATAACAAATTGTTAGTTAGCTAAATTTACTTGTTATTATTGACGAGTCTATTTGTTAAATTTTATAAATCCAGCAAATAAATAAAAATAACAATTTTTCTTGTTTTCAAAATTGACAAAATTGTAATTTAAAAATTGTCATATTTGTTCAAATTGTTAATTTAACAAAATAAACTTGTCAATGTACATAAGTGGTTAACATGGGAAAACAGCTTTTCAGTGCACATTTCTCTCCGAAATATTTTAGAGGATATTGTTTCAAATAATGTGAAGCATAAAATTCTGCATTTAAATAAGTAAACAAGATCAATTTTTCATTCTTATAACGACAGAAATTATATGTTAAAAGATTTACAAAATTTCAATTTAATAGTATTAGTCTTGAAAAATTTATTTTGAAAATTTTCACCACAATAATTATCCCTGTGGCTCCCCCCCTACTACAACCTTAGGGGCCGTGATTTGACGGCTGGTAACCGCACTTCATGAGCAAAAATATATCATAATACCGAGATCTGCTTAGAAATATATAAATGGCATAATGATACATTTATTCCGTTATAAATCTTGACAAAAAATAAATTATCCGATTTTTTTAAAATCGATTAATTATTTATACCGAGTGGTTCATCGATCTGTATTTTTTTATTTTATGCGAATACAAAAATTGTTTTCAATTAAAATACCCACATATTAGCAGTATAAGTTTTTCTACAAAATGTTCCGTTTTCACACAATAATATACAACTTTATATTTTTTATTGGAACACCCTATGCGAAATTCAAAAATCTTTTGTTTTTAAAATAAATTGTGAAAATCTAAGGGTAAGGCTAAGGCTCTTTCTTTAAAATTGTTTTTATTCATTGTAATTCTAAAATAAACAGTATAGAAACTATACATGTTTTTATTAATAAGGAATCACATACAGAAAGTAATACCTTGTATGATGACTTCTTTAATAATTTGTAAATATATACATTTATATCGCGTGAAATGAGGTTACCGGCCGTCAATGTGTTGCCCCCTAAAGATATTAGTGCAAAGG
This sequence comes from Poecilus cupreus, assembly GCA_963942605.1. Classification (NCBI taxonomy): domain Eukaryota; kingdom Metazoa; phylum Arthropoda; class Insecta; order Coleoptera; family Carabidae; genus Poecilus; species Poecilus cupreus. Next base: position 19,747,300 of record OZ012715.1, read on the forward strand.
GAATCACAGGGATAAAGTTAAAATTAATGACAATCTGACAAAAATGTTATAAGAAACTAAGACCAAGAATTAATTTAATAAAATAAAATCAAACTTTTGCTTCAAAATAAATTTTCTTATGGCTTAGAAATTGAATATTATTTTGTTAAATATCTAAATACACATACAAAAAAATTAAATTAGAAGATCATACCATCCAAAATATATATTAAACAACTACACTACTAATTTTTAATTCACTATTTCGATCACTATAAATACTATTGTTGTTTTTAATCTCAAACAAATATCAAATGAACTTGTAAACTAAGTCAACTCATCACCGGAATTAATAGCAAATTAAAGTATCCAAAAAACGCGACTGTACCGAGCCGAAGGCCAGACAAAATTCTAAGTCACCAAAATTAAATTGCTGCTTTATTATAGTAATTACTGGGGCACGAAAACGCAATATTTGTAGTATTTCCTTATAAAAAGTTACATGCAGTCACTATTACTATTTTCTGTGTATTTAGTTAATTCAAGAATACAATCAAATCTGTTTTCTTGAAGAGATAAGATGGAGCAAAGGCCGAAGATGTTGATACAGTGTATTATCAATAATCGGTCACCCGTGACAGCGCTAGTGTTTCACAAATACATTTCAATGCAGCTACAATCAATCTATATAAATATTTATGTTATAAACGGAATTATCGTTTCTTCTCGTTATTTGGGAATAAATGTTAGTCATTTTGAATGGCTTCAAAGAAAGTATTCATTTTACATTTGGTTATTTCTTGATTTTCCTAATTAAAATTATACACACTTTTTCCTTAAATTACTAGAATTTGATTACGATTTTTTTCTGCATGCAAATCAGTAAACATAGCTAATTTACTATGCATTGTAACTGCAGAAATTAAATATGAAAATTTACAAAATTACTATTTAATAGTGTTCACCATAAAAAATATTTGACAATTCATAACAGTTTAAAGGTTATTTATTTATTTCACAGAAAGAAATGAGCTTTCAAATTCATCATTATATTATTAAAATCTTCTACGAAATTTTTAGAATAAATAATTGCACACTAATGAATAAATCTATATCTATTATCTGAACTGTCAAATATTTTTCGTTTTTGTTTAATTTTCCATGACCATATTACAATTTTTCTTATAAGTATTAATTTTAATTTGATATATCATGAAATACTAATATTTAGGTAACTAAAGGACCTCATTGCATGAATTTTTAAATTTTGTACAACTGTTTCTATTTACAGTTTTGCTGTAAAGTAAATAAGTAAAAATTTACAGGACTATCAAAAAAATAGCATTGAAATCCCTATATTCCATATTCCATATTTCAATTCTGTAAGGGAAGTATTGTGACTGGTCAAAATTTTCTATAGTAGTAGATTTTTGGATCACGTTAACTTAAATTCTAATGAGGATGTCACTTTTAAATTTCATATTTACAATTTGTATGTTTAGTTAGATTTTGGTAATGATCCATCAACCGGAAACGGTAGTTTACTTGAAGGCCACTATGGTTTTTTAAACATATATCAGTAAATAATTAAGTTAAAGTAAATTTTATTATTATAAAAAAATATGCAAAATGATATCAGCTATAATTTGTATTTGAAACTTTTTTCTTTATTTTGTACCATTTAAAAGTGGCTTAGGCGGGGGTTTATTATGTATTGGTAAAAATCAAATTATTCTAATTTATTTCCCAAAATATGTAAATATTTTCTTTCATAACATACCTGTTATAAATGTCGTGCATGATATTCCACTTTTTGTTTTACTAACAATTATAATTTATGTTTACATTGTCAGAATGTTTAAGTTTGTACATAATGAATCAAAAACTAATGAAATGCTGCTTGAAATAAATACGAAATGTCATAGTAAAACCAACAAATCTTTATGTAAGACTGACTTAAATAAACATTACCTAGATCTTTATGCTCTAACAAGACGCTCATTAGAATAATTGTGCTAAAAACGAACTGAAAAAAAATCTTTAACAACAGTTGCATTGACTATTATACTCATACAGGATGTTTCAGTACTATTTAATATAATTTGGCTATTTCTTTTTAATTATTACTTATTACAAAGTAGATAAAGATATGTTTTCACTGTATTTATGAATGGTGTTATACAATTTCATTTAAATTTAATATTTATTGTTAATTCTATAACTTGCTCTGCTCTGTCTCTGACAATTGCTAAATGAATTAACGAATATACGAGCCTAGAATCATATCATTAATTGATGTGGACAAAAAATCTGTTTGCGTTGATTTTTTAAATTTTTAAGTAGCTATCGCATATTAAGAAAAATGTTTCAATTAAAAAAGATACACTTTTTACTGTCTAAATTTAAAAAAAAAAAACCTGTGGATCATATTATAGGTGTAACAAAATTTATATTATTATAAATGGAACAAATAGAAAACAAATTATATTTTTTCTGATTTTATTGATGTAGAACTTTGTACACTTTTAATAATATTTTACGTGAAAATAATTAAATACTAAAATCAATACAAACCTATTGAAATCTGTCGGAGTGACGTCACGCCCGATCAGTAGTTTTTCGTAGCTTCGAGAAAAGCGTAGAACATTCGAGAAGCCGCCACACAGGAGTTAAAGGGCTGCCGGGCTAATGGCAATCAGTCAAAAATGTGAGTAAGTGGAAACAGCTTCAGAACTCATAATAATGAAATAAAAGACTTTTGAATATAGTTCTGTATATTTAAAATTATTAAAATTCAACGTTTCGATTTATTGAACATAATTCTTCGTCAGGAACAATAAAAAAACATAAGCAAGTAAAGCCAAATCACATAATCGTGCAACCTTCTTTTAGCTTGTGTTTTCATAAACTTAACTTCTTTTATAATATTCTCACCATAAAGATTCTTGAATAAGTGGAAAAAGCTTCATAACTCATAATAATGAAATAAAAACTTTTGGGTATAGTTCTGTATAACGTTGAACTTTAACATACATACATACATACATAACATCACGCTATATCCCACTTAGTGGGCTAGCACGAACCCAGAAACACAATCAACCATCAATAAATTTCCTCCAAATATTCCACCACTTTCGCCTCGTCCACATTCATAGTGCGATTCATACATGTTTGTTTATTCTTCACACTCGGAATCATTCGTTCACCCAACAAACCATCAATCATACCCAACCAGTTATTCCTCGGACGCCCACACAATCGTTCACCTTCAATCTCACCCACATATATTAATTTCACCAACATTTCATTGGACATTCGCTCAACATGTCCAAACCACCTCAACTGACTCACTCCCACTTTCTTAACAACATTCTTCTCAATCTCATACTCATCATACACCAATGTATTCTGTATACGATCACGTCTCGTATACCCACACACTCCTCTCAAATATCTCATTTCTACAGCAGTTGTACGTCGTTCATGCTTCCTCATCCACACCCAACATTCAGAACCATACATCAATGTAGGCACTAACACACCATTATAAACACTCAATCGAGCATCTGTAGATACATTCACGTTCAATAAATTTAAATATACAGAACTATATCCAAAAGTCTTTTATTTCAAAATGCGAGTATTCAATAAAGCGTGAGTGAGTGTTCCTTAAACCGTGAGTTTGTGATAATCCGTAAGATTTTGTAAATAAATATTGGACATGTGAAGACTCAATAGAAAAAAATAATCAGTGAAAATAAATGTAATATTAGTGTTATAGTGTATAAACATATGTAGTTATTAATGTTTTAGTATCACATAAATAAGTGAAAATAAAACAACATTTTTGCGCTATTTTTTTAACTTCACCGACCCTAGTAATGAATAAAAAAAAAAGTTACAATACTAATTCTTAATTAACAAATAAAATACAACATACGTAAAACTTCTACCGAATTTACTTATATTTTACATTACTAGGACTACTACCTCACTAGGGCAAACCATGCCAAGAAATTTTAACAAATTTGTATAATTTTTTTTTTTACAATAATAATTATGTTGTAAACCGCGGACCTAAGTCCGGCTCTGCGCTCTTATTATTACCCATAATTATTTCAAAATTATTGAAAAATTACTTGCCTAGAGGCACAACTTAAAAACAAAAACAATTAGTGAGTAATCTTTCTAGTTTTTATAACCGAACTTGAATTCTTCAACGAAAATAAATTTTGTTAATATGCGTTAAATTGTGTAGATATGAGATAAAGACGTAGACATTAATACCTCATATTAATTTTTATTTAACGGTTGGAAAATTAGATACGTATATTTTGCATAATGTTTCAGCGCCGTTAATGTCAAAATAATGACAGTTTAGCTTTACTTATTAAGTGAAATAATGAGATATATAAGTATAGTTGATCTTTGAGATATAGGTAACTATTTGACAAATATTGCAAAACGGATGTGTTAATTATGTTATTATGCCATTCACCAATTTTCGAGGATAGACGAATAGGGTCTGTGACCATAGAGAATTTTAAAGAAACAAATTTTAAAAAAATAGTAATTAAACATTTTATTTCATAATAATAGTAAAAACAACATACAAACTTATATTTTCATGGTATTTTCAATTTGAAATTTAATTTATTACAAGTCACGCCAAATTTGTAGGATATAAAATATATATCCTATATTTTGCTAATGATTTATACGTTAAAACAAAAAACGCAACTTTTAAACTCGTATTACAAAACTTCATATATTTACATATGATAATTCCATACACTCAAACACATGCAATTTTTTTTTAATTATTAACTTGAATGAATTTATTTTTGTTAAGGATTGTTCCTGATGCTAAACTTAATATGTTAAAATAAAAAATGCTACTTTTAAACTCGTATTACAAAACTTCATATATTTACATATGGCACATTCAAACACACGCAAATATTTTTTTTTAATTATTAAATTTAGTGAATTTATTTTTATTAAGGGTTGACTCTAATGCTAAACTTATTATGTTATAATAAAAAACGCGACTCTTAAACTCATGTTACAAAACTTCATATATTTACATATAATAAAACCATACACACAGACACCTGAAAACTATTTTTTTTTTAATTATTAACTTTGATGAATTCATTTTTATTAAGGGTTATTTCTGATGCTAAACTTATTATGTTATAATAAAAAACGCGACTCTTAAACTCATATTACAAAACTTCATATATTTACATAATAAATCCATACACACAGACACCCGAAAACTATTTTTTTTTTAATTATTAACTTTAATGAATTCATTTTTATTAAGAGTTGTTTGGTATGCTAAATTTATTAATGTGCAATTGGCATTGCACAATATTTTTGAACAAAGCAATAAAAGCAATAGTTTCTAGAATTAAAAATTATTGATAGCATAATAAAAAAAAACAGAAGAAACTTATCTACCTATAAATATACAATATCTTGTAACTTTTTAGTAAATAGTAAAGTACCTCTTACGCACGCAAAATTTATTAAAACCTGTTTTCATTTTCCAAAAAAACAACACATGGAGAAATGTATAAAAGTGTAAAATTAAGTATTTAATAACCATATAATTGTCACAATATCTCGAGAATCTTCATAATGCGTGAAGATGTATCATGTAGATTGAAATATGTAACATCTGTTATTCATATTTCGTAATTGTAGTGTTTACCTTCCCCCTATATTATGCGGGTAGCAATTTTCTCTTAACCTATTATTAGAAATTATAGTACAAGAAATTAAGTATTACAGAAAGTATAAGATGATTGTGTTGTACCAGAAATATTCTTCTGTGGGCAATGTACAACTTTCTTATACCGGGTGGTCCATCGGTCTGTATTTTTTATTTTATGCGATTATTATAAATATAACCGAAAATTTTTTTAGACAAAGTTTATTTTGCATTAAAATGCCTATGTATCTGTAGTATAAGTTTTTCTACCGGGTGCTCCATTCTCGCGCAATGGTATACAACTTAGTATTTTTAAATGGAACATCCTATATATTTTTATAAAATGTTAAAGCTCTTATGTTTCTCTTTAAATAAGTTCTTATTCAATATAGTCCTAAAATGATCAGTATAGAAGTTATTTATGTTTTTATGATTCAATAATCACGCAGAAAATATGCCACAAAATTGTGTGCAATTGTTTAAACAATCAGATTAGTTGATGTCAGATATGTAATAAATATTATTTACTATTTTCACTTAGTTGAACAACTTTTTTTTTGTTTAGTAGTTGAACTAATGTTCAATTCGAACATTTTTTATAAATTTATTTATTGTTTTTAATTTCATGGCCTACTTTCTGTGTGTGATTCGTCATTAATAAAAACGTGAATAGTTTAAGTACTGATCATTTTAGGACTATAATGAATAAGAACTATTTTAAAGAGAAACAAAAGGACTTTCAAATTTTGCAAAAATATATAGGGTGTTTCATTTAAAAATAAAAAGTTGCATATCATTGCGAGAAAATGATACACCCGGTATAAAAACTTATACTGCAGATATATGGGCATTTTACTGTTAAATATACTTTGTCTGAAAACATTTTCGGTAATACTTATAATAATCGAATTAAATAAAAAATACAGACCGATGGACCATCCGGTATGTTAATCTGAATTCGAATGAGTATTGATACAAGTCTAACATATAGAATATATATTTAAGTTATTTGTTAACAACGACTTATTAAATATAAGGACACACATTCATTCATCTATCCACACAGACGTCGTTCATTCAAAATGGATTCAGAGAACCTGACAAAGTTTAAAATTATTATATTTCAAATGTGTCAAAATGCCGTCTCTTAATATCACCCTCATCCTCTTGACGTGATGAAGATAAACATTCCTTCATTAAATACGTCAGAAATTTAACACAAAACGATATGTCCCCAGCGCAAAAAACCATCTTGTGCGATATAAAATTACACAGTAATAAAAAAATGGACGAAGACGGTCAGTTCTGCAGCTGCCAGTTTTAATTGTCTAATTCATTAAAGTCCAATTTATCACTCTGAACAAACGTTCTTCGCGGTCATCATTTCATCTCGGATAATTCCATAATTTTCCTGAACTACTCACAAACCATAAGCTGGTGTACATCTTTCAGGATTCTGTTTGATTTTTACTGATATTTCATTAGGTGTTACACTGACTCAGCGTTTGTTGATCGTTTATTTGGCTCCGACTAAAATTAGTTACCTACTTACATTAGTTTAGGAGCTTAGTTATTAAGACTAAATAGGTTTCTTTTATTTATCACTTTTCAGTTTCTTTTTCGTCGATTTAATTTTTTGTTAATAAGTTTTTATTTTTTTGTGGCTACTTTTTTCTACCCCTTTTTCCAAATTCAAATGAAACCAACTTCGAGGTATACCCTATTAAAAAAATAAATAATTATTAAAATCAGATAACCTAGTACTAAATTTGTGTGGTAGAATCAGTTAACAGGTAAAAATCATCCCCTATTTGCCTACCCTTAGGAGTGGAATTATTTTTTCAAATTTAAATGGGACCAACGTTGAGGTATAACCTATCCAATAAAAAAAGAATGATCAAAATCGTATTACTCTGTAAAAAGTGATGCGTGGTCATACATAAAAAATATACAGGTGTTCATTTTAAGTGGTACACTATTGCTATTTCGAGAACTGAGAGCTACGAGGTCGGTTAAATTAGCAAACAATTTCTATATTATAAGACAATTAAAATGAGCGAAACAAGAATTTTTTTAGACCAGTGGTTCTCAAAATGCGAGGTTCAACTTTCTTATTTTAAATGGCAACCTATTTTTTTTTATTTGCCTATTCGATTCAGAATTTTTTTCTGAATTCAATGATATTCACATGTAATGACCAAATAATACAAAATATTTGAGAAAAATTCAAAATTAAAAATGTATCATTTTCATTTAAATATGCATATACAAAGTTTGCCATGGAAGAAAACAAATAAATCAAATGCAGAAATATTTGAAAAAACTGTAATTATGAGACTAATTATTAATTTTGTTGTTACAATACAGAAATACAGCGGTACACTTCAAAAAACTAATATTAAAAATTGTTTGATTTATTTGTTTTCGACCTGAGAATCTCCTTTTTTTTTTTTTTCGTCGGTTAAAAATAAGTATTCATTTTACATATAGTCAAATTTACTAGCAGAGCAATGCAAAACAACAAGCCTAGGTGTGCAGCACGGATATAGGATTGGTCGCAAGCTCGAATGCGCTTGGTCGAATCGAATGATTGACAATGAAATATTACACTGCAGAATGGGAGCAGCCAATGAGAGTAACAATGTCAATAAGTAAATTAAATGCTTGATTAAATTTATTGCGAGACCGTCTTTGTGTTCGTGAAGCTATGCATGTTCATGACCTGAGTTTATTCAATGAGACAAACTCAAACTTCCAAATTTTATTAAAGATGATAAATTTAAAGCAATATAACAGTTATTCTATAAGAATAGGTGATATTACACTGGAAATAGTAGATAATACTAAATATCTGGGTGTTATAATCGATAGAAAACTGAAATTTCATTTATAATATATTTGCAAAAAAGATTAATTTCTTTCACAGAATTAGTGATGTGGTATTGACATGGACAAGAAAATTAATTTTTCTACGATCACTACTGATAATTACACTTTCTCCATACTAAACAAAGCTTGAAAATAGTATATTTCGCACAATCGTGTGGAATCGAATCTTCAATTATTCCACACACAAGTGTGACCAACGTATTAATAATATAATACTGTATGATATTAATATATTAAATGTTAAATGTACATTTATGTACGTCAAATAGTTGATTTCATTTCTTGTTTCTGAAGAGTAAGAATTATTATTATTAAATCTTGACAAAAGTGTGATCGTAGAAAAAATATAGTGTGCAACTCGTGTAGAATTACCAATTTCAAGCTCGTGTGATTTCACTGTCACAACTCGCGTGAAATAGATAACTTTCTGCAATTGTTGCACAATATACTATTATAATTCAATTATTCTCAAACATTTCACTTATTGTAGTACAATAAAAAAGAATTAGATAAATTACAAATACTAGAGCAATGAGAATCATTTTGCATTGTAATGGATTCACTAGCATTAATATAATCTTAAAAACCCTAGGTTGGTTAAATGTTCAACAGATATGTGAATACAATACCTTAATATTTATTTTTAAAATGTCTCAAGAAATATGTTCTAATTATATGTTAAGTAATTTTCAACTAATGAAAGTTGTACATAATTACAATACGTGGACACAACGAATTTTTTTTTGTTTCTACCAAAAGAAATGATGTAACAAATAAGTTACTTTTTCATAATAGATTAATAACCTATAATAATTTACCTTCCGATAAAAAAATATTGTAATTTTCTACAAAGCTTTTTTAAGAAAAAATTAAAAGAACTGTATTTGTAGTACACCAAGTATATTTATTCTGTAAATTAAATCATACTCTTCTTGTCTGTATTAGCTCTCTATTTAAATAAATGTATTATTATTATTATTATTATTATAAATATAATTATGCGAAAATTAAAATTTCTCTTTTAAATCGTGTGATGATATATTTATTTGTAAAAGACTAATTGGTTTCAATTTGCTTTTGTATCAGAAAATGTTAAACGAAACCATTAGAGCTGTCGGAAATAAATTAGTTAATGTAATAAAGTACCTATCTCTAAGAAGAAACTTAGGCATTCTCCCAAAAATGCGAATAGGTAATTATTTATAGAACTTAATGTTTTAGCGAAATATCTTATTGCAATAATTTTCGCAACACAATGAGACTAGGTATTTAAATAAATATATTTCACATGTTAACATTTTTAACATAAAATCAAAGTTTTATTGTTATTTAAAAATTATACATCCAAGATAACATGACAACACATTGTTCGTCGTAATTTTGTCGTCAAGAATAAATGACAGCAAACAGAAACATAACTTGATATGAAGGTCTCCCGAAGTTAAATCATTAAAGTTTGTCCCTCTGGCAGAAACGATATGTTTTAATTTAACTACTTTATTAGTAACAGGTAATTTTTTGTTTTGACAATTCAATTACCTACAGACTTCCCAGATCATATGAAGCTAATTATTTCTACATAATCACAAGTAAATTAGTTCTGTAATTAGCTTATTCATAGCAAGTTAAATTTATTTAAACTCTAGAAAATAAATGTAATTATTTACTTATTTATTTTGCTTGTAAAATTGTTCGTTTATTTAAAATGTTTAAAGTGCAACAAATTGATTATGAAATTAACTAGATATGAGTTATGAGTGTGATAATAAATTACAATTTTAAAAAGCTTAGTATTATCTTGTTTAAAATAGTTTTATTTATTGGAAAGATTTTAAAAAATTTCGCTTGAGTATGCAAGTATGGCCCTCTCTGATCTCATAGTAGAACTAAAGTTTCCCTCTGTGCAAAGTTGGCTGAACTGCTTTGCTGCAAACAAATACTACCAAATTTTTTATGTTATGAAAATGTAAAAGAGTTGTCAATTTAAGGTTTAGGTTAGGAGACGAGTTATAGTTCTAAATAAAAGTGAATATTTACTATGAATGCTACTAGTTTATACGTTTCCACTTGTCGTTTAGTGTTGCAAGCTGATTTAGAAGATCCAAATTCGTGGACAGATTTATATCGTTTAGTACCTTATTTAAGACAAAGTTTATCGTGTTCTGTTTGTAGTAATTTACTAATAGAACCTCATACACCTAAAGAAACAAACTGCCAGCATCATGTATGTAGAATGTGCAGAGGAGGACGCAAGAAGTTAAAGCCAACTTGTATATGGTGCAAAGATTACACGAATTATGATGAAAACCTCCAACTTCGTATTCTACTACAGTGTTACAAAAAACTTTGCAAATATGTAATAAGCACAGCAATATATATGACTTTAATAGATCAAGCCACTACCTCAAATTCAGAGAATGGAATTAACAGTGGCACTACTAGTTTAATAGATCTCATCCAAGAAGGCGCAGGTTTTAAGGACAATTACAAAAGTACTGCGGGTCTTACAAAATCGGAGTACAGTATTCTGCCATGTGTATACACCAATTCTTCTACACAAACTTTACAAAGTACAACTACAGTTTCAAGGGATTTAAACAAACAAGTGTTACCGTCAAGTGTACGGACAGTTTCCAATGGTTCGGCTCTTTATTCAGTTTTATACGCTGGCCGCAATAAAATTACTATCAAGCGAAAACATTCGGAAAATGCAGATCCTTCACAGAAAAATGTGCTCATGACTGATAATACCACGCAGGTTTGTTCAACAAATACAGGAACTATATTGAGAATCTGGGGAATATGTTGCTTCTATACAGTTTACATGTAAACAAATTGAATTTTATAAGCATCTACCACTCTGTAACTTGTTTTAGAAAAACAGTATCTTTCCGTACATATTTGTAAATACAGCTGTCAATTCGAAATATTTGTTGTGTTTCTTTTTTATTTATTTTATGGTTTCTCAATAAATAGAAGAGCTATTATATTTGTGTACTATGAGTTTTAAAAGCGCTTTCAACTTATTAAAAGGTTATATTTCATCGTCTTAATCAAAATAGTTTCCACGCTTGACAATTATGTGTCTGTGTGATTGGTATGTAAGTTTTCATTTAATAAACAAAGAGTTTTTTCTTTTGCTTAGGCACAAGTAAATCACCCATCAAATTTCAAGAAACCTAGCCAGCGAATCAACTCTCGGCAGTCGACAAAGCGCAAGGGCTGCAGATGTGGGAACGCCACGGCGACGCCTGGCAAGCTCACGTGCTGTGGACAGCGGTGCCCCTGCTACGTGGAGAGCAAAGCCTGTGTTGACTGCAGGTGCCGTGGATGCAGAAACCCACATAGACCAAATGGATACAAGGTACGTATTAGAGTATCTTCAGGTGTCACTTAAACAGAAAAGAATCTGTTGTTAAAGAATCACTTGACTCGTTGACTGCCAACTATGAGATTACTCGCGAGGTTTATGTGTTTTGTTTATGATTATGTATTTCAATTTAGCGTGGCAATCAACGTATTAATAGTGAAAGTCTGAATGTCTTCTTCGTTTTAAATTGGTAATAATTTCTGTTTTTATTAGGTTCGCCCGCATATTCCACAGCTTCAAGATATTCAGCTGACTACAACAATTCTAACGGACGATGCCATCACGATTGAAAGAATTGAACCACCGAGTTTAAATTTTGAAAACACTGCAGATATTCAAAGTGAGTTGTATGAAAAACTTATAAATTACTCATGCCCGTACTATTTTTGGGCCTCACTGTAGTCATTTTGACATCGAGTTCTGTTGACCTCTGTAGTTTATTTTTTATAATATTATATGTCGCTTCGTAAACAGCCGGTTTTACAATCATAAATAAGAATTTAATTAATTAAAAATCAACTCGATTTTATATAGCAGTTCTATTTTAATATTTTATTATATAAAAGACGCAAAATATAAAGAATAGTATCAAGTACTCATTTTATAAGACTTGTATCATTTAGAAAACTCGTTCTTCAATATACTATTTTTTTGAAAAGGTATTGTAAATCATCGTTGTATTCTTGGTATTCAACATTTTTTGTAAATAATTCTGTACCTGGTCATAAACTACAACAAGGTACTTGTTATGAATTTGAAGAAGTCTCCAGGAATATGTAGTGTTAATTAAACGAATGTCTTTATTGAATAAATATAAATAAATAGTCCAATGTACAAAAATGTAAAACTGCAAATGAACTAGCTCTTAAATCTAGCATTACCCACAAATCTAATAGCAATCGTTTGTTGAAGTGATGGGCATGTACGATTCGGATCTAAGCATTTCCAACAACTTGCCAAACGCAATACTGATGGCCGAAGACAGTTTACAACACACCAGTGATGGCGAATCCAGCGAGATCGAAGTCGACGTTTGACAAAGGGATGAGTGTACGTAAAGTACACGCTCCTTAAAAGTCACGACCACTGCGTCACTATGTCACTAGTGTCACTATCACTGGCGTCAGAACAAACCTTCTATATATTTTTTATATGACAATGGTATTATTTCTTATAGTTTTATTTTATTTTTTGTGTATTGTATTTTTTATGTTCCATGCGGTGTTTAGTGTACACGAAAATATTTATCTTAGTTTCCCGAATTTTAATTCTTGAGAGAGAAGAAAAAGGAAAATTGATCTTCTTTTTGTACGATTCATAAAATTGAGGAAACTTTGTACAATCCTTCGTATTTGGAAACAATTTCATTCGTGTGCACTAAACGTAAAATATTTGTTTTTCATGTAGTTAAATCAAGAATTTTAAATAATTATTTATAACAAACAAAATATCAGGAATTCATGAAAGAAAAATAACTCTGGTTCTGTTTTGTGTTTTTGTATAACTTTACGTTTAGGTAGTTTAAACGTGATATTTCTTTGCCACTTTTAATTATATTAGTATTTTTATATTTTTTTTCAATTATACATTTTATATTTATTTTTAATGCTGTTTTTATAATCTTTATATTTCATCTTGTTTTACATCACTAAAATACTCGCATTTTGTTTATTTCATTAGTATATTTATTTATCAAAACACAATTTGAACCAAACGTTGTTTTATAATTTACTATATTATCAATTTTACAATTTTTTATCGTGTTCATCAATTTCTAGGCAACTTTTTTTTTAAGAATACAAAATATTTTAGAGTATACTACAAAGTGTATTTTATTTTTGCCTAGTTTTCGTGGTAACATAGCAGTGATAAATAAAAACTTTTGAAAACTATGTACATACAACTTTTGTACGTAACTATAAGATACCAAAAACTGTAATGACAAGCATTTACTTAAAATATCATTTTGGATAATTTATAGAACTATATATAGTAATTTCAAATATTATTATAAGTATGTTTCAAAAGTAGGTAATTTTCTACTATTATTATGCACTGATGTTATTTTGAAACAAATTAAATATTAAGGAATCATAAAAAGGCAAATACCTAAATTTCAAAAATATTCTTGAAATATTTATGATTTACATATAATAATAAAAATTTAAATCTGTATATTTTTCAAATATACTATTTAGTCCTTTATGCAATTTCCGCAATAAATATGTGCCGTGTGAACAATAATTTTCATTTTTCTTTTCACTTTTAAAATCATAATTTCTTCAGGATTAGAAAGGTACAGGAAGCAAATACTTCTAGTGTATCTGAGAGGTTCATAAAGAATTAACTTTTGTTAATAAACTAAATATTCATTTTAATTCTAATTTTTCTTTAGTACAAGCAAGTTCAACATTAGTCAGCAAGATAACTGCTGCTTCAATTTAAATGCAATTTTTGAACCATTCGTATTACATCATTTTAAAGTTTTGGTTAATAAGTTTGTTTCAAAATAATATTAGCTGAGGCAACTGACTAAATATTATTTTTTCACATTTGTGATATTATATATTATTTTATAAAGTAAAAATTATGGTTTCTAAAACTGAATAGTGTCTTTATTTTTATATAAAAAATATATTTATATTGAATAACTAGAAGAAAATTACACTGATAAAGTAATTTTCAACGCTGAAATTCATCCTGTAATTTATTTATATTCAAATTTGATCTGTAATAGATACCAATAAATAACTATACATTTAGAGACCATTAATATTTGTTTCTGTTTTCATCTTTTCTCAAATATATAGTAATATTAATGTTTTTAAATATGTAAATATATTTATACGATTCCATACTGACATTTCAGGAGTATTATTTAAATTAAAGTGATACGTGTTTTATTTACAAAACATGTAGTTACAATTCTTAGAAATATTTTTATTACTGATTACAAATATATCTTTTATCTCGGCAATAGACCAAGATCGATTATAATTTCATTAAATACTGACTAGAACAATTAGATATAGGTTTCAAACGTCATCCTTAACGTATTACCCTATTTTCGTTTTCTTTTTCGAGCTTTTATTTGTCTAATTAGAATGTGCCGAACATTATCCATACATTTATTACCTACACTCCCTTTATCACGGTGTAGGTTTAAAACTTTATTGAAGTAACACATGCAAATCTTTGGTTACTTGATAGAAATTTATCAATGACCGCTAACTAGACGTCTTTTAAAACAAGTAAATCTTTAGATTGCTTAAGCTGAAAACTGTGAAATTAATATCATTAAAAAATAATACATTCGGCCAATCAAATTGCTTGCACCTGTACTAGCGGCGTCCGAATTATTTTGCATGTTTCAATGGAGAATTTCTATTTGTTATTTGTTCTTTTTCTTAAGATAGGTGTTTATTGTTTTCATCGTTTGTTTTGTTTGCATTTGTGTGTGTGTTTTGTTTCTTAAGACAGGAATGAAGATGAAACGGACCCAGTCATTTGTCTTCGCTGAATTTCTACGAGTTGACTTTCTACTTCACACATGTAATTATACATTGTTTCATTTTATTTTGCAGTTTCTTATTTATTTTGTTTATTTTAGTCAAGAGTCTACGGCTGGGAGATGCAGTTGAAGAATCTTCCAAAGAGTTTCACTTCTTGTAGTTAAGACCCTACGACCAGGAGATACAGATGCAGAACCTTAAGGGAGTCTTCAACATAGTTCGCCGTTCCCAACACAAATGTAGGTATATTTAATTAATGATTTACTAATGTATTTGTGTTTGTTTAGAGGGCGGCGACACCACTTCTCTGTCCCAGGTTTCTGAAAGTTTTCCTAGGATGTCAGTCTAATGCCAGAGGAGTTTCAGTCTCCTGCTTCCACAGTCACTCCAGAAATTCTGAACATTCACAACTTTGTATTTATTCCAGTGAATAATCAAATAAAAATTATTATTATTGTGTTTTATTTAAATATACAACTTAAGGAAATAATAAAAATAAAAGTTATTTTGTCTTTCTTTATTATTTTTTGTAACTTGTGCAATTTTGTAGTATTAATATATTCCATTCTGTTTAGATTTATTTAATATTATCTTGCCAAATATAATGATATATAAGTAATAAATTGTATTATATTTTGTATTCTGTTTGAAAATATTAATAAATGTGTTTAAAATACTTGTTTTGTTTTATTTATACTAATATCAAATAGTAATGCATTTTACGGTAAAAAATTATTTTAAAATTTAAATTGGATTTTGGAAAATTTGAGACTAGTACTGCCATCTCTTATTTTATTTTAAAAGTACTAGTTTCTAAACGTCAAAAAATCACTGCACTTTAAAAAGTCCTCAATATAAAATTGCTGCTACGCTGAGGAAATATGACAGGCAATAATGAACCTTATATACATAGAACATAAGATGCATGTAATTTGAGAACTTGAATACTTCTCTACGTAATAGTTTACAAATTTGCTAAGAGATGGCAGCACTATCGGATGTAAATGCGCTAAAATTTGTCGATTTGTTCTCATCTGAAAAGGGAAAATTTAATTGATAAGGGTATGCCCTACGCCCTTAACCTTCTGATATGTTGTAGAGGGAGATATTCTACACTAAGGTTTCTAAGATTGCTTAAAATTTCGTTATTTTTGCGATATCTCTTACCGTTTTCGAGATATAAGGGTTTAAAGTTGTAAAAAACAACCCTTAGAAAACTACCCTATTTTCAACTTTTTGGGTGTTTTTTCTCGCTGATTGTATAGAGCAGGGCTGTGTCTCGGGGCGTTTTTTTCAGATTCGCGATATTTCTTACCGTTTTAGAGATACAGCCCTTAGAAAATTAACTAGAGCAGTATTAAGATTTCAAATGCGAATTACTCAAGAAATACTACCCCTACGTTATTTTAAATCCCAGATTCACACTCTGAAGGGCCTATAGGTTCTGAATATGCGATTTAAAATAACATAGGGGTAGTATTTCTTGCGTAATTCGCATTTGAAATCTTAATACTGCTCTAGTTAATTTCCTAAGGGTTGTATCTCTAAGACGGTAAGAAATATCGCGGATCTGAAAAAAACGCCCCGAGACACAGCCCTGCTCTATCTGATCAGCGAGAAAAAACACCCAAAATGTTGAAAATAGGGTAGTTTTCTAAGGGTTGCTTTTTACAACTTTAAACCCTTATATCTCGAAAACGGTAAGAGATATCGCAAAAATAACGAAACTTTACCGAAACATATAAACTCTGTCTAATATAACCCCCTCTGCAACATATTAGAAGGACAAGGGCGTAGGGCACACCCTTATCAATTAAATTTTCCCTTTTCAGATGAGAACAAATCGACAAATTTTAGCGCATTCACATCCGCTAGTTTACAAATTTGTTATGAGATGGCAGCACTATCGGATGTGAATGCGCAAAATTTGTCGAATTGTTCTCATCTGAAAAGGGAAAATTTAATTGATAAGGGTATGCCCTACGCCCTTAACCTTCTGATATGTTGTAGAGGGAGATATTCTACACTAGGGTTTCTAAGATTGCTTAAAATTTCGTTATTTTTGCGATATCTCTTACCGTTTTCGAGATATAAGGGTTTAAAGTTGTAAAAAACAACCCTTAGAAAACTACCCTATTTTCAACTTTTTGGGTGTTTTTTCTCGCTGATTGTATAGAGCAGGGCTGTGTCTCGGGGCGTTTTTTTCAGATTCGCGATATTTCTTACCGTTTTAGAGATACAGCCCTTAGAAAATTAACTAGAGCAGTATTAAGATTTCAAATGCGAATTACTCAAGAAATACTACCCCTACGTTATTTTAAATCCCAGATTCACACTCTGAAGGGCCTATAGGTTCTGAATATGCGATTTAAAATAGCATAGGGGTAGTATTTTTTGATTAATTCGCATTTGAAATCTTAATAATGCTCTAATTAATTTTCTAAGGGCTATATCACTAAAACGGTACGAAATATCGCGGATCTGAAAAAAAACGCCCCGAGACACAGCCCTGCTTTATCTGATCAGCGAGAAAAAACACTCAAAAAGTTGAAAATAGGGTAGTTTTCTAAGGGTGGCTTTTTACAAATTTAAGCCCTTATATCTCAAAAACGGTAAGAGATATCGCAAAAATAACGAAATTTTAAGCAATCTTAGAAACCCTAGTGTAGAATAACCCTCTCTACAACATATCAGAAAGACAAGGGCGTAGGGCATACCCTTATCAATTAAATTTTCCCTTTTCAGATGAGAACAATTCGACAAATTTTGCGCATTCACATCCGATAGTGCTGCCATCTCATAACAAATTTGTAAACTAGCGGATGTGAATGCGCTAAAATTTGTCGATTTGTTCTCATCTGAAAAGGGAAAATTTAATTGATAAGGGTATGCCCTACGCCCTTGTCCTTCTAATATGTTGCAGAGGGGGTTATATTAGACAGAGTTTATATGTTTCGGTAAAGTTTCGTTATTTTTGCGATATCTCTTACCGTTTTCGAGATATAAGGGTTTAAAGTTGTAAAAAGCAACCCTTAGAAAACTACCCTATTTTTAACTTTATTGGTGTTTTTTCTCGCTGATCAGATAGAGCAGGGCTGCGTCTCGGGGCGTTTTTTTCAGATTCGCGATATCTCTTACCCTTTCAGAGATACAGCCCTTATAAAATTAAATAGAGCAGTGACAGATTCCATTACGCAAGAAATACTAACCCTAGGCTACTTTATTTCGCAGATTCCTATAGATTCTCCCCTAAAAACTTCAATAGCGGTCTCAAAAATTAGCGCTCTCCCTTAATTCTTACGTAATGAATTAAAGGGATGGAAATGCTGTCCTAATTAATGGAACTGTACATCTTATCGCGAAATGGTCTGTGAAATCGTATTCAGCACATTCAAATTAGGGATATAGTCACTTTTAGCCCTGTATAGTTAATGTTAAGGGTGAATTTTAAGGGAAACTATTTTGAAAACTTTAAAGCGTCATATCTCGGAAACGGTAAGAGATATCGCAAAAATAACGAAAAACCGCGGTCCCTCTATTAGTACCCTGAAGAATCGACCCTTCTCTACAACATATGTGAGTATGAAGGGCCTAGGGCCAAGGGTTAAAAAAACGCTAATTAATCAAGGTCACAATTTCAAAAAATGAGCATCTTCAATTAGTTTTATTTAAAGAAAGAAAAAATGTCAGTGCGGAGTTACCGCATTCAGTTATGCTGCCATCTCTTACAAAATTCGTGAACTATTGTTATAATTACAGGCAACAATATTTTCAAACTGCAATGATTTTTTGTAGTTTAGGAACTATAATAATAGATGACAGCACTAAGAATAAAATTGAAACGAATAACTTAACTGTTTCATTGCATATTTTAGTGTGAATAAAACACAAATTGTTTCAGTTATACTTTCTTTATTATCTCTATGGATAAATACATGTTATTATACTTTGTTTATATCACAAGGTATTACTTTTTGGTATTTATAAGATATCAGCCGTCCAAAGCACTCTGGTGAAGTTGCCCACGATGATACCTGGTCCAGCGAGACTGGTCAGAATACCAGCAGCTCCAGGATGATGATGCAGTAGCAGAAGATAGTTCCAGATCCATGAAGATCCTATATAAACATACAAATAAAGTATCAATAAAATTGAATTGCTATAAAATTAATTTACATACGATTTCGTTGCAAATAATTTACTTAATAATATATATTAATATGTGACATTTCCTAATTCTACAAGTAATCTAGAGTTGATAATTCAAGACTAAACAATATTAGCACAAATATTTTAAGATCAACAATGGTAAAATGTCCGCCATAATGAATAGACAAACATTTTTTATCGCGTGTATCTTGTTAACCAAAATAAATTAACAAATGTGATAGCATTGTTAACTATTTATTTCTTAAAACAATATTTATACTGTTTTTCAGTTAGTTTACTTTAATAGTTTATTTAATTTTGTAACATTTAACATTTTATAAAACAATATTTAAATTATTTATGAATATAAAATGTATAGGTTCAGTTTTCTGGTGGTACGACTTGAAGGGCAGAATCTGACCCATATTCCCCGAGTACTCACGCTATCGTCCTTGGGAAAACCCTCTGAAAGACCTAGGACAGGCGAGCGGCTTCATCGCTGCTGCAACAATGCCTAGAAACATCAAATAAAATTAGAAGCGATCAAATGAAGTACACAATATTTTTCCCCCAAAATATATAAAATGATTTAAAATAAATTAACTCACGTTGATGTTGCTAACAGCGGACTTTAAGTTCGATATCGGTACAGCTGAGACTGCTGCAAAAATCCGCAATGTTCCAGAAGATGATGACTCTGGTGATGTCCACGATGATTCTTGTGATGTTGTCCACGATGATATAATGATCTACGATAATTCAGGTGATGCTGTCCACGATGTTATAATGATCTACGATAACTCTGGGGTTTTTGTTCACGATGACTCCAGTGGTGTTTTCCACAAAGATATAATTGTTCACGATGACTGGAAATATTATCCAGGATAATATAATCGGTACCAAAGACACTCTTGAAGATGATTAAGGTTTCAGTGACGTTGTCCACGAATCGCTAGAAACATAACAATGTATTAGACAAAAGAATATTTATCAACCTGTAAAACGTACATGGTAGGGTTAGGAAATATTTCTTGGTGTTGATGTAGGACTTGTTCTGTGCAATTGGCTGCAAATTTTGTAATGCCAATGTGGCACCATATGGCTCTATTAGCCAAAAAATATGGCCATGTGATAATGTGGCATCTTACTTCAAAATACACTTTAGGAGAAAATATTTTGAAAATTTTCAGGTTCATACGTTTTTAACACTTTGCAACACACTTAGATGAAATAAACTCACAAAATACAAAATAATGGCTTATTTTTATTCGACAATTATAAAGTGACATGGACAGATATGTTTAGTGGATTCATGGAAGTCTTTGAGACAGTAGGAGTTTGCAGGAATCATCTGGAACATGCAGAATAAATATTAAAACACACTTATGATTTTCATGTTGCAAGCAGCAAGATTCTTAATCTTAATGTTGGGTTTCAAAATGTGTTAGATTTCATGCGAGGGCATCCAGAATTGAAATGTCAACTTCTCGCAGGCCTCAAAAATCTACAAGTGGTTTCATATGCTCACAAAATCACTTCAAATATATAGACAACCTACAAACACAAAATAATTTATTCCTGTAAATTTCAATGTAAAATCACCACATAAATACTGTATGTCTGCTCGTTTTTAGCTGGTATCCCAAAATAAAGTTAGAGTTTACGTTTACTGTTTGTGGAAATACCTTTCTATGTTGTCTTTTTCAAATATTTAGTCGTTGAACACGTACCATGGTCTATCCTTTACAAAAATATTTGGATTGTAATACATGAGAAATGTTTTACGTCTTTGTTTTGGTTTTTGTATCTGTCAAAAATCAGCACGTGTAGGATTGCATGCATGCATCGCTTATACGGCGATTTCGTGAACTAGATAAGTTCAGTGGTGGGGAAATTAGCAGCGGCGTAGATTTCTTCCAAAATATCGTGGTCTACTAATTTTTAATTCACATGTTTTAGATAAAACTGCAATTATAGCTATTTTTACCTTGTAGTCCATATAATTTTAAGTATACTAGGCTTTCTTTCGGTACTAATTAACAAAGAAGTAATTATTTATCAATAAAAGCACAAATGAAACATGCAAAATAATTCGGACGCTACTGGTACACGTGTAAGCAATCTGATAGGTCGAAGGTATTTCAGGCGGGTACACTTAAATATTTTAATGATAATAATATAAATTTACACAGTTTTTAACTTAAACAATCTAATGATTTACTTGTTTTTAAAGACGTCTGGTTAGACTTCATTAATAAATATCTTTTAAGTAACCAAAGATTTGTATGCGTTAAATCAATGAACTTTTAAGCCTATACAATGTCAGAGGCCACTAAACAAAAACAAATACATTCGTAAATCATTAAATTCATTTTCAAATTCATTAAATAAACTTACATTTGTGCTGGGAACGGTGAATTACGTTGAATACTCTCTTGAAGTTTCTGCATCTGTATCTCCTGGCCGCAGGGTCTTGACTACAAGAAGTGAAGCTCTCTTGAAGACTCTTCAGCTGTATCTCCCAGCAGTAGACTTTTGTCTGAAATAAATAAAACAAATAAGAAACTGCAAAAAATTACGTGCGCAGTAGAAAATAAACATGTAGAAATCCTGCGAAGACTACTGAGTCAGTTTCATCTTCATTCGTGTCTTAAGAAATAAAACGAACACAAACCACAAATCAAACAATGAAAGTAGAAAACACTTCTGCTAAGAAGGAAAGAAAAAGCATAAAAATTCAAAAGCAAAGAGAAATTCTGGACGAAAAGTTGTGTCCTGCGGTGAACGATGCTTTTTACTCTGTGGTAAATCTGCAAGTCGGTCCCACGGTGGTATACTCCACCGGCGGAAGACTCTACAACAATGTTCCCCATTAAGGACAGATGAACATTTTTATACCGCTTGTATCTTTTTCATTTACAATATTGAATTAACAAATGATATATTTCCAACCACACACTTAATTTGGAGAAGAAAATTTGAGGCTACAATATTTTAGCTAAATTAATTTAAGAATAAACAATAACAGAACAATGTCTGCCACGATGGACATATGAACAATTTTATATCGCCTGCATCTTTTTAATTAACAATATTATATTAACACATACTGTTTCCTAACTCTGCGATTAATATAAAGTTGAGAATTGGAGTCCACTAAATTCTAGCTCAAATGGTTTAAGAATACACAATAATAGAAAAATGTCCATAATGATGTAAAGATGAACATTTTTATATCACCTATATCTATTTAATTAACAATAATATGTTAATTAATGTAATATTTTCTAACTACAATTAATGTAAAGTTGAAAATTTGAGAATACAAAATTCTAGTTTAAATAGTTTAAGAATAAACAAGAATATAAAAATGCCCACCATGAGATGAACATTTTTATATCACCTATATCTTCTTAATTAACAATAATATTTTAACACAAACAAAAAGTGAAATTTTGAAAGAGAAGTTATTTCCCATGGTTAGCGATCCATTTTTCTCAGTGGTAGAATCCGCAAATCGTCTCACATTGGTATACTCCACCGGTGGTAGATCGTGCAACATTATCCATTTCGCACGGCGGCTGAATCAACTACTGTATCCTCAGTGAATGACTGCAATTATTCTAAAAATATAAAAACAAAACAAATTAGAGACAAAGAAACAACAACAAATATTCTAAAAAGAACTCTTAATTTTAATTCAAGTACCTATAGTAGATTGATTTTTGTCTTCATCTTCATTCCTCTTCATCTCTGCAATCAGATAAAAACAAACAAATATTAGAAACATTGAAACAATTTAATAAATATAGACTTAGCTCTACACAAGCACGCCAGAGGTCGTGGGTTCGAATCCCACTAAAGAGCATGGTCGTTTGTGTTGTTCATAAAATTCATTATCATCCACTCATGAGGCGGCATATGACCTGAGTAGTTAGTCCGCTTCCCATCTTCGCAATAAAAAATTTGAAAGAAAAAAGCTATAAAGAAATACGACATGGGTTAGTAGACTTAGCCTAATTAAATTAAAGCTATATATTTACTATGTAATTAATTCCCCGATAATTATTTAATTTTATATCAAAATATAGGTAATTTTATGCTGAATATATTTTTGAGATAAAAGGAATTCAAATACGCTGAATAATGTGAAACATATCTTGTGAAACAAAAGTCTGGTTCATTTTAATTTCAATTTCAGAACCTAGGGAATCTAATGAAAATCCTATAAACAAAAAGAAATATCTATATTAGAAATAATATAAAAGTAAATGATGATAAATTTACATTTTTCGTAATTCTTTTTTTGGGCATTCAATCGTACCAAGAGAGTGTAATTACCACTGTATTTATCAATTAGTACTACGTTACATTACACATTTATGTAAGAATAATACATGAGTTTATATTAATCTTGGAAAATTTGAATGAATATTCGAGCGCGTGAAGAAGATATCTTTAAATTTATTCGTATTTCATATCTGTGTTACTTTACTGGTTATTTTCTTTCATGCATTAGAAAGTTATCGGCAGAATGTCTCAGAAATTCAGTTGAGTTTATCTGCATCCTAGGAGGAGTAAAAAATAATAAATGTTAATATTATGATAAGATATAAAAAAATTTAAGTTTGCTAGAATCGAACCTAGATTTTTTGTATAGTTGGAAAATTTGTAGAGGCCACAAATAAAACACAACTATACCTTACCATGTTATAATTATATATTATATTTATATAATTATAAATAATAATTATATATTTATAATATATACGCTATATTTATTTTTATATTATTTATTTATACATTATACATGTACATTGAGCACATCAAGTATTCATGAATTTGTAGGCATTCATATACACGTACGTCTATACGATAGGTGTAATAATAAATATATACTAAGTCACCCAATAGATGATCATGTATATGGATGTCGTCGGTGTCGGTACCATACGTTCAATTCAACGTACACTAGTCAAAAAGCAATTGAGTTATATTTACATAAGAAATGTAGGTATTTTTCTGACTTTTAACAATCATTTTTACTTTTGATTATGTACTTTGTTGCAATGTTGCAAAATTATTACAAAACGGCGTTATTTTAATCAAAATACCATTAGTATGATCGCCGATTATAAAATAATACTTCCAGGTGAAAATAGTACTTTAAATAAAGGTGTCAGAAAATTTAGTGCTCTGTATGTTTTATTCAAGAAAAAATAGTTAATTAGTTATTTTTATTCGACGTTCATACTAGAGACACATATTTCAACAAAAAGATAAAGTAAAAGTAAATGCAATGAACCGAAATATTCTACTATAAAGCAGGTAACAATTTACGTTCATATAGGTATGTAAGTACAATTTAGAATTCTCTTTGTGTTTCTAGCTAATTTCTCATTTTTTCGTTATAAACATTTTCCCGTATTCAGTGACCTAAGTTTGTACTGAACTTGAAGTACATTTTTAAATATTTTACGATTCAACAGTTCACCTATTTTCAATCTCATTTAACCAAGACATCTAATTTAAATCAAATGAAAAATATAATATATGTACATTTTTATAGACATAAACAATGACGTAGTCGGAAACAATTTTTAGAGGGTACAAATTATACAGTAGCTGAAAAGAAAAATACCTACTATATGTAGTTGAAAAAATATTTTATAGATAATATAAGTTCTTATCATTGTAATGTTTAAATAAAATGAAACATACGAAATCTAAGCAATATAGGTAAAATAGAAACAAGCTCGGGCTGAGGAGAACTATAGGAATAGAAGAGTTTCGCTCAACAAAGTGAAGCGAACAGTTGATAGAACTGAAGAAAACACAAACATGTTCTTTATAATGAAATAGTAACTTTTCACTTCGCTTTGGAGTCGAACGTGTTATTAGTGACAGTGAGAGCAGACGTAGACGTAGACGTAGACGGCAGACGTTGTGGAGGATTCAACAAGTGCTTTGACGCTCTGATAATAGAGTGACCGAGACTACAACGTACAATGTTCAGTTAAACGCAAACCCAATGCGAATGTAATTTTGGAAACTTAAAAGTTAATACAAATACAAGAATCTTACAATATTACCCTGTTATTTTGATTTTCACTCTAAACGTCTATTTTTACATATGTCAGAGAGTTAGTGATTGTATGTTTCATTTTATTTCTGCTGGTTTCCAAATCGTCCACAGGTTTCTATAAATCTTTCACCTTTTAATAGTAAATATTTACAATCCCTTTGTTGTTAGTATTGATGTATCGTTACTACAAAAGCTACATTTATTTATAATACATGTTTGTCATTCGGTTATATTGTTTTGTACAGTTAAAATACAAGTTAAATATGTATTACAGGCTAATTGATACATAATTTCAACTTTTGGAAATGATTAGGCATAATTAACATTAGTGTTATGTTAGTAAATCGTCGGTTTGTCAAGAGTCAGGCTGTCGACTGTCTGGTGTCCAGGTCTTAGGTTCTAGGTTTATGTTATAATGGTGCTGTTTGCTTATGGAGTGCAGGGAACTCTTATTACTACTACCGCTACGTTACATTAGTTGACAGTTGGTTGAAATCACAAACGAGACCATTCTAAATGTTTTTACTTCCCACTTTGAGTCGTAGCGATTCAGTCTTTTGTTTCATTTCAACAAGTGTACACTCTAGGTGTCTAGGCGTTACTTGGTACGTTGGTTTTTGGTTGAGGAGGTTGAGATATCTGACAATAAACTGTTACAAGCGTTACTGTTCTGCTCTGTCTGTGTTGGTTGGCTCTACGGAAAATTGGTTGTCGGGTTGTTGCTATTTTCTGGGGATTATTGGTTGTTGGTTGCTGTTGCTTTACTTGCTGCGAGGCTAGACGATTGACACTTGTGTATTCACCGCAGAGAGAATCGAATGAGCAGTGGGATGCATGATGACAGCACTGCTACTCCTGTTCCAGTTCTTACGGTACCTGAAGGCATAAAACTGTGTTAGAATACGAACATAATCACAAAACCAACATTCATATTTTTGATTTTTAATTCAGTATAACAGGTAGTTAACAATAGGAATATCATAGGTGTTCTATAGGAAATTCAAGAGGTATTTGAAAGGCTCTCAATACATTCAGTAATCCAAGAAAACAATCTCTAAATAATAACTAAGTTATAAAGTCTCATAGACCGTTCAATCCAATCAATTGGTAAGTACGGACGCATTTCGATCTTATTGGAACTTATCAGCGTAGTGTTATCAACTGCTTTAGAGGCAGTGGCACCGAATGACTGGGCCGACGGGATCTAAGATCCCAACAGGTTCGTAAATGGAACTGAGAAGTAACTGAATACATCCAGAGCCAGTTAGAGACTTAGTAACTTAGTTATTATTTAGACTGAATTTTATGAAACATTGACAATTTATTGTCTTTATATTTTTTATATATTATTTGTTTCATAGACAGTTTTCTCTTCTTGAAGATTAGAATTTAAAACAATTGGAGGAAATATTGACCATAAGCGCGAGAGTAAAAAAATAGTGAAATAAGTTTGAAAGCCGGATGAGATATTAGTTAAATTGGTTGTGAAGCCAGCGTTTCCGAGTTATATAATAAACCTAATAGACTGAATAAACATCTTAAAAATGAACAATCAGAAAGGGAACGGGAACGAGAACGGGACAACGGGAGCTTCACTGCTCAGACTCTTGAGAGGGAAAGAATATTATCCCGTTTGTATGTGTGTGTTAGTGTATCCATGTCCGCGTATATAAAGACTGTAAGAGAAATGACAAATGTTTCGTTTCGTGGTCGCAGAAGCAAGGAATCTTGGCTTACACTCCGCGGTCCGTGACCCGTGATCTGTGATCCAGTCTTGCTGTTGTATTTGTGTCCATCCGTTACGATATTCGTAAGTAAATTTCAAAACACAACACAACTCTTTGTGAGTCAAAAATCTTCAAGAAACAAATTACTTTATACGGAGAGTATTTAACTTAAAAAAATGTATTCTACCTATTTATGGTTATGGATTCAGTTGGTCTGCATTTGATGAACAGGCTTTATTTATTATTGTTGGGTGAATTAATTATAAATATTGGCTGAATCCATGCAACATTTGGTTAAATGTGTGATGATATAATTTTTGCATAATTTAGAAAATAAAAATTACCTTATACAATGTTCCAAATGAGAAAAAATATACAGTTTTCCAGTCGAATTCCAAAATACATTGCACAAAATGTCACAAGAAAAGGTTGTCCCGAACTAGCATGGTGAGAATCGCGTTGTTTCAATGTGGAGGATTCGACGTTTCGAGAGTTCCTTTACAGCCGTTGCGAGACAAGCGACTGCGGACTGCGGAATCCTGAGTCGATCGCAACTGAACTCATAAAATGAATAAAAGCAAAGTTCCGTACAAGGTACCGACGCTCAACTTGCTGCAGTAAAAACCCAATTGCCATTCACAACTTCATCCTCGGATATCATAACAATTTTAATAACGTATGCTGCTTTGTGTCATCATCTTCTTCGAAATAACTCTCATTGCTTCACACTATCTTAAACGGTGTGATTGTTCTGGATTATTTCTCGAACTTTGCACAACTATTACACTTACATACTATAAAATTTGGTTTAATGTTAGTTAACGAAAAAACATAGTACTGAAAAAATAAAACGAATATAATACACAATAGAATATATGGATAATCTCTCGATTAGGGCATCCAATACCGGCATACCGAAATTCCGGTATGCTGCGATTTCTTAGTTTTCCCCGGTATATGTATCCCGAAATTTACGGTATTGATATTTGTTAATACGAGTAGTACCTACCTAGTACCTACTAAAATAAGCTGTGTTAAGTATTTAGTGTTTTTTTCTACTCCTGTTATTTAATTTTTTTTTTAAGATTAATTATAGTAGTCCTAAACTCGGCCAATCATAGAGTCAAAAATAAATTATTTCTGTTTTTTGAAAGCCGTGATGGGGATCAGTAAGCTACGGCCGTCTGACAGTTGACAGTGTAGTTGTCATTGTGTCTTTTTATGTTGACGTTTTTCAAAGTATTTTCAACGAATTTCGATCATTTTCAAAAGTTAATTCCGAATTTACAGGAGTAAAAAAATTACAGTATTATACTCAGGATTATGGTCATTATTCGCAAACTTCAACATCGTGACTAATAACTATCATAATCCCTCATACAATAATATACTATTAGACAGAGTTGACAAAAAAAGTATGAAAATTTTCCGGAAACTTTCCTTCGTGTTTTCAAAGTTATGTCAATGACAGTATTTTAAATAACAACATTGGAAACAATAACTATCATGACATACCACGCTTTTAGTAAAATGTCTTTAATTTCTTTTTTAAGTTTTTGTTTTTCTGCTGATGGACAAGAATTACATTTCAAAATATCCTAAACAAGAAATATAGGTTATGTTAAAAAGAAAAATTTTGAAAGTTTCTACAGGCAAGGAAATATTCCTGGTAAATTTCAATTTTGAGAATATTTCATTTTGGAAATTTTAAGATTGGCCAATACTACCATTAGATCATATTTTAAAGAAAATTAAATACTTTTACAGTCAAATTAAGTATTACTTTACGTTCTTGTATTCTTTGTGTTTACCTACATTCATATTTTTAGTAACATATTATGAAATTTAAAACAGTTATTTATCTAATCGTCCAAATATCAGTATTGAATACCGAAATTTCCGATATTTGAATATCGGAGATTTTGGAGGTTAGTACCTAAAATCCCGGAATTGATACCAGGATACCAAAGCGAATTTTTTGAATACCGAAAAATTCAATTCGGTGTTGGATGCCCTATCGCGGA
Organism: Poecilus cupreus; assembly: GCA_963942605.1. Taxonomy (NCBI): domain Eukaryota; kingdom Metazoa; phylum Arthropoda; class Insecta; order Coleoptera; family Carabidae; genus Poecilus; species Poecilus cupreus. The sequence continues at coordinate 19,776,757 of OZ012715.1, forward strand.
TATTCGCCAATTCTTGTGTATTCGGATAATGTTTAAATATTTTATGATGATACGATTCGATTTATTGGCACCTTTGGATTATTTCTATGTTCAATGTGCTTGCCATTGCCCATATGTCCATATGGGTTTCAGAATGATATTGTACAATAGTAACTTGTTTTCCAATGAAAAATTTGAGTAGAGGCAAGTGGCAGTTTTTTTAGATTTCATCAACAATTTCTAACAATTATTTGAAAGTGTTCAGGTGAGATAATCCATGAGAGTTATCTAAAACCCAGCATCTAAGTAGTGCAGTTGAGTTTAGAGGCAGTGTGCAGTGGCAATACTGGCAATAGTGGTCGGGGTCGCGGTCGCGATCGCGGTCTTGATAGTCTCTGGAGCTCAGGGAATCACCTTATATTTAGTTTCAATACACATTGTTCCTTTGATGTGTAGTAGCGCGGTAGCACAGTAACATGCTGGGCCACTCATACAATATTCTCTTTGCCGACTCGGAAGTCCTGAGTCCATTGCTCTGACTGCCGACTGGAACTACGTTACGATACGTTGCTACCGTTGAGCTTTTGGTTTCTGCAGCGTATCGTAACACACATGAATTCCTCTATCGTATCTTGAATCCCTGTAGGTTTGCCCAAAATTCAACTTAACTTAGGTATTTGTTTGTAGATTTTCCGCAAAATTATTCATAGGTATTAAGAACCATTTCGAACAACTTAGTTTAGGACAATTACAGTACGCTAAGAGAGTAAAATCCATCGGACAAAGCCACTGCTTAAAAGGTCACGAACTCGACGGAATGATGAAGAACAGAAGACGTTAAAAAATCATCATAACAACCTGGAGACACGTAGCAAAGGCGTTGTATGTACATTTAATAATCTGTCATTTATCCGTTGAAAGTTTAGTATAGAACGACTAGATTTTTTCCATTGTTTTTCAGGGATAAAATATCAGAACTAGAGACATACTGGATGTCCCACTTTAATCTTAACAGGGGAATACCTCACATCGAATGATAAACTGTTTCGGACAAAAGTTAAAGGTTTAGAGGGGGATATTTGATTCTGCAAAATCTTAAATGGAAACCCCAATATTCATTGCAGATTGGGATAGAGCGTAAAAAATAAGTAGGATTTAACTAAAAAGGTCACATGGAGCTACAATCAAGAAAATTAGTTTATTTAAAATTTGGATTGGATAATAATAAGATGTTACCCAATAAAGTAAATCCAACACCATCGAAATTTATAGGTCCCTCTAAACCATCATCCTTTTGTCTGAAACATTTTGTCATTTTTTGAAATATTTCTCTATTAGATTAAAATGGGATACGCACTATGTGCATTTACGTTAAACTTACATATTTACTGAATAAATTGTTTAATTAGAAATAAAATTTCCAATTGTCTGTTCAATTATAAATCGTATTACGTACTTACTATATCTATGGACAAGCTATACAAGGCGTTTTTCGTTTTAGTGTCGCCATCTCTATGATTGCACCCCGGCGACTGAACGGTTATAAGTCCAACAAACTTGATTCCTCTAAAGCCGCCACTAAAAACTGCTCACCTAAATCAGCGGCTAATTCGTTCATTCTCTCGTTGGTTCGTTCGCTCACTTCTCGCACTGTTTTCCAGGTTTCCCTGTTTCCTAAGAAATTCTGTTCGGATTATCCCCAAAAAAATCCTGCCATTCCGCCTCCGTCGTACAAACAGAAAGAACGTCGGTGTTTTTACCTTTCCTGGGCTCTCCGCAAAAACGCTGCGAGGCCATGAGGGTCGCAAGATACAAACATGATGAAAAACGCCACGGGAAAAAATTACGGGATTAGCAATTGTTGCCACGTACTAGGTTTTTAAACGACACGGAAACTACCGTATTCATTGATGCCCACAGATATTAACTACTTCATTTCAACGAATAAATATCCCTGGTGGATTCTACAGCTACCGGAATCCGAACAGTACAAACACAAATCTCAAGCCTGTTTTACATTATATTTTTTTTTGGATAGAAACTTCTTGAACTAGATTTTAGAAACTATTTTTATCTAGAGTCACAACTGCATTTTGTGGTAGTAACAAGTTCATTCGCCAAGTAATGGTGCCAATTCAACAACAACAAAAATTTTGCCCGATGTTTCAACGTTTTGAATGTTGTGTTTGTAAAATGAATAGCACAAAACGTAAATTGAAATAAATTTAACACTTGTTACAAACATTACACTGGGGTATGGGAAACCCTTAAAAAAAAACTACTTTCCCAAAACTGGATGTAGTTTTTCTAGGGATTTTACCTATGGCACAGCACTTTACCACGACTAAGAGTGCAGTTTAGGATTATAGAAATTGAATTTACAATGAGGTAGCATAGAAGTTATCCGAATGCTGCGTATGTGGAAAATTAGATGAAAATCGTGGGGTTTCTTAGACTCCAGTGTGACGTTCCAGAGTTAAGATATATAAAACAAACGTCAAAAACAAAATCGGAGAGTAGATAACATTGTGGTTAGGTTGGTAAACACGGAATACGCATTCAGTGCGCAGGTCTAGTATTAAACTAGAATCAAAATTGGATTCGGATCTAGTTTTTAAAGAAGTGTCTAGTAAGAAACTTGGATTGCCTTTTTTCTTGAATTACATTACCTATACAAGTAAACCTAGTATGCGACTTGTCAAAGTTTCTAGTCAAAAAAAGTAGAACAGGCTTTACATTTACATTTTGAGCTGATCTCCATCAATCGCCTCATTCATATATATGCGTCTCGTACTGGTTAAAAGATGCAGAGGAACAATCTGGCATCTGGTTGTTTTGAAAGTCACGAAACGTCGCAACCGAACCAAAAATCATGAATAAAAATATCAGTTTCATTTACTGAAATCTGTGGCGGGGCACTTGAAGCGTTCAAGCGTCGGACGCAGCCCGACGGCCAACCCCAATTGGAGTTGATTATTCTGGTACGTGCTTCCACACTCCTCACATAACAGACAAAGACGAACGAAAAAAACTTATTGTTTCATTGTTCGGCCGCATGGAGCGCTCAGTGCTGTCGCGTCAAAACACTGCCCTGTGTCCACATCCTCACATCTAGGGGAGCTGCGGGAATGTGCTCTCCGCCCGATGAAAGAAAATCGAAGCGTGTTCATTGAACAGCCGTTGTGGTGGACGAAGGGCGACGTGACACGAAAGAAGAAAAGGGCACGCAGGCCGGCCGCAGATCAAACAAATATTAAGAAATATTATGCAAGTGTCGCCCAGATCCCGATATTCTATTTCGGAATATTGCTCAATTGAATTATCGCTAGCACTGAGCTTCTACATGGCTGCTCACATTTCGACCTCTTACAGTATACATGTATATTCCGCAATTCGGTCGAACACAGTTTAATTGGTCACTTTATTCGTTCAATATGGAACGTAGAAGCTAGCTTATTTTCTGATAAGCTTAATTGAAAATGAATGCTGTGATTCGAGTTTGTCGAGCGTGAAATGTATAGGCTTAGGAATTATTTGTGAAAAGTGCAAGAGAAGCGAGTTTCCCAAAGGTAAATTCCACATAAACAAAATGTGTACATCACTATTGGAAATAGAAATGCTTTCTCAGCGGTACTAAACTTTTTAGTGCCTCTGGTCCCATGGGATAGAGTAATGAATATCATCAAAAACGAAAACGAAAATAGTGAGACAAAATTAATGAAATAAAATTGAATGAACTGTTACAAACCTATAAATGAATAAAATATATTTTTTATTGTTTACAAATTTTTATTTATTACTGTAATATATCAGACCAGTGGCACTAAAAATGTTTGCAAGATGCAAGATGTGCAAATAATAAACTAAAACAACCAAGCAATTTATTTTTTCCTTTCTTAATAACAGTGTATGAACTGGTGTGGATTACAGTTGTGCATATAAATTAGTTCAAAATTCCGAGCGTATAACGCCGATTGTATGTATGGTACGGTACACTGTATGTTTTTAACCAATCACAGAATTATATTTGTCCCTTTAATGAAAGGTATCACGAAATAGACTATAATTACCTAAGTGGGTAGTATTGCGAAGGCCCAAAAAGAATCTGTCCAACCGGAATACTATATTCATGGTATAGTGCGTGTACACAGGCCGTGCCTGATATCGGGCGCTTTATATGTTATGAGCACGGGCACCGCACAAAGTACGACGACGCCGACGTCGACGTCGGCAGAGGCAGCAGATAAGTCACATCCCTCGAGGCCAGCGTCTGCCGCCGACGCCACGACCACCACCGAAATGAAAAAAACATGTAAAACAGTATGTGAATTTCATTCCGCCTGAATTATGTACCCTTGCCACTGCGTTTATATGGGCACGGCAGCGCTGGTCCCTAGAGATAATACTGCTACACCGCTTTCTTGCTTTCTTCCTTTCTGTCGAGCCGTCGAGCGGCACCAGCACAACGCATGCATTTCTTCATCTTCGTCGTGCGCTATTTACATATTAAATGCTTCACGTAAATGGACAGTGATATATCATCGAGCATGTGAGATGTGAAGATGTGATCTTAAAAGGAGCTTCGAGATAATTGCATTGCTCTCATATTTACGTGCTTATTTATAATTTATTCATTGGGCTATAAATATACGAGGTGTCACTACACCAAAGGACGAACGAGGAGCAGAGTTCATCTGATAGACCAAACAACTGCCTCTTCCTATAATAAAATACGACACATCCGACGACCCCAAGCCATATTTCTGCGCGTTAACAAAACTTATAAATACGTTTTATACTTTGACAAATAGCAAAATCACAATAGACGAATGAATTTAATCAACGAAATGATTTATCTCTCTCGTATACATTTTCTTGCATACATTTATCTAATCAGAAGATTGTATGAATTAACGCAGATTATTGAATCGCTACTCGCCAGCAGTGGCTTAATGTTTTGGAAAACTGTTCATTACTTAAAAATTGAACCGACGAAAAACTGTAAAGCGAAAAATAAAATAAACCTTTTTAGTTTTAATAAATAAGTTCCTATACTAATGCAAGTAACTAATTTTGAGTCCTCGTTCATTGATTGTTTGTTTGGCAGTTACTTACATTTGTTTAGGAACTTAGTTATTAAGATTGAAATTGTTTATTTTATTTTTCGTTTTTAGTTTATCATAGGTACAATTTTTTTGTTAAAAAGTATCAATTTTTTGTTACTACTTATTTTTCTACCCTTAGGGGTGGAATTTTTTAAATCGAATAACCCAGTATAAAGTTTTGCGTTCCAACACAGTCCGAAACACTTCTACAAAATGATAATATGCTACTAGTCTGTTCTACCTATATATAACACTGTTTTTGTATTTTTTTTATATTATGTATGTTTGCAAGTACTCCTCATTTTTGTTTTTTCTTTTTGTATCATACTATGTATTTTACCTGTACGCTAACTACCTAACTGGAATTTATTCTGTTGGACAGTGTATCTTATATAAATATGTGGTAAAAATTCAGTGGATAAACAATCAATTATCCCCAATTTTCCTACCCTTAGTAGTGGAATTTAAATGGGACCAACTTCGAGATATACCCTGTCCATTAAAAAAAGAATATTTAAAATCATGCTACTCTGTGAATAACTATACGTGGTTACTAGAGAACTTCCTCCGTTTTTCATCGGTTAATAAGTATATAGTTACAATAATAAAATTTACAAAAGGTAAGTGGAAGTTTTTCAAGTCAAATTGTACTACACGGTACCTATATAAAATATTATTTCATAAACATTTTTTTGTAGGTATAAAAAACTAAACAAATCACTCCGATTTATCGGAACGTTTATAGCAGTGTTTCTATTGTACACTAAGTAAGTTTCTAGTTGTAGGTATAAAGAGAACAGCATTGAATGGAGATTCTAGTAAAGTTATCTTACTTCCATAATGAATTTTTTGTCGCATAGCTGACAAAAATCCAATATTACTCTTGCAAATTTCATTTCCAAATGGAGTATAATAACTGGTAGGAACCCTTGCTGGGATGAGTTTTGAAATTTTCACTACAAAACTACACTGAATAAATAGTTGTTGCCACTTTGTAACAAGAATTTAAATTTTAGTGAAGTATTGAATCAATGTAACAATTTTTATCTTCCATTGAACGAACAACGAGTCTTAAACCCAGAATGAATGGCAATGAAATCTTTAAGATCGTAACGGTCATCCGGCACTCGAGCTGCACGTTGCACAGTGAAACTGAATGCTGAAAGCAAGGTCAGTTTTTAGCTGTACACTTGGGACGACCGAGCCGAGATCAGAGACAATGTCCCCAGCAGTTCGTTCGTTGTCAGCAAACAGGTGCTGAGGGACCTGTACTGAACACTGAGCAGTAAAGTGAGCGCTGAACGTGCAGGAAACTAGGATGAGACACGGGACATCCTGCCTAATTTCCACAGAAAGGAATTTCGAAACCTATTACCTTCTGCACGTGAATTTGTCAATCAGATGGCGGACGAGAACTTTCATTAAAGGGACAAATATAGTTCTGTGATTAGTTAAAACAATACAGTGTACCATTACAAGCATTCGATGGTATACGCTTGGAATGTTTAACTAATTTATATACACAACTGTAATTCCGCCATCAGTTCGTACACAGTTATTAAGAAAAGAAAGAATAAATTACTCGGCTGTTTTGGTTTATTGCACATCCTTATAAAAATATACAGATTTTAAAAAAGCACAAATATTTCTAATATACACAAGGTAGAAGCAACAAGATAAAATAAAAATGACGTACATATAACTCAAAACAATAAACAGGATTTGTGTCCCTTTAAAGAAAGGTCACTAGTGTCATAAAATGGCAAATAAGTCAATAATTATATTATAACTAGACCCAAAAACATGGTACTAGATATAATAGAAGTTTAAAAATATTATTAATTATTCAAATATTTAAGTTTTAAACATAGCAATTCTGGCGTCAAAGTTTTATGTTTCTCTGTATAAGCTTCTCTCTCATACATCTATTCTGTTCTAAATTCTTTATGCTTCTCTTATTATTGAGCTGTCAAAGTATCAAACGGTTTGCAAATGGAGATTTTTGTTTCCTGGTGTGTCCTTCGGTTCACCATTCTTTATACAGTACAAGTACAATTCTGCAAGGGGCGCCGACTTAGCTGCAAAATACTTATAGATCCATATAGGTTAAATATTTTTATTTTACCTCGGTGCTATTTACCCTAGGAGTACATTTTAAAATTACAATTGATGTTTGTGCCTCATTACCAGGTACATCAAAGTACATTGGACTATTTACGATGCAGTCAATTTGTACATTTAACGAACTTAAACCCTTCTCATATGTATTCCCGCGATCCCTCATTATCATTACCGTAAAAATATATCTTAAAGAGAGTTTGTGACTACAGGTATTTGTGAGAATTTTCGCTGGCAACAATGCACCAGTCGTAGAGTCGAACTCACCAGTGTCATATTTCCCGTAAGTACGGTTGTACGTGTTTGTGGGGACGCGTCAACACTGGGATGTGTCAGTGTTTCAATTTTGACAGCTCGGTGGCTCTGAGGTGCTAGCTGTTAGGTTAGGATTCTGTGCTCTCTGTAAAATGGAGAATAAACGTGTTGTGACACGTTACGATACGGCCGGTTTATTTATTTCAGTGTTGCGCGGAATTTTAATGCCCTCTGTCAAAATTGCGCTCTTTTCTTTACAAGAAAACTTGGCAAACACCTTCGTATTTCTTTAGCTGCTCGCTACATAATAAAAACAATTACAAACATCTATTTCTTAGATGGGGCTGAGATACCTCCCGTTTATCGTAGTATAAGTAACTATAAGAATCTTGAAAAATGGATGGATGGATATTTTTTAGGCGTTTTAATAACTCATAAATGAGGAGAAGAAAATAACGAAACTTCAAAATTATGAGTTTTATGTGAATGTACATATCGGGGTTTATTTTGATCAGAATTGCAAAACCAGAAATGGAAGTTTATTTGAAATATAAAACAATAAATCCATTTTATATATATATATATATATATATATATATATATATATATATATATAGATCCTGTAACAAAAAAAAAATAGTTGGAAATGAAAGGTTTTAGAAATATTATTTGGAATATACAATATATGTTCAAAAATAGCTCGGTGGTAACACGTGGGATTGTGGATCTATGAGATCCTCAGATACCATTTTGAATTTATCTCTCTACTAACATTTTTCGGGGCCGTAACATGACGGCTGGTAACCGTATTTAACGCGTAAAAATATATCACTTATATGCGAAAGCAGACTGCACACACATAAATGGGTAAATGGTTGAGGATTTATTTATTTATAGTTGATGTAAGAACAATCAAAATGCATTAAATACCAGAAGATTTTTTTATCGGTATACATATGGTATGAATAATTACAATTGTTACAGTTAAAGTGTATGACAGTAATGTATTAAAGCGTTTTTTTTTTTTATAAATAAACTTAGTGATAATGTACATAAATTATTAATAATAGTCAGCTAGAATTTAAAAAACTTTAGAACTACACTGATAAAAATGTTTTCTTGGAACAAACAGATTCCTCTTAAATGAAGAACTGATTTGAATAGTGCCAATCCGATTTCGTTTTCATTGAAAACTTTTGTAGGTTTAATAAATATTCTTGTATGAAAATTAATTTAGTTTGGAAGGAACATACCCAAGTATTCAACTGAGACTCATTATGTTGACGAAGTATTTTGAATAGGAGTAGTTTTAATTCAATATGATATCTTTTTAAATAAAAACGTTTTGTTTAAAAGTAAAACGACCTATTTTCATTATTTTTAAAAACAAAATTTAAAATATATTCATTTTCTTTCAATAAAAAAAAAAGAAAATAAAAAATGTATATTAAATACTAATAGTTTTTTTAATTGAACCTAATCATTTTGTAAGAAATAAAATTTTCTTCAACGAATGCATACAATAGAAAAACTGAAAATATTCTTGAAACAAGAAGTTATTTTTATGTAATAAATTAGGTACATTAAATTGGTAGGAATTATATCTTTTAAATATTGCAAATCATCTTTGTGTTTCAATAAGTTAAAAAAATGTTACAGAACTCATAGTAATAAATGAACTCATAGTAATAAATGAAAAGATTTTGCAGAACTTGACCCAAATAATAATTTATTGCTGTCAATCACTTTTAACTGTACTGTAACTATAGTAAAATAACACATTCTCATGTAAATAGATAAAAAAAAAAACTCCCGGTATGTGTCAAATGTATTTATATATCTTTGCATTTTTTTTATTACGAAGATGGGAAGTGGACTAACTATTACGGTCATATGCCGCCTAATGAGTGAATAATTATGAATTTATGTGAACATCAACGGGCATGCTCTTCAGTGGGATTCGAAGCCACGACCTCTGGCACCGAGATCGGCCGTTGCATTATTATTTGTGTTTTTGTGGGTTTGAAGGGAGACGGAGGACGTCTCGCCGTCACGAGTCAGACAGACAGGAGGACAAGAAGTAGAAGAAGGGTTAGTTGTGTGGTGTTGGGTCTGTTCGTTGAAATGCTGCACACGTCATGTGTTTTGTGGCGTTAGGGCCGCATGCCGCACTGTAGCGCTGTAGGGCTCAATAGTCAGCCCGAACTGCCAGGGAATGCTAAACATTCAACTTCACTCTCTTTAATGTTCAGGCCACCCTGTCTTCTGCGTTCTGCCTCGCGTCTCCCGACTACTACACATGACGAACATTACAAACATTGTCTTCAATTTACAGTTTTTCACTGAATTTCAATACACTGCACGGTATACGTCATAGGCCATAGAGGATAGGGGTACACATATACATCACGAAAATACACTTCTCGATTATACAAATGTCGAAAATTACGATGAAGAATTGTACATTTACCCAATATACAAAAGTCGAAAATTGAAAATATTACAAATGACGAATGTTACGAATCTCGAAAATACATTTGTCGAATACCTTGAATATTGAAAACCTCGAAAATACATTTGCCGAAAGCGAACAATACCAAACGTCGTTTTGTAATTATTGCTCACTAGATGGAACTACGGCATTTGGTGGAGGAGCCACGGGGATACGTGCTGGCAATTTTCGAAATTTTATTTCGAAAATTTGTCGGCTGTGAGGCTCGAACCGAGGATCTTATGTTCTTTTAATAAATATACATACTCTATTTGAGAATGACAGAGTAATATATCAAAATTTGTAATAGCAGTAGTGGATTTGTGTCAGCTATATGACAAGTAAATCCACTAGAAAAATAAGATATAACTTTACTAGGATGCTCATAGAATACCGCTCGCTATATACGTAGAACAGAACTTACTTCTCCAATAAAAGAAACATCGCTATAAACGTTCCTATATTCCTTTTTGTACTGTAACATAGACATAGACAGGATTTTTTACAGTGATCTGTTTAAGTATCTATATTATTACATTATCCAATTTAAAAGTAATGGTGTTTCGCGCTACTTCACCCTTCACTTGAGCCTACACTAATTCTGTGTGATTGAATTCGCAGTGACAGGGCGGTAAACAGGGTTCCGTATTATCGCAATTCGCTACCATATCGTCAATATGATGAACATATTTATGTTTAAGTAATTTAGCATAGATCTCTATTTAATTAAGTCTTTTCGATTATCCTTAAGCAAACAATTATTGGTGCGCCACTGGAATGTCTTTGACAGATTGATTTATTACTCTCTTCCATTTCGAAACGGAATATATAAACAGTTATTATTAAAAATTTACCCTTGTGGTTCCCTTTCCACTAACATATTTGGGGGTTATGACTTAACGGCTGGTAACCGCACTTCATACGCAAAAATATATCAATTACCGACAATGAGTAAAGGCGAGAATATATATTTATTTATTTATTATTGGAGTGGAGAAATAGTGTTAGTATTTACTTCTTATTAATTATGAATTTTTTTTTTTTGATAAGACGAAGTTCGTAGAATGCACTAACTCAGTTTTTGCATGCTATTATGAATAAATGAGATTTTGCGAGTATAAAATTGCTATTTGTTTTGAAGTAAATCGTAAAATTTATAGTTGAACTTGCGCCATACCGTTTATTATTTATAAGTAAAAATAAATGTGCAGCGTTTGTAAAAATGCCCGTGCAAGTTGAAATAGAGTTTGCGTGTCCCGTAAAGGCTATTTAGGGACTTCCTAGACTGAGGCTGAGGGATGCGATGCAAACTTGCTAAAGGCTAAGCTCCACTAACAATTTTTAACTTCTAAATTACTTGTAATTTGCTAGACACTTCACTTCTTGCAAGTATTACTTAACTGGGAAATGTGCAATTACATTTTTACATCGTTAGCGTAGTTTCAGACTTCCTCTTTTCGGTAGCTAACCATTAAACTTCATACATATCAAATATGGACGCTACATTTTAATGAATATATTCCACAAACATAGGCTGTTTTCATATCCAATTAATTCATTTTGGAAGCAGTCTATTATATATAAAATCAACAAATATACAATTATGCCATTTTAACTAGTTTTGATGTGGCACTTTACTTAGAGCAAATCATCAAATTACGGACCACAATAGTATTAAAATTTTTTTGAAAAATAAACATAATTGCATTAAAAATATATACAACTGATAGACATATTTTTTCTGTTAACTAATAGTATTAAAATATTTATCTAAACACAACCCATATTATACCTAGTAACTAGTACCAATCCTCGTTCTAACCTCTCGATTAAAAAGTAAAAAATAGTACCGTTTAGTTAATTTAACTGAGTAATCAGTTAATTTGCAGGCAACTGACAGATACAGTCAAAACAACTGAATACTTCTGTAATTTTTACTGAATGGTTAAATTGTTCTTTGATTTATTATAACATACAAATCTAAATTATGTTTTTGACGAAAACCAAATTCTAATATTTAATATTTTAATACATATTAATACATTTAAAAAATTTTATTAGAGGAAATTACCAAATATGGAACAGGATCCTAATGGTGCCCTTTTTCTTATTGTTATTCAGACTTTTATACAATTATTATACTGTTAATTTATTTTTAAAATATAAGATTGTTGCTAAGTTAAGCGAAATTGTATGACATATTATGATTACTAATAAACGTCTATAATTTGTGCAATGTTAAAAGGCGGTATTCCATATTAAGATCCTATTCCATATTTTGTTACTTTCCTCTACTGAATACATCATTTGATCTTTATACTTTACAGGACGAAATAATTTTTTTCGGGGTTTTTCTAATGATCATAAGAACAGTAAAATAATGTACAATGATAATATTCTAAGAAAATGGTTACTTTTATAATAGATAAATAAATACTTGGAGGAGTCAACTGGGATCATGCCTATTTTATTTTAAAAATATTGTTACCAATAATAATAACAAATATTAATATAGCATAGCTTATGATATCATTTGTTTTAAATATAATTTTCTAATAAGATTGGCAAAAAAATATCTGTTTGAGATATGATACAGAATTAATTATTAAATATTTAGTTATTTGATTTAAAATTTTTTTTAAAGAAACATTGTCACAAAATGTGATTGACATTCCTTCATATTAACTCTCAGTTGATTGAACTGACACCGTAAGTCATTTTTACTGAATTTTCAGTTATTTCAACTGAGAAATGTCAGTAGCGCGCTGCTCAACTAACAAAATCAGTTATATCACGAATATATAACGGAATTATTCATTTAATTTGATTGAGTAATACAGTAAGAGTAACTGAACTTTTCGTGTTGTTTTAACTAACTCGATTGATCTGTATGGAGCTATATGCGTAATTGATGTATTTATTAATTGAATGCAGTCAATAATGATTAACTGTTGTTATATGAATGGTTTTGGCGAATGTAACTTGGAATAAAGCAGGAGCTTAGCAAACAAGGGTCATTATCAATTAGCAAAATCACAAATTCGTGTAAAGTCCTGGACATAAACAATTGCACATCGAACAAACACAAAACACAAACACAAAAACACAGCCTCATCGCGTCACGAATTTGCAATGGAAAAAACCAATATCATTATTTTGAAAAATGACGAGAGGCACGAATTAAAATTCGCCTAAGTGCGATCAGAAAGTAATTTCCGTAATGCGCGATCAATTGTGGACGAGCACAATAATTCACCCGCTGTGCCCCCGCCCCCACCCACTACCCCTTGAACCATGGCGCCAAGTGTGAACAGGGGCGTATCAGGGCAGCGCAGAAACGGCTCTGGCAAAAACAACTCAATTACAAATTCACACTGTCCGAAAACATGCTGCAAAAAGTGCATTTGTGTAATTGACTCTTTCTCGCGCTAATGAAATTCCTACAAAACATACACCTGCAGAAAGCTCTGCTCTCCTTGCTCCCACTTCGCCTTGCACAGAATATAACCTGATATTCACATTATAATACGGTGCATATCTATTTATATTACTCTCCAATGTTAATATTATTACGTCATTTCATATGAATGTTATTTAATTATGTGCAAGTATCGTATCTGTATTTTCATACAGTTTAAATAAACTAATTTTAATTATTCCACAAATTATCGTACTTTATTTTGTCATTAAGACTCACGAATTAAATCAACAATCTTCTATTATTAAAACTGTTTTTAAAGATTTAAAAGTAATTATAAAATTGTTATTTAACCCTCGGATAACCAATCTGATTTCCAACGTGAATAGTTAAGCGGGGTCAATATTTTAAGCATTAAATAAATTACTTTAAGCATTAAATAAATTCTAATTACCTTTGTTGTTCTATAGTTTTAGAATATCAGAAACATCAGTGTTTCAAACAAAATATATATTTATTCAAATATTAATTCACATAAGATTAATATAACAAACAAAAATTTAATTTTTCAAAATATATATAAATCACACTTTTTGTATTATAGAATGTTCTAGGCATACAAAATATTTGCATTTATTACATCTTGTCTGAAGACCTACAAGTTCTACATCGGCCAGGCTTTGGTCGATTTTGCCTTTCCTCAGCATTGAAACATTTTTTTATGCCGAATTTAGTGAGACAATCGAAGTAAATTAAAAATGAAGGTTATAAAACTATTTCTAGAGTTATCCAAAAAAATAAGCTTTATGGTCATAATTGACCCCCGTTCGAAGGATAAAGAAAATAATAATTAAATTATTATTTTATTTTCAATATTAATCCTTACAATTAGTTTTAATATTTGTTTATGGTAGGAGATTCGGTCCACAAAGACCACTGGTATATAGATATACTAATTACTTATTAACTTTTCAATGTCGTTCGGAAATGAACATACCTATTATTGTCTATAGTAATATTTTCCTTTCAAAAGATTATTCAAGACTCGAAATTAGTGTAAGATGTTATAAGAAATTGTGCTATCGAGTAAAAATCGGGAAGAAAATATATCATATTATATTTATAGTATGTTCCGTAATTGAAACCGGTATAACCGGTACAATAGGTTTTGTGGTTATTAGTTTCGTAAATCCTGAAGAGCAAAAGGAACCATTTTTGAAACGCGGTTACTGTAAAAAGTTGTCGGACCGCAGCAACCAATAAAAATGCTGGTTTCGCAAATTATTTCTGATAGTGATGATAACTGATAAATACGAAGCAAGTGATAGAGAAATCAAAAACCAAAGAAATAATAATAGAAAAGTACAGATAAAGTAAGTAGTAAAAAGTATATATGCTTGTATTTTAGTCTGTACAAATTATTCTCAGAGCTATCAAATGAAAATATAAATACTTCTATAAAACGAAAATATTCGATATCCCTAGTACCATAATCGTTATCCATTTACAATATTTCGCTGTTGTTTCAATCAAAAGTCAAGTATAATTTGAGGTTATATGTCTTAAACGTCAAACATTATTAGTTCCATAAATAGTTACAAAAATTAGCAACCACGGTTACCCATAACCCGGTTTCGGTTCCATGCATATTTATTTACGAAACATACTATTAATATAATAAACAAAAAGAAGTTTATTTCGATTTGAAATCTTTAGTGCCAAAGTTAGAAATAAAATAAACTTAAAGGAACAGTAAGATGTTTGGATAGTTTGACTTACCTAAGACACTGCTCTTGACAGATGGATACTCGTACCCGATTCCACTGCCTTTGCTGTCCATATCCGAATTCAACTTCTGCTCAGATTTATCGATCTCATTGAGGATGGACTGGTACTTGGAACCTACATACAACACACCTTTTAATAACCTGTGTCTGTAACACCCACTTCATACTTCAAACTTTGTATACAGAAGATTGACGGGAAGGATAATAATTATCAACCACGAAATTAGGGACTCTTTCGATATAACTCACAATTTCTGAGCTATTTTAATTTTTTTGTATCAAGAAAGTAATCGCGAAAAATTTCGGTTTAATATCCATAAAAAAAAAAAAACAAAGTAGACTGCATTTGTTTTTATATCTGACGTTTCAGTTTAAACATTTTTTGTAACTAGTACTACTTGTATAATATTATGAGAGGTGAAAGTGAAAATATTAATTGCACTGGGAATGTGGTAGTTTAAATTACTGACCTACCTAGGTCAATACAAAATTATTATTAACCTAGGTTCCCATAGTTAAGAAGCAAAATTAAAGAAATATAATTTCTTATGTTAAATAAAGGTAAATAGTGTTGTGTTCTTAGACTAGTAGTGAAAAAAATATATAAAATACGTCAGCAAATATCGCATGTTATTTGGGCAAGCTAGAATTACCGGATGTAAATTAAATGATTGAATTTAAGTAGGTCTTTGGCGCAAATTTCAAGGATTGTAAATAGTATTTGAAAGGCTGTAATCCTTGTCAATTTTCTAAATGATGTATTTGTAACAAATGAGGGATTACATCTTGAGAATTTCCCTGCAAAGTCAGTTAGTTGCAAGTCGGCGTATCACACCACACCACACCACACAACGCATTGACTAAAATAAAAAGAAGAATCTGGAAAAGTTTTTTAATGGAACAGCATTTCGGCCAGCAGTCGCGACTCGCGAATCTCTAAAACTTTTCCAACTCTGCTCGGCTTGTTCTGCTGCTTCGCGACTCTGTATCGAAATATAATTTCGCTTTTTACGTTCGATGCTGACCGAAAGCGCCAACGACGAACTGAACACATTACAAAGAACCACAATCACGAAGTGACCTCGTTTATTTAACTATAATTATCACTTTAGTTTTCCTTCGATATTTAAGAAAAAATCAGTGAACAACAAATATGAAATAAAACAAGCTACTGTACTTTACTAGTTCACTTTATTCCTACGGCTTCCTTCCACAAAAATCTTTGGGGGCTGTGACTTCATGTGTGAATATACAGTGTGGTTTTGAAGTTAATGCCATAAATTTAAGGGTAAGTAGTATGACATGTGTAGATTACGAAACAAAAAGAATTTTTTTAAAATTCGAAAAAAGGAAATTCGACTTCTTTTAACGAAACATTTTTTTTCTACTGTTTTAATTAATATTTTGTTTTAAATATGTTTATCTAAACTAGTTGTATATAAGATATTATTCTTAATAAATATATTAAATATAGATAATAGATAAAATATTTTATTATTATTATCAGTGGTCCTGTGGTACCAAAAATGTTAGTTTCATGAAAAATAAATTAAATATACGAATTTAAAAAAAAACTTTTGTTTCTCAATCTACACAAGTCACTCTACGTACCCTTAAATTTATGCCATTAACTTTAAAGCCAGTCTGTACCTATATCACTGTTTAAAAGTTGTTTAAGCGGGAGGTTATGTGCTAGCCTAATATGCCTAATTATTTTATGTATTTTTTAAAACCTAGAAAATTGAATTATATTTTAAATATAACAGCATTTATAATAATTTTGTAACTAGATAATTGTATGCCACAGGAGATAAATTTCCTTGTATTGCCACGTTTTTTGTTACGTAGATAACATGTGTGTTATCCACCCAATGCAAGCCCTTGTTACAACCACTAGCCGGTGCCCGGAAATTTTGTGGTTGCCACGTTAATAGTATTCCAACTTGAAATGGTGACATGAGTGAGTACCGATCCAAATCAGGCCTTGGAAATTTTCAGACCTGATCGGGATTCGAACCCACGACCTCTGTATCCAGAGGCAAGCACTCTTACGTCTTACCACTGCTCTATCCCGCTGTTTTGTAACTAGATATATAATTAGCTGTAATCGAGTTGAACGGCTTGGTTTTATATAGCGTCTTTTTTTTTTTTTGGCTTAAGGGGTTTGTTTCGCAAAAATGCGAGCGAAGCGAGCTTTGCTATTTTTTAACCAATCTTCATAAACTGAAGGTGGGCTTAATAATATAGTTTTGATTAGCCGAATGTTACAATGGATGTATTCCCAATGTCGACGGCACTGGCCATAGCCCGAAGGACAGAGATAGAGGTAGAGGAAAGCAGGAAAACTCTGATGTCGAATCAGCTTATTAAATTAGTCGTGTCGCTGTAAGCTGTAGCTGCAAAGGTATATAGTTGTAGGCTTTTACTCATCTTTACCTTCTGGCGTTGGATGGTTATATTCAATAACATCCCGGCAGACAGAGACGGATCCGTTAATAAACACATGGAGCAAATTCATCATTTTCAGCGAATATTATAATAATAGAACGTTTCGCTCGCACTTTTGACACTCACAAACTCAAAAATGATGCTGATTTATCTTGAAAACTACGCACGAGGAAACTACATAACTATAAAAATATCTAGAAAAAACATCTTCATTTGTGGAACAGGACGAATCAAAAATAATTGTACAACAAATACAATTGCAGAATCCTGTAAGTAGACGCGACATGCTTTACAGACGACAACATCAATATACATTCCGCCACTTGGTGCACGGGTGCCGAGTGTAGTGACGGTGCAGGTAGTGCAGAAGTGCAAAGTGGTTGCGGACGCCACCTGGCTACACACTGCCGGCTCGACAACACATACTCTTCAGTTTTAATTAGTACAAATTGTACAGTACAAATAAAATAATTCCCAACGAATCAGACGACCAAGATTGTTTCTAGTTATACAAGATATAGTCAAGATATCATTCGTAACATAAATAGAGAAAATACTAGGTATACCCGATGTTTCATTTAAATGAGCCAGCATTGCTATCTCGAGAACAGTGAGTCAAATATTTTTTTTACCAAAGGTTCTCAAAATATGAAACACAACTTTCTTATTTTTTAGTGCATTCGATAGAGCATTTTTTCTGAATTCAACGATATAAACATGTTTTGATGGAACAAAAAACTGGACAAATGCAAGTTAAATTTATATGAATGTGGAAAAAATTGAACATGTTCTTCATTATACCGTTGTTTCATTGTTACTTGTGGTTTTTCTGTCAATTTTGAGAAGAAAATGTATAATTTTACTCACAACGAAAAAGTTGTCATGTTTACTTAAGCCAGATACCCCCTGTTCCCATTTGAAATCTTAAATGGGAACCCCAATTTTTATTGTACATTGCGGTAGTATGTTTAAATCTAAATAGGTGTATGAAATTTTTTTTCAATTCTCGGTAGATGGTGTTTTTTTTTATTCGATGTGTATTTCTCGAAATATTTCCCGTCTCGGAACTTATTGAACATATTGTGTAACTTTAATTTGCATTTTTTTTTGTTATATTAAAATATAAATGTTTTTATTGTTGAATTCAGAAAAAAAATTCTCTTTCGAATCAGCCAGTAAAAATATATGTTGCCATTTAACATAAAAAGTTGGGTTTCATATTTTTGGTCTTCGTAATAGTTTTGTTAAATAGCAATAGTTCGTATCCCTTATTGTTCTGGAGATAGCAATGGTGGCACACTTAAATGAAATGAATTCTTCAGCGATATTAGACAGGCTAAAGTGAAGGGCTGTGTTGTCAGGTTGGTTATTCGTGATTGCGAAGCCAGCAGTGTGCAGAGGGGCAGAGCGCTCTCCCGTTCGTGTACTAGCGTATGAATGTACTGATTGGTACCTTTGTCGGTGAGGTGCACAGTGAGCGATGACGGGTTGCCGTACACCGAGTTGTTGAGCGGGACGCCGTCGGGCCCGCTACCCCAGGCGTCCTTGGAGCGCGGCGTCTCCGTCGTGGTGGGCCGCGGCGATGTGGTGGGCGGTGACGAGGCTGCAACAACATGCATCAATGCGTCTACGGCTCAACACTGCCATCAGAACATGCTTACAACGCGCGAGCTGGTGGTCGCAGTCGATGGCTCGACTGGGAACACCATTCTAGCAACGCGGTTTTTATCATGGTAATGGTATTGCGCTATCACGAATTCTTCAACCCTTACCACAGTACGTGAGCATAGACTTTGTAGTCTATTCCATGACGAGACCTTTCAAAATTAAAGGGACAAATATAGTTCTGTGATTGGTTAAAAGTATACAGTGTACCATACATGTATTCGGCGGTATACGCTCGGAATTTTGAACTATTTTATATGCACAACTGTAATTCCACCATCAGTTTGTACCCTGTTGATTAAGAAAGAATAAATTGCTCGCTTGTTTTAGTTTATTGTACATCCTTATAAAAAATATGCAGATTTAAAAAAATTATAAACTTAAGCATACATATTTCCAATACACAAAATGTAGATGCAACAAGAAAAAATAAAAAAAATGCAGTGGGTAATGTTATACCTAAATATAACTCAAATCAGTAAATGGTAGTGTAACATTTTTATAGTGTATAAATGATTGCAAACGAATGGAATTTGACATAGTGTTTAGCACGTGTTCGAGAACAGAAGAAACTTCGTGGATTTGTGTCCCTTTAATGAAAGGTCTAGTGGAATAGAGTCTATTAAGGACTTTACAAATTGTGTTAGTACTTATAATATATTCGGAAAATGAACCGCTAATGTTTGATTTGATATACTTGTTGTAACATCGAGGTGAGGTATGCTTATCAACTTAATTATAAGAACTAAATTAACTGGAAAACCCGGGGGTCAAATGAACTTAGTTGTTTTCTGTGTCGTTATTGACTACAATAAAATCTCGAAGAATTGAAATAAAATATTAATTATTCTGCCAAATAGAAACAATGCATTAAAAGTTAATATAATCAGTTTGCTTCCTTGTGCATTATGAGCTTTTATTTTGGGTTATTGTTAAACAATCTTAATATGCGCAAGGTGACAAATGATAGGGGATGATTTCCTAAAAGGAATGAAATGTTTTCAGTGATTTAGGTAAACTGCGATGTGCGATGAGGACGGGTGATAGGACGTGTTATTTAGTGCAGTATTTGGAAGTAACCTAGTCCTGCATGGCACATCGAAGCAGATGTTGGCATAGCTTCTAGCTTCTAGCGCGTCAACTCAGTTGCTATAGTAACGACACGTGTTGAACAGGGTGTTACTTTGCGAATCTTGTCACGTTAGAAGATGAAAAGGGACCTCGGGGAAATACAGACGAAGAAGCGGCGAACTTGGTCGGCTGCGGAGCGACGGAGACGACACGACGCCGCGCTCACACCGACACATCAACATCAACACACCGGCGTCGGACGGCGAAATTGGATAAAAGAGAACAGATACGATGTTGAGTAACACTAACGTGCAGACGTTATACGTTATAGTGTTTTATGTACGCGCGCTGTACGCACTGCGTGCATATACTTCGATAACGCTCGAAGGCTGTCGCCACACCTGACTTACGAACTGCTAGTGCTAAGGGACTTACTCCGCGTATGTGCTGAACGGTAATTCTGCCAATCATACAACGCGGATCAAAGTTTTTACTTCTGATTTTCTTAACTACGCGCTACTTCTAAACTTTTATTATTAAATTTATATTGTTTCCTCTTGTAGCACACTTAACCAGATTATATGCACTTGTACAATACAGCAGCTTGCAAATTTATTACATTTTTAAATCAAAATTACTTGCGAAGAAAACTTACGACACACGTGATCCGTCAGAGATTGATTCTTATATTCTGTATCTTGTGTTAGTATTTGCGTGACTACATTTGCGTTACTTTTACTCTCTTCTTTAAATACTGTCATGGGGAGTTTTGTGCGTTAAGTTTTCACAAAAAGTTTAGTATCGGTAATGGTTTTGAAACTGTCATTGTTATTTTGTAGTTTTGTTATTTTAGTTTTCCAACTTCCGTTGCTTTTTTCTTAACTATGGCAGATCGCGGAGATAAATGCGATATAAACTGTGCAGAGGAGTAAAAACTAATTTTAATTAATAAGTTACCATAAAATAAATGAAAATGTAACTCTAATAATGATAAGTAAAATAAAGGTTACATTATTCTTTTTTTATTTGCTTAAGCAGTCTCAAATGCTACGGTTATTTGCTACCTCGGTTCCTCGTTTTCGGTGATGTGACAACGGTATAGCATGACGGTTTATATTTACAGGAGTAGAAAAAATTATATTTCAATATTTATTCATTTAGCTGATTGAACAATGTTTCAAGCAAAACTGCGCGCAGTCAGTAGTTGGATGGGTGACCGCTTTGCGAAAACCCATACCAGCGAACACTGCGTGCCGTTGTCACACCACCGAAAACGAGATACCGAGGCGGCATATAACCTTAGTAATTAAGACCGCTTTAACAAAAAAAAAACTGTTTATGAAATGTTTTTGTTTAATTTTCCATGGCCGTGTTACAATTCTATCAATAAATATTAATTTTAATTTGATTGATGTTTCGTGAAATACTAATATTTATGTAACCAAATGGACTTTATTGCATGAATTTTGTAATTTTTAACAACTTTTGTATTTACACTTTTGGTATGAAGTTAATAGGTAACAATATACAGCAAGATATAGAATCAACCTCCTGTTAGCAACTTGAACAATGGGCCCATAAACAATTTTTTTTTACAAATGTTTATGAAACTTTATTAGAATATATG
The DNA here is from genome assembly GCA_963942605.1 of Poecilus cupreus. NCBI lineage: Eukaryota > Metazoa > Arthropoda > Insecta > Coleoptera > Carabidae > Poecilus > Poecilus cupreus. The sequence continues at coordinate 19,798,721 of OZ012715.1, forward strand.
ACGATCAGAGAAAACCCGAAGTGAAAATTTCATATATTACCCCAGATATGATTTTTCAAAGTTTGTGTGACGTCACTGGTATTACTCCAGTGGCACTATAACAACGATTTTTTATGATAGTAGATATTATATATTTTTTAATGTCAAAATAATATTTACATATGTCTTAATTTACAACAATTAAACATAATACAAATAAAAATAAAATTCCTTTGGCAATTTTAGAGTATTTTACTTTATGTTCGAGTAAACATCATACGAAAGTTTGCGAACAGTGGCGCTAGTAATGATGTAACCTAACCTCAACACACAATTTTATTCAATAGATTTTCAACAAACACAATAATACAGTGAAATTATGAAACTAGTAATAGAAGCCCAACAAATATAATCGTAAATACCAACAAACAAAACAAATGAAATGACATTTCATAGTTCTTTTCTAGCCCACAATAGGCGTTTGGCGCGACGGGAGACGCGCGTCTTGCACGTTTCATATTTCTGGCCAATAGAATCAATGCAAATACCCGTGACGTTAAAATATGTTCAATTCGTTATATCGCTTTACTGCAAAATATTTACTTTACTACTAATTATTCCGATTTTGATATAAATTTGTCATATTTCGTTTATGGTTTATGCTCCCATTGAAAGTAATTGTAATAAAAAAAATTAATTAAAACATTTTCACTCCATTCATTTTGTTACATTTTTATCACAGGCTTCAAACCCATTGTCCAAGAAAAATATGTGTAACATATGCGTTAGTTCCAAAATGTATATATTCATGAATTCGTAAAAATCAGGTTACCTATCCTATCCTATCCTATCCGTATCTTCAACACAACGCTAAACAAAAATCGACAAGTTGTCATGTCGTGTTGAGGTTAGGTGTAATTTTGACATCGCGAAGTACAAATATCCCGGTTGGGGTTGACATTGTTATGTTTTCGCTTTCACACTTCTTGGACTGTGTTGTATACAGCGAGCGACGCACGACACACGACACAATGGCTTTGAAGCATGATGGCGAGTGAAGAGTGGTTCGTGGACGTGCGTAGACGTTGTTAACACGTTTACTTGTCACGCGAGGATGTGTTGGTTGATACATTATGGAACACACACAGCATACACCACACAGCACCTGTCTGCGTTTGCTACGAATGCGAAGGAAACTTACGTTACGCTACGTTGTATAACATTAACCTCTGGCGGTCTACACATCGTCAAGCTTTTGTTGCGTATTGTAGAAAGATACTTTTGCGCATCAAGTCTTATTTTGTGGCTTTATCTAGTTACGGAGGGTTCCTTTTCAGACTCTTGCAATTAAATTTTCTTTCTGTACACATATTTCTCTCTGGTTACTAAAGCTTGTATATTCCATTATATTCGTAATTGGAATTATCAAATGGACCTACGGCTAGACAGCAATTTTGTTTTGTTTTTGTAGAGTATAAATTGAAATACAACGAATGTCATTAGTACATAAATAAGTACAGGAAAGTAGATTTTCTGCACGACCGTGGGGATTATTTTAGCGATGAAACATCCACAACTTCTTGTATACCGGGTGTTGACTTGAACTATTTAATGATATTTTTTAATATGGTCATTATTGCTTCCCTAATTAAATTAGACCAAAAGTGTAAATACAAAAAAAAATGTTTAGAATTAAAACTGCAAAAAGTATCTACTTTTACTTAATTGTATATAATGCAAGGAGCAAATGAAAACGGATTTTATATATTTTATTAAAAAAAAAAAACAGTTTTGTGGAAAACAATGAAGTAAAATAATATAATATTAACTTGTTACTATTATTATGGGACAGAAGGCGTATAAAAAGCATTTATCCATAACTTTAGCGAAAAAGTTTACAAATAAATTTATACTTAATACCCATTTGAATTTAAATAATTTTGATGATTTTCTCCCTTTTAAATAAAGGGGTAATGTCAGTGTAAATAAATAAATTTTGGAGTAATAAGCAAAATACTTTCCCGATCTCTGGTCAAATCTAAATTTTATAAACTATTAAATTATACATAGAATCAAAAATTCATAATCTAAGAAAGAAGTGAGCACAAATAATTCGAAATGGGTAAAATTTAATATTTAGAATAAAACATGACAACCTAGAGTAAATCAAAGAGCAGAAGCAATATTAAAATTATTTGAAAACTTTAACTGCAGTACAAAGAAGAAATCTGAAGATAATTTTAATTGTCGGAGCAGGAATAGAAAAAGAATGTTGCGTATTGCGACGACAGACTGACAGAGACAGAGCGCAAAGTGAAATAACGAAGAAATAACCCCGTTCTCGGTATGCAATATTCACTGAAATAAAACTTTTTTACTTATGAAAAGCACGTGAATAGTTAATGACAGTCTATAGAAATTCGATGTATTTAATAAAAAAAGTTCAGTGGAGCGTTATTGGTTTTTTGAGGGCTGAGTACATTTTCTGAATAGGAAATGTCGATGAATAAATAAAACTGCGATGTCGTTACTCGTTACAGTCGTTACAGAAAGCTTCAACTTAATTATGACGTTGAGTGTACTTTCATTACAGATTCGCATTCATGATAACATCCTTACTAACGAGTGTCACTGTCCAGTGTTTTACTAGGAACTCGGGCATGCTTCGTCGACCCTTCTGCCCTAGCTAATGTTACGCCACTGAGTGTTGCCTGCAACTAACAGGCCCGGATCAAAACTATCCAAATTACATCAATTTGGCTTTTCTGTAGATTGTAGAACTATATGTAAGAATGTAAGACGTATAATATCAAAGAAGATAAAAAAAATAAAATTTTGGAAAAAAACTTAAATTTTAGAGTCCGAAACAAAGATTTAGACTATTAATTAATTTTATTTCTAAGCAAAAAAGTCAAGTTATTTATTATATTTTGTAAGACAGACTGTTTTATTTGTAATTTTTGTTAAGTTTATTCTTATTGTCAAATAATCATTCACAGAAAATATGCCATAAATTGTGTATGAAAGTTTAAACAATTAGAATAGTTGCTGTCAGATCTTTAATAATTATTATTTGCTTTTTTCACTTTTAATATTTTATATTATGGGGTAAATAGCTCCGTAGTAACGCGTCGGACTGTGGGTCGTGAGATCCTCAGTTCGAATTCCACAGCTGATAGTTGCCAATTTAAATTTACTCCTGTGGTTCCCCGCCACTAACATCTTTGGGGGGCTATGATTTGACGGCTGGTAACCGCACTTCACTTACCGAGATCTGCGTAAGCAGAGTGCCACACCCATAATGGGTAAAAGGCGTGATGATATATTTTTTTTTATATTTTATACAGTTTTATAAATTTATTTATTGTTTTTATTTCATGGCTTACTTTCTGCGTTTGAATCTTTATAATAAAACATGAATAGTTTTTGTACTGATTATAATAACTAAGAACTGTTTTAAAGAGAAATAAAAATATACAGGGTGTTTCTATATCTCTGCACGAAACTATAATGACATATACTTTGATATACTGATTATAGACCAAAATTAGAGTATTTCATTCATTCAGAGAACATTTCAGTGTCACTGGTTTAATAGTACAATTAATTATTTATAGTTATATTACTAATGAAATAAAATAGACAAAACAAATAAAATTAAAGGTATTATACAATTTTCAGTAACAAGTAAATGTTTTGTTTATTTAGGTATGCAAGGAACAGTTATAAATAATTAAATGTTATATTATAAACCAGTGACACTAAAAATTTTCGCTTGGAATGAAATACTCTAGTTTTTGCGAACTTCAAAAAATTATTTTTCTTCTGTAAACTTTCATGCAGAGGTATAGAAACACCCGGTACAGGATGTGTTATTTAAAAATATAAAGTTACATATCATTGCGTGAAAATGAAGCACCCGGTAGAAATACTTAAACTGCAGATAGGTGGGCATTTTAATATTAAATAAACTTTGTTTTAGTAATATTTTAAATAACCGCATAAAATAAAAGAGGGTACAAAATACTATTACTAAAAATTATCCACATAAAAAAATTATGTAACGCCATGAATGGCGAATTTTTTTTCTTTATATATGAACCAGTATTTTAAATAGAAATCTTGAGAAAAATGATGAAGGTAACATGAAACATGCCAAAGTTTACTTACCACGAAGAAATCTGCAATAAAATATGATTGAAAAACCACAATTCTTAATGCGAAATATTCTCATCATGCTGATTGTGCTAGAAGTGCGAAAATCTTGCAAAGGTGCTATAATCTCCAGTCATGCACTTGTTACGTGGCAGAACATAATATTGATGTTGTCTTGACATATTCAACACAATCCCATTGAAGTAACGTAATGTAACTTAACGTAAACGATATTGTTCTACAGCTACGATACGATATACGATATGGATTGGGTTACGTATATGTCGGGTCGGGTATTACGGTACAGGATGTTTGGCATAGGCACAATATGGGTAAATGTATACATGTGTATGTATACAAGGAGCTATGAATCGATAGACCTATAATTAGTGACGCAATAAGTAAACATGCTATGATTGTACTGTGATTAGTTAGAATCATACTACTGACGTATTAAACCTATTTTACAGGCTTATGTAACTCAATTAGTTCACGAAGTTATTAACACCCTTCTATGAAATTTTCTGATATTTTCAGTTAAAGAAACAAATGGTAATGAAAAATATATTTTATTATTTCAATAGGTTAAAATAATAGATACACCAGTAACTTCAATACAATATGTAAGTATTATTTCCTAAGGGTTGACGTTTCGGCCCAAATTGAAACCTTTAGGACCACTACAAAAATATAGAAGAAACGTCTTAATAATATGTATGTCACTTAGATGACAACAACAATCAACAATTTTTCTTTATTAAATTAAACTATCAAGAAGTTTACAAAATTATTTTGGTAAGGGAATTTTCCGGGGAAAAAACAAATTCCTGACAGGGCACATCACTAGATATGGCCACCAGACTTTCGAAGAGAGAAGAAAGATAGCAGCTTGGAAGCAAATATTCAGCAATAGTTTCGTAAGCTGAAATGTTCTTTTTCTTACTATTGAGGGTGACCTAAACACTTACATCCGAGTTGCTACTTTCTTTCTCTCTTCCAAAGTAAGTCGGATTACCAAAAAAGAAAAAAATTAAAAATTATGTAGTACCATATAAGCAACATCTTTTCGGACAATCTTGTATATTAACTTTAATATTTTGAGTATGTAGTTGATATAAATTGATTTGTTTGTTTTTGCTTATAAAAAAAATTCGGAGAACTTTTTAATAGTTTAATTATATTAACGAAATATTATTGTTTGTTGTTGCCGTCTATGTGACATATTGTTAAAATATTTCTTATATATTTTTGTAGTGGTCCTGAATTTGTGCCGAAACGTCAACGTCAAGAAATAATAATTGTATCGAAGTGACGGTGTACCAATTATTTTTCCTATTCAAATCCAATTGAACGGTTAAGATTCATCATATAATATTATATTATATTTTACAAAGCACCCTTATACTTGAATTATAATTAATGAATTACATTTAAGACATTAAGAAATACAGAAGGCGTTGGAAACTAATTCGATTGTTGTGCTAAAAACCTTTTTCGTGTTTAATTTATTTATTCTGGTGTGGTTAAATAATATATAATATTTACTAACAAATAATATAGCAATGGTACTCAATTTTGGCGGGTTCACATCGATGTGTGACAGATGACGAGGTGTCAAATGCCGTACAAGGTAAGTGGCACGCGGTGTGGCCGTGGCTATACTCGTATGCCACAACATATTGCTACCGCTGCGTCAACGGTTGGGTTTGAATGATTTACGCAGCGGCCACATCGTCAGATGCTTGTTCTCAATCATCGTCCCCTTTTGAGGAGTCGAGAAAGAAATAACGCATGTATCTATCAGAGGTAAGACAACAAGTGATATGATTATCATCGATTAGTAATCATATTATATTCAATCTAAGAATATAATGAAAAATTATTTGTTGTGAACCGGATTGAGAACGGGAACGCACCCTAAATTTACTTAACGCAACACATCGGGTGTACTAACCTAAGTTTTGATGCGTTAAAATGGACATTGTAACATAATTAACAGTATTAATTGAGGATGTTGTCGGCACTTGATGGAACATTTTTCAAAGGGTAAAAATTTAAACACTTGGTGATGTACTTTCTTAGTCCCCTCGATGATTTGTTAATTCCTACAAATTTATATTATATTTAAGGTAGGTTAACGAAAATGTACTTTTCATTCCTGATGATGACATGTAGCTGAAACTATACCGTGGACGCCCAACAGATAGAGTAATCAAATAAAAAAAAAACTAAACGATGTGTTCAGAAATCAGCTTTAGAAGCTTCAAATTTTAAAACGCTGAAGAACTGAATCGTTTATTTAAAATGAATATATGTAAAACTAATACATTACATATTTTATCATATATGTACAAAATAATTTAAAAAATATGTATAAGTAAAATTTAAACATGTGGTATCATAAATTTACAATTACAATATTATATATAATTTCTATAACATACCTTTTATACTGTTAATGGGACTTACGGATATTACCGATAGAAATAATAAACTATTTTAAGAAGTATAAAGCTGACACCAATACAAATGTCCTACTCTATCTGTTGGGCGTCCAGAGTATAGTTGAATAATCTACTAATTCGTGGACATCAAGTGTTTTAATTTTTACCCTTTACAGAATTTTAACCATTATTTTGCGTCATAATGATAAAAACTACATGTATTCTTATAATTATAAAGTATTTTGAATTTGAAATTTCATTTAATGCAAGACCCGCCATTTGATGTGACGTCAGATAAGCTCAGTTGAAGTAGGTTATGAACAAAGAAATTGAGGTAGGACACAGATTGAAACCGATGGATGAATGTAACCTATAATTTTATTTCACTGCTTTTATTAAACAAGTCTACGATGAGTATTCCTGTAACTGATTACTTGCCTATCATCAATTTAAAATAAAAATGATTTTAGAGGTAAGTATATATATATTTACATACATTTGTATCTATATCTTTCTCTTAGCTTTTTGAGAGCTTGTTTGACGTCACATATCCCTTCCGCTATTTTTTTTTTCACATAGACTACAAGAATAAATCGGTTTTACAAAAAAGGGATATTTTATTTTTTGTCAAGATTTATATATAAAATAAAATCTAAGTTTAGTTACAGACGCCAATATTAATTTCATTTGTTTTTTATCATTGCAGTGATAGACATGTAACTAAGAAAATTCTCAATATACAAATAATATATTCTGATGAATTCTGTAATGCATCCTTGCAAACAACAAAGAACATTGAACAGTGATTCCGCTAATTTGGCAAATTGCCGCTGTCATAATTTACGGTCACAGATCTCAAATCGCGACAAATAATTTATTCCGTTTTGGAGCAAAATATTAAGATGTACCTGTAGATAGGGCACAAGCACACGGCAGCACGGCAGCACGGCAGCACGGCAGCACGGCAGCACGGCAGCACGGTAGCACGGTAGCACGGGTGTCTTCCCACTGCACTGTATTGTCTAATCTTAATTACTTTACGTAGTTTAATTACCGCTGGGCTGGTATGGCAGCAAGGGCAGGACGGGTTAGGGCGGTAAGGCGGTGCCTCCATCTGTTATTATCTCCGGTGGCGGCACCCAGCCAGCCAGTCAGCCTCACGGCTCAGGAATAAGATCGAACAATTAAAGCGCGATAAGTTAATGAGGCTCGTGATGCAGAGGTGACGGCGCCCGGCTCTAATGAATGCTGTGGCAGAACCAGGTGAGAATATTGGAATTAGGGCTCGCTCTAAGCTCCTAACACCGCTGCCCACTACTATTCATGTAGGTTTATTTATTTGATATATTGCACAACACAAAGAATAAACATTTTAAAATTTTTATTATTCCGATGGAAACAATAGCGACATAAACATAACAAGAACACTAGCGACTTAAAGAATCGTTATCCCGTTTTAAAGTTAATGTCATAAATTTAATGACATGTATGACATGTGCAGATTACGAAGAAACAATTAATTTACGACTGAAACCATCGTATATTTTGTAAATATTTGAAGTTTTGTAATACGAATTTAAAAGTCACGTTTTCTGTTTTATAAGAAACAACCCTTAATATAGAAAAATTCATTTAAGTTAATAATTAAAAAAATATATATATATATATATATATATATATATATATATATATATGTATATATATATATATATATATATATATATATATATATATATATATTTGCGAATGTCTGAGTGTATGAAATTATCATATTATTTGTATAATATACCTTTTATACTATTAATGGGAATTACGGAAATTGCGGATAGATATAATAAACTATGTTAAGAAGTACAAAGCTCTAACACGTAAACACCAACACAAATGTCAAAAAAATGTTATTGCTGTTATGCGGTTATAGCAGTTTCCGTTATTACCGATCTTAGTTGTCGAGTTCTTCGATCAGTGTAAAACTGGCTCACCAATAGCAATACTGTATTTCAATTTTGCTCACATTTATGGGAGGAGTATCTACTGTATCTGTTGGGCGTCCAGAGTATAGCCGGCTTACCTACGTAGATTTTTCGCGAAACTTCGACAATGTCCGATAGTATGCTATATAAGTCTACTAGAAAGTTCTATGAACGAAAGTTCCATACTTTTCTGGAATATTCTATGTGCTTTGGACAATGTTTCACTTTTTACTAGAAACTAGAAAGTTCTAGGTGCTACGGGAACGTTCTAGTCTAGATAGAAAGTTCCATTAGTTTCGGAGCCGTTTCGAAATGTTCATTCTAGAATATTCCAGACAGCTACACTTTGGGAAACCCTGGATTAGACACTTCTCCTAAGCATTGGGTTCAAGATGAAAAATATGAAAGAAGCAAGCCCTACCAAAATTGAATTCCACTAATATAACAATTATTGTTAGTAATGACATATACCAATTAAGCATGTTTGCAAACAATTTCCATTTTCCATTTCCAATACGTTTTGAAGGAATTGAATATAAAATTTTCTAAAGCTTTATTTTAACGATGTGAAATTTAACCATGTTAATTATCACAGTAAACTATCATGCAATATTGTTAGAAAAGGTATAATAAACATAAGTCCCGCGTTCGAATATCCGCCGTCTACTCGCTCTAGCCTATCCAACCGCCAATGTATAAATGATACTAACAACAATATGAAACACCAAAGAGAAAGGTCACATACTGTATAGCCGTATAGTGCCGTCCGTCTCTCCTCGGGGGTTCTTCGCTACGCACTTGTAGGTCCCGTAGTCGCTGTTCTCGATGTTAGCGATGGTGAGACGCATGTGCGTCTTGTAGGCAGGACTGCCCACGATGTTCTCCGTGTGGTACTTGCGCGACTCGTGGATCATATGTCCATCTTCGCGAGTCCAATAGTTCAGGGATGTGGGGTGAGCTTCGGTGAAGCACTCCAAGGTCACGCTGTAGGCTAAAGGAGCGCCCACTAGCTGGTGGGGGATCCACAGCATCGGCGGGACTGTAACAAGAAGAGAACACAATATTAGTACAATTATTGGGGAAAAATCTAAGTAGCTGACACCTTGCAGCATAAATTTAAATACATGGCAATGGAGGGATATGATTTTGACGTCACAGGCAAGAAAGAGAAAGATGAGGTAAAAGTTTATAATATAAACATCCACAGATGTTCTTCTTTTGACGTTTGAGATGGTGTAGTAACAATGTTATCTTTTTATTTTTGCGGTGTGGTTTAGGATACTTAAAGAATTTAATATTGGTCATATATTCTTTATACAGTAACAGCGAGAGTCACTATTGCGCAAACCATACATACACTTCAATTTTCAAATTTAGCACCATTTCAATAACTGTCATTTTGTTTGTATTTTGCCAGTTGACACCTACGAGAATTTCTTCGTAGTTCATTAGAAACATAGATGGCAGCATGGAAATTTGACTTTGTAAGTAAAGCTAGGGACGCAAAATTATGTATTTTCCATTATACACTTTTGACAAAACCCTAATAACCAAAGAGTTACAACAAATTCATATATTTTTTTAATTTAGTGCCCACCTGTTGTATACCGCTGAAAATAATTGGGAAGAATTAGTAACATCATTATTTTCTCGTTTCCATAGAAACATATTTTCAAAACTGATATTTTGATTTTATATGTAATTGTAGGTATCTTTTTAAATAATGAAACTTAATTTATAAATTTATTCCTGAAATATTTACCTTTCCTTGGTTACTGAAACTGAAGCATTAACCATTTTGCACATACCTTACTTAGTCGTTTAATGAATTGGCATTTAAATGAATTTCAATGGCAACTTGTTTTTGTTTTTAAGTGGCTCTCAACCATGTGGACAGCAATATTTTACCAATAGAAAAATTTAAATAGACGCAACTTTTATGATAATACATCACTATTAATTTTTTTAACTAGAAACTACCTTTAAAGTATTCCCAATTTCTATTTAAAACATAATTAACTGCTGCAGTTTGTAACGACTACTTATTAAATGATTAAACTTTAATTTGCTCTAATTTTTTTTGTTAATGAATATTTGCCAAAATGTATTAGTTTGGGCCTCTCTAGTTATACTTTCAATCTTTTCCGTACGTTATGAATTACCCTGTATTTATGTTATTTATATTCTCTTTTAATTATTATATTAAATAGCTAGCATTTAAGTATTAGTTTAGTAGTGCTATACTTAAGAACCGATAGAAATGGTTTATGCAAACTTTATAATTGTTAATGTCATTGACAAGGTTAAAAAATCGCGATAAAAAATTATTTAGTGGATCAAATTGGCCCAATATATTATCCGAGGGTTACTGACAAACAGTAAATGTTTAATAATTGTATGTGTATATATGAAGAGTAAGAATAAAAGTTACTGTTCAATGCTAGTGTTATAATTTCAAAACAGACACTAACAGTATACACTTCTTTCCTAAAAATCCATTATTATTTAAAAATTGGGTAATTGTTCTCTGAATTGGGAAGCCTATCTCAAAGAGAATACATATCTGTTTGTTCCGATCACTTTCTGTCTATTGATTATCAACTAGATTAATTTGGTATAAGTAATTATTTTTACATGAATGTTAAAGAATATTGATTTCAGTTCTCCAATATTTAATGAAGAGATATTTGAAAACTGGAGTTGTACCAAGTCCCCGATATAAAACTTAACTCTTTCGGTTTTTCCCTAAAGTAACTAAATATGTTTAGTTGAACAATGAAGAATGATCTAACTCTAAATATTGCTAGCAGTTAACCAAAAATAATTTTAAAAATTCTTTTGTCAATAAAGTTACCCTACCTCAGCGAATAAATGAAAGCCTTGTGTAAGTTTAAATTACGTTTGAAATTAAATAGCACCTTCATCTTCCAGTAAATTTAAAAAAGTCTATAAATAAACAAACACTTAAGAAGTGGAATTGTTCTGTGTCTATAGAATACTTAAACGGGAGCTTCGTCTTTCGCAAACAATAGACCCCGCGTCGTAGCGTCGTGGCGTCGGCGTCTCGGCGTCGCTGAACGCTGAACGAGATCAAGGGAAACCTCTAATGCATTTAAACAGCTTACAGCCAGTAAATGATCCTGTAAATAGTAGATTTTTTCAAGGAGTCAAGGTACAGGGGCACGAACGACGGAACGAGGAACTCGGAGCTCTAGTGTGAAATATCGCGAGAGATATGCAGAGTAGATGTGGATGTGGATCAGCAGCACTACTGCTACTGCTACTGCTACTACTTTGCATGCTATAATGAAAATACATTTAACCATTACTGCGGGGATTCGACCTCACAGAGGAGCACGACCTGACTTGGTTTCACTGCTACTAGAACGAACCGGGCGTCGAAACAAGGCAAAATTCAACAGTTGGGCAAAACAATAATTAATTATTTACACACTAAGTATCAATTTTTGATTCCCTGTAGTACTTAATACTTGCACTATAGTATATTTTAGTTTTTACTGCTTAATATTTACAAATATTAAGTATGAAAATTATTATCTGTTGGGATCTTTGATCTCGCTGAGCCAGTCAATCGGTGTCACTGCCTCACAGCAATTGACGGGTTACACTACACTGATGAGCTCCAGTAAGAGCGAAACGCGTCTGTAGTTACCGATTGATTGGCTTGGCCGGTCTTTGTGAATTAATAACTTCGTTATTATTCTGAGACTATATTTTATGAAACAGTTGACAATTTTTATTGTCTTTATATTTTTAATGAAAATTATTACTTGTATTTTGTATTTAACCCTGGATGGTCACACTATTTCCACAGTTACACAGTCACGCTGGGGTCTGAGAAACCTCAATAAAAACTACTTTCCCATAAACGGATGTAAATTTTCTAGTGATTTTACCTATGGAATATTTGTTTGAGGTTCATAGAAATTATAGGGCTGTAAATTAGCTGAGTATCCGAAAATCAGGATATCCAAACATTTGGGTATCCGGAAAATTGTAAAATCTAGGTATCAATTTTTAAATATTTTTGAAGGGAGAGTGCATGTAAGATTTTCGAAGATTCTTTTTATACAAATAGTAATATTCTTTTGAAAATCGACGTTATTATGTTAGTTTCCATACATATTTATATTCAAAATCAATTTACTGTATTGAATTAAATGTAATTAATAATGAAAACGAAATTACTGAATTTACTACGAGGTAGCATCGAAGTTATGCGAATGCTGCACATCTGGGAAATTAGATGAAAATTGTGGGGTTTCTAATCCCAGTGTAGCATTCCAGGGTTAAGACTTATTTATCGTTTAATAATCGTAAAAAAATATAGAAAAATTATTTCAATAAAATTGTAGTATTTTAATAGATATTTATGTAAGTAGTACATAATTTAGGGTTTTATTGATGAGACAAAAGGGCGAGTCAATTAAACCCTATTATGTACGCGTTTTGACTACATTACAGATTATTTTTCTTAACTTAGAATGACAATTTATATGACATATGACGTTAACAGGAATTTTTTTTATAATTTTGATTTTTTCCTGTTATTTGCTTACTAATTTGTTTATTGTATTTATTTTATCAGATTAGTCCCAAAAGAATTACTTTATGGACGCTAAACAATACCATAAATAAGTGATTATAGGCAATAGCCATGGCAGGTTCACTCAATAACGCAAGTTAAGCACAATAAGCACAATTGCTCACGGTCAATCGTTGGAAAGGTGACCGCTTTGCGAAAACCCGTACGAACACTGTGTGCCGTTGTCACACCACCGAAAACGAGATTCCAAGGAGGCATATAACTTCAGCAGTTGAAACCGCTTAAGAAAAAAACTGTGATTATAATATAGTCGTACATATAAAATATATTATAGTCTGAAATCAGTTTGTAGCAAAAAAAGTACTGATTCTTAAGAAACACTTATTTGTACCTTGAAGTTAAACTTGAAAAAGTACTTGATAACAAGTATTAACCATCGCTAGTATTGATAGATATGTTTAAGTATTCTTCTCCAGTTTTATTCAGGAGTTACATTAGTATATCCGACTTTTAATTGTAAAAATATGAGAACACCACGTTTGAAAATAGAATCAGTTGTTGAACTATTCGTCACAGCACCCAGTGCAAACTATTCGAAACATACGAATTAATTTTGAAATAAAAGTGAAACATAGCAACATACGGTGTTTGTTCAGAAAGTTAATTCGTAGCGTGGGACAGTCGCAATACATCTCAACACTGCGAATCTGAATGCTGGAGCCCGAGGACAGATCGCAGGCATTCATCTAGGGTACAGAGTCCTGAGTGTCTCAGTGCACTGCGCAATACTTGCTGACGGTGATTAGGATTCTAGTGGAGGCGTCGCGCATTTAGTTCTACAGTACTCCAAGTCGCGTCTCTTGTGTTCTGTTGTCGCTAGTATAAATGTTACGTTAGACCTGATCTCCGAGTGCTTGTATTTATCTTCGACTGACAGTGAGTGATTCCGGACAGGACGACGCGAAACACGCAGGATGGACTATGGACTCTAACAAAGAGCACTGACACTACTTTAACTCATGCGCAGATGAATGATTTCATTTAGAAATAATCGAAGTGCTTTCTAAAATATATCTAATGGCTATCATTTAAACGGTTAGCTTAAGGTCAAACATACGCATCGCAGAACAAATCCTTTTTTTTTAAACAGCAAATTCTGTATTCTAAATTTATTTTCAAGTTTTTTATGGTTCAACAACCTCCATCCGTCAAAATTTCATGGATTTTTAACAGTGACTTGTAAATTGCAATGTCAGATGAAGTACATATTTTCTCTGGGTTCGTTCACTCCCATGAATTTTGTTTCGCAAATTCAAATTAGAATAAATTATTTCTTACAATTATTCTTATCGAAAATCAAAACAATTATTACTCTGAAGTCTTTTAACATTCTAGTATAGCTATAACATTAAACTATAAAAAAATATTAGTTGAAATCTAGTTCGTCAAAAATTTAGACCCATGAACGACTACAGTAATGAAAATAATTCGTATATTTATAAATATAGTCATCTATAACATACTAAGTTTATTTTCAATTTGAATTTACAGTTTTTGAGAAACAAATAAAAATATACCAAAAAACCTACGTTTTGGTATGTTTTTATTTGTTTCTCAAAAACTGTAAATTCAAATGAAAAATAATTTTAGTATGTTATAGACGATCATATTTATAAATATACAAATTCGTTCATGGGAATGTGTGACATAAATTTTACCACTATAAAAACTATGTTCATGTATAATTTGCAAACAAAATTAGATTTTTAAAATTTATTACAAAACTTTGGACTTTTATCTACAAATGTAGGTATAAAACATTAAATGTTTCATTTATTATAATAATGATATATTGTTTCAAAAAAGTCATATTCATGTTGCGCTATCTTCAGCCCGCATGGTTGACCTTAATACTGAGGTTTTGCTAAGCTCTAAAATGTCTTCTGTCAGCAAGTAGAACAATAGATCAGTAAATGATGTCATATTTGACAGCTCTAATGCTCTAAAGTTATTTCTATAGCTAATTAAATACATTTGCAGCAATATAACAAACAAAGAGGCAAATCGTAAGTCAGATTTAATAAAATTTTAGCAAGCTGTAAAATTTATTTATTAGTTCGCCCAAAACCTCATCCTTTATTTTAACAACCCTATCTTTTCGGGTGCCAGTCTCGCTGCGCTAGCTACAAGGTTTCTCGTCCGTCCAACTCATTCATACCACATTAAAACACAGATACTTTAATAAATTCGTACTTCAATGACATAGAATAAAGATCATTTCAATTTGTCAGCTGCCCATGATTTTAATATGCACACGCATAAATATTATAGTTTATGGTTATAATAATTTTGTTGCTGATCAAATTTATAATCCTGTTGATCAAGTAATAATTTTGTTTCATTACTATTTAATTTTGAAAATGCATAAACATTAAACTGACCTAAATGTGTTTACTTGCTGATGCAATTTAGATGGTTTGCTAACCACGTATTGAACCTAATATTTTTTCTCTGCCAACAAAAACATTGTATGATATCCAATTTATTTAATAGTTGTTTTTTTAACCCAATATTTAAATGACGACACATTTAATTACTTCTCTAACCTAAATAGTAATATACCGGGTGAACTACGACATATTTATTATTCTTAATTTCATGGAATATTTTCTGTCTATGATTCTTTATTAATAAAAACATGAATAGTTTCTGTACTGATTACTTTAGGACTATAATGAATAAGAACTGTTTTTAAAGAGAAACAAGAGGTGTTTAAAAATATATAGGATGTTCTATTCAAAAATATATAGTTGCGTATCTTTGGGCGAAAATGGAACACTCGGTAGAAAAACTTATGATGCAGGTATGTTTAATGTTACTGTCCGGTATATTTAAAAAAGATTTTCAAAATAATTTGGGTGGACGTAAAATGTGTGAAACGGAAGCGGGAGTACCGAGGCGGGTAGCGGGTAGCGGGATAGCTAACCATCATCGCCGTCATGTTCGTTGGAGCTTGGTTCGATTAGGTTGGGGCTCCGTCTGCAAGGATGTGGTGCTGATGTCTACCTGCTGGGCGTCTACGTGCTCTGTTTCGTCTATGAGTGGTTCTTGCGTTCTTGGTTCGTTATGTCGACACCGTTCGCTCAGCACAACGTTCAGTTAGCGTTAGCGTTAGCGTAGCGCAACTTGCCGCAGGCGAACCGGCGATTGGCGTCGGCGACGACTTCGCTGTGTGCGTGTGCTGTTGACTTGCGCTTGCGGTCGACCAGAAAACACTAATGTAGTGTTGGTTTACTGTTAACGTTGCCGCGACGAATATCAATTTTATTTACACTACCTCGTTCTCAGTTCATCCTACACTGCCTGTCTATAGACTCCGCCAAAATCAAATACACACCCAGACACTGAAGGTTTCTAAGATGATAATAAAAATTAATACGAAAATAACCAAAATAATATTTTACAAAAAGAGGTATGTGACGATATTTTCAAAACTTTCTATTCAGTGGCGGATCGTCAGGTGAAGTAGGCGAAGAACTACTTCACCCGACCTTTTGAGAGGATAGAGGATAAATATTTTTTCATAATTAGCATTTTTGAATTAATACATTTTCATGTTTAAAAACATATAAAGTAGTTTTAAAAATAAAAGTATGTTTTGAGTAACCTTAAACCGCATCAAGTGAAGAGTTACAATTATCACTGCACCATTGCGCGCGCATCCTACAGCTTGTATACTTGGTTGTTGTTGTTATTTCATAATATAGCTGTTCATCCGTTGATGTAGTTATTTTATTTAAGATATTTCTAACAAATTTAATTCGATACGAACAATAAAAATTACAAAACAGTAGAGATTATAAATAATTGTAGTCACATGAATGTTCTAATTTATTAAGGAAAATAGTAAATAAATCACTAGTTATATTGGATTGCTTGGCTTTAGGTAAATTTATTTAAATTTGTTTCGTCGTTGACGACGTTTCGGCTATGGTTACAGCCATCTTCTGGTCTACAATTTTACAATGTTAGAATAATATAAAAACTTTACAATAGAGTTTTGCTTACCTAAATTTACATTACAAAATATATTTGTTGAACGTCAGTTACATAATTAAAAGTTACGTTAAGTTAAACTAGTGATTTATTTACTATTTTCCTTAACATTTTTCGGCTTAATAAACTTATCCAAAGTTCTAATTTATTGTTCAGAAATTTTTTTAAATGGAATTAATATAACTTTTCATGGCAAATAAATAAAATATACATGAATTCCATTTATTTCTGGAAGAAACATGAATAAACTGTAAGATTATTTTAGTCAATAGTTTGATTACCACTGATAAATTTTGCTAACCTATGCCATTCAACAAGCCTTTAACTTTGTTGGGGCGACTTAAAGTAATATTTATTAGTTAGAAATAAATAGTATATTTTGTATGTATTTAAATAATATACTTACGGATTCAAAGTGAAACAAAAAACCTTCAAATTAGTTGCCAAATATTTTGACACTTTGACAATCTGACAGCTCAATAATAAGAGAAATACAAATAATATAGATTAGGATACTTTGATGTCATTGTAGAGGTCTTTAAAACTCAAATATCTTAATAATTAATAACATTTTTCAAACTGCTGTTATGTCTAGTACGATGTTCTTGGGTTTAGCCATAAAATAAATAAATATAAATCTATTTTGTGACTCTAGTGAACGACCCTTTCACTGAACATGTTTAATTGAATCTAGTACGTAATTTGTTTAAAAAAAGAACTTTTAGAATTGCCAATCCTGAACTCAGGTAATGCAATGATATTGAAAAAAATGAATATATGTAAATGACAAATTTACTACAAAAATCATTCTCAAAACTATCACATTCAAATCAAATCAGATCTAAAATGTCAAATTATTTCTTGACAGCTATAGGATTCTATATTTAAATCTTGTCGCATCTATTTGAAATATTGATTAATTTATTATTTACTGAGTTGGGTGGAGAATTATAATTCCGTGTTTATGTTCTAGTATTCAGTATTTCTTGTTCAACAAAATAGTTTCGCTGGGATACATTTATAGTGCTCCGCATAATAGAAATGAATTGCAATTACAGTCCAGTGCAGTAACAGTCCACAGTCCGCAATTACAGTAAGCAAGAAGTTAAAAGTTTTTATAGTGCACTCCAAAACTTCAAATAATGTACGTCTATCAACTCTTAATTGTTGTGAATATATTAAACAAGTAGAAACAATCTGCAGATAATTCTAGGTAATAAGCAAACCACAAGCATGAGTGGGAGCCGCGTGTCTGCGAGTCTGCGAGTCTCCGGTCTCCCGCAAACTTTCCCTACTTTACACCACTTGGCACTTGGTGTTATGGTGCGGTGGCATACTACACTATACACACGTGCCACGCGCCAGATAGACCGGAAGTAATATTCTCACATACTTAGAATTCTTGCGTTACGTGCTGATGCTGACGGAGAGCTGGGTATAATGTGCACTCTGGTGCCAAAACCAGAATAAGAATTTTCAAGCTGATATTAAGTCGAAGGGATGTTTTACAGGAACGGGCTCTTCTACCAATTAGGGGAAGGTGTTGTTAAGAACATACTCGTACTATAGGCAAGAATTTATTAATAATAATTTCCTTTTTATACTCCTGTGAAAATATATCCCCATTATTTATCAGAGAGAGGTTAACGACACGTCGCTCAGCGATGAATTAATGTAGGTCTACCGCCTTAATAAAGTTTTGGGCAACAATAAATATTTGCTATCATTCAGACAAACGAACGTAAAACACAAATGTTGGGTGTTCGGACTCAAATCAGTTGCACCTGCTATAAAATTAAATAATTTACTGCAGTAAACAATAAAATTTAAATAGCTAAATCCCATAATACATATTTAAATACAGGAACAAGCTTCATACCTCTACGAGTTTGTTTGTGGTACTGATATAAAGGGCTGATTACTACAACCTCAATTAATAATAATAAATAAATAATAAAGTGAAATAAGCTTCCAATTATTAATAATAAATATTAAAGTAAGTACGAATATGTCTCTTACACAGCTCCAAGTTTAAGGACAAAATACAATCCTCCTACGGGTTTGTTTATAATACTACTATATGAGAGTGATTACTAGGACCTTTGTTAATAATAATAAATAAATAATAAAGTGAAACAAGCTTCCAATTATTTATAATAAATTTTTTATTTTGGTATTTACAGGAGTAGAAAAAGTACAGTATTATATTCGGGATTATGGTCATTATTCACTCGGATGATTTGTATTACTCGCTTACGGCTTGTGACACAAACTTCATATTCGTGAATAATGACTATCATAATCCCTCATATAAAATATACTATTATTGTGCTATTATGTCAAAGAATAATAAACGAAACATACACAGGAACCAAAAATGGTTAACTGTTCCAAGGTACAATACCGTATTGTACCTTAGGACAAACAAAATATACGAGAAAAAAAAAGAATTTAATGTACAAAAAAAACGATAATTTATTGACATTATAATTATTAAAAAAATAGTAAAAGAGTGTAAAAAAATTACACAATTAATATTGTGTTAATAACTGGATAAATTAAGACGTTAGTGGTTTAAATAAATACCTAACTTTGTAAAAATATTACCCCTCAACACCCAAGGGGAACGAGGGAAAGAAACTTTAAAAACCGAAAATGGAAAATCGAATTTTAATGTAAATAGAGAAATTTTCGTTTCTTATGATTTATCTGAAGTGATGACGTGAATCGTTTGTTTGGAAGGATACCCTATCACTATAGGAAAGAAATATATTCATTCTATTTAAAAAATGATCCGTAGCCTGGCCGTGCAGTGAAATTGTGGTGTATATATTTTATGTAACAAAGTATATTTGTAGTGTAAATATGCCAGTGCAATTTGCATATTCAAATACCTATGTCGCAATAAACGAATTACATAAATTTGAGCGCTACTAATATTGATGATTCATGCATCATAAAAGTTCCGGCGTAAATAAGAATTCTGGTTTACGCGCATACTTCACAAAGTACTTTGAAAAATATCACCGTCCTGTCACTTTACAAGCACTAAACAGTGCCATTTGGCTTTTATTTCATGTCTCGAAGTCTCGCCGTCTAACAACCACTAAAACTGCATAATTCCTATGATAACACAACATTTTGTATATCCGGTTCCGACTTCGGCTAGTAAAACTTCGCATATACAAACGATTCGTGAATTCGTCATCCGTTGCGCTGCGCACAACTTTAAATTCAAACAATTATTGTATGATAATTTCTCATAAATACATTTACGGTTTATGTGCACAGAAATGCTACAAATTTTTAAATGTAATTTTTCACGGAACTGTCAACTCGTAAAGCCAGTTTTACGATAGGGCACAATATAAGGATTTCCAAAGAAATTCATGGAAATACAATGCAATTTTCTAAAACAAAATTCAAGAAAAAAAACCTGTTTTCATTATGTAAAAATAATAAATATATTATATTATCATTTATCCACGCAATACCAGTTATAAAATCGAAGCTCCCAAAAATATTAATAAGGCGAGATATATACCTAAATAAATATATATAAAAATTTCATCATAAAATCATTTTGGGTATGGCACTCTGCTTACATTGATCTCGAAATATTTTTGTGCATAAAGTGCGGTTAATTGCCGTCAAGTCATGCCTCCCAAAAGAAGGAATAAAGTTAAAATGGCAACTGCCGGCTGTGGGATTCTTTGCGTTACCACTAAGCTAAATTTTAATAAATGGTAGGTATATAAAATTATACTATGTAGTATATACCCACGCAATCCAATACTAGCAGCCAAAAAACAACTCCCAAAATTGTTAGTGAAGGAGACTTATTTATTATTTTTAGCTCCGTGTTAACGTATCGTACAGTTGCCATTTTTGCCCCTCCCTTTGAGGACTAGTGTTGCACAAGAATCAAGATATACTCTTGATCTTATCTTGAAATCAAGACAAGACAAGACAAGAAAGTATCATCAAAAATCAAGATTCCTTGTCGAGAAATCTTGTTGATATCTTGATAATTAATTTTTCAATTTAGTATTTATCATTACAATATAAAATTTATATACATTTGTCAGTAAAGTGACTTTGAGGTTCGATCCACATTTGTACACATGTCCTAACACCAACTGGCGGCCTTAATGTGAAGTTCAAGAGTTTATAAATATGCAACACACAAGGTATTATAAATATGTGAAATCATGATTGTATATATAAATTTTATGCCGCAATTTCTTATGTATAAATTGATACTATTTATATATAATTTAACTTTTCAGAAATATAGAGTCGAAATGCGTATATATTTCAAAACTTAATTTATGCCGAAACAGCGTATCTTACGACGCGACCAACATCCAATTAAAGAACATTTAACTAAAAGGGAGGGGCAATGGCACACGTCAACGCTACACTTTTGAGCGTTCGGATTGGATAAAGCGATAGAAAAATGGGATTCCTCTAAAATGCCAAGAATCAACAAATATCAAAAAACAATACAAGAAATGCGTAGCCAAGAAATGAGCAAGACAAGAACTTTCTAATTTCTTGTCTTGATGAAACACGAGGACTAAGACTGAACGTCTGGTATGCGAACTTCATGCACAAATTATTTCAGTTGTCGGAAAATTTTGTCGGTTGTGAAAATCAAACTGAAGTTTTCATAATCCACTACTTCATCATTTAAAATAATAAATGATTACCAGCTGTCAAATAACAGGTTCCATAAAAGTAGGAAGGGAGAGCCATAGTAGAAATTGAACTAAATATCTATCTTGTAATCCACAGTCTCACAACAAAATAAAATATATATGGAGAATGGGCATTATTGAATTTGGGGGCAGTAATTTTTTATCTTAATGAGAATCGTAATGCTGGTGGTGGCGGCACGTGGCGTAGATGTAGCATCAGATAGCGCTGCATAATTGTCGGATCACCCGAGCACCCGATCACCACGACCGGTGGATCACTATAAAACTCACGGTAAGGTCGAACGATTATCAGTAAGCCCGATGCGGCCGGCGTTCGTTCTCACCTCTGGTACGTTTCGCTAATGGCGTAGTCCGTAGTCCGTAGTCCGTAGGTCCATACTGTTCGTATCCGTAGCCTTCGTAACTCGTAGTCTGCGCCGTGTATTTTATGCGAGATTTATCTTATACCAGCTAGCGGCAAAAGTTTTCATAGAAGCCAAATGCAAGTTCGTGTGACATGGAAGACTTATCTACTAAATGGAAACAAATACCTTGATGGATGATGGTCCTGTACGTTTTTATCCGGAGACGCAGGGATACGGGATATTCATCTGCTAAGGCTCACGGAAAAAGGAAAAACATTAGTGGACGTAACGTATCGTGCAACTCTGTCCACACACATATACACAGGAAAGCTCAAAGCTCGTTATCACACGCGCGGAAAAACTTTGCTTTCAATTTGTTTTTGTTTGTGTTAAATCATAAACAAATTAGGGATGTGGCGGTTGTGTTGTGTTGATGAGGCTTTCATTCTTTTCACTTTTTTCGTTGTGGATTTCGTATGAACAATGTGAAAGGCGCTTTCTTTTAACTCGACGTTTTTAATTTTATAAATTTAGACAGCACTACCCCGTTAAATATAATATAATACACAGCGTTTGTTAATTAACTTCTTCTCTATTTCTTTTTTAATTTCAATTATTTCATAATTTTATTCACCACTATCTCATATATATTTCCAAATCATACATGACGTTCTCTAAATTTCTGAAATAACCACAATGACGAATTATCGTAACTTCAATAGTATATTCCGAAAATGAATCACAGCTGGTTAAGCATTCCGTAATGGAACCAGAAAACAATTTCAGGATCCTGTTTACATTTCGGAACGAGGTTCCTGAAATTTTTAGATACTTTTTCATGACCACAACCACAAATTTTTTGTGGTTATATTCATTTTCTTGAAAATATAATATATAAAATTATATTAATAATAACGGTCTGATTTGGATGAGTACTCACTTCCGTCACCATTCCAAGTTAGGATAAAATTAACTTGGCAACCATAAAGCTATCGGGCCCAGGCTAATGGTTGTAACAAAGACTTGCACCGAATGGGTAACGCACATGGCGTCTACAAAACATAGAACGTGGCAATGCACAAAAGAAATTTAACAGATGCTAATGTATCTGTCCATCCTAGAATGTAACGCCTGCGGTTTGGTTGCAATTCCACAAGAACATACTTACATACATACAATTATATTAATAATGAAATATAATCAATAGCTACTTATATGTGCTTCAACTAAATTGTTTCTTTTTTTATAAAAGATTTTTGTATTAATTTACAAAAATATTTTTAGAGAATTTAATCCAAAAGTCTTATAATTTACCGAGTTCTGAAAATGTTCTCTACTTATTGTTCGTATTTATTCTTTATTAAGAAATAAATAAAAAAGCTGAAATTGCGAAATATCTGTTTTACTGACACAAACAACTTTGACGACTGGTAACCGCATTTCATACGCAAAAATATATCATTTACCGAGATCTGCGTAAGCAGAGTGCTACACCCATAATGGGTAAAAGGTGTGATGATATATTTATGTTATTTAAATTAACCAGAGTGTTTCCAATCACAACCACATTTTCAATAACCACAGCTTGTGCACACGTATAACAACCACGAGCGTGGTTAAATTACGGAATGTATTATTTAACCATATTGCTCTTAGTATAGGGAGGTAAGATTTTTGCCTGATATGTCAAGGGTCCGGGCTCGCATCCCGGTTGAATTGTGAATGTTTATCGGGCACAATGCTGCGTTAAAAATAATAGCAGATAATATTTTTGTGACAGATAAAATTCGAAATGTGTTTACAGGTATTGTTAGATGTTGTTGTTAAAGCAAACATAGAAAACTATGAGAACATGGAGTACTGAAGTGTTTTTTCAAGCGTTGTGCTGCTTTTTGAATATTTATGTAGCACTTCTTATAATACTAGAAATGTGTTTTTGAATTCACATCTAGGGGAGAACTTTTAACTTACGAGTTAAGAACAATAAATAAGAAAAATATTTGTAGTGTGAGTAGTTTTAGCTTCTCGTCACAAAGAAGCACGGCTCGCTACTTCGCGACTGCAGCTGCAGCTGCAGTGAAAGTCGCTGATTTTTCGCAGTGAAATGCGAGTGCAAAGTAAAATGAATGTACAAAGTGCAAAGCAGAGTGTTGATGCGCTTGTTAGCGGACGAATGAAATTATGTATGCCAGGCGCCAGGACACAAACTTTACAAGTATGTTTCTGTTTTATGGATAAGAATAAGGCGCGATGCTAGCACAGCAGGGCAGCCTTTGTCAGTCGGACAAATTTATAGCGCACTATTTCAACAACTACTACTGCCCTCACATTGTACAATTTTTAATATCTCCAAATTAAATAGACGCATTACCTGAGACGTACGTAGGTCCTCCGAAAATATACCTGGTGCTCCATCGGTCTCTGCTTTTTATATCACGCGATTATTTTAAATATTATCGAAAACTTTTTCAAACTAAGTTTTATACTACAATGCCTACGCATACATATCTGCAGTATAAATTATTCTACCGAGTGTTTCATTTTAGCGCAATGTTTGTTTATATTCTTAAAAATAACACCATATATATTTTTGATTTTCTTTATTGTAGTTCTTATTCATTCTAGTCCTAAAATGATCAGTACAGAAACTATTCCACAAGACCTTTCATTAAAGGGACGCAAATCCACGTGGTTTCCTGTGCTTTGATTGGTTCTCAAACACGTGCTAAACACTATGTGAAATCCCGTGCGGGTACAAACAAGTTTACACTGTTAAAATGTAATATTATACTTTACTGTTTTAAGTAATATGTAGGTATAGCACTACCACTACCGCCGAATGCATATATGGTACACTGTATTTTTTTAATCAATCACAGAACAATAATTGTCCCTTTAATGAAAGGTCTCATGGAATAAACTATAGTTTTATTAATAAATAATCACACACAGAAAGTATTCCAAAATTGTGTCTGAATGTTTAAACAATTAGATTATTTGCAATTATTTGTTTTTCTTTCACTTAATTTATCAACTATTCGTTGTTTTATTTTATTTAATGAAAAAGATGCGATGATCGTCTGGTTCGCAGTTACGATAAGAATAAAAAAACTTGCTTATGAATAAGTAAACAATTTATTCATTATTTCATTATAAGAACAAAGATTTATTAATAACAAACACAAGACATAAATCTAGTCTAGATCATATGATCTCCGTCTACATATTTCGCCAATTCGTAAAAACTTCTCTCCATATTTGATAGATACCGGGCTGTAATATTTCTATGATTACTTATTATAAAAACTGAAGATTTGATATTTTAAACGTCTTTAGCCTATATTAAATAGGTAAAATGAATTTTTTTACAGATTCAGATGCAGCTATCAAATATCCTCAACTATTTTTTGAAACATTTTTCTCTGAAATGACTAAGGAAGCAGGAAATTGCATAAATATTATTTAACATATAAAATGTCTATGATCAGCTGAGTTAGTAACCAGCCTGTGTAAGATGTTCCATTAAAAAATATAAATTAGTATATCATTGTGCGAAAATGGAACACCCGATAGAAAAACTAATACTAATACATTCAATTTAAAGTAAACTTTGTTAAAAAATCGATAATATTTAAATAAACTAGTAAAATAAAATATACAGACCGATAGACCAGCCGTTACACAAATTATTATGTGAAATAATGAAACTATTGGATAGCAGTCAATAAATTTTATTAAAAATCGGCCTCTATCGGTTTCGGCAATACATTTGCCTTCTTCAGGAGGTAAAAAGGCAAATGTGTTACCGAAACCGGTAGAGGCCACTTTCTAATAAAATTTATTGCCTGTTATCCAATGGTGTAATTATTTCACTAACATCCATTTAGTCAAGAAGTTTCAGATTCATCACAAATTATTATAATATTTTACAGTGCATTATTTGAGGATGTTGTACGAAAAGATGATAATTCGTAGCAGTGATTATAGTACGCTTTAGTTTAGCAATAGCTGGTAGACAGTTCGTATGTGTGCATTTATAGATCTCATTATGTTAACATTTGAGGTTATACGAGGACAATAAACATAACGAAACATTACGTGCGCATGTGTAGGTGGTCTGTGCTCATACTCACATTAGATCGCGTGTTTGCTGAACCAACACTCGACACAGCCTCAGCACAGGCGCTGCAGCACAGCAGTAACAAAATAACGATTCAGCACTTTCGGAATCATTTACAAAAACTTGGAATTTAATTGTTTGCACAGGGTTATAAGCGTTAGCGGTGATGGAGTGTCGCACTTAGTACTTCGCGTGTGCATGGTAGCTCAGTGCTCATGCGCATGTCACGTACCGCTCGTGCTGTGCACATTTCGGTACTGACCTTTCGAAGATTCGCAATTTTTTAAATTCAACAATTTTGGCATTAATGAAATAAATGGGATTAATACAGATAAATCGAAATTATCTTTTTTTTATATAGAATCACAATGGGGTCTTTCATCATTTAAAAAAAATTTTTTATGAAATTTTATCTATATTGAAGACTATCTACACTTTTAAAAAGTCTTAATTGTTATTCGTTAAGCCACAATGATTTTTTTTTAATGTTGTGACGTCATTGTAGAGGTGTTGCTGGATCTAAAACAGTACAGATTGTAAATAATTGTAGTCATATATTTTTTTACTTATTTTATTATTATTATTACAATAACATAAAACATTTATGTAACAAAAATTATTTAAATCTCTACTGTTTTAGATCCCGCAACACCTCTACTATAACGTCACAACATTTAAAAAAAATCATTGTGGCTTAATGAATAACAATTAAGACTTTTTAAAAGTGTAGATAGTCTTCAATATAGATAAAGTTTCATAAAAAAAAATAGTGAAAGACCCCATTACAGTTTTAACCGACGGAAAACGGAGGAGGTTCTCTTATTTTTATTGTATGACCACGCATAACTTTTTACAGAGTAGTCTGATTTTGATGATTCTTTTTTATTGGATAGGAAATACATCGAAGTTGGTACCAGTTAAATTCCAACCATAAATTCCACCCACAAGAATAGGAAAATAGGGGATGATTAATTGTTAACTCACTGAATTTTTACCTGTTAACTGATTCTAATACGTATAACTTTGTACTGGATTATCCGATTTAAAAAAATCCACCCCAAAATGTAGAAAATAGGTAGCCACAAAAAAATAAAAACTTTTTAACAAAAAATTGAATCTACAAAAAACTGAAAAGCGAAAAATAAAATAAACCTTTTTAGTCTTAATAACTAAGCTCCTAAACTAATGTAAGTAACTAAATTTGAGTCGGTGGTCGGTGCTAAACAAACAATCAACGAACGCTAACTCCAAATTAGTTACTTATGTTAGCTTAGTAGCTTAGTTATTAAGACTGAAAAGATGTATTTTATTTTTCGCTTTTCAATGTTTCGTCAGTACAATTTTTTGTTAATTTTTTTTTTATAATTGTCTAGATTATCACATAATTGCACAAAAATGGAAGACTTAGTAGAAAAAATTTTAGTTCAGATATGCGGGTATTGCAATATAAAACAAACTGAGATTGAACATATTTTGGTTAAAAAAATATCCAATCGAATCCCAGTATTTCTGATCATGTGTGCAAAAGTAACCAATCAGGTCACAATTACACTGTTAATTTCCCCGGGAAATTATTACTTGCTGCTAAGTAACTGTTGTTGACACTCTGTTTACAGTTAATTCAATATTTGATTTGTTTATTTTAAAATGTTTTTTTCATGGCATGGGAATGAAAATAATAATAATTATCGCAAAAAAATTTCTCAACGAATATTCCTCAACCATTGATAAATTCTTATAATTTTATCACAACTACTTCAAGAAGCTTGCTTAAAGGTAACAGCCCTCCGCCTACGGCGTCGGGATGTTACCAAGCAACGTTTTTTCGGTAACTGTGATAAAATTATTTCGTAATTATCAATAGCCTAGGGATATTATAGCAGAAATTTTTTTTTGGTAATAATTAAAATTATTGAGTAAATTAGTAAATGCAAATTTATCAATTAATCAACGAAATTAAGTAAAAGAAATTCAACTGGCGCTATCAAGATTAACGCGACATATCAACTTGTTATTTGAAATAGAACAGATATGCTGAATGAGAACATTTTGCTTTTAATAAAATAAAATGTGGAGACAGTGATTTCATTGGACACTATAGTCATAATAGTCCATAAAAAAGGTACAAAAATAAAAATACACTAATATATTTACTAGATATGGCCTCCGGGTATAGTCGGTAATGTTAGATAAAATTGCAAGAGACAGCACAGCTGGTGTGGTAAGAATTCTTTCATTAGGGGTTGAAGCAGCACGTCGCCATTTGGCATTCGGCGCGGGCATTACTGCCGTTGTGGCGGTGTGAAATTGCTTAGCAAGTGTTTCGTAACATGTCCGGTTCGCTGCTGTGTGTTAAGCTGCCGCCTCCGCCGCCGCCTCCGCCGCCTCCGCCTGGCGGATTATGAAAATCAGCGCCGCCCTCGTCATATCTCGCAGGACATTAAGCACATAATGCTTCATGCATTTTCACACAATTCTGCTAGCTTCAAGGAAATTGAAATCATTTTACGCTCAACATATTTATTATTCCTTTTTCTCCATTGCCATAAAATAGTTTCAAATAAATTTATAATTTATTACATTAGATGTGATACTGCTTTGGCAGGATTTGGGTACAGTTTTCCTAATCTATTTTCTCCAATAAAATAATGTATATTTCCCAAAATTTTTTTCCCAGAACAAAAAACGAAACATATTTGCAGTCGATTGGGCACAATACCAAATTTTGAACTATATAATTTTTGAAGATAGTAAACGGCTAACTACTTACAATCATATGCTACTTAATGAGTGGATGTTTTGTGAATTTATAACACAAACGACCATGCCCTTCATTGGGATTCGAACCCATGATCTCTGGCGTGCTAGGCTAGTGATACCCACTACACCACCGAGATCGGCAAATTGTATATTAATCTATATATTAATGAATACATTTAGGAATCCATTTCTTTGGGAAAAAGTTATTTGGGAAACTATTATTGTTGGGAAATCATATTCTGGGCAAAATAGTTTGGCAAAAGTGGATCCCCCACCCTTTAGCAGATATGGTATCTGTTGTTATCTGTGTATCAATGGTTCATCTAGTTTCTAAGATAAAATGTATAATTTAGTTCTAGTATTTCTTTGTAAATATAAATTCCTCAACCATTCCTTGAACGCAAACATCCTATCACTCATTCTGCCTTGTTACAAACAAGATTCAGACCTTCGACCTTTCAAGAATGTACAAAATCATCGTTTACCCAAAAATTCACAACACGTCAGGCTGCCCTTCCGTAATCAAAGTTATAAAATAGTGTAAGTGCAACATTGGTGCCAACTGAAGAATTCAACACTGTTAAACCCACTACATACGCAATGATGTAGGAGTAGTTAACTAAACATTTTTTGTTGAGTTATAGGAGGATTCTACAGAAAAATTAAACGGCTAATTGACCTAATACCCGCTACCCGCATATCAGAATGATGAACAGTTTTCTAATCGCCCCAATTTATTTTATACGTATTTCCTCTTTGAAAAATTGCGATTACATTTGAGGCCTACATTCTGATAATTATTACCCGTTAGAGTAGACACACTATTTTGTCTATTTTATAATAGTGAGAAAAGAAATTCGAAACAAAAATCTAAACCTAACATAACCTTATCGATCAAAACAGTTTTCTTATGTTAAACGCCTATGGCCCGCGTTTAGTGTTATATTCTGTATATGTGCGGGAGCTTAAAAGAATATAATCGCAGTAGATATGACATATAACAATTAAATCCCATTATGTTCTTTAAGTATTACTTTAACTTGATACAATTTAAAGAAGTTTAATAAACATGTTTCATATTTTTGCTTGTAGGTTTTTTTTGAGACAATACTTATGTCCTACTAATGTGGAAATTAATCTTGGTCTGATCGCTCAATTTTGACATGTATGTCTTACCTACCGCTGGCTTATGGAGAAAAAAATGTATGGGCTCGCTGATTACGAATTTGATGTCAAAATTGTAAAATTCAAAATGGCGGATCCAATATGGCGGACAAATTTTGGAAAAGATCACTAAATTCAGTCATAAAAGAGTATAACAGGGTTTTTGGGGTCGCTGTTTACGAAGTTGATGTCAAAATTGTAAAATTCAAAATGGCCGATCCAATATGGCGGACATATTTTGAATAGGTTCACTAAATTCAGTCATAAAAATGTGTAACAGGGTTTTTGGGGTAGCTGATTACTAAGTTGAGGTCAAAATTGTAAAATTCAAAATGGCGGACATATTTTGATTGCACGAGACATATCTGATGATCTAATGTACTTGTGTGTAAGTACCTTTCATCCGAAGAGAAGTGTATTCTCGAACAAAAATACTAATTTCAGGAAAAAAAGTCCAATATTTTTTTTTATTTTTCCGAATAATTTCAAGTAGTAGTCATTGCGATAAAAATAAGTAATCTAAATAATAAGAATGAGTAAAAAATCAAATGAACAACAGAGAAAACCTCTTGGGAAAGCAGCAAGCAAAAAGCGTTCATGTATGGTTAAGTGTTCCACTCACAGTAATAACCTCTTTGTCGTGACATCATCAATAACTAATTGTAACGTTGAAGAGACGTTGCCTCGCTGCACGCTGTTGTAGCACCACGAGGCAGTGCTAACTGGTTGCGTATCCCGCAGAATCTGTTTGTAACGATGACACCGCCGTCACCGTCACAAACAAGTGATTAATTGATTATGTGCGCCCTGCGCGTATTACAGGCGAGCGTCATTGTTTTCAAACTTTCATTGTGCTTAAGAACGTGTCGTTTTACGCGATCAAGGCGCATAGCCATGCGCTGAAAAAATGGCGGATAGTGACAGTTAGTGGCAAGTGGCTATAGCGTTTTTGTAATAGTTTCTTCACCAACACTTCAGTTTTTATTGATTCGTCACACACGTACCGCCGGGGGGAAGATGAGGGTATATGCTGAACCGGAAACCGGAATTATTTGTTCCATAGACAGGCGAAAAATACTTTTTAAACAACGTTCTTCTTGTTTCATTTAAGTGTGCCACCATCGCCATCTCGAGAACTATAGAAAGTACGAAGTTGGATAAATTAGACAACAATTTTCTTTTCACGAGACTTTACCAAAAAGCAAAAAAAAAAAAATAAATAAATTTTAACTACAGGTTTTCAAAATATTGAACCCAATTTTTTTTATATTAAATGACAACATATTTTTTTATTGATTCAACGATAGAAACGTCATACTTTAATAAGTATGAATGTATGCTCTTTTTATTTTTAACCAGAGGGGTTATATTCCTAGGATGGACTCTTTTGTATATTTCCACGCCATGTGTGTTGCCCACTCGGGCAAGCCCTTGTTACAACTATTAGCCGGTGCCCGATAGTTTTATAGTTGCCAAGTTAAATGTATCTCAAATTGGAAGACAATACCGATCCAAATCAGACCTTAAAAAATTTTTAAACCTGACCGGGATTCGAATCCACGTTCGTTTAATATAACAATATAACTTGTTTAAATTTATTCAGTTAATTTGTTATATTAATATATATGTTTATATCGCTGAATTCAGAAAAAATGCTTTCGATCAAATGTGCCAATAAAAAAAAAAAATTGGATTCCATATTTTGAGAAACTCTGGTTTTTGCTCATTGTATAAATAAATTTTTCATCACGGTTTTTATCCAATAGAGGTGTGGCACTCTGCTTACGCAGACCTCGGTAAGTGATATATTTTTGGGTCAGAAATGCTGTTATCAGCCCGCAAAATTATTAGTGGAGGGGAAACCAAAGGAGTAAATTTAAATTGACAACTGTCGGTTGTGGGATTCGAACTGAGGATCTCACGATTTACAGTGTGATGCGTTACCATGGAGCTATACACCCTCATTGTAATAGTCTTAAATAGAAATTGTTGTCTAATTTAACTTCGTATCTCTTATAGTTATTCAGATAGCAATTGTGGCACACTTAAATGAAACATCCTTTATAACAAATTGAGTAACAAATGGATATGAAGGATTCAGTATTCACATAAATTGATAAAGAAATATAATTATCAGAATTTTGGAAATATAAGGAATTTAGATTAAATTGTTAGCCCTTACTCAGTAGTGATAGTAATAATAATTATAGTAGAAGTAGTAGTAGTAAAAATAGTAGTAATCAAAATTTATAAAAGTTAATAATCTGAAATTTGTTAATAATATTTTCCAATTAAAAATATGAAATTTGAGTAGGCATTTGAAAAACGACCAACGTTTACTTGTAAATTTTTTTGATTGAACCTAAAGCAGGCCTCTAATATTCTTCACGAAAATGTGAAATATATCCTGGCAGCAGAATTCCCCTCACAAAATGCGAAATCCGATACTGTCACAACACTCCAGTTTTTCTTAAAATTCCGCTTGACACGTCCCTCAAATTTCCCGCCAGTCATTACCCGGAAACCGGAACTGTAACCGGAAGCGCAATTAATATCCTATGTACACATATCAGCCAGGAGCTAGCAGAGCAGTGCGCACTGAACTACTCGCACACTAGAGCTGCATTGGAACACTGCACGTGAATAAATCAACCAGCGTGATTTATGTGTAAAACTAATTGTCATGATAATCTCTAAATGTCGACATTAATTTATAAACAGACGAATAATGTCATCAATTTTATCCAATCGTCATAGGAAAATAGTTGCTTTATTCGTTCTCTGTCTGGGTGCATCTGTTCCATCTCTTAATGCCATAAATTTCTACTTGTTTTCATAGAAAACTTAAATAGAAACCTTTTCCGCAGATTTGAATTCACCAAGAAAGATACGTACGCTACGAAACAAAAATTAAACAAATATCATCAATTTTTGTAATTTTGTGATGGAGTTTTCGGTGAAGGAATTGGCTATGATAGCATTAATTTTGGGTAAAGAACAGGAACAACAGTATAAAAAAAGGAAATGGGTTCACGAAGCATGGAAAAAAGAGAAATAGGAGAGTTTATCAAGTTATTTAAAGAATTAATCTATGATTTACCATCTAAAGAATACATATTTTTTCCTTTAGAATCCAAATCTGCACTAAAAAATGGGTGTTCCTATTTAAGTTTTTTATCCGCTACCCCATCCGTCCCTATCCCCCCGTCCCCATCCCACCGAGAGAAACAAATTTTAATTTTAATTTTTTTTTATCCCAAGTGTAGTTTTCGAGATATTTCAATGTCTTCAGATAAATTGATCAGCCTGTATTATTCTGGATATCATGTTAATATTTGTTAAGGTTTAATTTTTTTTATTTTTTCAATCACTCTACCCAAAGCAATGAAGAAATTAATGTTAGTGGAAGGAGAGGTACGAAGTGTAAATGGAAGCAGTCGGCTGTGGGATTCGAACTGAGGAGCAAGTAAAAATGAATTTGTGTACAATAACATTAATTAAATTCATTCACTGTTAAACAGTTGAAACATAAATTCGCGAAATGAAAAGTAATTGTTGTCGGCAGTGGGAGTCGAATTGAGAATCTTACGTGCATCCATAGCCCAATGCGTAGCCACGAATCTATTTACCTTCCAATATTATTGTATGTGTGAATTTAACATGATGGAATATTTTAAGGAGTGAGCGCGTGAGTAGCGAGTTATTAATTTCAATGTTTAGGAAAGGAATTTATGAAAAAAGTTGTAATTTAGTATAAATTTCCATCTGGTTAATTTTTAAAACGATTCAATTTCTTTCATTTGGAGAAATTTATTCTTCGCTGATTCCAAGCATTTCGAAAATTCGTTTAATTTTTAAATTCAGAGTTGTTCTAAAACAAATTAATTTAACCAAGTAATCACCGCATTTTAAAACGTAGTAATTATAAAATTTTAAAAGGGTTAATTGACTCAAAACACGGCTGACTCAGGAAGGACTGGATGACAGCGGAGCAAAATTTTAAAAACAACATTTCATGCCTTTCGGAACAGTATCTTAAATGATTTAATTTCCTTTTTAATCCCGTTGATTTATAAACTTGTAAACTATTCAATTACGTATAAAAATAATAAGGTACGTAACACCGCCCTTTTATGTGGGGTGTAAAACCGAAATAAATACTGGTTAGCGGTTAACCGACATCAAGAATGTTAAAACAATAAAGGTTTCTGTTTCGTTCAAAAACCGCTTTAAACCGGTTAATTTATCCACAACACACATTGAAATTTGGGATCGAGAAAAACAAGTAGCGTCAGTCAAAATGACACAATGAAAAAAAAGTTATCTTTTAAACTTTGACATTTCCAACAAGTAACCATAAATATTGCTCAAGCTACCAATGTCAGTACGTTTATTCTTGCAATTTCTGGTGTCGTGCATATATAATATCTCTAGAATGGATCTTTTTTTAAGGCTTTTTTTCTCTATCCAAATTGACTGCCATACCCACGAAATTTGTTCTCTTACCTATTCTGCAGTCGCGAATACAAAACATGTCATGTATATGTATATGTATAATTGTATATATTAAGATGTCTGTAAAAAAGTTTTTTTTATGTACCTCATAAACTGATATTAAATTTCATAACAGTTAATTTGTCATTGGAAATGGGGTAAATGGTGCCGCAAGCTCGATAAATGTAGCAAAGAGGGATTTTCAAATGTGTTTTTATAAACAATTCAATAATATATTATGTTATTAGGAGTAAATGTGATACTTTATGTGCTTCCTCTGTAATTGCCCGACTCGTTTGCTCGCGGTTCAAACTTACATACAAGTTTACTCATAATAACAAAATATTCTACTGTATAGTTTATAAAAACCCATGTGAAAATAATTTTTTGGCGACCTTTATCGCTTTTGCAGAACGCTTTATTCCCTTTTAAATGACAAATTAACGTTAACGTTCGCGATTTTTAGTTGCTGCCGGTTTTGTAAACCGGTTTGGTAAACCAGTTTTCTTAACCGGTTTGGTAAACCAGTTTTCTTAACCGGTTTGGTAAACCAGTTTTTTTAACCGGTTTATGTCCTGCCTATTAGATATCTTCAATAAATCTCCCCTCCCACTAAAATCTTTAGAGGGGTGAGATAATAAATATATGAAACATAAACTAAAGAAACTTTGCAACGTACCCCAAAAAAGAGATTAATCTTCTTGGAAATCGTAAAAAATTGAGGAAGCAGCATCGAATTGAAAGTAAAATAACATTTCGACATGTTGAGTCCCTGCGGCCTCATTATTGTAGACGTATGCGAAAAAAACTGTCG
Source organism: Poecilus cupreus (assembly GCA_963942605.1). Classification (NCBI taxonomy): domain Eukaryota; kingdom Metazoa; phylum Arthropoda; class Insecta; order Coleoptera; family Carabidae; genus Poecilus; species Poecilus cupreus. Next base: position 19,834,312 of record OZ012715.1, read on the forward strand.
AAGAAACTTAACGCTTCGCAAATAGGCACCAACACGAATACCAACACCAAGGCAGCTCTCGTGGAGTGTCGAGTGTCTCCCAGAAGTTGACTCTTTTCAAATATGTCGCCAGCGTCTGCCAAATGACGTACTACTGCGTGTGCTTTGCTTGTTCGCTTGTCGTACCGTTACCGGTTCGTGGTTCTCGTTTTCCGTTTCGCGTAGTGTTGGACTGAAGGTGTGGCGATGCTTTCAAACGTCCAACTCATGTAATTTGTCACTCTGCACAAGAGCTGCATTGAAAAATGAAAAGGCAACACTGTTCGTTAATATTAACACGGTTTCTTTTAATTAAATTATGAAAATATTTCCGTGGTACATGAAAACATACACACGGTATTACGTCATATTTGCTTACGATTATATGAGCAGGTCAAACGAATTACAAAATGATGTGCGAGTTGCCAGTAGTCTCCATAATTATACGAAATACAAAGCTTTGAAAAAGACTGATAAAATCAAAAACACAAAATTAATAAATAAACAAATACGAAAATACTTGTTAACTTGTCAAATGTATACAAAGTAACTGTGAATATGAATGTATTGCAGGATTGTTAATAGAGTCAAAATAAAAATGAACAATTTTAACAAAATTAAATTAATTAAAGGGTTAAACGAGTTCTGCTTACACACAGGTACATTAGATCATGGATATGTCTCGAGCACTTAAAATGTGTCCGCCATATTGGATCCTCCATTTTGAATTTTATAATTTTGACATCAAATACGTAATCAAATAAATAAATAAAATATATCATCACGCCTTTTACCCATTACGGGTGTGGCACTCAGCTTACGCAGATCTCGGTAAGTGATATATTTTATCGTATGAAGTGCGGTTACCGGCCGTCAAATCATAGCCCCCAAGGATGTTAGTGGAAGGGGAACCACAGGGGTAAATTTAAATTTGTAACTGTCGGCAGTGGGATTCGAACTGAGGATCTCACGATCCACAGTCCGACACGTTACCACGGAGCTATTTACCCCATTATCAATCAACAACACAAAAAATCTATTTTACACTTTTAAGACGAAATTTAGAGAAATTTTTCAAAATGTTTCCGCCATATTTAGAATTTTTACAATTTTGACATCAAATTCGTAATCCTCGATTTCAACACTCATCACTTTTGCACTTCCGGTCCACGCTGAACGTGCGTTTCCATGGTTAAAATCTGCTCGCACTTCCGTTACACGCTGAACGTAACATACATTTTTTCCAAAGGCCATATCCATGTCAAAACATCTTTATATCTGTTAAGATTTATAATGTAATTTTCTAAAGTCTAAAACAGTAATTACAAACTAATTTGTTTTTTTTTAATTATTTTCCTAAAGCAGTTACCGTACTATTCGGTACACTGGGGATATGAGATGCATTTTCTGATAATTTACTTAACTTTTGATTACTTCTAATTTCTTAGTAAATAATCGTATTTAGTTTATTAATTATAAAGAAATTTTCAGAAAATACATCTTATATCACCAGCATGCCGAATAGTTTGGTAAATTCTACGATACTTATTTCCGTGCAACCTTTATCACAGAGAATAAAAATATAAATATGAAACTTACTTAGCTTATCGACATTTTTGTGCTTCAGCTTTAGATCAACTAAGGAACTTGTGGGGCCTAATGCTAATATCAAATGCATTATGTTATTCCCCCTGTTAAATACGAAAATGAAATAAAGCTTCCAAACTTTTTCTTGTTATTTCTACATTATGCGAAAATGTCAGCGAACGAATAAAATTGGATGAATTTATTCAGCCAATAATAATAAAATTTCCTAAATTCATTTTGTTTTCATTTGGTTCGAAATTTCGTGTAAAATCATCTTAGCTGTTTTCACAGTTTTCAATTTTCACTTTAAATCATAATAATAAATGTGCTCTTAAAAACGAAATGTATTTTTCCTGTAAACAAAGGAATTACGAAAAATTTTCTTTAGTTGTTCTTTTAACTTAGTAAATCTCTTGAGAAATAAAAACACGCATACTTAAATCCACTTTCAATTTTGTTTTCATTTACCTATGGAAAAGTTGGGCTGCGTATTATTTCTAGACTATAAATTTTTGAAAGATATGAATTCTACGGTCATTTTCGACCTGGGCTTTATTACAGGAGTCTGTAAAGGGATGTTTTGTTTGACTGTCATAGGCATATCTTGCGGATAAAATAAAAATAAAATTTACATAAATACCACGGCGGACTCGAAAAATAACCATGGAAAATTGAATGAACACAATGAATACGTCAAGGGAGATATCTAAATATCCGAAAAATCATTTTTTTTATTCTTCGATTTCTATGGAAATATCAGAAACATTATATATGCTAATGTATTTGATGTCACATTCATAAATAATTTTAAAGAAAGTTTATTTTGTAAAAAATTTCTTAATTTAATGTTGTCTTAATAAAGTATTTTCCTCCGAAAAGGAAACTGCGAGTTGTCGAAATTAAAAAACAAATATTTACCATTTGAATAATATATAGTTGTGGTGCTTTCATCAATATTTAAATTATCATTTATTTATTTCTATTTGTTTCACGTTAATTACATTTGCTTTTAATTAAATTAGCAAATAGATGTGCTACGAAATACTGGCATATGTATCAAGACCTATATAATATTTTTATTTAATTATAACTCATGTAGGTGTTTCAAAAATAAACAAATATATCATCAGGTCTATAACCCATTACGCATATCTCTATAACTGATATATTTGCGCATGAAGTGCGATTACCAGCCGTCAAGTCATGCCCCCGAAGGTGTTATGAGGAACTATAGGGGTAAATTTAAAATGGTAACTGTCCGCTGTGGGATTCGAACTGAGGATTTAACGATTTAGAGTCTGATGCGCTACAACGGGGTTTTTAACCCGCATTAAAAATTAACTATAGCTGAATTAGCATAGATATATTTCATTTGGGAATGAGAGAGAATAATAAATCTGTATAAGAAAGATAAGAGTTAAAGGATGCGGAAAATTCCATATTTTTAATTTTAAATTACTCTCTAATAAATACGGGATGTTTAATTTTTGATGACGTAGGACATGTGCGCGTCTGTTTGAGCAAATGGGATTCAAGTATTAGCTCCTACTCCGCCTTAACGAAGAATATACATATTTGGGCGTGCCGGATCTATTCGGGTTTGCTGCTTCATATAGCACTCACTGCAAAACTACGGTACTAGCGCTACCAAGTACCTAATTTCGAGAATGTCAAAATGTTTTTGTAAAGTGAGAAAAAAATTGAAATAAATTAAGTGCATTAATTTATTTTATTTCTGGTCTTACATTTTTATGTACTTCAAGAAAAAAAAAATAGAAAAAATATCGTGGAATAGCATATTGTTTGCTCAGGGATAGTCGAAAAAACTTAATTAGATAGAGATCTACCGTTAAATTACTTAAACATAAATATGTTATCATGTTATTAACGATATGGCAGCGAATTGCAGTAATACAGTACTTTGTTTACCGCTCTATCACTGTGAACTTAATCTATATGAATTTGTGTAGGCTCAAGTGAAGGATGAAACAGCACGAAACACAACCACTTTTAAATTGGATAATGTAATATAATAATATAAATATTTAAATAGATAACTATGAAAAATCCTATCTGCGTCTATATTACGGTTCAAAACGTATTATCTAAACATTTATAGTTTCTATTTTAGAGAAGTTTTGTTCTAGGTATAAAGCGAACGGTATTCTATGATCATCCTATTAGAGTTATAATTTATTTTTCTGATGGATTTATTACTCTCTCTCATTCTCAAATGGAGTATAATTATTAATTGTAGAAAACAAAGGGTCGACACCTTACATGTTTCATGGCTGACCCCTGCCACTTGCCACCGTTTAAAAAAAAGCATTCCCAGCAGGAACGATTACAGCCAGCATCCAGTGCTGCCATGTTGCGCTCTGATTATTTAATTTCCACCGGCAAATAAATAATGAGTCCTCCAACTGTCGAACCCTTGGGCCTCGGGTCAAAATGCTTCAGCGACGCGACTACCGTTCACATAAAAACGTAAAATATTTATAACGGAGAGTAAACAGAGTGACAAAGCAATTATAAACATAACCGCTACACGGTGCTGCGACTGGTGTTGGTGTTGCTCTGCAGTTAGTTCCGTTCGGTTGATATTTCGAGTTGGGGAACGGTGTAATATCCCAACTGGTGTTCGATGAAATAAACCGGTTCACGCGCAGCAAAAACTGTGTAAAATGCCCAGTGGCGCGACTGGGCGATGGGGATATTTAGCTTCCAAAATCAACTGCAGAACATTACCGTTTCCAACATATTCGTTTATATTCGTCTATAGTGAAAATTCTACTTCCGTATTTTACAAAATCTTGCAACTTTCGATTTAACCTTCGGAGAACACACTGGGTCAATCTGACCTACAAATTTTTTATACTGTCAGCGTGTCCACATAAATTTTTAGCTTAAAATATTAACAAAATTTTTTCGCGAATTTTTTAACCTTGTCAAAGACATCAACTATTATAAAATTTTACATAAATTAGATTAGAGTGTTCTCTGTGATCGAAAAAATAGATGTGTTCACGGAGGGTTAAAAATAAAGTCAAACTGTCGATGATTTCAGCTCCGAAATGGATGACATTTTATAAAAAAAAAAACATATCTAAAAATAACAATAACGGGAAAAATTATAATAAATGGCGGTCAGACTCGCATGAGATTAAAAATATAGTTTAATGGATTACATTATTCATTCAGCGTGGAACGAGTAAGCGAGCTTATCTTATAAGTTCTATTAAAAATGAGTATTGTGATTTAAGTTTATCGAGCGTGAGTTGTGTAGGCTTAGGGTTTGTTTCTGTAAAGAGCGAGCGAAGCGAGTTAACCTACAGATAAATTCCACATGAACATAACTTCTACATGATTGTAAATATTTTTTATGTAGGTAAGCTCGCTTCAGTCTCATTTTTCATGAACATACCCTAAGCCTATACAACTCAAATTCGACCAACTCAAAGTACAATATTAATTTTTTTTGATGGAACGTATATAATGATGAGCTCGCTTCAACGTTTTACGTAGAACGAATAAAATCACCCCTTGAACTGTGTTTTCCAGGTCTATTCCGCAAATAAAGTGACCCATTAAATTGTTATTTCAAGGGCAACCGGGTTCGCCCCCACTATTTTTTTCATGTTTCTCATGTTTATTAGGTTTTTTGTGACAAATTTTCATCCATTTCTGAGCTGAAGTCCATCAACAATAGTTAATTTTGCGTTATTCTACGCTACTGTAACCTGGCGTACAACAGCGCAACACAAAATAACACGGAATAATGAATCGAACAGAAATAAAATCGAAACGCAGGACAACTGAATTTGACATTACAGCATTAGTATAATTACAATCACAAAAATTAACAAGAAAAACCAGAACATTGAAACACTCATACTGTTCGTGTTTCTGTTGGATACTACAGATTACCCCGCATTTAATATGGGATAAATTTTATTGAGTTGCTCCACAAGCATAAAAACACTTGTCATTTTTTATTTCAAATATATTGATTTTATTTTTGATTATTATGCTTGCTTCCTCAATTATTTTCGTAGTACTCTAATATTTTAAAGCTCATTTTATATAATATGTAAAATTTAATTAATAAACTAATTAATACCAATAAATCAAAATCACGAGAATGAAAAAAAAAACATTTCTGAGTTATGCACAAATTTCAAAACGAAAGCCTCATTCACAATACGAAATTAATAGTTATGGTTACTAGTTATAGTTAACGTGATTAGCGCAGAAGTTTACAAATTCCAAACTTTTGGTACGTAATTAAGAATATAGCCAATCAGAAACAAGAGATCTGTCACATTTTAATGTTTGACATTTTAGGTTATACATAAACTGATATCAATACAGACAAAATGAATAGGACTAAATTATATCGTATTAAATAAATATATATTAATTAATTAATTTTATCTCTTATTTCGTATGTGAGACAATGAAAAAATAGAAGATGGAGGGTACGCCCATTAAATAAAAGTAGAGAAAATCAATGGGATTGTGTAAGATTGAAAATCTTGTATACGTAATGAAAACATTTGATGCAGACATGTTCTTTAATTATACGAGGATGACTGTAGCACAATTTGATTTTTTTTGTGCTTGTAAGCCAATATTTAAATAAAAACAGCAAGAGAAAATCAATCTGTGAAGGAGTAAGATTAAGAAAATACAAATATATTTTCAAATTTGCTAGGTAATTGTCAAAACATAATATAATAACTGGTGCAGGTAACGCAATTTGAAAGATAAGCGAGCTAACCTAAAAAATTATTTTGGTTCGTATCTCTGCTAATTCAGCCATTTTAGATCGTTGCACATTTTACAAATGAACATTAGAAAAGTTTCGAAGAATTGCAAATTGGATAGCATTCATAGAATTTCAGGCAAGCTCACACCCTCCCCTGCCTTTTATAACTACTTACTATCCAAAAGTGTGGACCTTGACCTCTGCGCTAATAAGAATTACCGTAAAGGTCAAGGTCTAAACTTTTAACGCTAACCATAGCCACTAACGATAACTACTAATTTTGTGTGTTGTAAAAAACAGTTTAATCTTTACTAAGTCAGCTTCTGACAAAGAACCAACACAAGAAGACATTCCACTTGGTCTGAAACGAAATAATCAGAAAAACATAGCGTTTAGGTAGTTTAGATATAAGTGCAAGTTTAATGACAGCTGTTAAATAGTTTCCCTTTTGGTTTGAGTTTATGTGCGGTGTTGAGCGGTGTATTCATCATTCGGCTTCGGCGTCGTGGCGTTTATACCACGGGGTAACGTTTTATTGCTTCTTGACGGAGCGGAGTGCGGGGAACGAGACAGGCAAGGAATACGGAACACGGGAACGCCGCAGAGAAAGGAGAAAGTGGAATATTGTGGCGAACGAATAATTGTAAGGTTAGGTGCGCTTTTAATTCATTTTAACGTGAAACAATGAAGTGGTTAGCGAGAATTATATTACCATCATTTCACCCCTGCCTCAGCTAAATTTTAACTGCTTATAAATAATAACGAGAAGAGAAACCTAATGCATTAGGCAGATATTACTGAACGAATATCTAATGTCAACGTGCGTAAAGTGCAGTTTCCAACCGTCAAATCACGGCTTTCGTGGATAGTAGTGTGGAGGAGACACACGTTTAATTTATGTGGTGAAATTTTTCGAAAATTTGTTGGCTGCGAGGCTTGAACCGGCGATCTTATGATCCATAGTCCTATACGTTAACACCGGTGTTGTGACTGACCGAGATGAACTTATAAGATCTCTGATTTGATCTAGATTGTTTTATGTTTCCTGATCTTTATCTAGATAAAAAACATAAGATCTTTAAAAAGATCGGATATTTTTCTGCATACTGCAAGTTATCAACCAGTGTTGTCAGCGTATATTTGTCAAATTTTGCTACCAGTCGCTACTAAGCTATTTTTTTTTGCTAAATTATGAGATTTTTACAATAGCAATATGTATCTTAAGTATAATGACAGCAAATTACAATAACAATATTTTTATTTATATTAGTAATGTGATATTATTTTCTAATATTGCTTCAACAATATAAATATTTATGTTTTTTTTTTAAATAAACTAATATTGTTGCAGTATATACCTAGATCTGGATCATGTTATCTTAAATATGTCATATTGTTAAAAATATAATATATATTCAAATCAACAACTAATCTTACTATTTCAAGCGAGATATATGTATTATTGCTGAGAATTAAATATATACGTATTGTAATTGTTACAGTAAGAATATATAAATTGCTGTCACTATACGTAAGATAAATATTGCTATTGTAGCAATCCATTTTTTTTTTTTCGTGTACGTATGGCAACACTTTGGGAAAAACAACATATAATAACTTTTTAGATTTAATTTTGCAAAAGTAACTTGTATTTTCTTTATTGTTATTAAATTGTCATTGAATTATACCTAATTTATTTTATACGTAACTTGAACGTTTAATGTTGTGTTCTATTTTTTCATAAGAATTAAAAATTTTGTGGAAAATTACTGATCTCTTTATGATCTAAAAAAAAGTTGTTTTATTCCTGATCTGATCTAAAATAAAATAGATCCGACCTTAAAAATTGATCTATGATCCGATCTAGAACATATTAAATGTGAAGATCAAGGAGCTATGTACTGTACATCTTTATAATAACAATAATTTAAGTTTTGTAATACGATCAAACGTCCGGACGCAAATAAAAATAACGAATTATTAGCTGGATGTTGAATGCTTTCATGTTTAAAATCCGTAACAAATATGAAATTACACACTTGACGTGCTTTATTCTGTCTTAATAAACGATCCAACAATATTTTAATTACTTCCCGGTATTTCATTTCCGTAATATTAATAACAACTCGGAAGAAAAATAAAAACATCGGGAGCGAACGTTAAACGGCATAATCACGAAAAATCCAATTTGATTCGAAATCCGCGAAGACGTGCCTCGAGACGCTCGACGGTCGACGCGATGACGTCACGTCGTCGGTGGGTGTATCTCCTTTGTTGAGGCTCGTTTATTAATATTTTAATTATTGCCAATAACCGGCGCTTCATCTAAAACAAATATTAATTTATGACGTGATCACTACTCAGGGAGGCAACGAGGCTAAGAGGCGGAAGAATGAGGATGAGGATGAGAATGAGGTTGAGGAGCCGATCCTTAATTGATTTCGCGAAATACCGACGCAATAATCGTTAACGTATTGATTGAAATTAGCGTCGAGTTATAACGAGCGCTCGTTTAATTTGCTACTCTGCTGAAGACGACGAGAGATGAAATCTGAAATCTGAAATCTGGACCCTGACAATTGTATTTTCTAATCAGACGATTTATTCTACTGTTGTCGCACAGTGACCTACGTGTCCATTTACTAACAAATACATCTCACCAGACAAAAAATCGGCCTACTAAAATTAGATCTAGACTTTTAGAATTTGCAAAAACCTCTATATGGTTTCCCATCCTAATTTACATAAGAATTTGAAATGTCAATGTTTGTTACAATTGTTGTATGCCTCTTCATTAGTTTAATATTTTTTATGCTTTTTATGTACGCTTAAGCATGCAGGCTCATTTTTATGATGTCTATTAATAAGTGTTCCTGTATATTTTAGTAATAGTCTAAATAGTTTTGCAAAGACAGCTTTCCCATTGTACTCTTTGAAACCGTTTTTAATTCCGTCATGCTTTAATTCCTTTTAGCAATAAAGTTCTAACCTTCCCAACATTCCTAAATAACCTAAAAAGATAATAAATACAACAACCCCTGTTCTAGTTTAGATTTTGGACAATCCCAGAAATCCTCGAAGGTACTTTCATCTCCGCCATTGGCTGATCCTTCGAGCAAACCATTTTATGGTTGTAACCTATTTTTTATGACTATGTATATATTAGATTTTTAAGACAGATTTCGTTAGTAAGTCAGGACGTTTTGCCAGATAAGTTTCATACTTGTTTGTTAATCATTACCGATATGCAACATAATTACTGGTGTCAGAAGTGGGATGATATACAACACAATCATACCAAGGTCTATTTGACATTTTTTTTTTTAAGATAGTAAGCGAACTAATTATTTATTGGTCATATGCCGCTTAATGGGTGGATGAATGTGAATTTATGTGAACAATACAAACGACCATGGTCTTCAGTGGGATTCGAACCCACGACCTCTGGTGTACTAGGCTGGTGACATAGCCACTACACCATCGAAATCGACAAGACAAATTGGTTGTCTAAACATTAGACTAGAACCATAATCTAACCGCCTCCGTAAATAAAACAAAATTTGTATTACTAAAAATTAACTTCTTTTTATATTTTTGCGGTTCATAAAAACTAAAACAAATAAGGGTACTTTAACTGTTACGTCGGATAACCTTAATAAACCCTCTATTGCATACTGTTCCCGAGCGGGAACATAAAATTTAAAATTCTTCTTTTCTTTTCTTATGCAGTTTACATTTGTGGCAATCATGTTTAACCATTTGGGAACATTATATATGCTTTATCAATTGCCAATTAGGCCATTCCTCCCAATGTGACTAACATAAAAAAAAAATTGAAGTGGAAAAAGGATAATTACAGAAACTGAGATAGAAAATGTAAAATTTGAAGGAAGCAGCTTATTACCTGCTGATATATTACAGCTAAAAACACCTTTACAAAATTTCAAAAAAAATTTTTATCTGATGTTTTCCTAGAAGAGGTTGTTTATGAAGCAATTTTGTATAGTACACAAAGACGACCCAATAGAACAAAGTTCTATTGTAAATGGAATTTGTTCATAATATTCCCCATAGTGAACAAAACTTAAAAAATATTTTTTTTTGTTTTAAGAAAAAAAATTATGTAACACACTTAGTTTAAATATATTAATATTTCTTTTGTGAAAAATAATTTTTTGAGCCCTTATTTACAAAAAAAAAAAATAATAATTCATGCAATAGAGGGTTAAGATTAAGGTGAAATAAAAATGTCAAATATATTCTTCGGTTAAATTTAATGTACAGAAAGATAATTAACCGTGGTTGATGAAAACGGCTCTAAAAGAACAACCTTGTTGAAATTCCTATTTGTTCCTCAAATGAATGATTTTTAAAATTTGGAAAGCCTTAAGTCTAAGTAAGAAGAATAGAAACTTGTTTACAATGATGGACGTTTCGTCTGCTATGCAAACATTATTAGGAATAGAAAAAAAATTGTTGATTTTGATATTGAACCCTTTAACAATTTTTTTGCTGTTGTCTGCATAGGTCCATTACTGTGAAGGCTTTCCAAATTAAAAAAAAAATTCACAAAGATCACATTCCAAGAAAATAAAAGGAATGATGTGATCTTATATCAATAAGCTTCCTGCTGTGTTGTAGTTAGCAATTTTGCGATAGTAACCGGTTCTGGTAGCGAGACGAAGGGCACAAGGCACGTCCCGATCCCGAAAAGCAAAGAAATGTAACATCTTTATCTAACAAACAATTTGGTTCGTTTTGAAGAGAGACCGGTGAACGGAGTCGCGGAGAACACTGCTGAGAACACTGCGTCGGTGGTGAAGTTTATTTGCCGAACAACTCACTTTTATTTACTGCTGACTCCGTTATAGAAATACGTCACTGATTTTCTATTTGCAATGGTGTGAACGCTGGCGCGATGAGTAAGCGTTTTTGTAAGCCCGGCACCCCAAGCAAACTGAGTAAGAAATTTAGACGTATTTACATTGGTTTAGCTGCAGTCATCTCATACTGATACTGAACAAAGTTACACGAAAAAATATCCCACATTTCAGGCAGGGAATCAAAATGCCGAAAATGTTCCGGCTACACCTCGCGAGCTTGCGAAATATCAAATCAAGTTTTCATTCATTCTAGATCCTCTGCAGCAGCACATGTAAACAACCGCTTTGTTTTCTCCGAGATATTTTATATATTTTCACCTGCGGAATATTTTTTAACCATTTTGCACTGGGATTCCTAACTACTAAGAGCACTGAAATATAGTAACATAGGAACACTAACTTGTAAGCTTTTATGAAAGCGAAAATGAGCGTGAGCCAGATGTTATAAGGCCACCATTCTTTGTCTAACACTTGTTTGGAAAACGATTGCTATGTAAAAATATGTTTCACAGTCTTACCTAAAAGTGATAAATAATATTTTACGGTGTAATGTTCAATTATTTTAAAATACTTTGAAATTCATATACCTAAATTAAAATATATTATTTAATTTTTATATAAATATATCATCACGCCATTTACCCATTTCTAGGTGTGGCACTCTACTTAAAGCAGATTTCTGTATTATTAACTCTGAATTTAATTTTTGACACATGTATATTCGAAAAATGTATTTTCGTGAATTGTATTTTCGTGTATGTGTTCCCATAATATATTTTTGCGCGTGAAGTTGGTACCCCACATTTTCAACGTCAGTTAACGTTCCAGTATTATTTATTTCAACAGGGATGGTTACCGAAACCGGGATCAAAACTATTAACCGAATAATCCCGAACAAAGTCCGGACAGAAACTGAAATTGGAAACTGGTATAAAACTAGAACCGACAGCAAAACCATATTTTTATTTTTCAGTTAACCGTAATAGGTTTTCTTGTTAGATAAATTTAAATTGTAAATTAGTGTTTTTAAAATAATCTTATTGTATATTAGTTCAATTGCCATAATTTATTCAGTGTGTATTTTTTTTTTTAGCATTAGATAAGTTTAGTCATGTGTACGGCCAAACATGGATGAAAAGACATTAGATGAAGTTTAATTAGTTAGATCCAACACTAATTATTTAACAAAGTAGCTTTTATCTTGTAAAATAAGTTTAGTTCATTACTATAGTATTAAAGTTTTATTTTATTTCATATATAATAGAATATTTAATTCATTTTAGTTAAATTTTACATGCAATAGCGTCCCTTTTAATAGAAGAACCGGTTCACCGAAACCGATTGTTGTATAAAACCGGAAATCTTTATCAAATCCGAACCAAAACCAAAACCCAAACCAATCATTTTTGTGGTTACCATCTCTGTATTACAGTGACTAAGAATGCTAATTAGCATGATTCTGAATACTTAAATTTATTATTACTTATTGTATCAATTCTAGTTCAATTTTGAAGAGTAAATATAATAAATCCGACCAAAATACATGAAGTAATATTTTATTTTTGATGTGAGTATGACGGTTAAAAATGTATTTCGTATTGACCATTGAGCAATAATAGGTGTCAATCCCAGTTGCGGAGTAGAGACTACAGGGGGTAGCCACATCGTATCGGCATATCTTATCATGTCACATGCAGTACCGCGTGCATATATAGATTCCAGTACTCACAGTCTACGCTGACTTTGATCCGCTTGCTGACAGTGGGGGGCACACCGTTGCTGGCGATGCACAGATACGCGCCCATGTCCAGGCGGCTGATGCGTGTCAACTCCAGGGTCTCTCCTTCCCATTCCAACACTGCAATCACATAAAGAAACCTCACAGCACACATCGCATCAACCAACATAACATGCTACATAGCTACATTATGTGTTATGTGTCGCAAACTGGAGCGAACAAATTTACAATTATTTTTCTATTTTGCGACTATAACAAACTATCCGATGACTTGCACTAGGTAGTTCCAGTGCTATTTTTAATACTGAAAAACTAATGCACACTTTTCTGAACTGAATTGAGGTAGTGTATAGTCTATTCCACGAGACCTTTCATTAAAGGGACAAATTTAGTTCTGCGATTAGTTCAAAAAACGCAAGTATTTGGCGGTATACGCTCGGAATTTTTAACTAATTTATATGCATAACTGTAATGCCACCACCAGTTCGTATACAGTTATTAAAAAATGGGAAGAATAAATTGCCCGGCTGTTTTGGTTTATTGTACAATACAGATTTTAAAAAAATATAAATTTAAGCATAAATATTTCTAATGTACACAATGTAGAAGCAACAAGATAAAATAAAAATGCAGTGGACTATGCTATACCTGCATATAACTCAACACAGTAAAGTGTATTGTGACATTTTAACAGTGTATGCATGTTGTATTTCGCATAGTTTTTATCACATGTTGGAAGACCAATTACAGCACAGGAAACCACGTAGATTTGTGTCCCTTTAAAGAAAGGTCTCATGGAATAGACAATAGTTAGTGCAAGTTGGAGAGGGGTTACGTATATGTCAGTTTTGAATGTTGTTTTAATCGATCAAACCTTAAATTTCTATATATATTTTTAAACAAATTTATTGGGAATGTTATTTTGTGATATATAAAATATGACGGGATTGGTAATAAATGATTGATGTCAGAAATAGTTATGTACCGCCAAATTAATCCCGTCGGGAATTTTTGCACCAGGAAAATTTCCGGAAATTCCTTCAGCAACGATATGCGAGAAAAAAAAATTTCACCAGGTAAATTTCACGGGAAATTTTCCAAAAAAATCCGGAGAATTTTCTGGGATTTTATCGAATCCTTATATTTCGGGAATGACACATCTCTAGTCAGAAATATTATATAATTTATTCTATATTTCAGAATGTTTTCAATGTTTATTTATTACTATTGATGACAAAATAGATTCGTGGTAGGGTAGATATTGTAGTTAGTGCCAAATGTATTTTTCATCTGCCAAGTATAAAATTATAAGAATGCGTGTGCAACTGATATAATAAAAATGAGAACTAAGGAATAACGAATATTTAAAATTTTTATTTTCTCAGAATTAAATTAAATAAAGCTATTGATTATTAAAACAGGTTAATTGTTTTTTGTTTAAACGTTACCGTTTTTTGTAACTTTAAAAGTAACGATTAAAATTACAGGTTTTTTAAACTAGTTTATAAACCGGTTTTGTAAACTGGTTTGGAACCGGATTGATAAACAGGTTTTTAAACTGGTTTTTAAACCGGTTTAATTCGCGCTTATAAGAGATAATTGCGTACAAATCCGCAAATATACAGGTGAGATTTCGTTTATGAAGTTGTAGTGACAGTTACCTGACAACGTCTTGTTGATGTTGATCTTGGTGTTGTCATCGCGCTTCCACTTGACGCTGGGGGTCGGCGAGCCGGTGGCTTTGCAGGTCAGCGTCTCGTTGGCGCCCTCGCGCACGATCACATCGCTGCTGCTCATGGAGTCGTCGATGTTGGGCGGTACTACAACACAACAAGACACAAAAACGTCACTACATGCTGCAAGAAACCGCCTAATTGGTCCTGATCCTTCGCCTCACCCCACAACACAGCAACCAATTACTCCACGCTGGGGCCAAAGTTCAATGAGTAACTAATTCGTCAGACCAACGCCAAAAAACTCTGCAAGCCTTTAATCAATTTATCGGTACACGGGCAATTCGGTAAAAAATACGCCCTTTGATACAAGAAATTATAATGCTATACAAGAAAATAACACGCACAATATAATTATTAAAATGTTTTATGGGGTAAATAGCTTCGTGCTAATGCATCGAACTGTGGACCATGAGATTTTCAGTTCGAATCCCACAGCCGACGATTATTTTTTTAACCTTTTAAAATTCCGGTGTGCGTGCGTTGATAATTGTTCTTCTCCTAAACCGCTTGATCGATTTTGATCAATTTTTTTTTGTACTTATGGGGTCACCTGGATGGATACAGTTGGGCTTGATGGGTGGCGCTGTTGTCGAGTTCCAGCATTATTTTTTAAATTTTCTTATGCATTTGACCATCCAGGTGACCCCATGAGTACAAAAGAAATTAATTTCATAAAAATCGATCAAGCCATTTAGGAGGAGAAGAATTACGAACACCGGAATTTTATAGTCCGGAGAAATATATTTTGCTAGCGAGGTCTCTGTGGCAGGACAACGTCTGCGTACCGGATCCACTAGTATTTTATATATTCTATAATGAGTTGGCATTCATGTATCAAGTTTTAATAATATCAAAAATATAAATTTAATTTGTATAATTGATACTTAGAAAAACGATCTCTGCATAAAAACACCAAGTATTTTCAATCTATGTTACCTATATATTAAGATTTTAAAATTAAATTTATTTATAGTGAAGTAGACTAGTCTCAATTAGTATATAAATTTGGAGAAAAAAAAAATAAACACTTTGAATTTCAAATAAAAATTATAAGTCACATGTTCCTAAAAAGGGAACGTTGACTTTTAGAAGGTAAATAAGTAAACACAAAAAAAAATATTGCACAAAAAATATATAAATTTTGCCCCGAGGTACAACACCTTCCCCTTCCATTTAACTATTTGAGTCTAAAAATATATTTGGAAAAAACTTAAATTAGAATTTGTTGATACAGTATTCTTGTTAACCAAAAATGGGGCAAATATTTCCATAGTAACGCATCGGACTGTGGAATGATATGCATAAGCAGAGTGCCACACTCATAATGGGTAAAAGCCGTGATGACATATTTATGGGATATAGTAATGCGTAATTTCACATATTTAATTATTAATTAGTGAATTTTTATTTTCAACTGAGCATTGCAAACAATTCTACATTAAAATATATAAAATTAAAGTAAATATTTCTCAAATAAATTTCGGTATTAGGGTCAGCCTAAATTCTGTAATTTAATATTTAATTTGGAATTTTGTTTTATTATATCTATAATTAATGCTTGCAAAATATTCTGTAAAATATTTAATTAACGCCCTCAATATTATTATTAGATCATCCTTCAATCTACTTGGTGGATTTTATCTATTTAGTGTGTATCTAATTTGTTATGCAATGTTGATCTAATTAGTTAATATAATAAATTGAATTAAAGATTAATTGAGTTTGCAAATTATGTGATTAATTTAAGCCGCGAGGTATTAGAATATTTCGCATTTCAGTCATATTATTAGACGTTCTCAATAGCAGAAAGATTCTGCATTTTTCAACCGCCGATCCGTTTGCGCAAAATGAAATCCGTTCACACAGTTATTTAAAAAGCTAAAGGATATTATCGCATGCATTTCGATACGTTCGCAATCGCAATTCGGTTCTCGTTGTTAACGCACGTATAACGTACGTTATATTCCAAGGTGCGAGTCTGCAGACGCGAATAGCGACTGCCGGCTGCGAATGCGTTTCCTGACAGTATATTTCATCCAATCTGTTTTCAATTTTCCAGCGTACGACATCTCACGGTGTTGGTGTTGGTGTTGCCGCCACCACCTCCACCACCTCCACTGCCGCCCCCACAGTTGAGATGCCAGCGTGTAATGTTACGTTGTGTGTAGCATGTGTCATAAAAATTAATAGTTCCTTTCCCGTTTCCAGGAGTTGTGTGAAATTGACGTGTACTATTTATCGCATTTTTGTACATACTGTTTGCAACTGCATTTTTACATATTCTTTCGTTAAAGTTCTTGGTCTCGCCACACAGTAAAAAATTTGATTTGCGATTTGTTAATTTTGCGGTTGTTAGTATTTTTAGTTAACATTGGCAAATATATTGTGTTAAATTAACAATTTAAACAAATATGACAATTTGTTAAATTAAAATTCTGAATTAAAAAAAAATGTTTTTATTTATTTGATGGATTTATAAAATTTAACAAATAGACTCGTCAATAATAATTGAAATGGTTAAATAAAGTTTGTATTCTTTGAAACAACTTAATTTGTTATAATAACTATGATTTATTGTTCTGCTTCAATATAATTACTAAAATATTTAGTCAAAAGCACATAAATATAAATGTTAATAATAAATATATTCACAAATATATTTAGTTACGAAATACACCAAAATAATTTGTTACTTGTTAACAAATTTGAAACTTGTTTAATTAACAAAAATTAACAGTGGAGTCTGGAATTAAAAATCAATACGATATCAGCTGTCATCTATACCTATGCTGCTAATATTTTTGAATATTGATATTTTTCATATAAAAATATTTAAATCTTTATGGTTTCTCTGGTAGTCTGGTAAAATGGTATATCATTTTCGTTTAATATATAATGCCAGGAATGTAAAATATACATACAAAAATGATATAAATCCAAAACATAAATAAGTTTAAATGGTTTGTTGAAATGTAAAATCCCCTAGAATTCACTATGTCTTTGGTTAATAACATTTATTTATTTAAATCCCGAGAGCCAAACTGACCGCAAGTATAAAATATATTAGTATGTACAAACTAATTATTATATTATTAGGATAATTTACACATATTTACAAAAAATACTATTAATAGTCGTACAACGTTTATTAAAAAAATTGATAAGATGCAACACTTTGTTTTTAATATATAGTTTCTAGCAATTTAAATTTTTTTTTTTATTACAAAGACCGTAAAGGGCTTGTATGACGTGATAAAGAAAGTTGGGGTAATTTGAAACCCGAATCTGTTAAATCACTAAAAATATTTTCGTGTTCATTTTCACCTGTTGCTTACCATTGTCCTTACCAGTGGCGGAGTCTAGTGCTAGTGTCATCTGTCTGAACTACCTCTCACAAAAAACTTTTTAACAAAAAATTGAACCGACGAAAAACAAAATAAACTAATTTTGAGTCGGTGTTTTTTGTTAAAAAGTTTGTATTTTTTAATTGGTTGTGGCTACCTATTTTCTACCCTTAGGAGTAGATTTTTTTTAACTACAAAGTACGTGGTAGGATCGATTAATATGTAAAAATTCAGTGGATGAACAATCAATCATTCCATATTTTCCTACCCTGAGGGGTGAAATTTAGGGGTGTAATTTAAATTAGACCAACTTTGAGGTATACTCTATTCATCAAAGAAGAATTATCAAAATTGGACTACTCTGAAAAGTTATGCATGGTCATACATAAAAAATAAAAAAATATTCGCGTCGACTAGAGAAACCTCTTCGTTTTTCGTCGGTTAAAAAACAGAATGAAATTCGAATAAATAATTTCTCAACATAGCTAGGTTAGCAGATGTGATCATGGTAGATTCGAAGGGCCCAGGTTCGAATTGAATTTTTGAAAATTGTCTTTTCCATTAGAACAACAAGAGTAACATAAAATGGTGAATTTGAAAATTCAGAGGAGATTAAAAATAAAACCTTCTTTTATTCAAGTTAAAAATATTAATTTATTTGTGGTTTGGTTTCGGTTTCCTTTCGCTAAATTCTCGCACAACGAATTTCCAGCTCAGACTGATGAATATTTAAAATGTAAATATTGTAGAAATCACACTGCAAGTCTAATATTTACCTATCCCGTAGTTGTACAAATTCCCTGTTATTGTTAGCCAACCCTTAAATTCAACCGATTGTAATTAAATTTTCAAGCAAAATTTCATCAATTTCAGATCAATTTCGATTCTTGAATAATTTACTAAAGGTTCAGTTAAAATGTTTCTTTAAGAAACTTATTATATTTGAATATTCCTAATTGTTCTGTAATTAGTTATGTCCTAAAGGTTTCATACGGGATAAAGTTTAACAAGAAATTAATCAATTTGATAAGTTCTCTTAACTCCGTAAATGCGGAGTACAGGAACCCAATGAAGGAAACAAGATGTATATATATTTTTTATTAGGAGATAAAATATCTTTTTGTGACAATTGCGGTTCAAGTTGGAAACTCCTCAAGTATTCATCTTGTGCATTTACAAAAACTTAAGCTCGCTTTTTGTCATTTTAAAGATGATTGCGCAAGATTATCAGAACAAAAAATAAAATATTGCGCAAAAAGCCGTTCCACAAAGACAGGGCTTGACAACTGACAGATGAAGACGAGTAAAACAAAACGCTTTGCCTATCGGCGACGGAGACAGCAGACAGCAGCGAGCAGCCACAAGATAGGTTGTGATTTTCAGAGCAACGTATGAGTCGTAAGTTGTGAAATTATGCGGTATCATTGCACGGAAGGGCAGTGGGGTGAGGCGATGGCGTCGGCGGTGAGATCAGTATGTACGGCACGTTTCGAATTAGCTTGGTGGTCCTGGCGTCGGTCTTGTAAAGTTTCCTAACACCGCTGAGGACCCAGACTGAGGACTGGGACACTGCCGGTGTTTGGCCTTCGTGCTCTAGTTTAGGATTTCTCTAGAAGACAAACGTCTGAATCTGGATGAAACACTTGCCCAATGAATTTATCTTAATATTATTACCGTCACATTGCATAGGTTTAGCATTTCAGAGGGGCTGAGGGTTAACACGTGGTACTCAAATTAATAACCTGATATTCTGATCACGGATCACTTTTCAGTTTCAGTTTTGTTTTTGAATTAAAAAATCCGATATACACACAACCTCCCGCCGAAACAACTATTAAACGGTGCAAAATACACGAAATAAAATGGATTATTATAATAGCAAAAATGTATCTTACGTACCTATAAGGACAGCAATTTAGATAATTATAATACCGATATTTTTATTTATAATAGTAATATGATATTATTTAGATTGTAGCAGCACTAATATAAATATTGTTATTGTAAATATCTAAATTGCTGACACTATAAGTAAGATAAACTTTTGCTATTGTAATAATCCATTTTTTACGTGTAGAAAGTAAGAATTGTAGCAATATTTTTTTTATTAGTTTATTGTTTTTTAAGTACCTATACTACTACTTCCGGTTGCTACCAAAATCTAATCAGGTAAAAATTTGAACATTCACATTCTAAATATGAAATGAAAATGATATTGCCATTAGAATTTTATTAAATACAATAAAATTTCCTGTAACTGAATTATTTTCCGAGATATGCGCAAATTGTAATATTGAATATATAGATTTCAATGTAATTTTTTTTATATTGCTGTAAATTTTACCTATTCGCAGGTCCATTTGGTTACCTAAATGTTAGTACTTGACGATCATATTAACAAAATAAAATAAATGTAAATATTTCATCACGCCTTTTACCCATTATGGGCGTGGCACTCTGTTTACGCAGACCTCGGTAAGTGATATATTTTTACGTATGAAGTGCGGTTACCAGCCGTCAAATCATAGCCCCCAAAGATGTTAGTGGAGGAGAAACCACAGGAGTAAATTTAAATTGGCATCTGTTTGCTGTGGGATTCGAACTGAGGATCTCACGATCCACAGTCCGACGCGTTACCACGGAGCTATTTACCCCATATTAACATTAATATTTATTAGAAATATTGTACTACAATTATGGAAAATTAAACTAAAAGGAAAAATATTTAAAATTTCTAAAAATAGATTTAGATTTATTTATTATAGTGTTACATTATTTATTGTAGAAATTTCGTAGAAGATTTTAGTGATATTTTAGCGAATTTGAGAGTTCAACTATTTCCATTTCTTTCTGCTAAATAAATAACCCGATAATTGTTATGAAATGTCAAAAATTTTACGTTTTTGTTTAATTTTCCATGACCGTGTTACAGTTTTCCTAATAAATATTGATTTTAATTTGATATATCGTGAAATACTAATATTTAGGTAACCAAAAAATATTAGCATTGAAATCCCTATATTTGCGGAAAGTAAAAAGTAATGTTTGTACTGACAAACGAAGCTGGATATATTTGGATAGATTTAATAATTTGTATTAGTGAGTTGAAAGCGCTATATAATTCGTACATCAGCATGAACATCAGCACCACATCTAACGATCCAGTGAACTCAGCAACTGCAAACAGCAGCGCGGAGTTAATCTGTGGGATGCGGCCCAACGCAACCGACCAGCGACCAGCGTCCAGCGTCCAGCAACCAGCAACCAGTAACCAGTAACCGACCACTCACACTCCACCAACGAGAGACGATGCAGTTTCGTTTGCAATATTAAAACCGATAAATATTTTGTAATTACTCGGCGGTGGTAACCTACATTCGACGCCCGGCAGAGCACAGATGTGCGCTGCAAATGCGTTCCGTCGTCAGCTGCATCAGTTGCATCAGCTGCAGAAAGCACATTCGAGCTGCATCTTGCGTAATTGCATATCGTTCACTTTGTTCGCCAAGCTGACTCTCTGATTGCTTCGCGCACATTTAATTACCAACGACTTCAATCATAGACTGTTGTGGCTTCATTTTAATGCTCTACATTCTACAACTTACATCTGCGGCTTCGTCCGCTGCACGTTGCCCAACAGCAAAAATTGCTAGGCCAGTACATATGGATGACTTATCCAAACACATTGGCTGCTGCTACGAGCTCTGTTGTTGGTTGTTTTAAGAGAAGTGTACTGTTCTAAAGTTATTTTAGAAAAAAAAAAAAAATATGTACTTGAAATAAAAATATATATCTGCAATTTTTATTCTAAACCTTATAAACCCAAAACCGGAGCTCGTGGTGTCAGCCATTGTTATTATGTCAAATATCACTTAAGAAAATTTTTTTAAATAATGTACAGTAACATGATTTATACACTTTTACTTAGATTAATTTATTTTATAACTTTACACTAAAACATATATATGCAGAATGTAGGCATATAAAATTATTCTTACAAAACGTTTTGATTGTAGTTTATTCAACGAGACCTTTCATGAAAGGGACAAATATTGTTCTCTGATTGATTAAAAAAATACAGTGTACCATTACAAGTATTCAGCAGTATACGCTCTAAATTTTGAACTCATTTATATGCACAACTGTAATTCTATCACCACTTCGTATTATTTAGAAAGTTATTTAGAAAGACAAGAATAAATTGCTCGGCTGTTTTGGTTTATTAGTATTGCACATCCTTATAAAAATATATAAAAAGCATATATATTTTACATATTCACAATGTAGAAACAGCAAGGTAAAATAAAAATGTAGTGGGGAATGCTGTACCTACATATAATTCATAATAATAAAGTGTAGTGTGACATTTTAACAGTGTATACATGTAATGTAGTGTTTAGCACGTGTTTGAGGACCAATCACAGCACAGGAAACCAAGTGGATATGTGTCCCTTTAAAGAAAGGTCTCCAGGCATATACTATAATATTGTGGATTATTGTTGTTCAAGCTGGTGTTTTAAAATGGGGTAATTTCTCAAAGAGAATCTGATAATGTACAGCGTCTTCGATTTAAAATATGGCCTGTGAATGAAAATAATCTTTCAACAGGAGCTAAGGAAGACAAAATAGCGTTATTCTTCAGAAAACTTTGTTTGGTATTTGGAAAATTATTTAGAATCATCACAATTTTTATCTGTCGTACTATTAAAAAAAATAAAAATCTCCATTTATATTTGATTAGAAATTGAAACGGAATTTTTATTTAATCTTAATATAAAAAGTCATAAAATTTCGTGGGCGGTATATTTTTAATTGTTTTTTGAAATATACGCAATACATTGTGGCTTACGTTTAAAAAACATTGAATCGGATTAACTCAAAAAGAATGATGGAAAAAATAAAGAAAAATGAACCAATTTTTATGTTTACACCAAATGCGTGAATTACAATATTACAAATCATCATACCCACGGACTGTTCGAAAGTTCACGGTATAATTCTTTAAATTTGTGAATTAATTACATCTCTTGTAATCAGATCAAAGATTCGATTCAAAATCCACCCTCAATTCATCTCGAGCCGCAGTTTAGTTCGTAATACCTCTCCACCCTCGAATCTGGTAATATCAATATTCCCCCTAAATTTTGGTATATTAATATCTATTAAATAATGCGTAAGTGCATCTTGACCGCAGGTTCGCTGACGCAGCCTCTCACTAACCAAGCAGTCTCTTCTCTTTGTGTGGGTCTTCCCTTCAATCGAGTCCAGGCCCTCCTCAAGTCCCCGGACTCATGCCAGTAGGTTGGCTTCAATCGTCGCATTGTATCGGTCACTGAGGAAGTAAATACGCTGAAGGCAGTCATTGAAATGCTGCATTGCATTGCTTTGCAGTTGTTGCCAGAACGACGGAATTATTTACTTTCTGCGATTAGAAACACTATTTGTTTGATTACTGACAACTGAGACTGATTTAGATTCCGTTTCTGTCGCGATTATACAAAATTAATTCTATTAGTTATATGGTTATATTATATAAAGTAAAATGCTTCATTGAAATTATTGTATTGTTACTATTCTTTATTTTGGGATATGGAACTACAAACGTAATCTCAAAATTTTTGAAATATTTATTTGTAACATACATAGGCGCCGACTTTTAAAAATGCTCGAGGGGGCTGAGTTTAAGTTTGACAATATAGTATTATTTAAAAAATGTATTATTCGACATCTACAGAGATGAAAAATAAACATAAGTAAATGAAATCCAAGTTAAAAAATGAAATACGAACCTTGCATTCAAATAAAACAGTAAATAAAAAATCTGGTGTGAGCACCACACTACTTTCTTATACAAATAAATTATTTACTAGAAAATAAATTAATCTTAAAAAAACTTAACTTAACTGATGTATAATTTAAACATTAATAAACTCATTACTGTAGTACGTATCGTATATGTCTTATATTTATCAAAATATGGAGATTTGTAATATTTATCAAAATTCGGAATTTCCCCAAATATGACTTAAAACTGTAATTTTTTTTATTACATTTCTTTATAATATTCGCGCTAGGAAACCTATTGCAGCAGAGCGCATCGTCATATCTCTAATATTTTTCGAGATAAGACGATTTTTTATATTTTCCGAAGAGCAACTTTGAGGGACTCGAAAACTATACAAGAAAACGAAAAATATCTCCAGTTTTGTGTTTTTCGTGCCATTTATAATAAATTAGTAAATTTTGAAAATTTTGAAATTTTTTGTAATTTTTTTCAAAATTTCGATTGGAGATATCTCAACAAATATGAAAGATACAGACTTGCAGTGTTCACCAATCGATTCAGCTCGATGAAATACATAAACCCTGAAAATTTCAGAAAATTCGGACAACCGGTTGAAAAGTTAGAGCAAAAAGTCTGAAAATGGCCAAATTCATGCCAAACGTCAAGGGGTACCCCTTAACTTTCTGGGCAAAAAACGCCATTTTCAGGCTTTTTGCTCTAACTTTCCATCCCGTAAAGCGATTTTTATGAAACTTTGCATACTTATGTATTTAGACGAGCTGAATCGATTGGTGAACACTGCAAATCTGTATCTTTAATATTTGTCGAGTTATCGGCAATCGAAATTTTGAACAAAAATTTCAAAATTTTAAAAATTTGCTAATTTGTTATATTAGGCACCAGAAACGCTAAACTGAAGAGAATTTTTAAATATCTCGTGTAGTTTTTGAATTATAGGCCCTTAAAGTTGCACTTTGAAAAATACCAAAAATCGACGTATCTCGAAAAATATTAGAGATCATACTATGCGCTCTGCTACAATGGGTTTCTTAGCGCTTATATTATAAAGAAATGTAATAAAAAAAATTTACAATTTTAAGTCATATTTGGGGAAATACAATTTTAAGTGAGGATATCCCGTGAGTTTCAAATTTTTCTATCGGTATGTGAATCTGTATTGAATGATTAATAATTACAGTTACTGTTATTTGTTTGCTCCCATAGCAACTAAAATTAGTTTATTAAACATATAATTCAGTTTTGTCAAAAGAAGCAAACAAAATCTGGTGTGGGCACCACACTACTTTCTTATACAAATAAAACCAACTGAACACGTATGACTTGTTCCTTGCATATGACTTTATTTTAAAATAGAAATCTATTAATATCTAGTCAGCAAAACTTTATAACTAATAATACAAATATTACTTACATTTATAATATTTCACAAGACACATATTTTTGACATTTCACAATTATTTGACACGTTTGACACATAAATATTAAAAATGGATAAATATTTCGTTTTTATTTTCAAATTTCATATTTAGAATTAAATTAATAATAACGAATAAAACTATTCGTAGATAAATATTGGGCTTGTACTATTTTTTATTAAATTTTCAACATGTAGGTATTAAAATATTGAATATTATAATCTACTGTTCTTCAAAAATATAACCTTGATATTACTTTTTGTCAAAATAAAACAATAGACGATTTAACTACCATATTCAGTAAAAATAACTGAAGTATTACATAATTTTGACTGAAATCTTGAGTTGTACTATTTATTTCCTCAGAGCATAAGCTTAAACATCGTATTCATTAGTCCAATAGAAAATGAGACGAAGTTTTCAAGCTATTTTCTTAGATAATAATACATTATCCCACTTCATTTGCTTCGACAACCATCTCCTATACAAGGTGATGTAATGATATGTAGTCGTCAGCCGCCAGTCTCGACATTAATCCCTAAACCGAACGTTGCGTGATTTACACCCACTCAAGAATCTTAAGAGGCATCCGTGTCCCTAGCACTCGTCCTTCGCGATTATCATCATCTATGGCCGGTGCCGGTGGCCCTACGAATACGAGTAGTGTTGCTCCCGCTCCTCTCGTGCTTCTGCTTAGCGGCCACATTAATGCGCTAACCCTCTCCGCGTACAAAGCAAACACCAAGTCAATATCACACGGCGATCGCAGAAGTTTCGGCGATGCGATGTAGTGCTGATGATGGCCTGATGACGACGGGCCGTGCAAGACCAAAGCAGCCAAGGATTAAAATGTAAATGAAGAAGTTCTGAGTGCGGGTTCTAGGTTGTGGGTTACTGTATTGTGTTAAGGATTAAATGTGCCTGAATAGGTACAGGCTATTGAAAGTTCTGTTGATTTTTGAGCATTTTCGACTTTGCAAGGGTTTGGTCAACAAGGGCCGGTTACAGGAATGGACTCCCATCATTTACAATCAAGGTGAAGCCATTACTGAAGATAGTCTACAATTAAACTGGTTCGCATGCAGAAAAAAAAATAGACGAAAAGATTATGGAAAGCGAGTGACAAATATTCTATTGGCAATAAAAAATAGTACATTTTAGTGAAAACAACGCAATACTTGAGTATTTTTTACTGAATATGGTAGTTATATCATCATAAAATGATATCTAGGTTATATTTTTGAAGTAAAAATTATAATATTTAATATTTTAGCACATAATTTAAACATTTTAAAAAGTTCTATAATAGTATCATATTAAAGGAGTAAAGTTCATCATTATTTGCCGAGAATAAAGATTGAACCCTTAGGGCATAACTCGAGCATATAAATAAAATTCTTTCTATAATCTATTCCATGAGACCTTTCTTTAAAGAGACACAAATCCACGTGGTTTTCCGTGCTATGATTGGTCCTCGAACACGTGCTAAACACTATGTGAAATACACACATGTTTACACTGTTTTTATTTTATCTTGTTGCTTCTACATTGTGTATATTAGAAACATTATTGCGTAAATTTAAAATTTTTATAAATCTGCATATTTTTATAAGGATGTGCAATAAACCAAAACAGGCGAGCAATTTATTTTTTCCTTTCTTAATAACAGTGTACGACCTGGCGGAGAAATTACAGTTGTTCATATAAATTAGTTCAAAATACCGAGCGTATGAATGCTTGTAATGGTACATTTTTTAATCAATCACAGAACTATATTTGTCCCTTTAATGAAAGATCTCGTGGAATAAACTAAAGGAGGTATTGAATCACTTTATTTCATTAAGGCGTACTAGTCATTTATTTCCCTCGGTAAATAATGAAGCACATTAGATAGTGATTTTGATAATAAATAAAGTTAACATTATGTACTGGTTGTATATAAAAATATTTATACAATTAAAAATCTGTACAATCTGAATATTTTCGAATAATTTTAAGTTACGGTACTCTATTACAAAAAGTAATGTACATATCAATTCTTTAGTAACTAAGTTTTAGTTGTTTGAATTGAGACAATCAGTCAATTCTACTGAATTTTAACTGAGTAGGAAATATTAGTTGTGCGCTACTCAACTGATACATTCAGTTGTTCTACAACTGAGGTGCTCATTCTGAATGGGTAAATGGGGTAATTGATATATTTATTTTATTTAAATATAACAACAATTATTAGATATGTGCACTTTAGTTAAACTGGGAAAGAGCCGAAAATTGCCGTAAATTACTCCTCCAAAAAATCTTTGAAGATTATGTCCCGTCTGTGAAAGGTATCCCAATGCAAAATGCTGATCATCAGCAGAAAGAACCGAGACAGATTCTGGCTGTAGGGTACGACTAGGGAGCTACATCTAGGAACCTGGGAGCGTCGAGTGTCTGTTCGCAATGCAGTGTGGCGCGATAGCGTTAGCGTCTGATTCTGATTCCGCTGGTGTTTTGCCCGCTGGCCACGAGGAAGCGCGGTTTAGATTCTTAATGAATTCAGGTAGTTAAAAAGTTTGTAACGGCATCAATACTGACTGAACTATGTGGCGAATAATAATGGGCTTCGTTGCCCGTTGCTCCTTTGCGCAGTGGATTCGGTTCTTGGGTTCTTGCCCTCGAGAGCCAAGGTGCGTGTGGACCTGCTGCGTGTTTTCACACCCTACATCTATTCTTTTTGTATTTTAAAACGGCATGTCATTAAATGCAATACGGATAAACTAATACGTCACACTGACACTGTCACACGAACAATAGTATATTATTATATTAGGCTATAACACTGTACTTTTTCCATTCCAGTAAATTCGAAAATAAAGTTTAGCACTTTTGAAAATGATCGAATACGTTGAAAAACGACGTCAAAATATACAATGACAATCCACATCACGACATAAAAATAAACGTGAATAATTGATTTCTGGTTTCGTGATTGGCCAAGAAGAGTGCATTATGAATACTTAATTTACTACAGTGAATTATGGCTACTATAATTAACCGAAAAAAATTGAAATAATAGGGATGTATTTATACAGGACTAAAATAAAACTAATTTATTTGAAAAATGAAACACAAAAATATTTAAAATATAAAAAATACTGATTTCTAACACAAACAGGTTACACAAAAAATATTAAAATAGCAAAAAACCCTAAGCCTACACAACTCACGCTCGATTTTTATTCGTACACTTTTTCTGTAAAGTGAATAGGAAAAAAATTACAGCAATATTTAAAAATAGCATTGAAATCCTTATATGCCACATTTTAATTATACACCCTGTATAAAAATGGATTACAGATTTAAAAAATTAATTAAAAATAGGATCTATATTATCCTTCTTGCATTTACTGATGATGATAGCATATTTATCGAAATTCTTAATTAAACATTTCATAATTACTTTAAAGCTCAGAGGTTTGATTAAATTATTGAGTTGTTCTTAGCTTTAGAATTTTAAAATTTACTTTACGAATTACAAAATTTGTAATAGTTGTATGTTATTCTTGTGTTATATAGATTAATGAAAAAATCTTAACACCGTATAACGAAAAAAAAAAAAAAAATCTGCGGACACTACAATACATCCCGACATAGATTTTTTGTCAAATAATGCATCACTATCACGAACGCTCATTCCTTCAAAAAAATTATGATTCAATTATAACACATGTCAAAAAATAACATTTTTAAAGCGTTGTTAATTTATCCAAATTGCACAGGTTAGCAGATTTAAACGAAAGTATCAAAACATAATATTTCTTCATAGTATTTTAATTCGTAAATGGAGGCAGTAAGAAAATATGTTTCAAACAACAATTGTAGATAATAATATTTCAAACGTTATTCTGAAACGAAAATTGTCATTAAACCATAGTTTACTGAGATATTTAAAAATAGCTTGATAGGGCTTCAAGTAAACTACCACTACCGGTTATTGGATTATAAACAAAAACTAATCAGCTCTTCCTAAAAAGATACAATTGATATATAGAAAATATCAACATTTTCAGTTTAGTAGTTTTTGGGAAACCGTAACTCCAGAGATCCACACTTACAGACAGACTGACTGACTCACTATTGAAATCGTATTTTAAGGACCCTAAAACGTGCTCATCCACTGAAAACTCACTAACGAATTTGTAGCATGACTCCTGTAGCTCCCTTACAGAATGTGGCGGAAGGAAAAAAGAAATATTCGTATGAATTCACGTTAATATTTGATCATTATAAGAACATGATGAAAAACGATGTTAAATTGTACCTGCTTTTCAAAATAATCCCATCACGATTTAATCATCATAAAAACTTGTAACATTTCATTCGGCGTTTAAAGCAATCACGGAACACGGAGTTACAAGCGGTAACAACCGTTCCTGCCAGCAGTGGCAGCACTAGGCCTGCCCTCCTACACCCGTCCTCAACCCTCAACCCCGTCTGTATGACAGAGCACAGTGACACTGGCATTAATTAACGAGTGAACAAGTGTCCGAGCATCCCCTATCTCCCCTATTACACTCTGTGCTCTGACACAGCGGCTCTCAAACTTTTCAAATATCCACGATTCTTTCCTAGAAGTTGCCTCATATAATTATTACATTATATTATGATTGAAACATTTGGATACATTGCGGGAGAAATTAAAATTTAAAAAGTTTTCCATTTTAACTTTAACCCTGTGCTTATTTGTATTAATTTTTGGGGGCGCACTTCACGCGTAAGAGTATATTATTTACCGAGATCGCAAAAAACATAGGTAAATGGTGTCATAAAATTTTTTTTTATTCAAATTCAGTATTCATTTAATAGAAAAAGCGCAATTACATTTAACAAAAGAAGGAAGGAATTATGGATGTCCGTTAAACAATATATCTATAGTGGCTTAACACCCCTTCTTATAAAGTGGATCAATCTGCGTTTCTTTTCCTCTAAATTCTTGTAGTTGGGTTTCTTCACGTCTTCCTATCTTTTGTTTTACTTTTTTAATTCCTGCTGTTTTTAAATTTTCTTCTACTTCCTTTAGCCATGTTGATCTATATCTGCGCTGGCTTCGTCTTCTTCCTGATGTATCTTTTCTACAACTGATTTAATTGCATCATTTTCTTCTGCTCTTCTTATATGCCCAAGTAGTGTTGTGGCGCCAAAAAATTCCCCTTTGGGAATTTGATTTTTCCCTGGGAAAATTCCCAAAAATTCATTCAGGCACGATTTGCTGAAAAAAAATTGTTACGTTTTTTCCCGGATTTTTTTTTAATTTCCCGTGAAATTCTTACAGATATTTGACCTTGATGTCTAGTTGCGCGCTTGTGCCTGTCTGTTAGTTGTATCACAAATTATGACTAAACAGAGTATTATAAAAATAATTTTAACAATGAGTTCAAAGAAAAATTATTTTTTTTTATTCACATTTCTTTAAAAATACCGGGGAATTTCCTGGATATTTTCCCGTATCTGTAAATTTCGGGAATTGTCCCACCTCTATGTCCAAGCCAGCTGACTCTAGGTTCCATGATCTTTTTCAATACCTTTCCTACCAACTCTTGTTTTATTTCATAGTTCAATCTAATTCTGGATTCGTTTTCTGATATTGTTCTTATTACCTTTCGTTCCATTATTCTCAAATCTTCTTAATTTTTTTTTCATTATTCTAGCAGCGAATATTGTTATTGGTATTATTATATATAGTTCGGTAAATTCTCATTTTTGTATCTTCCAGTGGCTTTTGTTTGCGTAAAAAGCTATTTATTGCCATTATATTTTCTTTGTTCATAGCATTAATGCCTAAATATTTAAATTTTTTAACTTTCAATTTTGAAATCTCCAATTTTTTTTTTGTTTTATTCCATTTATATTTAATCCCATCTCTGTCATTATCTTCCTTTTTTTATGACGATCACAATACCATGAGAATAAATAAATATATCATCACGCCTTTTACCCATTAAGGGTGTGGCACTCTGCTTACGCAGATCTCGGTAAGTGATATATTTTTGCGTATGAAATGCGGTTACCAGCCGTCAAGTCATAGCCCCCAAAGTTGTTAGTAGAGGGGGAACCACAGGGGTAAATTTAAATTTGTAACTGTCGGCAGTGGGATTCGAACTGAGGATCTCACGATCCACAGTCCGACACGTTACCACGGAGCTATTTACCATGAGCATATACTATAATCTGCCCACTTCCTTAATGTTCCTTTTTCCATCAAACAATGCAAGAATAAAATGTCGGCAACGGCCATAGCAACGATAACGCAAGTTAAGCAAAATTTCTCGCGGTCAGTAGTTGGAGGGATGACCGCTTTGCGAAAATCCACACCACCGAAAACGAGGAACCGAGGCAGCATATAACTATAGCAGATCAAACGGCTTAACAAAATTAATAATAATGTCGTCGACCGAGTGGAATAAACCAGGCTGTAGGAGTACATGTGATTTGGATGCAATGAAAGGAGGTGATGGTTGGGATGCGTGTGCCAGTTTGGGAATTCCTGGTGTTGTCCAACATGGTTGTAAGAGCGCAATAGCACCGCAGCACCACAGCAAGCACCACCTTTGACTTATCGATCAGGCGTTACTTAGCGGATCCGAATCCTCCGAATCCTCCGAATGCGCGCCGTATGCAAAAAGATGAACAGTGCTAAAATGTGGCGTCAACTTATAATTAATTGCCTTACTTTTGCTCGACGCTCGACGCGTCTGAGATCTCACAATGGTAAGGAACGGAAAGCAGAAAGCAGTAGAGATTCTACTGACGCCAGTTATTACAAGTGGGAATTAGATTCCGAGCGTAAGTTTTAGCTGCAGACACATAAATCTGATCTGATATAAATTGCCGTACATCAAGATATATTAAATTACTGGCAGTGGCAGAGATTCTTAAAGGCGAGGCGTTCTAAATAATCAAAACATCGCTCTGTATCCCGAAAGCTGAAACTGTATTGTGAAGTGGTGTCTCTGCACTTTGTACGCGTTCTCGTCTATCATTTTATTTTTCTAATTGGATTTTACTTGCGTTTGTAACATTTATTTCAATCGCCCACAGCAATACTTCCCGTTTCTGGCAAATAACAAAAAGTGCTAAACCTGTCGAACAATTACTTCCCCTTAGATTTTGATGAAACTTTGTCAAAAAATTCCTACAAGCATGACAAATATGGGCAAAATAATAACAATAAAATAAAAAGAGTTTAATGGGTCAATTTATTCGTTCAACTTGGAACGTGAAAGCGAGCTATCTTCAGATAAGTTCCATTAAAAATGAGTTCTGTGACGGACAAAGTTTCATCAAAACAGAAGGTGAAGTAGTCAGTAGACAGATTTACTTAAAGAGTAAAGACTAGAAAGTATAGGAAGTAAAGGATAAGTTTTTTAACGCAACCAATCAGTTTTTCTAGCTAACTAATAGCTTTAGAGAAAAATTAATACACAGGTATATACAGCAAGGAGAGGGAAATAACAGTGTTGTGTAGGTAAAATAAAATTGCTAAGGGGATATAGCGGGAAATGAAGTTATGTTTTCTTAAATGAAAGGGGCAGTTTTTTTTTTATTGGAATGGCTAGCTCGAAGTATTCCATTTTTAACGGTATAATATATTCCTATACCAAAATTAAAATTAAGGTCACATAGTTCAAAGAAACATTAACATTTTTAATATGGAAGATATAACTTCAGGTAGGCCTGTCAACAATGGCTTTACATCAACAACAATGGTTGACAAATAGATGACTGGAGTATCAATAATAAAAATAATACTTATTTTGTTCAACGGCCTACCTGAAATTATATTTTCCATATTAAATATGTTAATGTTTCTTTGAACTTTGTGACCTGAAGGTATAGGAACATGTTATATCGTTGAAAAGGGCATACTTTGGACTATCTATTCCAGTGAAAAATATATCCCTTTCTATTTAAGAAATTATAACTTTCATTTTCCCCGCCACATTGCCCTAATAATTATATTTTACCAACCGTATAAATATGCCCCCCTCCTTGTTGTATAACCATGAGCATTTTTTTCTCTTAAGTTATTAGTTAGCCAGGAAAACTGATTGGTTGCTTTAAAAAACTCATCCTGTATATTTGTTTAACGAAGGCCAATATTTCCGAAATACATTTCGGGTTAAATATTGATACAGTCATTTCGTTGGGCACTATTTACGTCCAGATATCTACAAATGTAGAAACTAAGATTATCGTAGGGTTCAACTCGTTTCGGTGGAAAACATCAGCGATTTTACGCATGAAACAACCGGAGAATCGAGCAACTTTATTAATTGAAAGACGTAAAAAAGTTTTATCTAAAAGCACGTCCATTATTCGACAGACGCAGACGTAGACGTACAGTGTAACTGGAACTGTAACGTGAACGTTGAGCGTCGCGATAACGAATATTCGTGACGCTGGCTGCAAGACTTGTCAGATAGCTGCCGTCGCACCGCCACCACCAAAACCAACCCCCACCACCACCCCGCCCGTTCCCAGATCATTGACGTACTTATGGGGTCATTTATAAGGGATGTCGGAATTTTATATTAGTTTGTTGATTTGATTAAGTCGTTCAAACTTGAGAAACTCGGATAGATACGGACACAATGTTGACAGTTTTCGTATTCGAGACAACTATTGCTAAATGTTATAATGCCTACTTTCACAAGGATTTTGCACGAACTCCACAAAAGGCAACCGATTGCCAAGCTCGGGTGTCCATTTTGTGACCAGAACAAAGACGGAAGAGAAAACATATATATTAAGAATTAAACATCTATAATGTATGAAATAAACAATTTAATATGGCATTATTTTTTTCAACACCTAACTGGATTAACTGACTTTTAACATTTATTTTGATGAAAGACTTTCGATAATTGTGAAGGACCCAAGCAACTACGTTTAACATTAAAATTTCTTTTCTGCTGAAGAAGAGAGGATTCTTTCCCGCATCGCCCAATAAGTAATCACAAATAACTTTTCATTTGCATTCCTGTAGCCTTAATAAATTGAAACTTAAAAATTAAAAGACTATTTATTTTAAGAATATTTACATTTTAATATATCACGACTGTGGGAAATAATCAATACAAATTTGATAGGACCTCTGGCGAAATTACGATTAGGTTATAACAGGCTTTGGCAACCATTTTTGGGCTGCGGGGCAAAAACAAACAAAATATGACTATTAAAAAGACTCTTCATGGCAATGAAAAATATAATTATAAACACAATCTTCTAATTAATTTAATTTTTTTTATGAAGGTTAGAAGCGGACTAACTACTATGGCCATATGCCGCTTTATGAATGGATGATTTAGATTTATGTGAACACAAACGACTATGCTCTTCAGTGGGATTCGAACCCACGACCCCTGGCGTGCTAGACTAGCGACATAGCCACTTCTCCACCGAGATCGGCAAATTTAATTTTACATATTATACTCTTTGTAAATCAAAATAAATACAAATTCTAACACCAAATATTGCTAAATGTTGGAAGAATACATGTGATTTTTTTTATTGTGGAACTCAAATGGGTCATTCTAAACTGTGCAATACCAATTTTCCTTATGTTTTCATCTTAGGCGAGCTAATGCAAAAAGTATCATTTTTTGGTTAAAAACGAGGTTAAAAAGGAACTGAAGATATCATGATCATCAGTCTGATGCGATACAGAAAATATTTGTTTTATTGGTAATTATACTAATATGTCATAAAAAGCAACAAAAACAACGCACGGAATAAGATAAAATCGAGTTGAACAAATTAATTTTAAAGGAAACCAACACAGTTAAATGGTTTTCTATTTTCTATATAAATGTATAAATAATATAGCAAACAAACAAAACCGACTTGTGTTAGTGTAAATAATCCTATGTCCTCTGAATCGGTAAATCTGCAAATCTGAATCCGAGGCCTTCTGATAAAAACGCAAAAATGTTGATCAGGCACCAACAACACTTTTCACTCCACCACTGAGTGCATCGCAGACAACATTTCACATTTCGCTAGATTTGCTGCTTTAAAATAAATTTACTAGCGCAAGCAAAATATCATGCTGTTAGTAAATATGAAATCCAATTATAAATATGAAATTATTAGCGGAACGGAAACTGCACTGCAGGAATTTAAAATGTATATACCAAATCTATTTAAACTTGGAATTGATTGAGGAAATATGTTTCGTCTTCTTTTCCATAATTTTTGAGCAATACCACAAACAATACAAAAAATACTTTATACAACTTTAGCGCATCGGACTGTTGAAATTTCCTCAGCATGAGTATAAGCTGTATTTGTTTCTAGTGAATATATATTTTGGGATGGGAAGAGCATCCCAGCTGTCTGTTGCCAATTTCCGCGAAAATATTTAACACCATTAAATTTGTTACATATTTACAATTCAATTAGTAGATATTGTGTATGACCCGAAAAATTTGATATTTTATTATAACACTCTTTCATCGCAGACCTACCATAAACATTCAGATACCTCTCTCACGAAGCAAAAAATGGATTATTACAATAGAAAAAATGTATCTTATTACTAATACAAATATAAATATTGTTATTGTAAATATGTAAATTCCTGTCACTATACGTAAAATAAATTTTTGATAATGTGACAATTTATATTTTCCGTTCACAAATCTTGTGTTATTGCAAGGCTCTACTGTACTATATACTGGATGTCCCATTTTAATCTTAACCTTCGGAATACCAATGGGGGTCAATCTTGATCCCAGAGTTTTTTTTTTTGGATAACTTTGGAAATAGTTGTAATTTTTATTCCATTATTTTTTTTTATAAACTTTTTTATTTGCTTTATAACATATTTTTTACTCCAATTGTCTCACTATTTTTAACAAAAAAAAAAAAATGTTTCAGTGTTGAAGAAAGGCAAAATCAGCCAAAGCGTGGCTGATGCAGAACTTGTAGTAGGCCTTCAGAAGTAGGCCATGAAAATTTCGACAAGATGCAATAAATTCAAATATTTTGCATGTCAAGAACATTTTATTGTACAAAAATGTGTGATTTATAATAATTGTGTAGATAATAATAACTATTTGTAGAATTCAATTTGTATTTGTTACATTTTTCTTTTGTGAATTAATATTTGAATAAATATATATTTATTTTTTCAAAATTAATGTTGCTGTCATTATAAAATCATAGAACATCAAAACTTTTTATTAAAATTTATTTAAAGAATAAAATATATTTTATGAATAAAATAAATTGGGTCAATTTTAACCCCTCTTGGTCATGCACGGCGCAGAAAAGGTTGGTCATCCGATGGTTAACAGAGGAATATCTCGAAAAGTAGATATCGAATGACAAAATGTTAAAGATAACAAACAAAATATTTATACACCTAATTCTTATCCAATCCGATTTTTAAAAATATTTTTAATAAACTAACTTTGTTGACTACAGAGATATGAGATATAAGATAAATATACGAAATAAAAATAAACATTTTGTCATTCCACGTCTATTTTTTGAGATATTTCTAGGTTCAAGATTAAAATGGAACACCGAGTATACTTTGGGAATTGCAGACAAATATATTCTACACACAAAAAAATATGTACACTAGGTAGTGTACCATCGAGTCCACACTATTTTTAGTGTTAAATTTAACACTATAAATAATGCTTTCACATTTACTGGGTTGAATTAGTGTGAAAATCATTTTTGTTAGAGTTAAATTTAACACAAAAAATAGTGTGGACTCGATGGTACACTACCTAGTGTACATATTTTTTTGTGTGTAGTCAATTAGTACCGAACACAATAAGCATAATATTAAATTGTATCAAGTGGAATAAATTCTACTATAAGCCATATGTTAGGTATAGTAATTGAAATACATTCTTGTGTACTCGTATTTCCATGATTTCGTTTGTTTTGATTGATTTAGAATAAGATGAAAACACTTACTTTAAAAGCCCACAGCTTTGTGTACACTTCACCCGATGCTTTTGAAATAGTTTATACAGTTCACAAAAGTTATTTAAAAAGTATTTACAACATCCAGGCAATAGAAACATTTTAAATATTAAATATAAATAAAAACGACACAGAATTCTTTAATTCGCGACCTAGCACTGTACACTAAACACTCACAACTGAATCTAAATTCTTAAGTGAACAGTTCTGTTTGATTCCGTTCATAAACGAACATAATCTTGTAACCGAACGATTTTTATGTGAATAAAATATCACTGCATAGATGATTAAAATAGGTACAGTAATTTAGAAAAGTTTTTTGACGTATGTACAATCCAATAAATAGTTTTTTATTTCAGTGTATTATAATATTCATATTGTGCTACTATATATACAATATAGAAATTAATCATTTTGTTACTAGTACCTACATCTATATAAATATTATATTACAGCGTACAATAAAATGTTAGTTGGTGGCAGCACATACAAGCGTAGCTCTGACAAGTGACAGTGCTTCTGTCATTATTTATTGTTTAAAATGTCAGAAAAAAATTATCTACATACTTGTCAGTATATACCTTAAGTTTACTTTGGAATGCTTGAAGAAAAAATAGTATCTGTATCTTAAATTCTGTTAGTTTTAAGAATATTTTTAGGAAAAATAACAAATGAAATTAACAAAATCACTAACATAAAGATTTAATTTAGCCCAAAGGTATTGTTTGGTACCATGAAT
Organism: Poecilus cupreus; assembly: GCA_963942605.1. Taxonomy (NCBI): domain Eukaryota; kingdom Metazoa; phylum Arthropoda; class Insecta; order Coleoptera; family Carabidae; genus Poecilus; species Poecilus cupreus. Next base: position 19,872,331 of record OZ012715.1, read on the forward strand.
ACTGTTTTTGAATCTGATGGCAACAAAATACAGAAAAATGTTTCCAGTAAAGATTGTACGTAATATTATTCCACATCTTTTTGATTACAATGAAATTTGAGTCTATCTTATTTATTTGCTAAGATATGCCCAAAAACCCAGATAGGCCCTCAAATAATTTACCACTTACTGTTGATGAATTGTTCCTAAAATCTAATCAATTCGTAAAATAAACATAATACCTCCCTTACATAGGTATATATGTTTGTGCGGGAGGTAAAAATTGTAGAATTTTCCTTCGTATAATTTTAACTGGGCTAAATGATATGATTCTGGGCTCGTATATGAGCTCAATACAAAAAGTCTTCTTTCAACTCCTAGTAACATAATATACTAATATTTTAATTATTGTAAAAACTGTTATTCAATTAACAACTTCTAATTGATATTCATATTAATAATTAGTAGTTCTAATTCTTAAAAGAACTTATTACTTAGTATAACAAAATTTTATGTTTAGATATCTAGAAAATTTATTTGACTTCTAATTAAATAAGTTCGAACCATTCTCAGTAAGGGTTTTCTTTTTTATGATAAGAAACGGAATAACTACATGAGTCATGTCGCCTCATGAATGGCTGATTATGAAATTCATGTGAACACAAACGACCTTGCTCTTCAGTGGGATTCGAACCCACGACCTCTGGCGTGCTAGCCAATACGCCCCCGATATCGGCAAGCATTACTAAGGGTTGCATTTGGTATTTGGTTACACGTTCTTATCTGAACAAAACTAGTATTTTTAATAATTATGAAATAATGAAAAAGTATTTCATTATTTTACTTTATATTAATGTTTTCGTATGAATGACCTCTCGCTACTTGCTGCTCGAAACGAAAGATATTTATCCTCAAATTGTTCCATTCTCATTAGTTAAATCAGACTATTTGGAAGCTTTCCACATATTATTTAATTGCGGTTCAAATGGAACAAGTTGTTGAAGTATAATTCCTCAGGTTATCGGCTACGTGAAGTCTGTGTCTGGAACACGAACCCGACTACAAGAACGAGAGTTGGATTGTCAGTCGAGCAGCTCTTCACTCGAGAGCTGAATAATTTTATCTCGGAATCTCCTCGTCTCCAAATCAGACTAGACCAAGACGAGGACGAGAAATGCTTATTTATCCAAGGCGATGGAATAACAGTCCACAGGTAACGAAGAAAATTTCAATATTTTGTTTGAAACTTAAAATTATTAAATATTGATAGAAGCTTTCAGAACTCATCTTTACATATAAAATTCTGGTGTACGTGTGTTCGTAATTCTTCTCCTTCTAAATGGCTTGACCGATTTTGATGATTTTTTTTTTTTTTGGTACTTATGGGGTCACCTGGATGGTTCTTAGCTACAGTTGGGTCCTAACTTAAATTCATAACTTATGCATTTGACTATCCAGGTGACCCCACAAATGCAAAAAAAATTCATCAAAATCGATCAAGCCGCTTAGGAGGAGAAGAATTACAAACACCGGAATTTTATGTATAAAGAAATATGTTTTGCTAGCGAGGTCTGGGGCAGTAATATGTATAATAAATATACAATATTTGGGTAGAGTTCTGTATAATTTTTATTAAATAACTACGATCGGGAGTAAAGTGCTGCCAAATCGTTGTTATTTAATAAAATTATACACAACTTTAGCTAAATATTGTATATTTATTAAAATTATTATTTTTTTACTGTATATCAGTAGGAGTACAGTAATAAAGTTTAGATATTCTGTATAATTACGAGAGCAAAGTAAAATGTGGAACAATGGGGTCGAGTATGTTAGTCAAATATTTGATTACCACTAATAAATTTTGCTAACCTATGCCACTCAAAATGTATTTTCGTTGTTTCGCCCTAAGCATGTGGTTTCATTATCGCGCGAATTCTCAAACAAGTGTGATTTGTTATTTGGGCTTGTTTTATTATTTTCTTTGAAAATATTCAAATTAGTTGCCAACTACTTGACACTTCGACAATCTGATAGCTCAGTAATAAAGGAAGAACAAAGAATTTGGAATAGAATAGAATTGATGTGTGAGAGAGAAGCTTAAACTTCTATTACATCTAGAACGATGTTTCTGGGTCTAGTCATACTTATTTCCCATTTTGTGTGTATTGAAAGTGGGTTCCTGAAAATCTGAAGGAAATATTTCTCGATAATGGAATGTTTCCACAAACACTTGTGCAATATTGCCATACATTGTTCTTTAAACATCGACGGCGCAAAACTTCCGAACGTTGAACTGAGCTAACGCCCAGCCAGCACAAAGAAACCTGTTTCTTATTTCTCGATTAAAAGCGTTATTTTCATTTAGAATGTTGCAGTGGAGTGACTTTGGCTGCTGGGAACAGTGAACAACAATCGCAGTAAAGCCGTGTTTACCAAATATGCATTGGAAACTTTGAAGTGCAGAGTTGCGGAGCACAAAAAGGAACTAGAAATATTTTCGATTGGAAATTATGATTGCTTTTACCATTAAATGGACCAGCAGAAGTTGAAATATGCGACCGCAGTTCGAGAGACTCGCAGAGGAAAGATTGTTATAATGTTGTTAAATTTACGAGAATATTTGCTTAACTCCCTAGTATTATGTTACTAGATTTTACAATATTTTTTTTAAGTGAACTCCTTTCAATTATGGGAATAATTTCTTACACAGAGTGCTTCAACATTTAATAGCAGATACTACGTAATATACTGGCCATCGACAAAAAAATATCTGAAGTATCCAGCACACAACCTCCTACTAAAACAACTTTTAAATGATAGAAATTTGAAAAAAAAAATTAAATAAAAATTACATTTTTTTTTTATGACAAAATAATTTAAGATATACTCAATACATCTTATACAGGGTGTTATTTTCAAATGGATCCAGCAAATATCTCGCTTATTTATCATCATATCAATTTATTTCACATAACAAGATTTACCCCTTTAGAAGGGGTAAATAGCTCCGAGGTAACGTGTCGGACTGTGGATCGTGAGATCCTCAGTTCGAATCCCACTGCCGACAGTTACAAATTTAAATTTACCCCTGTGGTTCCCCCTCCACTAACATCCTTGGGGGCTATGATTTGACGGCTGGTAACCGCACTTCATACGAAAAAATATATCACTTACCGAGATCTGCGTAAGCAGAGTGCCACACCCGTAATGGGTAAAAGGCGTGATGATATATTTATTTATTTTATTTAACAAGATTTATACAACAACATAAAAGCTAATTGATAGCAGATCTACATTAATGGTATCGTTTCCGGTTTACTAGTATTTAATATCAACTTTGAAATTTCAAATAAAACATACTATATTTTTTTACATATTTGTTAATTGTAAAAAGAATAGTAAGCCATGACGCAAGCTTGAAATAATAAAATATTTCATTTAAATTTAATCAATTAACCAAAACAATGGCAACAATCAGTACTAATTGTTATTACCTTTTTTATCAGCAAGTTTTATTGTGGTACTCTATAAATTACTTACCTAATTATAAAAATTTATTTATCTCTTTTAGGACCAGAATTTCCAACCTCAGATAAACTAGAGATAAAATTAATAATGGAATAAAAAAAATATCGTATCAAATCATTATTATTCTAGCTACCATCTTTTGATGCGATATTTTTGTATATTTCACTGATAAAATTACACTCTAGTTAATCTGAGGTTCCAAGTACTGGTTCTTAAAAAAAGTTCATGTGCTAGATGTGTATATTTATCGACAAAAATATCGACATGATCGACATAATTTAATTTCGATCGAGGAAGTGTTATGGCTTACTATTTTTTCTCCGATTAGGAATAATTAAAGTGTTCGCCATTTTATTTTTTAATAATATAACATATGAATTATTTTACATAATTATAAAGCAAATATAAGGTACGTGATATGTTCCACATTTGTAAAAAAATATAGTATGTTCCATTTGAAATTTCATATTTGATATTAATTATTAGTAAACCAATAATGATATCATGAATGTACATCCACTAACAATTAGCTTATATGATGTTGTAAAATCATGTTATGTGAAATAAATGACTAAGTTGATAAATAAACGCGATATTTGCTGGATCTATTTTAAAATGACACCCTAAAGACCGGATTTTAACATCTCAAAACGTGTTTATTTCTCGCAAACTCATTACCGAAAATTTTGGCCAGTCACAATACCTCCCTCACATACAGTATGGTGACTGACTCAGCCGATCATATTTACTGTGAATAGGATTAAATTCCCGCACGTTTAGCAGTTTTCAATAATACTGCAATGTTTCTTCATTTATATTATTTATAACAAATCTCCAATAAATCATGTGTGTTTATGTCCCGCGGTAATTGGAGTTCGTGGGCTGTATTGGCACATATGCAGTAACTAACTATCCAAGTTCGAACGCGGAGCTGTCTAGTGGCGAGGGAATTGAAACAGGGTACAGGGCGTATGTCCCTCACAATTTCTTAACGCATTAAAGGCCCTCTTGATTGCGGTCGTATTTCTTCTTCGAACACTCCCTCACTAGTTTCATTACGATTCTACCGTTACCGCTACGGCGCTACTATACCGTTACCGTTACGAACTCCAGCTGCCTTCGTTCGTTTGTACGGTGAACTCCCCTTTTCACACACTGTTATCCGCATTCCGCTGCCCACAAGTCACTAGTCACTAGTCAATGCAACTGTTAGGGGACACATGTGTATGTCAATGTGAATGTCAATTCATCCACCACTAATAGTATTTTATCCCTAACGCGATTATGAATCAGATATTTCTCGACAAAATTAGAATACACATTACAACCTCAACATTAATATTTCAACTCTGGTCTTTTGTGTCGGCCTAAGAAAGGCCCTTGATTGTATTGCTTAGAAAATTAGATCATTGTGGTATAAGAGGTGGTGCACTGGATCGAATGTAAAGTATAAAAATCGGCAATTTCTAGTCTCAGTGGCAACCCTAAAATCAGCGGTACCTCAGGGATTCATTTTAGGGCCTATACTAATAATAATAATAATAATAGTAGTTTATTTAGCCAAAAACTGCTAATACATACATAAATACATAAAATAAACTATATTTTTACACCAAAATAACACCAGTTATATTGTTTGTGGTAAACAATATTCTTTTACCTTTTTCTTAAAATTATCCGTCGAATTCACATTTTTAATAGTACTAGGGAATTTATTGTACAGTTTTAAACCCTTATAAAACATAGAATCATTAGTACTAGATTGTTTATGTCTGTTAATTTTTAAATTTTGATTAATTCTAGTGGAATAATTATGTTTCTCACTGATACAGGTAATATTTCCTCTTAAATAAGTTGGAAGTTCATTGTGCACTATTTTATAAATAAATACCAAAACATTGACTTCAACATATTGCCTTACATTAAGCCAGTGTAATTTATGAAGTATGTCACTAATTCTAGTGAATCTACTACATTTCAAGATTATTCGCTTTGCTTTGTATTGCAATTTTTGAAGCTTATTAAAATCATTCATATTGCACATAAATAAAATAGTACTACAATACATTAAATGTGTTAATATTATAGTATTATAAACAATCAATGTACTCCAAGATGATAAATATTTAGATATTCTGCTCAAATAGTTGAATTTTTTTGCATAAATATTGGACGTGTATATCAAATTTTAATTATCCTTCAATTATTATTCCAAGATATTTTACTTGAAAATTACACTGCTTGCGGATGATACCAACATGCTCATCAATGATAAAACATGGCGAAACCTCATTTTAAAAACAAACCACATTATTTTTGTTCTCCAACAATGGATAAATTCAAATTCTTTAAAAGTAAACGTTAATATAATACAAATTATAATATTTGGAATCAATAGATCAGTAACTAAAAATTGCTTAACTATCGACGGTGAAGTTAAAGAGAAGTCAAAAACATTCTTAATATTTGGTAATCTATGGGAAGGCGTAAGGGCAAGAGTGTATCTCCTTAGACAATTAGTACACCCTTTGTACAATATCAGTATAAGGCTGATTGAAAGAATGTAAGACCAGACTATAATTTCAAAACTAAAGTTTTTCAATATGAATACTCTTGAAAATATAAGAAATCTATCAGAAATGACATTCTTTACAAAATATATAATAATCAAATTTATTCTGTTCTTTATTACTCAAACATTTATATTAGCTTTAAAATGAGTAGATATAATAACCTCTTTTTCGTACTACCTTAAACAAGGACTAACAATTACAAAAAAGCAAAAAGAATTACGTCAAATTTTAATTTGAGATTTGGGCTCATAAATTTTTTTCCACTCTCACTATCTATTTACAGAAAGTGTATACTTGATGTTTTTAGTTAATGTGAATGTATATTTGTTTGTTATTACTCATACATATTTGTAATTTAGCACTATTTTCCTATTAACTCTGTTTGATATAGTTTAGTAGTTAGTATTTTTTTTTATTGTACATTTCAAGCTGAATATATGCGTATTTGTCTATGTAGACTGTTGGAACTCCACAAAATAAAATAAAATAAAATATCAACACTAAAACCGCATTATCACTTAAAAAATTAAGGTACCCATAGACAATTAACTGCAGAGTAATATTTTACCCAAAGTCAATAGTGTTGGAATAAGGAGATTTGATCGGATGAAATCTTGTGTGAAAAGCGAAAGTATTTAGGATACGATAAAATGTCGCGACGATATGTATTTATTTGTATAAATTTAAAATGTGTGGACGGTGCATTTCGTAAGAGTGATGTTGAAGAGAACATGGAGCGTGAAGCAAAGGTAAAACTGAAACTCAAGGCGCTCGTTGTACTGTTGTAGGTATATCGTCAGTGCCATTCATAATTATTTCAAAGCTCCCTAAATTATTCATTATCGCACTCTTGACTCGTAATGAATCCGACGTTCTAACGCAATGGCAACGGCTGAATTGGTACAAGGTACAAGGGTTAAGTGAAAGGAATTATGCTTTTCCTTTTCATTTCGGTCTCGGTTACTCGCTCGAGGACTCAACGACTCAAGGACTTGATGTTGATGTTGATGCTTGATGCTTGATTCTGGCGCGATGACATATTTTTCACTCTTTTCATTTTTGTCTTATTTATAACTCGTCTTTATGAAGGCGCGAGTACGCCTCACAAATATACTGAATGAATTTGCACAAAATAAATGCTCAGGAAAATGTGAGATCCTCAGTTCGAAACCAACACTCGACAGTTGTCATTTTATATTTCCACCTGCTGATCTGGATGGTGTAGTGGCTATGTCACCAGAGATCGTGGGTTCGAATCCCTCTGAAAAGCATGGTCTTTTGTGATGTTCACATATAATTCATAATCACTCACTCATGAAGCGGTTCATGACTGAAGCAAATAGTCCACTTCAACATCTTTGGGGGCCATGATTGGACAGCTTCACAAGCGGAGTGCCACACCCAAAATGGGTAAAAGGCGTGATATATTCATTTACTTTACTACAATACTGCCAGTACCAGTAGCTTGTTTTACAATAAGCAGTAACTGCAGTCAATAAGTAGCAAGAAATTGGAGAAGTAATTTTGTCCTTCTTATAGTCTGTATTTCTAATGAATTTATTTTATGAGCTTCACAGTTTACTTGTGAACACCTATACGTATTAGATAAACTAGGAATTAAGTCTAACTACAGGTAATTTTTATTTGTAGTGTTTAATTTGATAAAACCATTACATATTAACTAATAGTTATTGCAAAACCTTTTAGGTACGCATGTTTAAGAGAAGAATTGAAATACTCGTAATAATATTGTAACGAATATACGCCTGATCAGTAAGCGGTAGAATTACTCGTAGCTTCGGATGAAGTCTAGAATATTCCAGAACCCGTCACATAGGAGGGGCTGCCGTGAGTCTGTGTAAATAAATATTCGACATATGAAGATTCAGTAGAAATAAATAATACGTGTGTAGCTAAATGTAGTTATTAGTGCTTTAGTGTTAAATAAATAAGTGGATATAAATAAATAAACTTTTGTTAATTATAATTAAAGTTTTCCGTTATTCTTTCAACTTCACCGAACCCGGGTAACGAGAAAAACTTTACAATAGTTCATTATTTTACAAATACACATTTCGCAAATAAATTATGAAATTAGAAATAATAACTAGTAGTCAGAATACGGTTATTATTATTAATACTTCCAAACCGGCTTCTAAAGACGGAAGTTTAAAAATGTATTTTTGCTTAAAATATTTCTAGTCGGATTAACAGGGGTTTCTTAGAGTATAATTTATTGCCATGCCATCCAGTCACTCATAAAAATAACTTGTTTCAAGAAAATTTTCAGTTTTCCTTTGGCATACATTCGTTGAAGTAAATTTTATTTCTTACAGAATGATTAGGTTAAACTAAAAAAAAATTAATTTTAAATATAAATTCTATTTATCTTCATTTTAATTTTAAATAAAATGTTTTATCTTAAACGATATCATTTTGAATTAAAACTACTTCGTCTCTATAATGAGTCTCAGTTAAATATTGTAATATGTACCTTCAAAACTAAATTAATTTTCATACAAGAATATTTATTAAACCTACATAAGTTTTCAATGAAAACGAAATTTGATTGGCGCTATTCAAATCAATTTTTCTCTTCATTTAAAAAGAATCTGTTTATTCCAAGAAAACATTTTTATCAGTGCATGTTTCTAATGAAAAGACAAATTATTGTTTGGGCAACTTTTAAGGTTATGGTTGTTTAGAATTTATAGTTGTACTCGACGAGTTCTATAAGTGGTTATATTTAATGTATATAATTATTTATGCAACATACTGTATTTTATTTGTAATAGCTAATAATTGGTGGCAACAATTCCCGTCTAATTATGGCAATAACTATGGGTGTTTCTATCGGTTTCTAAATCACATGTATAGCGATGGCGAAATGGCTCACTGTATGCATCACAGCCGAATCGGCAATTGACTGCACCTTACTCCCACACCCACACCCACACTCACACTCAGTACGTATGCAATTGCACTAACTAGATTACCCGTGAATACATTGTGCCACCAGTAGCGGCGGGGGCGGGGGCGGCGGAGGCGGTGGCGGTGGGTTAAATGAATGCCGCTAGCAGCGTTGCAGTCGCTGTAGCTGTACGTGTGACGAATTACTTGTCTCTTTTGTACTGTCGCTGACGTCGTTGTCGTTCTTTCTGTGATCACTGAGTATTCGTTCCTCCGCTCCCCGTTTCCCTCCCTACCCACATGCCTGAATGTCTCTATGCAAGGGAGAATGAGGGAAAAGTGTGATACGTGTTCTGTTTTGTTCGGATGAATGTAGTTTTCTTTTTATAGTGGGTGGAAAATTGCGGAAAATACTAGTAATTATTTGTTTTGTATGAATAAAAAGAATTTTGTAATTTGTTTTCTTTCATGCATTCTTCACCGCAACACATTTGCACAATTTTTTAATAGGGTGAATAACCGAAAGGTTACAGTATACGATAATGGGCCTTAAGGAGGTCGAAGTTTCAGTCGGAAATGCTTTGTATATAACTAATATACCTAATTGATTATTACGTTTGCAATAATTACTACTATATCTAAATCATTTTTTATTGTTATAAATCTTTTATAAGTTTTGTTCGAAGAAAAAAATATGTATAATAAAAATTCATTACAATTTATAATTTTCTTTCAAAAAATAGAAGAGTAAATAATTAAATAAAATAAAAACAACACAACTTTATAGTTTAATAATTAAATTAATCATATTGGCAACTGCCATGGTAGGTAACGTTGTTCACTCAATAACGCAAATTAAGCACCACTGCCCTCGGTCAGTAGTTGGATGGGTGACCCATACCAGCGAACAATGCATGCTGTTATCACACCACCGAAAACGAGGTACCGATGCGGCATACAATCTCAGCAGTTGAGACCGCTTAAATAAATAATTCAAAAAAAAATTAATCATAAAATTAATTAAAAATCGTAAATTAGTATGAGGGAATTGTATAATTTCCAACCGGCAACTCCAATATATCAGCTCACTGTCAGCTGCTATAATAATTATATTAAAAATATGGTAAATAAATTGTTACTGTAATAATTAACTAGATTACTACATTTATCTAAATTAATGCAATCATAATATAGTGGTTTAGTTTATATTAATACCTTGATGTAGTGACATATGATATATTTGAATTTTCTGCCACTTATTTCTAAATGCAACGTTGCCGCTTCGCTAAAGATAAATAGTCGATAATTCAAAAGTAGTAATGCTTAATATGTGTTTTCGTTAATTAAAATTGAAGAAAACTTTAAAATTGTCATGAAATAATTAATTTTTGTACTGTTGCACAGTAAAAAATTTGATTTGCTATTTATAAATTTTACGGTTATTTATTTTTAGTTAATATTGACAAATACATTGTGTTAAATTAAGAAATTGAACAAATATGATAATTTGTTAAATTAAAATTTTGTCAATTCTGAATTTTTAACAAGAACAATTGTTGTTTTTATTTATTTGCTGGATTTATAAAATTTAACAAATAGACTCGTCAATAATAACAAGTAAATTAAGCTAACTTATCAATTTGAAATTGTTAAAGAAAGTTTGTATCCTTTGTAACAACTTAATTTGTTATAATAACTATGATTCATTGTTCTGCTTTAATATAATTTCTACAATATTTAGTCAAAAGCACATAAAAATGAAAGTTAATAATTACTATATTCACAAATATAATTAGTTACGAAGTACACAAAAATAATTTGTTACTTGCTAACAAATTTGAAGCTTGTTAAATTAACAAAAATGAATGGTGGATCGTTTGGGACTAAAAATTTTGTCAATTTTGACTATACATTTTTTACTGTGTTACACTATTTGTTGATTTCCCCAATAACTCCTACTGATTACTAATCTATCATTTTCCTTCTCATGATCTCATATACTTCAGTTTTCTCAGAATGAAACTCATTCCTTTACGAAAAGCCTTAAAAACTAAATGTGGTCCAGATCTAGTGTCAAATATTGTAATTAAAGATTGTTCTAATTTACATTCCTTGCACTCTACTGCATTATTTACATGATAGTAAAAACGAATACTTTTCCGACAAGAGAAAATGTGTGCGAGCAACATTTTCTGAGGGCGTGATTGGATGATTTAGCGGATAAAACTGTATGCCGTGTATTGTAATTTGCAGCTTAAAATAGATTGATATTAAAATTTTAGCAGACTGGGAGAGAATGGAGTGGTTTGTATCCCATTGGGCCAACCCTGCATGTCAGCGTGTTACTGTCACTCAGTCAGTAGGACGGTGACACTAGTTAAATTGTGGTCCATTGTGTAAGGTAAAACTTGTCAATTGTGTCTCGGCGACCACTGATTCTACTTCAGTCGTTCACCGTTCACCGTTCACCGTTCACCCAGCGTTTCCAAATCGCTGAGCATCAATCGCCTGACTCGTTCGTGGTTTCCTATTCCTTGGCTTTTTTATTTCTTCATATTGAGCGCTCGTAAATTTGATGAATCACGACGGTACTTATATGACTTGAATTTTAATACTTCAAATCAAATTCAAGACGATTGAATTGATATTCATTTGGCTGCACAATTTGTAATTTCTAAATTTCAGAACGGTGTTCGTTATAAAAATAACTGCGGAAATTTTGAATTTCAACAATTGGGTTGCGATTCTTAGACTTGGAATTGTAATGTGTTGTTTCGCGTTGCCTAAACGACGTCCGAAATGCCTCTTTTCCAGGTGTCCACCAGATAATTTCTGGTTAAAAAATTATCCAATTGAATCACTGTATTTCTGGTCACGTTTGCGAAAGTAACCAATCAGATTATATTTACACTGATAAATTCCTACGACTATTTCAAGTTTAATCTTGCTTTGTCTTTGGAATTTATCTCATCAAATACCACACGACCTCTCTGATTTTCTAAGATAAATTTTTCACTTAAGAAAACTGAGTCGGGATTAACCATGCAGTTTGCTTTCGTGTTTGTTGCTAAGCAAAAAAATTTCGTGCAAAATTTATCGATAAAATCAGAAGGCTTGTGATATTACACCCGATAATTTCCCCGGGAAATTGTCACTTGTTGTTGCTAAGTAATAGTTGTTGACGGTTAATTCAATATTTGATTTGTTTATTTTAAAATGTCATTTTAACGGTATGTGAATGAAAATAATAATAATCGCAAAAAAATTCTCATCGAATATCCCTGGACCATTGATAAATACTCACAATTTTATCACAAATACCTCAAGAACGTTGCTTGAAGGTAACAGCCCTGAAGATGATAGTCGTTGCTATCGAAACGAAATAAATTTTTGATTGCTAGTCCGTTTTTTTATTCTTCCAAAAAACCTGTACTTAAGTATGTAGGGTGGTGTAACTGTTTCACATGGAGTATTGTAATATATGATTTAAAGATTTCTGTTTTCTAATTAAGTGCAAACAATCAAATATCTAAGAAGCTAGCGAAGAAGGAAATAAATTCCGTGTATTGTGATAACGAAGCTGAAACCAATTTAAATGCGTTTCATTTCCGAGTAGATCCGTATTATCATATAGAGATAGATGACGTCCCGATATGGGTAGAGTGGTACGGCAGCAGGGTACAGCGACGTAAGGGATGGGGACTATCTCCGGTTTATCTCATAGCCGCCGATCAAATCTCATGGCCGTGGGCATAAGCGTGCTTGCGAATTTCTCATGGGGTAATTTTGAAATATTCCTCCCTCCGTCCCATAATAATAGTAGCAGTTGATCAATTTGAATTTGTACTATAATAATAGTAGCAAAAGAAAATAAATGTCGAACGCAACATTTATTAAAAAAGGAAATATATTAAGCAATAAATTAATAATATTACTCCTAATTATTATTTTGAGTGTTCAGATAGTTTTTGGAGTTTTCAATAATTTCAAAACTGCATTTTAAACTTGCAGGTAAAATCCCTTGTTTGCGAAGCCACAAGCCAACTAAAGAAATTGACAGATATGTCAAAACAAATGGAAGATGTCATGAAATATTGATATTGATTGAAGGCTTCACAATTTTTCGCTACCATTTAACTTACAGCTACATTCGTCAATGATTCCCGTTTTAATATTCATTTGCTACTATTATTATGGGATAGAGTAAGTACTTGTTATTTTAACTTTTAAGGCGCTACATAAATTTACTTTATTCATATGCGAAAATTCCGAATAAAATACGTTAGAAAAAATTACTATGCTTTATATAAATCTGCAATAAAAAGTAGGGATTCCCTTTAAGATTTAAATTGACACCCCTTCTATGCTTCCTGGGGGGTGGGGTGTTGAATATTTTTACAGGAACAGATGTCCATCTCCAAATCATTAAACTTGTATCTGGGGCATTATTCACTCGACGCATATTTCTGGAGATAGTAAATTAAAATGGGACACCTAGTATATGAGCATTCCCATTTTATTGACAACTATTTTTTTGTCAAAAATTTCACAAGTGTGAAATTTTTAGGACATTTAATGTAAATTAAATGCCGATATTTCCCGCAAAAATCAGCTTTTTTGATTCACCGAGAAAAGAGTTATGAATTTTATAAGATATGTAGAAAAAAGCTATTAGTTATTTTTAAGTAAATATCTCATCTTGAAAAATTCGTAACTTTTTTCTAGATGGATGAAAACAGCTTATATTTGCGGAAAAATAGCCATTTAATTCATTTCAAATTTCCTGAAAACATTTCAAGAAATAATTTGTTCTAAAGAATTCTAAACTGTTAAAAATTTGCGGGAAAAATCGGCATTTAATTCACTTTAAATGTTCTCATAATTTCAGGCTTGGGCTTTTTTTTATCTATTTATTATGATCCTTAGATCTAACATTCCAACTTCAAATAGTAATTTGAAAGAACCCATTATTAATCGTTTGATTTGCTTTTTAAAATAGTGTCAAAATATCAATGAACTATGCACACGAAATAACTATAAACGCCTATGTTTCACTTTCCGTGATACACCCTGTATATAGCAATATTTTTCTGGCGAGAAACGAAATAAGATTAATACAAAATTTGTGTCGACTGCGTCGTTATATAAAGTGGTCAAAAATCAAACTCAAGTGCCCTAGGAAAATCGTAAGAATGCCCACTTGTACTCCACATTCTACGGCCCTGACTGGCCAGTGGCGTAGTTCAGGGTTGGAGATAAGGACCTCCGTTCCGTTGTTCGTGTTCGCTTCACGAACCGAACCGTACGGACCAACGGACCACTGGTTACACGAGTGCGAGTACTTCAAGTTCCACGCTTGAGATTCTACCGTACCGGTTCGAGGAAATCGTGGAAAGCGTCTGAAAATATGTCCTACACTATACAATCTCAGGGACTCGAGCAAATGTATTTATGGAAAATTCTTTACAAATATTTTTGAATATATTGATAAAATGAATTTTGCGGTATGTGGAAGTGACGTTGAACGACGAAGTTTATATTAAAAAGCAACGGGAATGAAATGTAACAAGAGTCAATGTGAGATTCAACACAAATCTGCAAATAACAATAAACATGCCATCGAATGGGGTCCTTCACTAGAGTCACAATATGGCAAATAAATCGTTTATGTTTATAACTAAACTTCATTCGGCGAGAAGACGCCACCGATCACGTGAATAGCGCGTGCAAGGAGGCGGTACTTTATTTGGTAACGCTACGTTCAAAAGGGGATGAACAGTGTATAACCATTTATTTTGAAATAAAGAAAAATATAAATAACAATTGTTTATTTATATATCTAGACATATACACAAAATAATTAATTTGAATATTCTTCAGTGTCCGTGGTATCACTGTCGTCATTTAAATTTATTATAAATTTTTCCATTTCATAGTCCATAAAAAAATTTAAATTGAGCATTGGTTGCTGCATGACATTGCTCGGGAGATATGGTTTCGCGAACTTGAATAATTTTTCTACGTAGTGAGTCTAAATTATTTACCGGTTCTTCATAGACTTTTTCTTTTATGGCACCTTAAAAACTTTTCTTTAAATTCATAGATAGTTCCTCATTTTTACTTTCTTATACAAAGTATAAGGAAGTATTAGAATCACGAAAAAAATCGCTGACGAAAGTTTTGCGGAAATACATATTTTGACGTCCACTGAGTCTCAATGATGTCTGTGTGTGAGGATGGATGGATGGATGGATGTCCGTGTGCGCAATATCTCATGAACTAGACAAAATATGTGAAAGAAACTTGGAATTTATAAGTTTTATGAAAAAAATGAAGAACTGAGTTGATTTTGAATGAAATTGGACAACCGGAAGAGGAACTTTACTGGACACAGAAAACAATAAATTCAATTTTTTTCAAAAATAGAATAAGCTTACAGAAAAAGTTTCAAATAAAAGATGTTAGCAATAATGTTGCAATATGTTTCATAGACAATTTTCAATTCAATTTTTTGGAAAGTTAGCAATAATATTTGGAATATAAAATGTTATTTATATTTACACATTTCTTGTACATGCTTTTAATTTTGAGAAAAACTAAATTATATATTCAAGAATATATTTCAATAATCTTAGTTACAAAGGGAAAAAACGAAAACATTTTTAATATTTATGTGTCAAACGTGTCAAATGATTGTGAAGTGTCAAAAATATGTGTCTTGTGAAGTATTATAAATGTAAGTAATATTTGTATTATTAGTTAGAAAGTTTTGCTGACTAGATATTAATAGATTTCTATTTTAAAATAAAGTCATGCGCAAGGAACAAGTCATACGTGTTCAGTTGGTTTTATTTGTATAAGAAAGTAGTAGCCCACACCAGATTTTGTTTGCTTCTTTTGACAAAACTGAATTATATGTTTAATAAATTAATTTTAGTTGCTATGGGAACAAACAAATAACAGAAACTGTAATTATTAATCATTCAATATAGATTCACATACCGATAGAAAAATTTGAAACTCACGGAATATCCTCACTTAAAATTGCAATATTTTTTTATTACATTTCTTTATAACATAAGCGCTAAGAAACCCATTGTAGCAGAGCGCATCGTCAGATCTCTAATATTTTTCGAGATACGTCGATTTTTGGTATTTTTCGAAGTGCAACTTTAAGGGCCTGTAATTCAAAAACTACACGAGATATCTAAAAATGCTCTTCAGCTTAGCGTTTCTGGTGCCTTATATAACAAATTAGCAAATTTTTAAAATTTTGAATTTTTTTTGAATTTTTGTTCAAAATTTCAATCGACGATAACTCGACAAATATTAAAGATACAGGTGTGCAGTGTTCACCAATCGATTCAGCTCGTCGAAATACATAAGTATGCAAAGTTTCATAAAAATTGCTTAACAGGATGGAAAGTTAGAGCAAAAAGCCTGAAAATGGCGTTTTTTTCCTCAAAGTCAAGGGGTACCCCTTGACGTGTGGCCTGAATTTGGCCATTTTCAGACTTTTTGCTCTAACATTTCAACCGGTTGTCCGGATTTTCTGAAATTTTCAGAGTTTATGTATTTCGTAGAGGTGAATCGCTTGGTGAACACTGCAAGTCTGTATCTTTCATATTTGTCGAGATATCTCCAATCGAAATTTTGAAAAAAAATTCAAAAAAATTTCAAAATTTTCAAAATTTACTAATTTATTATAAATGGCACGAAAAACACAAAACTGGAGATATTTTTCGATATCTTGTATAGTTTTCTAGTTACAGCCCCTCAAAGTTGCTCTTCGGAAAATATAAATAATCGTCATATCTCGAAAAATATTAGAGATATGACGATGCGCTCTGCTGCAATGGGTTTCCTAGCGTGAATATTATAAAGAAATGTAATAAAAAAATTTCCAGTTTTAAGTCATATTTGGGGAAATTCCGTATTTTGAAAAATATTACAAATCTCCATATTTTTCAATAAATGACCGGTTATTTTTAAAAATTTATTTTATGTGTACTTGTCTTCTCGTAAATAAATAACAATTCACTTACACACTACGCATGCGTGGTCAGTTTTTAAAATAACCGGCCATTTATTTATTTTACCTGACCACATAAGTGACCTGACCGGTCATGGTAAATGACCTGACCGGTCATGGTAAATGACCTACATCAATACATTTGACTAAAACAATCATAAGTTTATTTATGTTTCTTCTTGAATAAATGGTATTCATGTATATTATAATTATTTATTACGAAAATGTGGACGAGGCGAAAGTGGTGTGTCAGGATAGGAATGTTTGGAGGAGTTGATTGTTGGTTGACTGTGTTTCTGGGTTCGTGCTACCCCACTAAGTGGGACATAGCGTGATGTTATGTATGTATGTATGTATGTTATTTTAATTCCATATAAATAATTTTCTAAACAATAAAATAGAACATTTATATTATAATCCATACTGTTTGAGATCTACAACACACGATAATACTGACGTCACGAATAACAATTAAGACTTTAAAACTGCAAATACTCTTCAATTTAGATAAAGTTTCATAAAAAAAAAATAGTGAAGAGCCCCTTTGTTTGATTCAAATCAATTTAGAATCCCTTATTTTACTACAATTACCCGATCTGGAATCTCAGTGCGGTTCAGTGGCGCAGTGTTGCTCGCAGTGTTGCCGCATCCGGCGTTAGCGCGTTACCGGTTCGGAACCGGCACCGGGTACCGGTATTGGTTGGCGTATCGGTTGTCGGTTCTCGAAGCTTCTTCGCTCGCCAGCTCGCCCGCTAATTGAAGACGCAACGGCGGAAACGTTCAAATTCTGATTCGCAGATTTCTTACGATCACGTTCCGGATTTCCAGATCCGTAAGGCGAGGGAATCGAATAAATAGATTGGAGGAGGGAATTACGAAACGAAAAGTGTTTTCGCAGATGTGAAATACCATTTTGAAGGTAAAATTACCTATTATACACATATTTAAAGTAAGATTTAAGTATTTCGGGTACATCAAAATTTTGATGCCATACTGCTTACTAGGTTTAGTTAAACATACTAAACTAAAATTCATAATATTAAGGCTGTATTTTTTTTAGCGTGACACCATTGATATCTCGAAAATTATAAGAAATAGGAAGTTGGTTAAATTAGAAAATAATTTATATTTTACAAGACTATTACAATGAACAAAAAATAGTTATTTGTCAAACTAGAGAGGAAAGCTCTTCTTTTTACCATTCGAGCGAGAGTCAAAGGAGCGGTTTCTTTTCGTGTCAGACACAACATTTTTTTCAAAGTTTCTAAAAAAGATTTGCTCGTATCTTAAATACACTTTGATCACACAACTGACTCGTTAAATGTTAGGTTAGGCAAGGCAAGGCGGTGTAACATTGTTTACAATGAACCAATCTTAAATCCAAAGAAAAATATAAGACAGAATTATTGTAAGATACTTTAAAGTATGTATGTCACTAAAATATGAATTTTTAATAAAATTAGGAACTTATAGATAATTTTTACAATATATTTTTTTGTAAATAACATTCATATTGGTAACAATTCTATATTTTCCTTTTTAGAGAGAAAAAACACATTTTCCGCACTATTTCGGGAGAAGAAAGATGGGTTGTCCTACCATGTCGTGAAAAAAATTATTTAGTCAGAGGTTTTCAAAATATTGTACTCAAATTTTTATTTTAAATGGCAACATTATTAGCTTATTCGATAGAGCATTATTTGTATATTTTGTGATACTAAAATATAGTATGTTTATATCATTGAACTTAGAAAAAAAATTCTCCATAATTCTCTCTAAGAAAAATATATATGTTGCCATTTAAAATAAAAAAGTTGTGTTTCATATTTTTAAAATTACTGTTAAGAAAAAAAATTTTTTTGCTCTTTGTAATACCAACTTCGTTTCTCTTACAGCTCTCGAGATAGCAATGGTGGCAGAGTAAAATGAAACACCCTGTATAGATATTTGAATTGGAATGGCTATTTGCACATTTATATTAAACAAGTCATGTCTAAAACGTAAAATACGTAGTAAACATGTAATATATTCACAACCATAACTTTTCGATAGCTTGCAAGATTCAAATACTATAAAACTTCGAAATAGGTATATATATAGTACTCCCCCAACCGCTCAACCATGAATCTCTGTCAGAAAACTGAGATAAAACTATTGGTGGAGTTTTAGTGCGATTTGATTATACGTAATTAGCGTTGTAATATAACAGGTCTGTTAATTATCCTGCAGCGCATCTTGCTAATAACATCCAGTAGCAGCAGTAGTCACTAACTGGAAACTGCACTCAGGCACTGATGCTGAGGGGTTCAACCATTTTTCACGGGGCCAGTGCAAGCAATTACGCCGGTCCTCAGCTCACCCTTCGCAAGAAACAGGAGTTTCTCTTTGGCCCATTCCGATTCGACCACAATACAATTTGTTAGAAGTGTTGCTACAACTGTAGGTAAGAAGTTTCTAAAATTCTAAGGCTAAGAACAATATAAAACATTAAACCTAACCCCTAAGCATTAAAACAGGCATCGGCAACCTATGTCCCACGGGTCACCAAGTTACCCATTTTGTAATATCGAATGACCCTTTGGAGTTCCGCCAAAAAAAAATTCTCCTATAATATTCCAACAGTTAGTAATAAGTGTGGTATCATTTTCATATATTTGATTTACAAGAATGTATATAATACATAATTAGAATTTAAATTTTTTTCACTGACCTGAAAAGCATTTTGATTGTTTTTGCCCCACAACCAAAAAATTATCAACGCCTGCCTTAAAGTAATAATAAAATATCTAAATAGATATTTCGATACCTTTGTTATCATCATCATAGGGATTTTAAGGCAGAGTTTTTCAACCTTCCATACTTCTGAAGGAACTCTAGTGATTTGAGACCTCTTAAATGGACTCAAATAAAGAGGTATATTTTTGTTTATATACCTCTTGTTTAACATCAATTCCAAAAGATTCGCTAAAATTCTATTCAATTTAAAATTAGTGTATTTTTGCTGTTGCACTACGGACATCATTTTATAGCTAATCCTAAGGGTTTCGGAGAACCCAAATTGAAGAATTTTCCTTTAGGGTTTAGGAGTTGGATTATATGGAGAATGTATTGTATATACGTAAAAAGGATATTTTTCTTTAAATAATTCTGCTTCTACTAAATAGAATAGATGCTCTGTTCGCTTGCGGGTTGAGGTGGGAACGGCAGAATTGGGAAGACGTCTCGACGTCCGTAAGACAGTCCGCTGCGACAAAGCGTCGCTGGATCTGGAGTCGTACAGCCCAGCCAATTACTACGTTCCAGGGAATTCTAGTTATCCAATGGATTTCAATTATTACCTCCCGCGGCTAACTTCGAATGTTTCAGTTCCCCGGTTACCGGTTACCGTTCAGGTTAACGGTTCGATGTAATTGACCAACTAATACATTTAACGATTGGTTCACCTTGCTCAATGGCGTCACTGCCTTTTACTTTATAACAAGAATAACAACCCTAAATCCTAAATCATTGTCTAGTGCTCTAACGTCTAGTGTTCTAGTGTCTGCAGCCTTGTCGACCGCTCGACCCTCTTTGTTGATGCTGTTTAGTGGCACCCGATAACTTTACACGTTTCGCAGTTAATTGAAATATCGGCCATTCTTTGTTTTACGACACCATTCATTACAAAAAGAAAAACGATATAGTAAATTAGATAATAAGAACTAAATAAAAATGCCAAAGTTTTGGGTTCGAAAAAATACTCATTTGTTAGATTCTACATAAATAGAACTAAATTTTTGTATGAACATCTCTTAGAATACACATACCTCAAGATTGCTTTTCCACCCCCGAATTGCCAATTAACCCGCTAGAACTTTGGGAACCCCTCAGCTAGAGTATAAATTAGATATTTGCGAATACTATCCGCGAATACTTGAATATCTCGAATAATGAAAGTATTCGATATTAGCGATTTCAAATATTAAACATAAATACAACAAATTCGAATATCTCGAATATAATGCAATATAAAAAAAATCAGCGCTTTATTCAGCAGAGAGGTATATTTGATTTTTATTTTAATGTAATCTTTTCTTTTGTTTTTTATAGTTTACACCTGTTAACATAGACAGGCTCAGTAAATTAAGAAAATAAATAAATATATTATCACACCTTTTACCCATTATGGGTGTGGCAATCTGCTTACGCAGATCTCGGTAAGTGATATATTTGTGCGTATAAAATACGGTTACCAACCGCCAAGTCATACCCCCCTAAAGTTGTTAGTGAAGGAGGAACTACAAGGGTAAATTTAAATTGGAAACTGTCGGTAGAGGGATTCGAACTGATGAACTCACGATCCACAGTCCAATGCGTTATCACGAAACTATTTACCTCATAAGATTAAGAAATAGGATTATAGCTTATTAACTAGGTATATTTCATTTCATAAATTATTTGAAACATTCGACTATTCGAGATATTCGATTATTCCAGATCCAGTTAGTATTTGAATTTGAGAAAAACTGATATTCGCACATCTCTAGTATAAATGTTAAAAAAGAAACCTCAAGGATAAAATAATTGAAGCGCCAGCTTCCGTATGCTTACCGAACTGAACTATATATAAATTTCGATTGCATTTTGCATTTAAGGTAGATTACTACGGATTCATACAAAATTTTATCTCGTAAATATTTTATTTATAAGAAGAGATATAAAAGTAAGCAAAGTTCCCCGTCAAGAAAAACTCCTGATGAAAAAGAAACAAGTAATGAAATGAGTAACATCGTAACATCCTGATTAATCAACCGAGTTGCAGATTGCAAATTCCTCGATCGCTTGATCGTCTCTGCTCGATCGTCTCTGCTCTCCCGACTCTAGACGGAAAACTTTTATACTAGATCAATTTTTCATAGATAGCCCGTAACGGTTCTTCTTCGTCTTGATTCATGGTCCATGTTTTTAATATTGTCTTTGAGAACAAAGGGACGAACTATTGTCAGGTTTATCTCGGCTGAGCGCTGGTAAACGATCCGCTGTCAAGTGATGGAAGCGATGGCAGAGGCGAAGGAACGAAGAGTTTTTCCCTAATGTGACACAACAAAACCAACATTACAATAACAATCCCAGTGAATGGACTGAGCTTAGGCTCGCAGCGCGGCGTTCGCGCTAAACGCTTCATGGAAACAATGATTTAATGGTGTTATTCTTGATAGAAAGGAAAGTAGATGATTTCAGCTAGGTAAATGCTGTTTTGTTCGGTAATCATTTGTCCTTATTCAATTAAGTACAATTTGGGAAAGTTGTTGTATGCCCCTTCATTAGTTTAATATTTGTATCCTTTTTTCTGTACGTCTATGCATGCAGGGCCATTTATAAGTGTTTTGTAAAGGCAGCTTTCGCTCATTTCAACTCTTTGAAACCCTTTTTAATTCCATCGTGGTTCAATTCCCTTTAGCAATAATGTTTCAATATTATCAAAATTCATAAATAATCTAAAAAGGTAATAAATACATCAATCCCTTCCAGCAATGAACAACCGCTGTCATTTACCAGTATTCTATAATCCTAGCCTTGAACTGTATAGATTTTGGACAATCCACCATTCGCAGGTGCATTGAGCAACCCATTTTTGGGTTGTAACTAATTTTTTCACGACTATGTATATTAGACTGTGCAAAAAAAAAAATTTTTTGGTTTTACTCTTCATGAAGTATATTGTTTCCCGTTGAATTTCGTGCAGCTTTTCAAACTATGAAACAAATCGGTTAATATTTAGAGATCCATCAAGTCCAAAAAGTAGTTTTGGACGTTTTTCCTCAATTTTTTTCATATTCTTTGGAAAGGTGAAACTAGTGTAAACTAGTGTTTCATCAAGACAAAAAATCTTGTCTTGGGCTTAATTTTCAAGACAAGAAATTAAACATTTATTGTCTTGCTCATTTCTTGACAATGTATTTCTAGTCTTGATTCAAGAATTATCGATATTCTTTATTCTTGACATTTTAGGGGAATCCCCTTTCTCTATCATTTTATCCAATCCGAACACTCAAGAGTATAGCGTTGGCGTCTGCCCATGCCCCTTCCTTGTAGTTTTAGTTAAATGTTTTTTACGTAGATGTTTCGGCATAAATTAAGTTTTGAAATATATTTATACATTTCGACCATATATTTAGAGAAAAAGGAAAATTATAAATAAATAGTTTCAATTTATACATAAGAAATTACACATTTTATAAAGTATCAACTTAATATATTTGCGACATAAAATTTATATATAAATCTTGACTTCATATATTTATAAAATCTTGTGTTGTATATTTAGAAAATTTTGAGGTTCACATTAATGCCGCCAAATGGTGTTAATCCCTGTGTACAAATGTGGAATGAACCTCAAAGTCACTTTATTGACAAATGAATATCAAATTTTTATATTTTAATTATAAATGCGGAACTGAAAAATTTATTATCAAGATATCAAGATTTCTTGACAATAAATCTTGATCCTTGATGATACTTTCTTGTCTTGTCTTGGGAAATATAAAATACTTCTTGTTTGGTCTTGTCTTGATCTTGTCTTGATTTCAAGACAGGATCAAAAGTCTTGTGAAACACTACACTACATTAAACTAACTTGCACTACACTACATTGCACTTTGAAAAATTTCATCGAATAGACCTAATATTAGCTACAATTTTTATTTGAAATTTTTTTTAATTTGGACAGTTCAAAAGTTGTTTATTCGGGAGGATGTATCAGATTTCAATACATGATTTCCAGAACTCATAAAAGTTAATAGCGGGAGTAAGAATAAGAGTAAACAGTAGCAATATGAATATAATGAATAGTTAATAGAATTTAGTAAAATAACATCTTAATTGTTTGATTTTGTGGCGCAGAATAGCGTATGGGACACAGCGCACAGCGCACAGAGGTTTGAATTGCGTTGCATTAACCTAATATTCTATAACGCGAACTTAACAATCCATCCATTGTCTTGCATGGCTGCCTGGGCATACACGCTTAATCATATATTACATACACAATACGCACATTATAGGAATTATACTAATAGATCGTCGAGTTCAATTAGCGCGAGGTCGAGTTCGGAGTACACTCGGTGCATGTAGGGTGCACTACACTCACTGTAGGCTTATTTGAATATCATATGCGACGTGTGCCCGATAAGCTATTGACTACTACTCCAAATTGCTTCATTCTGGAACTGTATTATAAATATATCATCACTCCGTTTAATCAATAATGCACGTGTTGCTGATCTCGCTGAATGCGCTATTCTTCAGTACTTCAGTACAGTACCTAGTATACAGGGTGTTATTTTCAAGTGGTACCAGCAAATATCTCGCTTATTTAACAATTTAACAATTTATATTACATAACATGATTTATACAACAACATATAAGCTAATTGATAGCGGATGTACGTTTATGATAACATATTCGGTTTACTAGTAAATAATATCAACTTTGAAATTTCAAATGGAACATAATATATTTTTTTAGAAATTTCAAAGTTACGTTAAATTTACTTTATAATCATATAGAATAGTTGCAAAAGCTTTGCAACTATGTGATTATTTGTTAAAATCCGGAAATACACATCTAGCATATCAACTTTTTTCTTAAAAAGATAAATTAATTTGTATAATTAGGTGAGTAATTTATAAAGTACTACACTGAATTTTTTTGATAAAAAAAGTAATATCAATAATTAGTAGTGATTGTTGACAGAGTACATTTACTGTGTTACCAATGTTTTAGTTAATTGTTTTATTTTAATTAAATATTTTATTATTTATTAAGGATAATTAATGTGCTCGCCATTTTTTTTTTTAATATTGTAACATCCGGATTTTTTTTCACATGATTATAAAGCAAATTTGACGTACTTCAAATTTGAAAAAAAAAAAATGTAATATGTTCCATTTGCAATTTGAAAGCCTTTCTATGGGAAATTTTCGTCAAGGCAATTTGATGTGAATACTATACCGAGTAAATAGGGTAAATAGCTCTGTGGTAACGCGTCGGACTGTGGATCGTGAGATGCTCAGCTCGAATCCCACATCTGACAGTTGCCAATTTAAATTAACCGCTGTGTTCCCCGTCCACTAACATCTTTGGGAGCTATGATTTGACGGCTCGTAACAACACTTCATACTCGAAAATATATCACTTACCGAGATCTAGGTAAGCAGAGTGCTACACCCATAATGGGTAAGATGCATGATGATATATTTATTTATTTATTTTTTTACTATACAGAGTATTCAAAAAGTTCCGGGACGGTGAAATATCTCGAGAAATATACATCGAATCAAAAAAACAAAAAACACGATTTAATATTTTTTAAAAAACCTATCTTATGTCATCAAGCATGATCCTCTACCGCCACCCCCTGGGGGTGGAGCGGGGGGCCACTCTGAAATCTTAAATGGAACCCCTCATTTTTTATTGTACATTCGGATAGTACGGCTGAAACTAAGTAGGTTTTGTATGAAACATTTTTCTGAATCGCGATAAATGACGCTTGGCGACATAAGATAGGTTATTGAAAAATATTAAACACGTTTTTTTTTGTTTTTTGATTCGATGTGTATTTCTCGAGATATTTCACCGTCTCGGAACTTTTTGAACACATTGTATAATAATTTTTTATAAAATAAATAAATAAATCATCACGCCTTTTACCCATTGTGGGTGTGGCACTCTGCTTACGCAGATCTCGGTAAGTGATATTTTTTTTCGTGTGAAGTGCGGTTACCAGCCGTCAAATCATAGCCCCCAAATATGTTAGTGGAGGGGGAACCACAGGGGTAAATTTTAATTTGTAACAGTCGGCGGTGGGATTTGAACTGAGGATCTCACGATCCACAGTCCGACACGTTACCACGGAGCTATCTACCCCACTAATAATTTTTTAATCTAGAAATATATAAACACATTGTATAATAATTTTTTGAATCTAGAAATATATAAAGTTATAATTAACATATTTCATAGTTAAAAACACGCAATTTTATTCAAAATTAAGTTTTAATATTTTTTATGTTAGTGTAAATTTAACTTTTTTTTTAAATCTACCGCTTATCCTACATCAAAGGTGCCAAAATATAGTGCGACTATTTTAATATACAAAGCTATTTATTTTGTTTCTTAATAATTAAAATTAATGTAGTATAACATGAATGAAAAATTGTGGTGGAGGCGCCAAATATGTTCCTCACTATTAGTTATTAAATAAACATGTATTACATGGTAAAATTTGATAAATGATCCATTAGTAGGTAATAAACAAATAGAGAGATCTAAAGCCCGTACAATGAAGTAATGCACAGTTTTAGCTTCGCCACATGACGGCAGTATTACAGCTTTACAGATGCAGTTGCGCGAGCTTTATGCAAATGTTTTTAATTGTTGAATGTTAAACGCAGTTAATCAGTGTGAAGTCATCAAATAATCATTAATTTTGTTTTACTCTGTCAGTGATGGATACGTGGATGTACTCATATACGTACACCAATACATAAATAACTGATTGAATATTATACAGCCTTGCTTCCATAACATTATATGCGCTTCAAAATACATTATATGTAATAAATTTACTGCCGCAAATTGGCTGCACAAATTTCATTTTCAATTATTTACTCACATGTCTCTCATTATTAATATCTATAGAAAATTGTTATAATTTTTATAAATTTTTTTAGTACCTGAATTTGCCAGATTTGCCCAGGAATCAAACTTATGTCAAATAAACAGAACTTCATTTTCAATATTTTTACTTATTTTACAACTTTATATTACAAAAAGAGTAAAATATAAATCAAAGGCAAAATGTAGAAACTTGAAATTATTATTATTATTATTTTATATATATATATATATATATATATATATATATATATATATATATTATATTATATTATATTATATTATATTAAAAAATACTTATACTCTAGAACTGTAAATCAAAAACAAAACCTTCTCAAAGAGAGAATCTGATAATCTAGCGTTCTAAATAAATATATTATCACGCCATTTTTTTTAGTAATTGTGAATGCAATTGTAATTACAATGAGAAAGCGCTGGAATTACTAATTACTTGCATAGATATTGTAATTAATTACTTAACATTTCTTTACAGAGCAAATGTAATTGAAAAATTAAATTAACAATTACATTTATAAAAAATGTAATTAATTACGTAATTTAATTACTTGTTTAATTACAAATGTCGAAAATTATGATGAGGAATTGTACATTTTCTAAAAATACAAAAGTCAAATGTTGGAAATATTACAAATGTGAAATGTTACAAACCTCGAAAATATTTTTCTCAAATATAACAAATCTCGAAAATACATTTGATATTTGTAATATTCGAGAAATGTATTTTCGAGGTTTGTAATATCCAAGAGATTCGACAAATGTATTTTCTAGGTTTGGAACATTCGTCATTTTTAATATTTCCAACATTCGACATTTTTATTTTCGATAAATGTACAAATTTTGAATTTAAATTTCGACACTTGTATGTTGGAGAAATGTATTTCGCGATTTGTATTTTCGTGAAATATTTTTTCGAGAAGTGTATTTCTGTCACTGAAATATAATAATATTGGAATGCCAACTGACGTTGAAAATACAGCCAATCATAGGGTTACCTGTCTATGTAGTTGATACGAAGATGTAAAGAAATTAACTACTATAGCTTGATTTCTCTGCGTGTAGTAACTTTAGGTCTGTGATATTGCATCAAAACGTTACTAAATGTGTTTAATACTTAAATGCCAATGCAGTATACATTGCAATTGATTAAAATATCGTAGTTGTACTCGTATTATGTTTTGTTGTGCTTCGCCGTGTATCCTGCTCTCCCTCTCCCCCGCTCCTAACAACACATCGAAGTGATATCCTCCCCCGTTGTCGTTGTCGTCGTTTCTAGCGTCTAGCGTCTCTGTTACTCAGTTCGCTGCTCCTTGCTCCTACCAAGAGGTTCAAATCCGCTATCATCAATCATCTTCGCAATCAAGAAGACACGCGCCATCTTGTTTCGTACGGACGTGTACCAACATGAACACAACGTGAACGAACACTGAACGCTGAACGCGAACATGGTAACTATGTATACAGAAGTTCAGCGAAGAAGACGTTTTTTCCGAATACCTGAAGACTGAAGTCTCCTATAGAGACCCGTCAACGGATATATGAAACTGCTGCATATAAAATCAATTTTATTTTGCTGTTATTTTCGGTTATCGATTTTGCGTGACAGGATATAAATAGATAGTGGGTAAACAAGTATTGCTATTGGTATTTTTCAACTTACGGCTGTGACAGGGTATATAGTTTTTTTTTTTTTTGAATGGCATTCCAAATAAATATGAAGCCAGTTCTCACATTTGGCTACAGTTTCAAATGATATTTATTTATTTGATGCTCCCTACAATAGTAAGTAATTGCCAATTATAGTGCAGGGATGCAATCAAAGGACACGGATGGGAGAGATTCGAACCTGTGACGTCTCCAACAATTGAGCTTAAATTAAAACGAAACATAAATATTTGTTATTTACCTTACAAACAGTGTTTTATCTGATTTCCATCTTTCTTTAAACATAATTCAAATTTTAGACAACTAAAAATATAATTTATTTAAATTTCAACTGAATTTTCGCAATATTTTTGTTATGTAAGGATGTAAAATGATTGCAAGGTTGAATTCAAAATCGAATGGGCCTAAAAATACACACCATCCAAATTAAAAAAATATAACTTTGTGTTTTATGTTAGAACCACAGGTTAAAAAATATTTTTTCTACGACCACTGAGAAATCTGCTCATTGTATGTTTGTTGTTGCTAGTGATATGAGGTACATTGCAAGCATCTTGCGAAATGAATTTGTTTTGTGAGTATTTCAATACACATCAGTTCATTTAAGTACAAGTGCCATTGTTAGGATACTTATTTAGAATTGTCAAATATTGGAATGGTGAAAGCGGGACAAATTTATTATTAAAATTAAATTAATTTTGAAATAATATCGTGGTCGTAGAAAAAGTATAGTGTACAACTCGCATGGAATGTCCATTTCATACTCGTATGATTTGCAGCATTCGCCTTCGGCTTTACTTATACTCGTAGGAAATGAGTACCATTCCATGCTCGTTGTACAATATACTATTCTTCCATAGACGGATGTCCCTTTGGACCACTATAAGATTGTCTTATAGTATTTCTTTGTATTAATTATGTTTGTACGGAAATTATCTGTTGGTAAGCTCGTTCCACTCGGACTTTTCACAAGAAAACCCTAAGCCTACACAACGTCCGATAAACTCTAATCACGGTACTCATCTTAATGAAATCTTAAAGTTATAAGCGCACTTAGTGTATTCCCCGTCCAGGACTACGACAGCTCCACATATTTTCGAGTCATTTTCCTAGACTATTAAATGTTTTCCAGGGAAACAAATCCATTATCCTGAATTATAATAAGAGATAAGACTCACCAACAACATGCAGGTATCCAAACTGCGTCTTGGCGGTGACGGTGTTGATCTGACACATGTATCGGCCCTTGTCTTCTTCTTGGACATTGCTGATGTGCAGGAACCAAGTGCGGTGCTTGTCGTGCGTCACACTAATGCGTGGATTGCGCGTGATCACGTGGTTATGCACCGTCAAGATGGCGGATTGCTCAAAGTGCATCCAAGCAACCTACAAGCAACAAAAATCATCGTGTTAATCCGACAGAAGTAGAAGCTGCAATTTTTATTATTAATAATGATTTAGATAGAAGCCCAAAATGAATTGTTAAAGGAAATTAAACAAAGTTTTTTATAAACAAAATTTGTTTCAGATTAAAATGATCACATATCTGCGGTTTAAGTTCTTTTATCGGGTGTTTCAATTCCGTGAAATCATTATTAAATGGAAAACCCTACATTTTTCCTTAGTTTCTCTTTAAATCAGTTCCTATTCATTATACTAACAGTATGGAAAAAATGGCCAGCCAATAAAAAATATGTTTCAAATAAAAAAGTTGGGTTTTGTATTATGAAAACCTACGGTTTAAATTTTTTTTTCATTATAATAGTTTTGTTAAATAGAATTACAGTCATAAAATCATCAGTACATAAGATAATGATGTTTCAATTAATAAAGAATAACAAAAAAATTAAAAACAATAACTAAATTTATAAAAGATGTTCGAATGTCAGCCCTTCAACATCAATATAACGAACTAAATAAAATACAACAACTAATAATAAACTAAGTAAAAAAAGCAAATAATTGTTTAAATATTCACAAACAATTTATAGCATACTATCTAGGTATGATTATTTAATAAAAGTACGAATAGTTCTTGTACAGATTGTTTTAGGACTAGAACTGTTTGAAAGAGAAACATTAAAATAAATAAAAAAATATATACCCAGTAGAAAAATGTATACTGCAGATTCGTGGGTATTTTCATATAAAATATATTTTGCAAAAATTTTCGGTAATATTTAAAAAAATCGCATAATATAAAAAAATCAGACTAATGAACCTCCCGGTATATTACTGTCTAAAATGTAGTAAAAAATAAAATTTTATTACCTTGGCTTATTTGATATCAATAATAATTATAATAATATATTATCACGCCTTTTACCCAGTTTTGGTATAGTACTTTTGCAGATCGCAGTAAGTGATATATTTTTTACCCAAAGATGTTAGTAGAGGGGTATATTTAAAATGTCGGCTGAGGGATTCGATCTGAGGATCTCACGATCCACAGTCGTTACCATGGAGCTGTTTTATTTACCCCTTGCTATCAATGTTATTAAAATTGTAATATTAAACAGAAAGGCTGCTCTGTGGGATCAATTTTATGCGAGCACTCGTGAAGTTTGAGTCTGACAATAAAAACGTATTTTTGATATTTGCGATCAGTACAAAACAATGTCTTTTTAATTTCGTTTGTAAAGAATAATAACATAAAATTTTACGGGTTTCAGTAACTGCTTCTGAAATAAAGCGCGGTATTTATGTTTGGTTTAACGCTCACTTCTCTATTAGTAGAGTACCTGAAGCCCGCAGAATCGCTTATTCTTATTTTGCTTGGGCTGAGTATTTATTGTCGTTCAAGGCAAGGCAAGACAATGGCCAAGGCAATTCCGATTGTGTTGCTCACTCACCCTGTTTCGAATGCAGTTGTTTTCCTTGCCAACTTACGTATGAAGAAGCCGTTTCAGTCAACTTCGGAATTTAGTTTTCCCAATAGAAATAAATATTCGCGATGGACCCACTTTGCCAATTTGCTACGCTACGGAATGAGAACTTCGAACTACTATTTAACGTTTGTAGTTTTATCGTAACTTACTATGTTTAGCGCAGGATTTTTTATTGCTGTTCTCAATTCTTTCCCCATCGAATTGTTGCGAATTAAAGCAATCGTACTCGTACACGACAACCTTTCACTTTATTACGAAATAATTCACTTAAAACAGGACATGGCCTTGTCGGTTTGATACACGACTATTTAGTTTTTTTTTTTAAATTAAGAAGTAAATGAATCATGCTTCGACTACACGAAAAATACTAGTACTGTCTGAAAATTTAGCAAACTTTTTGTTAAAAACTTCTAATTGATTGGTAAATAATCGTGTTTACACGAATAAAAAAATTGATTGCTACAAAAGCAATATTTAATCCTACCTTTAGTGACCAGTGGCAGCTTTAGAACAGATGCAAATATTATTTGTTTGTTATTGTTCGCACCGAATTAAATTTTTTATAAATACCATAAAATAACTATTTCAACGAACAGTTATATCAAGAATTATTTAATGAACTGTTTATAACGCAAAATAGTATAAGGTGCAGTGCTCATTGCAATATCTTAACCTACTATTTATATGAGTGGTGGGAGAGAATGAGTTGTCATGTCAATTTTGTAAAGAAGCTGTAGGATGCGCGCGCAATGGTGCAGTGATAATTGTAATTTTTCACTTGATGCGGTTTAGGTTGCTTAATATGAACATACTCGTGATGCGGTCGACGTAAATCAGTGGTAATTTAATTTTTATTTTTAAAACTTCTTTATATACAAATTTATTTATTCAATAGTTCTGAAAATGACAAAATATGTATCCTCTATCCTCTGAAAAAGTAGGTGAAGTTGGTTGCTCTTCACCTACTTGCTCTTCACCTACTTACACTTCACCTACTTGCTCTTCGCCTACTTTACCTGAATAGCCGCCATTGATAGAGACAATAATTTATATATATTTATTTTTCAGCAATAACACACATTTATCAATTTAGTTATCTTGCAGTGAAATAGCTATATTTGTTGTTGATTTGAATATTATATTTTTAACAATATAGCATATTTATGACAATATGATATTATTGATATATATATATATATATATATATATATATATATATATATATATTAAGATATCATATTACTAATGTAATTAAAATTTTTTTTTTGTAATACCTATTTTTCAGCCATATTATTATTTATGTTAGTTATGTGATATTATTTTCGATTGTTGCTACAACAATCTAAATATTTTTTATTTTTTTAATCATTTACACAGTAAAAAAAATTATAGCCAAAATTGACAAAATTTTAACCAAATTTTTAATCCCAGACGATCCACCGTTAATTTTTTATTAATTTAACAAGTTTTAAATTTCTTGGCAAGTAACAAATTATTTTTGTGTATTTCGAAACCAAATATATTTGTGAATACAGTAATTATTAAAATTTATTTTTATGTGCTTTTGACTTAATATTTTAGTAATTACATTGAAGTAGAATATTAAATCATAGTTATTGTAAGGTGCAATTCGATTTCCAAATATCTGCTAATGTGCCAATTGCCAGAGCACGAGAGATTCGCTCGTTGATGTGCCCTACATTGTACGACGTAAGTTTTTGATGTACATGGTATAGAGATTAAACCCTGTTTATGTATGGATGTTTATGTTTGCCTGAAGTAAGTGATAATATTTTGTGTGTTGTCAGCCGAAACGCCTCGAACATTTTCAATTTTCCGTATTACATATTGAATTATATTATCCAGTGAACCATGAAATACTTCATGTAGGTACGGTTACTACGATACGTAATGGGGTCGTTCACTAGACTTACAAAATTAAAAATAAGTCATTTATGACTACACCCAAAAACATGATACTAGATATAACAGAAGTTTAAAAAATATTATTAATTATTACGATATTTGAGTTTTACAAGACCTCTACAATGTCAAAGTATTATGGCGCATATCTATCCTATATTCTAAATTATTTGTACTTTTCTTATTATTGACCTATCAGATTGGCGGAGTGACAAAATATTTGGCAACTTGAAAAATTTAAAAAAATTGTGAAAGAAACTTAAATTTCTTGTACGGTTCACCGGAAATATCTCGATGCAATTATACAATTTGTAAATCGCTTAAGCGGAGTACATAATGTAATTCAATATTAGCTACAGGTATATTAGGAAGGTTCACGGTTATGGTTATCGTATCTAAGTGAATTGACTGTTTATATTCGAACTGGATCCGAAATCTGAAATCTCTGTGTGACCTACATACCCACATCAGATATAATTAGTCCAGCAGCAGGAGCACTACCCACGATTACTGGCTCCTATTGTGCGTTGCCGTTACTCGCCTGCTCCCTGCTAACAGTTAAGACTAGGCCTAGACAAGATTTATATTGAACCACGCAGCGCAATCAACCATCGGAGAGATTCATCACTCATTTCATGAACTGATATTTGTAATTGAATCACCTTTTTGATAATCCATGTGAGTCAAAAAAAGCTAAAATTTCATTAGACACAAAAAATGATCCAAGGAGGAACTGAACCAAAATAAAATTAAAATTTGTTGTACTGTACATTACTTATGGCTTCCAGTTGCTACTACGATTAAAATTATCTATAATATGTAGGTAAATGAAAAAACTTTTTAACGAAAAATTAAACAAACAAAAACTGAAAATGAAAAGCAAAAAATAAAATACCTTTGTAGTCTCAAAACTAAGCTGCTAAACTAATGTGAATAACTAATTTTTAGTCCACGTCAAGCAAACAATTAACGGACACCGACTCAATATTAGTTACGTACATTATTTTACGAATTTAGTTACGACTAAAATGTTTTACTTTATTTTTCGCTTTTCAGTTTTTTTTTCGTAGGTTACAATTTTTGTTAAAAAGTTTTCATTTGAAAATTTTTTGTGGCTACCGATTTTTCTACCCTTAGGAGTGGAAAAAAAGATAACCCAGAAAAGATAATAGGTAAATATTCAGTAGGTCAACCTTCAATCATTCCCTATTTTCCTACTCTTAGGGCTGGATTTCTTTTTTCAAATTTAAATGGAACCAACTTCGAGTTGCACCGTATCCAATAAAAAATGAATAGTCAAAATCGGATGACTACTCTGAAAGTGATTTAGTTTGCAAAACACAGTCCAAAGAATCAATTACAAAATCCCATTTACATCTGTAGCCACCATATAACGATATCTATAACTCTTGCAGAATAAACAGCTCATATCACAAAACTTAGTCGAACGTTAACGCGAAAGTACCCCAGAATACTATACATTCACGTTGAATCTTACCATTATATAAATTATTTGTCGAGAACTTCAGGGGCGTAGGAACATTTCGGGGAAAGGACAAATTAAAACAATTTTATTCCGATATTAAAAATATACAAACAGTAAAATTTTCTTGATCTATTCGGTAAATGATGTATTTTCTGAAAATATATCAAAATTTTTGGTAAATTCTTCTAGTAGCTTAATAAATAATAGTGTTTAGTTTCTTAATTGTTATATTAAAAATACAATACATATAAATTTAACTTAGATTTGCTTCACTTATTTTGCTTTACATCAAAATATGATATATATGTTTATATCGTTGAGTTCGAAAAAATGTTCTATCTAATAAACCAATAAAATATTTACGAGTATGTTGCCATTTAAAATAGAAAAGTTGTGTTTCATACTTTGAAAACCTCTTCTTAAAAAAACACATTTTTTTTGCTTATTGTAATTGTTATTTAATTTAACCAACTTCGCATCTCTTATATTTGTAACTATTTTTTTTTTTATATAGCAATCCACTTGTATATTTGTTCTTACCACGGCAATAAACTATTAATATTATTATTATTATTAAGCGGTCTCAACTGCTGAGGTTATGTGCCGCCTCGGAACCTCGTTTTCGGTGGTGTGACAATGGCACGCAGTGCTCGCTAGAATGGGTTTTCGCTAAGCGGTCACCCATCCAACTACTGACCGCGAGCAGCATTGCTTAACTTACGTTATTAATTCTGTGGAACAGGCAACACATAGATACTGCTAATTCCACCAACCGCCAAAAATATTTCAAATATTGTTAACTTAACAATTTCATTTGCCAAATCGCGAATTTAAAAGGATCGACCATCAAGAGCAACATTAAAATCAAGTCCCCGGAAACGATATATTTATGTAAACCACATAAGAGTTGTTTATTTTAGGGGTAGGAAGTGAAGATTCCTTTTTGCGGCACCAGCACCGCCACTGGAAGGGCGTAAGGGAAGTGGGAACAAGCAAGTGGCAGACGGAACGTAGAACTTACGCATGACGCATTGTCGGCTCTCACGGAACCAAGTGTCGCTCAACGCTCACAGCTCACGCTCACTGCTCAACGCTCAGCGAGCAACAACACACATGTATCTTAATGTAATCTTAATTGCCGCCGCCCGCTAATACATCCGAAATAATTACTTAGATAAATAGCGCAAACCTGTTGAATTGCCGCTGAGTCCTGAGCAAGGCAAGCCTTGTACACTGTGATGCTGTGATGCTGGAATACAATGGCGTAATTGAAATTGCAAAAGTACCACTGCGAGCTTGTAATGGACTGAGAGATCTGCTGTTTTTGTACGAGTGCGCTCTATGTTGTAGTGTGTACACTTACAGAAATGTGTTTTTCACGGTTGTCGTTTTGGTGACAGTTTTTATGTCGTGAAACAGTAGATTTTTATTGCGTGCGATAAAAGCCGATTACCTTAAGTTTATATTTAAAAACACGCTATTATTCAGGCTGTGCATTACAAATTAAAACTGTCACTATTTCATGGCACTACCTCACTAGTATTAGTCGTTAACTTTAATATAGTTTACGCAAAAGCTAGCTTCATTTTCTAACGCTAACTGTATCCAAAGATTATATGTATACATATCAGCCCTTAATCTGCAACGATATTACCAATAGTCAATATTCCTTTATACAAGGTGTATGATTCAACCATGTTTTGTTGTAAATAGGACTTAATGAACTATATAACGATGTATTATTTAGTTAATTAATTATATTCTCGGTTATATTGCACAAAAAAATTATTCAATATTATTGATATACATTGGATTCGTACGTCATCAGCTGAATGAACTACAAATTTGTGTTTATGTTCTTTTTAAAATTTTGCAAAAATTTACAAATTGTATATCATTACACGAAAATGGATCATCCGGTTAAAAAACTTATACTTCCGATATGTGGCCATTTGAATTCAAAATATACTTTATTAGGAAAAATTTTCGGTATTATTTAAAATAAACAAGAAAATAAAAAATTTTAAAGGAAAGAGATTACATAATTAACGGGCTATTAGAAGCGGTGAAGTTTACAAGAATGATTCTTAATTCAATAGGAAATCCAATTTTAATCCTATATTGTCCTTATGAAATAAAAATCATCTATTGAACATATGGGTTTGTTCTGATCAAGTGTTTTGTTACTTTGTATAATCTTCAGCTGCTTAAATATTCCTTAAATCTAATGTCCTAGAGGTTTTGCCTATGTAATAGTAGTCACAATCATTGCATTTTCTTTTATAAATAAATAAATAAATATATATATATATATATATATATATATATATATATATATATATTCATTTGGTCTGATTTTAAAATTTTATTATTAAGTATTTGAATATTTGGGTCTTTAGCCATCTTAATACTAGCGTTTCCTATAGAAGATAGTTTTCTTAGATTTTACCATTTACTTTTGTATCTTCTGGTGTGTAATGTTTTATATTTTTGTATTCAAAATTTTATCAATATAAGTTTTCTAGTACCCGCGATTCGATGTATATTCATTATTGAAATCATTTTTGGATAATGGTATATTGTCAAGTCTATGGATCACCCTGTGAAATGCTATTGTTTTTGTACATCGATGGTGATTTGTACAAAATATCCGTATGTATTATTTATTGGGCAATCATTAACTCCTTATCAGTTACCATTATATGTGGTAAGTGAAGGTTAATTATCAATTTCAGTTTTTAACAATATATATTTTTTTATTGCATGTTAGACAACACTTCCTTTATAGTATTTATAATATCACGATTATTGGTTTAAATTTAATCAAGTAAATAACATTCAGGTACTGTGGTATCCTGTTCAGATTTTTTTTACGTGTGAATTTTGTCGTGTGTGGGTATAAAACTAAAGGATCTCACGATACCCATTATAATTATACAAAATAATGAACAGAAAAGGACTACAAATAACAAATAAATAAGGGAATACCTGTCGAGATAAAAGGGTTAGTAAATGCGTCGAACGGATGGATACATTGGGTGTCGGGCACAAATGAAACAATCGAAAGCTTTTCACTTTAATCTTGGTTTGGAGCACAGAGGCTCATAGGACGGTGATGGTGGTGGTGGTGGTGTCCTGATTAAGGACGTGATGGCGGGGTTGTGCCCGTACCCGTGCCCGTGCCCGTGCCCGGCACGGCGCTGTGGAAGAGTGGATTGCATCCACTGGCGACAGCCTCCAAGCGAAGGAAATTTACTACCTTGTTTACCACTTATCCACGTTTACACGCTAGGGGTGGGATGTTGGACCCTGCCGGGGGAGGGCGAAGGGGGCTTTGTTTTTCATGTGGATGTTGCACAGTGCCGCAGTGAAGGATTCTTATATTTGCAGTCCTCGTATATCATACTTCCTTATACACCCTCCCCTGAACACTAGCTCTTCTCTTGCTTTTCATGAAAAACGTAACACGGAAATTTTATTATTTATACAGCGAAGCATCTATAATTACTTTAGTTTTAGCCCTGGAACGTTACAATAGGGTCTAAGAAACCCTACGATTTTCATCTAATTTTCTACATGCGTAGCATTGGCATAACTTCGATGCTACCTCGTTGTAAATTCAGTTTCTATAATCCTAAACATATATTCAATATGTAAAACCCCTATGTGTTTGTTCTCATAGTGTAAAATAAAAAAGTTAAGTTTTGGAAAAATGTAGTGTTTAATGTCTTTCTATAAACATAACCAAATATTCCACAGGTAAAATTCCTAGAAAATTTGTATCCGGTAATGCGAAAGTAGTTTTTCTGTTTTTGAGGTTTCCCGTACCCTAGTGCGTCGTTTGTGTAACTGTGAAAGAAGTGTGACTGTCCAGGGTTAAATATATAGGATTTAATTCTGCAGTATTCATGATATCAATTCTAATGAATCCTGATCTACATATAAGTTATAAAGATTGGCT
Source organism: Poecilus cupreus (assembly GCA_963942605.1). Lineage (NCBI taxonomy): Eukaryota > Metazoa > Arthropoda > Insecta > Coleoptera > Carabidae > Poecilus > Poecilus cupreus. The sequence goes on from OZ012715.1 coordinate 19,910,955, forward strand.
TCAACTATTTAACTTTCAAAGTTTACATCAACATCGTGAATTTCTTGCAGCCACTATCTCTGCAAATCAGTACATGGTGAAGTAGATTATTCTTAAATACCATAGTCTCCGCTGTTTTCTCAATCCTTTTATTATTACTCACACCCCTAATACCCCATATCTAAGTACATATTTCGCGAACAAATATTCTTACTAATTTTCCGATTCATCACATGTACTATATCTAGTTAAACAGCATTGCAAGCGGTCAGTAGTTGGATGGGTGACCGCTTTGCGAAAACCCATACCAGCGAACACTGCATGCTGTTATCACACCATCGAAAACGAGGTATCGAGGCGGCATATAACCTCAGCATTTGAGACCTCTTAAATAATAATAATTTTTAAAATGCTAATGTTGACATTTTGTTTCCACAAACCGAAGATAAGTAAGTAGTGAAATATTGTTATTTAGTTTGTAATAGTATCTTCTTTTCCTGCTCCATAATTGGATTATTTTCTGTTGGACAGCGTATGATTAAATATGTATGAAGTCTATTCAGAAATTAACCGAACTTAATTTCTTTTCAACAATTTTACAGATTATTGGTTCTTGCCTTGTCTTCTGTATCCACACACTTCTCCCAGCGATGTTTTCATTTCGCTGGATAGCTTAATTTGACACATTTGCTTTGATGTCATCTGATTTTGGCACAAAACTGACGCCACAACACTGGTTTCTTTTTGGGTTTCTGTTTATGTTGCATAGTGCTCCAAAAAATCGGTACTAACACTTGAAAACGTTGCACTTAAATAACAATATCACAAAAACTAAACGAGATATCAACAATCCTAGAACATGTGATCACAGAGGAGGTTATGAACAACACAATGCTGCCAACCACATATCCCTAAATATCTGCGTTGGCGCGTAAATCAAAATGTCACATTTGTATAAAGTAGCAAACACCTCGGTCGCAAGTAAAGATTATAAAATGAAAAAATGTTCCAATTAAAAACGCAGTCCGCTCCTGTGCACTGTCAAGTTGCGGGCGGTGGGTCGTCCGCCGGCGGCAAATATAACTCCACGGCGTCGGCGGTGGCGGCGGTGGTGGCGGCGGCTGGACTAATCAGACCCGATAGGTCTGATAGCCTGATGGTCCGATGGCCGATGGCTCCGAATTGTGGAACCCAAACTTGAATCGATCGCGCGTGCAATGTGTGTGTGTGTGCGTGGCGACCCCGCGAAGATGAAATCGATACATAACCTCGGCATCAACATATCGTCGACGCTTCCACCACCGCCAAATGCGCTTCCGGCGACGGTGATTGTTTACGACTCGCACTACTCCACTCCACTGCTGTCCGAATCCCACCTAGAGGATACATAAGTCCTCATCCTATGGTTTAATGAAAATTTAAATATTTACCAGTACATTCATCAAACTAATCTAACACAGTCATTAATAAAACTAGCTGTATTACCCTTATTATTATTATAAATAAGGAGTTAACTAACTTGCTTAATAAACAGCTTTTTTTTGTAACACACCGGACTTTGGAGAATCTTCGTTCGATTCCCAGAATCTACAAATTTTCTCCTCCTTCACTACCATTCTTGGAGGCAGTGATTTGACGGGTGGTAATTGCAGTTCACGCACAAAAATATATCATTATGCTGAAATCTGTTTTAAGCAGAGTATCACACTTACAAATAGCATAATGACATATCTATTTATTTTTATTTTTATCTGCAATTATGCGGATCGACTTCTACGGTCATTACCGCTGTAAAATTAATTATGGTCAACCGATATTAAATAGATACATAATGAAAGTGACAACAAGAGATAGAAATGAACTATACAGGTTATTCCAGATTTAAACGGCCTAACTTAATCCATAGATTAAACACCAAAAATAAGGTGACTGGTTCATTTGAGCAAATGCCCGTAAATGCTTTATTCCAGAGATATTCATGTTTTTCTTACTGAGTAGCGCTACTATAAAATATCAACTTCATAATGAAATATCCAATATTATCGCATTGAAGTGTTACATAATAATTAAATTAAAAATAAATTGTTTCTTAACTAATTTTAATACAAAATTTAGTTTACTTGCACTGATATCTGGGAAAAAATGAGAAACTATCAATGAATTCAAAGAAATTTATTGTTTAAAATAATAAAGTAATAACATAACTTCATTAGCTATTTTTTAAATAATATTTGTTCAAAATGTTCACCTGCAGCACGTAAACAGGCACGACAATGATCTGCCACTGCATTGTTTGCTGCATGACATTGCTCGGGAAATATGGTTTCGCGAACTTGAATAATTTTTCTACGTAGTGAGTCTAAATTATTTATCGGTTCTTCATAGACTTTTTCTTTTATGGCACCTTAAAAACATTTCTTTAAATTCATTGATAGTTTCTCATTTTTACTTTCTTATACAAAGTATAAGGAAGTATTGGAATCACGAAAAAAATCGCTGACGAGATTTTTGCTGAAATACATATGTTGACGTCCACTGATTCCGTTAAGACCAATTTCTCAATGATGTCTGTGTGTGAGGATGGATGTCCGTGTGCGCAATATCTTATGAACTAGACAAGATATGCGAACGAAACTTGGAATTTATAAGTTATATGAAAAATTGAAGAAATGAGTTAATTTTGAATGAAATTGAACAACCGGGAGAGGAACTTTACTGGGCACAAAAAACAATAAATTCAATTTTTTTCAAAAATAGAATAAGCTTAGAGAAAAAGTTTCAAATAAAAGATGTTAGCAATAATATTTGGAATATAAAATGTTATTTACACTTGTACATGCTTCTAATTTTGAGAAAAACTAAATTATATATTCAAGAATATATTTCAATAATCTTAGTTACAATGGGTCAAAAAACGAAAACATTTTTAATATTTATGTGTCAAACGTGTCAAATAATTGTGAAGTGTCAAAAATATGTGTCTTGTGAAATATTATAAATGTAAGTAATATTTGTATTATTGGTTAGAAAGTTTTGCTGAATATATATTAATAGATTTCTATTTTAAAATAAAATCATACGCAAGGTACAAGCCATACGTGTTAAGTTGGTTTTATTTGTATAAGAAAGTAGTGTGGAGCCCACACCAGATTTTGTTTGCTTCTTTTGACAAAACTGAATTATATGTTTAATAAATTAATTTAAGTTGCTATGAGAACAAATAAATAACATAAACTGTAATTATTAATCAGGCAATACAGATTCACATACCGATAGAAAAATTTGAAACTCACGGAATATCCTCACTAAAATTGTAAATTTTTTTTATTACATTTCTTTATAATATAAGCGCTAAGAAACCCATTGTAGCAGAGCGCATCGTCAGATCTCTAATATTTTTTGAGATACGTCTATTTTAGGTATTTTTCGAAGTGCAACTTTAAGGGCCTATAATTCAAAAACTACACGAGATATCTTAAAATTCTCTTCAGTTTAGCATTTCTGATGCCTTATATAACAAATTAGCAAATTTTAAAAATTTTGAAATTTTTGTGTATTTTTCTTCAAAATTTCGATCGGCGATAACTCGACAAATATTAAAGATACAGATTTGCAGTGTTCACCAATCGATTCAGCTCCTCGAAATACATAAGTATGCAAAGTTTCATAAAAATTGCTTAACGGGATGGAAAGTTAGAGCAAAAAGCCTGAAAATGGCGTTTTTTGTCCAGAAAGTCAAGGGATACCCCTTGACGTTTGACCTGAATTTGGCCATTTTCAGACTTTTTGCTCTAACATTTCAACCGGTTGGCCGAATTTTCTGAAATTTTCATGGTTTATGGATTTCGTCGAGCTGAATCGATTGGTGAACACTGCAAGTCTGTATCTTTCATATTTATCGAGATATCTCCAATCGAAATATTGAAAAAAATTCAAAAAATTTTCAAAATTTTCAAAATTTACTAATTTATTATAAATGGCACGAAAAACACAGAACTGGAGATATTTTTCAATATCTTATATAGTTTTCGAATTACAGCCCCTCAAAATTGCTCTTCGGAAAATATAAAAAATCGCCATATCTCGAAAAATATTAGAGATATGACGATGCGCTCTGCTGCAATGGGTTTCCTGGCGCGAATATTATAAAGAAATGTAATAAAAAAAATTTACAATTTTAAGTCATATTTGGGGAAATTTCCGTATTTTGAAAAATATTGCAAATCGCCATATTTCGATAAATATAAGACATATTACGATGCCTACTACAGCAATGAGTTTATTCATGTTTATATTATACATAAGTAATAAATAATTACTTTTATTTACTTATAATTAAGTTTGGAGGAGTATTTAATTTATTTTCTAGTAAACAATTTACTAGTACTAACCTTTCGATACTTATTATACTTCTCATTCTTAATTTAAATAATTTTATATATGCAATAAATTGTGAAAATCTAAGGCTAAGAATAATATGAAAATTAAATTTATCACTTTAAGGCTTAGGCGATAAATTTAATCTTTATTTTAGGAACAAGAAATTTTGATAGCTTCATTAAATTTTGAGTTATAGAGGACGAAAAAAATCTTCACATACAAACACAGACGTCTTCGTGAAAATAGTGAAACCGTATTCCAGGGGTCTATTACAAACTCACTATCGAAGAACCATCACAACACCCTCTCCTAGTGTGAGAGGTAATATACCAATAAATTTTTTATTTGCCATATTATTTTATATGCTTTACTTTTTATAGCGTTCGATTTATTTAAATATCAGCCAATGAAAATAATTAATTGCAATAACAATATTATTTATTTTGCAAACGAATGAATAAATATTCACTATATAAAATATGACATATTGATATTTAACATATTATTTATTATAATTTGTTTCGCATTAATTAAAAAAATTCTCAATTACTGCACAAATATTCATAAACAATATGTGACAGATTTAGCCTAATAACAATATTTTCTATTTAATTTATTGCTCGGCATCTGATATTCAGATTATCAACATTTAACAAAATATCCGTGAAACTTTTTTAGTAGGAGCAGGATGGACTTATTTGAAGAGAAAGAGATAAATGATTAAGTCATCTGTTGTAATTTTATATATCGTATATTTAGAGGTAGGTAAGATTCTTTGCTTTTTTTTTGCATATTTTTTTTAAGCGTACATAAATATACTTGTAAAAAATATTTTCTATCACAATTTTTGCTCTACACATTTCACATCACGTCAATACCATAAAAAACTTTGTGCTCCATAATAGAAAATTACTAAAATATACTGTTAAAAACAAAAACTATACCTACTAATTTTTTTTTTTTTGTCATGGGTAGTGTCAGAATAAAATTAATTCAATTGTTATCCAACATTAAAAATTATGTGTCAACCAGTGGCACTAGAAATTAACTCTTTTAGAAGCATATCCAAAATTTTGTTTAAAAAAATTATTTTTGATTGTGAATCAGCACATCAAAATGTATAAACCTTGAAATTTTTTTATCCTTTTTTGTAACATCTGTATATAACATAATACTTTTCAGTCAATTAATTGACGATTTTGGTGCAAGAATGTTAGTGAAATCCGGATTCGGATATCCGTAATCCGGGTAACCGGATACATATCAAATCCGGATCCAATTACCAGCCATAAAATTAATTAGGGAAGCCAATAATTGAACATTACAGAAATAACATTTAAAACGCAGCCTGTATATTAAAATTGTATAAATATTAAATAAAACTAATAATATTTTTTAATGTAATTTAAACTGTTACTTTTCTTCTCATATTTAATTTGACACGTACAAACTCTTTGCGTACCCTTAGAGGTACGCGTACCACACTTTGAAAAACACTACCATAAAATTATAGAATTATATAGTTTCTATTATCCCTCCTCATCTTATTTCTCGGTAAAAACTAAAAACCTCAGGCGTTGTACTTCAGGCTATGAACATTCGAACAAATGAGACGTTAGCGGTGGCGGTGGCGGTGCAAGTGGCCACAGTTCAACACTGTGTGGTTCCACACACTCGGCACTCGGTCGCAACGTGGTGGCAACGTGGTAACACCGCATGAAAGCGTTGCTGGAACCACATTAGCAACACCCGGTGCTGCGAGGTGCACACAGCTCAAACACCGCCACCGAAACTGAGTCTGCAGCGTTATTTTAAAATCGTAGACGGTGTAAGAATTAGAACAGGTTTCTTCAAACAATGGCCATTTCAGAGCGTATCTTTAAAGTAAATATAAACACCAGTATACCATCGACTGAATTAATTTCCGGCGACAAATATTCAATTTCACCAATTGACACATAACACAACAAAACACTATTTGTCAAAAGCATACGATTATTATCGTATTATCAGGCAATTTCATTTCGATCTGATGACTTCGGAACTGCAAACTGGTGTAGTAGTAGCACAGTATAAATGTTATAAGCAGTAGTCGCACTCTCTGTTGCACTTTTGAAGTTTCTGTAACCTGTCAGATTTTCTTGCGCATCGTATGCCACCCCGTGGACTGTGCATTATAAACGTCGAATTCAAATTGAAAAATATTTGACTCAAATTTTTAGCACAATTTTACTGACTGACTGGAATTACCAGTCCTACATACTTACATACATACATACATAACGTCACGCTATGTCCCACTTAGTGGGGTAGCCCGAACCCAGAAACACAGTCAACCAACAATCAATCTCCTCCAAACATTCCTATCCTGACACACTACTTTCGCCTCGTCCACATTCATAGTGCGATTCATACATGCTCGTTTATTCTTCACACTCGGAGTCATTCGTTCACGCAACAAACCATCAATCATACCCAACCAGTTATTCCTCGGACGCCAACGCAATCGTTCACCTTCAATCTCACCCACATATATTAGTTTCAACAACCTTTCATTCGACATTCGCTCAACATGTCCAAACCTCCTCAACTGACTCACTCCCACTTTCTTAACAACATTCTTCTCAATCTCACACTTATCATACACCAATGTATTCCGTATACGATCACGTCTCGTATACCCACATACTCCTCTCAAATATCTCATTTCTACAGCAGTTATACGTCGTTCATGCTTCTTCATCCACACCCAACATTCAAGTCCAAACTTTCACATTACAAAAATATCGGGGAGTGCGACTAGTGCTTATAGAATTTATACTGTGGTTGTAGTGTATCGGGTGTACCTCTGAATCAGACTTAGTGGAACGCACGCGACATGAAATTGGAGCACTGACCTCATCTGGAGACTGTGGAAACAATCCTAGAGATCGTACAATTTTCTTAAACTCTTTGCCCATAAAAACAACCAAACTTTTCGCTAGTCAGATTACTTCGAATTAATAGCAACGGAAACTTTTACAGCGAGGCAATATGTCTATATTTCCAGAAGACCTATTCTAATTCATAGCGACATATATCTGTTGGTCTAATATGGCGCCAAGGTTATTAAATTTTATCAACAGATAAGGGTAATACGTATATTTAGTTTGAATGGGGGGTATCACGAAACCCTCAAGTTTCCATTACATAAACATTAATTCTGTGGCGTCTCATTTACTACCAAAATTGGGGGGAGTTACTTGACGGCTTTGCTCGTTTATAAATATACCATATACCAAGATTTGTTTTAAGTAGATTGCCGCAATGAAGAACTGGTAAATACGTCCGTACAACTCAATACCTAATTAAATAAATATATAATCACGCCATTTATCCATTTTTGGTGTGGCACTCTGCTGATATATTTTATTCGTGAAGTAAGGTTACCAGCCGTAAAATCCCAATTATGTTTGTAGAGGGGAATCACAATGCCAAAAAGCGGTTGTGGGATTTGAATCGAGGATTTCATGATCAACAGTCCAGTGCGTTACCATGGAGCTATTGACCCTAGCAGAGAAATAAAATAAATTAACAGAGCAACATGTCATTTGTTCATTTTTTGCGTGGTACTTTACTTTTGCAAATCTTGGTACTTGTAGTTTTTCGCGAGAAGTGTGATTATCAGCCCTCCGAGATGCTGGTTGAGGAGAACTGTGAAACATAGAAACTAAGGATTTGACGATTAACAATTAGTCTTCGTGGTAACGCATCGGACTGTGGATTGTGAGATCCTAAGTTCGAATCCCACATCTGATTTAAATTTACCCCTATTGTTCATCCCCATTAACACTTTGGAGGCTATGACTTGACGGGTGGTAATAGCATTTCTTGGCTAACTGTATATGATTTAATTACAGCTGTCTACGTTAGCAGAGTTACATCCATAATGGGTGAAAAGCACGATGATATTTTTATTTATTTACTACATAAATTTAGTGTTCTCTAGTTAGAATAACCCTCTAAGCTATTATATTCTATTCCACGAGACCTTTCATTAAAGGGACACAAATCCACGCGGTTTCCTGTGCTGTGATTGGCCCTTGATTACGTGTTTAACACTGTATGAAATACCGAGAGGGTACAAACATGTATACACTGTTATAAAGACACACTCAGTGCTGCCAACTCGTGGGCAATTTCCCATTTCATGGGGAAAATTGTTATAAAAACTTAAAAAAGTGGAAAGGGGAAAATATTAGTATCTTAATAAATTAAGGGGAAAATGTGAAATGAAGAACGCGCTGCAAAATGTGAAAACGCAAACGGTGTATAATGTATAATCAATCATAGATAAATGAAACGTGAAACAATAAAATGTTAGATTAGGTATCAGTTAGTCTTGCCCATGTGATTTATGTGTGTTTATTTTATTGGTCTTGGTCTTGCAGTTATTTTCACTGATTTTAAAATATAGATTTGATACGAAGTAACTACCTATAGCTTATAAGATTTGATTATTTATTATAGAAGTTTATGTCTCATTTTGTTTATTAAGAAAAAAAATAAAATAATTGTTAAATAAAGCGTTTTGTTTTATAATTACACTGAATTTAAATTTTTTTGGGTAAAAAGGGGAAATTTTTTTTACTCTTTAGGAAAACTGAATTTAAAAGGTTGGCAACATTGGTCACACAATACTATATTGTTTTGAGTTATATGTAGGTATAGCATTGTCCACTGCATTTTTTAAAATATGTATATTTGTATAAGGATGTGCAATAAACCAAAAATACCGAGTAATTTATTTTTTCCTTTCTTGAATAGAACAGTAAACGAACTGTTGGTGGAATTACAATTGTACATATAAATTAGTTCAAAATTCCGAGCGTATATCGCCGAATGCATGTATGGTACACTGTATTTTTTTAAACAATCACAGAACTATATTTGTCCTTTTAATGAAAGATCTCATGGAATAGACTACAGTATAACAATATTTGGATTTTCTGGATGTTTTGAATTATTTTCGGTGTGTTTCTCGGCGAGAAAGCTCAATTGCTCCATATCGCGATTGCTTCATATTCGCTACACCATTAGCTTGTAATATTTTCCGTGGACATGTTGACAGATAAGCCTATAATCCATCCGGTCAGTAGAGCACTCGGCGTGGAGAGTGGAGCGTGGAGCGTGGGGCACCAATCGAATGGATCAGACTGGATTTGTGTGCGACACTGTGACTGCGAGGCCGCTATTCGCCGTTCGTGATATGGACCGATAAATTGATCGTGAGCGTTACTAATTGCATGAATCATTTTTATGTTTATAGCGCGATCACTTTCAATCATACATCATCTAATGAGAAGTTACGGGTGTCCGGAGCGATCAGTATCACTCACACGAGAATGAGGGATTCAGGGTTTGGCGAGAGTAGGTCAGTAAAGTAAATAAATAATAATGAACACTTCGAGAATATTTACTTCCGCACAATCATTCTGTAGTTTCGACAAATTGATTATAAAATTAGAACTATATTTTAATTTTGATTCGAGGTATGTAGATATAAAAAATCCAAAATGCAACTTGAACATCATAATATCACAATGTGATGATGTTCAAGTTGCATTTTGGATTTTTTATACTGTTTAACGAAGTCTTCAAGACGGATATTTTATTTTATATAACTGTTATCTTTTGTACACTTATTCACTTTCCCTGAAGAAGGCTCAAGTGTGGGCCGAAACGTCTACCTAAATTACTAATACCAGTCGAATACCTTTTTTTCCCTTATTTTAATGTATATTTCGATTGCTGCTGCAACAATCTAAATATTTGAGTTTTTATCTAATATTGTTGCAATATATTATCTATATATATATATATATATATATATATATATATATATATATATATATATATATATATATATATATATATATATATATATATATATATATATATATATATATATATATATAATATATAAATAAAATGTTTTCTTGGAACATACAGATATCTCTTAAATGAAGAGAAAAATTGATTTGAATAGTGCCAATCCGATTTCGTTTTCATTGAAAACTTTTGTAGGCTTAATAAATATTCTTGTATGAAAATTAATTTAGTTGTAAAAGAATATATCAAAGTATTCAACTGAGAGTTATTATGGGGACGAGTAGTTTGAAGAGAAGTAGTTCTAATTCAAAATGATATCGTTTTAAATTATTTATAAATGGTAAATGTGCCCATGATTACAGAAAAATAATTTATCAAGTCAATAATCATTAAAACTATGCCAAATGCTACCGGTCAAACTCAAACAATACGACGGTTTGTATGTTTTATTTGCCATGGCACTCTGGAAATAGCTAAAATAATATATTTTATTTTATCTGTATCTCATGACAGAAATGTAACTTAGGCTCATTTAGTGAAGTTTTCAATACTTTTGCTCTAAACTTATTAGGTAAAAACTTAGAGCGAAATTAAAAATTAACATTGTATTTCCTAACAGCTCAAGAAAAAAGTAAACACCCAGTATAATATAAATAGCATAGTAAAATTTTTGTAGATTATAAGACGAAAGGCATGAATTAATAAACGAACAAACTGAAAACGAAAAATGAATTCAGTGAGCGAAAACTCGTAACAATGGATCCAAATAGATTTGGATAAACTTGGCGGTTGAGCATTTGATTCTATCTAATAACAAACAGTGCCTGTATTTAGGTCACCGGTAGCGGTGTAGTTCTTTCTCATTTAGAAATAACAAAACAGTATTGAATGGTCAATAGTAAATAAACAGTTAAGAGTGAAAAGAATGCATTGATTTTCAATTTTCGTGGCTAGTTCTTGGTCGTGTTGACCTCTGCGAGCCTGAGCTGCCGTACGAGTATTCGTATCGTAGAGCCATCGTCTTTATATTACAGTGGCATCGCTCCATCGCTGCAGAATCCGCGGAAACAGATAAAGAAATTTGAGACCTGAAATGTGAAAATTATTCAAAGGATTTATTCGGCGAGCGCGTTAGATCTCTTCGGCCATTTCACACTGTCAGAAATCTCTTTATTTTTCTGGGTCATCATTTGTTAAAGATGAGAAATTTACTCATTCAGCCTCCGCGGAGAGGAAGCGCACATCTGTGTCTATAAGCCTGGTTCTGGTACCGGGAGGGTATAAACTGGGGACGAGTAATTCGCTCCAGCGGCGGCAGTCGCGCGGCGATGAAGTGTCAACAAGTTGCCGTGCCGGGTAGCGCTCGCCGCTCGGGCTCCACGGCCACGGCCACTGCCACTGCCTCACACCTCACCTCACTAACCCAATCCCACCAATAACACAAATGCGACATATTCATTTTGTTCATTTACTAGATTTACTCCATTTGAGTATGGAGAGAGTAATACATCAAAATTTGCAAGACCAGAAATAAGATAACTTTATGATATTCTATTCCACGAGATCTTTCATTAAAGGGACACAAATCCACGTGGTTTCCTGTGCTAGGTTTGGTCCTTGAACACGTGCGTGAAATCCCGTGCGGGTGTATATACACACATATACACACTTAGTGATGGATCAATTTTAGAAATTTAAAGATATGGGAAAATTCCCAAGATAGGCACAAGCACGTAACGAGGCAGCAAAGTCTAATATTTTTATAATTTCTCGGTAAGTTTCCAGTATTACATTCACGGGAAATTTCCAGAAAAATTTCGAAAAAAAAACAAATCGTGACTGAAAGAATTCCCGGGGAAAAACAAATTTCCGACGGAAAGTTTTTGGCGGCACATCACTATAAACACGGTTAAAATGTCACACTACAATTTACTGTTTTTTTGATATATGTAGGTATAGTACGGAGGCTCGAAAAAAGGAAAGAAGATTTCTGCATCTGTTGACCATTTTAATGCATTGTGGTCAAGCGCCGAGGCCTCAAAAATGACCATTTTTGCACAGTTTTTTACATTATCATTTATAAAAAGTGCAATTATGCTTAAATCAAGTTCTTAATGACATGTGTAGATTCGTTTTGAGTTACTCTCAAAAAAATGCAATAGTCTTTAATTGTTTCTATTCTACACCATTAAATTTAAAAAAATAAAAAGGGACCATAAGTCAACCTCACCTCGAATTGAGTTTAATACTATCTAAGGCGAAGATGACTTAAATAAACAAAACATTTATTCTTCATTCAAAATCCTACGAAAGAAAAACCAAAACAAAACAAGTTAACATAAAATTATCAACTTTAATGACAACAAAATTATTAAACTATTTTTTATGTATTTTACTTAAATTGTTAAACGTAGATCAAGTGTGGTCAAGGAAAATTCCCACTTTGCACACGTTATTAGACCTTCGACCAAGTTATATTTCTCAGTCTATTTACAAGTGTACCTATTGAAATGCTGTACTTTTTTGAAGCGCGATTACGGCGTATTTTTTGTCTAGCACTTCTGCTAAACGTTTTTCCAATTCATTAAGGCGTTTAGTACCCTATCTACATTTTTTTTTCACTCTTGGCACTGTTGCCAACCAATTTTGTTTTGTTGTTAGTGTTCGAATCAACGAAGTTCGTCTATAGTTTATATGCAAGCAAATTAATGTAGCTATGTATTTAAAAATTAAATATTACTTATAATTCTACCACCACAATGAAAGGAAGGTATTAAAATTTATATTACATTATTTTATGAAGTAAAGAAAGTTTCTTTTTTATTTCTGGAAACTAAAAACTTGTGCATCGTTGTTCTTATTTTGAATTTTTATCGATAATGAAATTGAAAACTAATTGAAAGTTATTAAAATGAATGAATGGTTTTTTATTCGGTTAACAATAATTCCATTAGACTAAATGAACAAACTTTCTGTTTATAGAAAACAATGGTTCATCATCGCATCCATTATGATTAGCAGTCGGGTATAAGGCAGCAGAAGCTACAATTATTGCTTAAAAATCAACGACATAATCCGTTAATAAAGTATTCAAAATCCTTGTATCCAGGAATGAAACGGTTCATTATCTCGTCAGTCCTGAGCCCTGAGTCCGTCCCTCAATCAGTCGATACCGAATTACCATCAGACATCACGTCGGGTGTCAGGGGTGTCGGGGGTGTTCAGGGGGCCACCCTCATCCTCGTTATATACATTATAATGCAGATAATCCGTTGCAAGTCGAATATCGAGTTGTCGAACTTTTTCCATTAACCGTGAACCGTGAACGAACAGCCAAACAGACAAAAGTGTGATCTTCAATGAGACCTGAACACTGAAGCTGAGAACGCGCAAACCCGATACAGTCCGACCCGGTTACTTTGAAATTCATTAGCTGGTATGATTAGTTCAACCACCGTTGATTAGAGAAAATAAAATAAATATATCATCATGCTATTTAGTCATTATTGAGCGAGGCACTTTGCTTTTAGGGTGACGGTTTATAACAGACTTACAGTTTATCACAGACTTATGGTTTATCACAGACTCACAATTTATCACAGACTTACAGTTTATGACAAACTCACAGTTCGTTACAGACTCACAGTTTATCTCAGACCGACTCACGGTTTATCACAGACTGACGGTTTATATAAGACTGTCCGCCGTTAGCTCGGCAGCCCCTTATATACTCCTGTATTGAGGTTCTGGAATGTTCTACGCTTCTCTTGAAGCTACGAGAAACGCCAACGCGTACTGATCGGGCGTGTCGTCACCTTCAAGTGGGAACCCGTACTTTTTTTATTGTAGATTCGAATAGATCGTCAAAAATCAAGTAAATTTTACCTCGATGTATATTTCTCGAAATATTCCAGATGGCAAATTAAAATGAGACACCCCGCATTTAACAAAACGCAACGTAGGAATAGTGAACCAAACTGAATTCTTAATACTTGCCAAGTAAAATCGTCCAGACAAAACTCTTATGTTCATTTTAAATGGAACCGAGTATAGGACTGTTTATAAGACCATAGATTTCGCTGGAGGTTGTTTCGATACAATTTATCACCCGCTGTCCTCGTCTGTGATTAATATTAATATTTTTTTAATGATCAATTTGAGGTTGCTCGTGCATGAGGTTCTTGGTTCTTGATTCTCTTCAGAGCATAAGACGGCTTCGTGGGATCGGGTTCAAGCGGAGAAAATGTATTAGCGTCAGCCATTTACAATATTGACCGAGGCAAGTCATCTCACAGTCAAAATGAACCGGAACCGCACGAATTGCATTTCGAATGAAGCGAGTAACTACAGACAAGATGATATAACACTCATTGAAGATGTAGTTGTAGTTTATGTATCGCAGAATTATAATATATTTTAATTATCTTCACCTTCAAAACCTATACAGGGTGAGTTTATTAAAACAACCAATCAGTTTTGCGGGCTAACTAATAATTTGAAAGAAAAAATAAATATACAGGCTTATACAACTCGGAGGGGGATATAATTGTGTGGTTGATAAAATAAAATTGTTAAGGTGATATGGCGGAGGGGAATTAAAGTTACATTTTCTTAAATAGTAACGGGTACATTTTTTAATAAGAAACATTGTACTAATGTAGAGGCACTATATTTTTAAATTGCCCAGAAGATCACGGAATTTTAAATTTGAATTAAATGAAGTTTTGGCATTTATGAGATTCCGTACCAGTGTGGTAAAGTTTACATTGGCCAAACTGGTAGAACTGTTGCTACAAGATTAAAAGAACACGAACGACATATTAGATTAAATCAATCTGATAAATCTGCAGTTGCTGAACATGCCGTTCAAGAATTACATGGTATTGATTTTGAAAAAGATTCTAGTAAAAGAAAATAACTGGTTGAGAAGACTAATTAGAGAAGCTATTGAAATCAAGAAATCGTCAAATAATTTTAATTTGAATACAGGTTTTGAGCTAAATAAGTCCTGGTTAACTGTTGTTCTTCCTTAATTTTCTGTTTATATTTTGTATACTTTGATCCATGTTACCCTTATTTTGTCAACTCATAACCTTGAACATTGACTACATATTTATTATTTATTGTTTCATATTTTACCTGAAGAAGGCAGCACTTTTCTGTCGAAACGTCGTGTTTTTAATAAATATTTACAGAACTTTTACCCAGTTATTATTTTTTTCTCTAAAGTTATTAGTTAGTATTTATTTCTCTCTCTTTCTCGTTTTGAAACGGGGTGTAGTACCCTCAGCAATATTGAAACTGATAATAAGCACAGTTGTAGCACCAAAAAGAATCAATGATATGACGACATATTTACTTTTCTTAAATATTTGAAATGTAGATATCTGCAACGTTACAAATTTTCCAAATCTTGTAATAACATTAAGTCGGACAACACCTTCCTTCCCAGTTTCTCATCCATGCCCTTAGAGTCCTCCGTGTACCGGAAGCAGGGTCGAACGACGAGCGACGAACGACAACGTAAAGAAAACCCAGAAGAGAAACGTGGAAACACTTCGTGCTTGCTGGCCGTGTTGTTCGACGTTGTTGTGGATGTTGTCGACAGGAAAACATACAACACACGCGTCATAGCGTCACAGAGCTGAGCAGTTTGTTTACTTTGTGTCCTGCTGCCGTTGTGTCGTTCTGTCGTTCTGGTTTCAGATGAAAGCCTGAAGAATCTCTGCTGATATCTGAGTGATTTGTTCGGGGAATCTGAGTCTGACTCGCCACTTACCACTTGCCACTTGCAACTTGCAACTTTCATCGCGGTAAATCTCCAAATAATTTTAGATTCTACTTAATTCTCACACAAAATACCTTTACATACTGAATTCCTTTGTATGTTTACTTATAGCGAGTGTTTTTTTAGAGGTTTGTTTTTCGAATTGGCAGCACTTTTTCCAGTGACAGCAAATTTGACAGCTGACCGCTGTTTCGTGCTCAGTTTGATTTGCCATTTCACAATCAGAACCACACACACATTGGGCACATTGGCCAGAACTACGCTTGTAAATTGAGCAAATTTATTTTGAAAATTTTATTCAGCGATTAGGCTATTTTTTTTTGTTAAATGGCTACGTTAATAAGCAAAATTTCCACCTTTGGAGTGAAGAAAATCCACAAGTCATTATTGAGAGGGCGTTACATAAACAAGAAGTCACTGTCTGGTGTGTTTTACGGGCAGTTGGAATCATTGGTCCATATTTCTTCAAACACGATACCGACCAGAACGTTACAGTCAATGTAGACCGCTATAGAGCCATGATTAGTGACTTTTTCATTCACCAATTGAATGGCATTAATGTGGAAGAGCGGTGGTTTCACCAAGACGGCGCAACATGTCACACAGTGCGCGCCTCAATCAATCTATTGAGGGACACATTCCATGAGTGCATAATATCGCGCAGTGAACCTGTGGATAGGCCTCCAAGATCTTGTGATTTAACACCTTTGGATGATTTTTTGCAGGGATATTTGAAGTCGCTAGTCTACGCTAGTCTACTCGAGACGACGAACGACATGGATGCCAACATTCGCCATGTTATTGCCAATATACGGCCCTAGCTGCCTCGAAAAGTGATCGAAAAATAGACTTTCAGATTGCGCTTAATTCGAGCCAGCCCTGGCGTCCATCTTTCCGAAATCATATTCAAACAAAAATGACATAAAATTACCTTTCCAAAAAGCTAATATTTTAAATTTCTATACATCTAAATAAAAAAAGACCGTTATTTATTGAATTTAAGATATTTAAATTGAAAAACCCCTATTATTTTTAATAATGCGTTCATCTGTTTTTAGTTTTGTTGTTCTTTACGGGTTAAATTCAAGTAGGTACTTAAACGTAGCACCTGTGTTATTGCGCCGTGTTTAAATACAATTCTGGCTGTTTTAAAGCTGTTTGAAATTCAGCCAAGTACATGAAAATTTTAAGCAGGTTGGCTCTACAGTTTCTTCTTGTAGTTTTGTTTTTGTTTGAAGAACTGGGGACCGAGGACTTTGAGGTATACGAGCACTTGTACTTGTTGACAAGAAATATAATGAAAGATAAAATTACAATTCTGCTCCAGGTACGTCGTAATAATTCGCCATTTACTTCAAACTTATTTAATTTAGATCTACTTGAATTATTTTTATTACGTTCACTGAATAATTTTGTCAATTCTTCTCAATTTTCATTCCATATCATTCTTAAATAAGACTTAAATCTTTTCCATAAGCAATTAAAGGCGAGTGCTTTATTATTATTTTTTACTAAAATACGTCACCCAATTTTGATTTAGAATTGAAATAAATAATTTGAACCTCACTGCCGACAAATTTTCAAAATTAGATTTGACGGCTGGTAACCGCACTTCTCGCGCAAATATATCATAATACCGAGATCTGCTTTGAGCAGACTACCACACCCAGAAATGGGTATTATAAAGAAATAAAACGCCTTTTACTCTGCTTTCACAGATGTTGGTAAATGATATATTTTTGTGGATGAAATATGGTTACGAAACCACAGAGGTAAAGTTAAAATGGCAACTGTGGGATTCGAACTAAGGATTTCACAATTCACAGTCCCCATAATTAGAATTGATACACTGCGAAATTTTAGAAATTAGTACAGACTTAAAGACATATTATCGGGAATAGTCTACAAAGTTTGTACTTCGAAGACTGACATTCTTTCAATTTAAACTTAGTTTCTGTCTCGAAACAAAAAAACGCTATTCAATCTCATAAAATAATTCGGGTTAAATTATCTGTATTTTATAAGCATTAGCAGTTCGCAGTTCTCAGTCCGCAGTCCCAGGCAAAGCAATCAACAGTAGCAACACGTGAAGTTTTTAATCTAAATTCCAATGTTTACAATAACGGCGAGACATTTACCGACAACCGACAACGAAATCATTACACGAAGAATTGTATCGTAGTGATGCACTTGGCGTTGGTGTCCGGGAATCTGAGTCTCTGTAACTGTGATTGCACGACATTTAACAGTTCAGTTCGCCTTGGCGTTCGGTGCTCGGTGGCGGCGCTGTCCTCGTTGCTGCCGGCCACCACATCACATCTGAATACTGGAAAATAGCTACAGCTTATGGATACCATAGCAACGATTTGCACATGTCCGTTTCGTCCTACACTTTCACAATTTCTATTCGAACTGGAGACTTGGTACAAGATACAAGTAGGGGTGTGCTTTAATGTAGCGGTTTTGTCTTCGCGGATCCCCAAATACAAACAGACAGAAAAACTTGAAGTAAACTTTCATGGACATCCGGATAAGACAGAAACTTAATTATATTACTACGAATTTAGTACATATATACATTAGGATAGGACGAAGCCTGAAACACAATCAATCTCCTCCAAACATTACTACTTTCGTCTTGTCCACATTCATAGGGCGAATCATCCATGCTCGTATATTCTTTACATTCGGAATCATTTATTCTTGCCACAAATCATCAATCATACCTAACCACTTATTCCTCAAGCGCCTACTCAATCGTTCACCCTGAATCTCGTGCGCATATATTATTTTCACTAACCTTTCGAGATGATCAAACCACCTAAACTGACTCACTCCCAATTTCTTCACATTTTTCTCAATCTCACACTAACCATACACCAATGTTTTCCGGGTACGATGATGTCTTGTATACCTATACACTCCTCTCAAATATCTTATTTCTAAAACAGTTATACATCGTTCATGTTTCTTCATTCAGAACCAACATTTAGAACAATACATCAATGTAGACACTAACACACCTTATAAACACTCAACCGAGTATTTCTAGATACATTCACGTTTCGAGTAAATGTACCCAGAGCACACAATACCTTGCACCCTGCAGACACCTGCCTTTCAATCTTCCGGTCAATACGTCCATCCCTTGAAAACATACTACCCAAATGTACAAATTCAATAATATGTTCCAATCTAACACTATTAATGGAAACATTACAATCAGTCATTAAATCATTCTTTTCAAACACCAACACTTTACATTTCAATAACAGATTTATGCTCACAATCATTCTTCTCAATTGCTCTTCAATCTCATCCAACACAACATCCGCATAAGCTAATGTAAGTACTATACGTCCACTAATACACACACTATCCATTCTAATCAATCCATTTCGTAACAATACATCCATATAAAAATTAAAAACCAAATAACAAAAAAAAAAAAAATTAATGTCCTAGACATATAAATGACCTCATCCGTTGTATTCTGTAGGAAGTATAGTTCTATTAATTTTTTTTTTAAATGATCATGAGTCAAAAATATATATTATCAATCCATTTCTCCATTTTTAATGTAATAAAATACTCTCGCAGATCTCGATAAGTGATATGTTTTTTACACGCCAAGCAGGATTACCAACTGTCAAGTCGGGGCCCTCAAACATGTTAGTAAACTAGGAACCACAAGGGTAAAGTTAAAAATGGTAACGTTAGCACGGAGCTATTTTCCCAATTAAGAACGAGTCAAATTTAAACAAAACTAAAAACAATAATAGTCGATCTCAGCAATACTAGCATCCCAGAAGTAGTGGGTTCGAATCCCACAATCCCACAGAAGAGCATGATTGTTTTTGTTGTTCACATAAATTCATAATCATCCATTTATCAAGCGGCATATGACCAAAACTAGTTCGTCCGCTTACCATCTTCATAAAATAATAATAATAGCCAATCTCGGTGGCGTAGTCACTACCAGTAGCTTAGCACGGTAAAGATCGTGGGTTCGAATCCCCCTAAAGAGCTTGGTTGGTTGTATTCACATAAATTCACAATCATCCACTTATCAAGCGGCATATGACCAAAAATAGTTAGTCCGCTTACCATCTTCATAAAAAAATATTTAGGAAACTAAGTAGCTGCTTTTTTTGAAAACATCCCATTCCTGTGGGTTCGTAGAATAAATGTCAATAGCCCTGGCTTGTATAGGATTATACTCGTATGTTTATATGATGAAGTAGGTTGAAGTAAAGTAAAGTCCTCGTTGGGCGCATCAGCAGTGTCCGAAACCCCAATGAATACCGCTAGGTGATGGCGGAGCGTGCAGCTATTGAACGAGGAGAACTGCTCGATCTGCGAAGACTGTGAGGACTGGCGAGCAGAAGCAGAAGCAGAGCAGTGCAAGGCCGCGACTCCAGCTTCCAGCAACTGCGACTGGGAGACGGAACCAAGACGGGACACAAAATCAACGGTCGAGAAAATGAGGTTGAGATTCTGTGGAGCGAATAATGGAAGATTCTCTGTTCATGTCTCGGTCTCGGGTCTACTCTCTACAGTAGAGACTGTAGCAGGGCTGTGTCGTTGTGTCTTCCCTGGGCGAGGCCTGTCAGCGCATTCTCATCTTCGGCATTTCGCACCGTATGTTTTAATTGTTACCGGTGGCAGCTGCACAACACGCTTATCGTAAAGCCAAACTAACATTATCGATGTTAATTACTACAACAAAATGATGCAGCTTATAGTTTTTAAGGAAAATGATAAATCAATCATTGCAAATTATTAATCAACTTTACTACAATATTTGAAATAGTAAGGACATAGCTATAATTAATATTAAGGGGGGCACGACTAAAGACAAAAAAATTAAAAACAAGCATTAATCAAACATATAAGTATACTAAAACAACTCAAGTCTATGTTAACTAATTATTCCTTAATTTTAATAACCTTTACAGAGCATTGGCAAAATCCTCTCTCATAATAATTTTCTAACCACTTACTACTCACTCGGCACTATACTGGTTGATTCATAGATCTGCATTTTTATTTTATAGAATTATTTTAAATGATACCAAAAAGTTTTTCAAACAAAGATTATCTTATATTAAAATGCCCATATATCTGCAGTACAAGTTTTTCTACCGGGTGTTTCATTATCGCGCAATGATATGCAACTTGATATATTTAAATGAAACATTCTACATACATATTTTTGCAAAATTTAAAAGACCTTTCTCTTCTTTTTTTTTTTTTTTTGGTAAAGCAGACCCAACTACTGAGGTTATATGCCGCGTTCGTTGGTATGAGTTTTCGCAAAGCGGTCACCCATCCAACTACTAACCGCGGGATGCCTTGCTCAACCTGCGTTATCGAGTGAACCGGAATAAACGCTCGCAGCCATGTCGTTGCCTACCTTTCTCTTTAAAACAGTTCCTATTCATTATAGTCCTAAAACGCTCAGCAAATAAAAAATATTGTATATATCTTTTATTAACTCTTTTTTAACCACTTACAATTCACGCTTCACTATATAGGATGGTCCAGCAGTCTGTATTTTTTATTTTGTGCAATTATTTTAAATAAATAAATTTAAATGTTTTTCAAGTTTTCAAAGTTAATCTACCAGGTTTTCCATTTTTGTTTCTCTTTAAATCAGTTTCTATTCATTACAGTATCAGTATGAAAAAAATGCTCAGCTAATGAAAAATATATCGTGCTATATAAAATAAAAAATTGTGTTTCACATTTTGAGAACCTTTGATTAAAAATAATTTTATTTATTGCTCATTGTAACAGTCTTGTTAAATAGAAATTGTAGCTATCTTCGTATCTCTTATAGTTCTCGAGATAACAATGGTGGCACCTTTAAATAAAACACCCTGTATAATGTGTATGTACAATACATACATTAAAATATTTGAGCTTTTGTTTGCTACTTTGCTCTATAAATGGATTACTATTCGACAATAAAGAATTTTTTTTTGTAGGTCACAACTGCTGTGGTCGCCCTTGATACTTCGCTTTCGGTGGTGTGACAACGGAAGAATATTATTAATATTATTATAATTATTATACAGATAACCTTGACGATAGTTTTGTTATCTTCTTTATTTGAAATAATTTGCCGAGTCAACTTGCTATCAGCATCAGCAATATGTGCGTACTTCTAGAATTCTAGATGGTAGTAAGTGAAAGTGCAGCTTTGCTTGAGAAGTCACGACTACTCGAGACAACGAAATGACTAGTGTCAGAGTGAACTGTGAACTGCGAAGTGTGTGTGAATGTGTGGATGTGCGAATGTGGAAGGGTTCGCGTTCGCGAAGCCGTGAAACATGCCAGCACGCCAGCATGCAGCCCCTGATTACAACGCTGATATTATTAGATTATAAGGCTCGGGCCGGGAGCGCTGCCCGTCCGTTCTGTCGCTCCACCGTTCTGACATTCGTCATTCCTGCTTGCTCTTCGTCTCAATTCTCAATCCTGAATCCTGCTACTCACTTCCACACTAAATATAATTTTCTATGACGCTGGATTTTAATTATTCATACGGCGATTAATTCAAGAGTTCTGATCACCTGAACTGAATTGGTTACGTTGACATGGAGGGATCCAGGGCGCGTAATCAACTTACCAGCCCTGCTCATTCTTTGTTTAAGTCAATTTCCCTCTGACTCCTGTCCGTCAGGTTTGTTCGTTTACACGTCATTTTCAATTAATTTCTCGACCCCCCCTATATTTCCGGTTTATAGCTGCAGATTGCTTTGCCTTGCTGCCCAAAGTCCAGCAGGTTTTGGAAAACGAAAGCTACAGTCTATTGAACCAATGCACAGATTTGTACCCGGACCACCAATATTTACTTTAAATTGATGAGAAATAAACAAATATTTTTAGCAAAATAATACACCTCGCCTTGAGATATTGATTTACTTGTTGATAAAAAAGTCATTATATAAAATAAATAAAACTTTTCTAAAAGTACTTGTATTGTATTAAAAACCACCAAACTTATAATTAACAAAGAAATTTAAAATTCAATATTTTTAAGAGTTGTATTAACCTAATCACTTTAAATAAAATACTGATAACGGTATCCATCCAAACAAACAATTCACGTCATCATCACTTTAGGAAAATCACAAAAATTTCTCTATTAATATTTTAACATAGTTTGTAATTACTGAAAAATTGTAATTAATTACTTTTTTATAATTACTGTCTCAATGTTAATTACATTACAATCATCAAATTATATTACATTATTATCGAAATGTAATTAATTAATTAGCTCAATTAGATGTAAAAAATTTAATTAAATTACATTTAATAATTACAAATTACAATTAATTATTATTTTTTATGAAATATATTTATTTATTTTATAACTTTATACTAAAAAAAGTAAAATATATATCAAAGGCAAAATGTAGGCACATAAAATTATTATTATAAAAAAAATATACAGTGTTCAAAAAGTAAAAAAAAGGTGGTGGCGGTGGGGGATCGTGCTTGGTGACATAAGATAAGTTTTTGAAATATATTAAAACATTTGTTTTTTTTTTTTTTGATTCGATGTTTATTTCTCGAGATATTTCATCGTCCCGGAACTTTTTGAACATATTGTATAGTATCACAGTACAAGTATGTGATTCATTTTTATTATTTTATTTCAGCCAAAAATTACCGAATGAAATACCCAAATTTCTACTTTTCACAACAATCTCAACTATTCGGTATTCGGCCGAATGGTAAAAATGTTTCCGAATATGGCGAATACAGAATAGTTGCCGAATATTCGTTGCTCGCCTAAATAATAGTAATTATGCAAATATAAGTAAAGTACTGCTAATGGAAAGTCATCTAATCTTTAATCACTAAAATTTACTGAATATCTCCCTAAAGATAGATAGTAAATATGAATGGGATTACAAAAAAAAGTTCAGTTGGATAAACCCACATATTATTTTATAATGCTCATATGAACGTAAAGAAATATCTCATATTTTATTTGTCGTGAATCGAATAAAATAATATTCGTATTGTATACCTGTAGAAATACCTAATATTTAGTAAAGTCACCTGAATTAATTATAAGCACTTTGAAAGCTTATTAAACGCACTCGTAAATATAATACGTAGTAAGGTACCCGGTAATGAATTTTCGTATTAGAGATTTTCCCTTTCCCATTGTTTCCTCGTGGTTGGCGGTTGTCTCCTAATTACTTCTCGGGTGCGAAGTTTCACTCCCGATTTCCTTCTGCGCGAGTCGCAGACATTTGACATCACTCACAGCTCACAACTCACAAGTCACAGTTCCTGCGACATCACAACATCATGACAATGTCAACAAGCCGTGGGAGCACGAGAGGCGGGGGCTCCATTCTGCTTGCTGCTCTGAACAGTTTGCTGTTAATTAAATAAAAGTAAACATGGCATTGTGTGCGCCTATGTGTCCTTGTGCGCTGCTGTGTCGTCTCCACAGCTAAAGTAAAGTGAGCAGGGCAACATTTTAAATATTTCTTAACTATGCATGATTAGGAGGAAGTAACCAAATATGGAATAGGATCTTAATATGGAATACCAACCTTTCTTTTATTGTTATTTAGAGTTTTATACAATTATTATGCTGTTATTTTTTTATTTTAATTTTTAAAACATAAAACTTTTACTAAGTTAAGCGAAAATGTATGACTGGTTGTAAGAAATATATTTTATAATTCAAATACGAACCTAATAGAAATATATTAGTTTTAAATAAAAAAAAAAATATTAATTTTGTTTTTTTAAATTTAATATATTTTTCTTTACTTTCTAATAAATAAATATCAGAAATATCGGTGTTTGACTATTATCAATATTCAAATTAAATATATTCTTTATTAAAATTATACAATTTTATATTTAACTCAAATAAATTTATTAAATTCAAATAAATAATGAAGTAAATAAATAAATTTGTTTCTTTTAAATAAATCGCTTACACTTATTTTAAATAAATATTTTGTTGCTATTAATAAATTTATATTTCATTAAAATAATTTTTTTCTAATAATTGGATTTATTTAAATTTATTAAATTTTTTCTCTCAGTGTATAGGACACCAAAAATTGATACTCATTCCCACAGCAGTTATACGTCGTTCATGTTTCTTCATTTACAACTAACATTCAGTCCCATACACTAACGTAGGCACTAATACACCATTACAAACACTCAATCTAGCATCTCTAGATACATTCACATTTCGAGCAAATGTACCCAGAACACCCAATACCTTGCACCCTGCAGACACCCGCCTTTCAATCTCTCAGTCAATAGGATAAATAATTGTTTAGAATTTTTTTCTATTTTACATTTTAATGACCAAAGAGTTTTAAAAATGACGGAAATTATTTTTATTGTAATAGTTTATTGATTTGGATTATAATTATTTATTTCAAACTTAAAATGTGGCATTTATTTTGAAAATTTCTAATTTGCATGTAAACAAAACTTTTCAAAAATGTAATTACAAATATTTTGGGAGCTTTAACAATACCCAAAATGTAAATTTAAATTTTACAACTGATATTTAGAAAAACGATATCTCTCCATAAAAACACTAAGTATTTCAAAGCGATGTTATATTAAGATGTTGAAATTAAATTTATTTACAGTGAAGTAGACTATTGTCAATTAGTATATAAATTAAAAAAATTATAATAAACGAATTCAATTTCAAATAAAAAAATATTAAAGTAATGTTTCAAAACAGGGAACTTTGGCCTTAAAAAGTTAAGAATATAAGAGCGAGACAAAGTCCGGAGCTATGCTGTATATTCAGTGTAATAATTATTTTTGCGTTTCTGTTGGTGAAAGACATGAAAAGAGTATACTTATAAATAAGAAACTTTAATATGTCACGCTATTGACATGCGTCGTCTGAAATCATGACAAACTCTGGCACATAAAATATTTGCGCGTGCTCAACAAACCTACCTCGTACTTCTGAAGTACTGAAGTACGTACTCGTACAAATATATTTAGATAAAAATTTTTCTTTCAATTTATTCTTTTACATTTTTCCAGCACATCAGAATTCCGAGAGAAACAAAAAAATCTGAAGGGATTTCGTTCTGTTATGAAATTACATTTATCCGGGCTGCTTGGCTGATGCAGGAGCGAACCCACGACCCCAGGAACCCCTCGCGAGGTGGGCCCGGGCCCGAGGTGGCCTCACCACGTTCTGCGCGATTCTGTTTATGTATCAATTTTGGATTTGAGGGATTATTGTTATTTTATCGAAAATTCGTTCGTCTCTGCCACTGTTGCAAACATAACATTTACATGTCAATGAACAAATGATATTTTATCAGCATTTGCATGAAGATTTTTGCTTCAGCGAGAAAATATGCTATAATATTTTGCAACAATGCAAAGACTTATACTCCATTTGGAAATGAGAGAGACTAATAAATAAAAATTTGTAAGAGTAAAAGAATGCTAATTAAATGCCGCTCGCTTTATACCTAGAACAAAATTTATTTCTCCAACAATAGAAACGTCGCTCTGTATATGTATTTATATTATTATATTATATTACATTATTTAGTTTAAAGTGGTGGTGTTTCGCGCTACTTCACCCTTCACTTGAGCCTACACTAATTCAGTTGAATTGAGTTAACAGCGACAGGGCGATAAACAAAATACCCTGTTATCGCGATTTGATACCATATTTTCAATAACATAATGAACATAATTATGCTTAAATAATTTAACGGTATATCTCTATCTAATTAAATCTTTTGGACTATCCCTGACTAAACAATTATTGGCACACCTCTCTAATGTCTTTGACAGACTGATTTATTACTTTCTCTCATTATCAAATGGAATATAACTGATGTAATAACTCAATCACCATTTCTTATTATTTTATTAACCAAGGAAAAACAGCGGTGATTCTATAGCCGACGCGTATATTTACATATTTTTATTTTTTTATATATGATCACGCATAACTTTTCACAGAGTAGTCCAATTTTGATAATTCTCTTTTTATTTGATAGGGTACACCCGCTTAAATTAAACCCATCAATTCAACTCGTAAGGGCAGGAAAATAGGGGATGATTGATTGTTCACCCATTGAATTCTACCACGTATAACTTTGTACTGGGTTATCCGATTACCCCTAAGGGTAGAAAAGTATCTATTTCACAAGAAATTAAAAAATAAAAACTTTCAACAAAACTGAAGAACATGGTCGTTTGTGTTCAGATAAATTCATAATCATCCACTCATGAGGCGACACATGACTATAGTTGTTATCAACTTCCCATTGACACTGTTATTAAAATAAATATATTGTTTTCCATTGGGTGCAATACTAGTTTAAATATAAAGGCGATTAGAAGATAGTTTATTCTTCACCAGAGTTAATTTCATCTCGGAAAAGTCTTTTCGATGTTTGCAAATTCGCAGCGCAAGCCAATCTGATAATCAAATAAAACCATACATAAAATGAAATTTAATCATGCCCTCGATTTGTAAAAAGTACTTGAGTCTGAATAGAGGGCAGTGAGGGTAAGGGCACAGGGCATACAAAAGCCATATCGCTAATAGCATTGATAGAGAATTTGTAAAACAAGACGGTGCGCTTAAAATTGTAAATTCGCCAGTCAAATTCCGTGCACAGCTTGTGCACAATTTACGTGAGTTGCGACAAGATTCTTAATGACGAAGGAAGAGTAAGAGCAAGAGCAGCAGCAAACTCTTCTCTCTTCGCGCTGCGAGCGTGTTTTAATAAAACGACCAACGAAATATTAAACGAAGCGAGTCCAGTCCCACTCCCACTCCCACCGCTAGTCCTGAGTCCTGAGTCCTGAGCCCTCTCCCAGTCCCGTTGGACATATTCACGCTACGACATTGTCGACACGCGTACCAAATTTCTAATTGCTCAGTTCGCACAGTTCGCAGTTTTCTCGCTATTCGTTCGTTCACTCGTTCCCGGAAACGACTGTATTTTTCTTCATTTATAATTAATGTCGTTTGGAAGAAATGTTCGTTATTTTATATAAATGGGGTGACGGTGACGGCCTTGCTGAACACTGAATAACCCAGCGGTTTAAATGACGACGTTTGATCTGCGGGTCTTACGTTCACTTCTCTTTTGTACACGGAGATTTTATTTATTTTTTAATGACTTCAATCATAATAGCATAACAGCATATTTTTAATTATTAACACTTATTTGATGTAGACGAGATTCACGGAAAGCTATTTCTTGAGTTTGTGAGGTAGTTTCAATGGCGTAATATATACTAGACGCCGCATAGCGCTGCTTATGCATACTCTGGACGCCCAACAGATAGAGTAGATAAATACAGTACTGCCATTGGTAAGTCAGTTTTACGCTGATCGACGAACTCCACAGCCACAGCTGAGATCGGTAAAACCGGAAATTTTTATAACCAGTATAACCGTCATTACATTTTTTTGGCATTTGTGTTAGTGTTTCATTTGTTTGAACACATCGTACTGCGCAGTTTAGACTCTACTCATTTATTTAATTACTCTATCTGTTGGGCGTCCAGAGTATAAAGATTGTTTTGAAGCAGGTACCTCGTTGAGTAGGGACGAGGCGGAGATCGGCTCGTCCAGCCTGGCTACAATGCGTGTTGTCTACTTTATTAGACAATGCCAATTTAAAAGTGTAGTGCGCGCAAAACTTCAGGAAGTGTCTGCTTCACAAGAAATACCGTCATGCGCCGTCTAATTTATATTCGGTCATTGGGTAGTATTCAATAAATAGATACAAGTTACATACACGTGGATGAAAAAAGAGAAAGCGAGTTTCTATGTAGCGTTTTATAACGCGATGCGATCGAAAATAATAACCTCGACTTCATTTGCTCGTCGATTGATTTTCACAGCATCAGCCTTGAGCCTTCAGCATTCAGCCCTCAAGCGACGAGAGTGTTGTGTCAAGCGACAGTATGACCATAAATCGAATTCTTCACTCCTTTGTGTTACCTGCGACAATGTAGCTGTAGTGTTGTGGACTGCACGCACTCGATAACACAACACATTCCACGTAATTACGCGTTGGTTGGTGGTTGGTGGTTGGTGGTCGGCAGTCCCTCTCGGTTCCCATCCGATGTTCTACAACAACGGAACCGATAGCGTAAGTGCGGTAAACGGTAAAAGACTTCCTCGAGTGGCCCAGCGGAGAGGCGAGAATCACTGACGAGAATCGGGTGAAATGAAGCGGCTTCTACTTTCTTCCTCGCACACTTCTCCGACGCTTTCAGGTTTTGCTCTACATCCCCACACTGTGCTTTTCTACTATACTGTAGTTTATTTACATTGTATTCTGGAGATTATATTTTGGACTAGTGCGAATTAACCCTGGACAGTCACACTTGTTTCACAGTTATACAAACGTCACACTTTTCCATAACCGGATGTAATTTTTTTATGGATTTTACTTATGGAATATTTATTTAGGTTTATACACTGATGGAATTATTGGAACATACAGATTCCTCTTAAATGAAGAGAAAAATTGATTTGAATAGTGCCAATCCGATTTCGTTTTCATTGAAAACTTTTGTAGGTTTAATAAATATTCTTGTATGAAAATTAATTTAGTTTTGAAGGAACATATTAAAATATTCAACTGAGACTCATTATGGGGACAAAATAGTTTGAATAGGATTAATTTTTATTCAAAATGTTATCGTTTTAAATAAAAATGTTTTGTTTAAAATTAAAACGACTTCTTTTTCTATATTTTTAAAATCAATTACCGTAATACCGTGATTTGCTACCATGTCGCCAATAACACGATGAACATAATTATGTTTAAGTAAATTAGGAATAGATCTTTATCGAAATTAGTCTCTTCGAACTATAGAATAATATAAATTTGTTAACAATGAGTAGTCGTATTTGAGTATTTGCATGATTAAGATTTGAGTGCATACAATTCCCAATGGAAATATCTGCAGTCTGGCTTGAAATGTAACAGATGACACTGAGCGCTTTATCCTGGCATAGTGGCATAGCCGTGACAACGACAACCTCTTTGCTGCCGCATCGCAAATCGCAACTTTCCAGTGAACCCGTTCCTATACCAACACCTGTCCAAGTCCAATGTTGCCCGGGGCGAGTGTCGGTGTCGTGTACGTGTGTTGTGTTGTGTTTGCTTCATGGGAACCGACGCAGTGGCAAGCGGCAAGTGGTGCCCCGCAGGGAGAGATTTCCGCTTTATTCGTGTTTCCGGTGCGCCATTGTTTCTTTAACACCCGCTCAGCCGAACTGTGAAGGCTGCTGTTGCAGAGTTAACCCTGTTCAGGGGATGCTACTAATTGTTTATCTGCTCATTGAGGGATACGGATTATTTCTGTTTTGCTCTCGAATCGCTTTTAACTATTTATGCCAAAATATTTTAATTTTGTTTACCCTAACATGCACTAGAAATGAAAACGACCCACATATATACATTAGTCGAAAGTGCATCACTTTTAAGGTCAACCATACGGGCTGAACATAACGCAACATGAACATGAACAATCCCATGAACGATTACAGTAATGCAAATAATTTGTATATTTATAAATATGATCGTCTATAACATACTAAAATTATTTTTCATTTGAATTTACAGTTTTTGAGAAACAAATAAAAATATACCAATAAGTGTGTTTTTAGGAAAATTTTTATTTGTTTCTCAAAAACTGTAATTTCAAATTGAAAGTAAACTTAGTATGTTATATGTGAAATATACTTCATCTGACACTGCAATGTACAAGTCACTGTAAAAAATACATGAAATTTTGACGGATGGAGGGTGTTGAACTATAAAGAACATAAAAATAAATGAAGAATACAAAAATTGCTGTTTTTTTAAAAAAAAAAAAATGGATTCGTTCTTTGACGCGTATGTTTGACCTAACTTTAGCTGCTTCAAATAATTACTCGTGAGTACTAAATGTATTTCGCGTACGAGATACAAACAATATTATACGAGTATCTATTAGGACGGTCAAAAAAAAAAAAATTATGCACCATCTAAAAAGAAAATTCATTAAAAAAGAAATGTTTTGAGCAAATTTTTTGAAAGTAATATTAATATTAACCCGTACACAGCTCAAGTTGAAAATTAAATGGAATTTAACATAGGTTTTGGATACTTTCAGATATGGCACATCTCTTCAGTTTTGCTTTGATCAACGATTTTTATACCTAATCTATTAAGAACACGGAATTCGAGTATTATATAAAAAAATATTCTCACACTTTCAGCTGTCAAATTTGATGTTTTTTCTAAAAAATTACTAAAACATGCGAAAACAAAGTTTTTGAAAGTGATTTTGAAAGCTGCAAATTGTCAGAATTTTTTTTGCTAAAACACTTGAATTCCATGATCCTAAAAGACTATTAAAATCAACAGAGCAAAACTGTCGAGAATCGAAGAAGTTATAACGCGCCATATACAATGTATGAAAGTGTCCATAAGCTATGTTAAACTCCATTTAAATTTCAACTTGAGTGGGCCACGAGTTAATATTAATATTAAAATAAAATTGGCTCAAAAGATTTGTTTTAATGAAGTTTCTATTTAGGGGTGCATTAAAATATTTTTTTTGGTCCACCCTAATATACATATTGCACAAGCAATTTTTTAAATTTGATAAATTTTGAATATTCGAATAAAATCTTCATATATTACTTATATAGTTTTTACGTAGATAATAAATTGTTATTTTTTGGCATAAGAGTCTCGATTCATAAATTCTGATCTAACGGCCCCACCATGCTAGTTGTCTAATGCAATTATTCTCTTATTATTTCGTTTCTTAATCTGTCCAACATTGTTACTCTTTCTACTTTTCTTAGATATTTAATTTCCAGCGCCTGAATTTTGCTTTCAATATTTGTATGTTTTATATTATAAAAAATGAGTGAATTGAGGTGAATCATTTGACATTAAACATATATTTTAATTTGAAGAAAAAACCATGAATTTTGTATTCATTTCATTTACATTCACGTATTGATTTTTTTTTTAATTACAAATTATTTACCTCATCTAGATGTCTGTTCATGATTATATTAAAAGGTTAAAATTGAAAAATACATTTACAATTTGTATTTGACAGTTGGCATAATATAAAATTTAAATTTACTTTTAAATATACATAATATTAAAGCTATGGTTCATGACCCAAATGTCTCTGAATCGATTTCGAGTATGCTGTATAACTATAATTAATATATATGTTATAAAAAGATCTGCAACTGCATTTACTACAATCGTAATTATAAACTAGTTAATAAAATATTATTCAATATTACTCATAACTCTTTAAATTTTTGGAGTTTTTGATATTTATTTATTAGAAATTAATAAAATATATTAAAATAATTTTTTATTTAAAACTAAAATTTTTTTATTTGGTTCGTATTTGAATGATTTATTAACTAAAATTTATTTATTATAAACAATTTTTTGTTGAAAGTAATAAACATATACTCTGAACTCTGAGTGTAAACTGTTATTTCCCGGTAATAATGTAATACTTTGATAGTTGACGAATTCATATTTACAGTTGTGTTAAAAATGTAACAAAGTATGTGAAACATTCCGAAATCTGAAGAAATCTGTAAACTAATCTAACCGAATTACACGACCAGTGAATTTTTCATTCGCATCTCATTCTCAGTTGAGATTTCCAGGACGAAAGGATTTAAAAATGAAATTTTGCTTTACAAATTTACGAGAATTTCAACAGAAGAACTCTGGACCAAAAAACAGGAGACAGTTTGAAACAATGTAACACGAGGACACGACTTCATAGGCGGAGGATAGATGCAACGAAGAAGGCATGTTTCATGTTCGGAATTCATTGCTCTGGATCAGTGGCGTCGCAAAATTACAGATTATTTTGAATTGTCCACATGTTCTTGGATTGTTGATATCTCGTTAATTTTTATGATAGTATTATTTGAATAACAACGCAACATACAAATTTGCGTGAAACTAGGGAAAAATTCACAGAAACGCAAAACAATCACCACTTTTGTCAGTTTTATGTCCTCTCTCAGCCTCCTTACTCGACAGATTTACTCCTTGCGATTTTTTTTTTATTTCCGAAATTAAAATCGGTGCTAAAAGGATGTGGTTTTATATTCGCGAAATGGAAACACCGCTAGGAAAAGTGTTTGAATAAGGAAGTGGAGTATTTTGAAAGAACAAGGACCAATAATTCGGTTATTTTCTGGACAGACCTCGTATAGAAGCGAATTTAGCTAAGCTTGACAGAAAATATTGTAAATCATCTAAATACTGAATGTTCAGAAAGTGGTGACAAGCTTCATGTAGAACGATTCTTTGATTCGATAATCCTAATGCATAAAATTTGTACGGTCCTTCGTAAAGCCACACAAAGTCATCAAACTTGTAAGTATGCGATTAGAATTAAACGAATTTTTTAAATTATGAAATAACATTGTTGTTAATTTCAAGAAGGATTGTATAAAATTGCGTTGATGTAACTAATAGTTTATTATCAATACTTCTTAACTCCATTTTCAGATGTATTTATCACATATATGGCTTATCACCATTTTACCGAACACTGTTTTTAATAAGAAAAAAATTACATCGACTGGTATAAGAGAATATAGGAATGGTAAATAAATCTTATATCTTACACATCTATTCTTTCCAAATTCTTTGTACACCTATTATTATTCAGGTGTTAGATTGTCGACGTGTCAAATGTTTGGCACCTAATTTGAAGAATTTTGTTTTGTTTTAAATTCATAACCAAATAACACAAGTGACGTCATAACATTCTAAAAAATCATTGCGGCTAATGAATAAGAATTAAGACTATTTTAAAATTGCATATAGTCTACAATTAAATAAACCATCAGCAATATTCACCCTCCGAAACGTTGTTATTGTAAGCACCAATAAATAATTGATTACATTTCGAATAATCTCATTACTATATTATCTACAAAGATAGACATTGCATTGCAAGGTTTTGTAGAAGCAACGTCAACCTACGGCACTGGCATAGCATCGTCATGTTGTCGTGTGATAGCTGCTTGCAGTGTCTCCGCTGTTTGCGTTGTTGTGGATGTGTTTAATATTAAGCCGACGACTGTACTTCACTTGACTTTTATCGTGCCATTGTGAGCCGAGCTGGAGCCTGGAGCCCTGCCCTGGAGTTGCTCCTCGACGCGTGTTTTTGCTTACATGGCTTACGGCAATGTTTCCCTCGATTTGCCACTTGTTCGTGACACGTTTTTGCCCATGTAATAGTTTGAATTTGAAATTAAAATCCGGGCAAGAACGTTTTTATTATTTTTGGAGGAATGCAAAAAATATGGGTAAGAATTGCATATTTTTAAATTATTCCGTAGCCAATAGTTGGCACTTTAAATTTAGCTCGGTGGTTCCTTTTTCACCTTTGAGGACCATAACTTGATGGCTGGTAACCACACTTCATAGGCAAAAATATATCACTTACCGAAATTTGAAAAGGCAGAATACCATATCCATAATAGGATGGACGTATTAACCAGGAGATTGAAGATGGGAGTCTACAAGGTGATCTGGGAACATTTGCTGGAAACGTGAATGTATCTAGAGATACTCGATTGAGTGTTTACTAGTGATGTGCCACCAAAAAAACCACGTCGGGAATTTGTTTTTTCCCGGAAAAATTTCCAAAAATTCCATCAGCCACGATTTTCAGGAAAAAAAAAATGACCTTGATGCGAGGTTGCATGCTTGTGCTTGTCTGTTAGCTACCCCTATTCCAGCAAATAGCAATGTGATATTCGGTGTATCACATTTTATGACTAAACAGACGCCTGCAGTGGTTTAGTGCATTTTAACAATGAGTGGAAAGAAAAAGAATTAAATTTTTATTCACATTTGAAATTCCTTCGGGAAATTTCACAAAAAGAAATCCTGGTAATTTCCGGGGAAAAACTGAATGTTGGGTGTGAATGAAGAAGCATGAACAACGTATAACGGCTGTGGAAATGAGGTATTTGAGAGGAGTGTGTGGTTGTAGTGTCCGAAATATATTAGTGTATGTTGCAAGTGAGATTGAGAAGAATATTGTTAAGAAAGTGGGAGTGAGTCAGTTGAGGTGGTTTGGTCATCTTGATGTCGAATGAAAGGTTGGCGAAACTAATATATTAAGAATTTGTGTCTAGTTATAATATAAATAACATATTTGCCATTTTGTGACTCTACTAAAGGACCCCATTGTAAGAGCAATGAATTTAAATTAACTGAAGAAGCATGAACAACGTATAACTGCTGAGGAATTGAGGTATTTGAGAGGAGTGTGTGGTTGTAGTGTCCGAAATATTTTGGTGCATGGTGCGAGTGAGATTGACAAGAATGTTGTTAAGAAAGTGGGAGTGAGCCAGTTGAGGTGGTTTGGTCATCTTGATGTCGAATCAAAGGTTGTTGAACGAATGATTCCGAGTATGAAGAATTTTGGTCTACTTATAATATAAATAACATATTTGCCATTTTGTGACTCTTCTAAAGAACCCCATTGTAAGAGCAATGAATTTAAATTAACAAGTAAGCTTTGTATAAAGATGTGTCTACGTTTTCAAACAACGGGCTATAAAAATCAAGTGTAGACTTCTGAGCTTTGCGCTCGCAAATCTTTTATTAGCAGGCATGAGTGGCGACCGTGAATCCCGCTATCCGGGCTTTAAATGTGCCTGTCGCATATATTCACTGGCAGTGCGGTACAGTTACCGAGCAGACGAGTAAGAAAAAAGCAATTTCATCGCGAGCTCAAAAAACTTCTCAAGTAAAAAAGGAAATAGTGCTTCATGGTAAATCTGCACAGCAGTAGCAGTACAGTACAGACGATGATCGGGTGATCGGGTGATCTGCAGGATGAACACAATGTTTTGACAATCGCTTGTTACGTTTAATGCAACGATCAATCATAGCAACGTATACTACAACCTAAAGGAAGATCTCTCTATTTTCTGCGCATATTATGTACCAAAAATGGGGTATGCTACCATGCACAATATAAATTTATTTGTAGCAACGAAATATTAATTTAAAATAATTGCCAACAAATATTTTTTTTAATTCAATTTTTATTTAAATTTAATAAATTTATTTGAATAAACTGTAAAATTATTTAATTTTAATAAAAACTATATTTAAGCTGAATATTGATAACAGTCTATTATCGATATTTCTGATATTTATTTATTAGGAACTAATTAAAATATATTAAATTTAAATAAATAAAATTTAATATTTTTTTTTATTTATAACTTGAACAGCAATATTTTTTTCTCTCAGTGTAGTACTTATTTTTATTTGCATTGTACTAGATACTGTAAATAGCTTTAGACTTAAATGTGCATTTTCTGAGAAAAATTCTGTTAAATATAGAACATATTCTACATTTTTCTGTACGTTTTTCTAACATTTTTCTGTATTCCCTCTAAGAGAAAAAATGTATTACTTACAACTAAAAAATATTTATAACAAATAAATTTTATCATTCAAATACGAACCTAATATTAGTTTTAAACAAAAAAAATATTTAATTTTGTTTATTAAAATTTAATATATTTTCATTAGTTTCTAATAAATAAATATCAGAAATATCGGTAATTGACTATTATCAATATTCATATTAAATATATTCTTTATTAAAATTAAATAATTTTATATATAATTCAAATAAATAGTGAATTAAATAAATAAAGTTGTTTGTTTTAAATAAATCGCTTACACTTATTTTAAATAAATATTTTGTTGCTACTAATAAATTTATATTACATTCAAATAATTTTTTTCCCTAATAAATGGATTCATTTAAATTTACTAAATTCTTTCTCTCAGTGCATGATAGATTTTTTTTTTTTCATAATTCTGTAACAGAAAATGTGCACAATATCAAATTTTATCTCAATTTTAAAGGTATGTAATTTTATTTAAATAATTATTCTGGAGAAATCCGAAAATAAAACGAACGAATATTATCCAGCTTCGATCCTCATAGAAATTTCCTGTATTCATATCGCGGTGTTTGCAAGTTCCGGGGTTGCGCCCCTTAGCGCCTGGCCTACTTCGCGCCACTGGTGGCGGCACGCACACAGCACGCCGCCACCATGCCGCCGCCACGCCGCGCGACTTTACGAGCAGATTTAAACTCAACAACAGCGATCCCAGAGGTATACTTTATAACTTTATTGGCATCTTCAACTCCACTAAACTTGAATAAAACTACAATTACAACGTATTTAGTGTTTCCGTATTTCTCGCCACCTACGGGCGGTTCTTATTTTTTATTGCAGCTTTCTTAAGCTCCCACGTACTGCAAATCACGGAGACGGATAAGTTTGTACCCTGCACGCCAGGAAATTCATCCCAATTACTGTTAGTGAGACAAAACCTAATTTCAATAACAAAGTATTATTTAAAAGGAGATACTGGGACTAACATTACAGCAGGCATTTATCGAATAAATAGCACAAAATTTTACAGGAACAAAACGCTTGAAAAAATAGTATATTATGTTATTAAGAGTAAATGTGATAATAGTGTGCTCTGTCGAATTAGTAGAAGTGTTACCAAGGAAACACTGTTACGCCGGAGGAGTTGACATTTTTTATTACAATCTCTGACAAATAAAAATTTTAAATTTTTTGTGTCTCTCTATTTTTCTACACTTCAATTTTTTGTTAATAAGTTTTTAAGTTTTCAATTCTTATGGTTATCTATTTTTCAACCCTTATGGGTGGAATTTTTTTAATCGGATAACCCAGATCAAAGTTATACGTGGTAGAATCGGTAACAAGTAAAAATTTAGCGGGTGAACATTTCATCATTTTCTATTTTCCTACCCTTAGGGGTGGAATTTAAATGGGACCAACTTCTAAATATACCCTATTCTACTCAATAAAAAAAGAATTATCAAAATTAAACTACTCTGTGAAAAGTTATGCGTAGTCATTCAAAAAAAACAAAAAAAAAAGAAATATATATATATATATATATATATATATATATATATATATATATATATATATATACGCGTCGACTAGAGAACCTCCTCCTTTTCATCGGTGAACAAAATGTTACTATTATCAGAAACCAGCCAGTCCAATCAATCGGTAACTACAGACGCGTTTTATTCTTATTGAAACTCATCAGCGTAGTGTAACCCGCCATCTGCTGTGAGGCAGTGGCACCGACACCGAATGTTCTAATATTAAATCTTTTTAAATTTATATTACTTCTCTTGTTTCTTAAATTATATTATCTTGCTGCACATGTATGGGATAAATAGCTTCTTGGGTCGTGAGGTCCTCAGTTCTCAGTTTTGAACAATTGCGTGGGTGTCCGAGGAATAATTGATACGATATGATTGATGGTTTGTTACGTGAACGAATGATTCCGAGCATGAAAAATTTGGGGGCTATTATTTTACGGCCGGCAACGGCAGTTTATGCGTAAAAATATGTCGCTAAGGAGATTTGCGTATTTTATTTTTAACAAAATTATTAATGTTCAAATTTACCACTAACACTTCGTTTCCTTTTTGTCTTAATATTAATTTACTATCAGATGCATTTGATTATGGCACTTCAGCTATTTTTTACTTTCCGCAAATATACAGGGTGAGTTTTTTAAAGTTGCAAATCAGTTTCGTTGACTTGTTAATAAATTTAGAGAAAAAATAAATACACAGACTTTTATAGTAAGGAGGGCGACATAATTTTATGGTAAAATAAAATTATTAGAGTGCTGTTATAGGGGGCGGGGGTGCATTAAAGTTATATTTTCTTAAATGGAAAGGGGTAGAGGAAAGTAACCAATTTTGGAATAGGATCCTAATATGTAATACCACTGTTTCTCTTATTGTTATTTAGATTTTATACAATTAATATACTGTTAATTAAATTTTAAATTATAACACTAAGTTAAGCGAAAATGTATGATTTAATATGATTACTAATAAACGTCACTAATTTGTTCAATGTTAAATAGCGGTATTCCATATTAAGATCCTATTCCATATTTGGTTACTTTCCTCTACTTTTTTATTGGAATGGATAGGTCGAAGTATTCCTTTTTCAACGATATAACATGTTCCTATACCTAAAGTTAAACTTAGGGCCTAATTATCCTATTTAAATTACTTTTACTACAGTGGTAGATGGAATGAAAAATACTGTAACGAACGCGGCAGCGACAAGTTGAAGCTTGCCGGCCGACGCCGCCACGCCGCGCCGCCGAGTGAATGATGCAACGCTTGCGGGTTCGAACAAGTCGTTTGCTCCACAATAGGGAATGTTCCAGAAGCTTCCAGAAACAATGAACGTGCCGTATATAAAAGGAATCGCCGGCAGCCGTCAGTCAGTCTTTTAGAGGACTCGGACTCAGTCGAGTTAAATCGGCCAGTCAGTTAGTTGACTCAGACTCAGTAAGTCAGATGACTTAGTCGACTCCGAAGCTACTATGAAGAGCTAGTGAACATAAATATATCTCTCGGTCTGAATATAAATATATCGTCTTAAATAAATATCGCTCGGCTAGTTAATATAAATAATAGTGTTTATTTATAGTAGTGATAAGTGTTAGTGTATTTGTTATTTTAGTGTTATATAATTAACTATTTACTCTTTATTATAATTATTTGTTATTAATAATAGTTTTATTATTTAAATAAAAAGTTTAAAACCTACGAACGTTACAATACACTATGTTGTTTTTGAGTGTTGCGAATATAGACTAAAACAACCATCAAAGAATGATTTTGGATTTTATGTATATACACTTTCGTTTTCTTCTTTAATTTCGAATTTTTAAAATTTGCACGTAGCGCAAATCACGAGCACGGTGAACGACTATTCGTTACAGGGGAAAAGTGAGAGGCGCGAGACAGTGACGGTGCGAGTATAGGGGAACCAGGGGAATATCAGGCTGTACGTACGTCGTTGCGTCGTGAATTTTCTAGTGGAAGTTTTGTGGCGGAGGCATCCAGGGATAGATTAAAATTATCGCATAACATTACGAGTATGCCGCACGGAGAAATCTGCTAGTGCATACGGTACATGAATTTTGAATACAAGACTAAGGCAGATACGAATAACTTACTCAAATAAAACGTCTCTCTCGGACTACAGGCTGTTTCATTTCAGCTATCTCGAGAACTTTAAGAGACTTTACAATGAGCAAAAAATTATTTTTGTTTATATGGAACCCAACTTTTTGTTTTCAATGGAAACGTATATTTTTTATTGGCTCATTCGATTTTTCTGATTTCAACGACATAAACCTAATACTTTATATAATAAAATAACTGAAACAATGCAAGTTAAATTTGTTTAAATTTATAGGTATTTTATTGTTTCACTCAGATTGTACATTCGGATAGTACCGCTAAAACTAAATAGGTTTTGTATTTTTTTTACATGGATACCGTATGTGTGTTTCCCACCCGGTGCAAGCCCTTGTTACAACCACTAGCCGGTGGCCGATAGCTTTATGGTTGCCAAAATAATTTTTTGCCAACTTGGACTTTTGACGGGAGTGAGTACAGATCCAAATCAGGCCGTGAAAATTGTTCACACCTGACCGGGATTCGAAACCATGACCTCTTAGCACTGCGATGGTGATTTCGTAAAGCGGTCACCCATCCAACAAAGTAGTGTTTAATTTGCGTTATCGAGTGAACCGGCTTCAACGATACCTGCCATGGCCGTTGCTATATATTTGTTGCGTTATATTAAAATATGCTATGTTTATATCGTTGAATTTAAAATAAAACACTCTACCAAATGAGCCAATAAAAAAGTTGAATTCCATATTTCGAGAACCTCTTGATAAAAAAAAATATTTTTGCACATTGTAAAGTTCTTTTTAAATATTGTTGTCATATCTCTTATAATTCTCGAGATAGCAATAGTGGTACACTTAAAAAAAAAACAGCCTGTTTAATACAAACACATACCTCTTGATAATTTTATTTGTCTAGACAATAATTATTTTTCAATTACAATGTACAATATTAATACTAATAATATATCATAAAAAAAATATATATAAAATAAATATTGAACAAGAATACATCAAAAGAATAATTATTATACGAAAAAATTCTTCGTCTATTTACAGACAATCAAATATTTATGTCAGTATTTACCGAATAATTTAATGTGAACAAAAAAGAAGTCAATTATTTCCTGATCGCAATACAAAAGAAAATTCGTCATAAAATCGTGTAAATTCGTCGTGCTATTCAGATTTACGACAAATACACTTTGTAAGTGTTAACTGAATAGGGATATCCGTTATCTACTAGTGCTATCCGTTCGAGTTCGAGGTTTCACTTACGCAAATTAGTAAGTACTACGCACTTGGGAATTCAGAAGGGCCGGACGAGCAACAGAAACTACTGCTGTTCCTGGAAAGATATACAGAGCTGACTATCAGAATATTATTCAAGAATACTATTATTCATTCGGAAACAAACAAAATCAATAAATTCGATTCCAATTTTTGAGGATTTCCAAGGATACGTTTAGAGCTATTGATTAACATTAGAATTAGTAGTTGCGCTTAGACTTTAGGGAACCAACGCTTTCACATCAACAAAATTAGAGAGTTAATTGGGATTGAGAAGCTTGCAAGCTTCAAACTTTCCATTTAAAATTAGTGCATTGAGAAAAGATAGTACCGTTTAATCAATTTAATGTCCGCCCATTACGTTACTGTTATCATAACGCCCTAGGGCGTTATAAGTTTGATGTCGATGCTATAGGACACATAATACACAAACACTGACTTCTATCTGCCAATAGAAGCAAACACTGACTTATATTGGCAAATAGGTATTATAAACAAATAAGAATATCGCGTAATGTAGATACAGTGATAAAAATATTTTATAAATTAATACATCGGTCGTACATCAAACGTTGAACGCACTACGGGCATGGAACGGACAATAATGTTTTTGGTCAACGTGCCAATATTTATAAATAGTTTTAAATAAAGCATTCTTGCCATAAAATGAGATTGACTTCGACACTAACTCTTATTAGTTGACTGAACTGAGAACGTTAGTCAATTCTATTTAATTTTCTGTTATTTTAACCGAGAAATGTCAGTTGCGCGCTGCTTTATTGATAAATAATTTGTCGAATAACTGAAATATTCAGTAAATACAATTAAGGTTCTCAGTTATACGTAGTATGTAATTCAATTTTTCAGTTAAATTGATTGAATAACACAGAAGAGTAATTGAACTACTTTTTTTTTCTGTATTTTTCGTGTCTTCTTTACTTACTCGATTGATTTGTATGTAGGATAAAAATTTAAAAACACATAGTATGTTCTTTCTTTTTTTCTGTCAAACATATTAAACAATGTTATCAATTATACAATTAATACTTTATTTGTCACTGAATAATTAAATTATTGCAAGTGGTAATTCGTATTTTAAATCCTTCCACCTATGCTTAATTGTAAGTTATAATTGTGAGTAGCACCCATATATCTTTGAAAGTTCTGTTGAAAATGCGATAAGTAAGATGCAAATCCTACCTTATAAGTTCCCAGGTTCTTGACCGAGCAAGCGAATTTCACATTCCTCCCGGCTGCTACAGTAATGTTCTCAATCACATCGGTGAACTCGGGATCTTCAACCACAGCTGAAACAAGAAAAAAAATATTAGCTCAATAAAAACAATTTGAAAACAATCAGCAATAATTTAGTAAATTTTTCAATGATTTCTTGTATGCCCCTTCATTAGTTAAATATTTTTATTTTAAATCGGTACTAAAGTGCT
This sequence comes from Poecilus cupreus, assembly GCA_963942605.1. Classification (NCBI taxonomy): domain Eukaryota; kingdom Metazoa; phylum Arthropoda; class Insecta; order Coleoptera; family Carabidae; genus Poecilus; species Poecilus cupreus. The sequence continues at coordinate 19,953,830 of OZ012715.1, forward strand.
CAACATCGTCATTGAAAGCTCAGAAATCGTCACTAAAGTAACCCATTATACGATGATTTTGATCAACACAGATATGACGTATTGTAGTAAATTTATACGTAAAATGAAACAATATATGCAAGAAGAATTAACTAATTAATTCCGATGAAGAAATTGAGGAAAAAAGCACATAATTTTAAGTGTTATTTAAGATAACTTCAATGTTTAAGGTTAGCAACAGTGAGTGTCAGTTCTAATTCACAACTGACAGATGTATAACTTATATAATATTTTTTTACAGTTTTTTCTAATTTTCGATTTCAAATAAAACTTAATATGTACCTTGGCACTGAAGTTCCTTTTTAATACTCACATGGTTTATTTCCATATTTGTGATAAAAAGTTTAACTTCAGTGCCTTGATACATAAATAACTATTTTATATACGCCAATATATGTGTTTGTGTATATTTTAGTAATAGTCGAACTAGTTTTATAAAGGCAGCTTCCCCTCATTTAACTCTTTGTTGCCCTTTTTACCTCCCGTCACATCCTGTAAAGGAGGCATAGAAATCATGCTAAAAATTCGGTAGTGAATTAGAAATTTCAAAACTTAACTTTATAATTAGTCAATTGAAATAAATTCTTTAATTAATAGTGATTATTTTAATCCGACATCTGCAAGTGTAATGACGGTTTCATTAAAGCTTTTACCAAAACATTTGAATTATTACAAATAGCTTAAATATCCATATAAACAGCTAACATCTGCTCGCGTAATTGACAGGCACTTGAATAGTCCACTTTTAGCGTTTAATGCGTGACAATAGACGACTAGACAATGACAATGACAATGTGACGATGACGAATATGAAAGAACACAATGCGCTGGAAGTACGACATTGAGGATGGTGTTTAGAGTTTAGTGAAGACTGGTACTCGACTTTCAAGTCCCCTTGTTGCTGTTGCGATGTTGTTGTCGCCCTTGTTTTGTGCACTTTTCCAGCCGGTGCACTTTGAAGTACCGCGTACCGCGTCACGTGCATTGTCTTTAACGGTTTTAAAATACTACAGCTTCTTTATTATACTCGTTCGAACATTCTTCTTCAACGTGGTGAATAATCTGTTGTATATCGGTAATATATCTAGAGATGCTGGATTCAGTGTTTATAATGGTGTGTTAGTGCCTACTTTGATAAAAGGTTCTGAATGTTGGGTGTGGATGAAGAAGCATGAACGATGTATAAATGCTGTGGAAATGAGATATTTGAGAGGAGTGTGTGGGTATAATTAATTACAAATAATTAAATTACGTAATTAATTATAATTTTCAGAAATGTAATTGGTAATTTAAATTTTCAACTACATTTGCTCTGCAATGGAAAGTTCAATAATTAATTTTATTATTTATGCAAGTAATTAGTAATTCTAGCACTTTTTCATTGTAATTACAATTCCATTGACAATTACTTTTTTTCATGAACAATATGACCAATTCTGACGTTTTTTATAAATGAGATGTATTCGAAAATTCCGTTTCAATTTCAACAGAACAAAATTTGTTCGTTCCTAATAATTTTTCAAAAATCAAGCGAATTTTTCTATTTTGCCTGCCTGAGCTACTGTTGAAAAATTATTTTCATTCGTAGGTCTTATTTGAAATCTAAGGCACTATAGATTATCAGATTTTCTCTCTGTAATTTGATGATTGTAATTTAATTAATACTGAGACAGCATTTATACAAAAAATAATTAATTACATTTTTTCAGTAATTTGCCCATCTCTGGTGTATGGTGAGTGTGAGATTGAGAAGAATGTTGTTAAGAAAGTGGGAGTGAGTCAGTTGAGATGGTTTGGACATGTTGAACGAATATCGAATGAAAGGTTGGTGAAACTAATATATGTGGGTGAGATTTAAGGTGAACGCTTGCGTGGGTGTCAGAGGAATAAGTGGTTGGGTATGATTGATAGTTTGGTGCATGAACAAATGATTCCTAATGTGAAGAATAAACGAGCATGTATGAATCGCAATATGAATGTGGACGAGGCGAAAGTTTCATGTCAGGATAGGAATGTTTGGAGGAGATTGATTGTTGGTTGACTCTGTTTCTGGGTTCGTGCTACCCCACTGAGTGGAATATAGCGTGATGAAAAACAAAATATTTATTAACAAACTGTGAGTACTGTAACTTCCTACACACTACCGAATTTTTAGAATGATTCCTATACCTTCCCTATAGGATGTGAAAAAAGCAAAATGAACAGAGAGCCGAGTCACAAAAGAGTAAAAATTTGTTGTACTGTGTTATTAGTATAATTAAACACAGTAATGTCATCGGTGGGTCTCTTGAAATTATTGGTCAGCCTGTATAACCGCAGTGAGGAGTAGAATACAAGCCTGTAAAATAGTTTGAATAGTTGTAATTGGCGTGAAAAACGCATGAGCACAATTTGTCTGCATTGACGTGTCGTGAAACTGTAACTTGCAGCTAGTTGCTAGTGTCAATTACTGACTATAATTTAATAGTTTGCCTTTTGCCAACAGTTTAGTTTGAATCACAAATTGACACTTTGTGTGTACATCGTGTTATCCAATACGGGCAATTCGCAATTCAAATGACTTGGCGTGTGTTACGAGTTACACTGGGATCTATGCATATGTGAAGCAAAATGTCTGGCATGTGCGCGCAAGAAGCTCAGGCTCTCGTTCCGCTGAAGTTTACTCACAAAATATTCACGGTGTCTTGTTAAGTTATTCGTATTTGTGCTGTTTTAATTAAACTGATTAATCTGCTTCCTTGTTGTTTATACTAATTAAATACGTACGTAAAAGTATGAAAAATACATTGGCATAAATACGACATGACTACCGAAACATGCAAATGATGATAATAAACTATGTACTTACATATTCTATGTTTTGTTTATTTGATAAATGTTTGCACTAAATAGGTACTCTGCTCGCCATATTTCAGCTGTCATGTTGATCGATAATAACGCATGCGTAGTTTGATATAATTGATCACATATAAATACTTATCAATATTGCCAACTATAGCAAAAATTAATATGAAGTTGCTGACACTACTTTGGGTTTTAAAATATTTTTCACCTTTCGTAACATTGTAAAAAGATAAAAATATTGAAAAAAAATATATAATTGTTTTATTTAATTATTTATTATTTTAATAATACTTTCTCTAAATAGAAATACTGTAGTCGATAGTAAACACAAGAAAAAAATGGATTGCTACAATAGCAATAATTTATCTTACGTATAGTGACAGCTATTTAGATATTAACAATAATAATATTTTTACTTATATTAGTAATATTGTTATTATTAATATCTAAATTGCTGTCACTATACGTAAGATAAATTATTGCTATTGTAGCAATTTTTTATGTATGACCACGTATAATTCTGCACAGGTCTTGTTTTGATAATTCTTTTTTTGTTGGAAAGGGTGTACTTCGAAATTGGTTCCATTTAAATTACACCCCTAAATTCTACCCCTTCAGAAAATAGGGGATGATTAATTGTTCGCCCACTGAATTTTTACCTGTTAACCGATTCTACCACGTATAACTTTGTACTGGGTTATCCGATTTAAAAAATTCCACCCCTAAGGTGAGAAAATTAGGTAACCTTAAAAATTTTAAAAATAAAAAGTTTTGAACAAAGAATTGAACCAACGAAAAACTGAAATCGAAAAATAAAATAAACTAATTTTTCGCTTTTCAATTTTTTGTTGGATAAATTTTTTGTTAAAAAGTTATATTTTTTGGGCAGCACTATTATCGCGCATAACACCATCAATTCTAAATATTTTCAAAATATTTTACAATAAGGTGACACATTGAATTCTGCAAAAGCAGTTTGCCACACTTTAAATTTGTAAATGGCGTGATGATATATTTATTTATTTAATTTCAACAAAGCATAAATGCTAAGCTTAATTTGCCTTGGGAATAAAATAATAAATATCATCACGTCTTTTCCGATTATGGGTGTGGCACTCTACTTAAGCAGATACCGGTAAGTGAAATGAAATGAGGTTACCGGCCGTCAAGTTATGACCTCCCAAATGTGTTAGTTAAAGAGGAACCATACGGGTCAAGTTAAAATGGCAACTGTCGGCTGTGGGATTCGAACTGGGGATTTCACGATACACATTTACCCCATTAATTAATTAATTTATTAATTAATTTTATCTTAATAGTATTAAATGTGTGCATTGTTGTACAGCACACATAATTAACAATAAACCTGTACCAATTTCATGTACAATATTTCAGACACTCCGAACATTAAATGCACCACGGACAAATTTCATTACCTGTAATTCATTAAAGGCAATAAGACAAAGAGAATAATTGTTTCCTTAATTTCAAGTATATGTCTTATTATGACCAACATTTCATCAGCCACAACTTTGTACTAACCGTGTTAACATCCTACTATTTCAAGTCATAGGCGTGCCAACTAAATTCCACGGGGGCACAATAACTCCACCTTAGTTCTTTACCACTGTAAATATTTCCAATAAGAGCGAAACGCATCTGTAGTTACCGATTGATTGGCGTAGCCAGTCTCTGTGAATTAATAAATTTGATATTATTTTTTATGAAACAGTTGAGAATTTTGATTGTCTTTATATTTTTTATTTATAGCGTATTATTATTTTGTAGAACTGTATCGGATTGTGTTGTTTGCTAAGAAATCTATGGCGCGAGTAATTTTGGTACCCACAACAATTTATTTAAATTGAAATTAAGATTTGCAGCAGATATTCCCGCTACTGTTCTTTGACATAGAAATCCAAGTAATCAAATAGTATGGTCGTATAGTAATAGTAACGTTAACCCCGCGAAATGACAATTCTTGCGTCTAGCGTTCATTGCCTTGTTTCTGTTCTTCCTGGTGGTGAGATTTAACCTTTAAGTTCCCGGGCAACTCGCAACTTATGGTTTAATTTTACTGCGGCGAACCTACGCAAATAAATGGCAGGCTTTAAATGCGAATTAATGACACGTGAGAATGCGTAAATGTTAGTGTACGCTGTTCACCGCTCCCTTTAAGACCGTTTCCCATACTACACTCGGTTGTTATCAGCTGCCTTATTGTCGATGCGAAGAGAACACTCCACTTTCTTAATAAATTTTATTTCAACTAAAGATTCTGCAATGCATTTGATACAATTAATAATTATTAAGTTAATAAAATATAACGGGTGTAAGATAAATAAGTAAACTTGTCGAGAACAACAATATTCCTTAATAACTTTTTTTCTAAATAATAATAATAAATGCTTTATTGACAACCAGACAATAGCGAAGTTCAGCTCAAGCTGTTCTTACACCTAATCAATACAGAATAAGAGAAAAATTACAGAGTGAAATAAATATGCCAACTATCAGATCAAAAATCAGTACAATGTTCAGTATTAACTCAATACATTTAATATCCATTTTTAAATGCATTTTTAGCACCGCATAAATTAACGATTCGTTCAGGTATTTTCATAATTTGATCTAGTAGCAATAGCCATGGTAATAGCAATGAATGGCAACGGCCATGGCAGCAGAAATGGGTAGTAATTAAATTACGTAATTAATTACATACTTCAGAAATGTAAATGTTAATTTAAATTTTCAATTACATTCGCTCTGTAATGGAAAGTTCAGTAATTAATTACATTTTTTATAGAAGTTATTAGTAATTCTAGCTATATTTCGTTGTAATTACAATTACATTGACAATTACTTAGTTTTTTATTTTTTTTTTTGAACAAAATGACTTTTTGATTGAGATCGAAATTCTATTTCAATTTATAATCAAATTGAAATGGATATCATTAATTTTATTATTATTCCAACAGGTGAAAATTTGATTGTTCTTGGTAATTTTCCAAATAACAAATAAATAACGCCATTTTGTCTTCTTTAGCTCCTATTGTACATTATCAAATTCTCTCTTCGAGAAATGACTAATTTTAAAACACCAGCTTGCATAACCCTAATCCACAATATTAGTCAGAACGTGTTGTTTTTGTTGTGTCTATTTTTTTTTATATTTTAATAATAATAATTTTATATGCCTACATTTTGCCTTTGATTTTATTTTATTGTTTTAGTATAAAATTGTAAAATAAATAAATATATTAAAATTATGTTCCTTTTGTGTCCATAAAAAATAAAAAGTAATTGTAATTTGTAATTATTAAATGTAATTTAATTACATTTTAGCATGTAATTGAGCTAATTAATTAATTACATTTTGATCATAAAGTAATGTAATGGGGTCTTTCACCATTTTTTTTATTTTTTTTTTTTTATGAAACTTTATCTATATTGAAGACTATCTACACTTTTAAAAAGTCTTAATTGTTATTCATTAAGCCACAATGTTGTGACGTCATTGTAGAGGTGTTGCTGGATCTATGTATATATGTATAAGTTTATACTCTGTATATTACAAATAAGTACCTATAAATGGTAATTTAAAGTTATCAGTCTATTTTGGATTGTCCAACGATTAAGGGTAATTGCAAGCGCCACACGTTCCGCAACATAAAAATAGAGTGAGTTGTCACTCCTCACTTCTCACTTTCTCAGTCGATCTGTCGACCTTCGCTTCCAAGAAAGGAAGAAAAACGGGCGTGAAAATAAGTAATTCATTCTAGTGTCACGTACGAAATGAATACTTCTTTACTGGACTAACGGCAACAGCCACGACCAGCGAGTGAAGTCGAAGAGAAGACACTCGCCTCGCGCCAATAGCTAAGTGAAAGAAGAAACTAAAAGACGTCGTTACAAATACGAAGGTATTTACTCTCAGAAAGCTAATGATGAAAGCGGTGAGCGGCAGAAGTTCGCTGAGACGTAAAAGTCGTGGATTGATTCTGTTTGCTCGGCAACACTGTCCTACTCCTACTTCCTGTCGACTTGGCAACATGCTTTACGATGTACACCCATAACGCAACACAATTCACATTGTGTTGTATCTTTATTTTGTTTAAATGTTTACAAAGTCATGAATGTGAAAACTTGAACTTGCGACACTGTTTAAAAAATATAATCGAATTTTTTACTTGCATAAAATTTGTTATGTGCTTAAATGTGTCTGAACAACGATTATATAATAGCAGAAACGTAGATTTTTACATTTTACTTGTTTAATTCATCGTTATTTATATGGTAATAGCAAATTGTACAACCAGCATGAAATTGACATTCCATGCGAGTTGTACACTATATTTTTCTATGACCAGAATAATATTTCTTAATTTATTTATATTTTAATAATGAAGATGTCTTTATTTCATTACTTCAGTATGACAATGAGTATCCTAGCAACAAGCTACAAAATAAAAATTCTACAATATTATTTTTCTTAAATGTATAGTTTCAAAATTTATGGGATAAAATTGAAAAGTGATATACCTTAAATACTCCATCGATATAAAAAACTAATAGTGTGGACATTGAAAACACTAAATGGATGTCAAAAAATTATTCGATAAAACAAAGTATATTTGTAAGCTTCAAATTTCATATTCACCTAAAAGGATTTTTAATTGTACTAATATTACATTTAATATTGCTAATAATAAATAAGGAATTCAATAAATGTTTATCTGTTAATAATATTATATTAAAAGAACAACAAAATGAACTCTTCGAGCAATTATTGAACTATTACTTGTTGACATTAACCTCTTTTCTATGTTGACAGCTGAAGTCGTTAATATTACCCTTGAATATTACCAACATATATAGTCCTTAGTTCTGTCAATGGAGCACGGTAGATTTAAATATGTAACAATTCGTTTTTGACAGAATAAATTTATAATCCACGTTGCCTTTGGTTACCTACTATGAGATATGAAAATGTGTCCGTTGCAATAACAAACATGTAACACCCGAATATCTTAATAATCATAGAAAAGAATTCTTTGAGGTCTAATCTACATTCTTGGACTATACAAGATAAAGTTTTGCTACAAAGTCCTTAACATGAATCAAGAATTTTATAGAGTTCTTTCAATTCATCTGCTTATAATAAAACACCCGATCTCTTATAAAATTATGCTATCAGGAATTTTAGCAATAATTTGGAAAGTTATCTTCATTGTGATTCTTGATATGTATGGTTATTAAGGCGGAGTTTACAAGAGATTAGTCGAATTTTAACTGACCCCTAAAATGGTTCCAAATATTTGGGAAAAATTAGAAATCCCAATTTAATATAATGTACTTTTTCCTAATTATCATTATATTAAATATTTTACTACTGAGTGGATTTTTCGAACCTTCTATTGCCTCTGAAAAAAGTTTCAAAATGTTACAAAGCCTAATGTTACTCAAATGGAAAAAATAAGTCCATTTAGGCACGGTTAAATATCAATATTAAACGGAATAAAGGCTAGCACATTAGGGGGCAACCCAATCGAAATTCGCCATAACCCTTTTTAAGGTGGTATTCCTTATTTCTCGTTCCCTCTACTTTTACCAGTTTTTGAAATCTTGTAATTTCAAATTATTTATTATTAATTCTTAATAATATTTAATCAATTATTATCTATTTGCATAAATTTTTTATTGTGCCCTTCTGCATGTACTTTTGTTTTGTAGAAATGGTTAAGTGTAGGACCAGTAAAATAAAGTTATTATTATAAATATTTGAGGACCTGAAAATGTGGGGTTAAGATGTGTTCTCAAGATTGTACACAATAATTCCAACGTCTGCTAAAAATATTTCGTGTCAAATGAACTTTTTCCACACATTTGTCCATAAAAGCAAAGGTTTGGTTCTTTAGTTGTGGTCTATTTTTAATCGTATCTGTCAAGTACAACGCAGCGAAGAAATTGGAAATATTTTGCGGTATTTTCGCACGTTCAATAGCGACTCATTGAAAAGATATACATCGATAAATGAAGGCAAACACGTTGAAAAGTATTACGTCATCATTTGACGTTACCAGTTTAGGGCGATGGGTGCTGGGAGAAGCTGAAGATATATCGAAACGTCAAAATTGTTCGCCATTTCTTACCGTAAATTTTATGATGGGAAAGCTCTCCTGCCCCGTCAATGCGGAGAATTGTGATTCTTTTTTTCATTTCCGTTGTATTTATTGGGAAAGAGTGAAAATGTCCTAACTCACTGGTACTGCTACTGAAAGGTAAACATTCCGAGACGCTTTCCATCTTCAAGATGTGTTTCAGTGTTTCCATTGTTTGTTGTGTTGATAAGACATCATACGCAAGGTCAGGATTGCCCTAAATATACGTATTAAGACAAATATCCCCCAGCAATGTTGACGTAAGGAAATAACATGAAATATTTTTTGCAGATATTACGAACAAAAACTTCTTGTCATTCTGAGCTTACATTTCCCGTAATAATTGCGAGTTTATAATTGAAGGACAAAAACTACAGAACATTTTCTTTAATTAGTAACATTCGTATTAGAGAAGGTGAGAGAAAAACATAGCTTCTAATCGATTGGCGTACAGTTTTCCTAATCCACTTTTTCCAATCTATTTTTCCAAAAAAAGTAATTCCAAAACATGTATATTTCACAAAACTTTTTTTCCCAGAACAAAAACAAAACATATTTGCTGTCTATTGGGCATAATATCAAATTTTGAACTGTATTCCAATCGCCATATTAAAAGTAATGAATAAATTTAGGAATTCATTTCTTTGGGACATTATTATTGTTGGGAAGTAATATTCTGGGAAATAGTTATTTATGACATAAGTGTTAAAAATGACATTTTATGAGTAAGTAGGGAAGTATGTGAAACGAGGCGAAGCCGAGTGAAACAAACCCACGAATGAAATAAATCACTTTTAACAAGTATATCATACAATTTTTTATCTACGATCTTCCTGGTGTAGTATTAGTAAATACAGTACAGCTTTCTTGTGGTGCGGTTCACGTCACCATCTTCTTTCTCACTTTCTCCCACTATTGCTGATCAGCAATAGTGGGAGAAAGTGAGAAAGCTGCACTGTACTAAAATGTAGAATGATATTTTGACAGGTTAGCAATGTGTTAAAAGTAACAATAAAATCACTTTAAACACGTTGCTATGTTACTTTTAACACAAAAGTAAGAAAGTAACACTTTTAACTTGCTAAACAACCGTTAAAAGGGCCACTTTTAACAACGGTCGTAGATAAAATGGTTTGTTGAAAAAATTATTTGGGAAAAGTGGGTCCATACACTTCTAATATATTTAACCGGCAAAAAAGGAACTGAAAATTTAAAAATAAAATGAACATTTTTAGTTTTAATAACTCAGCTCCTAAACTAATACATACATAACATCACGCTATAACTCACTCAGTGGACTATCACGATCCCAGAAATACAGCCAACCAACATTCAATCTCCTCCACACATTCCTATCCTGACACACCACTTTCGCCTCGTCCACATTCATAATGCGATTCATACATGCTCGTCTATTCTTCACACCCGGAATCATTAATTTCCAAACCACCTCAACTGACTCACTCCCACTTTCTTAACAACATTTTTCTCAATCTTACACTCACCATACACCAATGTATTCCTAAACTAATGCAAGTAACTAATTTTGAGTCTGCGTTTGTTGATTGTTTAGTTAAGACTAAAAAGGTTTTTTTTTTTCGTTTTCAGTTTTTTTAGGGTGGGTTTAGTTTTTTGTTAAAAAGTGTTTATTATGAAAAACTATTTCTATAAATCAATTAAAATATTCTTCGGAAAGCAGTCATATATTTATTTATAAAACTAAAAATCCGACGTTTCGGTCATAACCATGACCTTCCTCAGGGAAATTTAGCGTTTGAGATTTACATGTAACATAAAATTTAAAATTGTACAATTTCGTCCAAAATTAAAAATAAAAATTGACGAAATTGTACAATTTTAAATTTCATGATACATGTAAATCTCAAACGCTAAATTTCCCTGAGGAAGGTCATGGTTATGACCGAAACGTCGGATTTTTAGTTTTATAAATAAATATATGACTGCTTTCAGAAGAATATTTTAATTGATTTATCATCACAGTCGATCATCGCTCATTCCTTACTATATCTATAAAAATCATTAATGAAAACATGCGAAAGCTGAGTAACCCTGTAACCTAATTGAAAAGGGTAACCCATCAGGAAGAAGTACCTTTCCACATAGCTGCAGGTACCGCAGTACATTGTTCGTTGGAAGGAATTCCAGATTACACGTAGTTTGTACTTTCCATGAACCGTTTGACGTTTCACTGTAATTTCATAGTTAAACAAAGCTCTTTTCTCTCCACCGTCGCGACTTTAATATATTCATTCGTTTGTAGTCGTTGTGCTAGCCTCACAGTCGTAAGTCGCACTTTCGTGTCCTTGTACTATTTCACGAAACTTTGTCTGTTCCTGCAACATTTTACTCCTTTAGCATTTTTGTCACCCCTCGTTTTGAGTTTTTTTTTTGTAATGTACGGTATCGTAGACTTGAATACTTTTGTAATTTGCTTAAATTGACATACAAACAAGATTTAATCATGTTTTTGAAACTCTACTTGTCTACTTGTTGATATAATCATTCATGAATATCACAGTGTTTAAGAATTCAGACGTTTGTTTACGCAACATTCTTTTCTAATTTGGAAATTTGAAAATTGTGTTATGATTAGATTTTGAGTTACCGGGAACGAAAGTTTTAACCAGTAATCATTGTGGGAAAAGTACTACACAAAAAAATCAAGTTATTTAAAATAGTATATTGTGTTATTAGGAGTAAATGTGATACTTGCAATTACATGCGAAGTACCCAAAGTCACATTTACTCCGAATAACAGATGATATTTTTTCTTCAAACTTAGAAAACGGAATTATAAATGATTAAAAAATGCCCAAAATTTCAAAAAATATTCTGTCTTATCCAGTATTTCTAGATGCCATAGAATATGCTGTTTTGTTATTTCTGTTTATTTGTTTCATTTTTAACTGTCAAATTATTATTCAAAATATTTTACTTTGTTCGCCGCTGGAGTAGAAGTGTTGCCAAAGAGTCACTTTTACGCCGACGGCGACAAAATTGAACTTCTGCTTGTTGAATACAAATACATAACAACGTACTTTTATAACGAAAGAAGAAAAAATTTATTCAATAATTTTTACTATATTATTTAATCAATTTAACAGAAAAATAAAAATAAATAAATAAATATTATGGGGTAAATAGCTCCGTGGTAACGTGTCGGACTGTGGATAGTGAGATCCTCAGTTCGAATCCCACAGCTGACATTTGCCAATTTCAATTTACCTCTGTGGTTCCTTCTCCACTAACATCTTTGGGGGCTATGACTTGACGGCTGGTAACCGCACTTCACACGCAAAAATATATCACTTGCCGAGATCTGCGTAACACCCATAATGGGTTTAAGGCGTGATGATGTATTTATATTTATTTATTTAACAAAAAATTCATTTATATGTTATGTATAACTAAGAACCTTTGTTGTATTTACTAAATATTTCAGTTATTCAAGAAACAACTGAATTTATCAGTTGAGTAGCGAACAGCCTACAGTTCTCAGGTGAAATAACTGAAAATACAGTAGAAATGATTCATGGTTTCAGTTTAATCATTAAAGAGTTATTTACCAAAGAATTGGCATGATTTTTAATTATTTAAATATTTTTCAAAATTTTTTAAATGTTTTAATATGTATTAAAATATTAACCCTGGACAGTCCCACTTGTTTTACAGTTACTTAAACGTCATACTGGGGCCAGGGAAACCCCAAGAGAAGAAAAACTACTTTACCACAACCGTATGTAATTTTTCTGGGGACTTTACCTTTACCTACACAGCATTTTGCCAAAACTTAATTGTTTTTATTTTGGACTATGAGAACAACCATATAGGGATTATGCATTGGATATTTGTTTAGGATTATGGAAACAGAATTAACAACGAGGTAATATCGAAGTTATGCGAATGCCGCGTATGTGGAAAATTAAATGAAAATCTTGGGGTTTCTTAGAATCCAGTGTAGCATTCCAGGATTAAATATAATTAGTTTTTCTTCAAAAACATAACCTAGATATCCTTTTTTGTCATAATATAGGAAAGAACGATTTCAGTACCTACTTTTTTCAGTAACAATTAGTATAATAAGTATCCATTTGTTTTGACTAATCCATCAGTTAAATTGACTGAACGGTACTCTATTTTTTCAGTGCAGTTGTATAATGTCCCCATTATTTTGAACATGAAGTGCTATGGTTACGAATAGCAGACATCAAATGCGTCATCGATAGGTGTTTGAAGAGGGTAAGACAAGCATTAAAATGGATTGGCAATTTTATTGCTTTGTATAGCATTTATATTGACCGTTAGCCACTATCGTTGTTACGTGCTTATGCTTCACTTGCTGGGAAACATGGAAATATTTCAAACTTTATTTAGTAGAAATTTAATACTTTAGTTGAATCTTTTGGGTGATTTATGTTGTTTGCGAGTGACACCCCAAGGCGTCGGTTCGTCGCCTAACTTCTGTCTTCTTCTTCCCGTGATGGCGAGTAATTCTAACGATCCAGGTGGCCAACTATCGTCTTCGTCGAGAGCTGTGCCCTGCTCGCTCGTCGTCATGTTGTCTTGTTCTTGCTTCTTGCTTAAACTAACTGCACAACTTTTATCTTGTCTGTTTTTAAACGTGAGTTCCACAAGTTTTTTAATTTATTAAAATTGTAGCATCTTGTGAATATTGATCATTCTGAGGGCCGTGTATCGTAGATTTATCACGAGGTTGATAATAGTGACATGAATAAATCTCATTACGTGTAGTAATAATTTTCATATTTTACTAAAAGTCTATTATTAGAATTTTATACTTATATCTGAAATTAGCAATATTTTGTATAATTCGTATCGTTCACAGTCGAAATACAATAACTCAAATCATGATTACCCACGAAAAAAGTTCGAGTTATCAAGACAGAAATAAAAAATTATGTTTTTAAATAGTGTTTGGCGTTCGAATAATCGAAATTATGGAAGTTCAAATGTATTTTCTTTGAAATCAAATGACATTTGTCAACATGAACAATTACTATTGCCATGGATACTGCTACTGGACTAAATTATGAATGTACCTGAACGACTCGTCAATTTATAGGGTGGTAAAAATGCTAAAAAGAATGGAAAGAAAAGAAGTAAAATTGTTGTTCTCGACTGGTTAAATTTATTGTATTTATTTATGTTACATTCTGTATGTATCAGAGCATAAGGAATACGATTTTAAAATTTAATAACATGGGAAAAATAAATGACTTTCACTTCACATTTATTAAAATATACTATTATAGAGAAAAGAGGTATAATTACAATAATGAATATTATTCGAATTTGCTTTGCTTTGCTATATGAGTATAATGTGCTGTATGGTGTATAAATAACTACGAAATGAATGATAATCCGATATTTTACAATTTCAAAGAAATGTGTCAAATTAATTACTATAATCTTTGTTCATACATATTATGTTTTTAAAATTATTATCATTCTTGTCAAAAATAATAATGAGATAAAAGAAAGATCCTTTGATACTAATTTTAACAACATCTACAAGATTAATAACTTCATACATTTACATTCTATTTTGTTGTAATACCTAAATTGAAACTTTGTTTTTGAAGTTGGAATCGTAGCAGGAAACCAATGTTTAAAAATGATTTGACTTCAGATAGGATACCGTGTGCTTTTATAGTCAATAGGAAAATTTAATATTTTAGTAGTAAAATCAAATATTACTATAAGCATAAAAACACATATTTGACCCAGAAAATGTAAGTACTTTGTTTTTCTACATTTTACGTAATGTTTTCAAAAATAAAATTCCATTTTAGTAAAACTGCACCAAAATGAAAAGGAAGGCTCTTAACCAATTTGTGATTGAATGCAAATTAATTAAAAATTAATGTATAAAAACCGCAGATTACATTTTAATGCCAATATCTCCAAAGTCAATAAATCAAACTAACCCAAAAATTCTGTATAATTATCGGATAATCTTGCTCATTATTTATTTGACAGTGTATGAAAAACTGAGTAGGGTCGCAAACAACATCACGGCACAGATATTATAATAAATTTATCATCGGCCCGAGTTACATGAGTTACATGTTACATCGTCAGTTTAGGGGTCGCTTTTTACGCTAGGCCCTTAATTGCCGCAAACAACTAGCGTTCGAGCCAGTGGCGTACGGGGAAATTAACTAAAGCATTTTTCTCTAATTATGATTGATCTTACGAAATGTCCAAACGAGAAATCTATTTTGACGTGTAAATTGCTCCGTGGTGGATCATGGGATCCTCAGTTCGAATCCCTCAGCCGGTAGTTGCCATTGCCCGCCTATTAATATCTTTGTAATGGGTAAATGGTGTATTTTTATATTTGAATTGTCCTAGCGATACTAGCGACATCTGAATCCACAATTTATTTGACAATCCTTGTAGTTCTGTAACGTTGAATATTTGGGATGTTTAATTAGAGAAGAGATGTGGTATACGTCAGTCCACCAAAACCCGAATGTTCGAAATAAAACTATATGCACCTCACATATTAAAAGTATAAAAGAACTTTTCAGAGCCTATTGGGCTTCCAAATTATCAAGGTTCCCCATATATAAAAGTGCTGTATTATTGATCATTTTGAATTATGCGCCAACGGAGATATATAGTGATATGCGGTTGGCAGTATTGCGATATGTATAACCTCTTCTGTAACCACAAGTTCTTGGATTGTTGATATCTCGATTGATTTTCGTGATATTGTTATTTTATTGCAACGTGTTATTTGCGAATTTTTAAATGTGCGATTTTCTGGAAAAGTATGTGTGTTGGCACCAGGAACAATAATATGTAAAATTAATAATGAACAAATATAGACCTGTTGAAACCTATCGGAGTGACGTCACGAACAATCGGTACGCGGTAGCGTTTCTCGAAGTTTCACGAAGGCGCCTGGAATGTTCGAGAGGCCGCCACAAACAATACAGGAGTATATAAGTGGCTGCCGGGCTAACGGCGAGCAGTCTTTCAGGAACACTCAGTCTAATTCTAGTCAGTCAGTCTTTGATAATGCGTGAGTCTGGGATATTACAGGTGGTATTGAATAAAGTGTGAAAATAAACGTAGTTATAATTAAAGAAGAGATGATTGGGGATACAGTCAAAGATCTTTATTTTCTACGGCGCTGACGTTTCGACACCACTTGTGTCTTCAACATTGAGCAAATATAGATTCCATATTTTTGGTTTGCACAAGTAACATAAAAATTTACTGATGTGTTTTTTATTTGTGACGATTTTTCTGTTTCTACAGAATTTAAGCATTCAGTTTCATTATTTAACATTATCATATAACTTTTTCTACCAGCCTTGAAGAAGATACAAGTGGTGTCGAAACGTCGGCGTTGTAGAAAATAAAGATCTTTGACTGTATCTCTGATCATTATTTTTCCACGCTACAATTAAACTTTTGTGCATTCTTACAATTTCACCGAACCCGAGTAACGAGTATAAATGTTACAATACAAAGTTTAAAAAATACATTTTGGTTATTTTGTGTACTCGTAACTACGACTGTGGCTACGTCACTGTCCAACTCTCCTTCGGTTTTTATTGGCTGTCAAGTACCTTGGTGACGCACAACGCAAAGTTTCACTCAAAACAATGTGTTTTGTGAGTCTAGGTCCGCAGTGCTGTAGTGGTAAGCCTGTAGCCCGGTTCACAACCAACTCACACAATTGCTTGTCGTCTCGCAGCCATGTAGCTTGTAGCTTGCGCTACCCACTACATTTATTAGATTACTGTTTAACTGTTTTGTGTAGGTAATTGTCTTTGCAAGGGTTATCAACTTGAATCTCAATGTTGCTGGCTTGGGCGCATGCTGGCGTACTTGCAAAGGACTCGCACAAGTGCAAGGACTTTGTACAGTTGCTGTCAGATGGTGTCGATTTTCCACGCTGTTGTTCCGGGATCGATGTTTTCTCAGTTACGGGGGCACCGTACAACCCTTGCGAATTAAATGAGAAGATAATAACAAACATTCATTTCCTCACATATTGCAGATGTAGACAGGGATGTTTTTTTTATGGAGGACTAACTACTTCGGTTGTATGCCAGAACACAAACGACCATTTTTTTCAGTAGGATTCAAACCTACGACATCTAGCGCACTAGGATAAATGACAAAACCACTACACTACCGAAATCAACAGGATCTTCAAAAAATATGGTAAACTCAATTCAGTGAAACTGAAAAGTTTAGGCTAAGTACAAAAACGTTATCCCACAAGAAAGCATGTATAATAATAATCGTTTCATAAGGTTCTGATATAAAAGTTAGGCTCATGTACATAGTAACATTAATTGTAACAAAAGTTATTCAAATTTTGTAAACAATATAAGATAACATATGTTATAATGTGCTGAAAGAACTTGATAGGGCTTCAAGTAAACTGTAAGCTATCACTTTCGATTGATAGATTGCTATCAAAACAGACCTGATCATAAAAATAGTAAAATTGTATTCTTTCAATGTTCACTTGTAAGAAACAAGATAGCTCATCAGACAATTATGTTATATTTTTAATTGTATTCCTATAAATATATGTATGATATGTATTACCTATCACTTCGACACTTCAAGCAAGTATTAGTGAATATATTTTAGTTTAATTTTCATAAATTTTGTTTTGAATGTAACTATTTCTTTTTGTGTATCTGTTGACACATTGTACGTTAACAATTTGTATTTAGTGTGCATCCATCCCGTAATTGGGATTTGAATCCTTTAGGATGGATGGGATATTAAATAAATCAATAAATAAATAGGAACCCTAAAACAAGCTTAGCCGTTAAAAATTCACTACCTTAAATAACTGGTGTTTTTTTTTTTTTAGAGATTTGTATTTCGATTTGGCAACGCTTTTTCCAGTGACAGCCACTGACAGCTAATTTTGCAAATTATACATGAACATAATTTTCAAAGTAGTAAAATTTATGTCACACATTCCCATGAACGAATACAATAATGTAAATGATTCGTATATTTATAAATATGATCGTCTATAACATACTAAAATTATTTTCCATTTGAACTTAGTATATTATAGATGACCATATTTATAAATATATGTATTATTTGCATTATTGTAGTCGTTCATGGGAATGAGATACACAGTACAAAAGATCTGAATTTTTGACCAACTAGAATTCAACTAATATTTTTTTATAGTTTACTGTTATAGCTATCCTTTTCATCCACATATATAAATACTAGAATTTTCAAAGACTTCACAGTAATAATTGTTTTGTTTTTCGATAAGAATAATTGTAAGAAATAATTTATCCTAATTTGAATTTGCAAAACAAAATTCATGGGAGTGAACGAGCCCAACGAAAATATGTACATCATCTGACATTGCAATATACAAGTCACTGTAAAAAAATCCATGAAGTTTTGACGTATGGAGGTTGTTGGACCATGAAGAACATGAAAATAAATAAAGAATAGAGAATTTATTGTTTAAAAAAAAATATAAAGGATTCGTTTTTCGACGCGTATGTTTGAAATAAATTCGAGCCAGCCATCTTTCCGAATTTTCATTTTAAAGTTTTATACTTAAAAAAAAACATTTTTATATGCGGGAGGTAAAAATCCTAAATTAGTAAATCTATACATAGGTCTAAAACCTTTTTGATTAAATTTCGAAATAGAGTATGGTTCCATTCCGTGTATTAGAATACCTCGTGCGTGTGATGATGACAAGCATTAGACAACAAGGAATGTATGTGTGTAGGTTGAATCTACCTGCTGCTGGTGTATTTGTATTTGGCTGAACGTAAGTAAGCGATAATAATCTAACACTGTACAAATATTAGAGTGAAGTCTGCCTGTGTCTGTAAGAACAAACAGTCGAAGTCGAACAGTCGTTGGCGTTCGGCATGTTAGTGTTAGATAGTGCTTTGGTTGATGTATCTTACACAGCGTCATTTAATATTCGGTTTGAAGTCGCGTCTCGCATCAGGATTCACGTAAGTGAAATCTAAATAAGTCGAACGAGAAACGCGAAGGCGAAGGAGACATCAAGCGAAGAGAGTGACTCGCAATGGCAACAGCAGAGCGGTTATTCCCTGCAATAACGCTGCTGACACGTAGATTTCTACATCAAACCCAAAGTGTATCAACAGAACACATGCACAATCCCACTGCGCTGGCCGACCGCGCGACCGCGCGACCGCAGTGGCGGAGATAACTAGGTTTCATCTACTTCGCATCAAATAATTCTCAGCTAATTCTCCAATTAAACTTTAATACTCTGCTAGTTTTCGGCCACAATGTCAAATTATGACACATTCGATGAAGTATAGACCACATTTTTATTCTTCCTGGATGGGAAATACGAAGACAGTATACATAGGGATGTGTCGTCATTACCATAGTTAACAGTTAAAGTAATTCACAGCAATGTATTATAGCTTTTTTTTTATGAGTAAAGGTAGGGATAACTTTCAGTAATTAAAAATAATAATTCCTCTATGAATTTTATGTAATTTATTATTTATTTAAACTTGCATTCTTTGTTTTATTATGATTGACTATTATTAATAATCCATGTAAATTATCCCAATGTTTACTCATAAAAAGAAAACGCTTTAAAACATTGTTGTCAATCATTTTAACTATAACTATGGTAATATCATGAGTGACACATCATTATATGTACTGATAAAAAAACTCTCGGTATATAAGAATTTAGGCATTCTCTTCCATTCTAAATTGTCGAATATATTGTTAATAACTCATTAAAATGTTGGATTTTTTTATTAAGAAGTTTTAATAATAGCACCAATGGGATCCTTCACTAGAGTCACAAAATGGTAAATAAGTCATTTATACAGAACGGATTATATGCACGAAAAAACTGAATTATATGCGCATATATATGCACGGATTTTTTTTGAAAATATGCACTATATATGCACATATATGACAATATATGCAGCAAAATAAGCAAAAAAATCTTAAATCATTACAATAAAAGTATAAATGAATGCATTATGAATTTTATTGCACAATATGGGGTAAATAGCTCAGTGGCAACGTATCGGACTGTGGATCGCGAGATCCTCAGTTCGAATCCCACTTCCGACAGTTGCCAATTTAAATTTACCCCTGTGGTTCCCCCTCCACTAACAACTTTGGGGGCTATGACTTGACGGCTGGTAACCGCATTTCATACGCCAAAATATATCACTTACCGAGATCTGCGTAAGCAGAGTGCCACACCCGTAATGGGTAAAAGGCGTGATGATGATGATGATATATGCAGTCTTAATCCTGAATCACAATTAACAAATATACTACTAAAATACATATAAATTAAGTCTAGAAATTTGATATTATAAGATTATGACATATTTACATAATTACAATTTTCTAAAAAAAAAAAAGTGAAACATAAGTAAAAGATATATCCAGCTGTGAATTCTCAGTTTTATATTCATTGTACCCACTTTTACCTGCATTCGTGTATACAATGAATACATACCGTTACCGTTAGAGGGATTTCCCTAAAAATATTAGAGTGTATTGGTTTGTATATTTGCTTATTGTATTGTTTATTGCTTTTTCCGTTGCATTCTTCTATTTATTGCGGCCTCCTCCAATATTCGGAAATTATCAATTTGAATTACCAGAATTTTCAGAATGTTTATCCTAGACAAGGTCTTAAAAATATTGAAATATGCAATTATATGCAACTTTTGTACAAATATGCATAAGAATGCCCAAATATGCAATATATGCAATTAGTAATTAACTCTAATCAATGTTATTCGTCCAGAAAATTGATTTTATTTAAAGATATGAAAAAATTAAAATATATGCACTTTGCATATAATCCGCTCTCTAGTCATTTATATAATAAAAAATATTTTTGGTAAAATCACGGCCTTCAATAATGGTAGTGGTGGAGGAGCCACAGAGGTAATTTTGTGTGGTGCAAATTTTCTAAATTTAATTTCGAAAATTTGTCGGTTGTGAATCTCAAACTCAGAATTCTGTGTTCCACAGTCCGATACGTAACCATAGCGCTATATACCCTTTATTATTAAGCTCTCTGTTTATCGAAATGTCAAATGATTGGCAACTAATTTAAAGATTTCTGTTTTGTTTTGAATTCGGAACCAAATAAAACATATCACAGTTATATTAGAATTCGCGGGACACAATGAAATTAAAGACTTGTCTAATGACATGGTTAGCAAAATTCATCAGTGGTAAATAAAATAATCTTATAGTTTATTATGTTTCTTCCTGGAATTCATGTATATTGTAATTATTTATCACGAAAAGTTATTATAATTTCATTTAAATAATTTGTAAACAATAAAATACAACATTTATATGATTACAATTATTTACAATCCCTACTGTATGCGATTCATAACAAACGCCAACACTGACGTCACAACATTTAAAAAAAATCACTGCGTCTTAATAGATAAGAATTAAGACTTTTTATAACTGCAGATAGTCTTCAATTTAGTTAAAGTTTCATATAAAAAATAATGAAAGGCCTAATTGGAAAAAAATAAATAATTTTAATTATTTGTGTCTCCTGAAATTTTAGTTTTCTTAACAATGCGGTTAGATTAAGTGATTCAAATTCCTAATGAAAATGTTTGTAGGATAGATTGTTCGTGCGCCCGCACTGGTGGCAGATTATAATATTGCCCTGTTTTCTTGAATTGCGCATCCCGAGATTGTTTTCAAACATGTGGGTTTATATGTAAAACATGGAATTTTATAAGTCTGTGCGCGCTGTTTTGTAGTCATGATAGTTTTTCGTTTTTGCGGAAACTTAGATGGTTAATGCTATGTCATGTATTAAAACTTTGTACATGTCAAATATTATAATGGTTATTTGTAGTTGGAAATCTGCTCTCGGTTACATTAAAATATGGATACACTGCATATGATGCAACACTTTTATTTGTAGCCTTACAGTATACATACTATTTAAAATGTAAATAAACTTTCTATCGTACTCTATTTATTTATTTATTATCCTGAAATGTTATATATCATATAAAGCTTATATATCATATAAAGCTAACGAGAGGGTATATAGCTGCGTGCGTATAGAAGTAATGGCAAGAGATCTTTCAAATCTCGGGTTCATCTTGAAAACTTGCGCCTAAACAACTTTTAAACGGCACAAAACAGAAAAAAAGTTTCTAATAAAAATTATAGTTCATATTATTTTATATCCTTTTTCTCATAACAAAATTTACTCTAATTAGAAAAATTTTAAATATATATTTTTTTTCAAGACATGGTAGGAAACCCCACCGTTCTTCTCCCGAAATAGTGAGGAAAATGTGTTGTTCCTCTCTAGAGAGGAAAATATGGAAGTGCTGCCAATATGAAAGTTATTTATAAAAAATATATTATAAAAATTATAAATAAATTCCTAATTTTATTGAAAATACTTATTTTAGTGATATACATACTTTATATAATCTTACAATTATGTCTTATATATTTCTTTTCGTTATTAAATCACAATTTGACAACTTATTAAATTTATTTAAGATTGGTTCATTGGCAACACTGCTACTCCGCCTTGTGTCTGATAACCTAACTTTTAACGTGCCAATCTGTCAGTTGTGTACTTAAAGTGTGTGTTAGGTCCGAGCAAATCGTTTTTAGAAACATGTGAAAAAAATGTTGTGTCCAACACGAGAGGAAAGCTCTTCTTCCACTCACGTTCGAAATGCCTCACTCGCTGCGCTCATGAGGCAAACTTCGAACTCGAGGGGGAAAAAGAAGCGCTTTCCTCTCTAGTTTGACAAATAACTATTAACGCCTTGTAATTTGTAAATGGTGGCAGTAAGAGAAAAATGTTTCAAACAACAATTCTAGACAATAATATATAAAACATTATTCTAATAACAAAATTTGTCATGAAACCGTAATTTATTAAGTTGTTTCAAAATAACTGGATAGGGCTTCAAGCAAACTACTACTTCCGGTTATTGGATTATCACCAAAAACTAACCAGTTCTTCTCAAGGGGATACAGTTAATATATGCAAATTATGAAAATGTTCTTTTCAATAGAATTTGAGAATCTGTGGCGACAGCGATGCATACAGACCGACAGACAGACTGATAGACAGACAGACAGCAGACACACAAACACCATCGAAAAATCAGTAAAATCGTATTCTAGGAACCCTAAAACGTGCTCATCCACTGAAAATTCACTACCGAATTTTTAACATGCTACCTTTACCTTGTGGAAGAGGCGCAAGGTAAAAATGAACTAATACCAAATAGGTTCTCTTCTCTTTGTCTCTTTAACTAAGGACTTATTCAGTACGCAGATAAGTAATATCTATGAACTAAGAGAGTAATAGAATATCTAAGCTATTGGGCATCCAAAACTAAAATACGCTAACTAGTGCTATAAAACTTAACTAACCATAAGGTACATAAATTTCATTGTATTTAAAAATTAATTGTTATTTTTAAAAATTAATAACAATAGCAGTTATTTTAGGAGTATTAAAATGTAAGTATTATATTTGTTTAAGATGGTTTATTTAAATAAGATATAAAAATGAAAGGTACATTGTATTTGTAGATTATAGTTTAAGATTGAATTTTCACCAAAACAATCTAGTAAAACAGGATAATTTGCAGTTCTACTGCCAATAAAAACAAACTACCAATACGGAAGTACGCATTCGTTATTATAACATATCATAAAAATAAATTTGACTTGTACCTTTCGTGAATTATGATCAACGGCATCTCTTGATAATTTGGAAGCCCAATGTCAGTAGTACTAATTTAAAATTTATGTATGAAGAAATCACTGTGCTGGGTAATTATTTGAATGCTGAATTGTACGTGAAGAATCGAAAGCTGAAAACGTTCTGCAAGTAATTTTAAGTAGACGGTTAACTGTGAAATGAAACAAACAGTGATATGCGCTGGCAGAACGTTTGCGAGACATTATTTGAGTTCATACTGGAGCCGTAGAACATGGAGTAATTCCCACGTAGTGAGCATTGAGCGGAGTATGACAAGAGCTACGAATAAACGAACGAACGAACGAACGAAGAGCGTATATGGACACATGTAGAATCGTTTTGTTTCTTTTCCGGCTTGAGAATACATTCCGTCAGTCTGGTTCGACGGGCGCTGGAACCAAGAGTGGTGTTGGTGTAAGCGTGTAAACCACCACAAACCACAACGCGATATCTGAGTCACTCAAGTATGTTCGCAATAAAAATAAGTGTTTAACTTTTGCTCGCAAACCTGCCACGATGCCATGTCACTATGTACACAAGCATATAAATTGTCGGGCAAAAAATTGCCAATATCATTTTATTTCAGCACATTGAACACTGTGAAAGCAAGTGGCATGGGCGAAAATCTCGCCAAGTGTCTATTGTGAGAAACGACAAACTAAAATATGGTTCTGGTGTTGGAGTAACGATAACATGTTTTATATTTTCCCAGTCGTTGTCACTTGAATGATTAGAGAAGGTGAAGTTTTTCCCGACGTCACTCGTCGCCACTGTCGCCCCGTCGCCCCCGTCGCCACCGTCGCCGTCTCCCGTCGAGCGTTGCTGTCGAATTGAAAGGAATCCATTGGCGGCATATGGAATTTTTTCGCGTCAAAGCGCACACAAAAAATGTGTATTTTATTTCTTAGTGGTTGTGCCCTGCCACGGGGTTTCTTCTCTATTTGGCTGCACGAAAAGTGGAGGCGAAAGGGGAACTGACAGATTTTTCCTGTTTCTGCCGCGACTTATTTCTCCGATTATAACATAACGCAACCATTTTTTTTGTGCTTAACTCATTACAGCTGCTATTTTGAATGGTCAACCTTGTTATGTACTAGTTTACTTCCGATTTAGATGATTCCTTTTGATTTGTATTCTGCTTTACTCTGAATTAGATGGAAACATAGTATTAAGTGGTGGTCGGACACATATAACCATGAAAACTCAGTTTAATGTGTCATTTTATTTTATTTTTTAGATAAGTTCCATTAGAAATGAGTACTGTGATTAGAGTTTGTCGAGCGTTAGTTGTGTAGGCTTAGGGTGTATTTGTGAAAACCGCATACCTGTAGATAAATTTGGCATAAGCAATACT
Organism: Poecilus cupreus; assembly: GCA_963942605.1. Classification (NCBI taxonomy): domain Eukaryota; kingdom Metazoa; phylum Arthropoda; class Insecta; order Coleoptera; family Carabidae; genus Poecilus; species Poecilus cupreus. The sequence continues at coordinate 19,979,046 of OZ012715.1, forward strand.
TTAACCATAATTGTAATTTTAACGAGATTTCAACAAATAAAAACAATAATACAACTGACAGAACACAACACTCAACGCCAAGATGGCCAAGATTATGCGCGCGCAATCTCTATCTGTCACTAGTCGGTCTGACGTCACACGAAAAATAATGTACTTTTAATAATTAATTACACGCGTAATATTTACTTTTTAAATGATGCGTTGTATTTTTTTGACATTGTTTTCAAGCGTGTTATTGAAAATATATTCCAAATATGCTTAATTTTAAGGTGGTTGAAAAACCTTTTGTGTTGAGTATTGAGTAGTGTTCTTCCTTTCTTAAAATATGTAAATAATGTTTGATAATTCATAAGCATTAATGACTATAATAAATAGTGTTAAAATTAAAGAGTTATTTAAGCCTAAAATTCAGAGCGCTCGTACGTTACAGTGTGCAAGAGAGAGCTGCGAAGTAGGTACAGAAGTTTGTAGAACAGCGCTAATCCAATTCAAAAGTCTTGTGAACAAATGTTCTATGTGCTCAGCCCGCGCCGGAGCAGCGTAGCGGCCTGTGCTAAATTCTATTTCCTAGTGTTTCTAGAGCTGGGTGCTCAAGCATCCCTTCGACAACACCGACTGCATCTTGGAGTTATTGACTGCTGGTAAATTGTACCCTGCGAAATTGGCTAATACTTCTTTCTATTCACATTGAGAGATCATATTAGAATGTAAACAGACGTAGACCAACAATTTAAACACTAAATTAATCACGCAAAAATGTTTTGGGTAAAAATTTAATTTGTCCTGCGGACACAAACATTTTCTGAAGAATCTTTTGACAGAAACGTTTGAATTAGAATGATTTAATTCAGTGGCAACTTTAAAATATGAAATGTATCCAAATATTGTTTTGATAATATTTTACATTATAAAAATTATAATAAATAAAATGGAATATAACTGAGGATATGAGATACATTTTCTGAAAATTTAACAAATTTCTTTGTAAGTAAACATGTTTAGTTTCATAAGTCTAAAACGTTGCACTGAGGTCTAAGAAACCTCATAAATTCTATGCTACCTCATTGTAAATTCAGTTTCTATAATCCTAAATAAATATTCAATATGTAAAATCCATTTCTTTGGTTCTTACAGTCCAAAATAAAACAGTAAAGTTTTAACAAAATGCTGCGTTTTGAATAAAATATATGATTCAGAAAGGTTATTAATTATTTAATGTCTTTTTATAAACATAAACAAATATTCCGTAGGCAAAATCCTTAGAAAAATTTCATCCGGTTATGGGAAAGTAGTTTTTTTTTGTTGAGGTTTGCTAGACATCAGTGTGACGTTAGTGCAACCGTGACAGCAGTGTGACTGCTCAGAGTTAAAAGGATCTAAGTAGATCTTTTTGACTATCGCTGAGCAAACAATTATTGGAATATCTTTGACAGACTGATTTATTACCTTCTCGCATTCCCAAATGTTTCCCTGACCTCAGTGTAACATTTGTGTAATGTCCAGGGTTAATTGTTATAATTTTTTCAGAAAATGCACTTTATATCTTTAGCTTTACGAATAGTTCGGTTAATTCTGCTGTATTTTTTTTTGTTGAAAAGATAGTAACCAAATATGGAATAGGATCTTAATATGGAATACCAGTGTTTAACATGTACAAATTACAGATGTTTATTAGTAATAATAATCAGTCATATATTTTCGCTTGACTTAGTAACAGTCTTATGTTTTAAAAATAAATTAACAGTATAATAATTATAATAATAATCTAAATAACAATAAGAGAAAGGGCTGTATTCCATATTAGGATCCTATTCCATATTTGGTTACTTTTCTCTACTAATGAAGAATGGTTACCTATTTGGTATAATTGTAGTTGAAAAATATTTATAAATCAGTAAATTATGATGACAACGGTACAGTAATGTATATAGCTGGTAATATATTAATGATAGAATAGTCAATGTTTCGTCTTAGGTAAAACTAACGATTTAAAGTAATATTATGAAATATATTTAGTTCTTTCATAGTTAAGTAAAAGAAAATCGTCAGAGGCGATATTCGTGTCATTCCCTAATCCCACTATAAAATGGAACAAACCATTGAAAGTGTTCTTGGAAAACAGATGAATTTTGAATGTATTTATAACTAAAAAATTAATTCTGAAACCGCAACCAATCAGAATCATGTAAATCTGGTGCTAGAACATACGCATAATGTTACGAGCGCCACTCATAAAACAATTACCGTAATCACCAGGTGCGTTGAGCCCTAAATCTCACCCATCACCCCTAACTATGCCTCTGTGTCAATCATAACGTGACTTTGCTAACAATGATTGATTTTGCTCTACATACAATGTAGCTAATCTTGTTTCACCAAATATAGGTAGACAGTAGTTAACACTCTGTATATGAATAAAATACGCGGATCGCTGTTTGGTTTCATGTAAGATATACAAAATATAAATTAATTGTCAATGCTTTATAAAATTCAGTCCCTGAATAATTACTAAGTTATTTAAATCACAGAGACCAGTCAATCCAATCAATCGGTAACTACGTATTAGCTTCGTTCTTATTGGAACTCATGAGCGTAGTGTAACCCACCAAATGCTTTAGAGGTTAGCACCGACTGACTGGACTGGCGAGATCTAATATCCTGAGCTATTTACCGCTTTTAGACAGAAGTAAATGTTTTCAAAACGATAAAACTGACCTTGAAACAAGTATTATATAAAAAATATAAAGACTATTGTCAATGTTTTGTAAAAATTCAGTCTCTGAATAATAACTAAATTTTTAAATTACAGAGACCGGCCAATCTAATCAATCGGTAACTACGGACGTGTTTCGTTCTTATTGGAACTCATCCGCGTAATGTAATCCACCAGCTGCTTTAGAAATTAGCACCGACTGACTGGACCGGCGAGATCTGAGATCCCAACAGATTGGTAAATGGAACTGAGAAGTAACTGAATATATCCAGAGCCATCTACCGCTTTTACACTTCAAGAGAAGTAACTTAATTATTATTCAGACACTGAATTTTATAAATATTATCAATTAATTGTCTTTATATTTCTTTAAATATTACTTATTTAATAGACAGTTTTGTCTTTTCGACTTCATGTAAGATGCTTGTTATATATATTTTTTTATATAGAAAATGGTTCTAAGTAAATGAAACGGACTATACATAAAATTGATGAGTTCACTTTATTGACCTGCCGCTCGTTGGCTTTTGTTGCTTATTTGCTTCAAGCAATATACAATATTTATTTATTTTATTGGTCGAGTTATTTATTTTTTACGAATGATTTCGCAAACAAATACAAAAGAACAACAATACAGTTAGCTCGAGATATTTTTGTTTTGTATTAATATTGTCTCTTACTAAATAACTAAATACCCTTATGCAAATTACGTTAATTTATACACAGATATTATTTCTCATTTTAAGTCCTAAATAAACCACACTTGAACTAAAAAATTGTTATAGGTTAAACTTAAAATTTTGCAATTTAAAGTCGTCTAGATGAATTCTGCAAAATGAAAGTTTTTTAAAAAGCTGTATTGACAGATGACGATCAGTTTAAAATAACAGAAGTTATCCAGTTATAATGAAATTTGTACGCCTAAAAACAAAAATATACACTTCGGCAAATAACATTTCAGTGTAACCCAATCTGAAAAATCAACATGATTTTTAACGATGACCTATTGGAAAAATATTCAGTTAAAGTTCACATTTCATTGTCGATGTTGAAGCGACGAAGTCAAATTTTGTTCAAGTGTTTTTCAATGTTTCTAAGCGTCGCAGTAACGAGCACAATTTTACCTGGCGTCTGCAGGCAGCTGCACTTACTTCAAGACCTGACTTTCAGTTGTTTCAGTAAATATGAATATTATAAAGTATTTGCTTGTTATTCATTTACTCAATAATAAATAGTATATTCCATTTGGGAATGAGAGAGTAATAAATCAGTCTGTCAAAGACATTCCAGTGGCGCGCCAATAATTGTTTGCTCAAGTATAGTCGAAAAGGCTTAATTAGATAGAGATCTACCACCGCTAAATTACTTCAACATGAATATGTTTTTTTAACGATATGGCAGCGAATCGCAGAAATACGTTATCTCATTTTTCTACGACCACTACTGAAAATTACACTATCTCCACACTAATAAAGTTTGAAAATGGTATATTCCACACTTTCGTATGGAATAAGGCAAATATTCCACAAGCAAGTGTGACCAACTTACTAATAATATAATACTGTATAATATTAATATGTTAAATAACATTTATTTATCATAAAATAATTAATAATTATTCAAGAGTTTATTTCAAACTTCATTTTAAATATTGAGATTACAAAAAAAAACCTGCAATATCAATATTTCAATAAAATTTGTGTTTTCAGTTAATTTATAGGTATATTTATGGTTGGTAACACTGCGCACGCCTGAGCTTAGCCATAATTCATACTTGTAATCATAAAATAAGAATTATTATTAGTTAAATCTTGACAAAAGTATGATCGTAGAAAAAGTATAGTGTGCACAAATTGCACACTATACTTTCAGCACTTGTTGCACAATATTATTACTCGTGTGATTTCAGCACTCGACTTCGTCTCGTACCAGAACTCTCTCAACTCGCGTGAAATAGGTAATTCTAAACGAGTTGCACATTATACTTTACAATATACTATTACCGCTGAATTAGTGTACGCTCAAGTGAAGGATGAAGTAGCTATGAAAACAATCATATTTAACCTGGAGAAAGCAGCACATTGCTGTCGAAACGTCGGTGTTTAATAAAACTTTACAGAGCTGTACCCAAATATTATTTATTTTTGTTATGAGTTCTGAAAGCTTCTTTCAATATTAATCTTCTCATAGTTTTATTAGAAACTCTAAGTGATAATCAATGAATGATCATAATTAATCACAAATCACAACAATAATTCAGTCGGGCGGGCACCGGGAACTGATCAGCGAGCCCTGAATGTACTCGTACCAGAGCCAGCGCAAAGCACGATCGAACTACTAGAAACTATTTCCAAACTTAACCATATTACCGTAGAATTGGCAGCGGACGCAACGGCGGCTGATCAGAATAATCTGTAAGATCTATTACGTGAACTTTCCCACTTACAATTGCTCCATTCAATGCGATTCGCCGGACCCCAACACCCCAGCACCCCGGGCAATCCACGATCTGAATTTAGTTTTCCAGTTCAGGGCTTGTGAAAGCCCGGCTCGCCCTCTCGCTTTGCATGCTGGCCTCCCTAATACATATTTAAAATTTCAAATTTTAATCGGAGCTCGTTTTCCGTTTCCGAGCACGCGAACGGTGTGAACCAACCGATCAGAGATCACCAGATCACCAGATCAGCGCTCTGATCTCTGGCCGAGTGAACAGTGGAGAGAGCTCACCAACATCCAACCCTGAACTTGATGGATTTGCGAGGCGCTAGTTGGAAATCCTCAGGAACATTCTCTTCTCGATTGAAAGAAATTGTTTATTTATTGGGCGGACCTGTAATTGCGATTGTGTTGTGAAAAGTAGCTTTACTAAAATTCGAAGATATCATCTTCTTATTTGCCCATAATTTAATCATTATTTGTACCCTTTTCTCCTACCGTGGAGCATAGGGCCTGATTTCCTCTGGTTTCATTGACCGAATGTTTTACTTGCATTGGTGAACTGGCTGCTAGGTGTGAGAACAACTTCACTTTCGTTTCGACTATTTTACTCTCGTTCTCGTCTCGATCTCGTCGAGAGTCTCGAATATTTGATGACGCCATCGATATGAGTGGTTTATATGGTCATGTCTGGAATACATTGGTGTATGGTGAGTGTGTGATTGAGAAGAATGTTGTTAAGAAAGTCGGAGTTAAGGTGATTTGCCCATCTCGATAGGTTCGTGAAACTAATACAAGGGTATATCAGATATGACCCAGAATTTTATTATCATAACCAAACGAATGGTCTTAGCGCCAATTCCTTTTAAACATTCTTGTAATGGAGTATCTAGAAGCCATATATAATGTTATCGTCGTTTCAGTTATTTTTATTTAGTAAATGTCAAAATGACAGAACAGGCAGTTTATGTTTCCGTTGCGCAACGCATAATAATTCCTGTGAATGAAGGTGCCAAACCAAGTGATATTTTGCAAACACTTCAAGCACAGTATGGGGAATTCACCTTATCAAAAACACAGGTGTTTGAATAGCGTAAGAAGATTAAGGAGAACCGCAGTTTTCGGACGTCTCGCGTGCGTCAAATGTTCGACCGTTGTGCGGCCCTCCTTAATTTTCTTACACTATTCAAACACCTGAGTTTTTGATAAGGTGCATCTCTTGGTTTGACACCCTCATACATAAGAAATCTAATTATTATGCGATGTGCATCGAAAACGTGAACTGCTTGCTCTGCCATTTTAACAATTACTAAATAAAATTTTAACAATTGATGTGACGATGACATTATGCAATTCTTCTAGATACTCCATTGCAAGAATGTTAAGAAGGAATGGCCGCAGGGCCATTTGTTTGGTTCTTAGAATAAAATTCCGGATCATATGTGAACTCTCGATTGCGTGGGTTTCCGAGGAATAAGGGAGTGTGAAGAATAGACGACCATGTATGAATCGCACTATGAATGTGGGCAAGGCGAAAATGGTGGAATGTTTAGAAAAGATTGATTGTGTTTCTGGGTTCGTGTTACCTCAATGAGTGGGATGTAGCATCTCTTAACCATCGCTGCAGATACCAACCGTAAAATACAGTCCCCAAAGAAAAAAAAATCCTTTCATTTGTTGTACGCGCATATAAAATCTGAAAACGCGGTTTTAGTGCAACGAGTTGTCATTCGCGTTCATTCAGCACGTAAGCATCAAAGTACGAAGTACAGTCCTAATCCCCTTCTGTAGTTTAGCCTCAACAATTACAGCGTCAGTCCACGTAATTATAGCGCAGTCCTAGCCGACAACCAACAGCAGAACAGCGCGGCAAGTAGCAGCCGGGCGCCGGGCCACAATGCACGTTTTACTTTCTTCGCACGAACCAAATCAAAATTCCAAACTCCTGAGTTCGTGCTCGTGCCGTCGAGCTCTCGGGGTCTCCAGGGCTCCGCACAGCTCGGTGCTCGGTGCTCGGTCTGTCCCTCTGAATACGTGTGCTTCGCTGGGGGAATGCTGCCTGCTTAGGGTTAGATGACTGAGATGTGAGAAGCTGGATGAACCTGCTCACTAATAATTCCGTTTTGTTTACATGTTGCTATGAATCCATATCTTTGGGTGGCTTTACTTAGGGCTGCTTTCACAAAACGTGGTTAGGTATATTATTTTGTAAATTCCATTTGAGAATGAGGGAGTAATAAATCAGTCTCTCAAAGATATTCCAATAATTGTTTGCTCAGGGATAGTAAAAGATCTAATTAGTTATTTTAGATCCTTTTATCCCTGGAGGGTCACAATATTTTCACAAATACACAAACGTCACACTGAGGTCTGGAAAACCCCAGGAAAAGAAAAACTACTTTCCCATAACCAGATTTAATTTTTCTAGGGATTTTACCTATGGGATATTTGTTTAGTTAATAACCCATCTGAATCATATATTTGATTCAAAACACAACATTTTACTAAAACTTTTATATTTTGGACTGTGAGAACAAACACATAAGGATTTTACATATTGAATATTTGTTTAGGATTATAGAAACTGAATTTACATCGAGTTAGCACCAAAGTAATATGAATGCTACACATGTGGAAAATTAGATGAAAATCTTGGGGTTTCTTAGACCCTAGTGTGACGTTCCAGGGTTAAATTACTAATTGAAGTTGGAATGGTAGGTCTCAGGATCAATAAATAGATTCTTGAATCTATAATCTTGTCAAATACTTAATTCAAGAAACATAACGAATCATCGGTTAACAAACCGAGACGGAAAAACATTGGTAAAATGTCAAACTAATACAACCTAAAGAATAAATTTAACCCACTGTTAGTTAATAGTTGATTTAACTGAAGTTGGTGGTCCTTACTCCTAAGTCACAAAACGTAGTCATTTCTCTTTAAACCAAATCCAATCATCCGTGGGTATAACTGTAACCGTCCAGAGTTCATATCAAGTATCTATATCTCCATCTGTACGCGAGGAACTACCAAGCTGGCATTCGTTTTCAGATTGAACAAAAATTAATATGTCGGTCACAGATGCACATATTTCGTTGCTTTTTGCTGCTCAAAAATAAATGAATAAGGATACACAGGGCATAGGACACAACCAAATGAACTCACGAATGCAGAAACGAACTTTCCAATTTGACCACTGCCAACTATGTATTATAGCTTGTTCGTAGATATAAGCACATGAATACCTGCGTCTTTTTCATTGGGAGGCAGTTTAAATACATTAGAGAGGTAAAAAATAGAGGGGCGTATTTAATTCTACGTTTTATTCGTAAATAATGTTAAACAGGGTTGTACAACATTCTTTCCTTCTTTTACCACTATACTTTTTTTCTTACCAGTAATTATTATCACTAAATATTTTAAGACTGATTGGGTTTTCATTCATGCCAAAAATAACCTATTCATATAGGTGGTATTATTACCCAAACCCATAAAGAAGAGGACGAAATTGTGGAATACCTTACGGCCATTGGTCACAATATCCAATTTTAGATGTAAAAAAAATTCATAAACAAATTTTTACATCTTATTTTTAAGGTAATTACATTACATAAATTAACCTAGAAAATTATATTACACATTTTCTTCTTTCTAATTTTTTTTTCTTCTAGTCTTTTCCTGTTCCATGGTCATTTAATAAGAAAATTTCATCTCTTCTTTCTATTTCCGTCTCTCTGCAATACACTTTTAAATGTTCTAGAGAGTCCTCTTCTCTACCACATAATATACATCTGTTTTCTTTTGCTGACAACCAGTATATGTTACTCTTTTCCTCGTTTCCGCTTCTAAAACGTGACATTTATAACTTTTAATAAATATTTTGGTATATGTACTATCTGTATATTCTTGTATCGTGGGTTATATTTCATTTCTTGAATTTTGTTGAATTTTTCTTGTTTTTGTATGTCTCTGTCTGCGTTTTTCCATGTTTCTATTATAGATTCTTCATTTTGTCTACTTCTCTCTATTTGTAAGACTGAAGATACCTTTTGCTCATAATATGCTTTTCTAGTTATTCCCCATTTCCTTAGTTTGGATTTATCTTTATTTGAACGTTTTATTGATTTCCAATTTGTTTTCCGAAACTCTCACTTTTTCTTCATACTTAACGGATCTCTTTCCTGTTTCTATTCTTAATTTATCTATTTTCATTTCTTCCAGTGCTATATATCCAGGAGTACATTTATCCAACCCCAGTATCCATTTTATGTATCTGATTTGAATGTCTTCGATTATTTGTTTCTCTTCCCATCCGTGTAACTAATATGAGAATAATAATTATTAGTAGCCGAGATGGGAGACGTGAGAATGCGTCAGTGCTCATTGGTCCGATGAAAAACAATGCAGTGCACTGAAAAATTGTATAAAAATTGTATTTTATACAATAAAACGCGAATGCGACAGAAACGCATAACTGCATTGTTCAGCAGTGGAACCGTGGACTACTGGACCAGGCCCAGTTAAAAATCAAATGAACTCCTTTATTCATGTTCACCAATTCATTTTCACGGTGGTTATACTTTTGTGTCTGTTGTTCTCCATTTTTTGTACTCCAATATTTCATTAACAAAACGTGGCGTGTACTGTATTCTTTTTTGATCAAAAACGGAATATTTGTTGTAGGTATATGTAGTGAACCAAATCGGTGTTTATGCGGTTGATTCAATATTTGTTGTTTCTTAACAATAAACAGAATTTTCGAATAGGTTTGGAATTAAACATGCCATGATATCAGATAATATCACTTTTCATAAAAACACTGAGTATTGGACATCGATTTTATTTTCATTTTGTGTGATAATATTGATTAAGTTTTTGTATAATTAGAGTACCCGGATATTTTTCTCAAAAAAAAGAATTTTTTTAACTTCAAATACTTCTCTGTTGAATTTTTTCCAAAAATTCGTTATTTTGCTTGACATTATTATACCGGTTGATGAATCGGTATGTATTTTTTATTTCATGCAATTATTTTGAATATTTTACATTAAAACGCCTACATATCTGCAGCATAATAATAATAATATTTTTTATTTCCTGTAGATCAGCAATGTGATGTAGGAACAGTCAAATGTATAAATTTTACATAAAATTTACAGAGTTTTCTAGCAAGTGTTCCATTTTCGCGCAATGATATTCAACATTATATTTTTAAATGAAACATCCTGTACATTTTTGCAAAATTTTCACTGTCCCGGAATTTTTTTAACATATTGTATAATTTTAAAATATATATTTTTTGTAAGTAACATTCATATTTGAACACCTCTATATTTTCCTCTCTATTTCGGGAGAGGAAAGATAGGGTTTCCTGGAATGCCGTGAAAAAAATAAATAGTTAATCGCGTTCTGAGCAATTCAATTAACAATTACAATTACCACTTAGAATTAGCAATTGAAGGTCTGCTGATTTAAAAATGTGAATAATTACTACTTAGTAGAAATGAAATTCTCAATCATCCATCTTTAAGTGGCAAATGATCGAAAGTAGTTAGTCAGTTTACCATTTTCATAATAATAATCATTTCATTTAATAAATTTATGCCAAAATCGGCACAAAAAATAATGTGCATCACACATCCAGAAAATGTTATGCAAGTGCTCGTAATTTATTCTCGCAAAAGTGCAGTTTCTGGCCTAGTGCTATAAATACTATTGAATTATTATACGTAAAATGATCATGATGTGTGTATTTCAAATTTGTATTTTCTGACTATTCCTATGCTAATGTATTTTAGTCTCTGGAAATAAAACTATTATTATTATTATTATTATTATCTTCAGGTTTTACCGTTTCTATCTCTATCTTTACCCTGGTGAGATTTTTTTCCCAGCTTCGGGCACGCTTCACGTTACCATAATAAAAAAGTAAAATATCAAATCCAAACATTTCATCCCAGCATAAAAATTTCATACCGCCGAAAATTCTGAAGTACCTACGTTCCGGCGCGAGTTATTCGGAACGAGACTCGACAGTTGATGTATTAGAAGGCAGAAGGCTACAACCAAACCGCATCAAATCTTTACTGACGGACAAATTTTCTGCAAACTCGGTTATGAAGTGAAAACAAGCAGGATGTTTATGAAAAGTAGCACCTGATTTTACTTTCATTTTACAGAGCGTTTCCTTCCTGGCGGAAAATACTTTCCAGCGGATAAGATGTTTTAAATATAGAAGTTGGATTATGGTTGCGTTTGCCGATGCACGAACTATTTTATTGTAATAGACCAATTATAGTCTTACTACATTCATCACCACCAGAAGATGTCGACCGAAGTGAGAGGCCATAAAATCATAATGGCCGATAAAAGGACATCAAAACGAATTTGTCAGTTTATGGCACTAAGAATCGCGTTGTTACGACCTGCTACATAGGCCTTTGCAACCTATCGTGCTGTAATTATTCAATGATCGATTGTTATTGTTATTTTTTTTTTGGCCTAAAATTATTCATTTGAGTTTACACTAAAGAAATAAAGTTTTATTATTATTAAAAGACTACATCTCCGATTTAAATGATTCCTTTTGATTTGTACACTATTTTACCCCCAATTAAATGAAAGAATTGTATTAAATGGTGGTTTATTCATTCAGCGTGGAACGTGGAAGCGAGCTTATCTTTAGGTAAGTTCTATTAACAATAAGTATTGTGAAATGAATTTGTCGAGCGTGAGTTGGGTAGGCTTAGGGTTGTATGTGAAAAATGTGTGCTAAGCGAGCTTACTTACAGGAAAATTTCATATAATAGTTATTTACATACCAAATGCGGGAACCGAGTTCACGCAAGAGGTTTGTACAATATTTTTTGTACGAAAAGTATAGAACTAATAACAATCCATACAAAGAAATGAAGTTCTTCAAGGAGTTCTTTTGATATTTGTCAAAGTTGCACTATAAATATAAACACACAAATTAATTTGCCTAATATATTATAAAACAATTAAAATATTTATAATATTTACCGTATTCACTTGTAAATTTATTATATTTCTTATTTACATTGAGGTAACTAATGGTTCATACTTTCATTGTTCTTCATAATGTTATTTGAACTTATCGAAGTTTGATAGAAAAGTTCTTGTTTTTCATTTTCATTTCCAAGAATTTGAAATGCCATCTCAATACTTTTCACTTTGACAATTTGATAAATAACATTTTTAAACAAAAGCAACAAATGCATAACAACGAAGCACACTTTGAGATGCAATTAAATGTTTTAAATATAGGTATTGACATAATCATATTTTAAGAGAAATTATTTTCCATACAGTCGAACATAAAACGTTTTATGCAACTCGTACATAATCGGACTTTATAGACTTGCCTTATTTATTAGGCTCGCTCGCTGCGGTCGCTCTGTCATTCGGCTCGTTGACTCGTCCAATAAAGGCCTAAATTATGTACTTGTTACATAAACTACTATTATTATAATAACTAATGCATCCGCAAAACATTTTTACTCATTTAAACACAGTTCATATGTTGTACTTCAATTTCACGAAATATCACTAAAAATTGGCATATACTTTTATTGTATTTCTATATAATTTAAACCCTAAAAAACTCACTGGTGCAGAGCACATCATCATATCTCTTAAATTTTTCGAGATATGGCGGTTTTTGATGTATTTCGAAGTGCAACTTTGAGAAACTGCAACTCAAAAATTACGCAAGATATCGAAAAATACTCTTCAGTTTTGTGTTATTCGTGCATATTATAGCAAAATAACAAATTTTTGAAAAATTGAAAATTTTTGTATTTTTTTTCAAAATTTTGATCAGTGATATCTTTCATAATAAACGAGATACGAACTTGCAGACTAAACCATTGGATTCAGCTCATCGAAATACATAAACCCTAAAAATTTCAGAATATTCGGATGGTGGGTTGAAATTTTAGAGCAAAAAGTCTGAAAATGGCCTTTTTCAGGCCAAACGTCAATGGGTACCCTTTGACGTTTTTCGCCAAAAACGTCATTTTTACACTTTTTGCACTAACTCTATAACGTGTAAAGCAATTTGAATGAAATTTTACATACCTATGTATTTTGTTGAGCTGAATCGAATGGCCCAGTCTGAAAGTCTGTATCTTTTATATTTTTCGAGTTATCGCCTATCAAAATTTGGAGAAAAAAATCAAAAAATTTCAAAATTTTCAAAATTTGCTAATTTGTAATAAAATGCATGAAACGAACAGAACTGAGTCTATTTTTCAATATCTTTAATAGATTTTGAGTTGCAGCCACTCAAATTAGCATTTCGAAAAACATCGAAAATTGACATATCTCTATAAATTTAAGAGATATGACGATGCGCTCTACAGCATTGAGTTTCTTAGGGTTTATATTATATAGAAATACAATAAAAGTATATGCCAATTTTTAGAGATATTTCGTGAAATCTGAAATTGTGCAGTACTTTCTTAACATATTATGTAGTACCAGATAATGTAACAATTTACTGATCTACAGATAAGTTATCCTCAGAAGTGAAGCAACAATATAAAATACAAAGTAATCTTTAAAATGTTATTAGTTGTCAAAAAATAATAAAAAGCATGTCAAAATATATTTTGACAACTGCATGTTAAACATCATTATTTTATTTAACAGAAAGAAATGAACTCTCAAATTCGTCATTATATCATTACAATATTCTACGAAATTTTGACAGAGAACACTACAATACAAAATCTGCACATTGCAAGGTTGACCTAAAAGAAAATATGGAAACATAAAACTACAAAAAATAATTATTAAATATTTTATTATATTCAGTTACATCCCAAATCAGAGATATCAGAATACATACATATAAAATGTTACAATTTATTTATTTAATAAGTTCTGTGCTAATTAACAAATGATTGTAGATAAAATGAAGTATATTTTAAAATGATTTATTCCTGTAATTCATTAGATCAAACTTGAAAGTGCAGATATTTAAAACAGTGAGCCAACCATAGCAAAGCAATTTCGATTGATACAAATTCCACAATAATTGCAACCAAGTTCTGGGGCTGCGCTATTCTAGTACCAACTGAAGGTAATGAAACAATAACGCTTGGTCCGGTAACTACTTTACCAACTGAGATAATAACAAGATAGTATCGACATTTAGTAATCTGTTAGCATGCCACATTAACATGATCAATTTATAAAGCAATATTAGCGTGATTAGGCACTAATGAAGATTATAGACCGAGGCAGTTGACAACTACGCTTGAACCTCGAATGGTCGAACGGTCGAACGTTTGAAACTTGCTGCAAATGACGATGCATTATTTTCAGTGATTATAAATGTACAATTTCCCTCATTCGATATCCAATTTTGAAAACATATTAACTGCAGTTTATACGCTAATCCCTTATATCAAAAGCGTATTATGTCCCATTCCGCAATTTGTTGCCCACACAAATCCCGTAACGGCCAAATTCAGTGGCGTAACTAACTGTCATTGTAAATACAAAGTGGCCTATTCTTACATTACAATCTGACATACATATTTATTACAATTTGTTCATAGATATAAGAAAACTGACTCCATTAGTCCCCTGGAGTGGGCAAACCTCAAGCGGATTAAAGATAATGGTAGCAAAAATATCAAAATTTCATGGGATGGATTTATAATTGAAAATGTATTTTCCCCAGGTATTTTGTTGTTTTAGAGCAAGCAATTGTTTCAAAAATAGATTCGATTCAACTGAACTCATATTTGATACTTATCCTTTATAAAGGAATAATTTTAAAAAGGGAATATTTATGTAGAGGTATGATTCTAAACAAAACCCATGGTTGGTTTAACAGTAATCTTTGTTTATGCTAATGAACGAATTCCCGTCGAATATAGAAATTTTTAATTTAATTGCAGTATTAGGATAAATAGCACTAAAATTAATTTTTCTTCTATTCAGGTTTTTCCTATTGGTACTTAGACCGCATGCTGTTAGGGGTTGCCACTCTCATTAGTGACACAGGCAGATTTTCTTATATCACTGAACAAACTGTACTTGTATGCAATTCTTGACAAAGCATTTCACAAAAGTACAAACCATGAAAATACATTTCTAGAATGTACAAATGTTGAAAATAGCTTTCAGAGATTTAACGGCTACCGAAAATGCAAATGTCGAATGTTGAATATGTAACAAATGTCGAATCTTACAAATCTCGAAAATACATTTGTCGAAACGCTGGGATATTACAAATTTCAAAAGCATATATCTCGAATATACAAATGTCAAATAAAACCTATACATTATTTTCATCAAAAATGAGTACTTTATTCGAGTTTTTTGAGCATGAGGTGTAGGCTTAGGGATTGTTTGGTAAAAGTGCGAGCGAAGCGAGCTTACCTACAGAAAATTTCCATTAACCCTGGACACTCATACTTGTTTTACAGTTACACATACGTCGCACTGAGTCTGGAAACTCCAAGAAAAGAAAAACTATTTTCCATAATCGAATGTAATTTTTCCAGGCCTATTTCATGTGAAATATTTCTTTAGGTTTACAGAAAGACATTAAACAGTTAATAACCATTCTGAACCATATATTTTCATTTTATATAATAAGTTGCATGTTAGCCTTAAAAATATTACTAATATTATTAAATTTAAGAAAGAATTGCAGTTATTTCTAATAGAACATTGGTTTTATTACGTAGAGGAGTATATAAATTATGGTTAAATAATATGTATTGTAAATGTTAAATTATTTGACATATTCAAAATCATGTACATGATCTTATGAATGAATAAATTCTATTCTATTCTATATTTTATTCAAAACACAGCATTTTGCCAAAACATAACTTTTTTATTTTGGACTATTGAGAACAAACACATTTGTTTCAGATTATAGAAACTGAATTTACAACGAGGAAGTATCGAAGTTAAACAAATGCTGCGCATATGGAAAATTAGATAAAATTCGTGAAATTTCTTAGTCCCCAGTGTAGCATTCCAGGGTTAATATAACGTTCGATATATATAACATTTTCAACATTCAACATGTGTGTTTTCGATAAACGTACAAACTCTAATTTAATTATCGATATATGTATATTTGAGAAACGTGTTTTCGAGATTTTTAACATCCAAGCTATTCGACAAATATATTTTCAACATTTGTAACTTTTCCAACATTCGACATTTGTATTTTCGGTACAATCGTAATTTTTACATTCGACAAATTTATTTCCGTGATTTTTATTTTGGAGAAACGTGTTTGTTAGGCATGTTTAACGTTAGTTAGCAGTGTTCCTCAACCGGTGGCTTGCGGATAGACAGTAAGGCAACAGGTCTTTAGAGGCATGGAACGTTCGTTGAACGTTGAACGTTGAGCACTGAGCGTTGAAGCCAACTCAACTGGGACACATTCATTATTCCAATACAATGAACACAACCATTTAACAATTTTACACAAAGACTACACGAGTTAGCGTCAATTTCATAGAATATTTCCTTGAACGATTTACCGTTCGTAATATTAAAATAATACCGGTTAAATGATCTAGAATGCTCTCTGGGCTCCAGACGCTGAACGGGCGAACTAAGGAACATTCAGTGTTGTAATGTTCAGCGGGAACCGTGAACCGGTATTACGAGTTCTCATGTGGTGAACCGGAAAATCGCGCCACTTTCCAAAATCAAGGAATCGGGGAGTTAAATCCCTGCAAATGCAGAGGCGGCGGATGGAATGGCGCTGGCTATTCAACTTAAATTCTGCCTATTTTAAACCCTTACCTCTATTTAAAAAAAATTAAAATTGTACTTTAGAAGACGTACGATGTACAGCAGAATCCGAAAAATTGTACGGCGAGAGTTCAGAACCTTTTAACGTATATTCCATCCGCAAATTGTAGTATTTTTGTCAGAATCTTTGTAATACCCAAAGCATCGGATTAATAGAAAATGTTCTTGTTTTTATAAAACATTTTTAAAAATATATTATAATTCGAATTTTATAACTACAAATTTATTTAATGTTTTATGAGAGTCGTAAATTTCCACAAAGATTGGGTCATTGTAGTATTTCGAGCATGTCGTCATAAGGCATCATTCTTCAAAAGAACCTTTACCAAATATGAGTCCATTCTTACATTTAGTTGACGATTGACAAACTTTTAAAGTAAGGACGACAACTGGTATTTTCAACAACAATCTGAAAGTATTTAAACACTGATGTACATTTTGGATGGATACCATTAAACTCGGTTTTGATTTGCGCAGCCGTTTATTTCTTTAACCCTCTCGTAACTAAAAGTGGTATCTTATATAGTTCACAGATTTATTTTTAAAACGGATTAACAACGGTATACTTTTAACATTGTAGTTTCATATATTTGTCTATTATTGGTCTTACGTTCCATTAACAATTGTTAGAAATTTATGCCATGAGATATATTAAAATAACAATTAAATGCATCTTTCAGAATTATGGACTTAAAACAAACTTTTTCGCGAACCATTTGTTACAGCAGTCATGTCTCGAATAAAAACAGAGAATGATCACAACATTAACAATAAATGAATTAATGTTCTTGATAAAATACATTTTATTTTCCTAATTGATTTTATTTATCAACTTTATAATTTACGTTTTTTGTATAAGAAATGAACCTAAGAATTATCTAATAACAGAAGTGCAATTGCAAAAATATTAAAAACGAGAAAATTTACTTTAAAAAACTGGGGTATTCAATATATTCCATTTAGGCACAGACGATTGTAAATTATATTGGTTACTGAAGGATTAAGTAAAAATACTTACTCACAGAGTAGAAATCGGCTTTTTTGGTTGTTGATAATACTAGTTGCCGACCTCACTTCGAAAGTTTGCCAATCGTAAACTAAATGTCAGAACTGACTTAAACTTGGTATATATTCTATTGAATAATTTAAAGTTTCTATGTAAACGTAATTGAGGGGTGATTAATTGTTTTATTGAGATCCTCTGGGTTTTGATGATACGTACTTTACTCTTTCTTCAATCCTTTAAATGTTTTCCAAACCTTTTCTGAGTGAAAGATAACGAAGCTGATTTAAAAAAATATTAATGTTTTAAAATACTTATGCTTGCATTTGAAACACTGCAGCAGGTCGTACTGAATAAAATACTTTTTAAGCGTCTTTGTATTCTCGTAAAGCAAAACCGAGCACCGAGCTGCAGCATCAGCTTCTCCACCAGGCAACAAACTTTATGCAAAGTAAAGCGAAGTGTGGAGTCAAGATCCTGGACCTGAAAAGTACAGGATACAGGATGTTGTGTTGTCTTGTAAAGCTCTCCGTTTTTCACTTAGTCCTCGTTCTTGTCCTTGTTCGTTCTATTTGTCGTTTCGAGACTTTTAGTTCACGCCACGCCACAAAAAATAACCGAAATTTATGACAAGAAAGTAGCAAACTAAATAAGTGTTTTACAAAACACATTATAAATATTTTTAACTCGGATATTTACATGGCATTAAGTAAGACATCTCCAATTTGGGAAGGATCCCAATTAACTCACTACTTACTTTTCTATATTACGAAAAGACAATGAAAAATGTTACAAACATATTTTAGATACAAGAATACCTTAGAGTTTGAACTGGGACCTATATGATACATGCCTCAATTGATTAATCATTCAAATATTGGCGAGAAAAGTTCGTACGTCGTTGGAATCTAAACCGAGGAACCTTTATGATAGGTACCTAACAACGCATTGACGAAGTTTTATTGACAAACATTATTTTTTTAAATTAAAAGAGTCAGATAGCTTAGACATATATAAAGAGCAGAAGAAATGAATGAAATTAAATCAGTATTGGAAATGAATGACTCAATATAAGTTTTCAATAATATATATTTTTGTGTGTACAAAGCACCTTCATTTCCCTCAATCAACTCCATAGTTAAATGGAAAACCGAAGGAAATAGAAGAAGATTAAAACTAGAAATATAAAACAAAAGATATTATGACGTGCAGAAACCTAACTACAAGGATTAAAAAAAAAAAGAAACGGCGATTGATCCACTTCAACAAAAGGATACAGACAGCTTCATAAGAAGCGGTGTTACCTAATAGGTATGTTAGGCTATGTTTAAAATTAAATATGAAAAAGAAAAATGTTATATTATGTTAGTTTCTAATCTTCCCTAAGTTCTGTTCTATCTCTGCAGATCGTCCCCTTTATCACACGGCTAATGCTCATGGAACTAGTCCTATGAGACTTCCATAATTACAAACAATTTTCACACATCTCCTGACTCCAAGCGAGACCTGTTGCCTCTACTTTAATAGTTCTGCCCAAATCCCACTGGTTTGGAACTGCTGCTCGCCATACATTTTCTGTGCCTTGTCCGGACTTCACCTCTTGCTATTTTGCTGACATTTATAATACTTAGTTAAGGAGCATAGTTATTAAGACTAGAAAGGTTTAATTATTTAATTTTTTGTGGCTTCCTATTTTTCTATCCTTAGGGGTGAAAAAAAAAAACAAACATTGAAATCAAATAAACTAGTTCCAAGTTATGCATGATAGAATCGGTTAAAAGGTAAAAATTCAGTGGATGAACAATTAATCATTCCCTTTTTTCCAAACCATAAAGGTAGAATTTAGGCAATTATAAAAATAGGAATGTGGTGAAATAAACGGTTTAAGATTGTCGGGGTAAACTCAGAGTAGTGTGCAGATATATGGAACAAATTCCAAGTGGACAAAGCAGCATTTAGCTATAACTGCCCCACTTTAGCACTTGAAGCACGTTGTTGAGGCGCGAGATGTCAGGCTGGTGGCTGTTGGCGGGGTCCGGAAACCCGGAACGCTCCACATTCCCGCCAACCAGACCAGATCACTCCTCTGGGACGAATTTTTATATAAAGAGTTGATGGAATCTGTCCATAAAAGTGTTTCATTTAAATTTGGGGACAAAAGTTTCTGGTTTAAATGGAAATTCTTTTATAATATAGCGGTTTAGGTGGATGGCTTTTTAATTTATACATTTTGGATGATGTAGGAGAACTTTCTGCGTTTTACATTTTTGCGTCGTTTAAGAATCTTTATTTTTATTAAAAAAATGCATTTTTAATGTTAAGAGAACTATTGAACTCTCTTATATTTTAATAGCGGATAACTACAAACCTTAAATACAGTTGGAAATAAGATTTTTTCATCTGGCGGAACCGAATCATAAAATATATGGTACTTTATGGAAAATTAAAGACAATCATAGGCTAATTTAGTGCCCCATTTCACAATTTTAGGTTTTTTTTTCAATTAAAGTTTTCGCTGGTAGAAGGAACTATCAGCGGTACTTACGAGAGTAACAATAATAATTATTGGAAACTAGTTAATAATATAATAATTGAGGGCTATTTATAGGCTCCATAATGGAATATATAATAATAATAATTATAATAATACAGGACAATTTCTTGAATAAATGTTTAACCCTTAAATTTCGGATGGGGGTACATTGTGGATTCCACCGACGTTTTTTCTTTTTCTTTTTTTTTTGTTGCATTCTATAATTTGTCAGCCCTGCTTTTCTATAGTGTCAGTTAACATATTAAACTTATATGCAAGGTGATACAATTAGTTGAGTTCAATTGGTATGATTATTATTCAAGACTAATGTAAATATATCATATTATCATTTGAAATTAGTTACACTATATTTTATGTTTATAATTTTTATAAATAACTAAAAAATGAGCGGTCAAAATAAAAGTAGGATTCATACTGATGCAGAACTACAAAAATTATATAATAATTTCGGTGAAGCAAGTGATCTGAGTGATGATGATGATGGTGATGGTGCCGGACTACATTTTGATCAGATAAATATCTCATGTTTCGTGAAATTTTGTATCTACTTGATACATTTATTTTCTATTATAATTATAATATTTAAGGTATTATATAGTTATTTATTATTTAAGTTTCTATTCATTGAACAATATATATATATATATATATATATATATATACGGGTCGAATGAGAAAGATAGACGAAACGAAATGAAGGACAGGTATATTATCCATTGTACATTGTAAGGCACCGGAATTTAAGGGATAAGGTATTTGATAAGGTAACGTGACCGAGATTATATGGGCGACCAAAAACGGAAGAAATATAATTTGAAAAATAATACCAAAAGTATTAGCCTATAATTATCAACAATTAAGATTTTTAAAATCAGGGCCATATGTATAACTGCTTTTTCATGTTTTTTTTTTTTTAATGATTTTTGCAGGTTTAGATACACGAAAATCGGTGTATGTATCATTGAACTAAATTTTGTTATTTTTAAGATAATTTTGGTGTAGAATACTCTAAGAAAGCCAGTGTTTTCTGGATATTTTGCCGCACGAATGTGCGAATTGAAAGTTTCAACAGAGCTCGATCCAAGATTGTGACTACAAAAAACTTATTACAACTCAGCGTATTTATATTTATGGTACATAATAATAATTAGAAATCAATTTATAAAGGAAATAACTTGACCAAATATACCTATACAATAAATAGGGACACATTTATAATGTAGTGTTTATGTAATGTTGGAAACTCCAAGTTGTTTACTAATAAACGAAATACCTAGTATTGAATACACCGGCATGGTGCACTAATTAAACTATAATTAATTGATAAGTTTAGTTTTCACACTGAATATGAAATATAATTACATGCGAGTATAATTAAATTCATAGAACTAGTACGGTTTCATATGGTACAATAGAAAAATGTGGGTTTAATAAAAATGATCAATATTGTTTTAGTCACAACTTCTCCATTAGGTTTCATCGTTGTTTCAAAGAATATAAAACAATTTAATAACGAACACACAAAACTTACTGACAAGAAAGTACTTAGAACTTTAATGCCCTTAATAAAAAATTACATTGATATGCGCTTTACTTTATTCCAGGCGTAGCGTACGTGTATTACTTGCTTTTTAATTACTTCAAGAGAGAACATTATTCAATCATTCTTACAAACTTTATACACTTTCCAAATAATATATTCCCGTAAAATATTTACTAGACATATTTAATATTTAATGGTGTTTCAATCACATTAAGTACTTAGTGTTCAAGTAGACACAGTATAATTTTATATTTACCAAACTTTGTGTTTGATTTATACATTTCTATCGGACTATTTACATTACAATAATACTAAAACGAAAATTCTTTTGTTAGGTATCTTGTTAATTTTAAAGAGGAACTCTTGGATGGGAATGCGTTATGTGGGTTCTTGCTACCCCACTTTTGGGATATACGGGCTGTTTTGCCAACTTCTGTTAACAGCTACTAACACTGAGTTAAATTTATTCCATAGGTTATATTTGTCAGACATTTCACCAACGTTTTTTGTATTAACCGGCGATTAGTCATGTTTTTTAAACTAATTATTTATCAGGATGGTTACCAAGGTAATTATGATAGTTTAGTGCCCTGATTTATCGATATTTTAGTTTTGAGAAATAGCTGGCACTGATTACTCTTTGGCAAATATTTTAAAACAATGTACCTTTTGAATATCACAAATTAAGAAAAGAAAAAAAATAGAAGAAGATATTATAAGGAAAAGGAGAAAGAGGAATTATTAAATATTATCGAGAATTATATATCGATAGTAGAAAATAAAAGACGGATTCGTTTACTTTAACACCAACACCTAAAAATTCCAATAGTTCATGTACCATTATTATAGAAAATCCAAAAAGAACATTTAAAAATCAATATAAAACATTTTAAACATATAGCTACTATGTTTGATCATTCGAGGTGTCGAGCATATAACAAAAATAATAATAAAAAACTATTTAAAACCAATTCCTTCCAACATTAAAGTACGGCGGTCGTCCAGAAAAAAAAAAAAACGATTTGACATAACTAAATCGGTGAGAAATTTATATTTCAGTGAGAAATTTTTATTTGTACCTTAAATTCTGTTAGTTTTGATAATATTTTAAAATGAACAAAACAACTGAAATAATAACAAATTAGCAAAAATCACTAACATAAAGATTTCATTTGGCCCAAAGGTATTAGGTAGTATCTCGAATACTGTTTTTGAATCTGATGAAAACAAAATATAGAAAAATATAAATTGTAGGTAATGCTATTCTACAACCTTTTGATTCCAAAGAAATTTAATCTCATTTGTTTACTAAGATATGCCCAAAAACCCTGAAAAGCCTTCAAATAATCTACCATTTACTGTTGATGAATTGTTCCTAAAATCTAATCAATTCGTAACATAAACATAATACTTCCCTTACATATATGTATGTGCGCGAAGTAAAAATGATACAAATAATTTTCCTTTGTGTGATTTTAACTGGGCCAAATGATATGATTCAGGGCTCATATAACTATGTAAGTATACAACATAACACTAGAATAAATAAGACAGGTGCTAGGTTATATTAACTATCGATTTAGACGTCGGTTAATGCTAACCAAGGTTGGTGAAGTGCAATGTGCATGAGAAATATATTAATCAGTTAAATTTAATCCTTAAATATTTAACAAGAGTTGGTGAAAACCTCGCTAAGAAGGTAATCAATTCTCACAATTTACGTGACATAGTTGTGTTGTTTCATTTATTTGTGTGTGCAGTTGTCGTCCGTGTCGTTGGCGTCCGCATCCGCAAAGCTGATGTTGAAAATTGGTTGAAGAGTTGCGCGTGGTAGCCTGGGTAGCCTCATTTTGTCCTCTAATCTAGCTCAAATAGACCAGCAGTTTTATAGTTCCGGAACTACGTGTGTGGAAAGTTTAAAATTTCAAATAAATGCTGTCACGATACACAGTTTGATTTGGCGGCGAATGAAAACTCTGGCGTGTCCGTGTAGCTCACGTGTTAAACCTCCAGGAGGCGTCAGACGAGAAGCGACGAAACGACGAAACGAAACGACGAAGCAGGCGAAGCGACATTCCCATGTCCACCAACACCAACATCCAACAGACTGATTGCTCATCTGCATACCAATTTATCACGAAAATTACCTCCATTACGGCTCTGGTTTTGCTTGTCACTTGCTGCTGTATATCATGTGAGAAATATCACACTTTCAGAATGTACTTCCGAATACTGAATGCGATTTTTCTAATCATACAAACTGAACAGGAATACGTTTACTAACTATTTAATCTAACTCTACTTGGCGGTGGGGGAACGTGCTTGATGACAACACATTGGTTTTTGAAAAATATTTATATATTTTTTTTAATGATGAGGCTTCAACTACTTTGGTTATTAGTATAGTCATCACAGACACCGATTTAGTGATACTGATAAGTATGGAGGTGTCTGCCTGTAGTCAGTCACAAACACCAATTTAATGCCAGCCCTGTCCGGGAATCGAACCCTGGACCTCTGGGTCAGAGCCTAGTTCTCTAAACCATTGAGCCATAGAGGCGGACGAAATATATTAAACACGTGTTTTTTTTTTGTTTTTTGATTCGATGTGTATTTCTCGAAATATTTCAACGTCCCGGAACTTTTTGAACACATTGTATACGAATGTACCCAAATGATATATGTACAAGGATTTCAATGCTATTCGTTTTTATTGTTGTATCTTTTACAATTTTACAGCAAAAGTGTAAATACAAAAGTTGTTCAAAATTTAAAAACGTAAATGATGCATGTCCGGATATGGGTTTAATAACTAAAGTTGATCCTTTATGAATCCTTAAAAACTTCACAAGTTTGTATTTTGTATCCTGTACACATTTCATAGTCTAAGTCTTAACTTTCCAAAAAAAAATGCGCGGTGTGCTAATATACGTGCTACCCAGACCCACACGTTCTGTTCTTCGCGAATTTTGAAAATCGAACTGGTGACAAGTCACAAGTCCCTTCTGTGTTTTAACAGCAATAAAGATCGATGAGTTGTCAATACTTCTCACTGACATGAATATTGAAACTCTGTCCAATATCGCCAAGGTTACTTACATTTAGTGTCACTCTACAGCGAAACGAACGAAGCGGTTTGCCAGTTTTTAATAAAAATAAAATTTAAACGTTTCGAAAGAGTTTTCTAAGTAATGCCTTTGTTTTACCGGAAGAGCTATGGTGTGTTGCATTTAAATTACGTGTAATACATAAAAAAAAAAAACGGTACCGTGGCATCGGCAGCCATTATTATTAAGCCAACCTATTTCCTGACACTTCAGCCTTCTTCATTAATTTATTAATAATTCAATAAAATGTTCTCACTGCAAGTATAATATATATGCTATATAACTAAATTCACTAATGCTACTTTACTTTGAACTCATGATTGTAATCCTGGTCTCAATGTAGACCAAAAGCTCTATTTACATATTTACAAACATACCGGGTATCTTCTTTTTTTTATAGGACAGGAAATACAATGTTAAAATTTTCATTATGCGATAGTTCGTTCCCATGAATTTTAGAACAAAAGTGTAAATATAAAAAATGCTCAGCAACAGAAACTACACCAAATAACCCTAAATTTATCGGTGTAATACATTACTGTCATGAAACAGACTTAAAATAATATTTGTAATTTTTAGCTACTTTCAGAGTGCTATGGTATACAAAACATACAAACAGTCGTATTGTTTGAGTTTGACAGATTACATTTGGCACAGTTTGAATGATTATTTACTTATTTCAAATATTTCTCAGTAATCATAGACATATTTGCCATTTAAAAATAACAATAATCAATATAACTATGCCAAATTCCATCTGTTAAACGCAAACAATACGACTATTTGTATGTTTTGTTTACCATGGCATTTGGAAACAGCTAAAAATTATACATTTTATTTTACATCTATCTCATGACAGAAATGTAGTACATCAATAAAAGGCTCATTTGATGCAGTTTTTGATTTAGATTTTGAACATATTTTGTATTGACACTTTATTCTAAAACTCATAGGAAATGAAAATTTTTACATTGTATTTCCTTTGTCCTATAAAATAGTAGACATCCGGTATAAATATATTAAAAGTATGTTCCGTAATAGAAACCGATGTAACCGCAATGATTGTTTATATATATAGTAAGTTGTAGGTTCTCTTGTACTGAATTTGAGAGTAACTTGCTGTAATGCAGAGTATAAAATAAATAACGTCATTTTGAAGTTTTACAACTGCAGGTTCAGTTAGACGGTGCCCTTACTATAAAGTAGGGTTAACATATAAATAGCAAAAGTTCATAGAAAAGAACCGAGAATAATTATTACTTTTTCAAGTTGCAAACTAAATGAAAGAACGTTGAAATCATTCCAGTTTAAAGTATAATTCATGTCTGAGATTTAACAGTTAGGAATTTAGGTTGCAAAATAAATATGAAATCCAAATTAATAATTTGCTTCACGTCTGGAAATAGCAACAGCTAGACGGAAGTTGAAGAGATGAAATTATGTAATTAATTTACTTTAGAAGTTGGAAATCTGAGAATCGTACCTCTACTCGGGAAAGAATTCCAAATACAACTATTTCAATGCCAACAAAACTAAACTGCTGAAATATTCACTTAATAATGAAATAAATTCATTTCACATTTAAGATCTGCTAAATGAAATAAGAGGAATCTCGTGTCAAAATACGAAAAAAAATATAGGTTGAAAAGGTTTCCGGGGAAGTAGTGCTGTGCGCGCTTGCCTGAAGTTATTGCACAATTAATTACGTAAAATGGCACATTTTATCTCAATTTAAGAAGAGCATAGTCGCTATTTAAAAAGATAACAACGATGGCGAAGTTAATTGGAACATCCAGAACAAAGATTTGTCGAGATAAAAATTTTTACTACCCTAGTAGTTACAAAATAGCGAGATACAACAGTTAATGTGTAAATACTTGTGAGTTATGGTAGTTTTCCACCAGATGCATAAAAAAGTTGGGAAACTGGAGTGGAAAGTAAGTTTTATCATTGATAAAGTGAGGTCAAGAATCAAGATACAAACTCTGGATCTGATCCTCTTTCTTTGCAAAGAGTTAATTAAATTACCTACTTGAGTAGCCACTTGCAAAATAAAACTAAACCATGTTTTACTTCATACTATTTTTGGATAGAATTATTTTTTTTTTTTGAATCACAGCTACCTATGTATTATAGTAGTTAGAAGGTCATTTGTCAAGAAATCTGCCGATAAAAAAAAAGTTTTGATTAAGGTTTTGACGTTTTGAGTGTTGTTTTTTAAAATGAATAAAACAAAACGTAGATTAAAATAATTATAAATTAATATCATAAAATTATATGAAACGTCAAATAAATCCGGATAACAGATATGACGCAGAATACGCGTTCACTGCGCAGGTCTAATATGAAACTTGAATAAAAATTGAATCCAGACCAAGATTTTAAAGACGTTTCTATTACGAAACTTGGATTGACTTATTCTTGAATTAAATTATACAAGTAAACCTAGTATGAAACTTGTCAAAATTAATAGCGAAAATAATTTTTTTTTTATCAAAGTTTAACAGACGAAAAACTGAAAAGCGAAAAATAAAATAAACTAATTTTGAGTCGGCGTGTGTTGATCGGTTGTTAGCGTCAACAACAAAATTAGTTTATTTGATTTTTCGCTTTTCAGTTTTTCGTCGGCCCAATTTTTTGTTAAAAATTTTTTATTTTATAATTTTTGTGGCTACCAATTTTATACCTTTAGGGGTGGATTTTTAATGGGATAACCCGGTACAAAGTTATACGTGGGTGAACAATCAATCATCCCTTATTTTCCTACTCTTAGGGGTGGACTTTTGGGGGTGTAATTTAAATGGAACCAACTTCGAGATATACCCTATCCAATAAAAAAATAATTATCAAAATCGAATCATTCTGTGAAAAGTTATGCGTGCTCATACATTTTTTCTGTGCAATAAGCTCAATATTATAATTTGTATAATGAATTATAAAGAACTATATTAAAAATTTGAAATGAATTTACAATCTCGAAGTACTTAGCAATGAATGTATCCGTTTTCTTTGTTGATATTTGAGAGGAGGGCAAAGTGAGCAGGTATCACGTCACTAGGCACTTGAGCGCGCTTTAATTCATAGTAATTTGATGATTACGGCGCGCCAGGAACCAGGATATCGATATTAGCTGACGGAAGGAAATGGTTGGTACTTCCGATGATAGTACATACATATACCGTGCCCGTATCGTGTAGTCACCGCGCACTGTGTCGACAAAGGTGCCGTGCGCTGCCTTGTGGCTTGTTGGCCTCTGCTGAACATTGCACATTGAACACTGAACACTGTGCAGTGTGCACTGAACACTGACTGAACACTGTTCATGTTTCTAATCAATAAGCATGTCGCGGGTAGGTGTTGGTGTAGGTGTAGCTATTTAATTATCATCATACGAATTGGCGGATGCTGACAACTTCAGAAATTGTCAAGGTTTTGCTTCGAGTAAAGTTACAGCTAAAATATTATTTACCAATTTTATATGCAGTATTATATTTTTTATAAAATAATTTTAGAATCTTGTACAGTACTAAAACCGAGGCTTAAACAATTCTCTTAAAACACCCAAAACAAAACTCGTGGTAAAAGGCGTTTTTGATAAGCTATTGACTGACACTTCAAGGATATAAGTTCTTACTATACGTATAATTATTATGGTATATTCCAAAAACAATTTTATTGTAAGGGATGCGGCAAGAGTCCTGCTGGGGGTAAGTTTAAAATTCACCTAAAAAATCCGAATCATAACTTGTAAAAATGGAAAAGCTTTAACAGTAAAAAAAAAAAATAGTCGATCCGCCTTTATTATTATTTATTTATAGCATATTTGTATGGATGCCAATCAGCAATTTTTTTTTTGTTCTAACTAATTTCGATTTGTGATTGAGGCTTTAGTGCATATGTTTGTGCGTGAGAACGTCTCAAATCCGAGAATGTGCTGCCATAAATAAATAAATAAAAATATATCATCACGTCATTTATCCATTTCTGGGTGTGGCACTCTGCTCTAAGTAGATCTCGGTATTATATATTATTGCGCGTGAAATGCGGTTACCAACCATCAAATTACGGCCTCTAAGGATGGTGGTGGTGGAGGAACCAAAAAGGTAATTTTTTTGTGGTGAAAATATTCGAAATTTAATTTCGAAAATTTGTCGACTGTGAGGCTTGAACCGAGGATCTTATGATCCACAGTCCGTTGCGTTACCATTGAGCTATTTGCCCCATGTGCTGCCATGTTGTGGCGAAAATTAGAAAAGGACATTCTGGAGTACCTATGTGCCTATGTTCATGCGTGAGAACATCAGATTTCATATTTCGGTCGTCGGCTGTAATACATAAACGTAAATAAAGAGTTATTTGCACATAAATCGCGAAGAAACTAATGAATAAGTTAAAGGTTCGCGGATGCCAGTTTTAGTGGAATTTGCTATGGTATCTTTGTATTTAGAAAAAAGGAATAAATCCTGTAGTTAATTTTATTTAAACTATAATATGAGTTTGAGATATTTAAACTCACACCAAAACTACTGCTAAACCGTGAATACTTTATTTATCTATCAACAAGTCGGCGTTACTTCAATCCAACATACAATGAAAACATTTTGATTCATATATCTGCTATTTTCTACGTCCAACATTTCAGGACAGGGCATGGCAACGTATGTTCAGTGGTGCGGAATTAAAAGAACAGGCCTTTCGAAAACATTGCTTGAATATTAAGTAGCTTCATATATTTCCGGCGAAATTTTAATATTATTGACAGTATGAATATTGGAAAATGCAATTTATGAGCAAAAATATATCGCATATCTAAATCTGCTCTATATAGAGTTTCAATATCTGTTTATTTTATCATAATCCATCAATTAATACACTGTTTAATTATTGGTATAGTTTTTAACATTAAATTAAAAGTAATAATGAAAATGCCGATCTCAGTGGCGTAGTGGCTATGTCACTAGCCTAGCACACTAGATGTCGTGGGTTCGAATCCAACTGAAGAACATGGTCGTTTGTGCTTTTCACAAATTCATCATCCTCTCATAAGGCGGCATAAAACCAAAGCAATTAATCCATTTCGCACCTTCTTACAAAATAAATAAAAATAATTGACAATACAACCTCTACTAGTTTCGACATCTCCTACATTTCATCAAGAGGAGAAAACAGTTAACGAAAATTTTAAAAACAATAGATGTTCGTTAATTGTTATTAAGAAAAACTCATCTCCTTATGAAGACGTAAGAGACGTCGAAACTAGTAGAGGTTGTATTTTTGAAATAAAAAATTGGCTGATATCCTAGAGTTTTCATTGTGATCCATTCTCTAGTCCAGGGATGGTAACCATAAAAATGATCTGTTTGGTTTTCGGTTTTGGTCATTGTAAAAATAAAACTTCAATTTTGATTAAGGTTTCGGTTTTATACAACAATCGGTTTTGGTGAATAGGTTGTATTAAAAGGGTTTCGGTATTGCTAATAAAATTATACCAAAATAAAATATACATTGTTTTATCTGCAAAATAAACTCTTGCACTATAATAATGAACTGAGTTAACTGTACGAATTTAAAGCTACTTTTTAAATTATAATTAATGTTGGATCTAACTAATTAAACATCTTCTAATGTCTTTTCATCTATTTTGAACCGTACACATGACAAAAATAATCCTAATAATAAAAATTACACTATATAATTATTTTAAAAACACTAATTTACAATTAAAAAAAAATATCTAGCCTCTTTTACTCATTATGAAAGGGCACTCTGCTTACGCAGATCTCGGTAAGTGATACATTTTTACGTATAAAATGCGGTTACCGGCCGTCAAGTCATAGTCCCCAAATTGTTAGTAGAGGGGGAACCACAGGGGCAAATTTAAATTGGCAACTGTCGGTTGTGAGATTCGAACTGAGGATCTCACGATCCACAGTCCGATGCGTTACCACGGAGCTATTTATCCCACATTTACAATTTAAATTTATCCAAAAAGAAAACCTTTTGCAGTTCACGGGTAACTTGTAAAATAAAAAACGGTTTTGTTTTCGGTTCCAGTTTTGTATACGTTTCAAAGTTCGGTGCAGGTTTCGGTTTCGGTATTTTTCGGTTAACGGTTTTAAGTTTCTGCTCTAGCCAAAAAAAAGCTTTATTATAAAATAATTAAAATGTGTTGTTTGGGATGGGGAGTGAGGGAATCTGATGTAAAATCGTGAAAAAACAATTGATGTAATCGCGAAAAAGCCGCCTCTAGTTAATAATATGAATATTTACTTGATTCCTTATTCACTGCTCGCTTCTTCTGGCTGAATTAAATTTTCGGCTTCGCTTCGTTTCATTCCGTTCTGCTATTTACGTCGCGAGGACTAAGGACTAAGGAGCAAGAAGCGAGGAGGCTGTCGTGAAAAGTTACACGTTTAGGATTTCTCATTTAAAGAAAAGAAGAGATATAGGGTTTCGGATCAGACATTTATTTCATTTATGCTGTCTACGGATTTGTTAACTCCGTACTCGGGTTTCCGACAAGTTCTCGCGCTGCCATCAGATGTAGCTAGTAGCTACTCCACGCGCGGCGTATGATTCGCAAGGACGATAACATCTTTCGCTCTTGGCTTAGGGTCGGTTTCGGTTTCGGTTTCGGCTGAGGTTGAGGTTGGGTTTCCCATTTGGTGCCATTGGCAGCGCCGGTCCTCGATGTAAGATGTGCTTCCTTTCAATGTGCAGGACCGAATTCCCGAATTCCCTGTTTTGTGACTTATGTGGACGGGGAAACGACAACCGACAACCGACAACCCGCCGACGAATGAGATCTTGAACACGCATCTACATTTATATAACTTGTTATCATATTACTCATTCTGCTTTAAATAGGATTTAGACACCTGCCGTCTACGCAATTCCACTAAATAAGATGCTTACAAGATATGACCTTATTTTTACTCTGTACAAATATGGAGTACCAGAAACCTGGCAGTCTAAATTAATTAGTCTTCATACAATTAATAAAATATATCATCGGCACATGATAACGCAAGTTTGAGAAAACCCATACCAATGAACACTGCCTGCATATAACAATAGCAGTTTAAATTATTACTTTATTTGCAGTACTAAAACTGCCAAATTCATATTTATATTCTGCGAAACGGCTAATTTTAGAGAAATCATGACAAAAAATTTTATACATGCTAAATCATAGAAAATGCTAGTTTGAATTATTAAAACTGACAAATTCATGTTTCTGTCATGCAAAACGGTTAATTTTAGGATAATCATGATAAAATTGTATTTTGTACATTCAAAATCATAGAAAAAACTACTTTGAATTATTCAAACTGACAAATTAATGTTTCTGCTAAGGGAAACATCTAATTTTAGAGAAATTTGTTACTTTATACGTCGAATCACGGCCTCCGAGGATGGAAGTGGTGGAAGAGACACATAAGTATTTTTTTTATATGGTGAAAATTTTCAGAATTTGTTTTGGAAAATTTGTCAGTTGTAAATATCTTTTTATCTACAGTTCGATGTGTTACCATGGAGCTATTTACTTTTCAAAAAAATATTGAATTTATCATTATAATATGATATTGCACGCATTGAAATCTGTTTTGGTAAAATGACACGAAAAATTTCAGAAAAACAAAGTAACTCTTGGAGTATAATTCAATCAATTTAAATGAAAAAATACAGTAATATACTATCTATTATTAAGATCATTTGTATGTACTGAGTAATTCAGTTATTCAAGGAACAACTGAATTTATTAGATGAGCAGTGCGCAGCTGACATTTCTCTCTTGAAATAACTGAAAATTCAGTAGAATTGATTGACGGTCTCAGTCCAATCAACTAATAGGGCTCTATATATGTGGCGCCCCCATCTGCTCGAAATCTCAAATAAATTGATCTAAAATTTCGTGCTAATTACCTGCTAATTTCGTCCTAAGTTAAAAACAATTTATGCAGCAATTAATGAATTTATAATACTGTTCGTCCATTTTATATTATAGTAATATTAATTGGCACTAAATGTTTTACGAAGAAACTGGTCCATTTCCTTAGAAAAGTTGTGGTGGTTCGTATTCTGATTGTAAGTAAGCTTCAGCAAATCGCCACTTACTGCAATATTCATCATGACAAATGCAGGTAATTCCGCAATCAGAAGTTAAAAACTTATTACCCAAAGTTGAACCTCTTTCGTCGAGGAATATTATTCATGTGAGCAGAGTTTGCGAACGAAGACACTTCGTAAGATGCGACGACGCGAATTCGGAAGATTTGTTTCCCTGGGATCCGATGCTGTCGTTTCTCCGCGCGGGTCCATTTTTTAAAGAACCACAGCGAGTTTTGAATCTCGCTTTTCATTTCACGCGATGACGTTATCGAGACGAAGATGTGAATTCGCGAGGACGCCTGAGCGCCGAGACGCTGCGAACGTACCAATGAAGCACCGGGAGATTAGTCATCGAATTTGCGAGCAAGATAAATGACGAACCGATATACTAACGGTTATCTAATTTGAGCTGAAGGTATTTGCATCACGTTTCGTATTAGAAGTAAGGGTAATAAAACGTGAAATATGCACGGTTTGAGAATTTATCATGCTAATTGTTCCGTGTTTAATTAAGAGAACGTACTTATTACTAATGCCGCGCCGTATCTACCTACTTTTTGCGAGCCACTCGGAATATCATTTGAATTACTGATTATTCTGTTGCCTTCTAGCAACAAAAATGTTCCTCAACAAAATCAACCTCTTTGGGATCTACAACATCGTTTCTTAACCTTTGCAAAACCCAATTGTCTTAGGTTCGCGAAACATACAGAGTCGGACCTGTCAGATCAAAAAAATAATTTGTTATCTTAAATGTCACACAAAAATATATAAAATGTACCAAAAAAAAAAAAAATACTGATTTGTGACATGGGTGTTTTTACAGCGTTACTAAAACAATGATGTACAAATTTTGTTTATGTGGAATTTATCTATAGGTATCTGATGACAAACTCAAATCAAAGAACTCATTTTTAATGGAATTTATCTGCGTCAAAATATATTTTGTGCAGCCTGCAACATTTCAGTGTTTCCGTGTAACATTTCAGTATTTTGGAACTTGTGTGTAACAAATCAGTTTTCTTTGACCCACGGTTTATCAGAGACTCACGGTTAATCACAGATTCACGGTTTATCATGCATTCACGGTATATCACAGACTCACGGTTTATCACATACTCAGGGTTTATCACAGACTATCGGTTCGTGAAAGACTCACGGTTTATCACAGCCTAACGGTTTTGCGAATACTCACGTTATATCACAGGCTCACGGATTATAGAAGACTGTCCGCCGTTTGGCTTGGTAGTCTCTTATATACTCCTGTGTGGCGGGTTCTGGAACGTTCTAATTTTCTCTCGAAAGCGTATTCGTTACAATATAATAATTTGTATAAATTTATAATGTGTATTGTAAGTTCTGATTTAAAATACATTTATACTTAAAAAGATAATCATTTGATGTTTATTTATGAAATAGTACTTTCAACTATAAACCTTAATTTTTTTTAGTAATTTATCTCACAAATTGATATTTTTTCTCATTTGTTAGTTTGTCAACTAATATTTATTAACAATTAAAGTATTATAATTGAAAATATTCTCCTATTAGTGGAAAATTGAATTATACACACATTAATTTATTACCTAAAATTCCAAATTCTAAAAAACAATTAATTCCGTGAATCTAATCTTAAAAAATTCCCTTTAGAGTTAGATGAATTTTAGTTTAATTTTCATGAATTATATGCCACGCGCTAGAATAAAAACATACCAGTTGATTTCATTGTGTCAGCATGAAGTTAGGAATTACCAACGATTAAGGAACAATTAATCATAGTTAGGAGTAAATGAAGGAATACAAGCAGAAGATGACGAGTTAATTTTTTGTGTAATTATAGTTTCAATATAGTGGTTGACTATATTCAGTCCAAGTAGCACGAGATATTGAACCTCACAATTTTAATATCACTAATGCCGAATCACTGCATGACGTCAGTATGGGATTCCGCAAGAAGGAATCACTATGCGTAGATATACATTCACTGCCTTGATGTTTTGTTGAGCTCATTAAATATTTTATGCAAAACAGCAAAATAAATGACAATTTAACTTTGAAGTTGTAGTGGAACTAATGAACTGAATTGTTTTACGGGGAATTTTCTGCCAGGGCCGTAATAACAAACTTAAAAAGTGTAGAGACAACCAATAAAAAAAATCGTTTCCTTATTTCTTGACGTGATAGTTCAGCCTACTAAACTATGAAGCACTTCTTATATTAAAAGTATTAAAGATCTTTTCAACGCTTATTCCGCAAAATTGCTGTATATTTGTCAGTCAAAATACAATCCAAAGCCTAGTTTCGGAATAATTACATATTCAATAATATTGTATAATTCGGATTATATAAGTACAGATTAAGTAAATGTTATACTATTAACAAATTATCATTGTTCGAATATAAAAAATTTACTGGGATTAAAATTTAGTTAAAATTGTATTTACAAAACACATGTACTTATTATTTAACAAATCAGAAATTAATTTCAACATTGCCGATCTCTCATTTCATATCCTCCACATACATAAAATCCAAAGACTCCTTTTGTTTTAAATAAATAAATATATCATCACGCCTTTTGCTAAATATGGGCGTGGTAAGTAATGTATTTTTGGTCGGTTGTGGGATTCGAACAGAGGATCTCACGATCCACAGTCCGATGCGGCACCACGGAGCTAATTTAATATTATATTTTATTATTTTTGTTGGGACAGTGTTCAGATTTTTATTACTGACAGGTTTTTTTATCGTTTTATTACGATCGTTTGAGTTTTAGTGGACTGAACTATACTTTGTTTACGGCAGATTTTTGCAGATAATTACAAAATATTTCTTTGGGTAAGGAATGGTTTCCAGTGTGGGAATGGAACAAAATGTAAAATTGCCCTTAATGTCCGAGTATTAATAATATAACATCTCGAAATTTTGTTCCGAGTGCAGAACAACATGTGTGCTGAAGTATCGGCGTAAGTATGAAGGCTCAGCAGCAACTAACACGCCATTTTGCGCAATCCAGCACTGGGATGCGTAGCATATGTCGACCGGGTTAGGTGGATTGAGGGATGAGGGGGTCGGACACGTGGCATAACCGCCTCCACCGCCTCCGCCACCGCCGCGGCCGCCGCTAATGGCTTTATAAAACGTCCACGTCAATCTGTTTAGTTTCACGAGTTCACGTTAGCTGATGTATTAATTTCGCTATTCGCTGTCGTTTTAATAAAAATTGATGACTTCATTATTTTATTGAATATGCAGCGAACGGCGTTGAATAAAAACAAAGGGCGGTAATTCGGACCGGACGGATGGAATGCGCGTCCGGTTTCGTGGCTTGGCTGTTGGCTCCGGGCTTTCACTTCTCCGGGGTTTGATACCCGTACAACAAGCACAAGCGCAGGGGTGATTAAGAACGAACTATGAGCCATGAGTCCCTACTCCTCCCGACCCTGCATGACTGGCGGCTTTCAACCAACGCACAAATTAATATAATATCATTACGTTTTAGCAATTAGATGCTTCTAGCGCTGTGGCTCCGGAAAATCTGCTCCGAAGATAATGGAGTAATTGACATACTTTTATAAATCACTAAATACCTATTTACATTTAATTTATTTTGCTGATTAATTCCCTCCTGTACAGAGCAATTAGTGCTCGATTCTCCCCTCGTTTCGTTATTAAAATCGCTGTTCATCTTGATCATAATTGTAATCAAAATTTTCGTCGGAACAATTTTTCAGGATTAAGATAATTAACCGAATTACATTACGTTGTTGATATGAAGCGAATAGTTCCTTGGCAACACATCGAACCGTAGAATATACTGTGTATTTTAATTTCGAGGGATCATTTTCATTGGAATCTTAAGAACTATAAGAGGTTAAATTAGACAAAAGCTGCCATATTAGAAGGCCCATTTGACGATATTTTTGTTTTCATAAAAAACTGCATAAGCCACTAGATATAATTAAAAGAACTTATTTCTGTCACTGTTTTAATTTTTAAATAATTTGTAAACTATCGTATATTTAGAAAAATGTTTCAAATAGTGTTTCACAAGAATCAGGATATGCTCTTGACCTTGTCTTAAAATTCAGACAAGACCAAAGAAGTATTTTTCATTTACCAAGACAATACAAGAAAGTATAATCAAGAATCATAATTTCTTGACAAGAAATCTTGATATCTGGATAATAAATTTTTGCACTCTGCATTAATGATTAAAATATAAAATATCATAGAATCTATGACTACGATTTTCGAAACAAATATTTTACGGAGTTATTTATCTCATTAACTAGTATATACTTTTAATTAAGTTTTATAATATATTATTTTGTATTCTTGCATTAGGATACATCGTATTGTATTTTTTCCATACTAATTTTGAAAAAATCTGATACTTTTTTATTAGATTGAAAGGGAAAAATATTGTTATGGGATAAAACCAATTCCGATTCTCGCGGATAGTGGAAGAAGATGAATCAAGTTAAGTTTAGCTAGATTCTGTTAGATTGGTTTCATCACTACCCAAGTAAATCTGACTTATAATTCTTTAAAACTCATTGCTTTAAATAAAAAGCATAGAATATCGAAGTGCAATGCAGACACCAATGCTATTCTTGAGCGTTCGGATTGGATAAAGCGATAGAAAAAGGGATTTCCCTAAAATATCAAAAATCTAGAAATATCAAAAATTATTCTTGAAACAAGACAAGAAATACATTACCAAGAAATGAGCAAGACAAGAAACTTGTGATTTCTTGTCTTGAAAACAAGCCTAAGAAAATAAATGGTTATCAAGACAAAAAATCTTGTCTTGATGAAACACAAGTTTCAAATAAAAAAGGTACATATTAAACTGTCTAACCCAAGGGTCGACCATCTTTTCTATGCCGTGAGCAATTTTAATAATTTTGGTGCAGAGAGTGAGCTACTTAAACAATATTTTTAATTTTTTTTTAAAGTCTTTTAGGATATACCTGCGAACTACCAGAATTATCTAGATTAGCTACCGGTAACTCGCGATCAACGGGTTGGCGACCCCTGGTCTAGCCAGTGGCATAGAAATTTATTTATTTACTATTAGTGGCAACTTTTACCTAATTTAATCGAAGTGATTGCTCCTATAGTTCTCGAGATCCCGATGGTGATCCTTGAAATTGAAACACACTGCATATCTAAATATAAATGGTGACCCGAAAAACAGATGCAAAAACTTATGATGTATTCATATTTCCATTGAAAAAGCCCCGAGGATAAAAAAATGCGATTTGTTTATATATTTATGGAATGCAAAGTTTCCGCGATCAATTCGGATTTTTGTGCAGTGTATTAGGTTTTCATCATGCGTATTTAAAAGAAACGACTCGATTCGGGACTTTCTATCAACAGTAACATCCAATCGGGCATCGGGCGATCGCAGTCCTCGTCGCACGTTCGCGAATCTCGATTTTATGTTGTATCGAACTGCGAACTGAGAACAGGAATGCGGGAATCTGGAACGCGTTCTCGATCCGTATCGCGTATCAAAACCTCTATGAGATAATCTACATCTGGGAAACCGACCACCACCTCCTCACCACCTCCTCACCACCACCTCACCACCACCTTACCACCACCTTACCGTCGAGTGTTTTTCTACCCTGCGGAATATTTCCAGTCGACTCATTGCACATTATAAATAACAGGCTAGCGTTTTGCGTTGCCGTCTCTTCGACGCATCTGGTGCTGTTCAATTTCTGCCGCGGGAATAAAGACTTCCACCCGTTTTCCTTCGCGGATTAGGGGCGCAGGCCCTTCGCCCCGCCAACCTCCTTCCCCACTTCTGACACACGCCGTTATGTGGATCGCGAGAAGCAAAAAATGCGGATGCTTATAGAATATAAAATTTTTAATTTTCAGAATTGCCTAGTTTATAAAATTAAGGAAAATAATTGCCAACATTCTTTAAATTAACTGGTGAGTTTCTTTGTTTCATGGTTCTCATTTTATTTTGGTGCCAACAGTCATCTTTCTTGTAATTACTGATTATTATTTTGTTCTACCTGGGCAAACTTTCAAACAAGCGAAACAATACATATTTGCCCGTCTTTCTCAAAAGCGACAGAGAAACTTTAATTAATATAAATAGTACATACCACAAACTTCCTTGCGCAGAAAAGTTAACATAATGAATAGTAATATTAATTGCATTATTATTCTCTTCTCAACCAATAAACACGAACTCTCCAAAGGCGGCTGTAGTAGTAAATATTTATTTGTTACCTTGCGCTGTTCATATTTCTACTTTATCAATAAAACTATTACTATGTAATGTACAAATATTTAATTTATTTTGATGCACTCTCTTCATCCAATCAGTATTTGGGTTTTCGTCATGTAATATTTGTTGTATATATTTATCATCAAATCTCTCCCATATATTCTGCATTGTCTGTCATCGCCCCTTGTTCAGTAATTATTTTTTCTTCATAGTCTGTTCTAAATCTTGCAATTATTCTTAGATTTTTGCTTGTAATCATTAGTAATTTATATCCTGGAACAGAATCATATTAATATTTTTTTTAACTGGATATGTAATGTCTAGATCTCTTCATATAATTTCGTTCATCATATTCTGACCTAAATTTCTTCGTCATCCTGTATACATCCTTGTATGTATCTATAATAAAATTTTGTCCTTTGTATTTGATATTGGTATTTTCCTGCTATCTTTCTTCTTTTCTTATTGTCTATTTCCGTTTCTCTTCATACATTATTGCTCTTTTACTTGCTCCAGTCTTCATTTTATATCGTTTTGTATCTTCCTCGAATATATATCAGTGTTTGTTTATCTAGCACAAGTATTCATGTAATATATTCGGTTGGATTCTTTCTATTTTGTTCTCTTCAACCCCAAATTTCAACTCTATAGATTATAGTACCTGTAATCAGTTGTTCGAGAAGTGACATTCTTAATTTAAAGATGTTTTTAAATTTTCTTTACCCTTTATCCCAGATTTATGGGAGAGCTTTCTTCGTTATTTGTTTTATATAATTTCTCAATTTCTGTGGAATGGGTATCCCAAATATTTAAAAGTTTTTACATTTTCTATTTCTCTTCCTTCCCAAAACCATGTTTCTTATGCTTCCTACCCTCTTCCTTTATTGAAAACAACAATCTTGTAATTTTCTATCTTTTTCCTTTAGGTATACCTCATGTCTCTTCGTTAAGGAATTCATTTCTTGTTTCCAACTACTGTTAGGTCGTCAACGTACAAGTAATGACTACATATTTGGTTATAAGTTATTTATCGTCATTTAAATACAGATATAAATATTGCCCGAAAATATGAATATATCTTGCTTAAAGCAGATGAAAGATTAGCATTCCAGCTGCTGTAGTTTGGTATTCAAAGACTACTACTTTCGTTATTGGCGAACTAAAGAGTGAGGAGCATGTGCATTCAGAATGTAATATTCTTAGTTTGTTTTTGAGCGTAAAGCAGAGCTCGGCATCCTCATGTAGCATGTAGGTGGTGGGTAGCGTGAAACTGAACGTGAAAGCAACGGTCTGGCAATGTGTTTACTAACGCTGTAACGCCGTGGCCGTAATGTTGCCGCTACCAGCTACCACTCCTGCGGAACTTGTATTTAAGCAAGCACAACCCGAGTAAACACTGGCAGCAGGAATATTTTCATTGGAACTAGTCGAACCATGCTTTGTGCGGTATACCGTGCAATAAGGTGTATAATTTTGCATTTGATTTGCATTTGAGATGATATGGATAACAACATTGGCTTGGCGCTTGCGCTTGCGCAGGATGTCCGCTAAAGGGGCAGAGGCGCTGCTTCGAAATGCCATTAGATTTCTATGCATACGGAATGAAAGATGTTGGCGGAGCTGTAG
Organism: Poecilus cupreus; assembly: GCA_963942605.1. NCBI lineage: Eukaryota > Metazoa > Arthropoda > Insecta > Coleoptera > Carabidae > Poecilus > Poecilus cupreus. Next base: position 20,020,217 of record OZ012715.1, read on the forward strand.
CTAGAGACCCGCAACGACATACTGGCATACGTTCCCATGTTGTATGAGTACACTACGGTTACAATGGAAAATGAAGCATTAAATGTACCTTTACATACAGTACATTCGAATACGGTTTACTTTGTGTTGCTGATTCACCAAATTTAAACGATTCTTTATTTATATTGCATTTCTTGTTAACTGAGAATTGCTGCAACGAACTCCACGTCTACATACTATTATAATTATAATTCACTCGATAACGTAAGTTAAGCAGCACTGCCCACGGTCAGTACAGTCTATCCTCAAGACCTTTCATTAAAAGGACAAATACAAGCATTCGGCGGTATACGCTCGGAATTTCAAACTAATTTATATGCACAACTGCAATTCCACCACCAGTTCGTACACTGATATTAAGAAAGGAAAGAATAAATTGCTCGGTTGTTTTGATTTATTGCACATTGTAATAAAAATATACAAATTTAAAAAATATATATATATATAAATTTAAGTATAAATATTTCTAATATTCACAATGTAGAGGTAACAAGATAAAATAAAAATGCAATGGGCAATGGTACACCTACATATAACTCAAAACAGTAAAGTGAAGTGTAACATTTTAAAAGTGTATACAAGTTTGAATTTCACATAGTGTTTAGCACGTGTTCGAGTACCAATCATAGCATAGGAAACCACAAGGATTTGTGTCCCTTTAAAGAAAGGTCTCGTGGAATATACTTAAGTTGGATGGGTGACCGCTTTGCAAAAACCCATAACAGCAAACAATGCATGCCATTGCCAACCTCAGCAGTTGAGACCGATTTACCAAATAAAAAATATATAAGTTTTGCCGAAACGTCGGCTTTTAATTAATAAATTCATCTTGACTGCATTCCTGAGCATTTTGTACCTCTCTATAAATTCTGCATTTATATAGCATCCCCTTACAATAAAAAATAAAAAAAACCATACAAAATTATAAATGGTACAGCAAAACAAAATCTAATCCTTATCTACTTTTTACAGGATATAAATTGATAAGTAATACATAAGTCATAAGTAATAAATTCAAAAAGTACATACATAACTTTTATATTCCATTTGAGAATGAGAAAGAGTAATAAACTAGTGTGTCAGAAACATTCAAGTGGTGCGGGAAACTCAGGGATAGTTGAAAAAATTGAAGTCGATTGGTCTATACCGTTAAATTCCTTAACATAAATTTGTTAATATCCAAATATATTAGTGTAGGCTCAAGTGAAGGGCGAAGTAGGACGCAAAACTACCACATTTAAATTGAATAATGTAGTGTAATATAATATAATAATATAAATACATAAACAAAATACTATCTACGTCCATGTTACAATCGAAAAGGAATACCTCCAACTACCGGGTGATATAATAAATATAAACTTAACATTGTATGAAATCCATAACTAAAATACTGAAATTTTATTAATAACTATCAATGACAATTCGAATGATGAATATAAAAAAAATATAACAAAGGATATCTGTGCAAATTATTGAAACCAGAATTCAAAAATAATCCTATCTTTAAACAATACCAATTAAATTCGCACATATTTACGATTGATCAAAAACTAAAATAAAACCCAAACGAAAAAGTACTACATAAACTCAATTCAGTTGAAATTATTTCAATTTTATGGAAACAAACAGTGTACAGTTTAACGGAAGCAGAACAGTAATCGCTCATTTTGTTCTTTTTCCGTTTTTCATCGTGTTTGCACAGTACACTCTGTAAGAATGGCACTCGCACGCCACACATAAAATACATTTTTTCTATGATCACTATTGAAAATTACACTTTCTCCCCACTGAACAATGCTTGAAAATTGTTTATTTCGCACAGTCGTGTGGAATAGTGTGGGTAATTATTCCACACGCAAGTGTGGTCAACTTACTAATAATATAATACTGTATGATATTAATATGTCAAGTATAATTACATTTATATATTAAAAAATAATTAAAAATTATCAATTTTTAAAATAAAATGTCTTTAGTTTTTACACACATGTGATTTCAACATTCGCCTTCGTCTCGTGCTAAAACTCTCACAACTCGCGTGAAATAGATCACTTTCTACACTTGTTGCACAATATATGTACAACTTTAATAACTCCGTGGTAACGCGTCGGACTGTGTATCGTGAGATCCTCAGTTCGAATCCCACAGCTGACAGTTGCCAATTTAAATTTACCCCTATGGTTCCCCCTCCACTATGATCTTTGAGGGCAATGATTTTAAGGATGGTACCTAGATCTGCGTAAGCAGGGTGCCACACCGATAATGGGTAAAAGGCGTGATGATATATTTATTTATTTATTTTAACTTTACTGGCAGCTAATCTCAATCATCTACGAATTCGTATAAAAAAGTTTTTGAATGTGATTTTTGAAAGAAAGTTAAATGATCATGTTTAGTTTTTGAGGAGTTAATCACCCATACCTACAATTTGTTATCACAAGGAGAATCTTCCCTACAGCTGAGAACAAACCGTTAGCATTGTTCCTTTACCGTTCAAATTTGCATTCGCTTAATATACAAACATGATCAGCATCAACTCCTCAGCAGACAAAGAGCCCTCGTCGTCGGCGATGTGCAGATCTCAGATCGACAGTAGTGAGGTGAGGTGTGCAAATTAGAGCTGTCAGAATTGATGTAACGAGCGCAAACAGGACGAAAAGAATCGGCACCTCTGCGGATCTGAGTGCTGAGTGGCTCGGGGTTCGATACCCGTGCCCGCCACTGTTCCTCGCACACTGCGCAACATTTGCATAATTGAAGAAGTACAGGGCACAGCTCTTTACAGAGCTGCAGCCCGTGTTCATTCATTCTTATTTCTTCTACCCGTGTTATTCCCAACTTCAACCTGACGTTTAGTTAACTTTGTTTAAAGTTTATTTGAGCGTTTTTGCTCGGCAGACTTGGTTGGCGGCGGGGGCGGTGCGGAGCAGCGGGGACAGCAGGAGAACCCGAGACCCGTCCCCGGAACCGCAAGACCGCCAATGTTCTTGTACGCGACCATCCTACTGTATAAGGCGCAATTATTTTATTTGGATTGTGTTGCATTCATACTAAATTGTCTTTGATAAATGTTTGCTCGCGGTGTTTTTACTACACAAAGTTTTGATTTATGATAATATGTTTGAAATTAGAGCAACTAACGCTATTGCCATATTGTAGTTTGTAGTTTATCACCGGACAGTCTTGTACCTCGTAAGACTTTATTCAAATTAATGGAAGATTTTCAGCAACTATAAAATTTGTCGAGCTAAACATCTGATTATAGTAAACAAGTATATTTTGCGCTTATATTTTCCGCCACATTCTATAAGGAAGGTATAGGAATCATGCTATAAATTCGTTAAGAGTTTTCAGTGGATAAGCACGCTTAGGGCCCTAAGAATAAGATTTTACTAGTTTCGTGATGATTTCTGTGTGTGTGTCTGTCTGTCGCTCTGTGTGAATCTCTGGTGTTAAGTTTTTTCAGAAACAACTAAACAGAAAATTTTGATATTTTGTATTGGGGTAAATAGCTCCGTGGTAATGCGTCCGACTGTGGATTGTGAGATTCTCAGTTCGAATCCCACAGCTGACAGTTGCCAATTTAAATTTACCCCTGTGGTTCCCCCTCCACAAACATCTTTGCAGGCTATGATTTGATGGCTGGTAACCGCACTTCATACGCAAAAATATATCACCTACCTATATATGCGTCAACAGAGTGCCACACCCATAATTGGTAAAAGACGTGATGATATATTTATTTTTATTTGTATGTATCAACTGCATTCTCTTGGGTAGAGCTGATAATTTTTTTTGTGATATTTACGGTTCAATAACAATTTTTATTATAAGGATAATGTTTTAAATATTATAATCTACAATTGTTGTTTAAAACATTTTTCTCTTACTGTCACCATTTACGAATTACAACACGTAAACAAATTATATTTTGATACTTTTGTTTAAACCTGTTAGCCTGTGTTTTTTGTAAAAAAAAAAAAAACGAACGACTGAAATTTTTGTTTTGACATGTGCATAAAAGGAAACTAAATTTTTTTGAAGGGATTTGCGTTTCTTGATAGTGGTGGTCCGTGTTACTGCATTGTTTGATAAGAAATTTGTGGCGGAAGGTACTGTGGTGTCCACAACAGATTTTTCACGCGAGAAAAACAAGAAAACAAAAATCATTTGTCCCAACATAAATAATAGGAATTAAGTATTAAACATTTATCACTATTTGCTGCGAATGATCGAGTAAATAAATATTGTTCTAACTAACTAACAATAACTTTTGATTCACTTTTTTCGAATTTACTTGTTGAACATTTTGAACATAATCGCTGGTAGTATTTATTTGCGTCAGAAACTTCATCATCAATGGAACCCTCGAATTGTTAATACAAAAGTAGAAGCACAAATTAAAGACTTTAATAATTCACCAACTTTTCTAATATGTAAAATTATAAATATAGGTGATGATTTCCTTTATAAACGACATTTTAAATTTTTTATATTCGAACAATAATAATATGATATTAAGGTATTAAGTATAACGTTTACAAAATTTATATTTATATAATCCGAACTATACAATATTATTGAAAATATATTCTTAATTTGAGGGTTGCTTACTTGTTTTATTATGATGTTTTGGGTTTTAATGGACGACACTATATTTTCATTTATTTTACTTTATGAAAATTTATAGAACTAAATTTTGTATTTAAAAAAATGGGTATTTTCAAACTTATCAATCAAGTACTGTCAGTTTCTTATGTAAACCTCGTTTATGGATTCAAAAGTCTGTCAAAATATTATTAAATTGGATTTTTACAAATGTATTGACAGAACAGAACTTAAATAATAACAAAATTAATGTGTAAATCAAAGATTTCCTTCTAAATCTTGTTTTTTTCTGAATTTTGAACTTTTTTTGAGTCGCTAATATATAGTAATGCTTTTTATTTTTAATGTGATTTATTTTGCATGACGTGTTTTGTATCGTAATAAATTAAATATGAAATAGTTAAATGTAAAATGTTCCTGAATTTCGCTCATTCTTTGCTTCTCACTCCTATGAACTATTTCAGGTAAATTAAACACGGATACACATTACTGCAAATGTATCTTGTGTTCTTTGATGAAAGATAAAAGCTGAATAGCGTGCAATTTGTAAACAGCTGATGTAACACATTATCTAAAACAATAACAGCGGGCAGCAGGTTAAGCACTTGAACTTTACAACTTCTTGTTATAAAAATAATGAAGAAAGTTCTTCAATCAAATCCATAACGCATTCAAGTTGTGCGCCGCGGCGGCGACGGCGGCGGCGGTGGTGGCTGTGGAGGCGGTTGTGGAGGCGGCTGCTACGGCTCATAACGGATGCCATCCAAAATGAAACAGCGTTCGTTACACGAGACGCCGAAACGCCAGCTACAGGTGCGTACGAAGGAGGATGTATTTCTGTTTTAATACCTTCCTTATTACGTTACATTCATACGAGAGGTCATGGAATTTCACCCATAAAATACAGCTACTTTCTATGTAATACAAAAATAATTTTATATTGCAAATTTATGTTAAGTCTATTCCATGAGACCTTTCTTTAAAGGGACACAAATCCACGTGGTTTCCTGTGCTGTGATTAGTCATCAAACACATGCTAAACACGATGTTATATACAAACATGTATACACTGTTAAAATGTCACACTACACTTTACTGTTATGAGTTATATGTATGTATAGCATTGCCCATTGCATTTTTATTTTATCTTGTTTCTTCTACATTGTATATATTAGAAATATTTATACTTAAATTTATATAAATTTTTTTAAATCTGTTTATTTTTATAAGGATGTGTAATAAAGCAAAACAGCAGAACAATGTATTCTTTCTTGGTGGTGGAATAGGTTATTCTACGATATTTATTTCTTTTTTTATTATCTTGAAGTACATAAAAATATAAATATAAGACCACATGTGAAAATCCAAGTTAAAAATTCCTCCAAATAATCGAGATATTAATGAATAAATTTTAAAATATCTTGATGACGTAGGTAATGTGGTATACCAGAAATAAACAAACAGTGGTTCACAGACTTTCGAAAAATATTTTGAGAATATTACAAAATAATATATATTTAAATTGTAATATTATATTCCATTATTAGAGAAATAAAATAAATGGATGAACTTAATTTGTCTCAATTTTTTTTTCATTTTACACAAACATTTGAACATTCTCGAAGTTAGGTAGTTGGTGGTGCTAGTATCGTACAGTTTGGCAGTGAGTGCTACATATGAAACAGCAAACACGCAAATATAGAAAATACCCGAGCAGAATCCGAACAGATCTGACACGCCTAAATATGTATATTCTTAGTTAAGACGCGCACATCAAAAACAAAACATCCAGTATTTATTAAAGGGGGTAATTTATAATTAAAAATATAGAATTTTCCACATCCTGTAACTCTTATCTTTCATATTTTCAATAAATATTTACTATTTTTGATTATAATGGAATAGCCTATTACAATTGTGCATATAAATTAGTTCAAAATTCCGAACTTATACCGCCGAATGCTTTTTTCACACAGAAATATATTTGTCCCTTTAATGAAAGGTCTCATGGAATATATTTTATAGTACACAACAGGTCTGTGGCCATTTATTTTTTGTGCGAGTTACCTCATATAACTTCTATGTTATTAAAGATACAATAAAATATTAAAAGTAGTGTCCGACCGAAACATATTTTTCAGCCGAAACCGAAAGAAAATTTGAATTTCTTTTCGGCAAAAATAACAAGTATTTCACTAAATCCCGTGGCTACCATCCTGCTGTGTCGAATATGCAGCGACCCAAAATCGGATATTAATTTCCCAATTCGCTCAGCTGCACCAGAGCATACACCACGTGTCGCAACACACGTGTCGTAACACACGTGCCAGCTTCCATCTTCACATTGGCACGAAGACCGAGCGTACCGAGTACATTCGTCGCGTCGTCTGTATTAAGCTGTTTCGTCTGTGCCTCTCGAAAATCAAAAGCAAAATTAGGGTCACACGAAGAGAAACGCGCCAACGCGAATCTGTGAATTGGGGAATTAATCTGTAGGTTAGGTTGTTGTCATTGTTCGGGATGAATGACAGAATACCGGGACGTAAACTACCATGCCGCAAGCATAAGCGACTATCGACCGTATGGACTTCCAATCGATACTATGCAATTGAAATGTATTTCTTTTTATAGTGGGCTCCTAATTTAAGTCACAAAATGGTTAATAAGTCTAGACCCAAAAACACCATACTAGATGTAGTAGAAGTTTATAAAATATTATTAATTATTAACCTTCGGATGACCAATGGGGATCAAATTGAGAGAGAGCATATTTTTTTTGGATAACTCTGGTAAAAATTGTTATCTTTATTTGATTATTTTTTAATGAACTATTTTAGCTTGCATTACAACATAATTTTTTACTTCGATTGTCTCATTAATTTCAGCAAAAAATGTTGAAGAAAGACAAAATCAACCAAAGCGTGGCCGATGAAGAACTTGTAGTAGGTCTTCAGACTGGAAAATTTCAACAAAATGCAATAAATGCATATTTTTGTATACCGATAACATACTATAATTATAAAATTGTGTCATTTATAATAATTGTTTAGATAATAACTCTATAGAATTCAATTTTTGTTTGATATATTTTTCTTTTGTGAATTAATATTTGCATAAATATATATTTATTTTTTGAAAAACTGATGTTTCTGACATTATAAAAATATAGAACATCAAAGCTATTTATTAGAATGTATTTAATGTTTAAAATAAATGGGGTCAAGTTTGACCCCGCTTGGTCATCCACGTCGGAAAAAGGGTTGGTCATTCGAAGGTTAAGATATTTGAGTTTTAAAGATAGCAATTCTGACACTTCACTCTTATACCTATATTCGTTCTAAATTCTTTGTACTTCTCTTATTATTAAGCTGTTAGATTGTCGAAGTATCTAATGATTGGCACCAAATTTGAAGATTTTTGTTTTGTTTGAATTCGTAACCAAATAACACAAATCCACAACACACAACAACACTGGCGTCATAACATTTTAAGGAATCATAGCGGCTTAATGAATAACAATTGCAGATAGTCTTCAATTTAGATAAAGTTTCATAAAAAATTTTAAAAAATAGTATCCAATTAACACCTGCAAACAATCCAAATTTACAAGAGTACTATTGGATTTTTGTCAACTATGTGGCAAAAAAATCCACCAGAAAAATAAAATATAATTGTACTAAGACGAAACTTTCTTGATAAACAATAAGAATACTTCTATATATGTTCCGATAATTTCTTTTGGACCGTAACATAGACGTAGATAATTTTTTTAGATAGAATTTTTAGATTTGTATATAGGTAAACAATGGATAATATATCTGTCCTTCATTTCGTATCGTTTATCTTTCTCTTGCGACCAGCGAGAACGTATGTCGATTTTTCATTCCGTTCTGGTACCTGTGGAGTGTTTATGGGGCATAACTTCTGAATAATACTGTACACGTCATATATAAAACTGAAAGGATAGCTTTGTATTACATTTAGTACTCTATTTCACTTGCATTTATTCTTCAAGTCAATCACGATTTGTAACAGATTCCGTAACTTAAATCGGTAAATATTCGGTTTGAAGAGATTTTTAATTGTTTAAATATTTTTAATAAATACTAAATATTATAATTAGTTACTCTTCAAAAACACAACCTAAATATCATTTTATGTCATAATAAAGCAAGGAATGATTTAATTACAATATTCAATAAGAAAGACTGGAGTATTCAGTTGACTCGATTGAATTCTTCACAAATGAACTGATTCCTCAGTCAAATGACTGAACGGTACTATTTTTTCTCAGTGTATCTTTACGGAATTACTCCAAAGTCTAGTTGAAGGCAGAACATCTTTTTCCTGTTTTTTGCTCTTCGTACCCCGTAATGTCATTCAGTACGAAATCTCCATCAAGATCGGAATGATTCTTCAATCGCAGCGCAAAACTCCCATCAATTCCATTTCCGGACGCTTTCACCCTAGCAGGCACCCCGCTCCGGTTACCCTGCACCGCAGCTAATTTATTCTTCGTATGCTAAATCACACCGCGGCCGCGTACATACACTACACCAGTGATTACAAAACGTTTCTCACTGTACTTCACCCGAGAGTGAGCGAAAATAATCAATCAAAGTTTGCAAGAGCACTATTTGATTTTGGTCAGCTGTATTACATTCGTTTCTTTGGACTACGATTCGTAATCAAAGTGATCAAAGTTCACATGATCAAGATGTTTCTTCGATCGTTATTCGTTATCCCCAGTCTTCCATTTTTCGAGATTGCTATTACTTTTTTCAAAATTGCTATGATTCGAATCACAAATAAAATGGCGGGAATTAGTGTAAAACTGGAGGAATTTATCAATGTGTATTATGCTTAATTCAAGGAGATATAAATTTTATTATGCAACATCAATAAATGTTTCACACTACTGGAATGTCTTTTACAGACTCATTCATTACTCTCTCGCATTCTCAAATGGAAAAACATTATTAAATTAGTGATGTGTAATTACTAGAGAGCGGATTATATCAATTTTCTGAAAGAATTACATTGATTAGAGTTAATTAATGCTAATTACTAATTGTATATATTGCATATTTGGGCATTCTTATACAAATTTTTGCATATAAAGGCATATTTCAATATTTTTAAGACCTTGTCTAGTGATAAACATTCTGAAATTTCTGCTAATGCTTATTGATAAATTCCAAATATTGAAGGAGACCGTAATAAATAGAATAATGCAACGGAAAAAGCAATAAACAAAACAATAAGCAAATACACAAACCAATAAACTCAAATATTTCTAGGGAAACCCCTGTAACAGTAATGGTATGTATTCATTTATATACGACTGCTGAAAAAAGTTGGTACAATGAATATAAGACCGAGAATTCTCAGCTGGATATATCTTTTACTTATGTTTCACTTTTTTCTGGAAAATTTTGAATAATTTGTTATTGTAATTATGTAAATATGTCATAATCTTATAATATCAAGTTTCTAGACTTAGTTAATATGTATATTTGTTAATTGTGAATCAGGATTAAGACTGTATTGTGCAATAAAATTCATAATGCATTCATTTATATTTTTTATCTAATAAGATTTTTTTTGCATATTTTGCTGCATATATTGTCATATTTGTGCATGTATAGGGCATATTTCTCAAAAATTCAATGCATATATATGCGCACATTATTCAGTTTTTTCGTGCATATAATCCGCTCTCTAGTCATTACCATAGTTACAGTTACAAAAGATTGACAGCAATATATTAAAGCGTTTTTTATAAGTAAACAAACGGATAACTTACAATAATTAAAAATAATAATTCCTGCCAATTTAATGTGATATATTAAGTATTAAAGTAATTAAAACAAATTTATTATTTGTTTAAACTGACATTGTTTGTTTCATAATGAAAGACTATTATTAATAGTCGATATAAATTACCTAACCTGTTAATCACTTTAACTGTAACTATGGAAATGACACATACCCAAGTATACTGACAAAAAAAAACCTCCCGGTAGTCCTCAAGATAGCAATGGTGAGCTTCAAAATTGAAACACTGTATATCAAAAAAATATTGGCGGCACCATTGATTTGGTTAAACAAAATCGATTTGTGTTTTTTGACCCCCTTGGGCCATGTGGGGTCTCGTTGAGCATCACTGGAGTAGAGACACGGAGTCAGTACGCACCGCAAGGAAAGAGAGTCGCGGTGCTCCCCATTCCGAAAGAACAACAGTGGTCGGACGGCCGCTCAGTCGCTCCGTAAGCAAAGCAAGCGGAAAACACGGCCGACAGACCGGAAACGACAACAAATGAAGTGCGGTACCATATTCACATTGAAGCTGGCAGTTTTGTATTCAAAACACTGGTTTTTTGTTTTGAAATATTATCAATTTATTCTGGCCGGGTCCGTGTTCGGTGTTCAGTGGCCCAGTCGCTTGACAGCTGGGCTGTGCGACGAATTTAGTATGGGATATTGTGGCGGAGCGCGTTGCGGCTTCACGCACTTCGCTGCGACTGAAACTGAATCTGATAGTGAAAGCTCTCCGCTGAATTTAAGACGCGCTGGATTCTATTCCATTACTTTCAGTTTCAACTGATACTAAACAAATAACTTTTCACTTTTATTCTGGGTTGAAATAACTAAATTCAATTTCATCACGAATATTATCCATTATGCGAGTGGCACTCTGCTTACGCAGATCTCGGTAACTGGTGCATGAAATGCGATTACCAGTCGTCAAGTCTAGTCCTTAAAGATGATAGTGCAGAGAGATCTACAGGGGTAAAGTTAAAATAAAGAAATATATCGCTTCTCTCTATGTTTGCTATAAAATTAAGGCAATTTAAACACATCATAATAACCCTGATTTGTTTTTACGGTCAGGATTTTGATTTTTTAGGATTTTAAGCTTTCTTTCCATTTTTCGCCCTAATTTTAATCCAGATGATGAATAAAAGTTTTGTTCAGCTTACAGGCGCTTCACAGGTATCCCTTATTCTAAAAAAAATTCAGTAGATATGTCACGGCATGAAAAAATCATTTTTATAATCTAATTTTTTTGGAAAAAATAAGTTATTTGTAATTTTTAAATTTTTTTTTCGGCAAAAACAGGGTTTTACTCTAGCATAAAACGAGAACGAAAAGGTGTAATATGTTTTAAGTGACAACTAATGTATGTTGGACACAAATATATCACGTATTGAACACAAATAAATACTAATACACTGCCGAAAAAACAAAACGCACGACTTTTTTATATATTTTGTCGATTTTGCATAATTTCACTAATTTCCATCGTAGGAGGTTAATGCAGATCCTCGTAGCTGACATATATTTTTAAGCATGAAGTATGGTTACCAGCTGTCAAGTCGTGCCCCCACCCCTCAAGGTTTTAGTGTAAAAGGAACCACAGAGACAGGAAAAAAATTTAAATAAATATATCATCACGTCTTTTAGCCATTGTGGATATTGCATTTTGCTTTCCTGAATCTCGATAATTGATGTGTTTTTGCACATTATGTTAATAAAGAGGGAACCACAGAGGTAAAGTTAAAATAATAAAATAAAATAAATATATTATGACACTTTTACCCTCTTTATGAATTTGGCACTCCGCTCACGCATGTATTGCGGTTACCAGCCGTCAAGTTATGCCCACCAAAGGTGTTAGTGGAAGGGGAATCACAGGGGTAAAATTAAAATTTATAAATAACAAATAATTATTAAGTCTTTTACCCATAATGGGTGTAGCAAATATGTACTTTTATGCATGAAGTGCAGTTACCAGCTGTCAAGACATAATCCCCAAAGGTGTTAATAGAGGGCCGTCAAATAATGGTCCCAAAGGTGTTAGTGAAGGAAAAAATAAAAAAATGGCAGTTATCGGCTGTGGGATTCGAACTGAGAGTCTCTTGATCCACAGTTCGATGCTGTACCACGGAGCTATTTACCCCAAAATAAAGTAAAAATGCTATTAAATGGGCAATTTTAGTTACATATAGTTATTTACTTATCAGTTATAGTAATATGTGACAGCGTTCGAAAAGCTGCACTTTACATGCTCACATATTAAAAATGGCGAAATATTAATATTCATTTTTGTAATAATAATATTTAGACTGATAAAACGAAGTGACGCATTATTGATGCAAATACTGATGATTGCTTGATTGCATGGTCTAAATATAGATGTCACATAAATTTTTAATTAATACTTGAATATTCAAAAATGCCATGAAGCACGAGGTAATTAATTCATTTTCACTTTTAATAAAACGAGTATCGTCATTATTTAATGAAACGCTTTTGAGTAACGTATCAGTAGCATCAGATATGACGCGCAACGCACAACGATGCTGTTATATCGTTTATAATATTTATTAAATGAGATCAGTGGCAAAATATATCGATTATGGAAAAATCCATATTTAATTTGGCGGCATGAGTCGAGGCGTGATTTAAACTCCAGCTCCCCTGACGATACGAAAACGCTCGACGAGATTCTGAAGAGGAGGATGCATGAGATCACCGGAAAGGTGTTGTAGGAAAATTCTAATTTCGTTCTTATTTATGTTGCAAAATGGCGCCTTTCCCACATGCTGCCGAAAACTGGATAATTCCTAAAATTGTAATTAATGTTTTCGTTATTCACTAACACTAAATTGATTTATAAAAACTTTTCGGGATGTCACATTTTAGAAATAATAAGCTTCAAAATATATTCTAGTGTTTTATGTAAACAAGTGTTATAAAATGTTACTTGACTTGCTGTGTTATGCAGAGTATTACAACTAAAATAACTACATGCAAATTAGGACTGTAGATGAATAAAAGATAAGCTTCATTGTTTTTTATTGTGAGGTAGTTAAGTACTGATAAAATTATACATGTAATTATTACATACTTTTATTTATTTAGAGTGTAACAAAAATAATTAAATTAACTCGTAGAGAACTATAATATTTCTTAATAATTTTTTTCTTAAATCTTCTAGTTTTTCAGTTAAAATCCTTTAAAGATTTGTTGCACATTCGATTACACGCCAATGGAGGACATATGACTCCACCGAAATAACTGACATAGATGGCGATAGTGGAGATATGTTTTTGCGTGGTTTAAGTCATAACCTAAATATTGAATTTTTGAAATAAAAATTTATTCAAATATAATTGAAGCTCAAGAACATATTCCTTAGAAAATACTTACTGAAATTACGCAAGTAAACATTAATAATAGTTAATTTATTACCAAATAAATCAAGAAATTAGTATTCATACACAAAATTGACGTCTGTGTGGTAAATCAACACTATGACTTTTTGTACGTGGTAAAGGAAGTAATTGTTGCTCTTTTAATATCCTCCACATTGTCATATGTGTGTCCTAGTGTTATTCTTCGAGTATTAGACTTTGACGAACTCGACCCAGTCCAAAATATCCCATTCAATATTTTCTATTTGTACAGAAGGTATTCTATCAAGAACTGGCTTTAAAAAATCATGATCTCGAAGATGCTGAACATGTACAAATGTACAAGAATACGTAAGATGATGATTTAGAAAACGTCCCAAATTAATTTGACCGCTATTCGAAAAACCAGGCACTTTTACATATTATTACTTTTATAATAATTATTATTAATTGATTTATTTGATATTGTCAAAATTTATTTAAGAAAGTTGACAAGTGCCATTTGTCATCACCAATTATTTCATTACTATATTGCCATGGATATTCCTACTGGATCAAAATATGAAAATACCTTAACAACTTATCAATTCATGGGGTGGTAAAACTGCTTAGAAAATGGGGTTTCGAAAAAAGCTATTAAGAAATATTTTTAATTTTTTTTTTTTTAATGGAATAAGGCCTTAGGATCCATATCAAATAAGGCCTTATTCCATTTAAAGGACTTCAAATTTGGATCTACAAAAACAGAAACACTGATAAAATTTAATGTATTTATTTATGAGTATGTAACAATTTTATAGCTTTTATTTGAAATTTAGAAATGAGCCCTTAGGGAACAAATTCAATTGTTATATAAATTGAAAAATACACAAAGAGTATGACAAGTTAAACATAATAGGCTATCATGCTCGCCATTAGAAATGAAGTACAGAGAGTAAAGATTTCATGGCAGTGCTTCAACCTTCTTTGTAGCTATTTTATGTTTATGATGATTATTTTCTTTTTTAGTATCCCATTTTTCTAAATCAATAATGTATCTTTCAGGTAACAAACGAAATTTTTCCTAAAAAATAGTTTACGAACATTTGACAATGAAAGATAAAGTATATTGTACAACAAGCATGGAATAGAACACACAAAAAAATGGATTGTTAAAATAGCTAAAATTTATATTACGTATATCGACAGCAACTTGGTTAGTTACAATTACAATATTACTGATATAAATAAAAATATTGTTATTGTAAATATCTAAACTGCTGTCACTATTCGTAAGATTTACTTTTGCTATTGTACAATCAATTTTTTTTGTGTATTCATTTCATACTAGTATGAAATAGACAATCCATGCGAATTGCACACTACTTTTTTTAAGACCACGATATTATTTCCTAATTAATTTACATTTTAATAATATAATAATAATTTCATTACTTCAGTGACAATGAGTATCCTTTTTCAGACCATCGAATATCTCGCGAAATATAAATCGGATTGAGAAACCAAAAAAATCTATTTTTGAGTTCTATTGAACGGTACCAAATGTAAGTTTTTGTCAGTATTTTAGCGCAGATTCAGAATCTGCAATAAAAACTGGGGGTTACTAAGATTATGTAGTTGCCCGCTCTCCTCCAGGGAGGTGAAGGGGGCAATTTACATTTGTTACCGTTCAATAGAACTTAAAAAAGATTTGGGATGTATTTTTTTGTTTATCAATCCGTATTGTATTTCGCGAGGTATTCGGTGGGGTACGTAAGGTCTGAAACACCTTTCAATTTGTGTTATATTAAAATAAAATAACAAAACTCTTCTAGGAATTATTGGATAATTACTTGTTGACAATAATCTCTTTTCTATGTTGACAGCAGTCGATAATACCCTTGAATATTACCAACATAGTCCGTATTTCTTTCATTGGAGCACGATAGTTTTAAATTTGGAACAATTCTCTTTTGACAGAACTGTTAGAAATGAATTCCCCATAGCAATAACAAATAAATAACAACCGAATATCGTAATGGTCGTAGAAAAAGTAATTTCCCGGTCTAAATCTTTAATATGAATGCATGAAAACATCTCCTGATATGATCAGTGGCAGGTTGGAAAGCTGCAACATATTCTTCCTTTGATGGCACAAACAGAAAACAGAGGGAATTATTAAAACAATCTATACAGCGCTGATCGGATTCGGTGGGTTGTACGGGTAGTACGATTGTAGTTCCCTTTCACTTAATAACATTTCCGATGAGACGATTTTTGTAAAGTGTGCTGACTTCACAATTCCCTCAGACTCTCACTACATAATCCCCGGGAGTTGGAGTTGGAGATGGAGTTGGGTTGGGATTCTTTCCCAGTTCCAGTTCCTGGTTATTTGTATTCTCTGCTTCGGACTCAGGACTCCGGACTCCGGTAGAGCGGTTTGGGTTCGTCTCGATACTTGAGAAGGACCGGAGACCGGCGACCGCTAGCGTCTGTTGTCGTTTGCGGTTGACTGACTCTTACCAGGTTGGGCACATACAATTCGCCAAAGCGAAATGAACCTCGGGTATCTTTACTTGATTTACTTAGTAATATACAACACGAATTCATGTTAATTATAATGCAACATAGACTACACACCACTGAAATATAATAATACTGGAACGCTCTCTGATGCTGAAAATAGGCGCCGAGAGAATCAGCTAGGGCTATCTGTCTTTATTGTACAATGTTTTAGACAAAGAAGAGTGGCCCATTACATCTATCTGTCACAGGCTCGTTTATTTGTTAAAATAACACAAAAAATCAGTCTTACGGAATTAATTAATTAATTTAACTGAAAAATGGGCGTATTCTGTAACTTGCCTGTTCATTTTTAACGACATGTTATAGTAATTTCCATTACAAGCAAGATAAAACAGTTGGTTTGCTTGCGTATAATACAACAATAGAAGGTATCGAATTGAAATCTCAGTTATGTAGTTATTGGAGGATGGGTAGTTCCCGCTAACTTTTGAAAATATAAATGTCGAAATATCCGTAAATTTATATGCATCTCCTATGCAATAACTTTGGTATAGAATATATATAAACAGATAAACGCAGACCATAGTTCCTTCCAATATAAATCATAGGTTTCGAGAAGTCCGATATGCAGCAGTAGCTTCCATGCAGTCTAATGTACATTTAGTGGTTTATTGTAACCTAGTAAAGAACCGAATTTGAAACTGTAATCGTACCTATAATCGCTACTAGTCTATCAGAATATGGAAAATTATTTAGGACTCATTTTTACCTTTCGTGGTATAGGAATCATGCCAAAAATTCGGTAGTGGGTTTTCAGTGGATGACCACGTTTTAGGTTTCCTAGAATACGATTTCATTAGTTTCGCGATGATGTCTGTGTGTGTTTGTTTATCTGTCAGGCAGTCTGTGTGGATCTCTGAAGTTACGTTTTCTCAAAAACTACTAAACAGAAAATTTTGATATGTCCGTATATATCAACTGCATCCTATTGGGAAGAGTTGATTAGTTTTTGGTGATAATCTAATAACCTGAAATGGTAGTTTACTTGAAACCCTATCAAGTTATTTTGAAATACCTCAGTAAATTATGTTTTAATGACAATTTTTGTTATAAGAATAATATTTCAAATATTATTATCTACAATTGTTGTTTAAAACATTTTTCTCTTACTGTCTTACGAATTACAACACGTTAAAGAAAAATTATATTTTGATATTTTCGTATAAATCTGCTAACCTGAGCTTTTTGAAAAAACAAAACAACGGTTGAAAAATGTCAATTTTTCACATATGTCATAATTGAAAACTAAATGTTTTTAAGAGATGAGCGTTTCTTGATACTGGTGGTCCGTGTTCCTGCATTGTTTGATAAGAAATCTATGGCGAGAGTTATTGTGGTGCGTATTTTGAAGCGCAAAGTAATGCGAACTAAAGTTTGTTTATTAATTAGAAGTCAAATGTTTAAGAAAAAAATTGGTTCACTCTTAAATCTTGTGTGTAGCATTTTCCGAAAAATTCTAATGAAAGAAAACTCGGAGGAAAGTCTGCAAACGCAGAGGGACAGGTATCACCGCAAACTAAATTTTCCGTAGAGATTTCGTGATCAAAAATCAGACCTGGTCCCACTCTTCTGAAAGACTGAACGGTGTCGTACTGGTAAGTTGTACTGCGACTGTGAAAGACGTTGATACTACAGACTATTGACACGTAATCAGATTAATGCATTAAGGTATTTACACTGAGGCAGAGGGAAGTTCCTAAGTTTCTCTTGACGAATGTTTATCGGCACTCTGGTCTGCTCTGCGTGCGTTCAACGTTCCGAGCTAAAAACCAGCCGAAGTGAATTACGGAAACGAAAGATGATGGTCAGAGATAAGGAATGCTTCGACTGACGACACAAACCAAACGGAATGATGTGGAACGTCGAACGGAACAAGCCGATACAAGATGTTACCCAAGCAAAATGTTACCCCACGTCGAAAGGATTTTAGATATTTCAAATTTAAAGGGATGCTGCCAGAATCGCGCGTATACTCCTTGTCCACGTTAATTAGAAATGACAACAAGACATAATATTCGTAACTTTAAGGTTCACCTCTAAATCCTGTAGTATTGGCTTCAGAAATGAAATTTGAATCTGTATCTGCAAAGTCTGAAAAGAATACAATGCTCTCTCCGCCACTGCTCAAGAAGAAATGTAACGTGAGCGCGAGAGACGTTGCGAAACGCCCAATCGCGAATTCTCTTCCAGACCGAATTGAAGATAAGCAGCAACAACAGCAGCAGAACATTCTGCATTCGTCGATTCATCGCTACCGCTCGGTATTCGGTATTCGCCTTCCACTCCAATGCAGGATTAATTTCGCTTATGTGCAGGGAAAAAATCGCGACTGGAGTTTTCAATACAGCTTCGACGCTTCAACATCAGGATCAGGATCAGGATCAGGAGCAGTTCTGGGACTCTCACCGACAGACCATTGCGTGGAACTTAATTCACTACTTGCTATTATAAGGAAATACGAATTTATTCCTTAAAATTTGTTTCTGAAAATATCGAGATAACCACGGATATCAAGATTTATCCAGGATAGAATTAATTACGGTTTAAATAATTCAATAATTTATATTGTGCACCATTTACTGGGACGTTGCAAGTTATACACAATGGCTGGTACCACGAGCTCTGTGTTTGGGGGTTTTAAAATAACTGTTTTAGCCTCGGTTATAACTCTCTACAATGTATATCTTACCGTGAAAGACATAAATGTGGTAAATGTTGGTATTTTCCGGTGATTGCTAATTGTCATTATTTTTCACTTTCACTGGTGCATGTCGACATTCAGCATGCGCTAATGGTTGAGTAAAAATATTTTTAATACGTTTTTTTAATGAAACCTTTTCGTACACATTACTCTTTTTAGGTTAGCTCGCTTTGTTCGCGCTTTTTCTGAACAAACCCTAAGCCCGCAGAACTCACGCCCAACAAATTTAAATCACAGTACTCATTTTTAATGGAACCTTTTTGTACGCTCACCTGAACTTATCTGTGTTTGTCGACATATACCGGTGAAGGTCCAAAAGTTTATTGTTATAAATGTGTTTGGTGTGTGTCGACATTCTCCGGTAAAATATTGACACTCACTAATTTCGGTCTTTCACGGCAACATATACAAGGATACTTCAAATAAAAGTGGTAGACAATATATTTCACTAAAATTTCTACTAGATTTTTATAAAAACTGAAACTGGGAAAAACTTCCACTTAAATGCGAAAAGAGACAACTCATGGTTCTTGTACCACGACAAAGCGCCCGCACACTCAACTTCGTCAATTCGTTAGTTTTGTACCAAAAATAAATTTATTGTCCTCCCTCAGCCTTCTTATTCGCAAGACCTAGCTTCTTGCTATTTTTTTTATTTCCGAAATTAAAATCAGTGCTGAAAGAACACCGATTTCAAACTATTGATGACATTAATGTTAATGCATCACAAACCTCAAAGGCCATTCCAAATGCAACTATTGAAGTATTTTGAAAGGGAAAATCAATAATCTATAAAATTAATATTAATAAAAAATGGGGGTAACGGATTGGCAGGTAGCGTTAAAGCCGGATCACTCGATAACGCAAGTTAAGCAATGCTGCCCGCGGTTAGTAGTTGGATGGGTGACCGCTTTGCAAAAACCCATTCCAGCGAATACTGCATGCCGGTGTCACACCACCGAAAACGAGGTTCCGAGGCGGCATGTAACCTTAGCAGTTGAGACCGCTTAATAATTAAAAAAAAGGGTTATTTTCTGAACAGATCTTCGAAAAGCCTCATCAATATTTGAGTAAAATTTCTATAAATATTCTCTCCTAGTATTATGATCTATATACACGCCGAGAAACAGCAGTTCAATATTGAATGACGTCGTCTTAAAACAATAATGTTATTGTAAGTAATGTAATAAAATAGACTTTATTTTAAATCAGAATAGAGTTGAAATTGTTTGCAGGAGATTGAAACGTGTGATGAGACTATATCTGTGAGATTGCCAAGACGCTCAGTGCATAAATGAAATGATATTATTGAAAGTTTATTGAGAAAACGTGAGCTTGCAAATGCGATAAATATATAAAAAATGTTCCAATTATGCAAGTAGTTTTCGAATGGGTGTAAATAGTATGCCAAGACACGTTCTTCAAATTTATACTAAATCGAAGCTTTTATATAAGTTTCATAAAATAAATAGTACATTACCACTTAAAAACAAATTGATCTGCTCACAGTATTCTTTCAGATAACTGTAGAACACTTTTGTGGGTGTCGTAAATGTACGGATGGTACTGCCACAACAAACGAATCTAATTGATTTACCGCAATGCATTTTAGAGTGCTAAAGCTAAAGCATTCTAAATTGTTTATACAGGGTGATAAATATATGAAATATAGGAAATATAATAGTTTTTTTTTTTTATTTACTTTACAAGAAAATACTTTAAACAAATCTTGTAGATATTTGAGTTCTACATCTAAGTCACTAATCATATTTTATTTTACACCTTTTGTAACATATAAAATCAAGTTTAAAATTTTATAAAAATGCTCATTTGTAGTGAAAGCCATGGAATTTAGAGAAAAATTACAAATATATGCAAAACAAAAATGTCTGCGTGCACTGTCAAATGATTGAAAATTATTTTGCATATGTATAACATTTTCATTGGGTAAATTGCTCCGTGGTAACGCATTGGACTGTGGATCGTGAGATCTCAGTTCGAATCCCACTGCCGACAGTTACCAATTTAAATTAACCCCTGTGGTTCCCCCTCAACTAACATCTTTGGGGGCTATGATTTGACGGCTTGTAATCGCACTTCATACGAAAAAATATATCACTTACCAAGTTCTGCGTAAGCAGAGTGCCACACCGACAATGGGTAAAAGGCGTGATGATATATTTATTTAATTTTTATAAAATTTTCCACATTTATATGGAGTTTTGTAAATTACTATGAGTTCTGAATGCTTTTTCAACTAATCTATTTGAAACTGTTTAGGTTTCTTAAATAACGCATTTGAAAAACAGGAAAATGGTTAAATGAGTTAAATGTGCCATCACTTTAACTTCATACATTTTGACTAATTTATCCATTTCTAAACAAAAAAAAAATGAACGGCGGTCAAGCGCATGTGTATTCGAATAGCGGTCAGGTTAGAAAAATTTTTATGATCTTATTTGAATCGGTACTCACTCCCGTTACCATTACAAGTTGGAATAAAATTAACTTGGCAACTACAAAGCTATTGGGCACCGGCTAGTAGTTGTAACAAGTGTAATATAGCATCAGTGTAAAATAAGTGGCAATTTACATCAAAAATTAGGATATCGTATGTTGTGGTTCATCCTTGGGATATAAACGACAAGGTTTCACAATCTTGAAAGGACATCCGTATAAAAAAATTGTACGTAAATACTCTAAATTTGATTATGATCAATAATATTATGTTAGTAATATTTGTTTGAAGTATCTTTCCGCCCACATAAAAAGATGTTTCTGAAGATTTGCTGAATACAAAGCATTCGCAAATAAATACGAAAATGTTTAACATTACCTGAACAATTTCTTTAAGTTCCTAATCAGATTAAATGTTGGCAAATTCAATTACTATACAACGTAGGAACAGAATACAGCTCTGCTATTTTGAACACAAATATTCAATAAAATAACCTGGCCAGAGCAAAATCTATTTACGTTGCGATATAAAATTCAGTTGTACTGGGGAGAAATAATAATGTCAAGTAAGAATTCACGAATTACCAAGCGGGAGAAGTTCATATTATAATCTGTGGTTTCGGAAGTGCTGTGCATTGGCCACTCGCTATTTGTATACTTGCTTCATCTCCGGGACTTAATAGAAAAAAGGCATTCTGTACTCTGCACTTGCATGCTCGGTGATCTTTTCATCTACTTATTTCCAGGATCACTTTGAGTTCAATTGATCTGACTGCGCTTATTTGGATTTCAATTTTTATCCTTTTTCTTTAACCTCAATTTGTTGGGGCAGGCTACATCGGAAAATTTCATCACGAGGTTACCCGATATGCAGAATCTAGTTTTACATTCTTTAGTTGGTCCAGAAATATTTGAATATCTTTTTTTTTAATGTTTAAATAAATACAGGGTGGTGACTCACTCAGCAAGTCATAGGAGTTTAACATATTAGAAAATATTTATGCAATTTCCTGCATCCCTAATCATTTTAGAGAAATATACATACATCTGAATCAATGAACAAATTTCATTTTACTTATTTAATAAAGGCTAAAGAGCCGTTCAAAAATAACCTTGGAAATAGGATTGTATTGCAGCAAATATTTAACGTTATTCATAATTAAGTAAGTAAACATACAATTTATTCGTTATTTGAATATAAGAAAAAAAATTCAAAGAAAACCTAAAAAAGGCAAAAAATGGCGTTTTTGACAGCTCAGTGCTACTTGGATAAACACCGGAAAATCGTTTCAAGGCCCTCCTGGCACCCTAATATACAGGCTGGTCCATCGGTCTGTTTTATCTTATTTTATGCGATTATTACTAATATTACCGATTTTTTTTTTCAGACAAAGTTTATTTTACATGAAAATGCCCACGTATCTGCAGTATAATATTTTCTCTCGCTCTCTCTCTCTCTTCAAAATAGTTCTTATTCATTATAGTCCTAAAATGATCAGTACAGAAACTATTCATGTTTATATTAATGAAGAATTACACACAGAAAGTATGCCATGAAATTCAAAACAATAAATGTATTTATGAAATAGTTCGAATTGAACATTATTTCAATAAACTAAACAAAATATAACAACAAAAGTTGTTAAACTAAGTGAAAATTGCAAGTAATAATTATTAAAGATTTGGCAGCAAATAATCTGATTGTTTAAACATTTCCACACATTTTTATGGCATATTTTCTATTTGATTATTGAATCAAAGGAACATGAATAGTTTCTGTACTGATCATTTTAGGACTATAGTTAATAAGAACTTATTTAAAGAGAAACATATAATCTTTAAAATTTTGTAAAAAGATATAGGTTGTTCCATTTAAAAATACTAAGTTGCATACCATTGCGCGAAAATGGAGCACCCGGTAGAAAAACTTATATTATTCTGATATCGTGAAGATAGTAAATTATAAATATCTTTCAAAGAGTATTTTCATTTACCTAAGAGTACAGTGCAATACATAGAAGACCTAATAATTGAGACAATAGCAACGTGAAAAAGAAACCTATTTGATTATAGCATATTTTTCAAGTGATACGAAAACATTTGAGTTTGATCTGGTATTTGTTCACATTCATACAACTAAGCATATACTATTTGATAAAATTTGTTCTGGCGTCAACGTGGCAGCTGCCCTTAGCTCTGATTTTCATTGAAACCACTGATAATGAATCTCAAACAAATATCAAGTCCCTTTACGTTGCGTTTGTCCAGTAACCACGGACAAGAAGCATCTGCGTGGTCCGTTGTACCCAAACTACGGTGCTGTGTATGTTCTATGTTGTCAAACGCTGTAGCACTAGCACTAGTAATGTAACTGTCCGAGTCCTGACGTACTACATTTGTGTACATACGTACGCCATGTTGTCGTGTTCCTCACCCCAGGGACGAGCTAAGAACAAAGGATGCGTATTGATTTCCAAGGATAAATATGTTTTTAATGTATCGTTCACGAATTCAATCAGAATTGCCAAGAGGTGCTGGAGAATTTTGAACCGCGAATACGCGTTCTGACCTTTTGTAAGATCAAAGTAAATAATAGGAGCAGGTCAAAATTCTGGGATTTATGCATTTAAGAGCAATTGATTTATCGTGTATGAATTAAATATTCATTCAAATTTACTTAACTTAAAATTGAATATTAACAATTTAACCTCGACTTGTCAATCATGAAAATATGAGGAATTTTAATATTATTTAAAGCAACGGCCATGGCAGTTAGCGTTCACTCGATAACGCAAGTTAAGCAACACTGCCCGCGGTCAGTTGTAGTTGGATTGGTGACCGTTTTGACACCAAAAACGAAGGACCAAGATTTATTTGACACAGGTTAACTATTTCTGAACGGTTCACTATGAACCGAGTAAAATATTATTATAGTCAGAAATTTCTTAATAAATATAATATATTCAGATTTAATACACTCTGATATAGCTTACGTAGTAATTTAGACGAATAGCAATGTGAAAATAATGAATTTAATTTTTCAGGTGGTACGAATACCTACATTTAGGGTTTTCAATACCCATACAGGGAGGTTTATAACGTACGAAGAAAATTGAAAATGTAACTAAGGGTGCCCAGTATAATGTCGTTTCCTTTATAAATATGGACAAAAACTCAATTATATTAGGAAATTAGAAAATTCCTCGCTTTTTTCTTTTTTGACTCTTTCCTTTTGCTGACATTCTGAAGAAATAAATGTTTATACTTACAAAATAATTTCATTTAATCAGCGATTCGGGGTTGAACAGTGAAGTCACTTACCTAGAACAGAAAAAAAAAAATTATATATACCATCCAAAAAAAAAAAACATTTTTCACTGATAAACACACTTTTCATAATAGTGTCTGAATAATAATCAAAATCGTTAGATGTAGCTGCTATAGGCTATTCCACGATATTATTTGTTTTTTTTTTTTAAGTACATAAAAATATAAGACCACATGTGAAAGGTGTGAATTATAAATTACATTGATTGCGTAGGTAATGTGGTATACCAGAAATAAGCAAACGCTGGTTTATAGACTTTTGAAAAAAATGTTCAGAAAATTACAAAATAATATATATTTAAATTGTAATACATTTTATTAGAGAAATAAAATAACTTAATGCACTTAATTTATTTTTTAATTTTATTTAGAAAAATATTTTGACATTCTAGAAGTTAGGTAGTTGATGGCACTAGTATCGTACAGTTTTGCAGTGAATGCTGCATATGAAGCAGCAAACACGCAAAGACAAAAATCACTCGAGCAGAATCCGAACAGATCCGACACGCCGGAATATGTATATTCTTAGTTAAGATGGAGTAGGAGCTAATACTTTAATCTCATTTGCTCAGACACGCACACGTCCTACGTCATACAAAAAAACAAAACATCCCGTGTTTATTACAAGGAGTAATTTTTAGTTGAAAATATGAAATTTTCCGCATCCTTAACTCTTATATTTTATATTTTCAATAAATTTTCATTATTTTTGATTATGTTGGAATAGCTTATTCATATAAATAAAAATCTTATTAAATATTACCTCGACCGGTTTCGAGGCCACATACGTCTTCCTCAAGAGGAACAAGTCAATTTTTTTCGTTGGGTGGAAAAGCAACGTTTTTATTTTTATCTGACTATATTTTATTTATTTATTGTTTTAAATTCTGATGAAGAGATTCATATATGTTGTTTTGTTCATATATATTTATTCACATTTTAACATGTTTTGTTTTAGTCTCTATTAATATCACCTCATGAGGAAGACGTATGTGGCGTCGAAACCGGTCGAGGTAGTATTTAATAAAATATTGGCTGAAATCCAAGAGTTTTATTTATATCTATCATCCAACCAAACAATAGTCCTTAGCTTCTTCATGTTATCACTAGGCACATACGTCTCACCTACCCTATTATTATTATTATTCTTAATGATCTGACGATTTCTATCGTTCCCATTAAGTAAGGTCGTACTATATGTTGAAGGTTCCTATCGTGTCCAGTCGCCAGAACATATAGCATACCCAAACCCATTTTAAAATCAGAAAATTAATGAAAATAGAGGCATAAATTTCAGTATAAGCGATAACGTAACCTATTTTCATAGAAGGGAAATCTGTTTCATTCTGAATGAAACGGAGACAGAGACAGGAGCAGAGAGCGAATCGGAATCGGAATAGAGAGCTCTTGCTCCATAATACAATTCTGCAGATAATCGCGCAAACAGACAGCCACTTGAAATTCAAGTAAAGATTTATGTTACAAATCGGAACTCGACCAACGAACAACGAACGTGAACCTATGGTTATTACAGATAAATTTCATTGCAACTTGAACCGCTGGAAGCACCAATAAATTGGAATGTGTAAATATTGTTTGAATTTTTCCAGGTCTTTCGGATGAGCTACAGCTTTTCAAACTAATATTATTTCATGTTTTGTTCCAGTCGTGTTTAAAATTTAAATCGACAGCACGACAGCCAAGCTATGAATAAATCACGCATCGAATAAAATATATTTGTGCAATGTCCCTTCTCCCTTCGTCGCTTCCTCTGCCGGCTAATCGGTAATGTAACGGTAGCGGTAGTATCGCGACCGGGACTGAAACCGCTACTGAAACCGGTAGTGTTTGCTAGAGCTAAATACTTTAAATCTCTTTTTTACAATTTTGTGTTGAATGTGGAGGTATTCAACCATATTTTTTCGGTCGCGGTTACGATATGTTTGATTTTATTTTACACGAATAAATAATCATCTATGTGAACTCACAGAAACCACCCTTCATTACTGTTATTGCTAATTTTCATTCCTGAAAATAATGTCTGAGAATTCGGTAAACTGAGGATACAAATTTACCAAACTATTTTGTAGTACTTCTAATTGTTTAGCAAATAATCGTGTTTAGATTGTAATGGCATTTCAGAAAATGCATCTTATATCCTCAGCTTACTGAATAGTTCGGTTAATTTAAAGATAATTTTTTCGTCTATTAGATGCATTTTCTGAAAATTTACTAAATTTTTTCGTAAATACTTCTAATTGCTTAGTAAATAATCGTGTTTAATTTCTTAACTGTTATGGCATTTTTAGAAAATGCATCTTATATCCTCAGCATACTGAATAGTTCGGTAAATTTTAAGGTACTTTTTCGTCCATTAGATGCATTTTCTGAAAAATTAATAAACTCTTTTATAAATACTAGTAATTGCTTAGTAAATAATCGTGTTAATTTCTAAATTGTTATAGTATTTTCAGAAATAAAATAAAATAAATATATCATCAACCCTTTTACCCATTATGGGTGTGGCACTCTGCTTACGCAGATCTCGGTAGGTGAAAAGTTACTTAACCTTCTTGTAAATATTTCTAATTGCTTAATAAATAATTGTCTTTAGTTTCATAATTGTTGTGATATTTTTAGATAATGCATGTTACGTTCTCAGTTTACCAAATAGTTCGGTAAATCCTGCAATAACTTTTTCTGTGTACAGATAAATCTGGAGGACAGTCTGCCATTGACCATCCAATTTGTCGAAACGAGTAAATAAATACAAAACTGTACAAAATATCATTAGAGCTCAGAAACCAAAAGATGATGAACAAATTTATTACTTCATGCTTCGTAGTTGCTCTAAATAATAAAACGATCCTAAATTTTATAAATGTAAGTAAACCAATTTAATTTGTCATTTAAAAGGGGATAAATGGTGCCGCAAGAGCGAGAAAGTTTCAAAAATAAAAAATCAGATGGGATTTACAAACTATCCAATAGTATATTGTATTATTAGGGGTAAATGTGATACTTTGGTTGCTGAGTATATAAGTTTGAACAACGAGCGAAGCGAGCCGGGCAATTATAAACGAAGCACACAAGGTCACATTTACTCCTAATAACACAATATTGGATAGTTTGTAAAACCCATTTTAAAATTGTTTTTGTTTTTTCTTTTGCGAATTTTACCACTCTTGCTGCAGCATGTACCCCCTTTTAAATTACAAATTAAGTTAGTTTCCCATACTTTTATAAAATTTGGAATTGTTTTATGAGCTACGTAAAAATATATTTTTTATTGTA
Organism: Poecilus cupreus; assembly: GCA_963942605.1. Classification (NCBI taxonomy): domain Eukaryota; kingdom Metazoa; phylum Arthropoda; class Insecta; order Coleoptera; family Carabidae; genus Poecilus; species Poecilus cupreus. Next base: position 20,048,411 of record OZ012715.1, read on the forward strand.
TTCTTATGTCTATAATTCAATTTATTATTGATATAGCATTTAGTATTCTTGTATGAATCAAATTAAATTGAAAAACAAATAAAATACAGGTTGCGAATGGCTTGTCATAAACCATTTTGAATAATTCCGGTGATATAAATTTGTCACTTGAAATAAGCTCATTTAGCGCAATCCAAACAAAACAAAGTTGGAAGCTTGAGCTTCGTACGCAACAACTAACTTGAAACAACAGCCAGTGCACGGCGACACGGCAACACCACGAGTCGCAGGTCGCAGGGAAAACTCCGGGTTCCGAGCCCTGACTCCGGACCGCAGCAAACGCAAAGAATGAAACGAACGTTTCCGGTGAATAAATAGTTCCCTTTAATTTTCGCATCTTACAACGTTCCGTGCACATTGTTAACCGCTGTTTTTCTTTCTTTCTGAGACTCCACGTCACAATTTTGTACGACGAAACGTCATCTTCTTCTTCTCTCTCGTAGACTACTGCCTGTTAGCTGAAGACCTTGTACAGACATAGACACATACACGAAGTGGTGAGCTATGAAATTTTCAACAAAGGGCTCACTCATAGTTCAATTAAAAAAATCATGTCAATTAACATAAAAATAATAACGGCTGCATTTGACAAAAAGATTAGTACTTCAATTACAATCAACCTGCTCATCCTACCTAAATTTAGATTTAATAATTAAGACTAAAATGGAGCATTTTATTAATAAAAAAAATAAACGTTTCGTTTTACTTTATTACAGTTCTTATATTTATTATAATTTATATTTATTATAGTCCTAAAATAATTGTACAGAAACATTGCAGTACAGAAATAAATAAAAAGGCTCAGGCGGTTCTGTTTTTGTTTCTGCACATTTTTTCATATTTACACTTTTATTCTAAAATTCATAGGGAACGAACTTTCGCCTACTGAAAATTTTAACATTGTATTTCCTATATCCTATAATTAATTGGCAACCGATATACGAGCTCAAAATCATATTATTTTGCCCAGTTAAGACTTTTAGAATAGCTTTAAAAAATAGTTCTGATCGAACAAAGGGAAAATTTATTGTACTAAATTTATTTATATCATAAATTCTGTTATTTTAAAGAATATTTTAAGCAAAAATAACAAATGACATAATATCAAATTTATAATTTGTCCCAAAGGTATTGACTAATACCACAAACACTATTTTTAAATCTGATGACAACAAAATACAGAAAATTGTTTCAAATATAAATTGCAAGTAATATTATTCAACATCTTTTTGATTCCAATGTAATTTTCTCTATCTCATTTATTTATTAAGATAAGTCCAAAAACCCTGATAGGCCTTGAAATAATCAACCACTTACTGTTGATAAATTGTTCCCAAAATCGAATTAATTCGTAGCATAAACAATACCTCTATTACATATATGTATGTGCGGAATGTAAAAATTATAGAATTTAAGATATAAATATAAATAATTAAACAAATTTCCTTTTATGACTTAAACTGGTCCAATTAATATGATTCTGGTATCGTATTCCTTGTTGTAGGATAAATAAATCTCCCTGGAGAGCTGGTTCATTTCAGGTAAAGTAGGCGATAGGTCTGCCTTTTATATATATAAAAAAGTGTTATTTTCGTTGTCTGCTTCGTGCTCTTATGATCACATCATTCATTAATTCCTATGGTGTTTGACACGGCTCTTGAGAGATTTGAAAATCGAGCTGAGCTTCTAATTAAACCCGTTCCAAAGAGAAACCCAGCCCGCGTCTGAACGAGGTCAGTAGTGTCTGCAGCTGGGTTCAGAGTGCATAATGTTAAAACGGAAGAGGCAGTTTTGCTTTGTAAAGAGAGACGCTCGCGAATGGCAACTTGGCAACGATGGAATCCTGCCAGGAGCGGAGCTGGCAACGGCGCACACTGCCACTTCAGCTAAAGTGCTGTTTGGATAATACGATATTAAATTAAATTATCCTTAGCTGATATGTAGTGAAGTGTTTAGAATGCAATTATAATTGTTTCTTTTTTAAACTGGCGCATTATGTCTGTTTGGAGTATGCAGCACAGCAGTCGAGATGCAAGATAATATTATGCTGTAATCTTAGATAAGCAACTTACTGAGGCTGACAAGTATTATGTATATGTGAATATTGCCGTTTTCTCAGTATATGTTCTAACCTCGCTATATTTCAACCATAACGAAACATGACTTAAATTTCTATTTTAAATTCTAATAATGTGGTTATTTCATATATTCCGTTTTTTTATCTCCCGCGTATGGGGTAAATAGCTCCATGGTAACGCGTCGGACTATGGATCGTGAGATCCTCAGTTCGAATCCCACAGAAAATTTAAATTTACCCCTGTGATTCCCCCTCCACTCACATCTTTAACGGCTGGTAACCGCACTTCATACGCAAAAATATATCACCTACAGAGATCTGTGTAAGCAATGTGCAACACCCATAATGGGTAAAAGGCGTGATGATATATTTATTTATTTTTATTATTTTATTTATTTATATCCCGCTTACTTCCGAGTAAGGGAGGTATTGTTTTTGGCCAAAAAATTGGCTAGTAATTTTGAATGAATAAGCACTTTTTAAGGTCCTACAATACGATTTTACTATTTTCGTCATGATGTCTGTATGTGTGGTCTGTACCAATTTTCTCGTCTCGCATCAAATACTATAATACCAAAAAATACAATTTTGTGTATTGTTGCTCTTATATTTATATGAAGAGCTGTTTAGATTTTGGATAAAATTGGTCAACCGGAAGTAGCAGTTCACTAGAAGTCCTTAACAGTTTTCCGTGAAAAAACACGGTTAAATTAATTTTTTTTTTAAATTACCTTTTGAAAATTGTAGAATATTTAATTTTACATGTAGTTTGATTACACTAATTTTATTAATTATCATAAGATTTAGAGATAATATACTCATGGACATAATTATCGAATATTTTACTATGATGGATCAAGGAAAAAGTAAAGATGATTTAGTTCACAAAATAAAATTTACAGTTTCTGAGTAATAATACGTATTAATAACATCAGAGACTGCAATTTTTATTTTGTGAACTAAAACCATCATTACTTTTTCCTTGATTCATCATAATTAAATATTCAATGTGTCCATATAATTAAATTTCATAAATCTTGCATTGCATGTACACCACGTAAACACTAAAAAAATTTAATTTTTTTGCAATATGTGACACATGTCACTGTGATTGTGAAACTGTTTTCTTAGTGAAATATGTATCAAAATAAAATAAAAATTGAAAATAGACAAATGAAGAGGTATTTTTGTGTATCATCAAATACCATTTTGTACCATTTAACAGTTGAATTGGACAGGAGGTTATGTGCTGGGAACGTCAGATTTTTTTTTTTTTAATAATGCATAAAACTGTACGATAGATTATATTTTACTCCTTACAAATGTTTAGTTTTCGAAATATAATTTAAAAAAATAAACAGTACCGAATTTCAAATCTTCCTCGATGTACGTCAGAGCTACGTCATTTATTTACGGCCAATAACAGTGAGTAAATTTGTAACTATGTTTATTTTGATTTCGCAGCTATATTTTATAACCATGTTACCTATATTTTTTGTCGATGCTATTAAATAGAAGTATGATATTTTGTACATACTAATATTTTCAGTAACACTGGGATTTGACGCTTGAGCGTTTGGCGTGAATATGTAGGAATAAATTTGCGCCCCTAGTTTACTACCAAAATAGAAAAAGAAAAGTTTAAATTGTCAAGTTTTACATTTATTTGAAATGACCCCCTAATAAATAATTTTGTCCGCGATGTAAGGCCCATTAAGTAATGATTTTTGCCTGGCTCTCAGTTAGATGGTGAACCCCGCAGTACTGTGCTAGCTCTACCTCAGTCACCTCGCCTACCGCAAGGCAAGTACATAAAGATTGCCCCAAATCTTCTAGGAGAATTCCAAGCGCGTAAGATCAAGTCAAACAAACCCGAAAACGTGAGCGGGAATAAGCTTAGGCTGCCTCCATCTCCGTCTGCTTCCCGGTGGCCGCCATTGCGTGCTCACTTTTCCGTTCGACAAATATTTGTTGCGTCTGTCGCTCTTTGCACCTGTACACGATGGAACGTACGTGGTTAATAAAACAAACGGCGGCTGGGAGAACTATCCCGCCATTCCCACCGCTGCCACCCAATGGAATTCTGCGGGATTAAAACGCGGATAAGTTCCAAGTAGCGAGTTAAAAGTTTACCGACGTAGATGAGTTAGGATACGTGCTTTTTTCCCGTGTCGCCGAAGCCATGAATGTGTGTTACTATTAAGCCTTGTTTGTTGCCGCATAGATTTTTAAGTGCATCGCCTTTGCTTTTGGTTTCTAGGCTATTTCCTTAAAAGTTTCGGATACTTCAGAGATCGCTGTTCTATTCATTATAATTCCTCCGTGAATACGTGTAAAAGTGAAGCTTTTCACTTTTGTTGGAAAACAGGTGGGAATATCATAGTGATATAAAAAAACAAAAGGTTGGAATGACAGCGAGAAAATATTTTGATTGATGATAATTCCATTCGATAAAATAAGATATTTAAACGTTTTATTATAGTAAAATTAAGTTTATTGTTTAAAGTAGGATTTAAAGACTATAGAAACCGATTTTCCTTTTAGGTAAGAACATGAACATTGTTTAATAAAATGACATGTATTATCATAATGTACATTAATTAATAAATTAAAATATTCCTTTTAGGAGAAAAAACGGTCAATAGTTAATTCAAGAGTCCATCCAGATTTCAATATTATATACGTACAAAATATGCTAAGTGAAACCATGAATTACGCATGTATGGACTATTTTAATATTTTTAAAGAATACATTTACCATTAAAAAAACCACGTTAGTTATGTTTATTTTTAAGTAGAGTTTTTCTAAATTCGGATTTTACGCAAAAGAAAAATACTACCGTAGGATGTACCAAACTATTCAGTAAGCTAGAAGACCAAGAAATTAGAAGTATTTACCAAAAAGTTTGGTAAATATTCCTAAAATGAATTATATTTTGTACCGTTTAAAAGTTATAGGTTATGTATCGGAATATCCAATTATTTTTTTGTTGCTACAATTTTATATTAATGTAATTGGACACAAAAAGTCGCAATTTAAGGAAATTTAATAGATGATAATGTGTGTCTCTCCATCCAAGAAATATAACCTCGAAAGTACATACACACAGTAGAATCTCGAAAGCGTGAACACAAAAAAAATTGAGACTGTTCACGTTACAGCATATATTCACGTTAGCAAATAAATACTAAAAAATTTACAATTTTATTTGTAATACTTTATTTCTCAATATATTTTACAATGTAGATCTAGAAAAATATTTTGTAATTTTTGTTTGAGATTTTTTGGTGAAATTACTGAATTAAATAAATTATTCTTGTACTCATTATAAATTTAAGATTGAGGTATTACCACAACATTTATAATTTTCTGTTTTTATTGAAGAAATTGTTAACTTTGCTTTGCCGTACTTTTTCGCTAAAACTGTTACACTGAAATCTTTTCATTATTCTTCTAGAAGTTTAGCATTTTCTGATGAAGATAAACATTTCGGTTTAACCTTTACCATTTCAGGTCAATTTATACACCTCACAAGAAAAACTAATTTCTTCAATTTTACAGAACATACGCTTGCACTAAACCTATATATTATTGATGCATGGTACTTGCACACTGTATAAAGTTAGGAGAACCCACAGCAATTATTGCCAACTTCTAAGCTTCAAATTCGAGTAAAAATTCGTTGATCACGTTTGAGAATAAATACATTGTTCCCACTACAGAGTATGTAATAGAAAATATTTCAAGTTTACGTTACCGAAATATTCATATTAACGCATTTTCACGTTAGCGAGATTCTAATGTATGTACATACATTTTTCCAAAAAGTACCCAAGTTTGAAACAAATAATTTTTTATAGGCCCACTTCTGTGGCTCAGTGGTTTAGAGTATTAGGCTTTGACCCAGAGGTCCCGAGTTCGATTCCCGGACAGGGCTGGCATTATATCGGTGTTTGTGATTGACTACATCGCAGACATCTCCATGTTCATCACCAAATCGGTGTCTGTGATTGACTACAACGCAGACATATATATCAATCTTCATCACCAAATCGGTGTCTGTGATTGACTACATCGCAAACACCTCCATTTTCATCACCAATCGGTGTCGGTGATTAACTACAACGCAGATATCTTCATCACCGATCGGTGTCTGCGATTGACTACAACGCAAACATCTCCATCTTCATCACCAAATCGGTGTCTGTGATTGACGCAGACATTTCCATCCTCATATCTTCCATCAACCCGGCTAATAACCAAAGTCAAAGCATCAAAATTTTAAAAAAAATATTTATAATTACAGCAGGACAATGTATGTAGTAGCGCAATACTAACTTCTAGAATGAATGGATCAATTATGAAATTATTAGTCATGAACATTGATCATGTAAACATTAATCATCCAGCAGATCATCTCACACCCTTGGTGAATGGTCCAGCAGGCATCACGCATTGTGCACTGCCGCCTGGAGTAACTCGCAACTCGGGCGATAAAAATATCGATGGCATGTAAATTACATACAAGCGCTGAATATGGAACGAATCAAATGAACGAGCACTTGGCAGCTTTATTGGCTTGGCGGAGGGTAGAGGGCACAGGAATGCGACATGCGACCGTGGCTCCGTTGTGATAAAATGTCTGTTCGTGGGAACAATGCAGCGACAAGTCAAGTCTTATCCTTTTCGTTCCTTCTTTGCATATGTCTCGCGGCGGTCAGGGCCGGAGTTACGCGATTCCCACTGTCCAAGAAGAGGCTGTACAAATCACGTCAACTGTCACTAAAGTCCGTTTCAGAATGAAACAGAGTAAATAAATCAAAATTTGTGAAGTAGTATTGGAGTTTGTCAGCTATGTGGCAAATAAATCCACAAGAAAAAACTTTTTAACAAGTAATTATGCCGCCCAAAACACTAAAAAGCGAAAAATAAAATTAACTAATTTTCGTTTTGCACTTTTTGTCGGATCTATTTTTTGTTAAAAAATTTAATTTTTGAATTTTTTGTGGCTACCTATTTTTCCACCCTTACGGTTCGAACCTTTTAATGGGATAACCCAGTACAAAGTTATACGTGGTAGAATCGGTTAACAGGTAACATTTCCGTGGATGAACAATCAATCACCCTCTATTTTCCTACCCTTAGGACTGTAATTTGAGAGTATAATTTAAACGGGACCAACTTCGAAGTATACCTTATCCAATGGAAAAATAATTATCAAAATCGGAGTACTCTCTGAAAAGTTATACATAAAAAATTTAAAAAATATATGCGTCGACAAGAGAACCTCCGCCGTTTTTTGTCGGTTAATAAAAGGGATCTAAGATATCGTCGGTCCAGTCAGTCGGTGCCATTGCTTCTAAAGCAGTTGGTGGGTTACACTACGCTGATGAGTTCCAATAAGAACGAAACGTGTTCGTAGTTACCGATTGATTGAATGTGACTTAATAATTTAGTTATTATTCAGAGACAGAATTTTATTAAACATTAATATTTTATTGTGTTTATATTTTTTATATACTACTAGTTTCATAGACAGTCTCTTTTTGAAAACATTTACTTCTATTGAAGTCTAAAAACGGTAGATGGCTCTGAATGTATTCAATTAATTCTCAGTTCCATTTACCAACCTGTTGGGATCTCGGATCTCGTCGGTGCAGTCAGTCGGTGCCACTGCCTCTAAAGCATTTGATGGGTTACACTACGCTAATGAGTTCCAATAAAAAGTAACGCGTCCGTAGTTACCGATTGATTGGATTTACTTTATAACTTTTATTTTATTGATTTCTAAAATATTTCAAATAAAAGTGGTAGATAAACATTTCTCTCTAACTTAAAATAATTTTAGAACATTGTACAGCGCTATAACCGAGCCTAAAACTCTGCTCTTAAAACACCCAAAAACAGAGCTCGTTGTACCAGCCAAAATCTTTATATTCTTTACATAATAAAAGCAGTGTGAAAATAAATTTATTATATTCCATTATAACAAATTTTCAAGTGGCTCTACTACATTTTGGGTTGGATCTCGTAAACTATTTAATAATATATTACCTGATACTTGTCAGGCTATTGTGATATTTGCGTAAGTATTGTGAGGGTTTTTGCTTCCGGATCCCTCCCTGCAAGGGGTAGTAGCAGTTTTAGTTCACGCATTGTAGACTTCTACTTTAACAGTGTTATTAATACGTTCGAGACAGACGTGTATCGTCTGCTAGCTGCTGCTACGTCTGCTATATGTCCTGATGCTAGTGCTCTGCTGCCGCTTCTGCTGGTGTCCTTGTACTTCTACGTGACTTGCAGACAATGTATGTCTGATGTCACAAGCCTCGGTTTTAAATTGGTTCTAGTCGTTCCGCGTTCTGTTCAACTGTTCTTAAAATTTTGTAAATTCTTGGGGAAAATATGCATATATAGTCCGAACGACCTATCTTGGCGAATTGAAATAACTTTGTTCATTTTAGCCATTTTTAACCAACAAAAATGGAAAAAGGTTCTCTAGTCGACGCGTATATTTTTTTATTATTATAATTTTTTATGTATGACCACGTATATCTTTTCACAGAGTAGTCCGATTTTGATAATTATTTTTTTATTGGATACGGTATACCTCCAAGTTGCTCCCGTTTAAATTACACGTCTAAGGGTAGGAAAATAGGGGTTGATTGATAATTCATCCACTGAAATTTTACCTGTTAACCGATTCTACCACGTATATCTTTGTACTGGGTTAGCCGATTTAAAAAATTCCACCCCAAAGAATAGAAAAATAGGTAGCCACAACAAATTTAAAAAATTAAAACTTTTTAACAAAAAATTGAACCGACGAAAAACTGAAAAGCAAAATATAAATTTAACTAATTTTGAGTTGACTCGAAACAAACAATAAACGAACACCGACTCAAAATTTGTTTATTTTATTTTTTGTTTGTCAGCTTTCGTCGGTGCAATTTTTTGTTAAAAAGTTTTTACAATATTTCAAAATATTCAAAACAGAATCTGACTAAACTGAATGTTGATTATTAGCAATTATGCATTTACGGCAAAATTACATAGTTTAGGGGTGGGAAGGAACCATTTAATTCTTATCTACCAGTTGGTATTTTCTCACTAATTTTTTAAGTTTTAAGCTAAAGAAATTTTTTTGCTATGTTAAAACAGTATTTGTTTCCTAACAAGTAACAAACAAGATTTAATATTATGTTTAGACATACAATTATACAGTTTATTTTTCTTGTGGTGCGGTTCACGTCACTATCTTTTTTCTCACTTTCTCCCACTATTGCTGATGGGAAAAATAAACTGTAGGATATGTGTATACATTAGCACAGTTATGTTTCAACTCCTATAAAGGTATGGTAGATTTTGTTACAATTCTAGGAATTTATATTCGAACATTTTTTCCATTGTACGATTATAATATCATTTATTCTGCTATACTTTTTTACATACGCTTTTTAGTTTCTTTTAGGAAGTAAAGGAAAAATTAGATGATTCAATTGGAAAATATTCCATACTGGCACAATTCGAGAGTGTGTTAGCTCTCTACTATTACTGTCTGTTATATTCTGCAGGCTTTGACGCTCGGGATACTATATTAAACCAACGTGTACTTATGCGTATCGAACACTAAATACATCATGTTTATCAACGTATGATATACAGCATCGTATGCAAATATGTATTACCTATATCCTATATTAATCACTAATAACAGACAAGTGAAATATGTACGTATATATTTCTCATAGTGTAGGTCGTTCTTATTTCTAGTGAGTTCCCTTTGGAAGAAGTATCATTTAAAACCCTTTCAAGTAAGAAACGCAAGGTATTTTAGGCTTCAAGAAATTAAAAAGTTATTTAAATATGTTAAATAACTTTTTAATTTCTTGAAAGATTTCAAAGTAACCCCCGCCTCACCCCCAGGGGGTGACGGTGGGGGATCGTGCTTGGTGACATAAGAAATGTTTTTGAAAAATAATTAACACGTGTTTTTTTTTTTGTTTTTTGATTCGATGTGTATTTCTCTAGATATTTTTGAACATCCAGTATAAATGTTAGGTATATTATAATATAAAGATCTCGGTGTCATATTTCTTTACCAACCGTAAAGTCGCGACCCCCAAAGATATGAGTGAACGTGAAACGACAGAGGTAAAGTTTAAATATATATAAATACCATGTTTTTTTTTTTAAATCTCTTAACACTTATCATTCAAATACGTATTAGTGAAACTTCCTGTATAATGAATTTAAATGTTTAGCAATATTTCCTCTTCACAAATTAAATTACAGACAAAAAATATTTCGAATGAAGAAAGTTAGGTTAAATAAAGTTGATGTACGGCAGAGTCTGACATTTAACTTTTGCGTTGTAGAATCTAATTGCAAGTCTACATTTTACCGCTTGGCTCTGGCGCAAGCTCAGGATATTTAAGGATATAGAAACTCCTTAAGGGCGCCATCGAATTAGGCTTGACAAACTAATCCCCTACGCGTCGCAACGATCGCCAGGAGAGGCGCCAAACTCTCTTCAGAGATCAACATTTTAAAATGTTAGATAAAGGTTATGACTAGCGTTACTATATGACCCGAAGAGAGGCGGTGGCAAGCGCGGTGTAGAGACAGCGAAGACAGAGCTTCAAATCGAGATTCGGCAAAAGGCTACTCTAAATTAACATTATAAAACGGCAATATTCTAATTCCGTTCTTTTACAATAATTACTTATTGTAGTCAATTTTTCTTTTCATTATTCATTACAAAAAAATTTGTTCACAGTTTGAACATGCTTTGAATTTTTTTGTTTTTCTGCATTATTTATTGTTATAAGCAAAGTAAGTATTGTTGAAAAAATCTAATATAAGTGCAAACGTTAGATATGCATTTCTTACAATTTTATATGAGTTACTTCTCCTGTATCAGTGTTCAGAACGGCACTCACTATATATACAGTGTTCCGAGCTTTGTCCATCGGGTAGTACGATCCATTCCGGGATGGGGTCTTCTTGTGATCATCAATTAATTACCAAGATGCCTTTCGATTTACCGTGAATGGGGCTATGACTACCTTTTTGATATTTTTAACATATATATTAAATTTTAATATTTAAAACTAATTAATTTGGTAATTTCTATTTACTGTTTGTTTGGTTAAATAAATGGACTGAAGTAGTTAAATAAAAATTTTTAAAATGATATTTTTTTCACTACCTGGTAAGAAACCCCACCGTTCTTCTCCCGAAATAGTGAGGAAAATGTGTTGTTCCTCTCTAGAGAGGAAAATATAGAAGTATATGATTGTTTTACAAAAATTCTAAATAAATTCCTAATTTGATTGAAAATCCTTATTTTAGTGATATACATAATTTATAATATCTTACAATTATGTCATATATTTCTTTTTCTTATTAAATCACAATTTAACAACTTATTAAAGATAGCTACAACGCCTTGTGTCTGATAACCTAACTTCTAACGTGTAAGTTTGTCAGTTGTGTTCTCAAAGTGTATTTTAGGTCCGAGCAAATCGTTTTTAGAAACATGTCGTTAAAAAAATGTTGTGTCTAACACGAGAGGAAAGCTCTTCTTCCACTCTCGTTCGAAATGCCTCACTCGTTGCGCTCATGAGGCAAACTTCGAACTCGAGGGGGAAAAAGAAACGCTTTCCTCTCTAGTTTGACAAATAACTATTACTTTACACCTATGGTTCCCTTTTCACCATTTCATAAAATCTGCGAAAGCAGAGTGCCCCACCCAACATGGGTAACTGCATGGTATGTCAATATATTTTTATAAATATTTTACAATGAGTATATTGTACCTATAACAAGCATGGAATGGTACTCATTTCCTGATAAAATGAAAGTTTGTAGCATGAGCCGAAGGCGAATGTTGCAAATCATACGAGTATGAAATGGACATTCCATGCGAGTTGTACACTATACTTTTTCTACGACCATGATATTATTTCCTAATTAATGGCTTGGCGTTTAATTTAAACTGCATTTTTTAATTCCAAGCAGTTTGCAAATTGCGGTTCTTCTCGACTGCATCCGATATTTCGCTACTAAGATCATGGAAGTCTTAGACAAATTTTATTGTTTAATTTGGTTTGTTTTATGCCGGAGTACTGGATGCCATCCATTATGATATTTGTAGGATGATAATAGAATACTTGCAGACATTAAATAAACAGAAGTCTAATTTATTGGTTTTGCGCTACAATCTTAAAATTTCACTTAAAATTTGAAATTTATATTATTGCATTTCTGTATAATATAAGCTCTAAGAATCCCATTGCCGCAAAGCGCACTGTAATAGCTCTTATATTTTTGGAGATATGACGATTTTGTATGTTTCCAGAAGTGCAACTTTGAGGGCCTGAAACTCGAAAACTATGCAAGGTATCGAAAAATTATCTTCAGTTAGGACGTTCTGATGACTTTTAAAATAAATCAGGAACTTTTGAAAATTTTGAAAATTTTTGAATTTTTTCCCCAAATTTTTGTAAGGTGATATCTCGAAAATTACGAAAGATACGAAGCTGTAATGTACGCCATTCGATTCAGCTCGTTAAAGTACATAAGTATATAAAATTTCAGAGAAATCGGCCAACGGGCTGAAAAGTTACAGTAAAAAGTCTAAAAATGGCCGTTTTCCTGAAAAACCTCAAGGGGTTCCCCTTGACTTGTGGGCCGAAAAAGGCCATTTTCAGATTTTTTACTATAACTTCGCAACCCGTCGGCCGATTTTTATGAAATTTTGCATATATATGTATTTTGACGAGCTGAATCGAATGGTGACAACCTCGAGTCCGCATCTTTTTTATTTTGCAAGATAATCCCCTCAGAAAATTTTCAAAAATTTTTCAAAATTTTCAAAATTTTCTAATTTATTCTAAATGTTACCCCAAGCCCAAATCTGAAGATATTTTGCGATATCTAGCATAGTTTTTGAGTTACAGTTTATGAAAGTTGCACTTCCAGAAATATAAAAAAATATCATATCTCAACAAATTTAAGAGATATGACGATGCGCTCTACAGAAATGAGTTCCTTACAGCTTGATTAATATAGAAACGCAATAAAAATAAATACAAATTTTTAAGTGAAATTTTGTGAAATTTTTCCATCTGATTTTTTTAATCATTTGTATTTGAATGTTTAATAATTATACTTGACACATATTGGACATATAGAATACATGCTTCAATTACTTGTTTTGAATTATTTTATTAAACAAATTTATTGTTTTCGTATTTAACTTTGCTGCCGAAAGCCGACACGTCGATTAATAATAGTATATTGTACTTACAACAAGCATGGATTTGTAGCATGAGCCGAAAGCAAATCAAACGAGTATGAAACGGACATTCGACATGCGAGTTGTACACGACCACGATATTATTTCCTAATTAATATATATTTCACTAATAAATTTGTCCCGCTTTACTACAGAATATTTAAAACAAACAAAAAATTACTACTAATTATTTCGTAAGTGTTACACGATTTTGATATATATATTTGTCATATTTCGTTTATGGTTCATGCGCCCATTAGAATTGAGGAATTCATGATGCGTTAGTTTTGGTTACGGGACGAAACGATTTTTTGTCGAGCTGTCAGAATAGGAGAAGTAAAAGAAAAAAGAACAGAGTGTTCTGCAATGAACAGAATGTTATACACAGTAGCACTTGATGTTGCTGTCTCAGCTAATTCCGTTCACAGCTCACGTTGTTGGGAAGCTGTCATAGAATAATGCTGTTATATTCTCAATGCGTATAAAAACAACCTGAAAGAGTCCCTCGACAATCAATCAAACATAAGATTGCAGAGTGTAGCGTAGACCATGCAAATACATAAACGCCGCAAACTCCTAACCTAACTTTATGACGTTTCACGCGAATCTAGTCCTTGTGGTCACGTACTGTACGGATGAGTGTACTTCGGAGGAGTTCGGAGTGCTTCGCGGACCCTCAACGACTCACACGAGTGAATCTCTTCCTGCGATTTCACCCCGGGTTGTATTTTATATCTGGACGTGATTGCCATTGAATATATTGTTTATTTCACGCTACTGACAACGTATGTGCTGCTTTTATTCCTTTACATGCAGTTTAACAAGGCTATGTTATTAAATTACGGAAATGTTGCGGTAAAATAAAATCTCCTTTATGTTATAGCCCAGCAATCTGCGAGAATGTACACACCATCAAATTTCACACGCATAAATATTGACTAACATAGTTTATCTACTCTCGTTTTTAAAATGTCATTTTACGTAATGGTTTCCATGGCAAGGTGCTTTTATTGCAGGGTTTTGGGCACACCAATATGGTGATTTAATGTTAAATTTGACAGTCCGTTCATTGAAAATGAATTATATATGTTATATTGTGGCGAAAATGAAAGATTAAATTGTTCCAATCAAGGGTAAATAGTTAATAATAAATATTTATTGCTAAACATTAATCCATTTAGTAGTGCTTTATAATTTTGAAATATGTTATTTATTTAATCTATACATTTAATGTTATTAACAAATAAATTTAAAAATATATATGTTATTACAAAAAATTAAATGTATCATTAATATAAGCTCTCCCGAATTATACATGAAATATAAATATAAATAAATATATCATCACTCCTTTTACCCATTATGGGTGTGGCATTCTGCTTTCGCAGATTTCGGTAAGTGATATATTTTTTCGTATGAAATAACAATCATTTTAACGAAGAAGAAGAAGAATTGTGGAAATTCAAGAAGAAAATTGAACTAATGTGTAAATTGCACATTTCTTCGGTAAGAAAATTTTTTCTTTAATATTAATTATTAATGTAATACAGTAATATTTATTAGCACATGAATGTGCAAAATATTAAAAAATTATAGTATTAACTTATTTTAATTTTTCGTTAAAGTTTATATTATATTTTTTAGCTTATATTTAAATACTTTTACCTATGTAATATAATATTGCATAATATACAAATTTAATTTGATATTACATTTACATTAATTGTGAAATAAGGCCGCTAGATTTTGCCCAAAAAACTACAATATGGCGTCCTTCTATAGGTAGTCATTTTTCAGCTATCTTCCTATATGCTATTGCCTATACAGTAATATACCGGGTGTCTACTTTTTTTATAGGACAAAGAAAATACAATGTTAAAACTTTCATTGGGTGATAGTTCGTTCCCTATGAATTTTACAACAAAAGTGTCCATTCAAAATAAAAAACTGCACCAAATGAGCCTAAATTTATTATCTCATGAGATAAACGTAAAATAAAGTACATAATTTTTAGCTGTTTCCAGAGTAGCATAGTAAACAAAATATACAAACAATTGTATTATTCGGGTTTGACAGATGGCATTTGACATAGTTATAATAATTAATTACTTGTTAAATTATTTCTAAATGGTAAATGTGACCATGATTACTGACAAATAACTTAGACCAATCAATTATTATTAAAACTATACCAAATATCATCAAACTCAAACAATACCAATGTTTGTATATTTTGTTTACAATAGCATTTAGTAAATAGCTAAAAATTATACATTTTATTTACGTCTATCTCATGACAGAAAAGTATGGTATAAAAACATTTAGGCTCATTTGGTGCAGTTTTTGTTGCTGAACATTTTTTATATTTACACCTTTGTTCTAAAATTTGTAGTGAACGAACTATCACATAATGAAAATTTTAATATTGCATTTCTTATGTACTATAAAAAAAATTAGAAACCCGGTATACAGATAAGTGTTTCGAACGTATTAATCACGGTGTGAAATTAACAACTGAGTTTTTTTAATTTAACTGATATACATACGCTTAAGTCGAACTTTTTAGTTGTGTATATGTATATTTTATAATTTAATTCATATTTATGTTCAAATAATTGCGGTCGTATTGTAGGTAAGTATTAATTTAAATGGTATGTTTTTCTTAAATTACATTTTTCTGTTATCTTAATTTGGGATCGTAAAAAAAGTATATTAACTCTTTATAGACTCGTGACAGTCATGATTAAAGAGATGTTTATAAAACTTGTTACATAATATACTATTAAACCTATAAAATTCTAATTTTAATTTGCAATTCGTATACATATTTAACAGTGAAAAAATAAGCAAATGAAAGTAGCACGCTAAGTGAATGGTTCACTGAAATGTTTCTATCAAAATGACTGGTGTTTTTGTAGTCCTTGCGTGTCGATGGTCCATATTCTAAATTGAATTAGTTCAAACTGCGCAATCATATTTATTAGTTTGTTTACAGAAGCTTGAAAAAAATGCAATCACCACTGCAATCAGTGCGGTTAGAACAGTGATTCAGTGATTCATTTGCAAACAGCGAACAGAACAGAACAGAAAGTAGGAACATTGTTCGTTGTAGTAGCCAGTGTAGGCTGCAAGGCTGCAGGCCAGCTGAATGCTGAAATGTTGAAAATCAATTGAACAGGATGTACTCGTGTGAAAAAGTTAGTGATCAGCTACGATTCACGTCACACTTTCGTCGTTGATTCAGCATTCAGATATGAAATGCAGATTTTAATCAAAACTTTCTGGAAATTCACGTTACCATTCTCCCAATGTGCCAACAAACCAAATACTAGCACTGGTTGCCGTTGCCACTGTCGAATACTCGAATACCCGAATACCCGAATACCCAAATACCACCGTGGCGTGTTCACAGTTCGCTGTTCAGTGTTCGGTTGCTATTGCTATTGATCAACATGTCCCAATTTCATACCATCACCCCTGCTTCCGTGTTAATAGTGCGACATTTTCAAAACTGCTGCGCTACGAAAGAGACTGCATTGATTATAGTTAACCAACCGGAAGTGGCGCTGCAGATGGAAATTGTTCGTTTGCTGGACACGCATTCACGAAAAAATTCGCAAATGTGTGAACATATCGAATAAGCAATGTTTATTTATTTTTCAAAACTAGGACCGCCACACCTAAAGATTTTAGGGAAGAATTATACAGGCTGATTCATAAAAATACAAATATAAAGACAATAAAAATTGTCAACTGTTTCATAAGATACAGTCTCAGAATAATAACAAAGTTATTACTTCACAGAGACTGGCCAAGCCAATCAATCGGTAACTATAGACGCGTTTCGTTCTTATTGGTGCTCATCAGTGTAGTGTAGCCCGGCAACGGCTGTGTGGCACCGATTGACTGACTCAGCGAGATCTAACAAACTTTAACTGCTTATTCATGAGGTGATTTTGAGCCAAAAATGTTATATGAACACAGGTCCTATTCCATTGTTACAAAAATACAAGAGATTGGAGTTTTATAAGTAACACAAAATTTTGTTAATTTTTTGATCAAGATACTTTCGGAAAACAAGAGTTTCATAGAAAAGTTATACCTTATTTGTCTAAGGGCCGGTCTATTCTAACTAACATTTTACCGTATACTCTAGATTTGTGGTACAACTTTCTTTGTTATTTGCTTGATAAATTTAAAAGTTTTTACTTTTCCTATTTCTCATCCTTCCCATATCCACATATTTTTTTATTCATTTATTGAAGAAAACAACATTACATATATTAGTCGAATGAAAGGTTGGTGAAACTAATATATGTGGATTAGATTAAAGGTGAACGATTGCGAGGGCATCCGAGGAATAACTGGTTGGGTATGATTGATGGTTTGTTGCGTGAACGAATGATTCCGAGTGTGAAGAATAATCGAGCATGTATGAATGTGGACGAGACGAAAGTGGTGTGTCAGGATAGGAATGTTTGGAGGAGATTGATTGTTGGTTGACAGTGTTTCTGGGTTCGTGCTACCCCATTAAGTGGGACATAGCGTGATGTTATGTATGTATTTATGTATGTTTACATAATTCCCAATTCATCCATTCATTAGGCGACATATGACCAAAGCAGTTAGGCCACTTCGCATTTTCGCAAAAAAAAATCTATAGATTTACCAGGTAACACAATACAGTCCAAAATTAAATAATATTGAGAAAATAATTAGCAGGAATTTAAAATTACAAGAGTTGTCACTTGTAGAGTGTAAGAACCACCTAGAAGCGTTAGGTACTTAATGATGCTTTTTATCTTGTAAATTTCTAAAACGGTATAATATTCTCGCAAGGGCGCTATTATATTACAGCGAGGTGAAACGGTGAAAGACGATTACAACTACAAAGTTGTTTGCTACTTATGTACTTGAATCAAAGTTGGCTTCTAAGCTTCACTTACATTATTCAACTTGAAACATAAATACATTACCATAACACCTAGAACTCTTCGACCTATAGACCTACACAACTCCAATTCCACTAATATGCAGATTTATAAGATTTCGTATTGTTTTTACTTTCCACCACATCCAGTAAGTGGATGAGCACATTTTAGGTTCCCTAGAATATGATTTTAATAATAATAGTAACCATGTATTGATAAACGGATATACCCTTGACGACGTGGTATATTCGCTGGGTCTTATCCCCACATTAACCACAAGTAATACGTTGTTTTATTTACCACAAATGTCAAATTTTTCATATCTGCTGTCATCAATGTTATTCATTGAATCATCATAACGAATACCTCTAGTATGTTCAGTATTATCAAAATATGATACACTCAATGTAATATTTTAGAATAGCACTTCTCCTGGGGAGTCGTGGTATTCTAAAATAATATGTATCGTGGCAACAACACAATATATTCGATAATACCTGAACACAAGTATGATATTATACAGGATGTTTCCTTTAAAACAACCAGCGCTTTTTTTGGCGAACTAATGAGTTTAGAAAAAAATGTTATATACAAAAAATGGGCAGGAAAAAGGGCTATATTTAATAGAAATAACAAACAGAAAATTAAATCAGTGGTTCGCAAACAATAAAATAAAATTATATTTTTTAAATAATAATCTATATAAATTTTTAGTCCATTAGATATAGAATTTTTTTCTGATTTCAACGATATAAATATGATATGAGCTTGTGTAACAATTATTTTGAGAAAAATGGTATTAATAATCTTTGTAAATAGCTTCGTGGTAACGTGTCGGACTGTGGATCGTAAGATCCTCAGTTCGAATCCCTCAGCTGACAGTTGCCAATTTAAATTTACCCCTGTGGTTCCCTCTCCACTAACATCTTTAGGGGCTATGATTTGACGGCTGGTAACCGCACTTCATACGCAATAATATATCACTTACCGAGATCTGCGTAAACAGAGTGCCACACCCATAATGGGTAAAAGGCGTGATGATATATTTATTTATTTTTATTATTTGTATTGTTGAATTTAAATTTCTTCCACTCTCTCCACACATAACAATAAAATTAAAATAGTCTAAATTTGTTAAAGCTTGCAACTGCAAAGTCATTATTTATTAATAAGTAATTAAACAATTACAATTACAATCTTATTAACGTAAGTAACAAAACTATCTGTCACCTATCTTTGTTTATTGCATAGCCTGCTTCAATATTGTAAAATTATTTCTGATTTTTAATACCATTTTTCTCAAAATATTTGTTATACAACCTCATATGATATTTATATCGTTGAAATAAGAAAAAAATTCTCTATCTAATGGACTAAAAATTTATATAGGCTACTATTTTAAACAAATATAATTGTATTCTCTTGTTTGAAAACCACTGGTTTAATTTTCTGTTTGTTATTTCTATTAAATAGGGCCCTTTTTCCTGCTCACTTTTTGTATACAACATTTTTCTCTAAAGTCATTAGTTCGCCCAAAAAAGCGCTGGTTGTTTTAAAGGAAACGCTGCATACGATTATCCAAAAACTAGTAGTGGTAGTTTACTTGAAGCCCTATCAAGTTATTCTGAAATATCTCAGTAAATTATGGTTTAATGACAATTTTTGTTATTAGAATAATGTTTCAAATATTATTGTCTACCTTTTTCTCTTACTGTCACAATTTACGAATTACAACACCTTAAAGATAAATTATATTATGATATTTTCGTTTTAATCTGTTAACCAGTACAACGGTTGAAAAGTGTCATTTTTTGACAAGTGTCACAATTTAAAACTAAATTGTTTGAAGCAATGAACGTTTCTTGATAGTGGTGTTCCTGTATTGTTTGATAAGAAATCTATGGCGTGAGGTATTGTGGTGCCCACAACAAATTTTTAAAAATAAATAAATATATCATCACGCCTTTTACCCATTATGAGTGTGGCACTCTGCTTACGCAGATCTCGGTAAGTGATATATTTTTGCGTATGAAATTTTTTATTTCTATAAAATTGTGTATGGTAGGAAACACGGGAGACAAATCCAACGTCAATCAAACTGTGTTTACCACATCCCTTGGAAACATAATAAATCAGCAGCCGCAATCAAACTTGTCAATGGATCACAAACATAACTTAACACAGGCGCAGTGCTGCTCTGCATGCTATACTGCAGCCCATCAACTAGTCAACTAGTGATTGTTTCAGCCTATAAACAATTTAGGAAGCAGTACATTGCGTCAGGCCCTCAGTGCTCGGCGCTCAGGTATTCCGTGTGGGGCTTGGTCCATATGGATGTCCCACTATCACCACTGTGGTGGAGCATGATTGCGCTATGACGCATTGTACGGCTGATATGGACCGGACAATGCTGATTACAAATACCAGAGAGTGTTCTGGGTAGTACTGGATTGCCCTGGACTCTGGACTGCGTTGGGGTACGTTCGACTTCAGTGCCGGATTTACTAGCTAGCCTTACAAATTTTAAAAAGAACTATACACCGACAGTTTTTCTTTCCATATTTTGTACCGCTTAGAAATTAAAATTTTCGGGAGTTACTAAATAGTTATTTGTCAAACTATACAAGGTGTTTCCTCGAAAACAACCAGCGCATTTTTGGGCGAACTAATGACTTTAGAGAAAAATTTTATATACAAAAAATGACCAGGAAAAAGGGCTCTATTTATTAGAAATAACAAAAAGAAAATTAAACCAGTGGTTCTCAAACGATAGAACAAAATTATATTTGTTTAAATAGTAACCTATATAAATTATTAGTCCATTATTATTAACATTATTAACTTATGAAAACGAATTTTATGTAACATAAATGTTTTCGTTGAAAAATACCTCCAATTTTAATTACTATTTAAATATGTTAGTAGATAGAAATTTTTTTTCAGATTTCACCAATGTAAATATGATATGAGGTTGTAAAGCAATTATTTTGAGAAAAGTGGTATTAAAAATCAGAAATAATTTTACAATATTGAAGTAGGCTATGCAATAAACAAATGATACAGGTGACAGATAGTATTGTTACTTCCGTTAATAAGTGTTTGTTTTCGTCATTGTTTAATTACTTATTAATAAATAATGACTTTGCAGTTGTTAGCATTAACAAATTTAAACAATTTTTATCTCACTGTTATGTATGCAGAGTGTGAAAAAAATTTAAATTCAACAATACAACGATTTTCACGGCTCTATCCCCAAAAACTGCAACCCACTCGTGAATTATTGAGAACATTTTTCGAAATGCCCAAATTGTTGGGTCATTTCATAAGTTGAAAAGGAAACGTCAACCCAGAATAATTGATGAAGATATTGAAATTACTTTGCAAGCATAAATCGTAACTAATTTGCATCATATTGCTTTTATTTTTATGTTATTACTATTATTTTCTGGTATTTCTTCGTTATGTAGTTCATTTGTTATTATTAATTTCTTAGTAAAACACGTTATTTTAGATATAAGTAGGTTGCATCCTAGGCAATAATAGTATTAATAGTTGTTTATTATATAGCCTATTTAAATATTGTAAAATTATTATTATTATTAAATCATTTGTTATTATTAATTTCTAATACCATTTTCCTCAAAATAAATGTTATACAACCTCATATAATGTTTATATCGTTGAAATCAGAAAAAAATCTCTATCTAATCTACAAAATTTATATAGGTTACAATTTAAAAAAATATAATTTTATTCTATCGTTTGAGAACCACTGGTTTAATTTTCTGTTTGCTTTTCTATTAAATAGGGCCCTTTTTCCTGGTAATTTTTTTGTATAAAACATTTTTCTCTTAAGTCATTAGTTCGCCTTAAAAAAAACGCTGGTTGTTTTAAAGGAAACACTTGTATATCTATAATTTCACATGATTTTGAAATATTATTCTCTGATTACACAGTAAAAAAAATTGTTAAGTATTTATTTTAATTTGTTATATTAAAATTTTGTCAATTTATATATTTGCTGGATTTATAAAATTTAATAAATAGACTCGTCAATAATATCAAGTAAATTTAGCTATCTTATCAATTTGAAATTGTAAAAGAAAGTTTGTATCCTTTAATAATAACTATGATTTGTTGTTTTACTTTCATGTAATTACGGAAATATTTAGTCAAAAGCACATAAAAAATAAATGTTAATAATTAATATATTCACAAATATATTTAGTTACAAAACACACAAAAATAATTTGTTACTTGCTAATAAATTTGAAACTTGTTAAATTAACAAAAATTATCGGTGGATCATTTGGGTCTAAAAATTTTGTTAAAATTTTGTCAATTTTGACTATAAATTTTTTACTGTGTAAGCCTGATGGTCGAATTTGGTAAGTACGGTTCTGGATGATCAATGCATGGCGATGTCCAGCGTACACATACCGACGTCTTCTCTCTGCTGACCGATGCGCGATGCAACTGCATAATCGACATTGTTCCCGGACCGCGGCGCCACGGCTATTTGTAAGTGTGTGTTGGTAAATATCTTCGTTACAATTTTGCGGTAGGTAAGTAGGTATTCGGTGATGATTGTAAATGGAATGTAGTGGACAGGATGACTAATGTATTTGTGCTATGCTACTAAATATAGCAATACGTTTACGTATGGTACACTCAGAGGTATTGTAGCTAGGGGCGTGGAAGCTACTAATCGAGGGTACGTACAGATCAGCTGGTTCTTCTGACCACCGTACTGGTACTTATAAATATGAGAAATTAAATGTATCCAAGAAAAAACGACAGTAATTTTAAAAATTACTTAGGAATACCTACACATTATATTTAATTATGAACTGTGATTGGTTGTCGCAAATAAATAAAATAAATACATCATCACGCCTTTAACCCATTATGGGTGTGGCACTCTTCTTACACAGATCTCGGTAAGTGATATATTTAACGTATAAAGTGCGGTTACCAGCCGTCAAGTCATAGCCTCCAAAGATGTGGAGGGGGAACCACAGGGATAACTTTAAAATAGCAACTCAACTGTCGGTTGTGGGATTCGAACTGGGAACTCACGATCCACAGTCCGATGCGTTACCACGGGGCTATTTACCCAGAAATAACTAGTTGGTATTTAGGAAACTAATATTAAGTTTTAGTAGGGCCGAATCTTTTGGTTTAACAGTATTAAAATTTAACGAAATGTGAAAATCACTATCTGAATGCGAAGAAAAAAAAAACAGTAGTAGTAGTAGTGAAGAATATGAAGAAAATATATTTAGTGGAATAGAGTGAACAAAGTGTTTAAAAGTATATAATAAGAAGAAAGAAGAAGGATAAATTAATATAATAGAAATAACAAGTGCTGTACAACCACAAGTGCCGTAGTACAGTTAAAAAAATAACGACATGTAGTATTCGAAAACGAAGAAAAGGAAATGATAGAATAGAAGAACAATATGTACGAAAAAAATATATTTTTCACGACGTGTCTGGAAACTCCACCTTTCTTCTCTAGTGAGAGAAAATGTGAAAATATGAATGTTATTTACAAAAAATATATTGTAATAATTATAAATAAATTCCTAATTTTATAGAAAATCCTTATTTTAGTGATTTACATAATTTAAATTATCATACAATTATGTTTTATATTTTTCTTTTTCTAGGTGAAATCACAATTTGACAACTTTAATTTATATTTAAGATTGGTTCATTGGCAACACTGCTACACCGCCTTGCGTCTGATAACCTAACTATTAACGTGTCAGTTGTGTTGTCAAAGTATATTTTAGGTTCAAGCAAATCGTTTTTAGAAACAGGTCGTGAAAAAAATGCTGTGTCTAACACGAGAGGAAAGCTTTTTTTCTACTCACGCTCGAATTGCTTCATTCACTGCGCTCTTGGGGTAATCTTCGAGCTCGAGTGGGAAAAAAAGCATTTTCCTCACTAGTTTGTCAAATAACTATTACGTAACGTAAATTTTATTACATTCGAATAAATTTTAACAAATGTATATACATTTGGGATTGGTCTCGTATCAATTACGATGATTTGAAACTTAGTTTCAATGAACAAATTTATAATCATCCTATAATTTGTTGCAATATTTATTATTTAAGATTTTTATGACATTATTACTCGTAGTCGTAAATAATAAATATTCGAAAGTTTAATAAACTGAGTTCATCCCTGTTTTTGTACCTGTACTTTTGTTTATTTATCCCTTTGCAAATTGGTTGTAAAATTTTCGGTTTGTCTCACAGCATGAGGTAGCTTCAATATCTATGAGTCTACTATAGCTTGTACAAAAATCCGTGGCGATTGATTCCATTAGTGTTTCTCAGCAGGTATTCCATAAGAGGATTAAAGAAATTTATGAGGGAGTACTTTACAGGGTTGTACTGGATAATATTTTAAAATGAGTTTTACACAAACAGACACAAGTAATATCAAAATATGAAAAATTTTAATAAAATGAATTTTAAATGTCGTTTTCTGAAGGTGTATTTGTATAAAATTATCTTACTTAACAGTTTTCGGGGAAACAATTGAAAAGATAATCGTATTAAAAATTTCGGAGATTGAAGCATCTAAGCCAAAAATTATAGTAATCCACTCCTGAACATCAGACAAACTTGCACCCCACTGGCTAGGGCTGGCTTATCCCATTAGCAAGTCAAGTCAATCGCCACGGATTTTTGTACAAGCTATACACTGCGTCACATTGCGCAAAAACAGATCTGATCTTCAAAGTTAAGGGTGTAGTCCATTGCTGGCCAAAACTGCGAGACTTTTCATTTAATTAAATTGAAGACCATATAAGTTACGGACACATTACCAAGATTATCTAAGTTAGATACTTAGAATGTACAGACAGCCATGTACAAATACAGCGTTCCGCAAAATTTGTTACATTTAATGGCACAACTTGAGACTTCTCAAGAACTTCGGCCTACATACTTAAATTTTAAGATTAAAAATCTAAATTGTTTTATAAATACAGGAGGGAAACTCTTACAGCGAACTTTGTTGTAGCAAGCCATTTAGCGAAAATTTGCGTTTCAATTTTGAATTACACATTTCTCCCGAAATCTTTCCAATTCTAAAAATCTTGTATTCAACGGTTTTACATCAACTAAACTAGGTAGAATACTATACTGAAAACCGCATCTTCATATCTGTTTTTATTTTCAAGTTACCGTAATTTTTACGTCCTTATAAATACCAAATTTAGGGGGCTATAATACAAATTTTGAATGAGATACGAATTTGCGAATTATACCATTCAATTCAGTTCGCCTAAAGTCATAAGTATAGTAATTTTCGGTATATCAGAATGAAAGGTTAAAATTTTAGATCAATAAATTAGAAAACCGTGAAAATTTTAACCTCGAGGATAATTCCATACACCCGAAGACCCGCAAACTATTTTTTTTTAATTTTTAAATTTGGATGAATTTACTGTAATAAAGGGTTGTTCTAATGCTAAACTTATTATGATAAAACAAAAAACGGGACTTTTAAATTCATATTACAAAATTTTATATATTCTTCATAGGAAAATTCCATACACTTGGACTAAATTATTTTAATTATTAACTTTAATTCATTTATTTTAAGTAAGTGTTGTTTCTGATGCTTAACTGATTATGTAAAAACAAAAAGCGCGACTATTAAATTCATATTAAAGATTTCATATATTCTTTACATGACAGTTACTTAAATCGGATACCCCCAAACTATTATTTTAATTATTTACTTAAATGAATTTATCTTAATAAAACGTTGTTCCTGATACTAAACTCACTATGTTGAAACAAAAAACACGACTTTTAAATTCATATCACAAGACTTTATATATTCTGCAAATAATAATTCCTATACCCTTAAGAAAATTACTCTTTTAATTTTAGGCCATTTTCAAACTTCGTGCTTTAAAACTTCAATCCGTTGTTGAAATATTCTGATATTTACCAAACTTATCTATTTCAAAGAGCAGAATCGAATGGTGTAACCCGCGATATTTTATCTTTTTTATTTTTCAAGATTTTAAAGATCAAATTTTTTTTTAATGTTTCAAAAATTCTCGATATTTTTATTTTAAATATCAATGTTAGATATAAAAAGCAGCAGAAATCCAATTTTTTGACCAAATTTCGAAATCTGTTTTCGTTGTTGAGTTAGAGCCTCTGGAAATTGACTGTAATTGTGCATTTCAGCTCTGTATTCTAATTGATAAAGAAATGTTAATAAAATTTCGAATTTTTGAAAGAAAATATTTTCACCTTGTACAATAATAAAAAGCGTATAATATATTTAAAGATATTATTAAAGAAAAGCATTTTTTACACACTTTTAGAAATAGAAAATAACTTTTAAATAGGGAGAATAGAAAAGTCGTTTGATACATTGGTTGGTCAATTTTTATGAAATTCCTGAAATAACGAAGTAAATAATTCTAAAATTCAAGGAAATGCTGGACGAATAATAATGTTTATTAATCGAATATATATATATATATATATAAATATATAGATTATTTCTTGAATTGAATATTCCAGCAATATTATATTTAATTTTAATATTGTAATATGTATAAAAATATTTTAGCAGTTTCCCATATATAGTGAATTTCAGCTAAGGTGCAAATTCACTAGTCAGTCATCTATGTATTATTATTATTATGTGTTATATCACTGTACTGTTTCAGATAAAATGCAACATAGATTTTCAATATTATATAATCAGAAAATACATTAGCAAACATAGTGACATTACTCAAACTATAACCAGAACTGTATCAAGTAACTTTCATTAATAAAGAACTTATAATTATTTTAAAAGTTCATTTAACATTGACATTCTATGTAAATGAAACTCTAGGATAGCAGCCAAATATTTTATTAAAATATTACCTCGACCAGTTTCGACGCCACATACGTCTTCTTCATGAGGTGATATTAATGGAAACTAGTACAAAACATGTTAAAAGTGTAATAAATAAATAAATAAATATGAACAAACATACATAGATGAATCTCTTCGTCAAAGTTTAAAACAATAAATACATGATAAATAATTAAAATATAGTCCGATAAAATAAAATGTAAAACAATGTTATTTTCCTTATTTTATTTCATTCCATGTTGCATTTTTTCTGTAACAGTATTGTGATAATATAACTCGTATCCATAGTAATAAATTAATGACAGAAAATGAAATATTTAATCTTAATATTTCAAAATAAACTTTTTAATTTGGTAATAATTCAGTCAATTTTATTCTCTGTATTAGCTATTGAAATATATATTCGTACAGCTATAATAAAAAAATTCAATTAAATGAAACGTTATTGTCAAGTCGTACTGTAAGCACCAAAACTACCAACTTAATTGTTAATTAACTACAGCTTTTGTACTAAACTGTTTGAAATCAATTGCAGGTATATTTTTTATTTTAATAATCTCATGAAGCCAATATTTATTAAAAATAAATCCGTACTATACAGACATTCAATTAAAATCAATTCAATTGCTCAATGTTTCGAAACACGATACGAAAAATAAATCTAACCATCCAT
The DNA here is from genome assembly GCA_963942605.1 of Poecilus cupreus. Lineage (NCBI taxonomy): Eukaryota > Metazoa > Arthropoda > Insecta > Coleoptera > Carabidae > Poecilus > Poecilus cupreus. The sequence goes on from OZ012715.1 coordinate 20,076,347, forward strand.
ACAAATATCTACGAGTTAATTAAAAAACCATGACAAAAACAATATTCAGTGCACGAGTTTATAACACAAAATATCCTAAATGTCATTTAGAAGTTGGACACTATATTGCACTGCACTACATGAAACCGACAGCCTAATGTTCGGGAACAAAAACTGCATAAAACACACGAACCATTAAACGATATTTGCATGAAGTTGCAACCTGCATACTCTGATTCGTCATGTAACATAGCTCTGCGGAATTTTCGTTTTGTATTGGTTCAGCCACAAAAGCTCTCTTGGAGGTACTTAATCTCCATTTTGTTTTCATGAAGCTACTATACCATGGCAAAGAAAATTGCAGCCATGATGAGGTAATTAGTAAGAATATGATTTATTGTTTTACTGTCGAAGATGTTTTTTAATATTTTGAAATATCTTGAGGCATCATCCGTGTTGACATGTTTATGTTTAGCTAACTTAGTAGATGGTGGTTCTTTTGAATTTAGATTTATTGACTGGTACCACGAGCTCAGTTTTCGGGAGTGACTGATCTAGAACAAGTGATCTAAATCACTCATCTAGATCAACTCGTAAGATCTTTGATCTGATCTGGATATTTTTATATTTTATGATCAAAATGAATAAGGTATGTGATCTTTAAAAAGACCTCAGTATTAAATTAAATTATTATAATTTAATTAAATTATTTATATTATTACAAAAATTCATTAGGTATATCTTTTGGAAAAAAATAAATATAAAATAACTTTTTTTATTTTATTTTATAAAAAGTAATTTGTATTTTATATATTGTTATTAAAATGTATATTTTCTTAAAAAGAATAAAAAAAATTTGTGGAAAAAAATTACTGATATTTTTAGCGAACTAAAAAAAATCTTTTATTCCTGATCTGATCTAAAAAAGTAGATCCGATTATAAAAATTGATCTATGATCTGACTTGATCAATACCGAGATCTATTTGAGCTGAGTGTCACATTCAGAAATGGGTAATTGGCGTGCTGATATATTTATCTATTTACATATAAACATAATTTTAATTTTTGTTATATTAAAAAAGTATTTTTTTATATCATTGTATTAAAAATAAAAATGATCTATCGTATGAGTTAATAAAAATTATACGTTGGTATTTAAAATGTAAAAAGTTGGGTTTCATATTTTGAGATTTAAAAATTTTTCCTTTTTTCTACATACCACGAAACCCTTTCTTCTTCGGAATAAATGAGGAAAATGTGTTTTTGCTCTCTAGAGAGGAAAATACAGAAGTGGTCCCAATATGAATATTATTTACAAAAAAATATATTGTAAAAATTATGAACAAATTTCTAATTTGATTGAAAATCCTTATTTTAGTGATATACATACTTTAAATTATCTTACAATCATTTCTTATATTATTCTTTTTCTAGATTAAATCACAATTTGATAACTTTAGTTTGGATTAAGATTGGTGAATTGGCAACACTGCCTTGCGTCTGGTAACCAAATTTTTACGTGTCAGTTGTATCAAAGTGTATTTAAGGCGCAAATCGTTTTTAGAAACATGTGAAAAAAAATGTTGTGTCTAACACAAGAGGAAAGCGCTTCTTTCACTCTCGCTTGAATTGTCTCATTCGCTTCGAGCTCGAGTGGGAAAAAGAAGCGCTTTCCTCTCTAGTTTGACAAATAACTATTGTTTTCTGTAAATAGTCTTGTTAAACAAGAATGGTTGTCTAATTTATTCAACTTCGTATTTCTTATAGTTCTCGTGATATCAATGATGGCACACTTAAATGAAACACCCTGTATTGTGGTGCGTGCATCAGATATGTAAATAATCGCAATGTATAACATGATAATATTGTTGAAATGACTGTCATAATACGTTTTGAAAATTTCAAAGCATTTCCCAATTAGCAATACCTCATTTTAGAAAATTCATCAAATTCAAATTCATGCTGACAAATACTCATATATTCAGTGACAAAATAGTCATGATGAAATAAGTTCTGCTTTGATATGTACGGGAAAAAATCAGTCCGAAGCCAATTACAGCTGATGAAGTGCGTTTTGCGTCACGCGTTACGCTTTTTTCCATTAATTACACGACACGTTCACGTTCACGTTCAGTGTGGGGTATTGTGGGGTACAGCGTACAGCGCGACGTGCCCTGTGGTACAAGTGCGTGATTGTGTCGCAGAGTGCTGACAATTAGTGTTCTGGATTCTGGACCAACTGCTGTGTTCTGTTTACATGCTGTACCTACTAATATTTTGCAAGCGATTTTGTTGGAACACTTTACATTTGATTTGTAACAGATTCACACTGAGGGCTGATTTCAAGTTCAACGGAAACAATAAAATGTAATATGGCTTATTTTCTTAAATAAAAAAGATGCTACCATAACAACTTGCTAATTGTAAGAAAAATTTATCGTTTTTTGGCAATTAATGACATATTCTCCATTAAACGTAAAGTTACGATGCAATTACCTCACCATTAGCAAGTTGTTATGGTAGAATTTCACCATTAGCAAGTTGCTACCATAACAACTTGCTAATTGTGACAAAATGTAATCGTTTTTTGACAATTAATGAAATATTCTCCATTGAACATGAAGTTACGATGTAATTATCTCACCATTAACAAGTTAATATGGTAACATTTCACCATTAGCAAGTTGCTACCATAACTTGTAAATTAATTGTGTAAAAAAATAATAGTTTTTTGACAACAAATCAAATATTCTCCATTTAATATGAAGTTACGAAGCAATCTCGCCATATTCACATAATGTTTTCAATATTTTGATTAATAATTTGAAAATTATTCCTCTTTCAACTTCACAGTAAAAAAGTTGATTTGCGATTTGTTAATTTTGCGTTTAAGTATTTTTAGATAATATTGACAAATATATTGTGTTATATTAACAATTTGAACAAATATGACAATTTGTTAAATATTTTGTCAATTCTGAATTTTTTACAAGATTTTATTTATTTGCTGGATTTATGAAATGTAACAATTAGACTCGTCAATAATAACAAGTAAATTTAGCTAACATATCAATTTAAAATTGTTAAAGAAAGTTTATATCCTTTTTGACAACTTAATTTGTTATAATAACTATGATTTATTGTTCTGTTTCAATATAATTACTAAAATATTTAGCCAAAAGCACATAAAAATAAATGTTAATAATTAATATATTCACAAATATATTTAGTTACGAAATACACAAAAATAATTTGAAACTTGTTAAATTAACAAAAATTAACAGTAGATCGTCTGGAACTAATAATTATGTTAAAATTTTGTAATATTTAATGATAAATTTTTTACTGTGTGACCGTTGTCATATGGCAACGTTAGGCTGTATTTTTTTTATTTAAGTTCTATTATGTCTTCTTAAATAGAATATTAGCAACATTTTAGAAAAAAATAATTAATTTGAGCGCTAATGGTTTAGAAACAAGTAGATGATAATTCATTTAAAATTTCGTTGTTTAATTTACAAGACGAGAATTGGATGAGGTGCCTGAGCTAATAGCCAAATATGTTCTTCCGTAGAAAAACTAAACATTATTTTAAGAGAAAACAGTAGTTACAATCAACTTGTTACCGAAAAACAAGTAAATTGTTCCACCTTGCAGTCATGGCCGTATTTCATTTCATCAAGGCGTCGTAGGACCACCGCCTCCACCGCCCCCAACGCGTCATTACAACCCCGGGGGCAGGGGCAGTCGCGACTCGCACGCAGAATTTTAACCAGCGAGCCACTGGGCGCCAGTAGCCACACCACAGCACCACACTCTTGGCCGCGGCAATGCAATAAACGTCCACACCACCCCACCACCACCACCGCCACCACCGCCAGGAAAAACGCTAACGAACAAAAGTTCGTATAAATGTTAATGGCGAAATAATGCGAACGTATGCGCGTGCGTAGAATTCGTGCGGAGAGCGGAGTGTTGACTCGTGGCGAGCACGTCAAATAAGAAAACAATTTGCTAGATTAGCTGGCTTTGCGCGGGATTTTATTTTAATATTTCATTTCCCAACGCTCCAGGGGAAATTGTCTACATTGGAATTATCATTCCGTTATTTATTTTCACTAGTTTTAATTGTAACAAGTGTCAGGTGGTCTCACTCTTGTTTGACTCATTTTTTGAGCCTTTTTTGTTCGCTAAATAAAAAGGTTAAACCTTGCGATGTGCTACTTCACCTCCAAATTTGGATAAAACTTTGTGAATTTATCACAACACATAATTTTCAGGTTGCCGATATGATTTCAGAACGCAGTTCCTGAAATTTTTGATAGTTTGTTTACCATGTGTCAAACGAAATAACCTCAACCGCTATTGCAAAAAACAAACTCTTCATTATCGTCTTCCTCAGAATTACTACTAGTTAAAATAAATTCGTTAAAAATATACTACGCCTCCATATTACAAAAACAATATCAAATTAAACAAACACTGACATTTGAACTTGACACCAGTTAACAAAATATTTTATTACCAATATAATCACGGTGTTCCTTTTCTGAACCGTAGAAGTGGTACAACCGTAACCATGGAAAAACAGTTTCTGCTTATTGGTTCGTTTTCGGAATATACTAAATACTATTAAGGAAAAAAAAATTATTGGTCGGCCTGGGATGTCCCTGTGGTTTCCCCTCCACTATCAACTTTGGGAGCTATGACTTGACGGCTGATAACCGCATTTCATACGCAAAAATATATCACCTACAGAGATCTGTGTAAGCAATGTGCCACATCCATAATGGGAAAAAGGCGTGATGTTATATTTATTTATTTATTGCTTGATACTAATTCACCTACGAAATGAATTATTCCTTCTGGAACCTATCATATTTTGAGTTCAACGGGGAACATGGAAGCGAGCTTACCTTCAGATAAGTTCCATTAAAATATAGTACGCGATTCGATTTTATCAAGCGTGAGTTGTCTAGGCTTAGGGTCTATTTATGAAAAGCGCGCGCGCGAAGCGAGCTTACCTACAGGTCAACTGTGACATAAACAATGGTGTACAAGCTATGTTTGTGTGGAATTTAGCTGCAGGTAAGCTCACTTTGGTCGCACTTTTCTCAAAAGAACCCTAAGCCTACACAACTCATGTTCGACAAACTTGAATCACAGTACTCAATTTTAATGGAATTTATCTAAAGATAAGCTCGCTTCCACCGTGTAGTTTGAACGAATAAAGTGACCCATCAAACTGTGTTTTCGAGGTTCCTTTGAGTCCGTTCGCCACTTAATATTATATTTCCCTTTAATTGGGTGTAAAATAGATTACAAATAAAATGGAATATTACATTTTGCAGGTTTTACATCGCAAGGTTGACTAATAAATAGAAATTTTGTAATATCTAAAGGTAAAGAGACCAATATTATGCGCCTAAATTCATCTATCACGCTAATTGTAAGCTGTAGCGCTGCAGCGTACCATACAGCGTTGCCAGATCGGAGCCCTGTTGCCTTGTTTCTCGTAACGAGCTCAACCTAACCAAACATAATTAATCACGTAGCTCTAAAGATGCGATGATTGGTAACCTGCAATGTTGCCGCTGCAGGTGTACTCCACCGCTACCCCGCTGATAAATTATGCAGAAGTGTTTTGTTTTATCGAAGTGGCAACACTGCAAAACAACGCATTATATGCGCTACGCACCACGCAGTGTTTTAGGCGGTGTCGATGCATGCGTGGAACATTGTTTCAAGCTCTGGAATTCGCAATGTGATTGGTACTCCGTTATGCGCGTGAGGCGTATTTGCACCGCATAGTGCCGTATTAGATGACGAGATACATTATTAATATTATGGATTACTGTGTGCTACTATAAATAGCAACAGGCAAAACCATATTTGTCCAATTAAAATACCGCGAAATGAGTAAATATATTAATATACAAACTTAGTTTCAAGCGTAAGATAAAATAATTAGTTGGTCATTCCAGAACAGTGGCGAATTTATTGCAAACAATTATTGACAAATAGATTATCTCGTTCGAATTGCCTCATTCGCTAAATAACCATTTCATTTATTCCGTTATAAATACAACATACATATTAAAAAATTGATTTGAAATTTATTAATTTTGCGGTTGTTAAGTATTTTTAGTTAATATTGACAAATATATTGCGTTAAATTAACAATTTTAACAAATATGACATTTGTTGAATAAAAATTTTTCAATTCTGAATATTTAATAAGAAAAATTGTTGTTTTTATTTATTTATTACCTTTATAAAATTTATGAAATAGCCTCGTAAATAATAACAAGTAAATAACAAGTAAATATATTGTGATAAATTAACAATTTGAACAAATATGACAATTTGTTAAATTAAAATTTTGTCAATTCTGAATTTTTAACAAGAAAATTTGGTTTTATTTATTTTCTGGAATCATAAAATTTAACAAATAGACTTGTCAATAATAACAAGTAAATTTAGCTAACTTATCAATTTGAATTTGTAAATAAAGTTTGTATCCTTTGTAACAACTTCATTTGTTATAATAACTAAGATTTATTGTTCTGCTTCAATATAATTACTAAGATATTTACTCAAAAGTACATAAAAATAAATGTTAATGGGCGCGTTCAGTAGCACTCAGCAACTGAGTTGCTATGTTGCTAAACTCAACTGAACAATTTGCTGAGTTTATGATTACTGTCATCAGCTGAGTCAACAATTCAGCGCATTTAAAACGCGCTGATTTGTGTCAGCAAGTGATAATTTCGAGTAGGTTAGATGTCAAAAATGAAATTGAATAATACTTTACATGAATTTGAATGGAAATTATATAGATTGCGTGCCAGTCAAGTAACAGAAAACGATATGTTTTTCAATAATGTGAATAAATATTTTCATATTTACTTTGTTTCTATTTATATACTAGATCCACAAGTTGCCAATACATATTTTACTGACAATGAAGTTGTTTCGGGAAATACTCGTATACTAAATTGGTAAATTTGTCGCTAATTGTTTTTTGAACATTAGTACTTATTTAATTAATTTCATCTTAATAATTTGTAGATTTTAATCACACTCCTGTAATCACGCCAGAAATTCAAGTCCCATATGTATAAAAGGCCGTACAACAAGGTGTTACTTTACATATTATATATATAATTACAAATAGAAAGTAATTTACCATCCTTACCACTACTGTATGTATACTATTGATAGTTGACAGGTTAAATTTTCCATCACTAACTCAACATATCGTTCAGTACTACGCTAAAATGCTTACTTGCTATTGCTGAGTTGGTTACTCAGTTGCTGAATGCAACTGCACGCGCCCAATAATTACTATTATTCGCAAATATATTTAGTCACGAAATACACAAAAATAATTTTTTACTTGCTAACAAATTTGAAACTTGTTAAATTAATAAAAAACAAAAATTAACGGTGGATCGTCTGGGATTAAAAATTTTGTCAATTTTGACTATAAATTTTTTACTGCGTATGTTTATCATTTTTTGTAGGCGATGCGCTGTGCGAAACAATCATTTTCGTAAATAAGGGAAGGAATAATGATCCCTTTGTCACCTGTTCAAAAATGCAACAATGAAGACAAAGTAAGACACAAAGAGCAAATCTAAGACATGGCTAGATTATCGGCTTTGCGCTACAAACAAGCGGTAAGATTCATTCTCGGTAACGCGGTAACCAGGACCAGGACAAGGAACCGGTAACCGCTGCCGTTACCGCAAACCGCCGCCTGGAGCGCCACTAGCCGCTGCCAGGGGAAGGAGGCGGGTAGTCTGGAAGGTAAGCAGTAAGGGGTAAGCGTTGCTGTATCGGCATTTCCGAATTTGATTTTATAATGAGCTCCATAATTTACATTGAATTTGAAGTGAACACCTGGCTAACACGCTAATCCCGTACGCGCCAACGTAATACAATTACCATAACTGAGCTTTTATATATGATTTATTTTTTCGCTCGCTGAAGATGAAACAGTTGCTGCGAACAGATCATCCGCCATGCCGAAACATTGGGGCTTCGCAGATACTTTCACCTTCGTTTCCTCTACTTTACAATTTCAGAAGATTATATTATACAATAATTTAATTAATTAGAACCTTCAACGCGGACCAAATGTCTCTTCTCATCGCCAAATATAGCCAACAAATGATTTCATTCTACATTCGGCCATAATTAAGGAATATATTTTTAGAATTACATGTTAAATATTATTAAACACCTTCATTTTTTATTTATTTACTACAAATACCCAAAAGAACAAGCCAACAAAGGGTAGTGAAAGAACATATGAAAACAAAACAAAGCAGATTACAAATGGTATATTGTGCAACACGCGCTAAAAGTTAACTATTTCACGCAAGTTGTGAGTTTTAGCACGAGACGAACTACATGACTATGATTTTCAAAACAAATATTTTACGGAGCTATTTGTCCCATTAACTCGTATATATTTTATTTCATAAAATTTTATTATATATTATTTTGATTTCCCTAATTAAGTTTTTAAAACACAATGGCTGGTACCATGAGCTCTGTTTTTGGGTGTTTTAAGACCAGTGTTTTAAGCTCGGTTTTAGCGCTGTACAATGTTCTAAATTTATTTTATAAAAAATACTTCTAATAAAAGTAGTAGATAATACATTTCTCTGTAACTTCTATTTGAAGCATTTTTTTATATAATAATTGTAGAACATTGTACAGCGTTAAACCGAACCTAAAACACTGCTATTAAAACACCTAAACACAGAGCTCGTGGTACCAGCCCATATTTTTAACTAACCTGTTTGGAAATGTTAAATAAAAAAAAATTAATTAATTTTAAGGGATACAAAATAAATAGTAGTGTTCTCATTGGCATTGGTAAGTTTCTGTTTGACGAACTTCACTCCAGTGAAAAGAATGATCGTCTGACACACCTTCTTTTCATCATACATCAAACTGAATGATAAAACGTCATCAAACCTAATTTGACAAACAAAAATGAAGTAATCATTGACCAATTGACAAGGGTTTTAGGAATAGTAATGGACCTAAATTAGAGCCCTGAGGAACACCTGAGCTAGAAATAAAAGTGATAAAAGAAACCCGAACCCATGTTCGAGGATTTGTTCAGGGATTTCTTCATTTTAGTGAATTTACGAATACTGGTTTTCTTCCATGATAAATTTTTGAACCTTTTGTAACATCCTGTATAGATAAAACTCATGTATATTATAAACATGTTCGCTAGTATTAGGTAAAATGATGAATAAAGTTGATAGACAAAGTTAAAAATCGACGAGCAATGAAGAACGAGCTACGAGTATGTAATATCGTACAGCGCTTCGACGCTCTCAATGACTGATTGCGCTATTAGCGTCTGGTTGACGCGTTTTATCTTTTTGGATCAATTTATCGTAATTGACATTCAACAATTTGATAGTCGATATATTGTTGAAACTCTTTATACACCTGAAAGTTCAGTTTTATAGTAGGAAATATTGCAGAGAAGAAGAATAGTATATTCTACAACAAGCATGACATGGACATTTCAAACGAGTTGTACACAATACTTTTTCTACGACCACGATGTTATTTTCATACTTCAGTATGACAATGTGTATCCTAGCAACTAGCTACAAAACAAAAATTAAACAATATTGTTTTTCATAAATGTCAAGTTTCAAGATTTTATGAGTCAAACAATTTTTAACAAAAAATTTAACCGACGAAAAACTGCAAAGAGAAATATAAAATAAGTAAACCCTTAGGACTGGAATTTTTTAAATCAGCTAAACCAGTACAAAGTTATACGTGGTAGAACCGGTTAACAGGTATAAATTCAGTTGGTGAACAATTAATCATCCCGTATTTTCCTACCCTTAAATGTGGAATTTATGATGGGCAATGAAGAAAAAAGAAATAATTACTGGACAAGAGATGATGACAAAAATTAATTTATATCACATGTGGTCTATGGTTATCGTTAGATAAAAAAAAAACAAGCGCATGTCTTAATAGTCGTAGAAAACAGTTAATTATGCAACTAGTGTCAAAAGTACCAACAATTCCGACGCCTATCAAGTCGGAGTATTTTAGACTGGCCTATGAATAAACTGTAGCATGTTGATACTATAGAAAAATGATTATAGAGATGATATATTGGCAAGAGATGGCCGTATCTATGGACATATTTTATAAACGTGATTGCTGTGTGCTTGAATGTAAATGTAAATGGATGTACCGCAACTAGTTAAAAAGTAATTTCCAGAATGAATCTGGGTGTGAAAAGTAAGTCAGAGCCATAATTCTGATATTTTCACAGATATCCAAGATTGATCGTTATTGTACATTGAGGTTGATTAACTGGCCCTATCTGATTTTTTTTATAAGCTCGGTTTACACGAAACGACACATCAGCTATTTTTAATGATGTTGCTTTTGTTTTTGCTGTTTTGCCTGGAGTACAGACTACAGCCCTAGTTTTATTTCGCCATTAAATTTTTAACATTTTAACTGGGATGCGCGCCTGGAAATATTTTATCACATTAAAACTTTGGGGTTGTAATCAATAGGGTTAATCCAAAAATATTGAATTTACATCTAATGGTTACCAAAAATTGTATTTATACAGGGTGCTTCAATAGTAAAAAAATAAAAAGGATTTTGCTTTCGGTTCCGGTTTTGTATCTATTTCAAATTTCGGTTCAGGTTTCCCTTTCGGTTCTGACTGTGGATCGTAAAATCCTCAATTCGAATCCCACAGACAGTTACCCGTTTGGTTCCCCCTTCATTAACATTTTTTACATTTATTGAAAAATAGATCTACGAAAGCAAAGTGCCACAACCAATATACAGGTTGATTCATAACGTATAGAAAAGTTTGAAACGGTAGGTAGACAGGTCCAAAATAATGCTTTTTATTTAATATATAATAACAAACACTCAATAACCAAAAAGTTATATTAAATTAAAATTTTTAAATGAACACCCAGCTATTGAATACCGCTGAAAATAATCATTATTTTTACGTTGCCATAGAAATATTTTAAATTATGCACCCAACAAGATATAATGGCAAAAGCAGTAAATTATTGACAATCTTTTAATTAATGAACTTATTTCATAAAACTTGTCTACATATTTCTCGTTACTGAAAGTATTAACAGTTTTGCACTTTACTAAATTTTATTATACGCTTAAAGAATTGATATTTATATGAATTTCAACGACAACTTGTTTTTCAGTTGTGTTTTTGTTTTTTAGTGGCGATCGCGATGAAAGCAAAATTGCCGTCCCAAAAAGCTGGACTGAGCAATGAGAATAGCCGAAATTCGGTTTGGGTTAGCATCTCTAAAAGTGACTCCTCGCAACTTAAGAAATTGGCATTTGTTGTGCTACATGAAATAGATATTACAGAGCATGTCTGAATGCAATATGTCTGCTGAACTGGTAAGTATGAAAAAGTGAATAATCGAAGTTGGCGTCTGAGTAAACCCAGCAGTTTTATCGCCCATTTCTCCCCTGTCCCTCCGCCCCATCGTAACGTTAACGTTCTCAATCAAAACGCGATACTTTACCGCGGCGCAATTCTTCAACCCTAAATGACGGTATTATCATTTTAATGAATGATTTTTACCGGCAAGAGAGTTCTGATGCTCTGAGCTGTGAGCAAGTCTTGAAGCTTCACTGTTCGTTAGGTTGGGTTAGAATAACGGATTGCGTTGGAACGGAACGCGTATTTATGTAAAGTTACAAATTACCGGTTGTGATATAATCGCATGATGATTAATAAATCACAGTCGTCTTTATTCTCTCAGAACTGAGTGCCATTCGCGCGCTCGCCTTCGAGGGAACTCAGAACTCGCAGATAAGAACACGCAGGGCTGTATCTAGGGTCCGACCGCAAACTACTAGCAAATTCAAACTAACATAATATTATTACATTCTTTACCCCACTTTGTACTGCTTCTCCTCCAATTTGAATGATTCCTTTTGATTTATATCCTAGTTTACTACCAGTTAAAGGAAAAAATAGTGTTAAGTTGATCTTGAAAACACAGTTTAATCGCTCACTTTATTCGTTCAACATGAAATGTGGAAGCGAGCCTATCTTCAGATCTATTAAAAATGAGTATGTGATTCGAGTTTGTCGATCATGAATTATGTAGGCTTAGGGTATATTTGTGATACATTCCAAATGAACAAAATTTGTACATCATTATTTTAATAATGCTGAGAAACATTCCTAATTTAATATTTTTTTGGTACATTTTACATATTTTTGTGTGACATCTTTGAAATAAATTTATGACATACGGGATTTTTTAATACAGATTGAACATAACCTCTGAAGTCTGTTTATTCGATTATTTTTTGACGTTTATTTAAACCAATCAAATGCTTTATTGTATGTCACGTGTCTGCGTTTTAACCAATCCTGTCATTATTATACTGAGAATAATGCTCTTGTGATTATTCCCGGCAATTTTCTCTGTAGCTTTTTTGTTTTTGTTGACATGTCAGATGTCAGATAGGTATCATCAACACAAGTAAAAATGAGCAAAAAAGATGGATTTAGTGGCGTGCCTGATGATGAAATCAAAAAATAATCTAATTAAATATAACTCGAGAGTTCGATAAATTAGAAAATAATTCTCCAGTATCTTTCTCAAACTTGTTGCCATTTGGCAATAGCCACTCAAGCCCTACGGGCTTTCGTGGCTATTGCCTGGCAACAAGTTTTCGAAACATCTGTCAAATTATTTTCAATTTATTCTCACCCTCTTGTTATATTATTACTGAAAATTTTTTGGTTCAAATATTATCTAATTGAATCTCTGTATTTCTGATCACGTGTGCAAAAGTTACCAATCAGGTCACAATTACACTGATAATTTCCCCGGGAAATTATCACTTTCCAAGTAACCGTTGTTGACAGCCAATTGACGGTTAATTCAATATTTAAATTGTTTATTTCAAAATATCATGTGAATGAAAATAATAATAATCAGCGCAAAAAAAATTCTCACCGAATATCCCTCGATAAATACTCATAATTTGATCACAACTACCTCAAGAACGTTGCTTGAAGGTAACTGCCCTCCGCAACGTTTTTTCGGTAACTGTGATGGCCTAGGGATATTATACTCGTAGTTGATAATTTTCCCGGGAAATTATCACTTGTTTCTAAGTAACAGTTGTTGACAGTTAATTCAATATTTGATTAATAATAATATTCAAATTTGATCACAACTACCTCAAAAACGTTGCTTGAAGGTAATAGTCCTCCACCTACGATGTCGGGCGGTTACCAAGCAACGTTCTTTCAGTAACTGTGATAAAATTATTTCGTAATTATTAATGGCCTAGGGATATTATAGCTGATAATTTCTAATGAAATAATCTTGTAAATTTTTGTTATTGTAGTCTGGGCGTCGTTGGTCGTACAAAATACTATTTTTTTTTTCAACTAATGATATTAATTTATAATAATTTATTTTCGACATTTCTGAATTCAACCCTATGAATTCGAATAATGATTGAGTAATAGTGTTCTGGACGAAACTACGCGAAAACATACAAAGTAACACGGAGCAGTAACATAAATATTAGAAAATGAATTTCGTCCATTTCTCATGTTATGTCGATGTTGTTTCTGTTATGTTATCTATAAATGTTACTATTAATACTCATTCATATTTATGTTATATTCTCTACGTTATGTCGTTATTGTTCCCGTTCTTAATGTTCTTTAACTATAATTATTAATTTCGTGTTGTGAATACAGTTTAGAATCAGGTTCACATTTTAATTTTGTACGGAATGAATAAATATGTGGTCTGTTGCTAGAATTATTCCTCTCATATATTGCAGTGAAATAAAATACGCAGCAGTCATTATAAGCTAATCGCTTCACGTACGTTAAGAGTTAACAACAAGAGTTGATTCCGGTGTATCAGCTAGCTTCTCACCAGTACCAGTTATGATTTCTTTTGACGATATTGTCTAAGTCAGTACGGTTCTGTAGAAAAGCATCGTGAATCGAGTGCCACGTATTTGTCTTTACATTTACATCTGTTGGTGTTGGTGTTGATGTTGGTGTTGCTTCCTAGCGCATAGTTGAATAACGAGTCAAGCAAACACTATACACTCATAAACAATCTGTTTTTATACAAAGATGTTTGGAAACTTTGCGGATTACAAACAATATTGAGTAGATAATAAAAAGTTAATAGTCATCAAGAGGTTCAAAATAAATCTCCTAAGACTATGAGGTTTCTAATTGTACATCTTTATTCGTTCCCTCGCTTCTTTAGCAGTTAATTTGGTGCGTCCCGGGCGACGACACGACAAAACGGAGTCAAGAAACGAATGACGAATGTTTTAGGGCGAATGAGGAGACAGCAGGGACCGTGACATGCGACTATACAGTACTTTACAAGATCATTTCTTCCGCAAGAACTACGTATTTTTGGCTGGAGTTATGAAAAATTTGTTTGAATTTACAGACACCAATTTACTATGAAAGTGGTGACCTGCATTTTACTGGATAGGAATAGAGCGCAGATAGTAGCACATTTATGGGAGTTGCCATATTGCAGGTTTTTGGTACACCAATATGGTGATTCATTGATAAGTTTGACAGTTCGTTCAATGAAAATTGTTTATATCTGTTTTATTGTGTCGAAAACGAAATACTAAATTATTTCTATCACGGGTTAGTATTTTTTATAACAATAATCAATTTACTTGTGCTTTGAAATATATTATTTATTTAACCTATACATATTTTGTTATTAAAACTAAATTTAAAAGTATATATTATTGAGTAATAAGAAAAATGGAATTTATTACAAAAATTAAAATGTATTTTTGAAGTTGCTGCAGATTTCTTTAAACTCTTCCGAATTATTCATGAAATGGAAACAAAATTTCAATGTGTCCTCTTTTAGAGGCCCAATGGGTCATATTTGAATGAAAATTATAAAAATATGAAATCTCGATAATACCCATTTTTTTTTTGGGTCTTGGATGACCGAAATCATAATTTACAAATTGACGCTACTCGTTTTCATCGAAATGATTTGACTCTTGGTTTCCGGATAAGCGTATTTAATGAACTCTACGGATACCGAGACGAATACTATTCGTATTTTGAAACATTTTTAAAATGAACTCATTTAAATTATGTACAAATTTTGAGCTCTTACAGGTACGAGTTAACATCATCTGACAGGTCTGGGAGGTGCGAGAACATTTTTATTTTTATGTTAAATAAAATATAGAATGAAATGGAAACAAGAATATTTAAATGACTCTTTATTTTTTTTTTCTTTTCTATTCCCGTTATAACAAAAACTTGGTTACTTAGGAACCATTAAAATTAGTTTACTATATATAAAAAATAAATATAAACAGCATTACATACGTAAAAAAATAGTAGAAAATTATTTATACTTTTTTATTCTCCATATTGCCCCATGCCCTCGACAAGATTTGTATAAGTCTACGGCCATGGTGTGTACAAGGCTTGTTAACCCAATGTCACTTTGACTTTTTGGGTTCGGTTCAGCGTGCTCTTCTTTTGATATCGGAATTAAGCGTTCCAGGTTTGTTTTGTTGTAATTTACCTGAGTGTTTTCAAGTGCTCGTGATTTGTAAACGTCCGCCTAAGACAAATTTCGGTGTTGTGGATGCGCATTATCGGAGTGTTTTTCAATGTAAATTGTTATGGAATATTCTTATTTGAAAGCTTAACCGAAATATCAAATTCACTCATTTTGTTTCTCTTTCACGATTACGTTGCTACTTCGTTACGTCTTTCAGACTTCATTTACATCCATACTGTTCAGAATATAATTTGATATTTTCTTTAAAAATAATGTTAATTAATTAAAAAAATTAAATTTTAACTCTGCTTTGAATCGTTAAATATTAATTAAAACTTATCTTAATACTTTTACAAAAAATATGATTAAACAGAATAATAATTTCCCAAGAAAATACTTAAAACATTTACATTTCCTCTAATAAAAAATAAAGAAGTAAATTTCATGTTTCAACTTTATAGTTTGACAAGAGTGAAGAAGAAAGAGGATTAATAATACAAATCCTCTATTGCTATAAGATAGAATTATTTTTTAAATCATACTTATTTGACAATTGAAAAATCTGTTGTTAGACACCACAATACCTCCCGCCATAGATTTCTTATTAAACAAAATTTTATAGATCTTATGTTTCTCTTTAAATAAGTTCTTATTCACTAAAATGATTAGTACAGAAACTAATCACGTTCTTATGATTCAATAATCACACAGCAAAAATATGCCATAAAATTGTGTGTGAATGTTTAAACAATCAGATTAGTTGCTGTCAGTTCTTTAATAATTATTATTTACTAATTTCACTTAGTTTATATATTTTGTTATATTTTATTTAGTTTGTTGAATTGATGTTCAATTCGAACATTTTTGATAAATTTATTTATTGTTTTTAATTTCATGGCATATTTTCTGTGTGTGATTCTTCATAAATAAAACCGTAAATAGTTTCTGTACTGATCATTTTAGGACTATAATGAATAAGAACTATTTTAAAGAGAAACTAAAGGTCTTTCAAATTTTACAAAAATTTCTAGGATGTTTTATTTAAAATTATAAAGTTGCATATCATTGTGAGAAAATGGAAAACTTATATTGCAGATACATGGACATTTTAATGTAAAATAAACTTTGTATGAAAAAAAATTCGGTAATATTTATAATAATCGAATAAAATAAAAAATTCCGACCGATGGACCACGTGTATATATATTCATGTTATTGACATATTATCGATAAGTACTTTGTTTATCGCTTTGTCACTGAGAACTCACTCGAACTGAATTAGTGTAAGCTCAAGTGAATTGTGAAGTAGCGCGTATAGCGTGTTCGAATTTGCGTGGCGATTGACTTGACTTGCTAATGGGATAAGTCAGCCCTAACCAGCGGGGTGCAAGTTTGTCTGATGTTCAGGAGTGGATTATTATAATTTTTGGCTTAGATGCTTCAAACCTCCGAAATTTTTAATACGATTATCTTTTCAATTGTTTCCCCGAAAACAGTTAAGTAAGATAATTTTATACATATATACCTTCAGAAAAGGACATTTAAAATTCATTTTATTAAAATTTTTCATATTTTGATATTACTTGTCTGTTTGTGTAAAACTCATTTGAAAATATTATCCAGTACAACCCTGTAAAGTAGTCCCTCATAAATTTCTTTAATCCTCTTACAGAATACCTGCTGAGAAACACTAATGGAATCAATCGCCAGGCAAATTTGTACAAGCTATAGAACAACCACTATTAAACTCTGACGTACATTGGGGAAGATTTAATATTTGATGTTACTAATTTTCCATTTCTGGTTCCCCGCATAATAATGACCCGCGCTGTCGCCATATAAATAAGTTGACAGCATGCAGCATAGGTGCAAACATAACGCAATTTATCTATTTGCTGATCTTCTTTCAGCGGAGGCGGAACATGTCCTGATGTCCGCCTCGGTGACGGTGTACCATGTACAGGAGTTTTTATGCGCGCGACATCGGCCATGCGGTGCGAGGCTGCGAGGGCGACGCGGGTGACACGACGCCGACGTCCGCATAGAAATTCAGTACGCGATCGTCGCACGTTGCATATTAATTCTCGGTGGCGCATGCGCCGCGGCGCTCAGGCACCTGCACCGCGCTGGAATGGAGACTGATGGCCAGGACAGCAGATGAATGTTTTACTTTCATTTCTCACTTTTGAGCTTTACATACTACAGCTCTCCCATCCCCTAACTTAATTATTATTATTATTATTATTTAAATATAAACTCAACAGGTGCAAGCCCATTGGGTACTTTCATTTTCAATTTTTTTTATTTAATATGTGGATGTTTATTTGACTATGTTTATTGTGAAGTGTAAAAAATACTCGAAATCTCAGTCATTCAGCATTTATTCTTCTTATATAACCAATGTTTCGGTTTACACTTAAATAGTTTTCTGTAAGATCTTACTAATTTTGAAAAACATTAATTTTGTCAGTTTCCATTACAGTAATAATGTAATTCGAACAAAATTCAAAGTAAATTAAACACGACAGCAGCATTTTATTAGCTTAAAATACGGTAAATTGCCGAAAAAAATGAAAAATAACGAAAAAATTTATTTTTAGCTTAGAATATCTCATCAGCATATAATCACGTTAGCTTTTCCATGTAATAAGATTGAAGGGTATCATTTTGGGCACAACATATTAAAAAATCAGCCATTTTTGTTAAATACATTCAGAGATACAGCTTTAATACTGAAAAAAGTGCTAAAAATAGCATGTTGGAGGGCCCCGGGCGCCCCCTAAAAAAATTTTGATTTAAGATATGCAGTAATTTGCGATTCACTTTAGTTTTATTTTAAAAAAAAGTTTCAATTCTATTTTAATCTCTATAAATAACATGTTAATTTGCTTGCTTCTTTAAACTTTATAAAATAATTTTAGAACATTGTACAGCGCTACAACAGAGGCTAAAGCACTTCTCGTAAAACACCCAAAAACAGAGCTCGTGATGTCAACCATTGCCTTTAGAGTGTAATTATGAGCAAATTTCAGCTTATAATATGTGAAGTAAATATAAAAAAAATTAATCATATGTAGTGTTTTTTTTTATTGTCAGTAAGAAAATTTAAAGCACCTATGTACAAAAATAACTGCTTGAGTATTAAGTCTACTAAGATACTCCAACTCGGAAAGTTTTTGTTGTGTTAAACAATAAAAGGTTGTAAAATCACTATTCCATTTTGAACGTAGTGTTGTATCTATAAAAAAGTACCTATATATTTAACAAAATGCATTGTAAGAATAATGAACCGTACTGTATTATTTATACTTCGTCCCGACAATAATATAGGAATTTGACAACATATTTGTACGGGCTGTTTTTAAATGAAAGACTGCTTTAAAACTCGAAAATAACCTATTGACTTGAAAGGACAGTTTATTGGTGATAGACCTACAATCAATATAGTTTAATTATTTAGATGTAAGTGAATTTCCTCTGAAACCTAGCGTCTTCACATCATACGGATTACAAACTCCAAACATTTCATGCGGTCGACGTTTTACTCAAAATATGTATAGTGAAATAAAGTGTTGGATGTAAGTACACCTTTACTATTTTAATCATGTTAACCTATAATTATAACCAGCAACCGTAACAGATATACCTATCACTTCTAAATCACAACATATGCCATTTGCTGGTGGTATCGGTATTATTCGTCTGAAAGCTGACATTTCCTACCTTTCGCTACAGGTTCGTGAAACTCCATCCAGTCGAGCTACCGTCATTTCGATATTTGTCAACGTACTGTTCGCTGTAATTAAGCACTGTATAGCACACAATCATGTAGCACTATAGTAAAATCACTAAAATACTATTTACACAACGTACAAGGATCACTAATCACTATTCCATCAATAGATAAGAAGTACTTAATATCAGCACACTGCACACTTAAACACAATTAATTAACAGGGAGCCATTTGCAATTATTGATGAAGTTGATCAATCGTCGGCGTCTTCAAAGACGCGCCTGCGCAGAATACTTAAGTCAAGTTAGTGTCTGTATTCATAGAATTAGCATATGACACATGCATTTATAATAACACAAATAATTCTAATAAAAATTATTTTTTTTTGTTTAAACCAGTTATACGTAGCTGTTTATTCAAATATTTTCTGAAACACTCAACTCAAATTATGTTGCTTGATTTGTGCGATAAAATAATGATAATATAAAGAATTGTTTTAAATAACTCAACCTGTATATCTTAATGGGAAAAAAATCAAAGTAGTTGACACCGTGTTACAAAAGAAATACTATACAGTAAATAATTACTTCCATTTTAAATGAGCTTCTCGGCTAATGAAATCATAATTTATATGAATTGGTTCAATCTAAAATAATCATTTTCATTAACAATAATGAAGCTTTCATTTATAATTTCCTTTCTTACAATTTCACTTTCATATCCTACAGCTGCAGTCAAATCGAGTTCTTTTAAAATATTCACTTCATTTAGAAGATGGAGGTTATTAGCTAAATTGCACTTGCCGTTACCATCGCCACGAACTGATTTTTATCATTACGCGAGCCGAGATCTTGTTTTATTTAAAGCATTGAATTTATCTCCGACTTATAATCCTAGTTTTTTTTTTACAAACACATTTTAAAATTTTCACCATAAAGTAGTTAAATATACCGGTTAGTCCATCGGTCTGTAATTTAAATTTTATGCGATTATTTTGAATAGTAACAAATATTTCAAATAAAGTTTTATTTCACATTAAAATGTCCGCGTTTCTCCAGCCTAAGTCTAAGTTTTTCTATCGGTGTTCCATTTTCGCAGAATGTTAAGCAACTTTATATATTTAAATGGAACAGCCTATATATTTTTGTAAAATTTTTAAGACTTTTTGTTTCTATTTAAACAGTTTTTATTTATTGTTACTTTAAATTTTCTGCAGAAGTGTCGTAGAAGACTGTAAAATAGAAAACTGGTTATAAATAAATAAATCTTAAGCTGTCATAAATAAATATTAATTATAATTTGATTGATATATCGAATTTCGTAAAATACTAGTATTTTGGTAACCAAATGGACCTTATTGTAAACGATTTTGAATTCTGAACCAGTTTTGTTTGTAATTACACTTTTGCTGAAAAGTGGACAGATAAAATGATACAGCAATATAATCAATCAATATAATCACTATACACACGATATTTGCAGGAGGAAAAATACTTCTTTCTACTCCTGTATAAATATATCCCCAGTATTTCAATTTTTTGATGAATTATAGTATTCATAATTCACTCTTTTTGACCAATCACAGAGCCTGAAATCCATAATTCACTGTTATTTTAAAGACGTCTTGTGGATCACCAAGCAACGGCAGTCTGACAGTAGACGTGTAGTCAGTTGTCATTGAATATTTTTATGTTGACGTTTTTCAACGTGTGTTTTCAACGAATTTCGATCATTTTCAAAAGTGATTTGCAGGAGTAGAAAAAGTATAGTTATGTATTCAGGATTATGGTCATTATTCACTTGGATGATTTGCATCACTCGCCTACGGCTCGTGACTCAAACTTCATCTTCGTAATCCCTTATACTATTATTATTTAAAATATCAGAAGAAATAAATTAAAATTCAAAGTTTACGCTTCTTGTGCACAGTGTGGTTAACAGCCGTCAAGTCATGGCCCCCAAGGATATTAATGGAGAGGAAATAGTTAAAATGACTTTAGTCCGTAAGATTCGAACTGAGAAACCTATGATCCACTTGTAAAAATAAAATTATACATTTTTTTTAAGATAGTAGGTTCATCCTTGCTTTGCGACGACTGTCGTATACAATTTCGTATTCGAGTTCAACATGGTAGTGTTCGTTATCAGAGAGTGACACAAAATGTGATTTACGTATTGAAGAGTTTTCATTTATTTTAATTATACGGATGAACTCTGCCCTCAACACTGCAGCAGAGCTTGTACAATTTGATTTTATGTTTTGTGTGATATGAATTTTTTATGTGTGCAATAGGTTGCGATTTGTGCATACAGTGACAAACCAATGAAAATATTATATTTTAAATGCAAAATTCAATTTTATATTTTTAATATTATGCATAACTGACAGGTCGAGCTAATGCCATCAACAAACATTGTCGGAATTTGATCGCATTTTATTTTTTATTTATTTAATTTTTACATATTTAACAGAATGTTTTCAACATGCAAATAATGGATAAATTTTTATAATAAAATTTTTATAATTTGCACCTTAAATGTCAAATATTATTTTAACAATTTTCTATTACTATTTACGGTATAAATGTATCCATTTTGTAATGTACTACATTTTCATTTAGTTCATTTTTAATAAAAATATTTTATCGTCTAAAGTTTCATGTTTTGAAACCAAAATTTTACATTTACGAGTAGTTATGTATCTGCTTATTAACGCATTATGAATAAAACTACAAATGCCAGAAAATCACGACCTTTTGAATCGACTTCAACATTGGAGAAACGGTTTAAATTTTATTGTTCGACAATTTTTTTCTATGAAGAAGGAAAGCAGACTAACTACTTCGGTAATATGCCGCCTCACGGATGGATGATTATAAATTTATGTATGACCACAAATGACCATAGTTTTCAGTGGGATTTGAACCCACAACCCTTGGCGTGGTAAGCTAGTTACATAGTCTCAACGCCACCGAGATCGGATATTATACTAATTCTTGTGTAGTAGGTATCTCTAAGATTACTTGATTAACAAGCAGAAAATATAAAAAGGTAGATCGTTTTCTAGGACCAATTTTAGACAATTTGTATATTTGGGTAGTATATGTTTTTGAAGAATGGACGTACTGACTGGGAGATTAAAAGGATTTCTCGATTTAAAAAAGCGTATGACAGTGTTCTTCGAGAGACTATGTGGGATGTACTTGTAGAGTACGGTGTGGATGGTAATTTGTTGGGAGCGATTCGAGCGTTGTATGAAGGAAGTGAGGCAGTGGTGAGAGTTGATGATAGATTGAGTAATTGGTTTCGTATAGATGTTGGTGTTACACAAGGTTGTGGAATGTATTCTTGGTTGTTTAATTTGTATATGGATGTGTTGTTACGAAAGACATTGAGTGGAACTGATGGTGTACGTATTGGTGGACGTATAGTGCCTGCGTTAGCTTATGCGAATGATGTTGTTGTGTTGGGTGAAACTGAGGAGCAATTGAGAAGAATGATTGTGAGCATAAATGAAGTAGGGAAAGGTTTAAATCTGCTATTGAATGTCGATAAATATAAAGTGTTGATGTTTGAGAAGAATGATTTGGTGACTGATTGTAATGTTTCAGTGAATGGTGTGAAACTGGAACAAGTGAATGAATATGTATATTTGGGTACTATTTTCTCGAGGGATGGACGTGTTCACTGGGAGATTGAAAGCCGGGTGTCTGCAGGGTGCAAGGTATTGGTAAACCATACAAGTAAAGGATTCAGTCTTAACCACAGGCTTGGTTAGTCAGTGGGACAGTTAACATTTGCAGGTTGGACATCACTGGTCCAGACTACAGTATTTTTTGCTAGCAGTAGCCCTAGTAGAGATTTCACAGCATATCTATTATCTAATATGCCTAGCACCCAATTAATCTAGATTCATTGCGAATAGTGCATGACAAATGTGCGAATATGACGCAAATAATGAGATATTTTCATATAAACCAGGCGTACACATTTATTCATCACAAGTAGCACCAGCGGCGGGGTATAACCGTGTTAGTAGCAACAGCAACACAAACCGGAAAAACAGGCACACATGTAAAGTCGCTGCTACACAGCGCACAGCTACATATAAAACATCCCTTCTGTATGTCGCTGTGTCTCCGCACAAAACAAAGGCACATGCGCATGAAAACACTAAAACAGAAGCCAATTTATTATAGTGCTGTCAGATGTACACTACAAATGTTTGTAATGTATTTTTGGAAGGCCCATTAGCTATATAATTTGTAGTTGGGTTGTATGCGCATTGGGCGCTGTTTTGTGCAATCGAACGCGTCACTGCCACTGACCACAGAGTTACAGATCCGCGGGTCTAATTCGTAAAGGTACAATGTTCAATGTTTATGTATGTAACACATGTTCTATAATGGCAACACGGGATGCAGCCCACGCACGCAATATTCACAATGTTGGAAACTTAATATTTCACCAGTAAATTGTAAATTTACTGCCATTTTTACTGCATAAATCACTGGTTCTAAACATTTCGCGGTCTGCCGGAAAAACTGATATAAGTAAAAATTATATAAGTATGTATGTATATATTTCAGAACTTTCAACTCCACACAGTAAAAAATTTTTTGTCCAAGAAGATCCACCGTTAATTTTCGTTAATTTAACAAGTTTCAAATTTGTTAGCAACTAACAAATTATTATTGTGTGTGAATACACTAATTTTTAATATTTATTTTTTATGTGCTTTTGACTAAATATTTTAGTAATTATACGGAAGCAGAACAATGAATTATAGTTATTATTACAAATTAAGTTGTTACAAAGGATACAAACTTTCTTTAACAATTTCAAATTGATAAGTTAACTAAATTTACTTGTTATTAATTAAGAGTATATTTGTTAAATTTTATAAATCCAGCAAATAAATAAAAACAACAAATTTTCTTGTTAAAATTCAGAATTCAAATTCAAATTGTTTATTTAACACAATATATTTGTCAATATTAACTAAAACACTTAACAACCGCAAAATTAACAAATCGTGAATCAAATTTTTTACTGTGCAGGGGTTATATTCCATTGACATCTATTAAATTTAATTACATTCCCACGTTTTTTATTACGTAGATGTCATGTGTGTTACCCACCCGGTGTAAGCCTTTGTTACAAGCACTAGCCGGTGCCCGATAGCTTTGTGGTTGCCAAGTTAACTATATCTCAACTTGGAATGGTGATGAGAAAAGTACCGATCCAAATCAGACCATGAAAAATTTTCAGACCTGATTTGGCAAGCACTTTTACCAATGCGGTATCTTTCCGTTCAATTAGATAAGTACAAATTTGGATTTGCTGTAATCTGTTGGCAAAAGTGATAAGTAATGACTTAAAAGAACTCTGGAATTTCAATTCAATAATTGTGTTAACTTATTTCTTTAACAAATAGCCAAATATTACTGCTCAAATAGGCAACGACATGGCTGCGAGCGTTTATTCTGGTTCACTCGATAACGCAAGTTAAGCAAGGCTGCCCGCGGTTAGTAGTTGGATGGGTGACCACTTTGCAAAAACCCATACCAGCGAACACTGCGTGTCGATGTCACACTACCGAAAACGAGGAACCGAGGCGGCATATAACCTCAGTATTTGAGATCGCTTTACAAAAAAAAAAAAAATAAATAAATAAATACTGGTCAATGTTATTTTGCATGAATAAAATATTAAATATTAAAAATTTCCTCGCCGGTCCGCCATTTTTCAATTATTCCAAAGATTACTGATTGTGGAGTTATTATTAAATTATAATGTGTAATTGCAAAATTGAGATATTTCTGGTTTGTAACAGTCGCCCAACTGTTGATATTAATTAATTCTTCGATTTCAAATACAATTTATGCGCGCTGAAATGATTTAGTTCACGGTACGAATAAATTTTCAAGTTAAAGTAATTTTTCCTTCGGTAAATATAAATTCTTTGCAAGTATTTAATCGTAGTTTGAATGCGTTGAACGCTTATTTTTCAGATTGCAGGCCCCAGTTTGCCGTTTGAGTCTGTACAAACGTTTCATAAATTTCAAACTAACTACCGCGGACGCGGACACGGACCTACCACTCGTACATCTTCAGTTACGCCTACGAATCATTTTTCAACTTTCATATAAAATACGCACATTTTCATTATTATCGCATGATGTATAAATTTCATAATTAGGATGATTCCTAATTTTTATTATTTTACTTTTTTAAGGAAGTATAGTTAATGAAAAAGATCAGGAACAGACCTCAACAATATCTGACATTTCAGACTCCATTAAGTCCCCAGAATTTAATGCGCTTGTACACTGTATTGTTTTTAAACCAATCACAGAACTACATTTGTACCTTTAATGAAAGGTCTCGTGAATTGTATTTCAGTGGTGTTCAAATATGCCAGTGTTGCAATTATCTGAAATCAAATTTCCCGTTTTGCTTATTAAAATTTCCCGCTTTTATATAAAAATTCTCTTTTTTAATAATAGTTACTTATGTATCAATGCACTGAGGTGAATTTGGAATTTATTTACATATCTGTCAGCAACACCTCTACTATGACGTCACAACATTTTTTTAAAAATCATGTGGCTTAATGAATAACAATTAAGACTTTTTAAAAGTGTAGATAGTCTTCAATATACATAAAGTTTCATAAAATAATATAAAAAAAAAATTGTGAAAGACCCCATTGAAACATCTATTCTATTTTTATTATATTTACATACAACATTAGATATTTTCTACTGATGTTTGATTCTACAGTTTCTAAATGATTTCTAGGATATTTGAAGAATATAATCGCTGCCCAAATGATATTTAAATATGGCCCATCGTATAAAAACGCTGTGAATCAAGTTATCAACTTTATGATTTCGCGCTCTTCCACCACTGCAGGCTAAAGTACTAAAACGACAATAAAATCTCCGGATGATAAATAGTTGGAAAAGTGTAAAGTTTTTAAGACACAGCATAAAAAAGCCGCGCTGCATATTTTTATATTTCAGCGAACAAGTGAATCGGTGTTCACCGTTCCAAACATCAGAATGTTCTCGTTGGAAACAGATTACGCCGCGATCAAAGTTGGAAACAACGACAATCAGATGACGAAGGTAAAAAAACAAACGGTATGCTGATCAAGGATAATTTTGGAAGAATGTGTATATTCAAACGACCTCACATTTTGAAATATCCACTTCATATATCACATTGACACGTTTAGATCGCTCTTTGAAAACTTACTATACAAATATTAATTGATAAAATGAATTCCGTATTTATGAAGAAATAAGCTTCATCTGAAATTGAAGTGATAAAAGAAAAACGTTTTACAAAAAGTCGACGTGTATATTTATTATTAATTACGACCACGCATAACTTTTTACAGATTAGTCCGATTTATGTGGCACTTCTTTAAATTTTCTAAATTACAATGCCAATCGAATTTGCTACCAAGGTGTTGTATGTTATTATTATTGTTATAAATTGAAAATTACTCACTAGCGACTTTTCTCAAAAGTATACCCAATAGTGGGTAATCAGTTACTTTCCTTGTTTAAAATCGCTATACTTATAGAGCATTTATTGAGAGGTGTTAAATAAACATTTTTATTCTTAATAACTAAGCTCCTAAATTATTTACTTGTATTAGTTTAGAAGCTTAGTTATTAAGATTTTCCGTTTTTCAATTTATTTTTCGTCGGTTTAATTTTTTGTTAAAAAGTTTTTATTTTTTAATAGTGTTCGGCATAATATTTTTTTATCATTAGGGTCGGATTTTTTTTTCAAATTCAAATGAAACCAACTTCGAAGTATACCCTATTCAATAAAAAAATAATAATAGAAATCGGATAACCCAGTACAAAGTTATGCATGGTAAAATCAGGTAACAGGTAAAAATTCATCTTCTATTTTCCTACCTTTAAGAGTGAATTTTTTTATACAAATTTAAATGGGACCAATTTCAAGGTGTTCCTTATCCAATAAAAAAAGAAACAGCAAAATCGGACTAAAAAAGTTATGCGTGGTCATACGTCGACTTGAGAACCTCTTCCTTTCTCTCGTCGGTTAAAAATGTGATGTCTCCTGGTTTTCATTAATGGAGTTATGCGAACATTAAGAAAGAAGGCAATATTTTTTTAGTAAAAAAGAAATATGCTGAGTCAAGTGAAGTCAATTAACGTAAGACCAGCACGAGAATTCCTTTCAGTGGCGTAAACTTAAATGTCTCTTCATCCTTCGTCCTTCGTCCTCTCACCCTCTCGTCTGCCACAAATAAAACAATCAAATATGCTGAAATAATGAAGAGAAAAATTTGCAAAATAGAAAGTGACACTGATAAAGTGTGATTTATAAAAAGGTTTCTTTGCAGCTCTAACAGCATAAATAAGTACAGGGTAAAGATATCATTAGTGACTTTTCTTTCTAAATATTAAATGTTCCCAAAAGCTTCTGTATTTTACAAGTTCGTGTTTGCGTTTTTCTAAGCTGTAGCTTAGGATGGAGCAGCGTTACCTTGAACTTCAACAAAATGTTTGTGAACTGACTGTACGGAGAATCAACCACTTTTACATATTATTACTTTTATAATAATAATTAATTAGTTAATTTATTTGATATTGTCAAAATTTATTTGAAAAAATTGACAAGTGACATTTGTCAAGATCAATAATTTCATTACTATTGCCATGGACACTGCTATTGGACCAAATTATGAATATATCTGAACATACATAACGTCACGCTATGTCCCACTTAGTGGGGTAGCACGAACCCAGAAACACAGTCAACCAACAATCAATCTCCTCCAAACATTCCTATCCTGACACACCACTTTCGCCTCGTCCACATTCATAGTGCGATTCATGCATGCTCGTTTATTCTTCACACTCGGAATCATTCGTTCACGCAACAAACCATCAATCATACCCAACCAGTTATTCCTCGGGCGCCCACGCAATCGTTCACCTTCAACCTCACCCACATATATTAGTTTCATCAACCTTTCATTGGACATTCGCTCAACATGTCCAAACCATCTCAACTGACTCACTCCCACTTTCTTAACAACATTCTTCTCAATCTCACGCTCATCATACACAATGTATTCCGGATACGATCACGTCTCGTATACCCACATACTCCTCTCAAATATCTCATTTCTACAGCAGTTATACGTCGTTCATGCTTCTTCATCCACACCCAACATTCAGAACCATACATCAATGTAGGCACTAACACACCATTATAAACACTCAATCGAGCATCTCTAGATACATTCACGTTTCGAGCAAATCTACCCAGAGCACCCAATACCTAGCACCCTGCAGACACTCGCCTTTCAATCTCCCGGTCAATACGTCTATCCCTCGAGAACATACTACCCAAATATACAAATTCATTCACTTGTTCCAGTCTCACACCATTCAAAAAAGTTATTAAAAAAATTGTTGTTCTCGAAGAGTTCTATCCTGGTTAAATTTAATGTACTTATTTATGTTACACCCTGTATAGTGAAAAAATAATTTTGTTGATTGCAGCGGAAAATATTTCATTTAATAATGTAAATGTTTCCCTTTATTATGCAAGAAACTGAATAAAGAAGATAGCTTTATTGTCACTTAAGTCATTCCGTGATTTTTTGCGCGAAAATTAACACGGAACGAATGAAGTAAGAGAAACATGGACAAAGGTCGGAAGGCGCAGAGAAGATTATCAAAACATCCCGAGGAAAAGAATGAAGAATAGCGAATTCCTGTGACCATTTATCACGACTCGCAGTAAATCAATGCCAATTTTGACGCTGACATTTTGTCACAAAACTCACTTCCCTCTAACACGAGTACTATCAACGTCCGAGTTACGAGTTCCGAGTTCGCTCGGAACATATGAACACGGACATGCATCACTACAGCTAGGACGGAGGAAATTATTACGTGGTATTTGGTCAGTTAACCGCTGACATCGTACTGACGACTTGCATGGGGTAACCACTTCTAGTTTTTAATGGGTCACAGCAACAAAATCTGATTTGGGTAGCACATAACCTCCAGTTTCAACAACTTTTAAGTGGTATGAAATACAGAAAATGTTTCTTTTTTATTACAACAAAGTTTAACAAATAAAATAAATATATAATAAAAAATTACGCAGATCTCGGTAAGCGATATATTTTTGCGTATGAAGTGCAGTTACGAGCCGTCAAACCATAGCCCCCAAAGATGTTAGTGGAGGAGGAACCACAGAGGTAAATTTAAATTGGCAACTGTCAGCTATGGGATTCGAACTGAGGATATAATCATTCTTATTGGGTGTAGCACTTTGCTTTTGCTGGTTTCAGTAACTGATATATTTCATTAAGGAGAGGAAACTACAGAGAATGTTTTTATGATAGACGTTACTACTTAGTACCTAATTACTAATTATTTACTAGGATATGTTTAACTGAGGAGCAATTGAGAAGCATAATTGTAAGCATAAATGAAGTAGGGAAAGGTTTAAATCTGCTATTGAATGTCAATAAATATAAAGTGTTGGTGTTTGAGAAGAATGATTTGGTGACTGATTGTAATGTTTCAGAGAATGATGCGAGACTGGAACAATTGAATGAATTTCTATATTTGGGTAGTATGTTCTCTAGGAATGGGCATATTGACCGGGAGATTGAAAGACGAGTGTCTGCAGGGTGCAAGGTATTGGGTGCTTTGGGTTCATTTACTCGAAACATGAATGTATCTAGAGATGCTCGATTGAGTGTGTATAATGGTGTGTTAGTGCCTACATTGATGTATGGTTTTGAATGTTGAGTGTGGATGAAGAATCATGAACGACGTGTAACTGCTGTAGAAATGAGATATTTGAGAGGAGTGTGTGGGTATACGAGGCGTGATCGTATACGGAATTCATTGGTGTATGGTGAGTGTGAGATTGAGAAGAATGTTGTTAAGAAAATAGGAGTGAGTCAGTTGAGGTGGTTTGGACATGTTGAGCGAATGTCGAATGAAAGGTTGGTGAAACTATTATATGTGGGTTAGATTGATGGTGAACGATTGCGTGGGCGTCCGAGGAATAACTGGTTGGGTATGATTGATGGTTTGTTGCGTGAAGGAAAGATTCCGAGTGTGAAGAATAAACGAGCATGTATGAATCGCACTATGAATGTGGACGAGGCGAAAGTGGTGTTTCAGGATAGGAATGTTTGGAAAAGATTGATTGTTGGCTGACTGTGTTTCTGGGTTCGTGCTACCCCACTAAGCGGGATATAGCGTGATGTTATGTATATGTTTAAAAATATTATAAGCCTTCTACACGAAAAAAAAATGAAAATTTACCAAACTTTCTTGTTAATACTTGTAATTGCTTAGTAAATAGTTCGGTAATTCATTTTTGCTACAGATTTAGCATATTGACATTACTTTGAGTGAATTCTTCATACGGTTCAGATAAAATCTAAGGTCACTAAAGATTCTAATCTGTGAAATAATTCTAGATTTTTGTATAGCCACACCGTTTAGATACTTTTCGTTTGCATATGAATCCTTTAAAAATTTGTAGTGGGTGCTATTAGAGGAATTTGTAATCCTTTCAAGGTCTCTGGACTGAAGAGGGATTCGTATTTTTTAAGAATGGTTACTTTTAGTAAACAATTGTGACTACCAGATATCTTGAAATCCCAACTCTATTATGAGCTTCTTGGCTTGACTTACCCAGTTGCATTCTTTGTTGTTAAATTCAAATGCATCTAATGAAAATAGGTGGTTTAGTATCATTTTGGGGGTTTTGTTTTCTTCCATGGTAAATATCTTGTTCAACCAACCTAGGGCTCTTTTAAGGAGGTCTACCTGGATATGTTTGACACCGGTTATCCTATCCTATAAAAAACGAATCATCAAAATCGGACTACTCCGGGAAAAGTTGTACATGATCAATGTGGTCATACATAAAAAATAAAAGAAATATACATGTCGACTAGAGAACCTCCTCCATTTATTCGTCAATTAATAAAATTAACTCACTCTTTAACTGCTGTTAAATCCATAATTATTTTTTTTACAATAATAGGTGAATGTTAGTCGATCGGTATTTCAGGTTTTTGTATAATTCGGCAGGATTGTGCCCAACGGGTATCCGGTTATCATTTCCAGCAGCCTTTAGTGATAAACTGTGGCTACGAGTAGAGGCTAGTGCGTATTGAATAACCTCCGCTTGGTTCTACCAGCACCAGGCAACATCAGCATCAGCACCAGCAACAGCAACAGCGGCTGTTAATGGCGGATCAAACTGATGCATTTTCTAATTAGGGAACAGCGCATCGACTGATTTATACGTAATACACGGCACACGGGCAACGGCGATCAGCGATGGTCGAAGGGAAACAATGGACACTGCATGAGTGCATGGGTTTGCCCAAGTTTTAATCTTTCATTAGCGTAATGACAACAGCGGTTCGGGATAATTGACGAAACATCATATAGTAAATAATTATCGGCTTTCAGCTATCCACAAAGGGAACTCGAGCGGAATTTGCGAAATTGTTACAAACTATTTCAGAAAAACTTGGAAAAACTCGTAGCAAAATTTTTTAAGACTTTTGGATTAAGTTCTGTAAAAATATTTTATTTATATACAACGTTTTGAATAATTCTACATAATAAGGACCCTTACTATTAAAAAAATTTTTTTTTGGACAAACAACTTGACACTTAATATTTCATATGTACCAAGATTTTAAGGATTAACAAAAATTCATTGTATTAATATTCAGATCAACTTCTACGTCCGTTTATTGCTAATTCATTCTCCTATAAAGGTTCCTATTCAAGATACCATGAAACAATGTTTTGAGAAATATAATTCGTTTATTCCATCATATATAATTTATTCCTGTGTCTTTATTTTACGGCAGACAATCGTAGTACACAGTAAAAAATCTGGTGTGCGCACCACACAACTTTCTTATACAAATAAAACCAACTGAACACGTATGACTTGTTCCTTGCGTATGACTATTTTGAAAATTATTTGATATATAGATGTTAAACATGTTTAATTTTTGTTCTCATTGTAACTATGAATTTATTTTAAAATAGAAATTAATTAATATCCAGTCTTCAAAACTTTCGAACTAATAATACAAATATTACTTTTAAAATATTTCACACGACACATATTTTTGACACTTCATAATTATTTGACACGTTTCACACATTTTGACATAGATATTAAAAATGTTTTATTTTTTGTTCCCATTGTAACTAATATTTTTAATATCCATGTCAAGATTGACAACAAATACATGTTAAGAAAGTTCAGATTTCAGATTTCACGAAATATCACTAAATATTGGTATATACTTTTATTGTATTTCTATAGAATATAAACCCTAAGAAACTCAATACTGTAGAGCGCATCGTCATATCTCTTAAATTTATAGAGATATAGCAATTTTCGATGTTTTTCGAAATGCTAATTTGAGTGGCTTCAACTCAAAATCTATTAAAGATATTGAAAAATAGTGCGTTTCATGCATTTTATTACAAATTAGCAAATTTTGAAAATTTTGAAATTTTTCGATTTTTTCTTCCAAATTTCGATAGGCGATAACTCGAAAAATATAAAAGATACAAACTCGCATACTAAACTATTCGATTTAGCTCGTCAAAATACATAAGTATGTAAAATTTTATTAAAATTGCTTTACGCGTTATAGAGTTAGAGCAAAAAGTGTAAAAATGACGTTTTAGCGAAAAACGTCAAAGGGTACCTTGACGTTTGGCCTGAAAAAGGCCATTTTCAGACTTTTTGCTCTAAAATTTCAACCCACAATCCGAATGTTCTGAAATTTTTAGGGTTTATGTATTTCGATGAGCTGAATCCAATGGTTTAGTTTTCAAGTTCGTATCTCGTTTATTATTTGTGATATTGCTGATCGAAATTTTGAAAAAAATTAAAAAATTTTCAATTTTAAAAAAATTTGTTATTGTACTATAATATGCACGAATAACACAAAACTGAAGAGTATTTTTCGATATCTTGCGTAATTTTTGAGTTGCAGTTCCTCAAAGTTGCACTTCGAAAAACATCAAAAACCGCCATATCTCGAACAATTTATGAGATATGATGATGCGCTCTGCACCAGTGAGATTTTTAGGGTTTATATTATATAGAAATACAATAAAAGTATATGCCAATTTTTAGTGATATTTCGTGAAATTGAAGTACAACTGTGTTTAAATGGGTAAGAATGTTTTACGGACGCATTAATTAATATAATAATAGTAGTTTATGTAACAAGTACATAATTTAGGTCTTTATTGGACGAGCCGAATTTTATGGCAGAGCGAGCGAGGCTAATAAATAAGGCGAGTCTCTAAAATCCGATTATGTACAACTGCATGGAAAATATTTTCTCTTAAAATATGATTATGTCATTACCTATATTTAAAACATTTAATTACATCTCAAAGTGTGCTTCGTTGTTATGCATTTGTTTAATAATATTATTTATCAAATTGTCAAAGTGAAAAAAGTGTTGAGATGGATGAAGACATTGAAGACGTTCCAAAAGAAATAAAAGATCTTGCATGTAATGCAAGAGAATGTCGTATGTAACTAAGATTATAGAAATATATTCTTAAATATATAATTAAGTTTTTCTCAAAATTAGAAGCATGTACAAGAAA
Source organism: Poecilus cupreus (assembly GCA_963942605.1). Taxonomy (NCBI): domain Eukaryota; kingdom Metazoa; phylum Arthropoda; class Insecta; order Coleoptera; family Carabidae; genus Poecilus; species Poecilus cupreus. Next base: position 20,110,383 of record OZ012715.1, read on the forward strand.
AGTGCAATTAATATTGTATATTCCAAATATTTTTGCTAACATGTTTCATTGGAAACTTTTTCTCACAGATGATTCTATTTTTGAAATAAATGGAATTTATTGTTTTGTGTGTCGAGTAAACTTCCTCTTCCGGTTTTTCAATTTCATTCATATTTCCGCACAAATCTCGTCAGCGATTTTTTTCGAGATTCAAATACTTCCTTGTACTTTGTATAAGAAAGTAAAAATTAATAGTTCAAATTGACCAAATTTAACAAAATTACTGTGTACACAGTAAAAAATTTGATTTCCGATTTATTAATTTTGCAGTTTTTTTTTTTTTTAATTAATATTGACGAATACCTATATTGTGTTAAATTAACAATTTAAACAAATATTACAATTTGTTAAAATTAAATTTTTTTCAATTCTGAATTTTTAACAAAAAAAAATGTATTTATTTGCAGGATTTATAAAATTTAACAATCAGACTCGTCAATAATAACAAGTAAATGTTGCTAACTTATCAATTCAAAACGGTTGAAGAAAGTTTATATCCTTTGTGACAAACTTCAATTTAATTATTAAAATATTTATTCAAAAGTACATAAAAATAAATAATAATTACTATATTCACAAATATATTTAGTAACGAAATACACAAAAATAATTTGTTACTTGCTAACAAATTTGAAACTTTTTAAATTGACGGTGGAGCCCCTAGGACTAAAATTTTTCTTAAAAAAATTTGCCAATAAATTTTTTACTGTGTACATACAAAGAAGATTCCCGCAGATAATAATGGGTAATGAATTGAAGTCAAGATAATAAATGAATAGAAAATTAATTGAAATTTCATTTAGATAGTAATGGATAAATACGAGTAGGTGAAGGTATGATTTATTATTTATTTACAACGTAGAGAACAAAATGTAATACTGAGCTTTGGCGCGTGGTGGTTCGTGGTGCATAACAGCTGTATGGGGCAGACGTACAGCGAAAGCAGAGCACAAGCCGATCGGGTGTATTGGTGAATAGATGGTAGATAGATATCCCTGAGCTGAGAGCTATCAAACTATAAACTATCCATGTAGTGGCACTAACACTGAACACGCTCTGTGCACCACCGGAGAAACGTGTATAACAAGCTTTTTCAGAGGCGTACCTCCCAAACACCAACTTCTTCCTCGTAAAACGTTGAATGTTCTACAACTATTTACTACTTGTTTATACATTTATTAAACTAAATAGATTACCTCGCCGATTAGAAATATTATGGTACTACTATAGGTTATAATATTACAATATTATTACATCTTAAATGAGCAAATAGTATATTATGATACTAGGAGTTCAAACAGGACTGTTTGTATTGAGCTCATATCAGCACCTGAGAAGTAAAGTGTATTAAGTCACATTTTAAATAATATGTTCTATCTAGAGGTAAAATCAGTATTAAGTCCAAACCGCACCCGTTCTAAAAATAGACGGAGTTAAACTGTATTAAGTAATAGTGTGGCAAGTTACATTGAAGTAATTATTACTAAAAAATGGTTCGTAATTGTAATAAATAATAAGTTTAAAACGTCATTCCAGAAAATATTACTCTTGTGACTTACAGTTTACTTCTGAGCTGCTGATATATTTGTGGACGATACTATGCAAATTGGACATAAAAAGAATATTCAACTTGAGGCATATAAAATACAAGTATAATATATTTACTGTCATTTTTAATAATAAAATATACAATATAATATGGTATATGAAACAACTAAGATACTACTGTATTAGTAACAAAATAATTAACTTCTATAACATATATGTAGTTGCAAATTATGAATATTATAATACGCTTGAATGAACATACTTGGAGAGAAAGAGATAGATACAAATGTTAATTTGCTGTATTGTATAGGTATAGGTTATATTATCTGGCATCTGACATTCTGACATACCTAAGTTTCATAACATTTTGATCTACTTCAATACATAGGTTGGTCCACCGGTTAGTTTATTTTATTTTATGCGATTATTATAAATATTACAGAAAAAATTTTCGGACAAAATTTATTTTACTTTAAATGCCCATGTATCTGCATATAAGTTTTTCTACCGGATGTTCCATTTTCTCGCAATGCTATGCAACTTTATATTTTTAAATAGAACACCCTATATATTTTTGCAAAATTTGAAAGACCTTATGTTTCTTTTTAAATAAGTCCTCTTTAAAATTTTGTAAAAATATACAGGATGTTCCATTTAAAAACATTAAGTTGTATACCATTGCGCGAAAATAGAGCACCCGGTAGAAAAACTAATACTGTAGATATGTGAGCATTATGATGTAAAATAAAGTTTGTGTGAAATAATTGTCGGTATTATTTAAAATAATCGTATAAAATGAAAAATATTTACCGATGGTCCAACCTGTATGTGCTAATTGGCTCCACCATAACTACGTGACATAAAGGTTCGATATACATTATTTGAATTTCAATATGAAAATAGGTACCATGTAACTATATAATTTCATGTAGTTTTTATTATTTTATTTGTTTCTTTTTAATTCGAGAATAGTTACAGACCCCATTGCATGGTTCAGATCTGGAAATTTAAAAAAAGATAACAAATATTTATTAACAGAAGATGCAAATTATACGAAAGAGAAGATGAAATAATACATTGACTTGAAAATTTATGCAAATCATTTTTACTTTCTTATACAAAGTATAAGGAAGTATTGGAATCACGAGAAAAATAGCTGACGAGATTTTTGCGGAAATACATATTTTGACGTCCACTCAATCCGTTAAGACCAATTTTTCAATGATGTCTGTGTGTGAGGATAGATAGATGGATGGATAGATGGATGGATGGATGAATGTCCGTGTTGGCAATATCTCATGAACGAGACAAGATATGTAAACGAAACTTGGAATATATAAGTTTCATGAAAAAATTAAGAGTTGAGTTGATTTTGAATGAAATTGAAAAACCGGAAGAGGAAGTTTACTGGACACACAAAACAATTATTTACAATTTTTTCAAAAATAGAATGAGCTATGAGAAAAAGTTTCAAATGAAAGATGTGAGCAAAAATATTTGGAATATAAAATGTTATTTGCATTTTTCTTGTACATGTTTGTAATTATGAGAAAAACTAAATTATATATTTAAAAATATATTTCAATAATCTTAGTTACAATGGAAACAAAAACTGAAACATTTTTAATATCTATGTGTCAAACGTGTCAAATAATTGTGAAGTGTCAAAAATAACTGTCTTGTGAAATATTCTAAAAGTAATATTTGTATTATTAGTTAGAAAGATTTGAAGATTAGATATTAATTGATATATCAAATAATTGTCAAAATTTGTAGTAGTGTGGTGCCCACACCAGATTTTTATTTGTAGAATCTAAGCCCTACATCCTGTAGTAAAACGAATACTGCAGATAATGAAAGTTCGCAGGCGGCGCTACTGCATGATCTGCTCTCCAGCGTTTGAGAGTCGGAGGGTTCATTCACTCCGCGCAATGTCGCCAATGTATGCTCGAGGAAACGTGTTTTTCGCTACTTGTTATGCATTACGTATCCATTCATTTTGTTTTCACGAGCTACAGGGGCCGGGGCGGCTGCGGGGGCGGCGGACACATGCGGCACGCGACGCTGCCGACGCTACAGCCGCCGACGTCACCAAGTCGCGTAATGCGCAACGCGTACGACCTACAATTAATTAATGAAAGCGAGAGATCGCATCTGATGCTCGAACTCAGAAGAACAAATAATAAATAAATAAAGCTTCCGAATAACAGCGGACTATATTATATCCAATTCCCATAGCTAGAACTGTGCGTTTACATCGATACGTATATTAGTTAATAGTAAGCACTATTATGAAGACACACTCAACCCTTCAAAAAAATTATTCTTCAATTTATGACACATGTCAAAAAATAACATTCTCCAGCCGTTGTTTTATTTTTTCAAAAATCACATTAAAACGAAAATGTGAAAATATAAATTTTCTGAGATATTTCAAAATAATTTGAAAGGGCTTCAAGTAAACTTCCACTTCCGGTTATTGGATTATCACCAAAAACTAAACAGCTTTTCCAAAGGGGATACAATTGATAAAATAATAATAATATATCATCACGCCTTTTACCCATTATGGGTGTGGCACGCTGCTTACGCAGATCTCGGTAAGTGATATATTTTTTGCGTATGAAATGCGGTTACCAGCCGACAAGCCATAACCCCTAAAGTAGTTAGTGGAGGGGGAACCACAGGGGTAAATTAAAATTGACAACTGTCGGTAGTGGGATTCGAACTGAGGATGCAGTTGATATATACAAAATATGAAAATATTCAGTTTAGTAGATTTTGAGAAACTGTATCTCCAGAGATCCACACAGACTGACAGACAGACAGACAAACACACAGACATCATCGCGAAACTATTAAAATCGTATTCTAGAGACCGTAAAACGTACTCATCCACTGAAAACTCACTATCGAATTTTTAGCATTATTCCTATACCTCTCTTTCAGGATGTGGCGGGAGGTAAAAACTTAATATCGCTTAGCGTTGCCATTTGACACCGGTTAAGTTCAAAGAGGAATAATAAATTTCAAATTATCAAAATGTTCAAAACATTATGTGAATTAATTGATTAAAATAGATTGTTAATACTACAGTTAAATAATTAACAAGAAAAAAGTTCTTACTCAAATACAATATCCATGTGTTTTCACTTTCACGTAAGGCTGATATAATTTAAGACAAGCAAGCCTATACCAATAAATAAAATTTATAAACTGTAATCGCTGGTGCAAAGAATATGAATATTGGACTTATATATAGAATAAAGCAAATATTGTACAGAGTATCAAACAAATAAATAATTTGTACTGGATCAATTCCCGGTACTTCCAATTGAGTCAAAATCATTTCCAGTTGTGTTGCATTACAAAAATATGTAATTTTTTTGAGACGAAATTATTTTATGAAATTTTTTTATTAACAGTTGGCAACAGCGACGTGCTTTATTGCTCCGTACGTCCTTGTCGATTCCAGGTTTTCAAACGTCAAATTCGGTCGTCTAATTTTGATCAATATTTTTTAAATAAAGTGAAACACGATTAAATAAAATTGATATTAGTTGCTATTGAATGTAATTGGTGCTGGTTAATAAATTTTAAGTGAAAATATAAAAATAATTTTAAACGACAATCATAAATGTATTGTTTAAATAAGGTTAATGTTTTCTACAGATTAATCAACCAATACATTTCAAGGTTCTTTCATGTTTAATTTTATTGTTGAATGTTATATTTTCGTAACAAAATCATGAATAATAATAATCATTTTTTGTTGTGTTTAACAATGTGTAGAAGTGCTTGGAAACAGTCACAATATTATGTATACTTTACACTTCGTAGAAAGTGATTGGACAACAGTGAACATTGAGCTACTTAACCTTGGGGAAAAGGTAAGAAATTTATGTTTATGCTATTATATCCTAAAAATAATTTTGCTACAAAAAAAATGTGTAAATGCAACAATTAATATCATTATTCCTGAATGAACAGTGCATGGAACAATACACTACAATAATTCAGGACATCTATTGCTTGTTAATAAATTTCAATTGAGGGATAAATAGAGTATCGTTGTACGTTTTATTGCAGCAAATAAAACAAAACGAAACATTTAGTGTCCGGTAAACCTACGATCACCACACTCACACAAATACGCACACACGCGCAGGCGTATACGCAAGTGTACGTTCATTCGGTACTGTATGAAGCTGTTCTATTATTCTCTGCACCAGTGATTCTCAAAATGTCGCACAATACATATAATATGAATTAAAGAAATGTATATGGGGTAAATAGCTCCGTGGTAACGCGCTAACGCGTCGGACTGTGGATCTTGAGATCCTCACTTTGAATCTCACAGCTGACAGTTGGTGGTTCCCCCTCCACTAACATCTTTGGGAGCAATGATTTGACGGCTGGTAACCGCACTTCATACGCAAAAATATATCACTTACCGAGATCTGCGTAAGCAGAGTGCCAGACCCATAATGGGTAAAAGATGTCATGATATATTGATTTTATTATATTTTATTTAAAGAAATTTATTATTACTCATTTACGTTTAGATAAAAATCTGGTGTGGGCACCACACTACTTTCGTATGATATGTATGACTTCATTTTGAAAATTATTTGATATATAGATGTTAAACCTGTTTAAATATTTTTCTCATTGTAACTTTGATTTCATTTTAAAATAAGTATTAATTAAAATCTAGTCTTTTTATGATAAATCAAACGACACATATTTTTGACACTTCACAATTATTTGACATATAGATGTTAAATATGTTTTAGTTTTTGTATTCATTGTAACTAAGATTATTGAAATATATTATTAAATATATAATTTCGTTTTTCTCAAAATTAGAAGCTTGTATAAAAAGTGCAAATAACATTTTATATTTCAAATATTTTTGCTAATATCTTTCATTCGAAACTTTTTTCACAGCTGATTCTATTTTTGAAAAAAAAAATGTAATTGATTGTTTTGTGTATTCAGTTGTTTTTCGATTTCATTCAAATCAACTCAGCTCTTCATTTTATCATGAAACTTATAAATTCCAAGTTTCATTTTCATATCTTGTCTCGTTCATGAGATAGTGCGCACACGGGCATCCATCCATCCATCCTCACACAGACATCATTGAGAAATTGGTCTAAACGGATTCAGTGGACATCAAAATATGTGATAAGGACTATTTTTTGGCTGGATGCAGGGTGTAAATAAAATTCTTGGATAGCAGCCAAATATTTTATTATTTATTAAAATAATACCTCGACCGGTTTCGACACCACATACGTCTTCTTCTTTATTTTATCTGACTATATTTTAATTATTTATTATGTATTGTTTTAAACTTTGACGAAGAGATTCATCTATGTGTGTTTGTTCATATTTATTTATTTATTATACTTTTAACATGTTTTGTACTATTTTCCATTAATATCACATAAGTTGGACACCTTTTGTAATTGTCAATATTGTAACATCCACAATTATTTATCATAGCTCCTGAAGAAGCCGTATGTGGCATCGAAACCGGTCGAGGTAATATTTTTACGTTTTGGGTGTGGAAATATACTTTCGCAGATATAGGTGAGTTACCGAAGATTAAATTTTGTGAGTCACTGGTGTACGAGCTATGGTAGATGCAATGAATGGCTTCTAGTAAATGTACAAAGCATTGAATGCCATGTAATATCCGTTTTGCGAGGCTCATTGGACGCACTTATTGTATTGTCATCCCCAGTTATTCTTCAGTAATTGTTTTCATATTCTTTAACAACTATTTGAACAGGTTGTTTATTTTGTTATGAACAAACTCAGAAATTGTCATTGGTCTGTTGCTACACCAAATAATTTCTTATTTCATGACAAGGAAAATTCGGTTTGTATGATATCAAAATATCTACAGAAACAGATTATTTCTTTCAACGACAAAGAATATGAAAAATGAACAATACATTATAAATTAAAAATAACTATTATAAATTTGGTTACAATTCTAACAATTTTTAAATACGAGGTTTGGTGAGAAATAACCATTTTTTAAAAATCTGTTTCATTAATTTTAGAGATTATTGTACCCCCACACGTTTCCCAGCAGTGTTTCCATTTCGCGAGCAGTCCTGGATAACTTCATTTTAAATGTTTTTTTAGGTATGTGACATATTTGCTTTCATTTCATCAACAGCCTGAAAATAGTCACAAAACTGACGAATTGACAGAGCTAACTCTTCGGGTGCATTGTCATGGTATAAGAACCATGAGTTGTCTCGTCACAGCTCTGGTCTCATTTTGTGTTTCTGTGAAAATTTTCCCCAGAAAATTGCACATTTTAAAATTCGATACTAGCACTTAAACACGTTGCACTCAAATAACAATATATCGAAAATTAAACGAGATATCAACAATCCAAGAACATGTGGTTACAGAGGAGGTTATGCGCAACGCAATGTTGCCAACTGCATATCACTAAATATCTACTTGTTCAGTTATTTTCTGAACTAAACTAGTACATAGAATCCATTATAAATATTGGAGTCTTGAAAAATATAGTACTTGTATATTCACCTCTGGTGAGAATGCTATTTTTTCTTTTGATGTTTTCTAGCTACATTTTTATCCCTTGTTATAAAATATACAGGGTGGCCTAGAAGTTCCTAGGTTCATAGTACAACTACAATTTTTTGTGCTGGTCGTTTTGTTTATTGTGATATTAATTAGAACTTCATATTTATTTATAAATATAATATTGCATATACGATAAGAATATTGTAAATAAAAAAACAATTTTAATTTTTTTACCTCTACCTATCTCTACTATACTATAATACCAAAAAAATACAATTTTGTGAATTATGGCTTCTTATATTTAAATGAAGAGCTAATTAGATTTTGGATAAAATTGGTTAACCGGAAGTAGCAATTTACTTGAAGCCCTTAACAGTTTTTCGTGAAACAACAGTTGAAGAATATTTTTTTTACATGTGTTTTGTTTACACTAATTTTATTAATTTTCATTAGATTTAGAGATAAGAAAATATAAAGAAATTAGATTTCACAAATCTTGCATTCCTAGTACACCATGGAAACATTTAAGAATTTTCAATTTTTTACGAAATGTGACACATGTCATTGTGATTGCGAAGCTGTTTTTTTAGTGAAATATATGTCAAAAAATTAAATAAATATACGAAAGAAAATTTCTTAAATATAAATAAAAAATAAACAAGTAAGAAGGTATGTTTTTGTACCATCAAATATTATTTTGTACCGTTTAAGAGTAGTATTGGGCGGGAGGTTATGTGCTGGCCGCATCAGATTTTTTTATTAAATAATAACATACTTAAACTATATAATAATATATGTATAATAATATACTTAAACAGATCACTCTGAAAAATCCTATCTACATTTATGTTATGATCCAAAATCTTAGAAAATTTATATCTTATTTTCTGGTGGATTTATTTGCCACATTTGCAAATTTGATTTATGACTCTCTTCTCAAATGGAGTATAGGAACTTTTGAGCCAGGCTGTACTACTTCGTGCTGCAAAGTGACCGTTTCCGTCGCTGTTGTGAACTGCATTTATCTTTCCGGTTACTCCCTGTTTCCGAAGTAATAAATTAAAAAATTAAAGACAACTTGAAATCTGGATCAGGTACTTAAAACTTCTGACAGCTAATTAGCAATCGAACTGAAACTAATATTTACCTAAGCGCAAAAAAATTCGCAGTCTGCATTACGAAGTCATTAGGTCGTGAGCAGAAGCACGGGCTGCGGAACGAAAAGCAACTCATTTCATTGGCACAGCACAGCGTTCATTATCGGGTTATTCCAATCATGTTTAAAAAGCACAAAGAACAAGAGAATCGTCAATCGTAATCGAATATTTCCGGAGAGTCGGAGAGCTGCAATGCTGCGAACGGATGGGCGGATGCTGGATTCTGGATTCGCGGATTTGCTCGTGTTGAACAGTCACGTCTCTGTTCGTTCTGTCTTGATTCGCACTCTCATAATTAAATTCAATGGAAGAATGAAATCGTGAAAGAATTCACAATTGGTTTTAAATCATCAACAACTATCACTTTCTCCCAGGGCTGCCACTTTAAAACCTCTCAGCGTTTCAAACTCTTCAAATTTTATGTTCGTGTTGTACGGTACATACATTCTTACAAATAATAAATTAACTTGAAACGTTTGAAATAGCATCGCTTAATGGGTTTACTATAGCTTGGAACCACGGGCTCTGTTTTTGGGTATTCTAAGAAAAATGTTTTAGTGCTATAATTCCTAAAATTATTAATTATTTAGTTGATAGAAACGATGATCAACTGGGATATGTACCTAATGAAATGAAGGAAATATTCGGAGTGCAGTCAAAATATTTATTAATTTTCTAAAAATCCGACGTTTCAATTATACTATGACCTTCCTCGAGGAACTACAAATACTAGAAACATAGATTACTGCATAGTTTGCTAACATTTAGAGACCTTAAAGAATTAAATTAACATAAAACATATAAAAATATTAACACTAAAAAAATAAATTAATTAATTAAAATGATACATGATGGGGTAAATAGCTCCGTGGTAACGTGTCGGACTATGGATCGTGAGATCCTCAGTTCGAATCCCACTGCCGACAGTTACAAATTTAAATTTACCCCTGTGGTTCCCCCTTCACTAACATCTTTGGGGGCTATGATTTGACGGCTAGTAACCGCACTTCATACGAAAAAATATATCACTTACCGAGATCTGCGTAAGCAGAGTTCCACACCCATAATGAGTAAAAGGCGTGATGATATATTTATTTATTTTATTTATACATTATAAGTAATAAATAATTGAGGAGTTTAATTTCAAAACGTAATATTTCTATATTTTACTTAAAATAAACCACAGGTATCACTATATGCATAAAATTCATGAAACAAAACTACATTAAAATTTTTCTTTTATTCCTAATACCTACTGTTTCTATAATTGCTATGCAAATAAATAATGTTGTAAATACCTAATTTTCTATTTGTATCATACAAGTGTTACAATTTTTTCGCTATATCTCAAAACTTTAAATAAATAAATATATCATCACGCCTTTTACCCATTATGGGTGCGGCACTCTGCTTACGCAGATCTCGGTGACATATTTTTGTGTATGAAGCCGTCAAATCATAAACCCCAAAGATGTTAGTGTAGGGGGAACCACAGGGGTAAATGTAAATTGGCAACTGTCACTTTAAAATATGGAATAATTATTATAAAAATTCTAATAAATAAAATATATTATCACGCATTTTACCCATTATGGATGTGGCACTCTGCTTACGCAGATCTCAGTAAGTGATATATTTTTGCGTATGAAGTGCGATTACCAACCTTCAAATTATAGCCCCCTAAATATATTAGTGGAAGATCGACCACAGGGGTAATTTTAAAATGGTATCTATCAGCTGTGGGATTCGAACTGAGGATTTCACGATCCAAGTCCGATGTGTTAATACAGAGCTATTTACTCCAATTATAAAAATTTAGAAAAAATGTATTGGTCAGGATGTCCGAAATTCTGAAGTGTGTTACATTTGCTGCTGCAACTGTTCACGTTCACGTTCACGTTCATGTTCATGTTCATGTTACACATGGCACACGGCACACGCTCACGTTGGTGAAGCATGCAGCGTACTGATCCTCGGAAAACAAAATAAAAACACTTACACTTACTACTCTGACACTCCCATTCAATCGATTTGAAAATAACATCACTCAGAGATGTTACTCCTGTTGTGTGAAGTGTGATCATATGCTAGACGACGTTAGTTTTTTTAGTTTAAACGCTTAGAGGAATAAATATCCATGCATATGTACGTATCGATTGAACTGTTTTATCTGATATTAAATATGAATAAGAAAAGCTTGCTTGTTTGAATTATTTCTAAATTAAAATCTTGCATTTGTAAAGAAAATTCTGTTCCTGTACTTCAAAGCTTCGCAAAATCAGTCGGAATCCGTAAACTAATTCAATTTCCCACTGAATTTATTTCACATTTGGAGCACGCCGAGCACCATCTGCGGAAAAATATTATTACTCATTAAAGTGTACATATACAAACACATAGAACTTCGATATTTTCTTGTGCATTTCACATTCATTCCATTTCAATTTCAGCAAATTTCATTGGAAACTGCAAGGCGGAAATATGCCAGATGCTGTAATTAATTAAAGTACCTACGAAACATTTTTGGCGGAACAGTATTTTTCATAAAAAAACCGCTCAACAAACGTATAGCAACCGTCAACAAATGCATAGCAACCGTCCAACAAACGCATGGCAAATATGTGTTAAAAATAATCACTAAATTAATAATAATTCTAAGTCGGCAAAACAACAATGTGTTGAACACGGTACCAAAGAAAGATTTACAGCAGAGGCAGGCCCAGTCAATCGGTGCCACTCCTTTTAAAGAATTTGTTGGGTTACACTACGCTGATGAGTTCCAATAAGAAACGCGTCTGTGGTTACCTTCCATTTGATTGGCCGGTCTCCGTAACTTAATAACTTAGTTATTATTCCGCGACTGAATTTTATGAAATATTGACAATTTATTGTCTTTATATTTTTATACCTATATTATTTGTTTCATAGACAGTTTTCTCTTTTTGAAAACATTAACTTCTGTTGCAGTGAAAAAGTGGTAGATGGCTCTGGATATATTTAGTTACTTCTCAGTTCAATTTACCAACCTGTTGGAATCTTAGATCTCGTCGATCCAGTCAGTCGGTGCCACTGCCTCTTAAGTAGTTGGTGGGTTACATTATGCTGATGAGTTCTAAGTTAAGTTAAGAACGAAACGTGACTAGTTACCGATTGATTGGAGTGGCCGGTTTCTGTGACTTAATAACTTAGTTATACAGAAACTGAATTTTATGAAACATTGACAATTTATTGTCTTTGTATTTTTATATAGAGGCTGCTAAAGTATTTTGGTGCCTAGTGAAAAAAATAACTATTATTTGAAAAAATTAAATAATACGATTTTGAATAACGCAGAGTTGGCAACTTTACGATAATTATTGTATTAGTAGTACAATTTCGGCAGGTGCACAATGTACGATAGTAAATTTCTACGTAATTTTGAGTGTTCTTCACGATAACGTCAGTGCCCGAGGTTGGCAACACTGAATGTAAGTTTCAATGCTTGCCTTAACTAAGAACTGACAGATATGTGGACTTAACCTATAAAATAATTTTTTAAATTGGTTCTAATTTAATATTTTAAATCACTAGACATGTGGATTATTTTCTGCAACACTAAGTGCCTCGGCAAATAAGTTCCACATTTATGATTAAAAGTAACATTTCAATGTCTTGATACATAAATAATTCCTTCTGGAATATAAAACTAATTTAATCAAATTTAAGAGTACAAAAATTTTCAGTAATCACTGTATTAAAATGTATATTGCTTGATTTTTTTAAATTACCGTTGAATTTTAATAAAACGGTCGATGATAAAGTCAAAATTAAGACTTAAGACATTTTGGTTTCAAAAATATTTGTGGTGGAAGAAATTTTATGCCACATTAAGGATTGTGTATTGCAAATAATATTATGAAAATGAATTCCAATAAACAGTAAGAAGAGAACGACGACAGGAAAGCATAACTCATTTTGTAATACCACATAAACTTAGTTTTCATAGGGCACCAACTCATCAAATCATTTTTTCTGCAAAACAAATCCAGAAAAATATTGTTTTCCAATAATTGAATTATTAAAATATATTCATGATGTGACGTTCCACGTTGCACGAGCCACGATCCACGTTCCACGTCCACCACTACCACCACTACTTGGGTTTGGGTTTGGCTTTGGGAACAACGTAAATGTAATAGAATTGAGTTTATTTTTGAAATCGATTCAATGCTACTGTCACTGGCCGTGTATGAGTGTCTGTTTCTGTCTGTGTTTGTGTAGACGAGTACTTTTATTTTGCTTTTGAAATATAACGAACTCGCTTCCTAGGTTTATAATGTCAAATATTCAGTGGATTTACATGATAAATACTAACTTATTAAAATAAATCCTAAGTTCATATTTTTAATTTTGCACATTACAGTAATTTTCATAATAATGGGGTCTTTCGCCATTTTTTTTTTTATGAAACTTGATTTAAATTCTGAATTGTTATTCATTAAGCCACAATGATTTTTTTTAAATGTTGTGACGTCATTGTAGAGGTGTTGCTGGCTCTAAAACAGTACAGATTGTAAATAATTGTAGTCATATATTTTTTTACTTATTATTATTATTACAATAAAATAGAACATTTATGTGACAAAAATTATTTAAATATCTACTGTTTGAGATCCAACAACACCCCTTTAATGGCGTCACAACATTTAAAAAAATCATTGTGGCTTAATGAATAACAATTAAGACTTTTTAAAAGTGGAGATAGTCTTCAATTTAGATAGTTTCATAAAAAAAAAATGGTGAACGACCCTATTTTTGAGTTCGGCCTGTATTTTTTATTTTATGCGATTATTTTCAATATTACCGAAAATTATTTTAACCTTCCACTAATCGCGCTCATAGTCGTGAAGGTTGGGTCTGTGAGACACGGCGCGACACGTGCAAGATTAAATTAAGATGCCCACGTATCTGCAGAATAAGTTTTCCTATTAGGTATTTCATTTTCGTGAAATAATATTTTTTAATAAGGTATTATATATATTTTTATTATGTACGTCATATATTCCCTTGTTTAAACAATTAGATTATTGTGCGTGTGATTATTTATTAATAAAACATGAATAGTTTATGTATTGAACAATTTAGGACTATAATAGATAAGAACAGTTAAAATAAACAAAAGATCTGTAAAATTTTATAATAATATATATTGTGCTAAAAAAAAAAAAAAAAAAAATTATAAAGTTGAATACTATTGCGCGAAAATGAATCACCCTGCAGAAAAACTTTTTCTGCAGATATGTGGGCATTTTCATTTAAAATAAATTTTGAAAACAATTTCGTTAATATTTAAAATAATTGCATAAAATAAAATCCGAAAGAACATCCGGTATATATGATTCTAAACAACGAAATAAAATACCTAATTTTTTTAACTGATGAATCATAAATTACGATAAATTAATAATTAAATATTAGGAGAAGGAATACATGACGTAATTTTGGTAGGAGAGAGATGAATATATTTAACGTTTCAACCTGCCGCATTCAAAATTAAATGTAAATTTATTATTATTATTAATTTTTAAAATTAATAATTTATTTATTTTGTAATTTGTTTCTACTGTATTAAAATCAATTATTTATAATATTATTCAACGGCCATAAAGTGACTCTTTATGGATTACTCCGATAAAGCAAAAAAAAAAGCCTATTATCAAAATAAACGCTAAAATAAATTTCAGTAATTAAATAGGATCATCATTAATATTAATGATAATATTAACTATTATTGTTATATCACCTACCGAGATCTGCGTAAGCAGAGTGCCACACCCATAATGGGTAAAAAGGGTGATGATATATTTATATTTTATTTTATTATTTTGATGTTATTTAAATTATTTCTTTCATAATAAGAGTTTTTCTAAACAAATAACAATAAACAATGTACAATTTGATAACCAAACAATACAAAAAACATACTTCGTCAAATATAAATGTCACCTAGTTGGCGTTTTAACTTTACCCTGTGTTTCTCCTTTATTTACCAAAATCTGCAAAGCAGAGTGTCACACCCGAAATGGAAAAATATTGAGATGTAATTTTATTATGTGTTTTGAAAGTCGACAAACTAAATTTTCTATACTAAATTCAGATTGTAAGAGATCGGGATTGCGTGGATGTTCTAATTAAATTAAAGGTTTTGTTCGTTAATAATTTATCCTAATTAATATATTGTATTTCCATTCGAAAAGATAAATGAACACCTTTTCCGAGAATATATATCCCTGTTGGGGTTGTGAATGTGTAATGTATTTTTGAAGTTTTGTTTTCTTTGAGTAGCAAATTTATGTACAGCACATATTTGCAAACTTTATTAGTTACTATTATATTCATATTTGCGCGCAGGTACATACACATAAATGAATAAATTATTTACTTAACCTGATTTCATATTTCCATAAATTTAAATCTAGCTTCAAATATAAACTATTATTAACAACAAGCCAGAATAACTGCAGTAGTAATAATTACGTTACTTCGTTGAATAATAAGAGCGCACTCAAAATAGCAGCTTTTAAGTTTCCGCCAAAAAAGTTCCTGAAGTTCTCTTTAGCTTCTTTGTAGTAATTACAGCAGCCACTAGAAGAGCCCGAATCCCAACAAACTTTGCAAATCAACTAATCGATATTTAGTTCCGGTTTCAACCGTTTACCAATATTAAATAATGTATGTAAACTGCTCTAAGATATTGTCTTTTCATACCCGCTACTTACGCTTGAAAGTCCTACCAGTGATGATGGAAATGTTCAGTTTTCAATTTATCTATTTCGAAATAAACATTTATTACCTCCTGCACAAGTTTCTTGTAATTCTTTTAATTGTTTTCTGCAAAAACAGGGTTATAATCTACCTTAAAAATACGAAAATAAAGGTGAATTATTATGTTTTAACTGACAAGCAATGTATGTTGAATACAAATGTATCACGTATTGAAAAAAATTCGCAAATTTTTAGAATTAAAGGGCAAACCTTCACCTTTCACATTAATTTTTCAAAATTTAATAATCTTTGTTTACAAAAAGTTACGACCCAAAACATAAAGGTAGGTATCTTTTTGAATCCAAAAAAGTCAAACTTGTTTTCATAAAAATAATAGGGTTCAAAAAAAAGAGTTATTCGTATCGTGATATTTCTACTTTTTTTTAGCATATGGAATACCTGTCAAATGTCTGTAAGCTGAACAAAACTTTTATTAATAATCTGGAACGAAATTAGGGTAAAATAAACGAGGGAAAAGCCTAAAACTGTAAAAAATAAAAATCCTGACCATAAAAACAAATCAAGGACATTATGTCTTTGTTTTCTCTTCATTTTAAAGCAGGGCAAGAAACCAAAAAAAATTCGGTTAAAGGTTAACCGAAATTGGGAACAAAATTTTCTTATCGAATTTCGATCAAAAACCAGTTTACCAACTACAAATCAGGTTTTAAAACCTGTTAAAGAAACAGGTTTATGTAAACCAGTTTAAAAACCGGTTTATTAAAACGGTTCAAAAAAGCAAATAAATAAGTATAGACTGGTATTTACAGTGTTCTACATAGTTGAACGCAGTAACTAGTAGAGGGTAGAAGGGTCGTCTGCGGTATGCGTTAAAATCTCACAGCACAGGGTTTTATAGCCAAATAATGAACTAAATTAGGGGCCTATTTCGTAACTTTCATGTCAATTTTAACCAATGGTAACAGACTTTACTGAAAAATATTGAAAATTTCATTTGCAAATAAATTTTTATTGGTTAAAATTATTAACAGGCAGTTAAAAATTAACAGGTTTAATTTTTTGGTTAATGGTCACTGGTATTTTAAGATATATAAATATCGGTTAAAAATTTCACGTTTTTCAAGTAAAAATTAAAAAATACTGGTATTTACTTTATTGTTTAGAATGATATGTCAAAGAAAATCCCAGTCACCGAGTCCATTATGAATAGTTGGGAAATGCGGAATAATTCAGCCTTCATTGAAGTAGCTTCTAGTAGAAAAGTGCAACCCCTGAAACCAACACTGAAAATTTCGTTCATTAAAACAACAAAGACAGAAAATACAATCGTTTCGCGCAATAATATATTCATGACGTCGCTCGACGTACAAGCATACAAGCATACAAGCATACACACATGCTGCATACAGCATACAGCATAGGACTCGTACTCGTACGTGAAACAAGTGGTCGTATGACTCTATGTGGCAGAGCCCAGCCGCTGTGCTCGCGAAAATCTAGTTTCCCGGGATCTAAAAAGCGCGCGGACTGAAATTTTATTAGCCTTCATTTTCATTTCTGTCACTTACAATTAAACTAATTTTCAACGTAACCACCAAATGAATTATGAGGACTAAGGGGAACATTTTTCATACAAGTTTACCTTAGTGGTTAGTTAGAAATAAATAGTTTATCTTATTCTATCTTGTTATAAATTATAACTGAAATTACAAATGAGCTAATTTACAAATTTATTTTAACGAATGCCATAGTTTTACCAACCGAAACCCACCCTCCTTTTTTGTTTGTCAAACATGTATGATGAAGTTATGTCATTGAATTTGATGTATGATGAAAAGAAGATTTGTCAGACGCTCATTCTTTTCACTAGTGGTAATTTCGTCAATCAGAAACTTACCAATGCCAATGAAAACGCCACTATTTGTTTTGCATACTATAACATTCATTTATTATTCATTTCTCCTTTCAACAGCATTAACCTATTTAACATTGCCAACCAGGTAAGTTAAAAATATGATTTTTTTAAAACCATTTATTTATTAATATATTCTGAACCAAGATAATTGAAGAATTTATAATATTTGTGTGAATAAAGTCTTATTAAAACACTTATTTATTTTATTAATTATTGCTATTAAATGTTACTCAATCTGTCAATACTACAAAAGTCGAAGCAAAATAAATGACAGAATAAGAATCGTTTCTATTTAGATTTAGAGTATTGTAGCATGTGGGGCCGCTGAGGGTGAACAAACAACACAAATATTTCTTAAGGGTGCTAAAAATTTATATATTAATAAAAAGGTTAAAACAGTGAACTAGATGAGTTAAACAGAATGACACAATTACAAATATTACAATTGAAGATAACGTATGAATATGTTGCATAGTTGCAGTTACCAAAACATTTTTCAAACAATAACAACATAAAATTCAACATTTGGTAGAGCACTGCAGACGTGAGAAGACGTCTGCTAATTTCAAAATCTGAAAACCAACCGTCTTGCTTCTATTGGCCAAATACACCCATCTACCCCATAACCGGGTAGGTGCGGGGCAGGGAACCTCTCGTAGGGCCAACACAAAATTTCATAAAAACCTAATCTAGGGTTCGACCAGGCCTCTCTGTAAATCTGTCAGCCCGAGATGGCATCTTAATCTGATATTTCAGAATATTTGCCGCGATAATCTCAAATAACTATTTATGAAAACTAAAAATCTAGCAAAGTTCCTCACACATATGACAATAAATTTAACGCAAGTACTCCTGTCAATGCGATTTTCGATGCATTTAAGTACAAACGCAATTTGAAATTTGATATTTTAAAATAGTTTTGACAGTAAGAAAATAAATCGTATTCTGAATGTTCGCCTTGTTGTAGTATTTAACCAAACTGCATGACGTGACGTCACGTTTCTGTGTTTGCCAAGTAACAAGGGCTTTAAGATAATTTTTTTTTTAATAATTTACCTTTTATAGAGAGTAACCCTGGAAATGGAATTGAATTCAAGCAAACATTTAACGTTATTAATAATCAAGTAAGCTAGTAAACAATTTATTTATTTAATTTTAGTATCACACTAAAATTTTTTAATAATAAAATTAAATTATAAGCAACATAAAAAATAAATTTAGTCTAGAATGGCAAAAACCAAGTTTTGTAAAAAATTCTTCGCATATTCGATAGATGCCCAGCTTTAATATTTCCATTGTTACTCATTATAAAAAATGATTTTTAATTCAGATTAAATCCCTTTAACTTTATTTTTAAACATTTTTCATTAAAACGATTGCATAAATATTATTTAACATGTAAAACGCCTATGATCGGCTGAATCAGTCACCACCCTGTATGTGAATGACATATAACCTAACTGCATTTGTGTATCATGCAGATTCCCTATAAAACTGTCAGTGTTGAGTCCTCGCGCACTAATTCATATGGATGACACAGTTATTACAGCAGCTCAAAGCCCTCTGGTCGACATCTGTCGAAGAATCCAATAACCAGGCCACAGGACGACAGAACGCGAGAACGGCAGGACTACAGGACACCGCGTGGTGTCACGTGGTTCCTGGCCACTCCTTCCTATGCTCCTGCACCGTCCTACATCGTCCTGCCGGCCTAGATACGTGACCAGATGGCCTCATGCACAGCCACGATCCGCGATACAGGATAATATAAGACGTAAAGGTGATAAACCGAAATCGGTTCAACCAGTCAAACCTTATTTCTTGCATATCTTTCATTATTCATTACTTCATCTTTGGTTAATGGTTAAATCGCCTCGCGATTCTCGTGTAAAATGCGACTATGATTGAAAGTAGTAGATAGTAGCATAATTTGCCTCTGTGCAGGCAAGAAAATAACGAAAAAATGTTCACAATTTATTAAAATAAACAGTTCAAAAATAATTGTTTGTAAAAAATCATTCAGTACTTCGTCGCGTAAATTGTTGCAAATGATGTTTCTCATCTATATTACGAATGGTGTTGTTACATTTCTAGATAAATCATATAGATTAAATAATTGTATCTATTATACAAGATTTCATTTAGATACATTTTTTCTTATTTATCTACTATACTATACAAATTTTGATAAAATTTGTTTATTTTTAACCGACGAAAACGCATAACTTTTCACAGAGTAGTCCGATTTAGATGATTCTTTTTCATTGAATAGGGTATACCTCGAAGTTAGTCCCGTTTAAATTCCACCCCTAAGGGTAGGAAAATAGGGGATGATAGATTGTTCACCCACTGAATTTTTACCTGTTAACTGATTCTACTACGTACAACTTTGTACTAGGTTATCCGATTAAAAAAATTGCACTCCTAAGGGTAAAAAAATAGCTAGCCACAAAATAAAAAAATAAAAAAAACATTAGCAAAAAATTGAACCGACAAAAAACTGAAAAGCGAAACATAAAATAAACCTTTTTAATCTTAATAACAAAGATCCTAAACTAATGTAAGTAACTAATTTTGAACATTAGAGTGGAAAATATAGGAGTTGTGGGATTCCGAATAAACATAAATATTATAAGGATTTAGGAAACTTTTAGAACTCATTTGAATTTAATTTAGGTTGACCTGATGAAGACAGCGCCGTGCTGTCGAAACGTCATTCATTATTCTAAACTATACATAACTTTAACTTTTTACTCCTGTAGTAAATTCACTTAATTATTTAATAGATAGGTAAAGTCCAGTCTAAAAAATTCGAAGTTTCGTAATAAAACGATTTAAAAAACCATGGACAGATTAGTGAAATTAAATATATTTAATACTAGCGCGTTTTTTTTTTTTAATATGATGACAGTGCAAATTCAAAGGGGTCTTTCACCATTTAACAAAAAATTTTTATGAAACTTTATTTAAATTGAAGACTATCTACACTATTAAAAATTCTTAATTGTTATAAATTAGATTAAGTTTCATAAAAAAAAATTTTTTTTAATGGTGAAAGACTTACGGTTACACGAATTTTTCAAAGTCACATATGAGTCAAGTCTGATTTATTTTATACTTGACTTTAGGAAGAAAAGTAGTTTAGTAGATTGTGTTTACACAGTGGCAATAGTCGCTTTTTTAAAGTCAAAGTCAAAGTATATTTGCCCTACGTGTAAACGTAGTCGCAGATATTTCAATAAAAAAAAATTCAAAGAAGGAATGAAACCCAGAAAAATATAATTTCCTGTAAATATTATAATTATTTAAATTGTTGTTATATTTATAGACAATGAAGTTAAATATTTTAACATAAAGATTATTAATTATTTACATAAGTTATATAGGCAGTGAGACCATTTCCATAACAAAATTATTCATTGGTTTCACTACTTGAACCATAGTTAATTAAATGTGTTATAAACGTTTTTTTTTATAGGTATAAATGGGAAAAATATAAAATGCTAACGAGATTCCTTAATATGAATTAATTTTGCTCGTAATTTTATGCTGAAATTTTATTTCAAATTTAATCAATAATAAGTACCGGTAGATATTGTCTTTTGCAAATGACATTTTAAATTGGATATTTTAATCCAAGTTAAATTCTTTACATTCGGACAATGTTAATATGGTAATACAAGGATACAATAAGTTTAACATTTCCTTAATCTGCACTTATAAATTCCGAATTATACAATATTTTTCAAAATGTAATGTAAAAAAAGAATAAATATAAATATAAATATAAATATAAATATATATATATATATATATATATATATATTTATTTATATATCAATTTGCGAAATCAGTGTTGAAAGGTACTATTGTACTTTTACTATAAGGAGTGCTTAATTTTTTTTTTATTTCGATCCTTTGGGTTTTAATAATACACATGATACTTCCATATATTATTGTGAATTCAAAACAATAACATGGCCTGTACCCTGTACTAAAATAAAAAGAAATATATACAAATTTATTATTTTGGATGTGGTATTGGGTTTACAGCAGAGTTGGGTAAATAATAATGGGAGAGTTGGGAAAAATACATTTAGCTAGTGTCGAAGTTTAGCTATATTGAAAGTAGCTCGTCGCCATTTTTTGTTTGTTTGTAATTTAAATAAATATAATTGAAACCCATTTATTCTTATTTAAAAATCCATTCCGTATTTCATAACCTTCTGTTCTTTTTGCGTTTATTGCGGTTTATGCTCCTTTAGATTAATATTTCCTTTTGCATTTTAACCAAATCTAATTTCTCGTCTATTTGATTAATAAATAAAGTAAAAAATTCTTGCCAACTCTTATAAAAGCCAGCAATCTGAAAGGAAATTGGTATTGAAAGTAAACGTGCAGCGTGCAGCGTGCAGCAGCAAAACCAAAACTCAGATAATTGCGTGAAAAGATAGGGAGGTTCTGAGTACCTAATTACACGGAAAAAGAAATGAACGTTTCTAGGTTTTTGTGCTACCCTTGCAGCCAGACTTCTAACAGGAAAGGAAAAGATTTCCAGAGCTCCAAGCGTGGAAATCGTGAAAATCGTGAAAATCCTGAAGTCGTGGAAATCGTTTCAGGTTTAGTGCAGTAATTATGTTAACTGAATTCGTGTTTTGAGAAATGTTGTAGAAAATTTTACCACATATTAAAATTTAATCAACGGGTATTATGGAAATAATAAAACTGCACTTTTACTTGGATGAACCACAATGTCTGCTTAATTTACGATGCACATTTCAAGAATATTACTACTACCAGCCAAAATGACAATCAAATTCAAGTTTTACTTTAAATTCCTCTTTGTCAACTCTGGGTTATACTGAATGACCCATTTTAAAAATTCTACAGGAATACATCGAGAAATATGCATCGTACGAAAACATGTTCCGAGAAAAAATTGTATGGTTTTGAGGGGGGGGGGGGCATCCGATCCTGTCAAAAGTTCTTTACCCCCACACCATTGATATTGGGCAATTAAAATCTTCCACTTTTCATCCTAGATTCTAATAAAACATCAAAAAATAAGAAGAGTTTACTTGGAGTTATTTTATTCCTGATAGATGGTGCTAGAATTGACCAAGTTAGTTTTCTCGCAAAAATCTGTGTTAAAAGCATCAAACTTTTTTGTTTGGAACATTTTTTCTTGTGATGCGTATTTCTCAAAATATCCCTGTGGTTTTTTGAAAATGGGTCATCCTGTAAATAACCTCGTTATGAATTCTGTATCAAAATACCGTTTATTAAAAAGTATATTTTCAGATATCGCTGTCATTACCAGAGTTCGTGGGTTCGAATCCCACTGATGAGCATGGTCGTTCATGTGATTCACATAATTCATAATTATCTACTAATTAAGCGACATAATAATTAAATGTATTTAGTCCGCTTACCATCTTAATAAAAAAAAAATACATGAATCGAAGGACCCTTAGTAGTATTTGTTGTAGAAGAAAAATTATACATTTATTAATAATAACCTAACCTAACCTGCAACCGAAAATGTTACGGAAATGTCTACGTCGCTTCGCGGAACACTTAGAATAACTTAGCGGAACACTAGTGTTCCGAGGAACACCGGTTAAGAACCACTGATTCATGCAGTCATTGTCCCCAAAGATGCTAATGGAGGAAGGTGTTTACCTTAAATATTATTGTTGATATTCCTTACGATCATAAATCTGTTTTGGCAATTACGCCCGTTGAACAATATACAATGAACAATCAAATATACCCTAGTCGAGTTTCAAATTCGACATACTGATTAAGTTGACTACTGATGACGATTTGTAAATATCGAAAAGAAACACTACAAAATGTTTGGGGACAAATTGTCTTTCGAGAAATGTATGTGCATGATAAAGTAATTACTGCACAACTCAACGAGCGATGGCTATCTAGATTGGGACAGAGTTCAGGATGATGTTGCGCTGCTGTAGTTGCTGGTGTCATGTCAAACTATTATGACGGGGTGTCGATTCTCCCAGTGCTATCGTTTACCCACAACCTACACCAAAATACACACACATACATACACATTGCACGTTCACTTGTGTGCAATACATGCATAAGTAGATAACCGCAATTCTATACATGACGGGAAATCCCGACAGCGTGAATCCCGAAAGTTAAAATCTCATATACATATACGGGTCCCAATGAACGGGTTACATTGAACGGGTCATTTGGTGAACCGGTTCGAAAGAACCAGATCAGCAACGAGAACGGGTTTGCCCATCTCTACTTCATAGCGCTATCATTGGGATTCTATGGTATTTCTTTTCCATCTGTTGTTACTTTTGTTAAGGGTTGATTTCTTCGTATTTTTAGTTTCATTCTACTATTGTATTTATGGAGTTTTACTTTTAAAAGGTTTTAATAATAAAATCGCCGATGTCGTATTTAATTTATTCAAGAAAAATAATAAGTACCTACCTATAATCTATATCTATTTTTTTAGTTAAATGTTATTATTCATAAGAATTTTTATATTTTATAATAGCAATGAAAAATCTGTTTGATTGATCTGTATGAATGTTATGAAATACTACAGAATTTCTCGTATAATTTGAATGGGTATTAAATAAATTTGTGATCCTAAAGTATTGTCAAACTAACATTAACAAATTTTGTTTAAACTGTGTATATATTATTCACAAAATAATAGTATATTATTATATGAAGGATTATGATAGTCATTATTCACGAAGATGAAGTTTGCTTCACGAACCGTAGGCAAGTAATGCAAATCATCCAAGTGAATAATGACCATAATCCCGAACATAATACTACATTTTTTCTACTCCTCTTAATTAGGAAATTACATTTAAAAATGACACATTGAAAAACGTCAACATAAATATACACAATGACAACTGACTACATGTCAACTGTCAGACAGTCGTTGCTTGGTGATCCACATCACATCTTTAAAAATACTGTGAATTATGGATCTCTGGCTCTGTGATTATTATGGATACTATAATTCATAAAAAAAATTAAATAATAGGGATATATTTATACAGGAGTAGAAAAACTATTATATATTTTATAAGATTAAATATAATTATGTATTTCATAAATTCACTCTTAAAATATATGCTATAGATATTGTTTAATTTTTTTAGCTACTACTAGCTTTCGTTTTGAGTCGTGAAATTGTTTTTTCTACCACTTCCTTAATATAAAAAGAACTATCATTACGACATTTACAAATTTACAAATCACGGCCTGCAAGGATGGTAGCGGAGGAGGAGCCACAGGGGTAATTTTGTGTGGTGAAAATTTCCTTAGTAATTGCCCAGAATTTATTAGATTAGTAACGGTCGACAATGGATCATTATTGACCTAAGTTTATAATTAGGACAAGCACCTTTGGCGTTATATGTTAACAAAAATTATCAAAGATTTTGTAGTTATAATTTTAGTTCGACGTCAGAAATTCCTGCATCAAATAGAAGCAAGTAACAAGCGACAAAAACCGCAATTTCTATGAAAGCATGTTTACATTGATCTAAGCGACGTTCTTTGCTCACGGGCTGCGCTTGGATATAATTACCCCCGGACAATTAACTAAAGTGCGTTGAAAAGTCACGTGTGAAACCTTAGAAGCTTGACGCATGATATTAATTAGCTAGGGGAGACGCGAAACGGGTTTTGGCTTTACTGACCGCTCCAAGCTCATGCTTCAAGCTTTAAGCTCAACCGCCATGTCGCCTTGTGAGCTTTAAACCACCACCAGCATTTTTATCATTTGATAAATGATCCAGTTAATCAATTTCAGTTATTAATGACATGGAGATTTTATTATGGACTGCACGGGGTGTTCAGAAATTCTTCTGCAGTTAAATCTAGAAACGCCATTTCTTCTTAAATACTTAATAATCTCATTTAGCAACACATAAACTCCCTCCTAATCAACTATTAAACAGTACCAAATAGAAAAAAAATTTCAAGTAAAAATTATTGTAGATAATATTTTAACAGACTTTCAAGTAAACATCTAATTTCGATTGATTGATTGCTACCAAAATCTAATCAATTAGTAATTTGAGTAATTTAATTTGAAAAATATAATGCCAATACACATAACTTCCCGCAAAATTTTAATTTCTAAACTGCACAACACAGAAAAAAAAATTCATACAAAAATTATAGGTAGATAATATTACTCTACATATTTTGAAATACAATAAAATTTGCTTTCACTTATTTATTTACTGAGATATATCCAAATAATGTAATGTGGGCAACACATAACCTACTGATGAAACAACTTGTAAATAGTACAATATGCAAGAATAATGTTATCTCATACAATATCTTTTTGAATATTCCAAAATTTACTATAACTCAATTATTTACTAAGGCATACATAAAAAAAAGATAGGTCTTCAAGTCAACTACCACTTCCGGTTGATAGGTTGTCACATTGAATATCTTATATTAGATATTCAATAGTTGTCACCAAAAGGCTAGCTTGTAACTTATACATTAAAATTTTAAATATAAAATGAAAAAGCATAAAAACATCATCATGAAAACTATGGATGTTGATTTTGAAACAAATTGTCGACCGAATATTCGACCAACCAAAAATTCATATCCAAATATTTCGGATATACGTTAAACTTCATATCGTTACACGGATATCCGAATATTTGGAAATCCAGATATTTGGATATCCCTATATTCGGACATCCGGCTATTCGGAAATTAATGCATCCAAATATTCGCAAATTATTCGGTTATCGGGATAACCGAAAATTCAAAAGTTATCCAGATATTCGAGTTCATTAAAAATTCGAACTATTCGGATACAAGGATATTAGAATTAAACGAATAGGTATCTAATGGGATTTTTCTTCTTTCTTCAACAAGTCCAGTGAAAACAGTGAAATCGTGTACATATCCGTTGGAAACTCACTATCGAAATTTTGACAAGTCACAGTACCTCCCTTACATATATGTACGGGAGGTTAAAAGTACTTAATATTGAAAATTGTATAAATATTATTCAGTATTTAAAACAATTAATTATTAATAATAAAATCTAGATACAAGTAAATTATTATTGAAGTTAGGTATACTGCTAGTAGGCAAGCAATCCCGTATCATTTTATGTATATATAAATTATAAAATAATATATAATAAATATATTTGTCGCATAAATTATTTCAATAAATTTAATATTTAAATACATGTTACCAAAATTACAATTTTATATCGTTATTTCATAGAATTCGAAAATATAAACGTATTAGCTAATTAACTATTTATAATTCAACAATAATATTAATATTGGAATACATCCTATATAGTTTTATTCTAACTTTCAAAATTATAATCCCACTGATATTATTAAAATTAATAATTATATTATTGGAATTTTTAAACAAAATTTTCTCACATTGGAGAATAGTTTCCAAAAATATTTCATTCGTTTAGTATCATCCTCGCTTCGTGTTTTCTTCGCATCTAGGCTGGATCTAACCATCCAGCACCCTTTACAATAAATTAATTTATTTCCTTTCAGTGTGTTATCTATTATTAAAATAAAGCCGTATAATACGTTTTGGGCGCGCGCAGTAATGAAATCAGTTATAAATATTTGAATGTCACACAAGAGCAAGGCAGAAACGTTATAGTCTCCAGTCTAGGTCGTGGTCTGTTTCAATATGCACGGTTAATTCATTGTCGCAAGTTACCGGTTAGCGTAACCGATTACCAGTTGGGAGAGGTTACTATACAGGGTGTTTCCTTTACACAACCAGCGCTTTTTTTTGCAACCTAATGATTTTAGAGAAAAATGTTAAGTACAAAATAATGACTTGGAAAAGGATCCCATTTAATAGAAAAACAAATAGAAAATTCAACCAGTAATTATCAAACGGTAGAATTTTTTTTTTTTTAATGGTGACCTACATAAATTTTGAGTACATTAGGTGGAGATTTTTTTATTTCAACGATATAAATTTGATATCTGGTTGTATAACAATTATTTCGATAAAAATTATATTAAAAATCAGAAATAATTTTACAATATTGAAGTAGGCTATGCAATAAACAAATACAAATAAAAGACACAAGTATGACAGATAGGTTTGTTACGTTATTAATTGTTTGTTTTCGTAATTATTTGATTATTTATTAATAAAAATGACTTTAGTTGTATTAAAGTTGTTCATTGCATAACCTACTTCAATTTTGTAAAATTATTTCTAATTTTTAAAAATTTTCCTTGAAATAATTGTTTTACAACCCCATGTCCGAAAGTAATAAATGTCAACATTCGCCGGTGGATATCAACAAATACCAAATGCCTTGGTGAAAGACTGAGCATTTCATAATTTTATTATAAATTCAGACTTTCACCGGTATATGTCGACAAACACCAATGAACTCCGGTGAATGTCAGAAACGACAGGTTGCAACAAGTTATATAACCTATAGAGTTTTATTTTTGTTTTCATTTCATAAAAAATGTTTCTTTACAACATACACCAGAGCGCATGCTGAATGTCGACATTCACCGGTGTAGGTTAGAAATAATAATTTTTGACCAATATTTCAGACATACGCCAAACAACTTCGAGGATGTTGACATTCACCGGTGTATAATTTTATTAACAAAAATTCCTGTATGTCTCTATGCTAAATTAACACCTAAATTTTCACCCTATTTGCTTCGTTTTGATAAATTTCTTATTTCCAACTACAGGACAGTAAAATTCAGAGCATCTTTCTCATACCTTGCGCCTACACTATATAATTGTATTCCAGCCAACATGAAAACTCTATCATTGATTTCATTTAGGCTCAAACTTAAACTAATTTGGGATCAGTTATCGATTTAGGTAAATTACATATTTTCCACATTATTATTGTTATTTTTTATTCTATATGTGTATTTATATATATATATTTATTTATATATGATAAATTGTGTCTTCCAATTCTATGGTCATGCATAATGACTTTATTTATATTGATTTATTTGTATTATTAGTAATTTATAATCTCATAAAGAGGTTCATCTTGAATATTTGTATTTTTCTTTTTGTATATGTATTTTGGGTTGAATGGAAGAACAGCCTATGGCTGAATTCCGCCCTTGACAATGATGTCAATAAAGATATATTATTATTATTATTATTATCTCGATATTCACCAGATTTCGGTCTATCACTTTAACATACCTACTTCGATTTCATTCTTTCATTTATAATCATATCATAACATTATTATAAATTTGGACCTTCTGTAAGGTAATGATACCTACCACTGCATTGGTAGAAGATATAAGACCTGTTTCTCATACATTCCTACAGTTATAGTAAGCAAATTCTGTGAAGTATTAACACTATCTCTATCTTTCAATCTCTGCTTTAACGCGGAAATGTTAAACATGTTCTACAAATTTCACCCCGTAAAACATATGAATATGGTCGAATAAATTAATTATAATTTATGCCGTATTTTACATTAATTATAATTATTTATAATTACGCAAATCAGTGTCGTTTTTATGCGCTATAGGTATTTTATTTTGTATTAATTTGCAGTAATTATACTTCATTAATTGTATGAGTTTGGCAACTATGTAAATTATAGGTGCAAATATTTTTAGTGGTGCTATTATAATTGCACAGATAGTGAAAAATGTCGCATTAATTGTAAAACATTGCAAATGTAATTTGTGGATATATTATTCGTTATTTTTAGTTTATTTTATAGATATAAAAGCAATCAAAATATATTTTGTTATCTATTATCGCCATTTGTCGATTTTAGTACAATCAGGTTTTCACAAATCACATTTATAATAAACATAAATAAATATCACACCTTTTATGGGAAATAATGATACCAGAGAATCAAGATGTTCCTCAACATAAATACAAGAATCTAAATAAAATATAATAACGAAAATTTGATAAAGTAAAGGAAAAAAGTAAAATATTGCAATTAATCTAATTGTTTAAATATTTACACATAATTTGTGGCATACTTTCAGTATGTGATTATTTATTAATAAAAACCTGAATAATTTCTGTACTGATCATTTTAGGACTATAATGAATAATAACTGAAATAAAAGATGTTGGTGCCGATCTCGGTGGCGTAGTGGCTATGTCACTAGCCTAGCGCGCCAGAGGTCGTGGGTTCGAATCCCACTGAAGAGCATGGTTGTTTGTGTTCATATAAAAAATTAATTATCATCGACTCATGAGGCGGATAAAGTTACTAAGTAAAAATATTAGGTAATATTTAAAATATTCCCGTAATATAAAAACCTATAAGATATAGTGAGCAAATCTTAATAAATAAATGAGGTTTCAGTGTTTTCAAAAAGAAGTTATGTATAAAACATATTACATTTCATTTTAATCAGAATAATAATAATAAAAATATTGAGAAAAATGCAAATAACAACAATTCCTATTTATATATAAGTGTGTTATATCGTTGTATTCAGAAGAAAGTACTGATTCAAATAAATTAATGAAAAGGAAGGTTCTAATTTAAAATAAAAAAGGTGAGTCCCATATTTTGAGAACCGCTGGTTAATAAAAAATTTTGTTCTGTTCATTTTAATAGTCATATAATTTAGAAATTGTTTGCTAATTTAACGAACTTTGTATCTCTTAAACTTCTCGAGATAGCAATAGTATAGCACTTAAATGGAACATTCTGTATATAGTCGTGCTACAATTAGTTGACATTTTGACATTTGGCGTCTAAACTTCTAAATCATCTAAATTTCACCGATGGACCACCCGGTATAACGAAAAATTTCCCAAGTTTTAGTATGCACCGCGTGAATTATCGCGTTGCTAATTAATGCAACAATGACAAAAAAATTAACATAAAATCTTGAATATCATCGCAAATTCATCAATTGATTGGCGAAGGGGTGAGGTAGAGTGGGGTGGGGTGTAGTGGTGTGGGGTGGGGTGCGAGGCAGTTAGCATCAACACCAACAAACAAGTGCGCCGCGCTGAAAGCAATTTTTCCATCAGGCGTTTTGCACGCATCATCAGCTCCTGCTCCACAGCCAGAGCCACAGCCACGGCCACCGCCACCGCCGCAGCCCGCCATCTCGCTGCTATGTGCTTGTCGATCACATTAATGCGTTATTTGCGTAACATATAACACGAAATTAATCGCTAAACGGCTTTTTGTTTTTTAGCCCGAGCCCGGCGCGCGGATAAAATGAAATCCGTAAAATACAATTAAGTTGGAACGTTTCCGTATCTGCATACATGCATATCAATTTAGTCGTTTGCTGATGCTGATGCTGATGTTGGTGCTGTTGGTGCTGGTGCTGGTGTTGGTGGACCAGTTTGCACTGCAGGTATTGGTTTCGGTTATCGACCAGGCGAGGAGATTCGCAGATTCACAAATTCGCAGCGAGTAGATTTGCGCGATTCACGCTTGGCCAAAACATGCAAATGATCACTCGATAGATTCGGATGGACTATTCGCAATATGATTGCGTACGATAGGTTCCAACATTATTTTTGCACAGCCGTGCGGAAACCACAGTTTTCGGTACTCTACGCAAATATTTAAAATAAATTAAGTCAGAGCTGTGCATGTACTTAAATACAAGTAGAATGGTAGGCTTTAGGATCAATAAATAGAAAAAATACATAAATCAATATATGTCGAACAATATGAATTAACAAAAATCTTACCAAGAAATAAGCAAATAATAAAATTATTAAGAGTAAATAAGTACATACATACACACATACATAACATCACGCTATATCCCACTTAGTGGGGTAGCACGAACCCAGAAACACAGTCAACCAACAATCAATCTCCTCCATAAATTCATATCCTGACACACCATTTTCCACATTCATAGTGCGATTCATACATGCTCGTTTATTCTTCACACTCGGAATCATTCGTTCACGCAACAACCCATCAATCATACCCAACCAGTTATTCCTCGGACGCCCACGCAATCGTTCACCTTCAATCTCACCCACATATATTAGTCACCAACCTTTCATTCGACATTCGCTCAACATGTCCAAAGCACCTCAACTGACTCACTCCTACTTTCTTAACAACATTCTTCTCAATCTCATACTCATCATACACCAATATTCCGAATACGATCACTTCTCGTATCTAAATAAGTAATAAGTAAATTTTGAATTGTAGAATAAGGAGTATAAATATAAAAGGAGTATAAATATAAAAATTGTTAATATGTCAAAACAGTAGTCAAGAAAAATAATTAGGAAAAAATTGAAAAACGAAAATCATGTGTAACATCGAGAGTTGTGTGAAGCATGTCAAGGATCGGTCGAGCAAAAAATATAATTTGGTTGAAATTTATTATGTTGTTAAGATTGTTATTATTATTTTTTAATGTGTAAGATATCTAATATTAGACTTTTATATTTATGTTGTTCTTTAACCTTTAAAAAACACATTTACCAACATAGCTACCATTCTAAACTATTAAACCCGTTCCATAGTGGTATCTTAAAACATGCACAAGAAACAGGACACAAATTTAATTTTTTAAAACACAAAAGTTATAGATGCAGAAATTTTTTTTCTCATGTGCTCTAAAAAATCAGTACGCTGCGCTTTTTAGTTTTAATCAGTATTCAGAGATTGTATCAATTAACCAAAATGAAAAAAAATATATATGCACTTTTCTGTGCAGATCAAACTGAAGTGTATTAAATTTAAGTTTATTGTTTACTTTTACTAAATAAAATGTTTTACTAAATCAATATCTCTTATTGTAATAAAATATATAAGTAAAATATATAATAATTTTTATTTAATTATAGTTGTTTTAAACAAGCAGATTCATACAAAAAAATTAACTAAAAATTGTTACCACTAATTTTGTTAATCATTTAAAGAGATTACACAAAAACAGGGTAATCTCGAGAAACAAATTAATAAAGATAAATCACAAGATTTTAAAAATGTCAAGAGAAGATATAATAAATCAAATAAAAAAAATTATCATGTCTGCAAAAATTTCTCAAGATGAATTTGACAATCGTATTATTAAATTTTTATAAATAGTGAGACTTATATTATTGCTTGTATTTTTAAAAGCTTATAAAATATAATAATTGCACCTCGTTTTCGGTGGTATGACAACGGCACACAATGCTCTGATATATTTCGCAAAGCGGTCACCCATCCAACTACTGACCGTGAACAGTGTTGCTTAACTTGCCATATCGAGTAAACCTGCTGCAAGGTTACCTGCCATGACCGTTAACTATCTCCTTAATTCGATTTGCCTGTCTCAATATTTAATAGCAACAGAATTGCACATGAAGTAAAACGTGCGATATTTTACTCAAGTAAATAAAATGGCGAAGCCGGCCCTGTGCATCGTTGTGCGGGCTTTGTAGCCTGATTCAACTGTACCCACAAAACAAAGTGAATCTATTAAAGAATTACAGTTAATGGCTGAAGCCTTTAAACGAAACACGAATTGTATGTTTTGAATGCAAGAACAATGGCAATGGCCCAATAGCCGATTAATAATAAACTTTTTCTATTTGGGATCAAAGCCTTTGGAGCTTTACAGAAACAAAATGAATAGCGTCTTTACTTCATCGCGTATCGCCACTTTGTTTTATCGTAAATTCAATTTTGTGTTCAATGTGTTGATTTGAAAATATTTTCTCTTTACTTGAACAAAACAGAAAAAAGTTTGCCTTAGAAATTTTGTTTTTATTCCTTTGAAATTTTAAAGTATCAACAATAAAAGCTTTGATCAGATGGATAACTTCTGGTTCTGGCGAACTATTGATTTTTAGGTTAAAACACTTTATGTATTTTCAGATCAGGCATCTGAATCACTTCTAATGTAAATCAATTCTGATTACTTTTGACAGCTTTCCTATTAACCTAGTTATGTGTATTTTATTCGACCCCTAACATTACTGCAATACACACAGGTTAAGTATATGTTTACAAGTTTATGTTAATACCTAACACTTAGGTTCTACAAGTATGTTTATCTGCGATGCGCATTTACTAACTGGACGCATTTTGAGTACCTACCTGATGCATTACCATTATACGAATTATATATTTTTTCATTAAACAATAGTTGTCTCATTAATTTCTTTATTGATTTTAAATAAACCAGTAAAGTAAATTATCCGAGTAGAATGTAAAAAACTGCTGCACATTTTATGCTCAAAGTTTTAATTAAAAAAAGGAAAACGAAAACGTGAGTAGTGTTTTAGATGTTCTATAGTATTTTAAATTAATATTCAGCGTTGAAATAATTACTTTGCTTTTCTAACATTAATAAAAACGCATACAGTATTTGTACTGTATAGAGATGAGTCAAAAAATTTCCTTTTTCCTTCCACTCTCTAAATAATGATCCAAAACGTACTAAACAACTGCATATGTTTGTTTAGTCATACCTTGTGATACACCGAATACTACATTGCTTGTTGCTAGAGTGGGGGTATCTAACAGACAGGCACAAACGCGCAAGCAGACATTCAGGTCAAATTACTTTTATAATTTCCCGGGAAATTTCCAAAATAATATTTCCGAGAATTAAAAAAAAATCCTGGAAAAATGTAACAAATTTTTTTCCGCAAATCGTGGCTGAAGGAATTTCCGGGAAATCAGATCAAGATCTTCACATTTATTGTATTCTAGATCAGATCATAGATCAATTTTTATGATCGGATCTATTTTGTTTGATCAGATCAAGAATAAAAAATCTTTTTTTACATAATAAAAAAAATCAGTATTTTTTTTTCACAAAATTTTGAATTCTTATTAAGGAAATAGAACACAAAATTAGAAGTTCAAGTTTCGTATAAAAAAGGTAGAAAAAGAAAATTGATAACCAGTGTTGACAGAGGTAGCGGAACTCAACTAAAATCTTATAATTTAGCTAAAAATAGATTGGTAGCGGTGGAATTTAACAAATCTACATTGGCAAACACTGACTGATAACTTGGAGTATGCAGAAAAATATCTGATCTTTTTTAAGATCATAGGTCTTATTCTTTTTGATCTACATCAAGATCAAGATCAGAAACATAAATCGATCTAGATCAGACCAAATATCTTACGAATTGATCTAGATCAGTCACAACACTGAATATAAATGACTTATTTGCAACTTTGTGACTCTAGTGAAGAACCCCACTGCAGATCTACGTAGATGATGTATCTTTACGCCTTCAACGTTGTATAGTTCACTATTGAAGCCATTAAAAAGCTCGCAAATAACAACTTGAACCAAAGTTATTGTAGTACCTATAATAAAATTATTTGCTAAATTATCTTAATGACAAAGTTTCGAAAGAAAAGTGCATGACTCGGTGCTTATTTATTCGTTTTATTCGTAACTAGTTATTGTTAGGAAATCTAGTTATTCAAAATTCCTGCGACGAAGTCCTGAGTCCCGCGAAGGCGGAAAATGGGCAGGAAGCTGGTAATAAAGGGGAGTCCGACATCCCCCGAGCCGTCATACCTCGCACAAAGGAAGAATGCTTTAGCTTTATAAAGAGATAAGCATTAGAATAAGTATTGTGTTTTAATGACGCCGTTTATGACTTAAATTACTGAATAAGTGCAACGAATATTCGCACTCTTTTATATTTTGTTTCATGTTGACTTTTAAGCAGAGATGGTAACCATAAAATGATTGCTCTAGGTTTCGTTTTGGTCATCGTTAAATAAAATTTCGGTTTGGGTTAAGGTTTCAGTCATCCGGTTTTATTAAAGAGTTTCGGTAATATAAATAAATCAACGAATATTTATATTTAATTTTTATTCTCGTATATTTAGAAAAACATAAACAAAAGTTATACGATTTTATGCCCAGTTGCACCTCAGTTCCTTAAAATTAAACTTTATTAAGCAATACTTATTACTAAGGAATCCTTATATCATAAGTTTGTTGCTCACGTTGAATTTAGGCATTTCTTAACGTTTAAGTGAGAGTGGTGCAACTGGGCATTAGTGTTCTATTCCTATTTCGTACGATTCTTATTTTGTAATTGTAACAATCCAATACTACTCTTACCAATTTTGAGTTATTACTCTCTCTCCTATTCTCAAATGCTCTTGGTGGTTATTCAAGTCCGGTACTGAAAAATCTCTTTAAAGCTTTATATTGAGACAATGCCATTCGGCATTCGGCGACAGTATTTACTCTCTGCAATTATTCATGAAGTAATTTTAAAATAATATTGGTTTGTAGGTGGTCGGCAAGTTGTTCGCCAGGACTGCTGTCTCTTCAGCCCTGAGCGTTCAACACTGAACGTTGAACAGGTTAGCAAATTCGCTTTGCGTGTTGACATAAAAATCACTGAGACTTCAAACGACATTAGGCTACTGGCGGGTGGAGGCGACAGGGGCACTTACTTACTGCTGCTCTCTTCTGCCTGCGCCGCAATGTACACTGCCTCAAAGAACTCCAAGAAGAGGAGTAAATAAAACCTGTCCTCACTGTTGCCACCCTTACAGTAAAACGAAAAATTGCAGGACTGTACTTAAATTATTTCAGGGCCATATTTAGTCGTTGGAC
This sequence comes from Poecilus cupreus, assembly GCA_963942605.1. Taxonomy (NCBI): domain Eukaryota; kingdom Metazoa; phylum Arthropoda; class Insecta; order Coleoptera; family Carabidae; genus Poecilus; species Poecilus cupreus. The sequence continues at coordinate 20,146,991 of OZ012715.1, forward strand.
CCCCACCTTCATCAATATTTTAACATTAATTTTATTTAAAAAAAAAATTGGGATGAAACTTCATGGATCTTCAAAAAGAGAAAACTGTCTATGAAACAAGTAATATAAAGAATATAAAGACAACAAAGACTACAGAGACCGGCCGCGTTGCGTTCTTATTGGAACTCATCAGCGTAGTGTTACCCGCCGACTGCTGTGAGGCAGTGGCACTGACTGACTGGACCGGTGAGATCTAAAATCCCAACTGTTTGGCAAATGGAACTGAGAAGTAACTAAACGCGTCCGTAGTTACCGATTGATTGGATTGGCCGGTCTCTGTGACTTTAAAACTTAGTTATTGTTCAAAGACTGAATTTTATGAAACATTGACAATTTATTATCTTCGTTGATTTATCATATTTAGAGCAAAATAAAGCGAAAAATACTAACAAGTGGCGGTCACCAAATACTAAATTTACAGTAGAGCCGAAGCTGTAAACTTGGGATTTTGTTGCCTAGTTAAAGAAATAACTATTTTCTTAAGCGTCTTATATTATTCATATTTTACTACTACATATACGATATAGAAGTTAATCACTTTACTACTAATACAGTAATATATTAGTTGTTTCATATTCCACTGGTGGCAGCACCTACAAGGGCAGCTCTGACGAGTGACAATTCTATTGCGTGGTTCTGTCATATTTTATAGCAAACCGACGTACGTTACGTTACCTTGTAACCTAACCTAACCTTACCTCGTCGGTTCACTAGCGCGAACCTTGATTTTATTGTTTAAAATGGCAGACAAAAGTGACATACTTGTATTTTATAAATCTCATGTTTATTTCCATGTATGCTTTAAGAAAAAATAGTACATCACTTGTAGTTTTACATTCTTTTGTTTTGTTTGACATCTCGATCGCTAATATATGAGCTCAACACAAAATGTACTGTTTCAACTTCTTTGTAACATAATATACTATTATTTGAAACCCGATTTTTATTTAGCTAATTCATTATTTTGTCTGTTGCAGATAGGTGACCTGTATATTGGCAAAAAGCGAGTTGTCAATATTTCGCTAAGGTAAGAATCATGATATTTTTATATAAAACGTACCTACAGTCGTCTTTCAGGATGAGTTAGGTATATTTTATAAATCCATAGTTTTAAAATATGATTGTACCATTGAGCAAAGCACAGATTTAAAAATCTGACAAACATTTTATTTATGTGTGATTTTTAACATCTTTCGGTGGGGAGTACGGTTTGTCTGTGGCGTTTATTTTCAAACATTTCTGTAGATTCAGTAGGTTTGTAGTGTAGTTATTTATGTGCTCGGAAACAGCAATTTCCTGCAACGGAAATCATAAAAACACCAACCATTTTCGATGATAATGTATACAGCCTCGTAAAGATCCTTGTCTTCACGTACATGACTACCTAAAAGTGAAAGGAACTACGGATCGTTTGAAAATATTATACTTTAGCTAGTTGCAAAACAATACAAAAATTCTGACATCATACTTCAAGAATGCTGGAAAGCGATAAAGGGGAAGAGTATAGAAAAAATTTTACAAAATGGGGGACAGAACAATAAAATAACAACAACAAAAAATGGATTGATTTAGAAAACATCTCTCAAAATGATGAACTCGTGCAAAGAGACTGGCAAAACAAAAAACAAGAACAATACAGTAGGACAAGAATCAATGTATAATAAAAGATATAAATGTATAAAAATTAATGAAGTCCCCAAATATCTTTTGCCAACTAAAAATAACCAGTCACTAATCGCAAAGATTTAGATGTGACAATGAAGAAGAGAACATCAATTACTAGTTACCACCGATGAAAGAAGCTAGAGACTATGTGGAAGAGAAGAAGAGACAATAGAATACCCAAGACTCTACTACAGAGAAACGGAGAGAGATTTGAAATGACATCAATTTGCTAAATGAGAAGGGTATAGGTGTCGAATGGATGAAGAAAGTTGTAAAAAGCAGAAAATTATATTATTACAAATATATATGATTAGGCCATGATTAAAAATTTACAAGTTAAGTACAAGCGATGCACTAGCACCTGTAGTGTTGTTACCAGCTGTGAATTTAACTCCCCCCCCCCCCCAATATATTCATGGAGGTGAACCTCAGGGACAAAGTTAAAATGATGATCTCATGATTTATTACCCCATAAATATATTTTATTAGGCGAACCCTAAACATTTCTCAACTTAATCAATTCTGACTTTGTCAGTAACAATGGACTAGGACTAGATGACGATATCTAAACGAAGATTTTGTCTCGGAAATGTCTGAGTTGTGTCAGAGTATTACAAAGTTTTTTAGCGATTTTATTTATATAAGGGTTACATAAGTAAATAAAAGTAAAACTGTTAAAAAAATAAACCCAAAGGGGGGGGGGGGGGGCATATTATCCATTCAGAATTTCTTGCTTTCTGGAGACATGAATCGTAATAAAATACGATACAGAGCAGAAAACTATACCACCGTTAATAATTACCGAGCAAGATGCGTTTATAAATATTTGAATATGCCTTATTAGTTTTGAGTATCTAGGTTATGTACATAAAACATCATCAGACATCATTCTGAGAATGACAATGCAACTGGTTTATTTGTCAATACGACAAGCAGAAAACAGAATTCATTTGCGAAGAACACTCCCGTCCCAGTGATAGACAGTACAGTGAAAAGCACTGATTTAAACCCTATTAAAATGTAGGTCGCAATATAATAAAGCAAATATTAAATTGTAACAATGACGAGAGCGTCTTGCGGTGGCAACAGATGTACCCTGGTGACTCATCCGACATTGCTCTAACAGTCTAACTGTACGTATCTTGTACGTTCGTACGTATAGAAGAGCGCCGTAACGCTAACTGTAGCTGCGACGCGCTGACGAACAACCCCAGACACCCTTATATGTCACCAGCTGTTAGGACGCCCTTCGCGCAGGACCGCCTTCAGGAGAATTCTAAACCGAACAAAGGCGCAATTAGAGCATCACTTTACTAAGCGAAAAAAAAAATTAATACCGTCAAATGGGGTTCAATAATTTTCAAGTAAGGCTTCAAAAATTCATTAGACAATATGATATTTAGAGGAATTAAATTAGACCAGTGCATCGGTATACAATAGTACTTTAAATTATGTGTCTCAAATTGTTACTATTCTACATCATTTAATTTAAAAAAGTATCATTAGTGAACTTCAAATAATAACAAATAATGAATAATTATTATAATAAAGAGTAAAAGTTAATTAACACTATATTTAAAGACTAAAATAACGAATACAAAAACTTATACACTTACACTTATCACTACTGTAAACAAACACTATTATTTATATAAACTAGCCGAGCGATATTTATTTATGACGCTCAGACCGAGCGATTTATGGTCACAAGTTCTTCATAGTAGCTCCGGAGTCAACTGAGTCAATTGACGATGATTTTCTCTGTTATATATCACGTTTCTTGTTTCTAGAAATGCCTGGAATATTCTGTATTGTGACGCGACCAGACTGGTTCAAACAAGCCGGTGTTGCGTCATTTACTAGGCGGCGTAAGCAGACAAGCTTTAACTTGTTGCCGCGACTGTATTAGTGCTAGTTTGATTTCCGAAATATTACCGCCTGGACTATTGAGTTTTTATTGCTACGAAAATTACCACGAGCCGAAGACGAGTGGTGATGTTCAAGTAGCAATATAATTCAGCTAGAAAATCGTATTTTATGTTTTAACTGACAGAACTATTTTTAAAAATCTAATTTATTTTTTATCTTGCTCACTCTTTTTACAAGTGTACCGTTCGAAATGCTGTACTTAATTGAAGCGCGATGAAGGCTTACGTATTTTTTGTTTAGCACTTCAGCTAAACAATATTGGTGGAGGAGCCAGGCTAATTATATGTGGTGAAACCCTTCGAAATTTTATTTATTTTGTGCAAAAATTCAATAGCATGACAACACATATATTCATACTTTAACTTCATTATCATTCTCAAACATTTGGTACCATGAAATTTTGAAATGTTTGTTGAACATTTTCCACAAAGAGAAGTTTTAAGAAAAAAAGGAAAGCCTTATAGAATTTTTTAAAATGACATTCGTCTTAATCAATAAATCAACGTCTGCGGCTAGTCACGAAATTGAATTTTTCACAAAATAAATAAATGGCATATGTACAAAAGGGAGCAAATTATTTGAAAAAATAATGAATAAGAAAGCAATCATCGCAATGTTTATTTTTGCATAAATTAAAATCTGTGTCAAAATATTTTATGTAATAAATTCACGCAAAATATTTTGAAAATATCCTAGTATACCTATGTATAATCATAACAAGATTAAAACAAAAAATAAACACGCTTGAAATATAGCGATATTTCATAAATATTTAACGTTGGATGCTATCAATGCTTGTGAAGTGAACAGTTTTTTCATAAATTTCTTTAGATTCTATGAAAGTGAAACTAAAATTATTAAACGGTCAATCAAATGAATTAATTTTTAAACATTCTTAAATTGACTTTCAATTTTTATTTCAATTTTTATTTATAATAACAAAGAATTTTTTTTAAATTCGTATATTTTAGGGTAGTGTTTATGAAACTATAATTTTTGGTAACACTAGATTACTGACAATAATAACTAAAGAATGTATCTATTACACAACTATTTACGTCAAAATGCTAGTTAATTTAATTATTAAGAATAATATCTTATACAACTGATTTTAAATGTATTTGATATCCATATTTTTAATGAAATATTAATTTAAAAAAGTATCCTTAAGAAAATTCGAATTTTAAAAATAGTATATTGTTACGTTTGTAACTGACTGGTTCTATCAATAACTATTAAAAGTCACACACTTATTAATAAACACAAAATAACGATTAATCAATACTAAACTAAGAATATTCCACAAGAAATATTTATTTACACTACGCAAACGTTTTATTTATTTCCACTTGATTCGATATGTACTGAACAGCGTATCAGAGTCGAATTGAGTCGCTGGGTAGGCTAGCGCATTTTTTATATCTGTAAAGCAGGCGGTCTGGAATTCTCTAGCACCTTCGACCATGGAGCCATTCGAGAACGATGAGTCATCGTTGCGTGCTGTCTGCGCAGGGCCGTACTGGCCTGCTACAATATTATACTTGAAGGGAGAGAAGTGTATATTTTTCCGCGAGTAAATTGACAATACGACAAGGGATAAAATACACTTTTTCCCTGCGATGTATATACTATTTTTTCACGACCCCAATATTTATTATGATTTTTATGTATTTCAAAATTATTTGTAATATAATTTAAGATAGTTACCTTTGATTTGTTTAATTTTGTTCATTTTTCACATTATTTGAGCACTTTCCCTCACGACAGGAGAGAAAATGCAGAAAACTCCCGTAGATATGAAATTGGCTGTTTCTGTCATGATTTTGATATCATAGAAACTAAGTTTTTTTACCGGTTGTGAAAAAAAAATTCTTTCTATTTCGTAATCTACACATTTCATACTACTTACTCTTAAATTTATGACATTAACTTCAAAACCACCCTGTATAGCTACATGCTGAATATCCGCCAATAAAATTATTATTTTTATTTTGAAAATGTGGGTCCTTCAGCACTACACACTAAAAAATTCGATTTGCGGTTTGTTAATTTTGCGGTTGTTAAGTATTTTTAGTTAATATTGACAAATACGTTGCGTTAAATTAACAATTTAAACAAATATAACAATTTATTAAACTAAAATTTTGTCAATTCTGAATTTTTAACAAGAAAAATTAATGTTTAATTTTTTTTCAAGATTTATAAAATTTAACAAATAGAATCGTCAATAATAACAAGTAAATTTAGCTAGCTTATCAATTTGAAATTGTTAAAGAAAATTTTGATCCTTTGTAACAACTTAATTTGTAATAATACTATAATTTATTGTTTTGATTCAATATAATTACAAAAATATTTAGTCAAAAGCTCATAAAAATTAATGTTAATATTTACTATATTCACAAACATATTTAGTTACTAAATAAACAAAATTAATTTATTATTTGCTAACAAATTTGAAAATTGTTAAACTAACAAAAATTAACGGCGGATCGCCCGAGACTAAAAATTTTGTTAAAATTTTGTCAATTTAACAATAATAACAAATAAATTATTGTGTAAAATCCTCAGAGATCGTGATTGGCTAAATGACGTGACAATATATTAATTAATTTTTGTAATTTCCGTGAGATTCTGGCGAATCCGGGCCTGCACCAGGAGAGTGTTCGTCGGTGTGATGTGTTGTGACATGAGAGACAGACGGCTCCCGCTTGCTTGGAGACATCGCAACCGAATCTGAACCGAATCCGAATCCGAACCGAATCTGAGAGACACCCTCTTATTTTCATGATGAAAACCTCCCCTCGGCATCGGCCTGTGTTCTTATCAAACCCACGTATTAGAAGTAATCAAGTTGTGGGTAGTCGCACAGCAGGCGGTGGATAAGTAGGGGTTGATTTTGGGTCTTGACCACCCCTGCAACCCCTGACTCTGCGATGCACCCTGCTAACCGAGCAACGGTGATTTGTACGCCAGGAATTTGTTCGGCGGGCATTTAGCTGTAATATTGTGTAAGCCATTTTTATTTACAGAATACAGGGTGTTTCATTTAAGTGTGCCACCGTTGCTATCTCGAGAACTATATGAGATACGAAGTTGGTTACATTAGACAATAATTTCTATTTAATAAGACTATCACAATTTGCAAAAAAAAAATAATTTTTAAGCAGAGGTTCTTAAAATATAGAACTCAACTTTTTTATTTTAAATGGCAACATATATTTTTATTCCCTTATTCGACAGAATTATTTATTTCTGAAAAAATGCAAATTAAATTTATTTGTGATTTATTTATATTTGGGTGAAACAATCATAGTATATTATGATACAAGTGTATAAGTCAGCTTTTACGACGAGTTTAAGAGCACGACACGAAGCGGAGTGCTTTTAACGTCGCTAGTGCTCATACGCTATTTTTTATTATACCTGCATCGTAATCTGGAAAAAAACTGGAAAGCAACATTTTGATTTTGATTCATTTCGTTTTCCTTTTGTATGCATTCGGTGAAAAAAAATATTTCTTACAAAATAATTAGGTTCAATTAAATAAAAAATATTAATTTTGAATATAAATTTTATTTATTTTCTTTTTTCTGCTTTGAAAGAAAATAAAATAAATATATCATCACGCCTTTTACCCATTGCGGGTGTAGCACTCTGCTTACGCAGATCTCGGTAAGTGATATATTTTTCGTATGAAGTGCGGTTACCAGCCGTCAAATCATAGCCCCCAAGGATGTTAGTGGAAGGGGAACCACAGGGGTAAATTTAAATTTGTAACTGTCGGCAGTGGGATTCGAACTGAGGATCTCACGATCCACAGTCCGACACGTTACCACGGAGCTATTTACTATTTATTTATTTATTTATTTTTAAAATGAATATATTTTAAATTTTGTTTTTAAAAATAATGAAAAATAAGTCGTTATAATTTTATACAAAACATTTTTATTTAAAACGATATCATTTTGAATTAAAATTACTCCTATTCAAACTACTTCGTCCCCATAATGAGTCTCAGTTGAATTCTTTGATATGTTCCTTCAAAACTAAATTAATTTTCATACAAGAATATTTATTAAACCTACAAAAGCTTTCAATGAATAGGAAATCGGATTGGAACTATTTAAATCAATTTTTCTCTTCATTCAAGAAGAATCTGTTCCAAGAAAACATTTTTATCAGTGAGGAGATAGGTTAGCATTTATTGTTTACGTTACTATGTAGATTAGTTTTTTTTTACAATTTGTCATGCTAGTTTTGACAGATATTAACAGTAATTATTTTTGTTGTTCCTTAGCAGCATCGCACGCTTTTAAATTTGTTGAACAATTATTATGATGCAGGTATAATAGAAAATACACATGAATTTAAATTTGCATGAAAATATTTATCTACATTAGGCAAGCAGATAGCCTAATACGTGAAAGAAGAATTTTAAAAATTTGAACGAATCTTCATTGGACGAAATATCTGCGCACTTAGTCATACATCATAAGAAATTGGTTTTGCAATGTAACCCTATGTATCAAGTCAACTATGCACTACTACTTTGAAGTACAGGGGGAACATTTGTTTGCCGAGCATTTAATCAGTAAAACACAGTACTTAAGAGACAACAGCTTTTAGAAAAACTCTAGCTAATCTAACTTACTAATGGAAATGGGATTGATAAGTTATTAGCAAAATGAACTCTCTTTGCTTTTGGGACACATCTTTTAAATCAATTCTGTTAATCATAAAATCAGCAAATTATCCTTGAGGCTCCTCCACCAATGTCATCCTTGAAGGCCGTGATTTGACGGTTGGTAACCGCACTTCATTCACAAAATATATCATTATACCGAGATATGCTTTGAGCAGAGAATCACACCCAAGAATGGGTAAATGGCGTGATTATATGTAAGTTCTGTAAAAATATTTTGTATAAATACAACGTTTCCAATTACTGTACGTAATTCTTCCTTAAGAAAACAAATGAATAACATAAATAAGTAAATAGAAACAGTAACTATGTGAAATGTGCCAATGGCAAACTCTTAAGAGAAACTGTATAAATCTATAAGCAAAACAATACAATGAATGAGCGAGTTTAACAAGACATGATTTCTTCTGTTTTATTAGTCATAATTTGTTATTTTGATACTTACTGTTTCTGTTTACTTGTTCATGTTATTTATTGGTTTTCTTGATGAAGAATTACGTACAGTAATTCGAAACGCTGTATTTATATAAAATATTTTATTTGAAATCGGCACTAAAGTGCTAAAAACTCGTCATTAAAGCTCAGAAATCGTCACTAAAGTAACGCATTAAACGACGGTTTTGAGCAACGCAGTGTAAAAAAAAATTTACAAGTAGGATAATTTTGAAATTCCTAAGACGTATTATAGTTAATTTATACGTAAAATGAAACAATATGTGCAAGAAGAATTAACAAATTAGTTCCGATGAATAAATTGAAGAAAACACATAATTATGGGTATTAAACTTAAATTTTCGAGCTTGGCAACACTGGGTGTCAGTTCCAAATGACAACTGACAGATGTATAAGATTAATCAATATAATGATTTTTTACAGTTTTTGTTCAAATTTTAGATTTCAAATAAAATTTAATATGTACCGCGGCACTAAAGTTCCTTTTTATCACTCACATGGTTTATTTTCCACAGCTCTACGGGCCTTGGCAAATAAATTCCATATTGGTAATAAAAAATTAAACTTCAGTGCCTAGATACATAAATAACTATTTACAGAACTTAATCTAAAACTCTTTAATAATTTTAATGTTTTTTTTTCAAGTTTTTACATTATGTTAAGAAAGCAAAACTGACTCTCCACGAGTTGTCCAAAAAGAAGAGAAAATTCATTTTACTAAAAACTTTCCATTACGTAATTGTAATTTTAATACGACTATTTACGTCAATTCTCTCTTCACCAATAAATTTGTCAATTTTTTGCCGAATTAAAACATGCTCTGTTTTTCGAAATTTTTTATGGAGTTCTGGAGAATTTTAGTTATTTCCAACCATTCAAACCTGTTTGTTTTAGTGAGTTTGTCATTTTTCTACGTATAGTTTGGACTAAAAATATTAGTAGCATAGGTTACAACTGGTATCGTGTTGGTACTACAAAAATTGTAACAATAAATTGACGAAAAACTTGATGTGTGTAATATGATCGACAATATTTTTTGTCTTGATAATTTATTGACAAGACATGTAAAACAGGCATAAAATCTGTTGTTTCTTAAGTATTATATTTTACTGATTAAATATATGTATATATTTCGGAACTTTCAGGGATTACATTCCTAGGATAGACGGACAAATGGACATCTATTAAGTTTCTTTGCATTGCCACATTTTTTGCTACGTAACTGCCATAAGTGTTGTCCAGCCGGTGCAAGCCCTTGTTACAACCACCAACTAGTACCCGACAGCTTTGTGGTTGCCAAGTTAATTGTATCCCAAATTGGAATGGTGACGGGAATGAGTACCGATCCAAATCATGTCGGTAACAATAAGCAAATTGTGTTCTTATGCATCCTAATCTTCGCCATAATCAGTCCAACAATTACAAATCACATGCACGACGGTGTGGTAAGAGCACATTACATCATCTAGGTATCTAGTAGGAGTGTGTCTATCTATAGTGTATGGATGCATCCATTAGGGTTTATTCTGCCACGTTGAGGGCTTGTGTCCTCTGTGGCCTCGGAGCGTCGGGACGCTAGCTAGGCTGTTGTGGAAATCATATCGCATATAATCCGATCGGCAGCGAACTAGCGATAGCGAGAGAACCGGTAATCCGCGCAATATGATGATGGCCGTGATTTCAGGTCGATGGGATAATTGATAGAATAGGATAGTGATCATAACCTATATCCTGAGGCGCGTATTCTACAACAAAAATTCTTTTATCAAAAACAACTGTTGATATTTCCAATGTTGTATCCTAGAAACTACGAATATTAAATTATTTCCTTGAGCCATTTTAGGCCTATGATAATATGCAAAGGAGAAAGAGTTGATGCTATCAAAGAAAAGATAGGGCTTCGTTATAGATAATTTACGTAAAATTGAAAAAAAGACGAAAGTGATTTAAATGGGGTAAACAGCTCTGTGGTAACGCGTCGGACTGTGGATCGTGAGATCCTCAGATCGAATCAAACTTCTTACAGTTGCCAATTTAAATTTACCCCTGTGGTTTCCCTCCACTTACATCTTTGAAGGCTATGATTTGACGGCTTCATACGCAAAAAATATATAACTTACCGAGATCTGCGTAAGCAGAGTGCCACACCCATTATGGGTAAAACGTGTGATGATATATTTATTTTAAGATTTAAAGGAAATGGAATAAACAATAAAATGAACAATATTAAAACCAATATAGATCAGATATGAATACAGAACTATGAAATAGAACAAGAGTTGAAAAGCTCGATCTCGATGTCGTTCGATTTTCATAGAAGAGCAAGGTCGTTTGCCCGGTTCACAAAAATTCACACTCATCCACTCATTGAGCGGTATATGACCAAAAGTAGTAAGTCCGTTTACCAGATTCAAAAAAAAAAGAGTAGGAAGAAGACATAATCAAAAACGTTAAGAGAATCAAAGATGATTTGGACGTATATGTAGAGCAAAAGTAGAATGGGGACCAAGAAGAAGAGAAAGATAAGGCAGACCCAGATCAACATGACTAAAATAGAAGATTTAAAAGCAGCAGGAACCAAAAAATGGCAAAGTAAAAGAAAAGATATAAAGACAAACTTAGCTACGAAGATTTAATTTAGAGAGGTGTATAAGAAGTGGAGTTATGAATAGGGGTGTAATAATTATTATGTTATTGAAAATTGAGGAAATCAAAATAAAAATTGTTGTATATTGGCGTACATATTCAACTGTCAGTTTATCAATCTGTCCGATTTTTAATGAAATTTGTTCACTGAGCGAATAAATAAAAGGGCTTGCAAACAATACAAATATTTTTTAAATAAATAAATTATAATAAGTATATAATTTCATTTATTAATTGAAACTGGTGTGAATTATTATTTTAATTTATTTTGTGCTATATAAAATTGAACAAATAATGCATTTATTGACTTGCTAGTAATTTAAAATTTAATGTACAACGCAAAACATTTCATTATTTAAAATTAATATGCTGTTAAAACTTTGCAGGAATAATTTCAAAAATAATTATAGCGATAAACATTTTGCAAAATGCCTGCGGGTTATTTTGCACACGCATGAACTTCTACCGAAGAATATATTTGTTGCATGATGATCTATCTGTTTCATAAAAATAGTTTTGTATACAGACATTAAAATGTATTGTTTCGCATTGCCTAAGCAATGCCTGAATGTCAATTTCCCAGGTCTCTCCCAATTTCGATGGAAACCTTCCTATTTCTAAAGGGTTTATCAAAAATCTATAGTAATTTCAAAATCCCTTTACAAAATATTAATTAAGAAACTAGTGGCAACGGAATGGCAGGTAGCGTTCGAGCCGGATCACCTGATAACGCAAGTTAAGCAATACCCCCGGTTAGTAGTTAGATGGGTGACCGCTTTGCCGTTGTCACACCACCGAAAACGAGGTTCCGAGGCGGAATATAACCTGAGGAGTTGAGACAGCTTAATAATAATAATAATAATAAAAACTAGTGGAATATGAATGACTAATAAATTTAGTGCATTTGGTTATCAATGTTGGCAATAATTTCTGCTCAATACGACAGCTCTTCACAGCAGTGAAATACATAACCTACAAATGTAATATTAGTGTCACAACATAAATAACAAATTAAATATGAATTTGGCAAATATGTATGATATATTAGACAAATTTATTTTGTATACTTTTATAACTCAATTTGGACAATTATTAGTAGTACCTAACACCTTATAGAATGTCTTCAAAAAGTTCCGGGATGATGAAATATATTAAGAAATACATATCGAATTAAAAAACAAAAAAAATTTTTCAAAAATCTATCTTATGGCACCAAGCACGATCCCCCACCACCACCCCATGGGGGGAGGAATGTGTCATTTTAAAATCTTACATAGGATCCCCCATTTTTTATTGTACATTCCGATAGTACGGCTAAAACTATTTAGGTTTCGTATGAAACTTTTTTCCGATTCGCGATTGATGGCGCTGTAATCAGAAAAATAATTATTGTCATGGTTCCCATTTAAGATTTTAAAGTTTATATTGCATAATTCTAAGGTTAAGATTTAACCCATAAGTTTACAAGTGACAAAGAAAAAAAATCTGTGTACCTACATCATCAGTATAAATAAAAAGGGATAAAATCAAGATTACGCAACTTATAAACTAAGCCAATGGTCAAGATTGAATCGAATTTTTCATCACTTTAAGGGTTAGTGGTAAAATTTAACCCTAAAAACTCGGCCAGAATTAGACGAATGAATGTCTTTCTTAATTCTAGGCAAGATTATTGTTAAATAATATATGTTTAAATGTAATATGGAAATGATATTTGCGTTTGCGTGGGAGTGCGTAGTGCGTACAAGGCCCTTTATTTACAAAGAGAGCAGCACCGCGGCAGAACAAACGGTGTTGTTTTCTCGCGATTAAAAAGTAAAAAGTGGAGGAACAAACAACTCCAAAGTGAGTTCGTAAGCAAAAGAATTTTTGAGTAGCTAATCTACCTTTGTAACCATTGTGTGAAACATAGAGGCACACTTGAACACTTGACGACTGTAAACGTGAAACGACCTGTTATTGTTACGTCTTTTGCAGTTTAGTCAAGAACAATGGGAATAAATATAAGAATTACCATACAGTTAATTTATTTCTCTATGATGTAGCACGGTGGTCTCGCTAACTAACTAGAGACATTCGGCCCAATTCTAACTCAGTTGTTAACTTTTAACCACTTGCTAATATTTTTGACAAATAGAAACAAATTTTACAAGTGTCAGTTTAATTTTATCTTGTGTGTTAAGAGTTTTCATTGGTTAAAATCTTAAGCAAGTGGTTAAAAATTAACAACTGAGTTAGAGAATTGGGCCGATAATAACTGAACAAACTTAAAAGATGAACAGATGAATATATTAAACATAAGTTGCAATGGGGTCGATCACTAGAGACACAAAATAGAAAATAAGTCATTTATACTACAACTAGAAACATCGTACTAGACTAGATATAACAGAAGATTAAAAAATATTGTAAATTATTAAGATATTTCAGTTTTATAGACCTATACAATGACGTCAAAGTATTATGGCGCATATTTATCCTATTCTAAATTATTTGTATTTCTCTTATTATTGAGCTGTCAGATTATCAAAGTATTAAAATAGTTGGCAATTAATTTGAAGGTTCTTTGCTCCACTTCGAATTCGTACATCTAAAATACATACAAAATATGTTATTTATTTCTGACTATAACTAATAAATATTACTTTAGGTCGACTCAACGAAATTAAAGGCTTGTTGAATGATATAGGTTAGTAGTAATCAAACATTTGACTAAAATAATCTTATAGTTTATTCATGTTTCTTTCAGAATTAAATGTAGTTTATGTATTTTTTAATTATTTACCAAGAAAAGTTATTTTAATTCCCTTTCAATAATTTTCCGATCAATAAATTAGAACATTCTTGTGACTACAATTATTTAAAATCTATACTGTTTGAGATCCACCAACACCTCTACAATGGCGTCAGAACATTTTTAAAAAGAGAATGAATACAATTAATAATTTTTAAAAGTGCAGATAGTCTTCAATGTAGATATAGTTTCATAAATTTAAAAAAAAATGGAGAAAACCCCCATTACTGATGTTAATGTATTACTTAAACGTTGATATATCGTGAGAACACGCCTACTTTTTTCCGAAGCTAACACATCACTCTTCTTTGAATTGGTTGAACGCACCCAACTATTTCATACGTGGGTAATTGTGGGAGTGAGAAACTATTCACGGGCAATCCAAAAATTGCCTAGAAATACCCAGGGATTAGTCAAGCTTCACCCAAATGCATAAATATGTCAAAACAGATAATGCATCAAGACGATATTTAAGAATAATTTAAATATATCACATAATGAGATTTACAAGAACAGAGTGCCACACTAATTGAGCAAATGGCGTGCTGGCATATTAATATGTATTAAATCAAATAGTAATAAGTAATGGGTATCACGATAAAATTGTTAATTATTCTACACATTTTTGTTATTATTAATTAAAAATAATATCGTTCATTTATATATTCACTTCATTTAGCTTTCGAATTCATTTTGATTTGAAATAAAAATTGAATATTTTGTAACGTTGATTAATCAAACAACAGGTGTCGTTGTCAATGATTTACATTTCAAAGACTCAAAATCAATTACGGAAAAAACGTAAAAATGATAAAAAGACTATTAAAAATTCGGACTGGTTTTTGTTGTCATCTATAGCCGAAATTAATTAAATAAACACAAATACGAGCGTACAAATATATTTAGATAGAATAAATATTTTCATTTTTATATTATATTTTATTGAACTGGTTTATTGTTAAATATATTATTTTATATACTGCACCCTTTCTGACATTACTGCGTATCACAATTTGACAGCTGTAACTGTACTTTATTAAATTACAAATATCAGAACTAAATAAGAAATAATAGTGCAGAAATGTGGTATCGCCTTAGTTCGAACCCCTCAGTCGACAGTTGCCATTTTAAGTTTACCCTTTGGTGGCGTGAATTGAAATAACTGCAGAGTGCCACACCCAGAATAAGTAAAAGGCGTGATGATATAATAATTATTAAAAACCCTAATCTATCAACAAATTGTATGAATAAAATTAGGAAATTCCGAATTGCTCAAAATGTGCAACAAATGGTAGCGTGGTAAAAACATAAGTTAAGGTTTGAAGATGCTTTTAACAAAATTGAAAATGATTTGTACAATACACGACATCGAAAAAACTTAACCCGGCAAGATTAATGGAAGAACCAGAAAACATATTGTGACAAACCGACAAATGGCCAGACGAATTGGATGACAAAAAATTTGTGCTCGTTTGTCTTTAACTTCAATTAAGTTACTATTAACACAAAAACGACTTTAATTTTTTTTTAATTCTTTGTTTCATGCAAATAATCAAGCAGAATGCAAACATGCAAAAATTATAATATATATGCTGGGTGTCAATTTTTTTTATAGGGCAAAGGAAATACAATTTTAAATTTTCATTAGGCGATAGTTCGTTCCCTATGAATTTTAGAACAAAAGTGTCAATACAAAATATGTTCAGAATGACAAACTGCACCAAATAAGCCTAAATTTATTGATGTGATACATTTGTTATGAGATAATGTAAAATTAAATTTATAATTTTATCTATTTCCAAAATGCCATGGTAAACAAAACATACAAACAGTCGTATTGTTTGAGTTTGACAGATAACATTTGACATAGTTTTAATGATTATTAACTCGTTTAAATTATTTCTAAATAATAAATGTGTCCTTGATTTCTATGAAATAATTTAAGCAAGTCATTATAGAGTTTTATTATACTAACCGTACAATTATGTACCCCTACTTGCTGTATAAGTTTGTATATTTATTTTTTCAAGTTATTAGTTAGCCAGTTGAATTGATTGGTTGCTTTAAAAAACTCACCCTGTATATATTTATATTAATTTTCTTCTGAACAACTATCTACATCTTACAGTCTTACTAATTTTATATAGTTCATACAGTTCGTATTGGGGTGGCCGTTTCTACCACTGTACAACAACTGCCCGTAAGTATACAGGTTGTTCAATTTAAGTTCGTCATCATTGATATTTCGAGAACTATAAGGTTAATTTAATTAGTAAGTAATTATTATTTTACTATTACGAGCAAAAAAAAATCTTTCTACCAGTGATACTCAAAATACGAGATACAAGTTTCTAATTTTAAATCGTAACCTATTTTTTTGCATTGATCCATTCAGTATATTTCCTCAATACGATTTAAATAAATAATATATGGGGTAAATATCTCCGTGGTAACGTTCGAATCCCACTGCCCACTGTTACCAATTTAAATTTACCCCTGTGGTTTTCCCTCCACTAACATCTTTGGGGGCTATGACTTGTCGGCTGGTAACCGCACTTCATACGAAAAAATATATCACTTACCGAGATCTGCGTAAGCAGAGTACCACACCCATAATGGGTAAAAGGCGTGATGATATATTTATTTTTTTAATAATATTTTTTTTGCAGCGAACATCAGGGTAAATTATAATAAACCTTATTTTATAATATGTAAAAAGTTTATATTTATTAAAGTCAGAGTCGTTGAAAAACTAATTAAAATAAAAATGATTTATAAATACTAAACTTTTAAAATAATTTCCAGTTATAAATATTTATTCCAATAAACGAAAGCGAGTTGACATCATTTTGACAGCACGCAGCACAGTATAATATTCAAGTTACGATTTGGCTTAGTGCAATCACGATTTAACTAAATTCCACTTGACAAAATAGTTAACTGAAGTAGTTTAACAAAATGATATTTGCGCCCCTCTAGTTAATCTGTTATTCAGGCTAGTGGTGCTGCACTAAATTTGGGTATTTAAAATAAAATCGAACAGATGCACATATGTTGATATGGCATGAACGCAGTGATCCAGTAATAATGTGAGTAAATAATTAGCAAACATGGTTCATAATTGGCGCGGGTATTAATTTCACAATTTAATATCTTGTTAAACAGAAGTACGTGTAAAATGCCGGCTGAAAAGGATGGACGAACTGAATTGCAGATAATTTATCGCATCTCCCAAATAGCATAATTTAGATATTAAAATGTGTGTGCTTGTATTTGTTTCAGCAGTGCGGATTGTGGATATGTGCTCATGCATGATACATGAGAATTTAAAAGTAATTTAATACCATTATATTTGTTTATGCATCGTGACAATTTGATTTATCGATTTAATTTTTAAACCCACTTCATTCCGCGTGATGAAAATTCATTTACAGAATCGGAACAACATGAATTTTATTACGTTGTAAACATGTCTCAGTGCTGTATTTAAAAATGTATTTACACACTGCTCTATGAACATTTGCGGCGTTAATTGCGCTGTATAAACAACTCTGCACAAAACAATACACAATTGACTTTATAATTTACCCGAAATTGTTGCGAGTCACATTCATTTCAACGCGCAAAACTACTATTATAATTGCCATATTTAATAAGAATGTGCTCATTGTGCAGAGCACTGGGCCTGCGAGAGTACACTCTGACACTCTGTGGTTTTTCGTTTCCTTGTATCATGTAACGTAAGTCGTAACTTAAATTGCTAGCATTATAGAGTGCGTACACGTTAACTTCAAGCCACCAAGCCTATCAGTTTGTTAGGCTAGTTGGCTTGATGTTAACGTGTACGCACTCTACTATGTTTCAATTTTAGAAAACTGTGAACCGCCTACAAATATCTGAAATATTCTCAAGTGGTAGATTCCCCAAAAGACTTGTTTACAATACGAATTTAGTAGTTACCGTTAGTAGTTAAGGTTAGTGGTTCGTCTTAAAAACAGCGTTCATATTAAGGTGTTTATTCCTTAATATTTGTTGGTAATATTGTGATATCTTCTGACTTTTCAGAATGTTTGAACAGATGTTGCACTAATCGTTTGGACATTTATGACAGATGTATCGTATTTAGCGAGATTTTGATCATTGTTTTTGGTTAAGTTGTATGGTCAATTTAATTTTATTCCTTTGTATATAAATCACACAAGAAACATTTATGAGTGGCTTCACAAGTCGTAATAAATAATCAAATTGATTTATAAATCGCTGTGTGTAATTAAACGGCATATTCTGTTTTGTTATATTGGACGTATCCACAATCTTCAATTATTTCACTTATTTTTCTTTCGCAAATAAAAAAATTAGGTCCCAATTAACAATTTTTTTCTTATTTACACTTCATTAAATTTCCAAACAATTAATCAATTTTCAGGTTAATCAAAAAATGTCAAATTCAAAGTATTTACTAGGTATCTCTTTTCAACGCTCTCTGATTGCTGTCGTTTACGCTAACACTACTATTCACCGTAAAGTTTGGAGTATACAAACTGTTGCGCTAACTGAGGTTAGCATTAGCCGAACGATGGGCTTATTTCGTATTGTGAACGAGGCATTAGTTTGCAAGTGCTGAACTGAAATAGGTACTTGATATAAATAAATAATAAAATTCTGACAAAGTTCACTATTGGTCTTACACTTAACAATTCCAGTAACACAAATATATATATATATATATATATATATAAATGAAGAATGAAACCATTTTACAAATAGACAATAATTGACAAAATGTTCATATAAAATAGATTCAATATTAAATAATTAGAAATTTATAAGGGTTCAAAAACTGGTAAAAGTAGAAAGAGAAAAAATAAACGAAAATATATAATCATATCAGGAACCGCAGAGGAGATAACTTTTCAATTTATTGCTAAAATTCCTGATAGTATAATCTTTTAAGTAAATGTATTATAAATAAAAGAACATTGCAAACTAAAACAAAATTGGAATTTTTTTTTATGTTTAGGAATGAGAATTTAATAAAATGAAATACTTTGTAATACCTGGAATATCGAAATACTTGAACGTTTATTAATGATGTAGAATTTTGCACAGTGCTAATAATATTTTACGTGTAAAAAATTTTAATACTGTCCTTAAAATATTAGAATTGATAAATTTTTTAGAACTTCTGGAATAATAATAAAAGCGATGCTTTATTTTATAAATATTATTGTATTCTTGCAGCCTATAAACTTGTTTCAATCCTATTAATTAGGAACGTTGCTGCAAAATACTGGAAAAATTTGGTTTACAGTCAGTAGTGCGGGGACCTTAGCAGTGATCGTGCCGTGTGTTGTGTGTTACAATGGAGACTGCAGTATTTCTATAGTAGAAACAACGAAATGTAAGTGTAATTAATTATTTTTACATACTTTAAGTACATTCACATACATTGAATAAATCTAATAGTGTAGATAGTAGGTTATACACTTTTTAGGGATATAGAGTGATGCTAGGGTTCTTGTGAAATACTTAAACACGTCTGGTATTTTAAATCGAGTTTCAACCATAGTGAATAACAAAACTGGCAATAGATGCTCTTGGAGAGACCATGGACCTCCCTCTGGTCAAAGTTAAGTTGTCATCTACTGTATTGGGGAACTGACCGATATTAATTAAATTGTATTTCGATCAATTTTTGAGTTCTTTAAATAATAACAAGATAATAAATAAATCTCATAATTACTGATCCCAGGGGTCGTATTTTGATACTTATACAATCTGACAGCTCAGTAATAAGAGATATACAAATAATTCGGAATAGGATAGATATGCGACATCCCAGCAAACATAGCTGTAACATTGATATACCTGATATGTAATATCTGAAACCTAAGTAGTATATCATTTATATACGTACTATTAACGTAATATACATATACCATGTCGGACATCTCTTGAGAGAGCGTAAAATTATATTGTTGGTTATGTCACATTGGTCTTGGACATGGTACATACCTACAACATGTATATGTTATGTCACCGTACTTATAACATATTCACAGTTAATTAGAACGTTTTATATATTTTATGTAAAAATATAGGAAAGAAATTTTAAATATTTTATAGTGTACACTGAACAACTTTGAAATATATTTAATTTAATTTTGCTACGCGGTTATATATTTCCGTATCGTAATTTATGTGAAGGAAATTTTTTATTTATAAATAAATAAACATTTTTAAAGAGATCTTACTCAAAAATATCCAAAAACAACTATTCCATTCGTATATTCAAAGTTGTTTATACCAAAAGTTTTGTTATGTACCATTAACGTTACGATGTCTACATACATGGGATGTCATGTCTCATAGACCGTGTTGCGGAGGTATATCCATGTTATGTATATGTAACGTACTCGCGACATAACTGTGTTTGCTGAGATAACACTTAGCGTCATTATAAAGGTCTTTAAAACTCAAATATCTGAATAATTAATCATATATTTCATACTTCTATTATATCTAGTACGATGTTTTTTGGTCTAGTCATGATACAAATGACTTATTTGCCATTTAATTAAATTGATACATAAAAGTGTGGAATGGCTTACTGCGTCTAAATGTAGTAGACGAGTAATGACAATCCATCTATAACATACTGTAATGAATCAGATTTTGGGAATAATAACAATTATCGTATTAGGGTGTAGTTAATCATTTGGCAGATTATCATGAATACGTTGTATTGAATTGTGACAGGTCGTATTGTTATTGTAATTAGAATGATGAATTCGACGCGATTGCGGTACGGCAGTGTGGTAGTGCGTCCCCCTTTCGGGGGTCTCTCCAACGCACTCGCCTATCTATAATTAATTGCTGCTTCAACCTGAGATTAAGCGTTATGTCATGCAGGTATCTTAAGATCTACATATGCTTACAAGCAATCATATGTACGTTAGCTACCATCGCGGAAGATAAATGCAAACTTCACTTACTAATTAGAATTTCTGCATTGTCCAAAATTCAGGTTACTCGAGTAGAATTCTGTAACTTTCAACAATTTATGATACCAACCGAATGGAGGGTTATGATTTTGACGTCACAGGCAAGAAAGAGAAAGATGACGTAAAAGTTGAGATGGAAGACCATAGTACAAATATCCATGTTTCAACGTTTGAGATGGTGTTTAAACAAGGTTATGTTTTTATTTTTGAATTTTGTGATTTAGGAAACTTAATAAATTTTACACTGGTCCTATATTTTCATAGTAATAACAGGAGTCACTATTACACAAACCATATACATACTTTATTTTTCATATTTAGCATCATTTTAAGAACTTGACAGCACGCGTGACAGCGTTTTGTTTGTATTTCGCCCATTGACATCCGCGTGAATTTCATCGTAGTTCAATGGAAACAGTAATAGATGGCAGCACAAAAATTTGCTTCTGTATAACCCTCCATTGGTTCTAGGCTTAGTCAAACATGACAGTCGAACATGTATGTATGTATATATATTTCGGAACTTTCAACCCCAGGAATTAAATTTCATTGTATTGTCACTTTTTTTTTTGTTTTGGTAAGTACATGCCATATGTGTTGCCCACCTGGTACACGGGCCTTGTTACAACTACTAGCCGGTGCCCGATAGCTTTGTGGTTGCAAAGTTAATTGTTTCCCAACTTGGAATAGTGACGGATGTGATAATTTTTCAGACCTAACCGGGATTCGAACCCATGGCAATGGAACATTCGTTAAATATATCCAAATATTTTTTTCCGTACACCGATTTGTCGACACAACAGCAAACAAATAAATGCTGGAGATGAAATTATTTTGTTATTTGATTCCTTTCGTTATTATTTAATTTACGAAAAGCTTACTCTCACATAAATAAATAATTAAAATAATATACTGATTAAAATTTTTGATGTAATAATAACAATATTTATATATAATTATGGGGTAAATAGCTCCGTGGTAACGCGTCGGACTGTGGATCGTGAAATCCTCAGTTCAAATCCCACAGCTGACAGTTGTCAATTTAAATATACCCCTGTGGTTCCCCCTCCACTAACATATTTGGGGGCTATGATTTGACGGCTGGTAGCCGCACTTCACACGCAAAAATATATCACATACCCATAATTGGTAAAAGGCGTGATGATATATTTATTTTTTTATTTATTTACTTTTAATTCTTAGAGAATATTTAATTTAAAGAAATTCATAGCGAAACAAATTAGCCAATTTTATAAAAATTGAAAGACAGTACGAATGATTTAAATTTGTTTTAGAATTTTACAAAATTATTTTCGATTTTTACAGAATCTGGAAACCGGTTGTAAATATGTAGATCAGCCCTATTCAGAGCATATAACAATTTAATTTTTTGATCTAGTGTTGTCATTATGCTTTTCTGCATTTCTTAGAAAATTACGTTTTTTATTTAATAAACTATTAAACTGAACATCGCAAATTAAATATTAAATTTATATTTTTTAAATAAATTTACGAGTTTTGGGTGTTGTACTTTTGCTCATGAAGTGCAGTTACCGGCCGTCAAGTCATGTCCCCCAAAGGTGTTGAGGAAATTATGACAGAATAGGTTACTTTCTACATTTAGTTGATATATTTTTTTATTTTATACTGTTTAATTGTTTTTAATTATTAATTAAATTGACTGTAAGCCTTAAAAATATAGTATTCGTGTTTGATTGATTAATATGAAACGTATTTGTTGTTTAATAAGTGTTAAAATAGTAATTTGCAAGTAGTTAAATGCAATTAGCAGAGCAATTTGACAGATTTGCTTCGCGTTAGGCTGATGATGCTGTAATCTGTAGTGGTGTAGTTGTAGTGTATTATTAATTAGCTCTTCATATATTCTTAACAAAGTCCGTGGTCGTAGTGCGAGAAGTGAGTAGTTTACATCGTATTACAAACTCGGATTCGTGTTCGTCGTTCGTTGGCTGTTGGTGGTTGCCGTCGACTATAAGCTTAAACTATATTACACTGTTAGTAAAATTACTAATTTAACAATCTGTGAACTTAAACTATACACTTTACAAATTCTGTTAGAAGCCGACAAACTTTACGCGTACCTATTTCATTAACGATGCATTATTGAAAGAGTTACCTTAAATTTCAGGCAAATTTACATAGTCCAATATGGCACATTGAGTTTGAGGTTATTTTATTTTTGCCCCGGTTGCCTTGGGCTTACAAATAAATAATAAATTAATATTCAGGGTGATTCAGGACTAGTGTAACAACCTTTAACAGCTTGCTCCTAAGGTCATTTTGAGCCAAAAATGTCATATGAACACAGGACCTATTCCTTCTAGTTACCAAAATACAAGAGGTTGAAGTTATATAATTAGTACGGAATTTTCTAATTTTTTAATCACTTTCGCATATCTTATTTCAATTCAAGGCGCGGCCTTTGAGCACTGCTGCAATTTTGTTAAAATTTGTTTTCCTATTTCATATTGTGTTAACCTATTCCATGCTTTGTTATGTTATTCTGTGTTTAATGGGCGAATAAACCATTAACGAAATATGACAAATTTATATCAAAATTGTGTAACACTTATGGAATAATTAGTAGTAACGTATTTTTTTTTCTTTTAAATATTTTTCAGTAAAACGATATAACGAATTGAACATATTTTGACGTCACGGATATCCGTATTGATTCTATTGGCCAGAAATATGAAACGTTTAAGTCACGCGTCTGCCGTTGCGCCCAACGTCTATTGTGGGCTAAAATTTTAAAATTGGTTTATGGGCCCATTGTATCATCTTATAGTTTGTTGTCCAAATTGTGTTCGTTAATATTAATAAATAAAATTAATTAAGGGTCGATCTTTCCATCTACGAATAAAATACTGAATAAGTTATTCCCCGAATAAGTGAAAAATATCGCATTGAAATCATAGCTCAAAAATTATAGTAATTGTTCAAGCTGTCATTTTCTTATGCGTACTTTTAAATTTATTTCATGAATAACTTATTTGTAAGTTTACTAGTAGATGGAAAGATGCCTTTAGATAAATAAGGTATAACTTTTCTATGGAACTCTTGTTTTCCGAAAGTATCTTGATTAAAAAATTAGGAAATTTTGTGTTATTTATAAAACTTCAACCTCTAATATTTTGGTAACTAGATGGAATAGAACTTGTGTTCATATGGCAATTTTGGCTTAAAATTATCACAGGAAAAAGTTTGTTACTCTATTTCCGAATCACCCTGTATACAACAGAAAATCTGTTATGACGCTTGCACACTTTTCGCCCTAAAAAATAAATTTATTTACCCCGAAACTCAAGAAAGTGGTTCCGTTCAAATCAGCTATTATTGTTCCTTTTTCTAGTGGATTCTATCAGCTTAAGAGGAATTTGTACCGAATCGGGCAGGGAGTATCTGTCTGCTATCCGGTATCCGATATCGCGATATCCAGTCTCCTGCTATCCCTGCTATCCGTTGAAACGCCCCATTGCAATAAATCAACTGGCGATGAAACAATTTTTGACAAGTTTCTACTGTGTAATAAAGAACAATAAATAACAACGTAATCAATTTGTGCCATGACCTGATTTGTTACAAAACGTCAAAATTTCTTAATCCGCCTGTCAGATCACGCGCTCAACAGCGTATTTCATCGGGCGCCCCTTGAACAAGGAGCGGATTATACCCTTGGCCATGAATAAATTCACCAAGGACTACAGGTGTAAATTAAGGATTATTTCTTCTCCATTTTCCTTTCTTTTTAATTAATGTTCACTTCGCCCCGAACAGGAACTAGCTAAACAGTCGATGATGATCTTCACACCAAAAAACATTTCATTAATAAATTAGTTTTTTGGTAAAACTTCAGTATGAAGCCAGTATAAAATTCAAAAGTTTCAAACATATGGCGCTGAAATGCGTTATTAGAAAAAGAAATGTAAAAATTTTATATCTGTTTGATTATAAGAGTATTTACTCTAATATAATTGTCACTGCTCAAAATATCTTATAGGCCTTCAAGTAAACTGCGAGCCAAGAATCATTTCATTTGGCCCATTTAAGACTTATAGAATAACTTTTAAAATAATTTGTTCTGATCTTACAAAGAAAAAATTGTACTCAGTTTATTTGTATCATAAATTCTGTTATTTTTAAAAATATTTTAAGGAATAAAAACCAACCAATTGACAAAAATCCCTAACATAAAGATTTAAATAGGCTGAAATGTATTGGTTGGTACCACGAACACTGTTTTTGAATCTGATGACAACAAAATATAGAAAAATGTTTGAAATAAAAATTGTAGGTAATGTTATTCTACATCTTTTTGATTCCAGAAAAATTTACTCTATCTCATTTATTTACACTAAGATATGCTCAAAAACCCTGATAGGCCTCTTAATAGTCTACCATTTACTGTTGATGAATTGTCTCCAAAATCTAATCAATTCGTAACATAAACATAATACCTCCCTTAGATATATGTATGTGCAGGAGTTAGAAATGATAGAATTTAAGATATCAATATGGTGAATTTAACAATTTTCCTTTGTATAATTTTAATTGGGCCAAATGATATGATTCTTTGCTTGTACCACTTATAGTTGATGGTCAGTCACCAAAATATAAACAGCTCGTATTTGAACATCCAAGGTCTAAAAATGGAGTTTGTAAATGATATTGTCATTAGAATCTAATGTGACTAAAACATAATATCCTGAAAAGTTTAATTCCTAATCGCTACAACTTAATTACTTAATTATTTATTGAAACATGCCCAAGAAATCTGATACCTAGGTATTCAAGTAATCTACCACTTTCGGATGATAGGCTATTACCATAATCTATTCATATCGAAACTAAAATATTCAAATTTTATATATGAAATTTCAACCTGATATCTTTATTAGACGAAAAAACGTCACACATATACACACACAGTCTAAAGAATAAAAGATCTAATACATTTTTTAAAATCATTGCTACAGAGAATTTTTATATTTTGGGGAAGATAATTATATAAATATGTGTGGTGGATAAAATAAGTTGTTATTTATTATTATTAAGCGGTTTCAACTGCTGAGGTTATATGCCGCCTCGGTACCTCGTTTTCGGTGTTGTGACAACGGCACGCAGTGTTCGCTGGAATGGGTTTTCTCAAAGTGGTCACCCATCCAACTACTAATCGCGGGCAGCAATGCTTAATTCCATAAGTGATCCGGCTTTAATGTTACCTGCAAAGCCGGTGCCCTAAAATTGTTATTATTTTGTATATTGTTCTTTATTATATTTAGGTTGAAAACATCGTAAAAGTTAAATATTTAATAACAAATTCAATATAAAATTCGTATCCCATTTCCATGTTTGTGATTACGTAAAAAAAAATCCAGCATTCGTGTTCGATATCCCACAGGGCAACCATTAACAATGTACACAACTAGAGAAAAAGTTACGACCCACCAAACTCTGATATTAGAGACGTTATTTATTCTTATCAGCACATCTTCATCTTGTATCGAAAGAATATTCCTTCTCCAATGATAACTCACAGTCGCAATCACGCGTCCTGTGTGTGGGCCTTATCCGTGTAGGTGTGACTGTGACCGTGTCGGCGGGAAGAAAAACGGCTTAAGGACGAAACTCCTGAAGATTTGGATAGCAGTAATTTAACCAGAAAGAGAAAGAATTATCTGATCTTAAATAAAACTCCGGAGAAATGTCATCGACATTTCTGATAATTGCGAAGCAATTACGATAGCTCAGAATAAATGGCGAGCGGTAATAGGTATGCCGAAAAAATTTACGATAGTTTATTTGCATTGTAATTGGTAGTGATGCGAATAAATCTCCGCGAATAGGAAACATTCGACAGACATTATTAAAAAGATATTGATTGCTTTAGAACTTATATAGCTCTAGTGATGAGCCGTCAAAAAATTCCCGTTGGGATTTTGTTTTTTTCCCGGAAATATTCCCGGAAATCCCTTTAGTCACGCTTTGTGCGAAAAAATTTTGTTACGTTTTTTCCCGGATTTGAAAAATTCCCGGGAATGTAACTATGGAAATATCTCGGGAAATTCCAATAGATATTTAACCTTGATGTCTTCTTGCACGCTAACAGAAAGTGTTAGCTATCACTGCTCCAGCAACAAGCAATGTGGTATTCGGTGTATCACAAGTTAAGATTTTAACAATGAGTGGAAAGAAAAAGAATTAAATTTTTATTTACATTTGAAGCTTCTTGGCAAATTTTCGGGAACTACCTGGGAATTGTCCCATATCTTTAAACTTCGGGAATTGACCCTACAGCGCGATAAAAAATGGTTACGCTCAGAAATGGTAACCGAAACCGGAATCAAAACCGTTGAGCGAAAAATACAAATAAAAAATCCAGAACCGAAATTTGAAACTGATACAAAACTGGAACCGAAAGCAAAACAGGCAAAACCTTTTTTTTATTTTTCAGTTAACCGCAAAAGTTTTTCTTGTTTTTAATTGTAAATTACTGTTTTTAAAATAATTGTAACATATCAAATTTATTATATACCAGGTCAATTATCTTTATCGTCATTCAATAATCTAGTCATAAGTGAAAAGACATTGGAAGATGTTTA
The DNA here is from genome assembly GCA_963942605.1 of Poecilus cupreus. NCBI lineage: Eukaryota > Metazoa > Arthropoda > Insecta > Coleoptera > Carabidae > Poecilus > Poecilus cupreus. The sequence goes on from OZ012715.1 coordinate 20,174,849, forward strand.
ATTAGTTAGATCCAGCATTAATTATTTAACAAAGTAGCTTTAAACATGTACAGTCAGGTTACTACATTATTATAGTACTAGAGTTTTAATTTATTTCGTAGATAAAAAAATATTTAGTTCATTTTAGTTTAATTTTATGCGCAATACCGAAACCTATTTAATAAAACTGGTTTACCGAAACCGATTGTTGTATAAATGATCAAAACCGATGCTCAAACCGCTAATTTTTATGGTTATGGTTACTATCCCTGCTTATGGCGCATGTAGTAAAAAAAATCTCGGTTTATTAAGGATGTTAACGGAGTTAATAAATAAATATTAATTTACACAAAAATTATAATCATGTACCTCTGAAGTCAGCCGTGTAATTTATGATATTTTTCTACGCCCTTGTCTTAAAATTACAATTTAATGAATGTTGATGGTTTTCACAGCACCCTGTAGAAAAGATGAAAATAGTTATGTGCAGTTTCAAAAGATTGAAGGTTCAATTTATGATATAATTTCTTATGAAAATATAAAGACGTGATTTTAAGATTTAGATTAATGATGTCTCAACGGGAACCCTCCGAGCTATTATTCATTTATTTTTAAAATGCTCAGCATACGATAATGTCGGTAAAGAAGGAATTTATTGACGGTATATATTATTGAAATGCATTTAGCACTGCATAGTCAAGCGATCTTTCTTTGAAAGGACGAGGAAATTATTATTATTATAAAAGCACTAAATAGCTTGACTCATCAGAGGTTGTTGGTTCAAATCCCATTGAAGAGCACTCTTCAAGGGGTATATGACCACAGAAGTTAGTTCGCTTACCATATTCGCACTAAAAACATAGTACCGTTCAGTCAATTTAACTGAGTAATTTAGTCAAAACAACTGAATACTTCAATAATTTTTATTGAATATGGTAGTTAATTTGTCCTTTGCTTTAATGTGATATGAAATGATACGTAGGTAACACAGTAAAAAAAATATATGCGATTTGTTAATTTTGCGATTGTTAAGTATTTTTAGTTAATATTGACAAATATATTGTGTTAAATTAACAATTTGAACAAATATGATAATTTGTTAAATTAAAATTTTGACAATTCTGAATTTCTGGCAAGGAAAATTGTTGTTTTATTTATTTGCTGGATTTATAAAATTTAACAAATAAATAACAAGTAAACAAACAACTTATGAATTTGAAATTGTTAAAGAAACTCTTTATCCTTTGTAATAACTTAATTTGTTACAATAACTATAATTTATTGTTCTGTTTCAATACAATTACTAAATTATTTAGTCCGAAGCACATAAAAATAAATGTTAATAATTTAATTACTATATTCACAAATATAAATAATTACGAAATACACAAAAATAATTTGTTTCTTACTGACAAATTTGAAACTTGTTAAATTAATAAAAATTAACGGTGGATCGTCTGGGACTAAAAATTTTGTTAAAATTATGTCAATTTTGAGTATAAATTTTCTATTGTGTATGTTTTTGAAGAAAAATAAATTAAAAAATTTAATTTTTAGTTATTTAAATTGAGAAATGTCAGTTGCGCACTCTTCAACTCATATATTCAGTTGTTTCTCGAATAAGTGAAATATACAGTCAAAGCTACTAATTCTCTCATTTTCTGTTAGTAATACAGTAAGAGTTACTGAACTACTATTCTTTTTGCACATTTTTGATGTTGTATTCTGCTTTTGAATATCCCGGTAAATTTTCTATTTTCAATCCATAATGTTCAATCCAGTCCCCCAAAAATGTTAGAGCAAAAATGTTTGATAAATGAATTGATGAAAGTGTACAGCGTTTTGAAGTGCCATTTGGTTCTGTATTTATATAAGTAAACAAGCGTGTTTAAAAAATTGAAAGTAAATAGCAACATTCGGCAGCTTGGCTTTTTGTAGTTCAGCACCACAACAAAGGTAAAAATCCATAATCCCATTCTCGAATCTCGAATCGTTCCAGTTCCAGTCGAACCGAAGTGAACATTCGAACCGTCGAACAGTGGAAGCAATCACAAAGCCACAATCTGTGCGTTTGTGAGGCTGTGCTGTGCGCTGCTGGTGGTAGTGGCGACTGCCAAGGTGTTAGTATAAAACAACCGTTTATATATTCCCATTTTACCGTTTCGCCCGGTTCGGGCTGAGGTTGTGAGGTTGTGAGGCGGTCCTCGACGGTCGGTTGGCGCGTGAAACGAGATTGATTGGATTTGGTGTCGCTGCTGCAGGAGCAGGACTAGGACCAAGAGCAGGAGCAGGAGTAGCTTGGCGCGCGCCCGGCGCCAATGCACGCAGGCCCGGTTTAAACAGAATTCATCAAACTATACCTATAGTTTTATTTCTATAATTAATTTAGACTGCGAATGACGAGTTGTTGTGAGTACAGTGATATGCCCCATCTTAATTTAAATACAAGAACATCTCTAAAAGTGTGCATCGCACAAAAAATGTTTAGATTGAGTTTCATCAAGTTCGGGGAGTGGGGGGGGGGGGGGGTGAACAAATGACACTATTGAAACCTATAATAACCCTAGGGTATTAATAGTCTTATCACAGTTATCGAAAGTACGTTCCTTGGTAACCTGTAGCAACATTATTGAGGTAGTTTTGATAAAATTATGAGTATTCATCAATGGTCTAGGGATGTTTAGTGAGAAATTTTTGTGCGATATTAATAATAATTTTCATTCACATACCGTAAAAATGACGCTTTGAAATAAACAAAACAAATGTTGAATTAACTATCTATAGACTATCAACAACTCTTACTTAACAACAAGTGATAATTATCCGGGGAAATTATCAACAATTACATGCACGAGGGATATTCGAAGGACTATTTCCAGATTAAAATTTAGTCAAACGCTGTTTCTCTCATAAAAAATTAAGCAAAATTTAAAAACTTCATTTGACAGCAAGTCAGAATCACCTTGGTAAGTTGCACTAGTGCGCATTATCGATAATTTGTACTAGTGCAAAATTATCGTATAATGGGGTCATAAACCTTTTTTCGTTTTATTTTTTTTCTGTAAATTTGAGTAAAGTTATGAATGTAGATACTAATTTTAATATTAAAAGGCATGTAGTTATAAAGATATGATTTTTTGAAATGGGCATCTCATTTCAAATTTTTCGCTCGTGACGTCACCATGTTATACTACTACAAAACACGCTCTAGCGGAGAAAGAGGAACTACACCTACTGTCAAATTGACTGTTATCAGTCATTGTTATTTACTGAGAGGTTTTTACAAATATAGTTTATTCACATTACCTGGGCAAAATAATATAACAGATATAATAAAGATATGTTTAATTTGAAAATCGTTGTTAACTGCAACATATGATTTGAGATGACAGGTGTGATAATGAGACTACCGACTTTACCGACAAGCGACAAGATATAGTACAACAAAGCATATTGTTTTAACACGTCCCAAACTCTTTGACTAGAAATGTTATAATTAACGAATATCTAATTTAATTTATCGGAGTATTCATCTTTATAATAATAAGTATTTATTACAACACTGAAAAGCAAGTTTTTATTTGTTATCAACACCTCTTTCGCCTTGCCATGCTTTAAATTCTCTTACATGGTGACATCACGATTTTGCAACCGCGAAACTTCAGAAAGGAAATTATGAATGAAAAGTTGAAAAATTATAAGAAATATTGAATAATATGTGACTGAAATGATCTAAATTTTTATAATTTGTAAAAAAACACAATTTTTTTTTAAAAGTGTATGACCCCATTGCTACGTTGATTGGACGACATTCAGAAATGTCAGAATTCTGATTGGCTTAAATTTTATGAGGGAAATAGTCAGTGTAATTGTGATCTGATAGGTTTCAAAAATTTTGTGGTATAAGGGTAGTAAGATTTTATGTCACCGAACAGAGAAAAAAAATCTCTATCAAATGACCCTAATGAAAGGGTACATTGCTTAAAAAAAAAATTAAAGTGTTATTCGTTATTCATTTGTTTTCTGAAATACAAAAAATTTAATGCTGTCTTATTATGGAAAATAAAATGTTAAACATCTTTTATATAAAATTCTTTTTTATAAAGTCGATATTTACCGAGATATACAGCGTGTTTCATAACTTCGAGTCCATACGTTTATGGTATATGTTGTTTGATAGGCTGATTACGAATCTAAAAGAATTTTTTTTAAATTCGAAAAATTAACAGTTGTTTACCTAAAACATTTTTTGTAGTATTACACTAGATTCGCTTTACTATTAAACAGAAACAATGAAGTAGGTAATCAACAATTTAAATTACATAATACTAGTAAAATAAACAAACAAAATTTAATTATTTTTAATGAAACGATAATTATTAACATAATCATCCACCCAGTGGCAGGGGCAACGAAAAATTTTGGACTGGGAAACATGGAAAATAATTTTGCGATTTAAAAAAAATTCTTTTTGATTCTTACTGAGCATTTTAAATAACATATACCATTAACGTATGTACCTGCAGTTATGAAACAACCTGTATACTATATAAAACTCTGTACTGTATGTGTAATGTAAAATTTGGGGGTTTAAGAAATCCCTGTGACCGTCCCTGCAGCGGACATGGGGCACCGGGCAGGCACTATTTGTCGCTTCTCGGCCAGTTCTCGTTCTCGGCGTACATATGTCGTCGGTTATCGGACAGGCGTCGGGTTGGTGTTGGCGGTGGGTTGGCGACCGCTAATATCCTTACATCTGGAGCCAGAGCAGCCGCCACCGCCGCCGCCACCGCCGCCACCGGCTGTTATCTGTCTGGTCACGTGTTTACACCGCCAAGCCTCGCGTACACTATTCCACACGTCCACTGTTCTCAGGGTGTGACGGTGTGAGTGTGCTGAGAAAATATTGCTAAACATAGATTCTGTTATCTATTACCTAATCCCTGTCCGACAGTCGTCTGGCCTGTACCGTGTGTCCTTCGTCCTGTGGCCAACATAGAGAGGATAGTTTCCCTAGGCTCTCAAGTCCTTCCTCACACACTCATTCCATGCAGGGACTCCAAAACTTTAAAAAGGTGTTCATTATCCACATCACGCATTCATTCGCACATACACAAAATACAAAATACAAAAATTAGTCAAAATTGATAAAATTTTAATAAAATTTTTAGTCCCAGACAATCTACCGTTAATTTTTGTTAATTTAACAAGTTTTAAATTTGTTAGCAAGTAACAAATTATTCTTGTGTATTTCGTAACTAAATATATTTGTGAATATAGTAATAATTAACATATATTTTTATGTGCTTTTGACTAAATATTTTAGTAATTGTATTGAAAAAGAACAATAAATCATAGTTATTATAACAAATTAAGTTATACTAACTTTCTTTAACAACTTCAAATTGATAAACTAGCTAAATTTACTTGTTATTATTGACGAGTCTATTAGTTAAATTTTATAAATCCAGCAAATAAATAAAAACAACAAATTTCCTCGTTAAAAATTCAGAATTGCCAAAATTTTAATTTAACAAATTGTCATATTTGTTCAAATTGTTAATTTAACACAGTTGTTTTTACTGTGTACCGAGTGTAGAATTTAAATGTATGATTATATATGATTACCTGCCTTTCATTTCATTGTAATACGGCCATGGAAAAATAAACAAAAACTAAAAATATTTGACATTTCAGAAAACAGAAAGCAGATTTTGATTTATTTATTGTTGTAGAAATTTATTTATTTTCTGTAGAAATTTCGTAGAAGATTTGAAAGATATAACGGCGCATTTGAGACTTCATTTATTTCAGTAAAATAAATAAATAAATCTAAAACTGTGTTATGAAATGTTAAATATATTTCGTTTCTGTTTAATTTTCCATGGTTGCGTTACAAATTTACTTATATATATTAATTTTAATTTGATTGATATATCGTGAAATACTTTAACGAATGGGATTTGCTTTAAAGTGAATATAAAAGGTACAGCAATATAAAAACATAGCATTGAAATCCCTTTAGGCGACATTTCTATTTTACATTGTGATGGGTCAAAATATTTGATACTGAGTTTTCAACGGATAAACACGTTTTAAAGTACCTACCATACGTTTTCACTGATTTTGGTAGCAAATCATGAACAGGAATTGATAGTATACAAAAGGATTATTAGGTTTTTTTGTCCGAATCTGTTAATTTTGTTATATGTTGGACCCATTAGATTTTTAAAACTATGTAGCAGGATATATACATGACTAAATTGTAGGCAAAAATATTAATAAACAAAAGCCTAATATTTCTCAGAATTAAGAAAGAAACAAGTCGGCGCCTCCACCAAAAGGTACGTTTTTATTATCGGTCAGTGACCGGTCATTTATAACATTCACTTACCGAAAAATAAATGACCGCTCATTGCACAGCACTGATTATACTAATTGATTTAATTGAAAGCACAGATAAATAAAAATGGACCTTTTGGTGGAGGTGCTGACTTATTCCTCTTCTGAGAAATACTAGACTTTTGTTTTTTAATATTTTTGCCTACAGAGCGAAGCGACGAACCGAGTACATAACTTAACCGAGTACATAACTTAACCAAGTACATAACCTATATATTAGCAAGGTAAGGAGTGAAGCAACGAACCGAATACATAACTTAACCAATTATATAACCTATATATTAGCTAGGTGAGGAGCGAAGCGACGAACCGAGTACATAACGTAACCAAGTATATAACCTATATATTAGCAAGGTAAGGAGCGAAGCGACGAACCGAGTACATAACTTATCCAAGTATATAACCTATATATTAGCGGGGTGAGGAGCGAAGCGACGAACCGAGTACATAATCTATATATTTGCGAGGTGAGGAGCATAGCTTTTAGCCGAGTTTTCATTCCTTATATACATACTACGAGAATGCGGTCCACCTAAAAATGCATTCTACCAAAAGATAGATGACCCATTCAACTGATTTCACTCGTAGCCTTCATTCTGGTTTACGGTATTCTTATAGATTTCTATTATGAGTCCGCCATTACTACATTTAGCTCTTGCTTTAATCTTCGTTTGTGCCAGTCTGTCCAATATAACATTTACCATTCCATTCCAGAGGACTGAAGCGGGATAATATCCTTTGCACTCTTCAACATATGTTATACTTCGAGATGTGGAGCAAAGGAAACTAAAATGTTATTTCTTGACAATAATCTTCCAATTTTATCAGTAACATTTTGGAGGTAGGGCAGGGAAGCAAACAAACGTTTATTAATTTCTTCTGGCCACCTTTCCGAACATCCCATATTACATACTATAAAAAGTATTTTAATCTGAAATAGTTGTCGGTTACATGAATGAATTGCATAATTTCATTATCTCAGCGCCTGTTGTGGAAGCACTGGTAATACGAGCAATGCTGGTAATGCTGGCATCGTCATCGTCCTGTTTTCACATGGATTCCGAATGCGCAGTTGATGTTGTTAAAGACTTTGTGGCTTAGTGATGGGATTATTTAGGTAAGCTATCGAGGAATTTATCTGTGTAAGCGCCAACGTAAGGGTGTTTGCCACTCTGGACCGATCTCGCGCTCGCTTCTCGCTTCTCGTTTCTCGCTTCTCGCTTCGCACTACTCGCTACTCGCCCAGCACTGCTTCACTGTTCCACAGTTCCACTGTTCATTCATCTGGATTAACATTACTGACTCATTTTATTGCTATTGCCCCTATTGTTTTGCTCCTAGCCTTCGAGGGTCGAGATGCGGATGCGGAAATATGCAGTTATTATTTTAGCAAAATAAATGAAACCTATTTTAAATAAAAGAGTGTGCGGTGGGTTTTTACAAACTTTTTCTAAAGTAAAAATGTATCATTATTTATTCAGGATGAGCAAAACTATACTGAAAAGCTACGCCGTTATAAATTTACTATCCATTTAAATAAAAATAATCTGATCTGATTTTTTGATATTTATTATCACATTTTAAGTTTTGTAAAACAGATGTTGGCTGCTGTGTAGCTGAAATGTTTGCGAAATAAAACCTTAACCCATAACTGGTATAGTGGGGTCTTTGAAGAACCCAGTGTTTTTAAATCTAGTTGTTTAGTGTTAAAAATTGGAACTAAATATTTGAGTTTTTTCACTAATCAATACACTCGACTTAGTGACGTTCATACGAATCTATAATAGGTATCCCATAACGGGCATCAATTTTTTTTTGTTTCTCAGGTCTTAAATCATCTCCAAATATATTATAAAAAAATATAAAAATATTTGCAAATTTTTTCTCGTTGATTAAGTGATCCCTCTAAGCCCATAACGGGTTATTATATTTTAATAATCGAGCTTATGATCAATATTTATTTTTAATAAATAACGTCGAAAAAAATTTTGTAAAAGTTTTCAGGTCGCTGATTTAATCTAAGGTCTAAATTTAGTTGTAACAAAATATAGGTGACGAAAATTGAAAATATCCATGGGCTTAGAGGAGTCACTTAATCAAAGAGAAAAAGCTCATGAAAATATTTAATTTTTATTAGGGTGGCACCACCTAAAATTTGTTTTTCAGATTTTAACTCAACGAGCTGAAAATGCTATATAAAATATTTTTTCGACGTTATTTATTAAAAACAAATATTGATTTATAAGCTCGATTATTGTAATATAATAACCCATTATGGGCTAAGAGGGGTCACTTAATCAAATATTTTTGGGGATGATTCAAGACCTGAGAAGATAAAAAATATTTTGATGCCCGTTAAGAGATTATAGATTCTATATATTTCTTAATTAAGGGGATAATAACAATTATAGCAATTACGTTAATTTTATAATTAACATGTCTCAATGTTTTTTAATTGAAAGTGAGTTGTATGATATTTTAATTATCGAGAGCGAACATGAAAATGGCGTGCAATCGGAAAACGAAATACAGCAGATTTATTCTAACATATCTAATGCAGAAAACAAATACACATTGCAAATGAAACAGATTTAGAAAGAGTTGTAAATGTAAGTAACAAACACATTTTTTTCCTGCTGTTGTCCTAAAATATAAATTTTGTATCATAGGTGATGTATTCAGGTTTGGCCCTTGAAAATTATTTTTGGCACGTTTACGCCACAATAACCAAGAGACTGCAATAGAGGATCAGTATTTTATCTATAATGTTTATTTACTGAATGTTGATTTTATTTCCTTTAGTTTTATGCATGTTCTGTATAAATAAATCTAAATAAAGATGTAACATCAAGTTTTCTCGAAAATTTCTATTTTTTACATACATTTCGCAGTGGGGTCAATGCAGACCCCACTACACCAGTTACGTTATAAAAAATCACTATACCAGTTAAGGTTATACTCCAGGATCAACATCTAAGTAAGAAATATTTAACTAAAACTAAAAGGGAGGAGACGTCAACTCTACACTCTTGAGCGTTTGGATTGGATAAAGCGATAGAGAAAGGGATTCCCCTTTCCCCTGATATATCAAGAATAAAGAAATAACAAGAATTCTTGAAACAAGACAAGAAATACATTGGCAAGAAATGAGCAAGTAAAGAAATGTTTAATTTCTTGTCTTAAAAATCAAGCCCAAGACAAAAAGTCGTGTCTTGATGAAACACTAGGATGTGTGTGAATTGACCTTATCTAGTCTAATTAAATAAATATTCTCAAAGTATTGATAACTCGAACTTTTTTGTAGAACGTCATGATTTGAGTTCGATTGTATTTTGTTTCCTTTCACGCGGTCGGACCAACGAACTAGCTTTCTGTCGAAGTACTTACAATAATTTAAAAAATGCCACTAGAATGACATTTTATCCAATTACCTCGTTTAAGCACAATTACAATTAATTACAGCGTATAAATCCATGAATTGTTTTGAAATGGCATTGTTGCCAGTGTTAAAATTACAGACATAAGACGCAAACAAACCAAACAGGAATATAATGACATCTCCACGCTGAACAACAAGAGCGACAGAGCGACAGAACGACAGAAATGTAGAACGACAGAGCGACATCTCCACCACAATGTGGATGGCTGACTGCTGCTTGCTGACTAGTGGGTGGCACTCATACAACAACGAGGACACAGAGCATGGAACATGGAACACAGAAACACAACAGGTATACTCTGAATGCAATCATCTCCCTAACAATGCAGAATTTAATGTTGCTTGATACGCTATTAGCCGAGCAGTATTGCGACTAGTGGGCCAGGGGATGACAACCCTCAGCGGCGTACATGACGAAATAAAATCACAAAATATTATTGGAAACCCGAACTTTCTCCTCCAGAAATAGTGAGGATAATGTGGGTTTCCTATCTAGAGAGGAAAATATAGAAGTGCTACCAATTTTATTGAAATTCCTTATTTTAGTGATACACAATTTGACAACTTTAATTTAGATTTAAAATTGGTTCATTGGCAACACTGTTACACCGCCTTGAGACTGATAACCTAACTTTTGACATGTCAGTTGTGTGTTGTATTATCAAAGCGTATTTAAGATCCGAGTATATCGTTTTTAGAAACATGTCGTGAAAAATCTTGTGTCTAAGACGAGAAGAAAGCGCTTTTTCCTCTTGAGCTCGACTGGGGAAAAAAGTGTTTTCCTCTCCAGTTTGACAAATAATTAAATTTGACAATCTATGTAGCTTTCGAGTTACAGCGATTTTTTTAAATTTACAGTCCCACTTCTTTCACAGTTACACAAACGTCACACTGAGGTTTGGGAAACCCCAAAAAAGAAAAACTACTTTCCTATAACTGGATGTAATTTTTCTAGAGATTTTACCCATGGAATAGTTATTTATGTTTACAGAAAGACATTAAACTGTTAATAAACTTTCTGAACCATATATTTTATTCAAAACACAGCATTTTTCCAAAACTGAACTATTTTGTTGTGGACTATAAGCACAAATATATTTAACATTTGTTTAGGATTATATAAACTGAATTTACAACAAGGTAGCATCGAAGTTATGCGAATGTTGCGTATGTGGAATATTAGATGAATATTGTGGGGTATCTTAGATTCCAGTGTAACGTTATAGGATTAAGTAGTCAACTTCGAAAGATTATCTCCAAAACTCTACCATTCGATTTGATTGTCGAAATACATAAACAGGTTAAAACTTTAAAATGGCCTATATTTGTAAAAATTATAAGGACGCTAAGGATTATTCGGATTTTCCACTAAAACATTAACCCGTTATATAAAAATATAAAGACAATTAATATTGTTTCATAAAAATCAGTGGCTGAAAAATAACTAAGTGATTAAGTCACAGAGACCGGCCAATCCAATCAATCGGTAACTACGGACGCGTTTCGCTCTTATTGAAACTCATCAGCCTAGTGTAATCCGCCAATTGTTGTGAGGCAGTGGCATCGAATGACAGGACCACATCTTTGTAATTTTTCGAGATATTTCCAATTGAAATTTATGAAAACATTCTAAAAAAATTCAAAATCTTCAAAATTTCCTGTTTATTAAAATGTGCTACAAAAACATAATACCGAGTTGACTTCTAAAAAGAAAAAAAATGCCGTAATTTGACAACTAAATAACATATGAAGATGCGGAATGAAGCAATGTATTTAAAAGAAAAAGAAACATATGAAACAGAAGTTCAATAATTTGAAAGGATTCGAATGAAAATTACCATGAATAAAATATTATTTAACGCTATTGTCCATTAAACAATTTTCTGTATAAATTTCATTGGAACATAAAAGGAACAAACGTCAAAAGGGGCATTTAGAATATAAATCTCTATGGTAATTTAAAACATCCAGAAAATGCAATGAAGGGTTTCATTTCGTTACGCTACTGAGAATGCAAAAGCGCATGCATCTATTCGGACAAATTTGTGACAGTTGTCGCATTTTCGGTCAACATTTCACTTCGATTTCAGTTATTTGAATCATGAACACATAACGGACACAATTTCAGCGATTAACATCGTTGGAATGGTTTAACTAATGTGCACCAGGCACAAATTGAGATAAAGGGAATGCTACGCACGCTTACGCACTAAATAATTTCTATTATTAATTATGCGTAACTTTATTAACATTCCAGACATACGTTGCTTCATTATACCTTACATCTACGTTTTTCACGCAAATTAAAAATATTTAAGCTGGATTTATAGTTTACATAACATAACGTAGCATAGCATAACATAACAATTTTTTAGGTTTTATAGTATGAAATTTTGTTATGTTCTTAAAATAAAAATAAGAAGAAGATTGTTTCAAAGAATGTTCAGTGTTCAAGTGCGATATTTAATATTGTTTTGACATTGATTTGTCCCAATACAGGTTATAATTTGATCTTTTGGATGATGATATTGTAAATAGCTACAGCACTATTATGTGCATTTTTAGTTACCCTTAGTCTACTTTCTAAAAAATATAATAAATGTATAGAAACACATAAACACATTCAATACCTTGTGATATAACCTAAAATTTGAAATCAAACATAAATATGACAAGTGCGAATCGACACTAGGCATCCGAGTGTTTCCGATAGTGTCCGAACATAACCGGAAAATACAACATAGCATAAGAAATAAAATTTGGTCATTTCTTATGTTATGCTATGCTATGCTATGTTATGTTATGTTATGTTATGTAAGAGAACTATAAATGCTCTTACGTACTTGAGTGTATTTATATTTTCACAATGCTATCTATTCCTTGCAATTAGAATTTAAACACCGAATTAAAGATTAAAGGAACCAATAAGAGTAATAGTAACATAGACAACATAATGACACAAACATAATAGGAACAACACGAAATAACAAGAAAAATTTACAAAATTCATTTCCTAATGTTGGTGTTACTGTTGTCACTCAAACATTATTCGAATTCATAGGTAAGAAATCAGAAATGATTATCAATTAACATCATTAGTTGAAAAAAATAATGTTTTTCGTACCTCCGCTCAAAAGCAGTAGTTTTGCACATCTCAAAATCGTCCAGATACTGATTGGTTTCAGGACTAGGCAGAAAAAAAACTAGGGACTTTGTAAGGTTAGGGTTGGCATCAACTGGCTGACAATTTTATGTGTTCGTTTTGTTCAGTGTTTGATTATTTAGATTAGAAATTTCTATCAATTTCAGAGCTAGTTTGTTAATTGGTAGCTCCAATGATATTAATTAAAATAAAATTTTCAGTTTCAGTGCACAACCAATAATTATTATCAACTAAATATATAAATGTAACCGAATTTTTCAAAGAAAAATTAATTGTTTATATTATTAACCTTGTTTACGAATTATCTGATGTTACCAATATAAAAGTTCCTAGAACTTCATATTTCACAAATAAATCAGAATTTCATTTAATAAATGTACACAGTAAAAAATTTATAGTCAAACTTGACAAAATTTTAACAAAATATTTAGTCCCAGACGATCCACCGTTAATTTTTATTAATTTAACAAGTTTCAAATTTGTTAGTAAATAACAAATTATTTTTGTGTATGTCGGAACTAAATATATATGTGAATACAGTAATTATTAACATTTATTTTTATGTGCTTTTGACTAAATATTTTAGTAATTACATTGAAGCAGAACAATAAATCATAGTTATTATAACAAATTACGTTGTTTCAAAGGATACAAATTTTCTTTAACAATTTCAAATTGATAAGTTAGCTAAACTTACTTACTATTATTGACGAGTCTATTTGTTAAATACAACAAATAAATAAAAACAAATATTTTTCTTGTTAAAAATTCAGAATTGACAAAATTTTAATTTAACAAATTGTCATATTTGTTCAAATTGTTAATTTAACACAATATATTTGTCAATATTAACTAAAAATACTTAACAACCGCAAAATTAACAAATCGCAAATCAAATTTTTTACTGTGTATGACAAAGTCGACAGGAAAAATAATGTGTATCGTAATTGTTTGGCCTGTCAAAATATACTCGCGCTCGTAAAAGTACAGTTTCTGGACTAGTAATAAAAAGAATATATTTACGACCAACGACGCACAGTCTACAAAAAATTTACTAGATAATTTCATTAGCAAATATCGATAAAACTGATAACAGAGGTTATGTTCTATCTGTACGAAAAGAATGTATAAATGGAAGTAACAATTTTTTTTATCGCTAGTGTTCTTGTTATATTTGTCATTATTGCCTCCGTTCTTAATGTTAAATAATAAATCAGCCTTTTCAAGTTAAAAATATACACTACCTTTATTTCAATGAATACCAGTAAAGTTTTCCCAATGAAAGTGTGGTTGTTTCTGAGTATTCTATGCGGAGGAGTTTTAATTTAAGGTTCAATCATTCGTGAAAGATGTTGGCCACAAAAAAATCTTACAATGACAATGATAAACAAAAACAGTTTTATTTTAATTACATCGCAGAATTCGAACAAAAAGTGAACAAGCACAATGAGAAACAGTAAGAATAATGTCGTTCTCAAAATGTCTTTTCATTTGAAACACTAATGATGATTTCACTTTCAACCAACTGGCAACTGGCAACTGGCAACTGGCAACTTCAAGTGACCTGGATAGCAAAGCAACTCGCAAGTCTCAGGAGATAGGAAACGTTCAACGTTCAAATTAGAAGATTGCTTCGAATGCTTCCGTCGTTCAGTCCTCACTGATTAAAACACTGCCAAAATGAAAACAAAGAACATCGCGATTTTGAAATTTCACTGATGAAGCTTTTCAATAAATATCACGACAATTGCTGGATTAATACGTGTCGACATGACTGATGAAGACTCACAAATAATTTTTGGATTATATTGACAAAGATAACTGGAAGCTGTTGTTTGTTTGTTTGTTGAATTATAAAAAAACATTCTAAGCTATAATGGAAATGATTACTTAAAAATCTATATTGTTGCACAATAAGTTTAAGCGTAAAATTTTAAAACTAATAAATTCAATGACTGAGTATAGAATTTTAAGGATCCGGCATTTAATTTTATTAATAGGGAACACGCATAATTTTCAAACATTATTTTAAAGTGAACTTTATGCTCCCTGTATCTATAGAAAAATAGTTAAAAATTAATTTGTTTATTCTAAAGAGGTAAATATTAATATTTTAAAAACTAGTTTCAAAAAACGCACAAAAAGATCATAGAATGTACCGTTGTCTGTCATGGCGTCACATTCTTGTTCACATAGAACATGTGCTTATATAACATAATGTTTTGGTATGTTTTCATGTGTTTTTTAAGGTTTATTTGAATGCGAAAGTGACATATTTCCATTATTTTTTGTTGGGTGCGGTGGGGTTTTTCTGCAAAAATCCACCTTAAAAAACCGGTGAAAATTCCCATTTATTATACAAATTTAGGTATGTTAAAGAATTTTATAAGTTCATAAAGACGTATATATTTTTTATCTTAAATTGTAAGGATTCCAATTGTTACATACAAAAAACAAGAATTAAATTTGCTTCTGTCAAAAGAATAAAATAAAAAATACTTGAGTAAAATTACAGTAAGAATAGAAAAAAATAAATTTTTAAATACAAATTTATACCTTGTTCTCTTATCATTGTAGTTGACCATCATTATCTCCATCTTGTAATTATTTTTAACTTGTATTACATGATAATGTAAAACCCCAGAAATGAGTCGGGTGTTTTATAAACACTAAGTGGGTTGGGCATATCTTGGAAAAGCACGGGTTTTTGACAAGTCTGATAGAAACATATTTCTTTTCGAACGAAATAATAATGATTATTTTCAGCGGTATTCAATAGGTGGGCATTAATTTAAAAGAACTAATTTGCTGTAACTTTTAGGTTATTGAGTTTTTGTCAAACGTTTATTAAGAAAAGGGCATTATTTTGGGCCTCCTAGTTACACTTTCAACCTTTTCCGTACGTTATGATTCACCATATAAGAATTTGATCTGTATACGAATTTGTTTATTTCGTGTAGGATAGCCAATAAACAATTAAATAAATAAGTATAATTGACTATAGCAAATGAAAGAGCTGTTGGTTAAAATGAATGGAGAAAGTGTAAATATCTTCTTAGTCACTTCGCAAGTCCTCCACGCCGTTGCTCTAGTAATGCAGCAGCAGCGTGAAAGTGTGATGGTGCTCGTATGTATGTATACGTGTTTTATTATTTCTAGAGTATTTTTGATGTGGAGTCTAAGGTAGTGGTGCCGTTGGAAAAAGGAAAAGTTAACCACGAGGATTGCGTTGGATTTGAGCTCTAATCCCCAAAGACTCCAGGTGGAACGTATCTCTATCCCGTATCCCGTATCCCGTTTCTTCTATCTGTATCGCGTATTCGCGTATCGGTATATTTCCAGTCTTCCGCCAGCATTCTGGAATAAAGAAGCTATCACGAATCCACATATTATTTTTCCAGAAAGAGGCTAAACCATAAGTATTTATTAATACAGGCATCATAAATTCTTTTCAAATTTTGTTTCTTTCGCCTGCCTTCGGGGTTCCCTGTTATCACGATGTCTTATGCGCTTCAGCTGTGCAACTGCAGAGCTATATTTCTAAACAGTACAAAATTTGATTTGTGATTTGTTAATATTGACAAATATATTGTGTTAAATTAACAATTTGAACAAATATGACAATTTGTCAAATAAAAATTTTGTCAATTCCGAATTATTAACAAGAAAAATTCTTGTTGCTTATTTATTGGCTGGATTTATAAAATTTTAAAAATAGACTCGTCAATAATAACAAGTAAATTTAGCGACCTTTTCAATTTGAAACTGTTAAAGAAAGTTTGCATCCTTTGTAACAACTTAATTTGTTATAGTAACTATGATGTATTGTTTTGCTTCATTATAATTACTAAAATATTTAGTAAAATAAAAATAAATGTTAATAAATACTGTATTCACAAAAATATATTTAGTTAAGAAATACACAAAAATAATTTGTTACTTGCTAATAAATTTGAAACTTGTTAAATTAACAAAAATTAATGGGGAATCGTCTGGGACTGTAAATTTTGTCAATTTTGACTATAAATTTTTTTCTGAGTAAGGAATAAAACTCAAACAAGTTATTATTATTAATAAATTCAATTAAAGTAGCTGTTGGTTCTCGCTGAAATATATTAAATATTAAATAGGTAAAAAACTATTTTTTTTTTCACAAAATAAAAGATGAACAGCCGAAATTGCAATAAAGATTCATCTTTTATTTTGTAAAACAACCAGCGAGTGTTTTTACCTACTTACTTTATATTTAATATTGTGTATAATTATTGTTTTAACCTGCTCTGTTATTGGGCTATTGGCCTGTTGAGCAGTGTATTGGAATAAATAAATAAATAAATGAATAAATATTTATTATTATATTTATGGGGTAAATAGCTCCGAGGTAACGCATCGGACTGTGAATCATAAGATTTATGTAAACAGAAATGGCCATGCTCTTCAGTGGGATTCGAACCCGCGACCTCTGGCGTGCTTGGCTAACAACATAGCCACTACACCACCGAAATCGGCAAATTCCTTCTCTTTAAAATAGTTTTTATACATTATAGTCTTAAAATGTATAAATTTTAGCTATTTACCAAGTGCCATGGAAAATGAACAATCATACTGATTGAGTTTAACAGGTGATATTTATCTTTGTCATAGAGTTTTAAATAATTATTAACTTAATTAAATTTAATGAATAAAATGGTATTTTGTGGGAAATTCGTTAAATCAAGTGAAAGATTTATTTACCGCATTATATCAGGATCGCCGTATTCCTGCACGTGGATGATTAACAGAATTATAAAGTTGTTTAATTAAATAGGAAGTGATATTCCTCTGTGTAAGAATTGTCAAATGTCAACTGTCATACTAAAAAATACGACTATTAGAATTGTATGTTTTGTTCTTCATGGCACTTTGTAAATAACTAAAAAATATAAATTGTATTTTACGTATATCTTATGACAGAACATTTTTGTATTTACACGTTTGTTCTAAAATTCATTGAGAACGCACTATCGCCTAATGAAAATTTTACTTTGTTTCCTATGTCCTATAAAAAGTAAATACCCGGAATACAAATAATGATATATCTAACTGAAAAGAGGAAAGTAACCAAATATGGAATAGGATCCTAATATGGAATACTGCCCTTTCTCTTATTGTTATTTAGACTTTTATACAATTATTATGATGTTAATTACTTTTTAAAACAAAAGACTTTTACTAAGTTAAGCGAAAATGTATGACTGATTATGATTACTAATAAACGTCTTTAATTTGTGCAATGTTAAATAGCGGTATTCCATATTAAGATCCTATTCCATATTTGGTTACTTGCCTCTAAATATCCATAATGAACAGAAAATAATTATTGAACAGTAAACTGAGTATTTTTTTCAAAGACACTGATTTAATTTTATTTTATTTGAAAGTTCTTTTAATGAATTTATTAGTCCACCGAAAATAATAACGAAGAACAAATAAATGTTAATTCATCATTAGCTACCTAACATTTCGCTAATATAAAAATACTGGCATTGAAACATATTTTACGATCTGTCAGTATAGGTGAGAAGAAGCATAAATATTGTTTGACAGCTGTTCAAATGATATTTTAAAGGGGAAGAGAACGATAAAGAGCAGCGAAAGAGAGCGTGAGCGTAGTGTGTAAGTCTGTAGCCCCTGTAGACCTATGTAGTCGGGTCGGGCGCGGAATAACGAATGGACATGAAAGAAATGTCGGAAAGATTGAATTGAGTTTTAAAGTATGACGAATGAGTGATTACATAAACAAGGAAATCGATATATAAGAACTTACGAACCAATATTTCTCGGGTGAATCTTTAAGGAGTATTTCAAATACGAATATAAACACTCACTAATTTGAATAATGTTAATTAATAATTAATTATTTTCATTTTAAGTTTTTAAGTTTCAAGTTCCTCGATATCTTCAAACCCATTATTAACTGTGTGTCACTTTACTTTAAATCACTAAAATATTTTTTTTTTCACCTTCCACTATATTATTTGGGTATGGATCGATCGTGGGGATGTTAATTTCTCCGAAATTTCAAAATTAGTAATGATAATTAATGTAGTAGAAAATTGTTTGAAAATATTTTAGTTCTAAAATATCCTATTTAATCTTTGTTTTCTGATCACGTGTGCAAAAGTAACCAATTAGGTCACAATTACACTGATTATTTTTTGACGTTTCTTAAAACCAATCCTGACATTATTATACTGAGTATAAAGCTCTAGTGAGTATTCCCGGGAATAATCTCTGTAGCTTTTTTGTTTTTGTTGACAAGTGTCAGATGTCAGATAGTTATCATTAACACAAGTAAAAAATGACCAAAAAAGATAGATTTAGTGGCGTGCCTGATGATGAAATCAAGAAATAATCTAATTAAACATAATTCGAGAGTTTAATAAATTAGAAAATAATTCTCTAATATCTTTCTCAAATTATTTTCAATGTATTCTCACCCTCTTATTATATTATTATTGAAAACTACCTCAAGAACGTTGCTTGAAGGTGATAAAATTGATTGCTAATTTCTCCGGGAAATTATCACTTGTTGCTAAGTAAGAGTTGTTGACAGTCGGTCGACAGTTAATTCAAAATTTGATTTATATATGTGAAAATGTCATGTCTGAATGAAAATAATAATTTCTCACCAAACCCTAGAACATTGATAAATACTTAACTGTGATAATATTGTTTCACAATTATCAATGTCCTTGGAATTGCTATACTTCATTTGAGAATGAGAGAGTTGTAAAATAAAATTTGCATGACTAGTATTAAATTTTTGTCAGCTATGCGGTAAATAAATCCACCAGAAAAATCAGATATGGCTTTACTATATCAAACAATTGAAAATTTTTTAGGAAAAAGATCAAATTATTTCCAAAATTATTAAGTTTAACTTTGACATTTAACAACAACAATTGTTTCTGCCAAAGCAATCTCATTTGTATCATTAAATTAAAATAATAACAATTCTTATTTGCATTTTTCTCAACATTTTTATTATGTAGGACTAATAAATGTGTTTTATCGCTGTATTCAACAACAAATACTGAATCGAATAAGCTAATAAAAAAGGTAGGTTCTAATTAAAAATAAACAAGTTGGGTCCCATATTTTGAGAACTACTGGTTAATAAAAATTGTTGTTTTGTTCATCTTAATAGTCATATAATTTAGAAATTGTTTTCTGATTTAACGAACTTCGTATCTCTCGAGATAGAAATAGTTTTTAGCGGGGGTTCGAATCCAAGCCTCCGGGCTATATTCTTTCATGTATTGCAGCAGGTCACCAACCTGATATATTTATGTTTTTTGTTTATATAATTCAACAGATTTGCAGAAGTCAATATTATATTTTGTGTGAAATTTATTTTGCTGTTTGTAAACTCGATGTGATGCTGCGAGTTGGGAGATTCAATGTACCTGACAAATACAAATAAATCGGACTGAATTTATTTATTTATAACGATGCGGCTGCACGGGAATGCTAGGCTCGTCTATGCGGTGCTCTGCGTTGTTATACAGTATATTTTAGTTAATTAACAAGTGAATGGAATTCATGTCCATCCAATATTATGTGTACGGAATTACTTCACCACTGAAGCATATTGTATTGTTCGATAATGATGATCAAGTTGCCATCGTGATAAAATTAATTCATTTAAATCAGTATTGTTAGGAATTATTTAGCGCGTCGGACTGTGGATCGTGAGGTCCTCAGTTCGAAAGCTACAGCAGACAGTTGCCATTTTAAATTTACCCCCTTCACTAACATCTTTGGGGGCATTGACTTGACGGCTGCAAACAGCAGTTCATACGTAAAATATATCACTTAACGAGATCTGTGTAAGCAGAGTGCCACCCCCATAATGAGTTTGTTTTTCGAATTGCAACACTTTAACATTTCAGAGCTGAACAAAACCTCAATTTTAAGCTGACCGTTTAAATGATACATGTTATAAATATTTTATAAAAAAAATATTAGAAAAGAACAGAAGTGCTAGAGTGTAAAAAGACGTTTAGTAAGATTATACTTTATGTTTAGCAATAAAACGTTGGAAAATCACTATTTCACTTTTCAAGTTGTGCGTTATCTAGTGCTTAATATTTGTTTTAAAGTGACTTTAACTATCATTTGTTTTAATAGTTTAATTTAAGTATACTTAAAAATTTTAAGAATACTTTATTTTAATTATTCAGCAAACATTATATTTAGTTATTCGAAAAGATTTAGAAGTAATATTTTATTTTATTTAATACATTAATATTTCTTTAAATATATATTTTGATAACTTCGAATTAATATTTCATTCGACTACTGGAATAAATGTTCCATAGATCGAAGTATATTTTAACATTTCTAAACAAAAGCCGATTCCCCCTGTTTATTTTTCTGTTGTGCTCCTTTTGTGTAATTAAGAATTATGATAATTAAAACATCATTTAATTCTTCCTACAACGAAATAGTTAATTTGTGTACTAATTCAGTAATTAGATTTGAAAGGCTCCTATTCTACACTGATTCATTAAGAATGAGAAAATAGTAGAAACAATTTTAAAGGACGGGAAAAGTCTGCTCCTCTGCTCTGTCTGTGCATCCCTTCAATTCTCTAATTACATTTCGTTGTAGACTTCGTCACATTGCAACATGCAGCATTGCACAAAGAATAACAAGAAGAAGAAAAACAAAACCCCTACTCCAACATAACCTTATTATTTTCACATGGGGGAATATCTCAGCGGATATGACAATGGCGTTTGAATTTTGATAAATGGGCTCTAATTTAGATCAAGGAACCAGCTCCCCTTACTAAATGAAACAGGCAGTGTGGCTATAAAAGAAATTATAACCTGATATATTCAAAGTGGTTTTGGATTCAGTATGAGAAATCAAATTCAAGTCAAAATATAATTCATTGAGAATATCCTTAGTCTATTACAGCGATGAAAATAAACGACAAATAATTAAATGTTTTGCCACTTGAGTTATATAAAAAAACAGCTTGGATTATCATTATATGTTTTTGTTGCCAGTGAAAAAAAATATCAGGCTTAATATGTAGTTACCAAACAAACTAAATTGCATTAGCAAGTAAACACATTTAGGTTAGCTTAATATTTAAAGGTATTCAAAATTAAATGTTAATTAAACAAAATTGTTATTTGATCAGCAGGATTTTAAAATTGACCAGGAACAAAATTATAACCATAAGTTATAATATTTATGCGTTCACTGATAAAAATGTTTTCTTGGAACAAACAGATTCCTCTTAAATAAAGTAATGAAGAAAGAAATTGATTTGAATAGTTTTCTTGTATAAATATTATTATAGTTTTGAAGGAACATGTCAAAGTATTCGACTGAGATTCAATATAGGGACTAGGTAGTTTGAATGGGAGTAGTTTCAATTCAAAATGATATAGTTTTAAATAAAAACGTTTTGTTTAAAATTAAACGACTTCTATTTCCTTGAATTACGATTTTATTAAAGTATATGTGTTTCAATGTGGTATGAACGACGTATGAGAAACCTCGTACCTAGCGCAGCGAGACTGAGCCAGAACATATAGAGTTGTCTTGGGCTACTTAATAAATACATTTTACAGTTTGCCAAAATTCTATTAAATCTGACTTGCCTCTTTGTATCGTTCATAACAAATATTTGTTCATTATTAGCATAGCGCACCGAAGGTCGTGGGTTCAAATCCTACTGAAGAGCATGGTCATTTGTGTTGATTACTTAAATTCACAATAATCCACTCATGATGCGGCATATGACCAAAGTAGTTAGTCCGCTTACCATTTTCAAATAAAAAAAATTCAATATACTAGTATTCTTCGATTAAATATAACCTCATGATAAGATGAATAATCGAAGATATTGGTCGTGAAACCGAAGCTGCACATATTACCTCTGAAAATATTTAGAAATATTGAGCAGTTAATTACGCAGAATTTTTAATTCCATTATGGAGTAAATATAAAAAGCAATAAAATAAATATAGAGAATGCAATGCAGTACAATAGTGCAATAGCAGAAGAAAATAAACAAGTTGGTGTATGGCAGCATGGCAATCCAGAAGCACACAATAACAATGCTGCCGTCGACAGTTTTCTCTTAGAAAACAATTTAATTTAACGAGACGAATAGCGATATAAAGATATCAAATTAAATTAAGTCGGAGACTTAAATTTAAAGACCGGACTAGTGATTGCGTTATCTGCTGGTGAATTGCTTTGGATCCAGTATTAAACATACTCTTGGGTACATTCCTGCTACAATCTCCTATACTATAATTAATAAGCATACAGGATGTTTCATACTCCTCGCTCAACAGTGAAATCTTGGGAAATATAAAAGAAACGACTTAGGTTAAATTAGACAAAAGTTACCACACTAGTAGGCCAATTTAATGCATAGGTCACTAAATATGAATAAAAATGTAAAACAATTGCGACCTTTTTAAAATAATTTTAATTAAAAAATAGGGTCAGAGAATACAAAAATTTCAAATAGAACTTTGAGTTGAAAAAGCCCACTTTGCACTGGCTAATTTTGAGGTTATGACACAACTGAATTTTTTTCCAAATTGTACCAATACTTGAAAATAATGTCACTAAATAGCATTTTTATTTTTAAATAATACGTTATTTTTAATAAAATCATGTTTAATTTACTATTCACATCAATAATATTCAAGATACCTATCCCAATGTTGAGCGAGGGTGAGCTAAAATTCTGTCTATACTGAGATAAAAAATTGTATCTAAGAAATTAGTTAATTAATGCGAAACTCAAATATACAATCAAAACAACTAAATACTTTAGTAATTTTCACTGAATATTGTATATATATATATATATATATATATATATATATATATATATATATATATATCATCACGCCTTTTACCCATTAAGGGTGTGGCACTCTGCTTACGCAGATCTCGGTAAGTGATATATTTGTACGTATGAAGTGCGGTTACCAGCCGTCAAGTCTTTGCTTTATTATGATATAAAATAGTAGGTTATGTTTTTAAAGAAAAATTGTAGTAGTTAATATTGTAATACATATTAAAACTTTTTGAAAAATATTTAAAAAATTGAAAATCTGTACAAAGCAAAAATACAAGATGATTCATAACATACGGAATAAATTGAACAGCTAGGGATCTTCAAAATAATGTCTTTTTCTTTGTCATAAACTATTGACAAAAACAAACTAAAAAATAACAAAAGAGTTGAAGCAAATTAAAGTTGAATAAATTAATAAAACCTTATTACAAATTACAGTAATTAATTTTGGTTTAATATAAATTGGGAACACTTTATAATTGCTCAAAAATTACTGTCCACTTGATTGAGAGCGACTTAATAACAGAAACACAACCAGAAAACAAGTTCCGTCGAAATACATTTAAATATCAATTCATTAAACGTCAAAGTATGTGCAAAATGGTCAATACTTTCAGTAATGAGGAATATGTAGACATGATTGTGATTTATGGAATAAGTTTAATTATTTATAAAGATTTCTACAATTTACCGCTTTTGCCATTACATTTTAATTGGGTGCGCATCATTTAAAATTTAAAAAACAGCAAATTGTCAGATTTGAAAAAAATAAATGAAATATTATGAATTCAGCAACTAAATTAAAACAACAATTTTTTTTGTTAAGATTCAGAATTGACAAAATTTTAATTCAACAAATTGTCATATTTGTTTAAGTGGTTAATATAGCACAATATATTTGTCAATATTAATTTAAAATATTATACAACCTCAAAATCAAATTTTTTACTGTGCATGGAAATGAAAATTCTTCCCAAATTTTTTCAGGCATATTCAATAGTTGGTCGTTAATTTAAAAGAACTTTAATTTGCTTTTTGGTTATTGAGGTTTATTAAGGAAAAGACTCCTCTAGTTACACTTTCAATCTGTTTCGTACGTTATGAATCACCATGTTTGAACAAACTTGTAGCATATACCGTGTCGAACAACAGAATATTCGATTTGTTGATATTACTTTGCAATTAAATATGTAGAATACAGAACAGGCGTGGGCGACAGAACCTAATACATTATACGGTGTAAACCATCTGAAACGATGTAACGATGCATCAGTCTCATTTGATTATGTAAATCTGATTGCGTTAATTTGACGTCGCCTTTAACTGTAGCATCAGGTGTAGCAGCAGCGAATACTCCACTCGTCTGCGCTGTCTGCACAAGGAAGATGTGCAAAAGTATCCTATTTGCATCCAGCTACGGCTCGGGCAGTTGTCCTCCGTACGTTGTACATACAACAGTGTCAGTTGACGTATACCTGCACTCGTTTGTATAATCACCTGCTTTGCAATTCACTACTTCATTTCACGATGATAATGTAATTTCACCAGGGTGCATTACAAATAGTGCAAATCAATAGCTCTAAATGCTTGTTCGATGCGCGTAAGACCGTTAGTATTGCGCTAAATGTGACAACTCTGTCAAGCAAACTCAGGGCATACCTGACGAATACACCGTTCATTGAATTCAACGGATATGGGGTCTTTGACTAAATTTTTTTGTATTAGTTTAAATGTAGTAAAACATGGAGGAACTATGAGCCCAGAATCATATCATTTGGCGCAATTAAGACTTTTAAAATAAGATAAACATACGTTAGTTGTTCTGATCTTATAAAGGAAAAATTGGTGTATTCAGTTTATGTGTATCTTAATTTCTGTTATTTTTAAGAATATTTTAAGGAAAAATATCAACTGAAATAATAATAAATTATGCCAATCTGGGTGCCGTAGTGGCTATGTTACTAGCCTAGCATGCCAGAGGTCGTGGGTTCGAATCCCACTGAAGAGCATGGTCGATTGTGATGATCACATAATTTGATGAGGTGGCATATGACCATAGTAGTTAGTTTGCTTACCATCTTCATAAAAGAAAATTAACAAAAATTACTAACATAGATTTCATTTGGCCCAAAGTACCACAAACACTGTTTTTGAATCAGATGACAATAAAATATAGAAAAATGTTTCGAATAAAAATTTGTACATATTTTTTATTCCAAAAAAATTTACTCTACCTCATTTATTTTCTAAGATATGCCTAAAACCCTGATAGGCCTTCAAATAATCTAGCACTTATTGTTGATGAATTGTTCCCATAATCAAATCAATTTGTAACATAAATATACTACCTCCCTTACATATATGTATGTGTAGGAAGTAAAAATGATAGAATTTAAGATATAAATATGGTGAATTAAACAATTTTCCTTTTTTCACGACATGCCAGGAAACCCCACCGTTCTTGTCCCGAAATAGTGAGGAAAATTGTTTCTCCTCTCTAGCGAGGAAAATATGGAAGTGTTACAATATGAATGTTAATTACAAAAATTTTTTTGTAAAAATTATAAATATATTTCTAATTTTATTAATAATTCTTAATTTAGTAATGTGCATACATATAATTATGTCTTATATTCTTCTTTTCTTAGATTAAACCACAATTTCACAATTTTAATTTAGATTGGTTCATTGGCCTTGCGTCTGATAACCAAACTTTGGACATGTCAAAGTATATTTAAGGTGCGAGCAAATCGTTTTTAGCAACATACCGTGAAAAAAATGTTGTATCTAACACGAGAGGAAAACGCTTCTTACACTCTCCGTCATGAGACAAACTTCGAGCTAGAGTGGGAAAAAGAAACGCTTTCCTCTCTAGTTTGACAAATAACTATTGCATGACTTTCATTGGGCCAAATGATATGATTTTGGCTAGTAAATCTCTAAAGATCTGAAAAACAAAGTAATTGGGGTAATGAGATAATTATTTGATTCAATAATCATCATTTTTCCACAACATAATTTTTTGAATTTTGGACTATGAGAACAAACACATAAGGATTTTACATTGAATATTTATTTAGGATTATAGAAACTGAATTTTCAACGAGGTAGCATCGAAGTTATGTAAAAATCTTAGGGTTTCTTAGACCCCCAGTGTAGCATTCCAGGATTAATAGAGAGAGACTTATTAACCTGATAAGTATATAGTTTTTGTTTTATCATTAATGTACAGTTTAAGCTAGAATTGGTAGACGTTAACGTAATTGTCATGCACTTGGGTGGGTGGAGTTGAGGCACATTGCTGCTGTCGCTTTGTCAACCTATATAAATCGTAAGTACGTAATAGCAACATTATTTGTAGAGCAGGTCATTTAGAGTCACCAACCACTAGTTCGCAAGGGCGATTTTTACGTCTTCAATTCAAAACGCACCCTAATAAAATTGATGCAGTTATAACACGAGTCGGAAACCGGATTTTCGTCGTACAAAGTCTATCAAACCGCAATCTGCAACGTATAAACCTCAAGCGTATTCAAAAAATACTATAAAGTTTAATAGTGTCGGATTCCTTGTCGTCAGTGGCGTGGTACAGTGGCGTGTGCGCTATTTATATTATGGTTATAAAATCGCTTGCACTCCAGACATTTATATTGTACATCTCCGCGATATGCGCATGTTGAAGAAACGCAATAAAGGATATTCATTGTTCTTGCGTTCTTGTGTTCTACTGACTCGGAGCTCTGCAGTTGCATTCCGACTACGCTCCAGATTCTACATCTACACCATGGAGAGTATAGTCAGTTTCCGTTACCGCTGCTAGAGATGTAAGAATGATTTCTGGCCTCACATTAGATTGCATTGTTTTGGTTCACGCTACTAAATAACCCTATACCTTTTGAAGAGATGGTTGTTCGACTGGAGACACCTATACCTCATATTTGATTAAATGAGGTGGTATGTATTTTTTAGGCCCATTCGATAGAGTATTTTTTCTGTAAAATTCTTAAAAGAGCATTTTATAAAGGACCAAGGGGGCATCCAATTATGGACCAAATTTTTATTAATCCAGTGGTTCTTAAACTACAACACAAAGTTATACTTTTTTAAATGCGATGGTATACATTTTTAGACCCATTCGATACAGTATTTTTTCTGAATTCAATCATGCTGTAATTGTAAAAATCCTAAAGACTTAGAGAGAACCCAGGGGTATCCAACTATGCAACAATTTTGTTTAAAACCAGTAGTTCTCAAGCTATAACACAAAGTTATACTTTTTTAAATGCGATGGTATATTTTTAGGCCTATTCGATAGAATATTTTTTTCTGAATTCAACCATGCTGTAACTGTCAAAATCATATAAGACAATTTTATAGAGGATCAAGGGGGTATCCAAATATGGAACAAAATTTTATTTAAACCAATGGTTCTCAAGTTACAGCACAAAGTTATACTTTTTTAAATGCGATGGTATATATTTGTTAGGCCTATTCGATAGAATATTTTTTCTGAATTCAACCATCCTGTAACTGTCAAAATCCTATAAAACAATTTTATAGAGGATCAAGGGGGTATCCAACTAAGAGACAAAATATTTTTTTAAACCAGTGGTTCCTAAACTACAACAGAAAGTTATATTTTTAAATGCAATGGTATACATACTTTTTTTGGCCCATTTGATAGAGTATTTTTTTCTGAATTCAAACTTTGTAATTATTTACATTACTTTATTTTAAAAATTGTTCTGATTTTACATAGGGAAAATTCTTATACTTAATTTATTTGTATCTGAAATTATGTTTTTCATAAGAATATATTAAGGAAAAAACTGAAATAATTAAAAAAAATTAACAAAATTCACTTACATAAAGATTTCATTTGGCCCAAAGATATTGGCTGGTACCACAAACACTGTTTTTGAATCTGATGAGAACAAAATATAGAAAAATGTTTCAAATAAAGATTGTAGGTAATATTATTCTACAATTTTAGATTCCATTGAAATGTATTCTAACTCATTTATTTACTAAGATATGCCCAAAAACCTTGATAGACCTTTAAATAATCTACCACTTACTGTTGATGAATTGTTCCCAAAATCAATTCGTAACATAAACATAATACCTCCCTCACATATATGTATGTGCGGGAGGTAAAAATTGATAGAATTTAAGATATAAGTATGGTAAATTAAACAATTATCTTTTGTATGATTTTAACTGGGCCAAATGATATGATTCTGGGCTCGTAATCAAGATCTGCAAAACAAAGAGTCTTGCCCAAAATGAGTAATTAGGTGATGAGTTAATTATGTTATTTATAAATTATATTGGTTATTATTATTTAACAGTATGCTAATAATTCTATCAATTTTTTTTTTGTAATTGCAGAAATTATTTTAGTGGACTGCTGTATAAAATTATTGTAAAGATTTAAAAACTAGTTTCTCTTCTTGAAATAATTAAAGACTACGAATTAAGTTCACAGTTTTACTAACCGTAATTCGAAAACTTTGGAACAAAATCGTGGTTTGAATCTGAATAGTTAACCCAGTTAAAAGTAGCATTAACAGTCACAAAGTTTTTTGATTTTTATGTAAATCTTAGTAGAAATATAATCATGAATCAGATGGTGAGAAATATCTCATGTTCAATGTTCAATGGCTTTTTCAAGTTTGCGGTGACTTTGGGATATAAATGTATTTGTTGACGTTTTGATAATAGAAATAGTTTTGACATTGAGTCTATATGCTAATACCCATGTTTTTCAACACTGCATATATTACGATCCAAATATAGATACAGTATTTTTCTCCATATATGCAGGCACTCACATTTTTTTTACTGTAAAACTGAATTATGAACATTCATAACTTCTTGCAGACTGCACAATGGATGTAGTCACATGTTATTGTTACGTAGAAATCGTACTCACGCTAGGTATGGAAGCAACATAATTGTATTCTTTCAAAATTTTAAATAAATTGTATCAGAACTAAATTGCAAAATTCTAAAGCTAAGGCTAACCTAAAATATTAATCTCACCCCTAAACCTTAAAGTAGCAATTGAAATATCTAAATAAGTATTTCAATAACTAAATTATCATCATCACTAGCGGCAAAAAGGATAAAATCAAGATTTTATATTTTGAATGGTCATGACTAGATTTTCACGATGTATAACCTTGATTTTGTTTTCTAGTGTTGATGATAACTTAGTTATAGAAATACGTTTTTAGATATATTCTTCATTACATTAATATTTAGAGGTTAGATTTAATATTTAAATGGCCAATGTTGACCATTGACTTAGTTTGTAATTTGTGTAAGCTTGAATTTACCCTTTTTGTTTCTACTGATGACAACGTCTTAGTTAACGAAATACGGATTTAGATATTTTCTTCATTATTTTATTATTTAGATGTTAAATTTAATATTTCAAATGGTCAAAGTTTGACTATTGGCTTAGTTAGCAAGTTGTGTAATCTTCATTTTATCCCTTTTGCTTCTACTGATGACGATAACTTAGTCATAGAAATACGGATTTAGATATTTTTCTTATTACTTGAAGATTTAGAGGTTAGGTTAAATATTTTACATAGTCAACGTTAACCATTGGCTAGGTTTTAAATTTGTGCAATCTTGAATTTACCAGTTTTTCTTCTAATGATGACGATATATCTTAGTTATCGAAATACGGATTCAGATATTTTCTTTATTACTTTAAGATTTAGATGTAAGATTTTAATATTTAAATGGTCAATGTTGATCATTGGATTAATTTGTAATTTATGTAATCTTGAATTTATCCCTTTTGGTTTTACTGTTGACTATATCTTAGTTATCGTAATACAGATTTAGATATTTGAAGATTTAATATTTGAAATGGTCAATGTTGACTACTAGCAAAATTTGCAAGTTTTGCTTCTACTGACGATGATAACTTGGTTATCGGAATACGTATTTAGATATTTCTTTAATTACATTAAGGCATAGGGGTTAGATATATTACTTCAAATGGTGTCAGGTTAAATATTTTTAATGTAAGATTTGAATTTAAGAAGGTGAAATCAATGTATGCTCTATGATTTGCATTTATAATAGATTCATAAGATATTTTGACCACCAACTTATCTTTTATGCCGAAACAAAGCTGTTTGTACAATTTTCACGTTATTGTTGAATAGATCTAATTATAATTTGCTAGCCACAATGTAAAATTATTATTCAATGTAATATATGAAGCCATGCAAACCTTTAGCTTAATGGAAATATGGTTATTCATGCGTTCATATTAATTATATTCTCATTTAAAATTAACCGTTTTAAAGGAGAAATTAGAGATTTAGAGATATATTAACTGTATTGTCACATATTTACACAATATAAAAATTTGTTAAATAATATTTAAACAAATAAAAATTATATATAGTATATAACTGATTTTTACTTTCTTATACAAAATATAAGGAAGTATTGGAATCACGAAAAAAATCGCTGACGAGATTTTTGCGGAAATTCATATTTTGACGTCCACTGAATCCGTTATGACCAATTTTTCAATGATGTCTGTGTGTGAGGATGGATGGATGGATGGATGTCCGTGTGCGCAATATCTCATGAACGATACAAGATATGTAAACGGAACTTGGAATTTATAAATTTCATGAAAAAATGAAGAGATGAGTTGATTTTGAATGAAATTGAAAAACCGGAAGAGGAAGTTTACTAGACACACAAAACAATAAATTCCATTTATTTCAAAAATAGAATCAGCTGTGAGAAAAAGTTCCAAATGAAAGATGTTAGCAAAAATATTTGGAATATAAAATGTTAATTGTACTTTTCTTGTACATGCTTCTAATTTTGAGAAAAACTAAATTACATATTTAAGAACATATTCTAAATTCTTAGTTACATACGCAAGGAACAAGTCATACGACATTCTCTTGCATTACATGCAAGATCTTTTATTTCTTTTGGAACGTCTTCAATGTCTTCATCCATCTCTTTTTTTCTCTTTTTTTCACTTTGACAATTTGATAAATAACATTTTTAAACAAAAGCAACAGATGCATAACAACGAAGCACTTTGAGATGCAATTAAATGTTTTAAATATAGGTATTGACATAATCATATTTTAAGAGAAAATATTTTCTATGCAGTCAAAAAAAAAACGTTATATGCAACTCGTACATAATCGGACTTTATAGACACGCCTTATTTATTAGACCTAAATTATGTACTTGTTACATAAACTACTATTATTATATTAATTAAAGCGTCCGTAAAACATTCTTACTCATTTAAACACAGTTCATATGTTGTACTTCAATTTCACGAAATATCAATAAAAATTGGCATATACTTTTATTGTATTTCTATATAATATAAACCCTAAAAAACTCGCTGGTGCAGAGCGCATCATCATATCTCTTAAATTTTTCGAGATATGACGGTTTTTGATGTTTTTCGAAGTGCATCTTTGAGGAACTGCAACTCAAAAATTACGCAAGATATCGAAAAATACTCTTCAGTTTTGTGTTATTCGTGCATATTATAGCAAAATAACAAATTTTTGAAAAATTGAAAATTTTTGAATTTTTTTTCAAAATTTCGCACAGTGATATCTCAAATAATAAACGAGATACGAACTTGCAGACTAAACCATTGAATTCAGCACATGGAAATACATAAACCCTAAAAATTTCAGAACATTCGGATTGTGGGTTGAAATTTTAGAGCAAAAAGTCTGAAAATGGCCTTTTTCAGGTCAAACGTCAATGGGTACCCTTTGACGTTTTTCGCCAAAAACGTCATTTTTACACTTTTTGCTCTAACTCTATAACGCGTAAAGCAATTTTAATGAAATTTTACATATTTATGTATTTTGACGAGCTGAATCGAATGGTCCAGTCTGCGAGTCTGTATCTTTTATATTTTTCGAGCTATCGCCTATTGAAATTTGGGGTTAAAACTCGAAAAATTTCAAAATTTTCAAAATTTGCTAATTTGTAATAAAATGCATGAAACGCACAAAAATGAGTCTATTTTTCAATATCTTTAATAGATTTTGAGTTGCAGCCACTCAAAGTAGCATTTCGAGAAACATCGAAAATTGCCATATCTCTATAAATTTAAGAGATATGACGATGCGCTCTACAGCATTGAGTTTCTTAGGATTTATATTATATAGAAATACAATAATAGTATATGCCAATTTTTAGTGATATTTCGTGAAATCTGAAATTGTGCAGAACTTTCTTAACATGTATTTATTGTCAATGGTAAATGAACTTGTATTAAATTTTCTTATTCGTACAGGTATTATAAACATTTTTCAAATTATAACCACAATCCTGGTTTAAAAAATTGGGCCATATTGTGTAGTTCCAGATAATGTAACAATTTACTGATCTACAGATATGTTATCCTCAGGAGTGAAGCATCAATATAAAATACAAAGTAATCTTTAAAATGTTATTAGTTGTCAAAAAAATAATAAAAAACATTACTTTTTATTTTCCATTGACGCTTCACTTCTGAGGATGACCTATGTAATGCACACTGGTCGAAGAGCATCAGAGATCATCGAAAAGCTCATTAATAAAACAACAACGAATACAGCGAATATCTCTGCAACAACAAATAAATCTGGTGTGGGCACCACACTACTTTCTTATACAAATGAAACCAACTGAATGCTTATGACTTGTTCCTTGCGTATGACTTTATTTTGTAAATTATTTGATACATAGATGTTAAACATGTTTAATTTTTGTTCTCATTATAACTAAGAATATATTTTAAAATTGAAATTAATTAATATCTAGTCTTCAAACCTTTCTAACTGATAATACAAATATTATTTTTTAAATATTTTAAGAATATATTTCTATAATCTTAGTTACAATGAGAACAAAAACTAAAACATTTTTAATATCTATGTCAAGATGTGTCAAACGTGTCAAATAATTATGAAGTGTCAAAAATGTGTGTCGTGTGAAATATTTTAAAAGTAATATTTGTATTATTAGTTAGAAAGTTTTGAAGACTAGATATTAATTAATTTCTATTTAAAAATAAATTTATAGTTACAATGAGAACAAAAATTAAACATGTTTAACATCTATATATCAAATAAATTTCAAAATAAAGTCATACGCAAGGAACAAGTCATACGTGTTAAGTTGGTTTTATTTGTATAAGAAAGTAGTGTGGTGCCCACACCAGATTTTTTTTAAATTAAGATGATTGAATAACACAGTGTAAAAGTAATTGAACTACATTTATACTTAACTCAATTTTTCTGTCTGCATCGATTTTAATAAGAATATTTGTTGTTACAGATATTCTTCTGACCCATGGGTGTTCCAAAAGATGTACGCTGTTCCAGTATACTTTGATGTTCAGAATACAAGGTATTTACAAATTTATAATATTAAAATATTTAAGAGCACAGAAGCTAAATTTCGCATAATTTCAACGAATAATATATTGAAAAAAACTTTTAACAAAGAATTAAAGCCACGATAAAAGAAGCTGAAAAGCGAAAAATAAAATAAACCTTTATAGTCTTAATAACTAAGCTCCTAAACTAATTTAAGTAACTCACTTTGAGTCGGTGTTCGTTGATTGTATTTTTCTACCCTTACGGGTGGATTTTTTCAAATTCAAATGGGACTAATTTCAAAATATAGCCTATTCAATAAAAAAAGAATCATCGAAATCGGATAACCCGGTACAAAGTTATGCGTGGCTGAATCGAATAATAGGTAAAAATTCAGTGGATGAACAATCAATTATCCGCTATTTTCATACCCTTAGGGGTAGATTTTTTTTCAAATTTAATGGAGCCAACTTCGAGATATACCTCATCCAATAAAAAAAGATTTATCAAAATCAGACTACTCTGTAAAAAGTTATGCGTGGTCATATATAAAGAAATATATACGCATCGGCTTGAGAGCCTCTTCCTTTTTTTGGTCGGTTAATTAACGATTTTTTATGTTTCGATTCACATCAAAGCACAAAATAGATAGAGTTAAAATAATTTTTACAATGAAGGAAAATTTAAATTCAAATATTAATTATGTAGCTGGGTAAAAAATTCATCCAACAAGCTACGTAATTGAAATGCAAAATGCACCGAAGAATACCAGCGTGCAGCCAACAAAAAAGTGTAACAAAATTTACCTGGTCGGTAATTTATTAATAAACCTGCAATCACAAATACATTTGAAAGTAGGTATGTAAACAATATATGAACAATTCGCGTTATTTCACGTATTTTTAACCCGAATGAGCGAATTGCGAATTGTTTTTACGAGTAGTTGAAAATGAACAAACGCAAACAGAAAAGTGAACGGCGGCGGTGAGCATTGAACAGAGTAAACAGGACACAATGCAACTGCAACGGAAAGACAAAGCGCGTATTTTTGTGCATCTCGTAGGGCACAACTATTCACTTGATAAATGATTGTACCACAAATACAAAAGTACGACTGCCGTTGCTGCAGAACTGTCAACAGTTCAAACCAACAATTCAATTATACCGGCATTTCGATACTTCTAAATGACCTTGCTTTTTCTACTCTATTAAATTATTAACACGTTTTCTACTATTCTGCCACTTTGCAGTGGGCACCTCCACCATATTTTTAGATGAATCTCCATAACAATGTTATACTGAGTGTTCAAAAATTTCTATGAGAGTTGTCATTTAAGATTTATCGTACGCCTGCCGAAATTTGACGACTGTTTTTGACATATTTACTGTCAAAATTTTATATTGTATAATTTTAATACTTACTACTTGTGGGTAAATAGCTCACTGGTAACGCGTCGGACTGTGGATCGTGAGATCCTCAGTTCGAATCCCACAGCTGACAGTTGCTAATTTAAATTTACCCCTGTGGTTCCCCCTCCACTAACATCTTTGGGGTGATTTAACGGCTGGTAACCGCACTTCATACGCAAAAATATATCACTTACCGAGATCTGCGTGAGCAGAGTGGCACACCCACAATGGGTAAAAAGGCGTGATGATGATGATATACTACTTGCTGATGGTAACTTGTAACAAAGTCGAATCGTCCAAATACCAAATATGTTATACCATTAACATACCTATTTATTGATCCTGGGACCTACCATAAATACTACAATTACTAATTTCGAAGGACATAAAATAATTTTAAGAATAATAATGCACATTTAATTTCGATTGCAGAGCTTCCATTTTAACTATTTGATCTAAATATTTGCCCAGATTCCCGTTGTATCTTTTAGAAAGGAAAATAAGTCTTCCGAATAATAAAAAGTACAAATCCGGGTAATCAGACGAAATTTGATTTGAAATCGCAATATCTGCAGGACAGTTATGTTTCCGTCATATCGATTTGCATCTAGGTACGCTGTTCACTTTGCTCGAAGTTTCACATTGCAAAAGATGCACGCTAATATTAAAATTGCTTATTTTAAAGGCATCAAAACCGCTGAAATCTCCAAAGATTTGTAACTGTCTCCTAATATACGGAATGCATTTCGTCTATGATATCTGGAGCACGTAATTTGATTACGACGTTTCTTTTTGCCTGGCTCTTACGTCACTTAAGCTCTCGTGTCCTTCAAGATGCATTTGTTACATGTCCAATAAGAATTTATCCGTTAACATTAGGACAATACTACCGTCGTACAGATAGTAGTGGTTTGCAACTTGTAGTTTATGGTTGGATGTTGTAAATTACTTTGAATGAACTTGAAAAATGTTTTTTTTTATTTGTTGCTAAACGCTTTATAGATTGGTCAATGTAATAATTTGATACGAGGCTCGTCGCTACGCTCCTCGCCTCGCATAATTTTATTTCGCGTTGATAAACTTTTTATTCTTTTAATTTCCATGATAAACAAAATAATTCGTATCCATGGATACATTTTAATAAGGTAATGTAATAGGAATAAGTTTGTATCCATGGAAAAACTGAAACATTTATGAAAATATAACTAACTGAAACATAATTATTTTCTTGTATAATAAACTATGTGAATATTTGGGTTGGGTAAAAGGCTCATCGCTACGCTCCTCACCTAGTCAATGTATTCATTAGATACGCATATTTTTATTTCGTGCTGATAAATTTCTTATCTTTTTAATTTCCATGGTTACCAAAATAATTTGTATCTATGGATATATTGTAGGTAATAATATATTTTCCTATGGTAATATAATTTGTATATGACAATATATTTTGCCAATATACATAATTCTATATGGTAACGCTCTTCATTCAGCAAATATATTCGTAAGAATTTGAAGAAACAAATTAAAAAATAAGTAATTTAACCATGATGTATAAAAAAATAAACAAATAAATATATCATCATACCTTTTACCCATTCTGGATGTGGCACTCTGAATATGCATATCTCGGTAAGTGATTTATTTGCGCAAGAATTAGTTTACCGGCCGTAAAGCCATGACCCCCAAAGGTGTTAATTTCAAAAATATTTTTTTTGTTCTATAATCAGTATACTAAATGCATCACAGTATTAGGCGGGTTACACTACGCTGATGAGTCCGTAGTTAACGATTGGTTGGATTAGCCAGTCTATGTGAATTAGTAACTTAGTATTCAGTGACTGTCTTTTAGGAAACATTGACAATTTTATTGTTTCTATATTTTTAGGTTATTAAAGTTTCGTGCAGATGTATAGAAACACCCTGTATAATAAAATTTGGTCCTGAATGTCTTGATCTGAACCGAAACAATACACATAATTGTATCAAAAAGCCAGATTTTATTATAAAAAATCATGGATTTAAATCGTCTTTGGATTTTTTTTTGTATTTTGTAATAATTTAATTATTTTTCTGGTACAGAACAAAACAAGTGTTTTAATAAAAAAAATCTGTATTAAGGTTTTTATTAAAAGAAACAAAATAATTTTCAATATTTATTTATTAAATGAATTAATATTAAACAAAACATAATATCAATGAAATATATAAATAAACTAATATACAATAATAATCAAAATTACATATTATTAAAATAATTTTTCATATAAATAGTTAAATACTAAAACATTTACTCCATTTAGTGATATAATTTTAAAAAATCGTAAAATCAAAAAAATATTATTTTTTTTAAGTTATGATTTTTGCCAACCCCGATATTTATGTAAATATCCAGGACTTTAGTAGAGCATTTACTGTTCTCAATGTCATTCGCGTCTAAAACAGGAAAGGTCAAACAAGTAGCACCGGCAGCAACATCCTTCTAATCCTACGGATTATATTTTATGCGGAAATGCGGACATGTCAACTGAAAAGTGAAAAGTGTTGATGTGAAAATTAGGGACACTCGGATATTCGAGCAACGAGCACTGAGCCATAGCAACCATCAACATCACATCAGTTAAAGTTCCAACTTCAAGCAAATCCGCAAATCGCTGCTTAGTGGACTCTGTGATTTATTTGAACTTTAATAGGAACTTCAAACAGCGTATTAGCCAGTGCATTGACATTTCATCGCAACAGGCGCGACTGCGGGACAAACTATAAACAGAATTCTTTTAAAATTTATTTATTCACTTCAAACGGGATTGCTTCCATAAAATAACATTCTTATACAACCCCTACTGAAAAATTACACTTTATCCACACTAAATAAAGCTTGAAAATTGTATATTTCGCACAGTCGTGTGGAATAACAAGGGCAATTATATAAATCATTGTTTTCAATATTGAGATTACAAAGAAACTACAATATCAATCTTTTTACAGGGTGGTCCATCAGTATTTTTTGTTTAATGTGATTATTATAAATAATACTGAAAAAATTTTCAGACAAAGTTTATTTCACATTAAAATGCCCATGTATCTGCAGTATAAATGTTTCTACCGGGTGCTCCATTTTCGAACAATGATATGCAACTTAGTATTTTTAAATAGAACAGCCTATATATTTTTACTAAATTTTTAAGAATATGTGTTTCTCTTTAAATAAGTTCTTACGCACTATAGTCCTAAAATGATCAGTACAGAAACTATTCACGTTTTTATGATTCAATAATCACACAGAAAATAGACCATAAAATTGTGTGTGACTGTTTAAACAATCAGATTACTTGTTGTCAGATCTTTAATAATTATTATTTACCACAACAAAGACTATAGCTATGTCAAATTTCTCTAGATTCTGTCTTAAAACTAAAAACTATGTTACTTAAAAAAGATGACAACAAAACCATCTTAAGATGCAAATATTATTTGATATAAAAAATAAAATTACATGTTGGTTTGTTTCCAATTTGAAGTTACTATATCATCCGTCAAGTTTGAAAATTTTCCTGTCAATAATAGTCAAAAAACATGATGTAAAAATTGTTCTCAATCCGCAGCATATTCTTTTTCCCTTTCAATATTTATTTATATGTATGAGACACAAATCCAATTCATTCTACATTTTACCTCGCTCGTAATGTATGTCCCTGGTGGAGGAGGGGTAGGGGGGAGGTTCGCCACTGGTATACGGAGTTGTAAAGCGGGGGGAGGGGGTGAATGACAAGTGTGCGTACATCATTATTTTTTTGGATAATTTAATTTTGTTCATAATTTGTAAATATTTTGATTCGTTTTTCTGGCTTTATTCACCGTGTTACATATGAACTAAGCTTTATACAGGTGTGTGGAAGGGGGCGGGGGAGATGTTCATGATGTGTACGTAGGGGGGTAGATCATTTTTGTACAAAGGAGGGAAGAGGCAAAAAATGATAATTTTGGTGCACGTATTTCTTGAATGACCTCATTTGACTGCACACGGTATTGGATACTTGATGGAGAGGAGCCAGTCGATGTTGGAGGCTGAAAAAAAACTCATTCTTGTCGAACTATAACAAAATAGAATTCAATACGGCTTATTGGAAAACAATTTAGACTATTTAAAACTGTAGATAGTCTTCAATTTGGATAAAGTTTCATAAAAAAACAAAAATAAAAAAATCTGTTGTGGGCACTACAATATCTCCCACCATAGATTTCTCATCGAACAATACAGGAACACGGACCACCACTTTCAAGAAATGCTCATCCCTTCAAAGAATTATGACACATGTCGAAAAATGACATCTTCCAACCGTTGTTTGGTTTTTTCAAAAAACATAGGATAGCAGGTTTAAACGAAAATATCAAAATATAATTTTTCTTTAACGTGTTGTAATTCGTAAATGGTGATAGTAAGAGGAAAATGTTTCAAACAATAATTGTAGTTAATAATATTTGAAACATTATTCTAATAACAAAATTTCCTTAAACCATAATTTACTGAGATATTTTAAAATAACCTTGATAGGCTTCAAGTAAACTACCACTTCCGGTTATTGGATTATTACCAAAAATAATCAGCTCTTCCAAAGGGGATACAATTGATATATACAAAATATCTAAATTTTCAGTTTGGTAGTTTCTGAGAGAGATCCACATAGACTGACAGACACACACACGTACACAGACATCATCGCGAAACTCTTAAAATCATATTCTAGGTACCACAAAACGTGTTGATCCACTGAAAACTCACTACCCAACTTTTTGCATGATTCCTATACCTCCCTTACAAAATGTAGCGGGAGGTAAAAATAGTAAAGGACCCCATTTTATTATTTGGGTGGAGTCATATGTCCTTCATAGGCGGGTTATTAAATTAACTCGAAAAGTAGAAGATTTAGAAAAAACGTTTTTAAGAAGTTCTATAACTGGTTTAATTGGACGTGTTTATGTTACATTCTGTATAAATACAAATAATCTTTGGGTCGGATGTGACGAGGTGAGAATGTGAGCACGTCGTAGGGATACAGGTAGTTAGCATCACGGAAGGAGGTGTAAAGTGTAATGGTGTTCGTGCTATGCCTTGCCGGGCTGTTCGTCTTGCTGTAATTTATCAACGGCAGACGCGGACTGACGCGGAATCTTTTAATCCGGACATAAGGCCGAGAGTTTAACCGGTGATAATAGGTCTCATTAGACGCAGATTTGTCCCCCGGCGCCTTCGGCCCACCGACAGGCCCGGACTCTACAAAATTCAGAGAATTCCGACAAATGTCACTCGGCACAATAGCAAACTACTAACTTCAAAGGGAATTTTTCTCTCTTGACTGACAAACATTGAATTGGACTTTGAAGTTTCCGGGCAATAAGATTATCGTGCAGAAGGTAGGAATTATTGACTGTATTTCTTAATGTTATGGAAGATTCTGCGAAATCTCATCATATTACAAGATATAAAATAGCATAACAGAGAAATATCAACATATTTTATGTGAAACTTAACAACCATGAATAGCTGTAACTAATAGCCTTTCATAAATATCAGGACAAACACACATTAATATCTATTTCGAGTACGCATTAAAATAAATGGGGTAAATAGCTCCGCGGTAACGCATCGGACTGTGTATCGTGAGATCCTCAGTTCGAATCCCACAACCGACAGTTGCCCATTTAAATTTACCCCTGTGGTTCCCTCTCTACTAACATCTTTGGAGG
The DNA here is from genome assembly GCA_963942605.1 of Poecilus cupreus. Lineage (NCBI taxonomy): Eukaryota > Metazoa > Arthropoda > Insecta > Coleoptera > Carabidae > Poecilus > Poecilus cupreus. The sequence continues at coordinate 20,216,263 of OZ012715.1, forward strand.
CTATGATTTGACGGCTGGTAACCGCACTTCATATGCCACAATATATCATTTACCGACATCTGCGTAAGCAGAGTGCCACACCCATAATGGGTAAAAGTCGTGATGATATATTTATTTTATTTTTTGAGTCGGAGATTTAAAATTATAACTTAAATAAATGATTTTTGAAACATGGTAATATAAAATTTGTGTTATTTCATTACGAATTCAAAAGAAAAATTTTTAAATTAGGTGCCAACAATTTGAGACTTCAACAATCTAACAGCTCAATAACAAGAGCTTTTCAAAAAATTTGGAAATAAAGATTTGTGAGAGAGGAGCTTAAACAAAAAAACTTAATAATAATACTAGGTACTGACATCAGAACTGCTATCTTAATAAAACTCAAATATCTTAATAATTAATAATATTTTGAAATACGATGTTTTGGGTCTAGTTATAGTATACAGGCCTAATCCTTTTCGAGAAAAATATTTCAAATTAAAGTTGAAGAGATTTAAAGTCTGCAGCTGAATCAATGAACAAACTTCATTTTACTTTATAATAATGGCTAAAAGACGTTCAAATATATATATATAAAAAAACAGTTTTTATAACGAGTAACCATGGAAATGTTTAATTGCTCGCTTTGATTATGACTAATGTTAAATATTTGCTTGAATCAATTTCATTTCCATGGTTACTCAATAATTAAAACTGAATTTTTGATATTTTTGAACGTCATTCTCGTTTCTATTTAGTAAGTACAATGAAATTTTTTCACTGATTTAGATGCAGATATCAAATCTCCTCAACATTTATTTGAAACATGTTTCTCTAAAATAATTAGAGAAGAAGGAAAGTATTATTTAACATGTAAAATGCCTAAGATCGGCTGAGTCAGTCACCACCTTGTATATGACTTATTTGCCATTTTGTGACTTTAGTGAAGGACCCCATTAGGTATATGCATCTTTATAAATCTCGAATTCTTTTCTACTCTCGTCTGGAATTTCTTTAAACTTAACCCCAACTCCAACCATAAAATAGCCCTAGGCACACGTAGTAATGATGATATTTATATTTGCTTTATCAGCACAACTTTACTTTTGCGAAATTCTTATCAATTCTTTCGTATTATCTGGCTTCCCGCCCGTATCCTTCTCCAACTGAAGGCAATTTAAAAATTATCGCGATAAATCCGGAACAGGTGACCGACGCCGCTACGCCGCGACGCTGCGAACGTTCAGCTCTCTGTAGCGTCGACAAAGACAAACCCGAAGGAAATCCTATCCCAAGTCGATCTAAATCCACGCGAAATAACTATAAATCTTCCGCGACTGCGACTGCACGGCGGGGAAGCTATCTGGAGACATGGAGACATGAAGACATGCTGCAGGGAGGCCAATGTTCCCCGACGCTGGACGTCTGGAAGATGACGCGATGAGCATTATAAACATTGCACTCATTTCATAACTTCACACTATGTTTTATTCTTTTTGACCGCACTGAACGGAATTCGTAATCGCGGATGAAACTCTGCCGAGGAAGATCGACGTTTATTTATTAATTTTATCAAGAGAATTTGAAAACAAGCAACACTGTGGTTTTAAATATTTATTAGGCTATTTAAAATTACGTATAATTAGGGCATCCAATACCGAATAGAGTTTTCAATTCCGGGATTTCTGTATTCAAAAATTTTGTTTGGGTAAATAGCTCCGTGGTAACGTGTCGGACTGTGGATCGTGAGATCCTCAGTTCAAATCCCACAGCTGACAGTTGCCAATTTAAATTTACCCCTGTGGTTTCTCCTCCACTAACAACTTTGGGGAGTTTGACTTGACGGCTGGTAACCGCATTTCATACGAAAAAATATATCACTTACCGAGATCTGCGTAAGCAGAGTGTCACACCCATAATGGGTAGAAGGCGTGATGATATATTTATTTATTTATTTATAAAATTTTGCTTTGGGATTGTACATATTGATTACAGTCCTTTACTGGAGTCACAAAATGGAAAATAAGTCATATATATTTTAACTACACCCAAACACATCATACGAAATAAAAGTTTTTAAAATATTGTTAATTATTAAGATATTTGAGTTTTAAAGATTGCTATTCTGACGTCAAAGTATTATGTTACTCTGCTTAATCTTCTCTCTCACACATCCAGGGGCGTAGGAACCGGGGGGGGCAGAGGGGGCAGTTGCCCCCCCCCCCGTAAATTTGACTGAGGGGGCAAAGGCTGTGTTTTGCCCCCTCATTTATTTGTGCAATTAGTAGGATATTTATCTATAATCTTCATCAAAAAGACTGGTTTTAAAACATTGAGAACTATATGGTAAACGCAGAAAAAAAAATTCTCTTCCATACTTGTATATTTTTTGTTACAAGCTTTCGTAAGTAGAATCTATATTTTATATAAGAAACAGATCATGATTTAAAACAGTTTTTTAATGGCAAAATATGGTACGACAATATCTATACAATTAATGTGTTTCAAATCACAAAAATTTTAATATGTTCCGTTCAAGCATGGTTTATGGGCATTTTTCTTTCTCTTAAATTTAGTACCAATCTATTTTTCTTCTTTAACGAACTTCTCAAATCATCATCATAATTGATCATAATTTTTACTTTCTATTTGTGACATTCATAAATCATTGAAAATATAAAAACCATGAATTTAAAAACGTTTTACAAATACAAAAATTACTGTTGAGATATTTATTTGCTGATAGTAGCGAGAATCTGCTCAAAAATACGATTATATTGAAATAACTTTCGTCATTTTTCGATATCGCAGCTTGTAAAACAGTGATTAGGCGCTTTTTGACCCCGAAAACAGAAAATCACTATTTTTAAAGCTGCACTACCGCAAAATAACGACAGTTAATTAAAATAATCCTATTTTTAAGCGTAAATTCTCGCTATGGTCAGTAAATATAAATCTGAACCGTTAATATCGCTTTAACCTAACAACTAAAGAGGATAGATAATCTTTAAAAATAAAATCCCGTAATAAAATTTGCCCCCCCCCCCCCAAATTTTGGTTCCTACGCCTCTGCACAGTTTTTTTCCAAAATCCTTGTACTTCTATTATTTTTGAGCTGTTATATTGTCGAAGTGTTAAACGATTAGCACCTAATATGAAGAATTATGTTTTGTTTTTAATTCGTAACCAAATAACACAAATCCACTAAACACAACAACACTGAAGTCAGAACATTTTAGAGGGTTACGTTTACGTGTCCTTTCGATTTGAATAATATTTCATCTACACACTACGCATACTTGGTCAATTTTTAAAATGACTGGTCATTTATTTTATCAAATAAGTCATGGTAAATGAGATACATCTCTAGAACCAACGAACCAAATATATTTTCAGTATGATTTGTAATTCCATTTTAATTATTATTTAACTATGCCGGTAATTCTAGCTGCAGAAGTCATAGATCAGAAGAAACATTATTTCTATTTACTCTTCGTAAATCATTCCATGCAGTGTACGTTCACCGTATTTGATTACAAAGAAACATAAAAATACCTGCACACCTGAAAGCTTAACATCTAAATGAATCTCCATACAGTGAAGCTGGTGCTGGACGCAGCGCAACGAAAAGCAAATCCAGGTTTGAAGCGGGCGCATGCGCAGTCGCCCAGTAGGTATCAGAGCCGCGAATGTTTACATTAGATTATAAAATTCAACCGATATATCACGATTAAGTTGAAATTCACAGTTTGCCGTAGAGCGTAGGAAATTGTTTCATGTTTTTTACACTCCGTGAAAATTGCCTACTGCGCTGCTGCGCTGCTGCGTTACTGGTTACTGGTTACTGGTAACTGGTTACTGGTTACTGTTCTGTTCGACCGATTTAATATTCCGGGCAATGAGAATAGCTATCGCTATCTGTGCATCTCCAAGAGCAAATGGGGTAGACAGTCATTACGTGATGGGCTGATGGGTGAACTCGCAAGGGCGACAGATCGATTAAGAGGGGAGACGGAACCTAATTTGCATATGTAATATTGGGGTAGTCTTTTAGTTATTAACGTTTAATTTTTTGACATGACTGTTAAGCGATTTTATTTTATGATGTCTATTATATCGGATTGCCAATCTGCAAAAATTTGAATTAATATATTTGTATTGACTGGAATTTCATGCATATACAGGGAGAGTATTTTAAAGGAGCCAATCAGTTTTGCTGGCTAACTAATAACTTTAGAGAAAAAAATATATACAGGCTTATATAGCAAGGAGAGGGATATAATGGGTCCATAAACCAATTTTTTTCATGAAACTTTATTAGAATATATGGCGATCAGTGAAAACCAGATGTGAAAATTTCATATTTTACCCGCGATATGATTTTTCAAAGTTTGTGTGACGTCATTGGTATTACTCCAGTAGCACTAAAACAATGATATTTCATTATAGTAGATATTATATATTCTTTAATGTAAAAATAATATTTACATATTATAAGTCTTAATTTACAACAATTAAACTTAATATAAATAAAGATAAAATTCCTTTGGCAACTTTAGAGTATTTTACTTTATATTCGAGTAAACATCATACGAAAGTTTGAGAATAGTGGCGCTGGTAGTGATGTAACCTAACCTCAACACACAATTTTATTCAATAGATTTTCAACATAGCACAATAAAACAGTGAAATTATGAACCAAGTAATAGAAGCCCAACTAATGTAATCTTAAATACCAACAAACAAAATAAATGAAATGACATTTCGTAGTTCTATTTTAGCCCACAGTAAGCGTTAAGCGCAACGGCAGACACGCGACTTGCACGTTTCATATATCTGGCCAATAGAATCAATGCGAATACCCGTGACGTCAAAATATGTTCAATTCTTTATATCGATTTACTGTAAAATATTTAAAAGAAAAAAATACTTTATTGCTAATTATTCCGTAAGTGTTACACGATTTTGATATAAATTTGTCATATTTCATTTATGGTTTATGCGCCCATTGTATGGTGATAAAAAAAATTATTAGGGAGATGTAGGAGGATTGAAAGTTATATTTTCTTAAGTGGAAAGGGGCACTTTTTTATTTGAATGGATAGTCCGAAGTATTCTCTTTCCAATGATATAACATGTCCCTATACCTAAAATTAAAAACACAAACTTCAAAAATACATTAACATTATTAATGTGTAAAATAGAACTTCAGGTAGGCTGTTGAACAAAACAAGTCATTGTTTTTATTACTCATACTTCAATCATCAATTTGTCAACAATTGTTGTCAATGTAAAACTGTTAGTAACTGATTTATATACAGGATGTTTCCTTTAAAACAACCAGTGCTTTTTTGGGCGAACTAATGACTTTAGAGAAAAATGTTATTTACAATAAATGACCAGGAAAAAGGGCCCTATTTAAGAGAAATTATAAACAGAAAATTAAACCAGTGGTTCTCAAGCGATAGAATAAAATTATAAATTTTTAAATACTAACCTATATAATTTTTTTGTTCATTAGATAGCGAATTTTTTTCTGATTTCAACGATATAAATATAATATGAGGTTGTATAACAATTATTTTGAGAAAAATGGTATTAAAAATCAGAAATAATTTTACAATATTGAAGTAGGCTATGCAGTTAACAAATGCAAACAAATGATACAGGTGACAGATAGTTTTATTACTTACGTTAATAAGTGTTTGTTTTCGTAATTGTTTAATTATTAATAAATAATGGATTGCAGTTGCAAGCATTAACAAATTTAGACTATTTTAATCTTACTGTTATGTATGAAGTGTGTGGAAGAAATTTAAATTCAACAATACAAATATTTTCACGGCTTTTTCCCCAAAAAGTGCAACCCACTCGTGAATTATTGAGCACAATTTTATTTTAGACCTAGGCAATAATCGTATTAACAGTTGTATAGCCTATTTTAATATTGTAAAATTATTAAGAAACTCAATTACCAATTTGAAACTTCTTGTTTAATGATTTTAGCTAAGCCCAGTAAACAATTCAGTATTAAAAAAAAAATATTAAAAGCAGTATTTACAAATAAGTAAATATAAATTATAAATAATCTTAGATTAAGATTAAAGAACTCCAAAATCTTCATTAAAATCAGGGTTGGCAAATATCATGATATTTATATAAATATCAAAATATCATAATATCAGATATATATCGGATATATATCCGATATATATCCGATATATATCAGGAATTTCGTTCTTAGGCTATATGCAAAAAAAAATACCTTTATTTTGGTAAACAACAAAAATAAAACTTTAGTTTAAAATAACAAAAAACAAGACAAAAATTATTATTATTTAAGTAACAAGAAATAACATTTTTCCTAAATATATTATATATATAGTAAATACCTAAATGAGTAAATACTATTGTAGTTTGACATATGATATAAAATATTCATATTTTTATTTAAGTAACAAAAAATAACATTTTCCTAAATATTTATATTACATAAATATCAAAATAACTTGTCGTTTGACATGTTTTTAAGTTTCGCACAACCGGGCCAAAGGAATATCATCATCATCATCATTATCTTCACGTAACACGACTTCATCACTTTTTGAGAAGACCTAGTCCAAGTTTTTGGCTTTTTTATCGGTATTTTGATTTAAAATATCAAGAATTTTTCACTCTGGGTATTTATTTTGTAAAAAAATTAATTAGTGATATATATCATGATATATATCAATCAATAAATATCGGATATATATCAAGATATATATCATGATATATATCACTTGATATATATCTGCCAACCCTGATTAAAATCCTAAAATAGGTATTAAACTATGATTTGACGGCTGGTAACCGCACTTCATACGAAAAAATATATCACTTACCGAGATCTGCGTAAGCAGAGTGCCACACCCACAATGGGTAAAAGGCGTGATGATATATTTATTTATTTATATTTAAAACCTGTTTTACATTTTTTTTTTTTTGCTGAAAAGTTGAACTAGATTTTAGATCATTCGTCGAGTAATGCTGCTAATTCAACAACAAAAAACAGTTTTGATTGTTGTATTTGTAAAATGAATAAAACAAAAACAAAACAAAAACATTTAAATATCATTAAAATGTATAAAATATAACCGTCAAATAAAATCGGATAGCAGATTAGATTGCGGTTAGGTTAGTAAATACTGAATGCGCAAGTCTAGCATGAAACTTCAATCGGAATTGAATCTGGATCTAGTTTTTAAAAACGTTTCTGGTACGAAACTTGAATTGACTTTTTTTTAAATTACATTTTATACTAATAAATTTAGTAGGAAACTTGTTAAATTTTCTAGCCAAAAAAAGTATAATGTAAAACATTCTAAACATCCTTTCTATTTATCTCTTCCAGACATTAATGTTATCTAGGCATTTTTCATTCGTCGCGTCACTACTTCACCATCCCGCAACATGTAGTGTGAGAGTGTGAGGGGTGAGGGGATGATATGCACGCCCCCAACCCCTAATAATCTCGTTATATTTATTCCTTCCATTATTACCACATGTACAGTTTTATTTCGCACCATATTTCTGCGACAGCCCAATAAATATTCACATATTCACCCTAAGTCGAGCAGCGCAGCGGATCTAGAGCCCGAGTCATCCGTATAAACATGCATTACTAAACGGTAGTATTGTAGTTTTTTGATTGCAGTTGATGCATTTGTTTCTGGATGAATCATGCGGACGCCAGTGGTGGAGAATTTGAAAGGGGCACCTTGCCACAAAAAACTGTTAGGTATTTAACAAAGTATATGTAAAAATAGACAATTAAATTTGAATGACGATGGGTGTGATCAAAACGCCTTTTTAGTAAATTGGTTACGAGCCCAGAATTAAATACTTTGACACAATTAAGACTTTTAGAATGACTTAAAAACATTGTTCTGATTTTTACAAAGGGAAAATTGTTGTACTTAATTGAATTAATTAAGACATGTAAATCAGTAAACAAAATTCGTTTACTATGGTTTGTAACTGCAGAAATTAAATATGAAAATTTACAAAATTACTATTTAATAGTGAAATAAAATTAAATGGCAAATAAATGTGAAATGTTTTTCTGTCAAATATTTTGACATTTTTAAGTGTTTGATTTGATTTTTAAAATAATGTATTACCGAAAATTTTTACCCGTCCCACTACCTACCTTACATATTGAGTAGGAGATAAAATACTAGTTCCTTAATAGATATAATAAAAATAAAAATTTATTTTTGTTTTCGAGAAAATATTATCGCACGCCACTGAGGTTTAACTGCGCGCACTGCAGAGATTAGATGCTTATGTTGTCAGTAGCTTCTTGAGTCTGCAGCTTGCGGTTAAATAAATGGCATAATGTAACTGTTTAGTCACACTTCGTAAATCAAATAAAATTGCTATTGTTGCGATTTTGATTTAGAATATTGATAAAATTTATTAGGCAGTTAGCTTATGAGCAGATGTTAATGGACATGCTGTATATCATATTGTGTGGTTAGAATCTACCTAAAATTGAATTACAAAAAAATAGTTTGTTTCGCTAGGCCAGAAACAACACTTTTACACTCGTAAAAAAGTTTCTGGACGTGTGATACACATTTTTATATCGATTTTGTCATAAATTTATTAAATGAAATTAGTGACTTATTTGTCAAATAAGAAATAGTAGGAATTTGTTATGTTGGCAGCATCAAATCATTCGTAACAAAAATGCCAGGGATTTATAAATATAAACAATTCGGATGCTTTTTTTGAAAATTCAATGACATTTAGTTGTTATTTATTTATTGGTTGGGCACTGTAACTAAAAATTTAATTATAAATACATACATTTGAGCTTTTAATCAATTATTTAGATCTAAAATTTATAGATATATCTAACCTCCCAATACTCAAACACTGAATAAAACCAAAGCCCAAAATTGACAGTCAGTTGATGCCAACAGTATAATCTTACAAAAGTCTCTAGATTTTTCCGGGCTAGGCCGAAAAATAAGCAGTTTCTGAACGATTCTAAGACGGGTTTTTGAATTAGTTCGCCTTGAGTACACAAAAGAAGCGAGTTCTGCCAAAAGGATGTAGTTAATTAAAAAATAATATACAGATAATATGAAGCAAACAATAAATTATTTAGGTATAAATTAAAATTTTATTTAAATAAATAATATTCTGTACACCATATTTTACAAATATATAGTATATTAGGTATTTCAATTTGTTGTATAGGGGTCTATTTTTACTGTGTTATAATTTAAAATTGTTTTAAGAAATAATATATTGAATTTATAATGTTCTCTCTTGATTTTGTCATAATAATAAAATATTTACTATTGTTTAAGTCTTCATATTTCTTCTGTATGCACCAATGACTATTGTTCTTTCTTCAGTATTTCATGTCCCAGTTTCATTTATTCATTTTCCAATCCAGTTTCGAACTTCTTCCAGTAAACACCCCTTGACTTTTAACATTTTGAATAATAAGTTAAAAACTTCAGACTACAAAAAACATATCAAACATAGTGTGTTAAATTTTAATAATTTAAGCGACAAATATTGATGTCTAGTATTAATTATTTGATATGACGACTAGCAATTAAAATACAGCATGCATAAAACTTCTTATTTTTCTCCTTCGTCTATTTTTCAACAGATATCCATGGGTGTCTTGATGTGTTAGCGAGTTGTCTTTGCCACTCCTAGAACGGGGAAAATGCATGAATGTCGACAATTTTAACTATTTAATTAATGTAAATATAAATACGAAAAAACAATTAAATACGTCACATAATGTTTAATTATTTTATAGATAATATTCTTTCTGATATGTGAACATGTACATTGATTCGATATTTATGGAAATATTCCCGATGATACCTAATTAAATTTTAATGAAATCTACTAACACATAGGAAACTGTCAACGGTCGACCCAGGGGAAAACTTCAATTTGCGAAATGATTTTTAACTGAATTGGAGCAAAACGTATAGATATTTTTCACAACGACATAAACAATATTGTTAAGATCGCTCCCGGGATGATAAAATATTAATTTATTGTCATTTTTTATTATTGCTATTCATTATTACAAATCTATATTGCTAAACTCATTTTTAATATTATATTTGTTCATTTATATAAGTAGTAAAATAAAAACTAAGACTTTTTATTGAATTTAAAATTATTTGTGGTCATTAGAAATATTTTCTGCCTAATATATGTGCGTGAGATTGAAGGTGAACGAATGCGTGGGCGTCCGAGGAATAACTGGTTGGGTATGATTGATGGTTTGTTGCGTGAACGAATGATTGCGAGTGTGAAGAATAAACGAACATGTATGAATCGCACTTTGAATGTGGACGAGGCAAAAGTGGTGTGTCAGGATAGGAATGTTTGGAGGAGATTCATTGTTGGTTGACTGTATTTCTGGGTTCGTGCTACCCCACTAAGTGGGACATAGCGTGATGATATGTATGTATGTATGTATGTAGGAAGGTGTAATCTAAATAAAAATTGCTGTCTTGATTATCTATTTCCTCTACCATCTGTTTCCGTTCTTTTAGATAATTTAGACATGATATTGCTAATAATAATTTATTAAAAGTTCTTCATATATGCGTTTTATTATGTGCATAAAAAAATCTTTGTTTCTTTGCTTTCATACAAAAAACTAGTAGTGACAACGAAATTAAGGTTTGCTAGAAGATGAAGATGATCAACTGATGCGGAATGGGGTATGTGACCATAATCGAATTTCAATGTATACGCCATAGCATATGAATGTTCTTCATTGTAGTTTCTTATTACAACAATAAAAACTGTACATTATTTTGTAATAATAAAGTTATTAGCAATTTTGTGTTTTGGAGAAGGGATATGTGACGTCACTGTGGCCGAGGAAAATATTGTACTGCGCTGTACGCTTGGCCCGCTGATCTATATCTATTTCTTTCCTTTACAGTATCTCTGTCTTTTTCTGGCACCATACCTATTCAGAAGACACAGTGACGTCTCACATCCCCTCTCCAAATCTTTAAAAATTAATTTCTCGTTAACAATAAACAATTAATTGATTTAAAAAAATACGGGTATTTTATTTTTGTATCTAGTATCATTTAATGTCAGAAAAAAAAATTGGTCACATACCCCATTATGGAAAAAAAAAATTACTGCTAATCCGTTTTTTTTTTTTATTTTACCAATTTACTGGAAGAGTTATAAATATAGAACAGTTTTTTACATAAACATGTTACCATATAGCACAGGGAAATTATCTTATTACAGATTTATTAATTTTAATAACGTATTGAATGAAATTTATAAATAAAAAAATTCTCAATTTGCTCCTGTTATTTTTATTGCTAATAAACAAAATTAACAGCTGCCAGTTGGTAGTCATGTTATCATAATAACAAACTACCCATAGAAATATATTCAGTTCGACTCCAATTGTGTTAATTGCACTTGTAATATTATTTCTGTCTGTCTTTATGAAAATTATTATTTCTTTCTAGTATGGAAAACATTAAATAATTAACCGTCATTACAATTACTTTATTTCAAAATCAAGCTATTTCTTTAGTAGAGAATACTACGGTAGTTAAAATTTTTCTTTATTTAGTTTATTTGTTGTCCATTTATTTACTTGTTTCTAATTTCATAATAATTTGTTTCTTTTGAATTACTTGAGTTATCAAAGATTTCATACAAGAAAATAACAATTACATTAGCAAAAACAATAATTAGTACATTGGGGGCGTGATTTGACAGCTGGTAATTTCACCTTACGCGCTATATCAATTTCCATGATTTGTGTAAGCAGAGTACCACAACAAAAATGAGTAAATGGCGTGATGATATATTTATTTATTTAATAAACAAAAAATCAATATAAAAAGTGGCATTATCACAATCGGAATCATTGTTTCTGTATATTGACAGCTGTCAATTTACATCCCTAGCAATAAAAACAAAGTCGAGAAATGAGTAAATATTCGCTCATTTCTCTAAATTACGTTACTAATATCCTGTATTAACCTTGACATAGAAATAGATTCACAAAAACAGTTTTTCCATATTAAACTCCTGTAACAGATTAATTTAAATTTTTCAAAATATCTACAATTTATGAAATAAATAAATTAATAAGGCATTATTCTTTAAAATACCTAAGTAGTTTAACTGACTGCTATGCTAATATATCTGCTCCAATACATATTTCATTTCGTGAGTGTGTAATAAACAGGAAGTCAGGATAAACCGTGAGTCTGTGATAAATTGTGAGTCTGTGATAAACTGTAAGTCTATTATAAACCGTCAGAGAGTGTAGATAAATATTCGACGTGTGGATCAATTAAAATAAAAAGATGTGTAAATAAACGTAATTTTTTAGTATTTTTTGTGTTACATAAATAAGTGGAAATAAATAAATCATTTTTATTAATTATAATTGAACTTTTGTGTATTCTTTCAACTTTACCGAACCCAAGTAACGAATCGAATAAGCCAACAAAAAATGTATGTTGCCATTTAAAATTTAAAAAATGCTCATTGTAATAGTTTAATTTAAAAATTGTTGCCCAATTTAACCAATTTCGTATCTTATAATTTTCGAGATAGAAGAAGTGATGACGTGAATCGTGTATCACTATGTAGGCGTTTAGCTGGTTTTGAGTCAAGGGTATAACATGTCCGCATCAGACTATGCACAGCAGGCAATAAGCAGTGTATGTTGTCAGTTCTAACCACGTATTATGAGTATTAGGGATTCCACGTCTAGCAGCTAGCCACCTAGGCACCGTAGGCAGCCTAGTCGCCTACAGAGTATGCATTATGATGATGGTAATTAATTAAGGTGCTTGTAACTAATTACAAGTGACACTGGACACGAATGCTGAGCGCGTAGCGCAGCGTGCGAGTGTGTGTGATAATCAGGGAGATGCAGCTACGTAGCTGTGTGGTGCGAGCTGCATGCACCCCTGGACGAGTGGACACTTTGTCCCGCTTTGTCCCGTTCCCGTTCGGACTATCTGAAGTAATGCAGTCATATGCGAAATATTGATGCCAGCACAATGGGATTGGGATTAGTTTAAATGCAGCTGTATTACGTTGTTGTTCCCGGATAATTGCCTACAAGGCCTACATCTAGTTGTTATGGATTGCTCAAACGGAAACATCCTTGGACTTTTCTGCGAAACGCACCACTATACTCTGGACGCCCAACAGATAGAGTAATTAAATAAATGGGCGAGGTCTAAACTGCGCAATACGATGTGTTCAGACGTCAGCTTTACAAGCTACACATTTAAAAACGTTGAAGAATTGAATCGTTGTATTTGAAATGAACAGTACTGTGACTTCTAGATCACTGATCTAGATCAACTCGTAAGATCTTTGGTCTGATCTAGATCGTTTTATGTTTCCTGATCTTGATTTTGATTTAGATTTAAAAAAAAGATCTATGATCTTAAAAAAAGATCAGATATTTTTATGAATACTGCAAGTTATCAACCAGTGTTGCCAGCGTATTTGTCAATTTCGAAATTCCACCACAAATACTTTCCAATCACTACCAATTTTTTTCTTTCTAAATTATAAGATTTTAGCGGAATTCCGCAACCTCTGGCAACTCTTTTGGAAAAAAAATTTAATAACATTTTTGATTTTATTTTGTAAAAGTAATTCGTATTTTCTTTATTGTTATGAAAATTGTCATTGAAGTATAAACTTTTGTGTTCTATTTTTTAATAACTTTGTAAAAAAAATGACTGACCTTTTTTGATAAATAAGCGAAATATTTACTGGTTCTATTTCAAAATAACACCCTGTATAAATATACAGTAAAGAATTTAAATCGTTTCCATTGTACGTAGCTTCCCTTCTGCCAACCGCTAGTAAATAAATTCTACATATAGCATAGATGCGACTTACAGTAATACCCATTGAACAGTCCCTGTGCAGAGAACACAAACAATGAATAAGATACGTTGATCAGAGCTTCAAATTCACGCCTGTATGATTCGCACGAGCACGAGAAATCAGAAGCACTTAGTACACGCAAACATCAGCAACACAGAGGTGAGAGGTGCAGAGCGCACGCAATAGCAACAGCAACACCCGCCAGTTGCCAGATCTGATGAAATTAAAACAACATGGTACGCCTCATAACGCCGTACGGAGGCGGCTGCTACTGCACTTTATATTCGAGAGCCGAAGGAGAAATAAAAATAAAATACAACTTAATACGAAGCACGTCCTGTAATTTAGAAAACTTATTACAACAAGAATTACGCTACGTTTTGACTTATTTGTCGATGGCGCGGTGATGTCCCTGTTTCACCCTTCTTACTTCGCCATTAAACATTCATGAAAATTATTCAGAATACACGAGGTCTCTTCAGAAAAATTTTGAATTAGGCTCCAATGGAAATATTTAGTGATATTGTTGATATCTAGGGTGCCCAAATATTTTTCGCGAACATTGGGGTAGTGTTTCATCAAGACAAATAATCTTGTCCTGATGACCATTTCTTGTCTTGGGCTTGATTTTCAAGACAAGAAATTAAAATTTTCTTGTCGTGCTCATTTATTGACAACGTATTTCTTGTCTTGTTTCAACAATTCTTGATATGTCTTGATTCTTGATATTTTAGGGGACCCCACTTTTTTATCGCTTTATCCAATTCGAATGGTTCAAGAACGTAGCGTGTCGTCTACCTAGCCCTTCTCTTTTAGTTAAATGTTTCCTAATTGTTGGTCGCGTCGCGTTGCTCTTCGATATTCTATGCTTTTTATATAAAACAATGAGTGATAAAAGAAATATAAATCAGATTTACCCGGATGGTGATGAAACCGATCTAACAGAATCTAGCTAAACTTATCTTGATCTACCTCTTTCTACTAGCCGAGAATTGGAATTGGTTTTATCCCATAATAATATTTCTCAATCTAATAAAGACAAGTAACAGATTTTTTCAAAAGTAGCTTGGAAAAGAATACAGAACTATGTACCCAAATGTAAAAAAAAAATAATAGGTATAAAATAAAATTTAATTAAATAAAATATATTCGAGTTAATGGGATAAATAACTCCTTATAATATTTGTTTTGAAAATCATAGTCATAGATTAAAATTTTTATATTTTCATCATAAATGCGGAATGTACAAATTTATTATCAAGATGTCTTGACAAGAAATCTTGATTTTTGATGATACTTTATTGTCTTATCTTCGGAAATGGTAAATATTTCTTGTCTTGGTCTTGTCTTGGTTTCAAGACAAGATCAAGAGTATATCTGGATCTTTTGAAACACTACATTCGGGACAAATTAAAAAATGAAAGTTTTCTAAGAATTTTTATACTTTATTTCATATACTTCTCTGCTAAACTAACTTATTTTGTTGATATTATTATAAAATATAAAAATGATAATGTATGTATATATTTCGAAACTTTCAATCACAGGGGTAATATCCTAGGATGGACAGACAAATTAACATCTTTAGACTTCATTGCATTGCCACTTTTTTTTTTAGTTACATAGATGCCATATGTTTGCAAGTCCTAGTGCAAGTACTTGTTACAACTACTAGCCGATGCCAGATAGTTTTGTTGTTGCCAAATTAAGTTTATCCCAACTTGGAATGGTGACGAGAGTGAGTACCGATCCAAATTAGGACGTGAAAATTTTTCAGATCGAGATTTGAAAGCATTCTTATCATTGCGCTATCCCGCCTTTTTATACAAATAATAATAAAAAAAGTCACATTTTTCTTCCTTACTTTCATCAAAACCAAAAAATTTTTTGTGACGATGACGGCCCTATATGACTACAATGGAGTCTTTCACCATTTTTTTTTTTTATGAAACTTTATCTATATTGAAGACTATATACACTTTTAAAAAGTCTTAATTGTTATTCATTAAGCCACAATGATTTTTTTTTAAATGTTGTGACGTCATAGTAGAGGTGTTGCTGGATCTAAAACAGTAGAGATTTAAATAATTTTTGTTACATAAATGTTCTATTTTATTGTAATAATAATAAAAAAAATAAGTAAAAAAATATACGACTACAATTATTTACAAACTGTACTGTTTTAGATCTAGCAACACCTCTACTATGACGTCGCAACATTTAAAAAAAAATCATTGTGGCTTAATGAATAACAATTAAGACTTTTTAAAAGTGTAGATAGTCTTCAATATACTTAGATAAAGTTTATAAAAAAAAAAAAAATTGGTGAAAGACCCCATTGACAGATGACAACTTCTTTTACATAAACTATATCTGTTTGAATTTCTTTTGCACATATATCACTGAAAAGTGACAAATCTACTTTTTCCATGGAGCCACTGATATAATAAAACACGGCCAGCGCGATCGGCAGACCGAGAACGTCCGACAGCAATCGACCAAAACCCTATTAGAATTTCGGGTCGAGCATTCAGCGTGGAATGGCATGGGCAGACTCGCACTGTTTCTAATTACATGGATAATGAATATTGAAGCAGTAGAAAAGTATAAATGTGCGCGTATTTGTTCTGCTTTAATAATCTGAAATTTCTCAAATGTAATTGCGATGCGATGGCGGGTCTGCGCTGGTAGTTGAAGCTGTAACTAGAACTGGATAGATATTAAACGGGAAATCGGATATGAACACTGAACAGTATTCACGGTGCTGTGTCCGAGTTGAATGCTGTCGACGGTCGACAGAACGTCCAGGTTTTTAACTGGTTATTTTGTGTTTTGCACTGTTCATTTTTCGCTTTAAATTGCTATGAAAGCGCAATTTACCTTTGCATACTATAATTAAAAGACAGTAAATGTATCTAGTTGTAATGTAATTCTGCTAATTTCTGTTTTCGTTAGCCATGTTTGCGCACAGCCATTTTTGAGAAATTCTTGCCATGACTCAATTCATTCGCAAAATTGATTTCACCTTAATTATACTTTTAAATTTGAAATGTCAAAATGACAATTCGATTTTTTTTATCTCTTAACCCAACTACTTTATGGTGGGGTATAACATACCCAAACACATTTAAAATATGTGTCATATTATAAAAACTGAATTATTGACATTTTTGAACGTATTTTTCGCCTTTACTAAATATATAAAATGAAATTTGTTCACTTACCAAGTAGAGTGCCACAATCATAATGTATAAAAGGCGTGATGATATATTTATTTTTATTTGTAATCGGCACTAAAGTGCTCAAAACTCGTCATTAAAGCTCAGAAATCGTCACTAAAGTAACCCATTATACGACGATTTTGAGCATCCCAGTGTTGGCAACCGTTAAATAATTATTGTACAATTAGGATAATTTTAGCAGATATATTGACGTACTATAGTAAATTTGGACGTAACATGAAACAAAATTTGCAAGAAGAATTAACTAATTAATTCCGATGTCGAAGTTGAGGACAAAACACATAATTTTGAGTGTTATTTACGATAACTTCACTTCTCGAGGTTGGCAACACTGACTGTGAGTTTCAATTGACAACTGATAGATGTATAAACTTAACCTATATTGTTTTTTTTCAGTTTTTTCGAATTTTAAATTTCAATTAAAACTTAATATGTTAACATGGTTTATTTTCTTCGACCCTACGGGCCCCGGCAACTAAATTCCATATTCGTTATAAAAAATTGAACTTCAGTGCCTTCATACTTCATACATAAATAACTATTATTTATAATTAATTTTGTTTTTTATTATTTAAAAAAAATTAAAAACGCTATTTACAATGTAAAAACGTACAGATTATTTTTTTAATTTGTTAAATATCTTGTGGGACTAAGTAACTATTTTTTTTATCTAATGTGATTCTTACTTGTTGGTATTCAGCAAACCCCTTTTTTCGCAATTAAATATAGGTAGGGGAACAATGCTATCACCCTCCAATAGGGGAAACGCGAGATATTTTATAAAGTTAATTGAACGATAAGTAATTGCAGCCATTTTGCCTGATATGTGAAAATTGTCCCATATGGCATTTTTTCTGGCTCATTGCCTCCCCTGCGAAACAGACGAAATAAATTAGAGCACTAATATGTAGTATTCTTCTTTACTTCTATAGCAATTTCGTAATTTGTTCCAATTGCTAGGAGTAAAATGAAATTAAATATAGAACAAGTCAAGTTATTTGCTTTACTGAGAAAACTAAAGAGTTTCAGCGGCGTGAAGTTTAAAAATAATTTTCGCGGAAGAGTATTCATGAAAGATTTTAAATGCTTTCAGTAAGCCATAAAAAGCCTGAAGGCTGCAAACAAATACATGAAAAGAGTTTAGTAAGGGACGTGACACTTAGAGTATATGAAAAAGAAAACACGCAACTTAAGAACGTATATTGAATGGAGACTTTTAGTACGCTATAACTTATATTCTGATCTTGGCAGTTCCCAGTTCTCAGTTCTCAGTTCCCAGTTCTAGTTACAGTTTCAGTTCTCAGATCGTCCGTTTTATGTTTGTGGCGCTCCAGCCATTCTGGACGATCGTCGTTTGTTTACCCCCCGATTCAATTTGTACAAATATACTTTCTTCTTCTTTATAATTAATAACGCACTGTCATCATTAGCGGATTTACGAATTAAGGAAGTTGCTGGCAAATTTACTAGCCTTTTACAATCTTTATTACTGAGAGTTGCTTTCATTAGACATGTTAAGCATCCGGCTTTACTCCATTTATAAAAATTCTGTTGTTTATGTAAAGATTTCAACCACAAATTCTGTATTCCCAATAAATAAATAGGTAAGGTATCCGAATAAATATATCATCAAGGAAACGTACTCATTTCTAAACAGGCCACTGCGCTTTCGCATAAACGATATATTTTCCAAATCCTCTAAATCACGGCACAAAGATTTGGGGGGAGGGGGGTTAATTATTAATTAATTAAATTAATATTTATAGTATTTTACTCAAATTGTTCCTTTCAACATTTATAACATTTATAACAAATAAATTTTATCATTCAAATACAAACCTAATAGAAAAATTTCAGTTTTAAATAAAAAAAATATATTAAAATATTTTATTGTCTTTATTAAAATTTAATAATTTTATATTTAGGTAATTCAAATAAATAGTGAATTAAATAAATAAATTTATTCGTTTTAAATAAATCGCTTACACTTATTTTAAATAATTATTTTGTTGCTAATAAATGGATTTATTTAAACTTGCAAATTTTTTTCTCTCAGTATACTCAAACTTAACACTTCAGTTATTCGAGAAACTGCTGAATTTGTCAGTTGAGCACTTGCAACTGACATTTCTCAATTAAAACAACTGCAAATTCAGGAGAATTTACTGATGGTTTTAGTTCTATAAACTAATAGTTATTTACGAAGGAATTGACATGTTAATCAGGTATTATGACAAAACTATTCGTAAATATATTAATAGTTAAAATAAAAAAATTATAAATTTTTAGAATGTTTTAATATGTATTAAAATATTAAATTTTGTGATTAGATACCGAGACCCGAACCATAACAAAATCGTAACCGAAAGCCTTAGCGATATTTAACTTTTTATGAAACCGTAACCGGAAACCGAAACCTAAATTAAATTTGGAAACCGAAAAATTTAAATTTAAACTGAAAATTTTAACCAAAAATTTTAATTATTTTTAAAAAATTCTAGTGTCATTATTTGTCCCAAGCACAAACATTTTAGGATAATTATTAATAAAACATTAAATGAAACTTATTGTTATATTTGAAAGTACAATTTCCATTTTTACATCACAAATTAATATTAAATTAAATATATTTTTATTTTAAAAAACTTTTTTTTACCGAAACCGTCACTAAACCGAAGTTTGTTTGTTTATTTTAACCGAAACCAAAAACATATCTTCAAGAAGTCGTTACTGATAACTGAAACCAAATTTCGATTAATGTAAGAACCGTTAACCGTAACCGAACTTGAAAATTTTTCGGTCCAAGTTGCTGACTGATGATTTAGCAACCATATTCAGTAAAAATTACTGAAGTATTCAGTTCTACTAACTAATTACTTAGTTAAGTACTATTTACGAAATCAATTTGTCGGGGTTTGGTGGCAGAATATTTGGTTTTGAGTTCCATTATGTTCATGAAAAGGTACGTATTTACGTAATTTAATATTACTGAATTACGTTGTACATTCATTACACCCGTCCAGGATTAGTAAGTGTATAGCAAGCCACAAATATGATTTCATATCTACACATAAAATTTTAATTAAAGTTTTTCTGTTGAATAGATCCACAGCAACAGCTACTAACTAATTGAACACAGTAAACAAATAAATACAATAATTTGAGATAAAATTTTGCACAGTTTGTTCTATTATTTTGATATATTTTTCCACATGAAGACATTTTAAAAGCATGCACTCTAATTTTTATTAATGTTCTTCTCAGCGTAACATATAGCAGAACTGTCGTAGTATAAAATGAATAGCAAAGTTATCTGCGACCCAAGTTACGTTGCAGTCAGAATTTTAACTAAACGCTTTTCAAAAATCTGCACACGGCGGAATAAAGAAAGAGACGCAGCAGCAAGAAGAGAAGGGAGAGGGAGAGCGTCTGTCTTTGCCTCTGCGACTGTTCGGTCTTCGGTGTTCGACCCTTCTACATTCTACAATGTTTCCAATTTCTTTTCATGTTTTGTATCTGATGTAATTTATCATTGAAATCTGGAATCATATTTCCTTTTACTATTTTGCTGCTTTTACAAAAACTATATAATACTTTCAAATTATTGTAAGGATATTGTTACCAAAGGTGCTGCAAAATAACAAACGGTAACTAAATCATTTTTACTCTATTTTTGTTTTTGTTCGGCGAATATTTGAAACCAACGAGACCTATTCTATCAGTAATTCAAACGTATAAAAATCAACCGATAACTAGAGTATATATAATAGCAACATCTGCTTCATACCTATAATAAGCTCATTTGTTTTGTTTATAAAACTAAATAAACAAAATCACGTCATTTACCCAATATTGGGCATAACTATGGGTAATTAATTTCGGTATCTAAAATTTTATTTCACACAATGGGACCCTTTACAATTTTATTTTTATTCTTTTTATGAAACGTTATTTGAATTAAAGACTATCTGCAGTTTTAAAAAGTCTTAATTGTTGTTCCCTAAGCCACAATAAAAAATCAAAATAAAAGAAGTACAAAGAATTAGAATAGAATAGATTTGTGTGAGAGAGAAACACAGTGAAACATAATGACGCCAGAATTGCTATCTTTAAAACTCAAATATCTTAATAACTAAAAATATTTTTAAGCTTCTATTATAACTGGTATAATTTTTTTTGGTCTAGTTATAACATAAAGGACCTCATTCAATCCAACGTTTAAAACCAACCCACAACCAGAGCATATCATCTTGATATAATAGCAACACCTCTTTCATATGTATAACAAGTTCATTTGTTTTGTTTATAAAAATAAATAAACACAATGACACCATTTATTCAATATTCATAACTATAATTTATACTAATATATAAAATTGCACTTCATTAAATTAGAACAGCTATTATCAAGAAAAATAAAAAATGCGAATATATTTATTTTCATTTTTTCACATTTTCATAAAAGCTTGTTAATTTCACATCATTGCAAATATTTCAGCAGCTCGTTATTGGAGTCAACAACAAAGCAATGAAATATGCGAATACATACGTTATTCAGATGTGACATCACTTTTATTGGCAATATCAATTTTGCAAATATTAGTAATTAATTAAAGTGGTGATCACAAAAAACGTTGGACACATGATTTACCTATTGTAACTCTAATATTTAATAACTCAAATTAGTTCAGCAAAAAATTGGCACGGAAACAAACGTCTAGCAATTTTATGCGCAGTGTTCGAATTTTAGTTTTGGCAATGTTTTCGTAAATGATATTTATGAAAAAAGTTTCCCAATTAGCACAATTGAACTAGTTGCAGCAATTAATTTTTCCTATTTCATTTTTATATTCATTAATTACAAGCACTGAAAGTAGAACTGCACTGGAAATTTTTTAAGTTTACCATCATGAAATACGAGGTAAAAGCGATTGCAGGTCCGTGGAAAAAATAAAACGATGCTAAAATATTAAATTACTCAAAGTGACTCACTGTTTTAATTATAATGCCTGGGATATTTCATAACTAAAGTTACGTTTTTCAGTGATATCCACACCTATTACTACATAAAACATAGTCTAATTTGGTACTGATATTGACAATCACGATTCATATTTCGAGGTTTATAATAGTATATTATGTTACTAGGAGTTGAATCAGGACTTTTGTGTTGAGCTCATAACTAATATGCGACCGAGACGAAGCAAACTCAGCGAAACACAAAAACAATCTTTATCTCCCGGTGACATATATCTATTACTTTTTTCTTCAAGCATTCCGAAGTACACTTGAGGTATATAATATCATTTTTTTCTGCCATTTTAAACAATATAATATAAAGTATGACTTCATTACGCAACACGCAAAAATGAATTGTTACAACATTTACGGTGAAACTACGTATATATTTATTTATTAGCAATAATGCATATTTGTAATAAATAAATATCTTCCTTAAAATAGCAATATTAGTTGTTGATTTGAATATATACAGTAAAAATTTGCTTCGTGATTTGTGAATTTTGCAGTTAAGTATTTTTAGATAATATTGACAAATATATTATGTTAAATTAGCAATTTGAATAAATATAACAATTTGTTAAATTAAAATTATGTCAATTCGGAATTTATAAAAAAAAATATTTGTTACTTGCTAATAAATTTGTACCAAATTATTTTTACACATTTCGTAACTAAATATATTTGTGAATATATTAAAATAATAGCATATTTAAGACAACATGATATTATTTTAATATATATCTAAATATATACTGTAACAATAATTGATTATAAAAAAAACATAAATATTTAGATTGTTGTTGCAGAAATAAAAAATAATAGCATAGTACTAAAATAAATAAAAATATTGTTACTGTAAATATCTATTTTGAGCTAACTAAATTATATAAAACTAATACTTTTACAAGCTGACTAATTCGACGCTATATAATCCAAAGTATCGCTTACTTACTTTTACAATAACTTTCAAAGATCGAGGCTGATATAACATTCACTATTAACAATACTCATAGAACTCAAATCTACTTACATGAACTCACAAAATAAACTTCACAAAAATTGTGCATACATTCGAGAGGAACCCTAAAACTGTGTAGTAATTCTTTGAGCATTTCACAGCAAAAGCCAAAATGCAAGTGGTTGCTCACTGGACAAAGTTGATAATTTATTCCTTAAGGGATGGGACAGTGGCACTCAAAATAACTCTAACTGGGCACTACTCTCGCATAAGACATTGGTTAAATATTCCCTACAACATATTGACATCCGCTGATCAGGCGAAAACTAAATTTAAAAACAAAAAACTGGAATTTTCCACGAGCAATGTACCATTTACTTAGTTATCTCTGAATATCGTTTGCAATCTTTAATCATAAAACAAAATAAATAAAGTAAAATAAATATATCATCACGCCTTTTACCCATTGTGGGTGTGGCATTCTGCTTACGCAGATCTCGGTGAATGATATATTTTTGCATTTGAAGTGCGGTTACCAACCGTCAAATCAAAGCCCCCAAAGATGTTAGTAGAGGGGGAACCACAGGGTTAAATTTAAATTGGCAACTGTCACCTGTGAGATTCGAACTGAGGTTCTCACGAGTCACAATCCGACGCGTTACAATGGAGCTATTTACCCCATATTTTAATCATAATAAACGCAAATACCGTTTATTACAAAATCATCCACTTATAAGGCGGCATATGACCTAAATGGTTAATCCGCTTCCCATCTTCGTAAAAAAAATATGTTAAAATAAAAAAGATATAAAATAATATTAGCAACAACTTTTATTTGAAACTTTTCATTCTATTTTGTACCGTTTAAAAGTTGTTTAGACTGGAGATTATGTGTTGCCCACATCAGTATATATTCCATTTTTTGAATAATTAGTTCCGTACTTTACAATGTTTTTGTGTTTAAATTATTTTTATTTATACAGTTATTCAGGTCGTCGCAGTGCATAGCTTTCCCGGAGGCTTTTAAAACAAATAACATCGTTTTAGGTTAACTCGGTGCATTCATAACACACCCAGCACCCAGGTGCAGTGCCCTAGCACACTCAGCAATCCCAAGCGCAGACGTAGTGTTAGAACTCACGAACTCACACGTACAGAGGCTTCGCTCATAATTCGAGTTCTCGTCTCGGTCGCGTTTCGTTTTCGTCTGGAAATCGTACGAATTACGTCGCCGGCCACCGCAGCCCTTAACTGCGTTTAACTTTTGCGAAAACGTTTGCAGAAATAATTTATGTGAAATGATACGCTTAAGGGTATTGCAGTAATGAAATTATAATACTTTGCTGTAGTTACCACAGTATTATTAAAAACGAGATTTACTTTGAGAAATTTAATATTTTATCTACATTTCGTTTTGTTTGTTTCGTTCTCGTAGTTTGCGGGAATTATTCTGCAGATTATTATTACAATGAATATCAAATTTTAACTAATTGCTTCATAAGCTATTAAGTGCACTTACATGATAAATACACGGGAAAAATGGATTGCTTTAATAGCAATATTTATCTTACGTATAGTGACAGCAGGGTGTCCCAGATTTAAACGGCCTAACTTGATCCATAAATTAAAAAATCTAAAAATAAGGCGACAAGTTCATTTGAACAAATATCCGTAAATGCTTCATTCCAGAGATATTCAACTTTTTCTTATTGAGTAGCGCAACTTTAATCAATCGACTTATTATCTTATTGAGGTGTGACACAATAATTAAGTTAAATTAATAATAAATTGTTCATTGCCTAATTTCAATACAAAATTTTATTTGCTTGCACTGATGTCTGGGAAAAATGCGAAAGACTTTAACCCTCTATTGCATACTGTTCCCGATCAGGAACATAAAATTTAAAATTCTTCTTTTCTTTTCTTATGCAGTTTACATTCATAGCAATCATGTTGTAACCATTTGGGAACATTATATAAACTTTGTCAATTGCCAATTAGGTCATTCCTCCTAATTTGACCAACATAAAAAAAAGTTGAAGTGGAAAAGGATAATTACAGAAACTGAGATAGAAAATGTAAAATTTGAAGGAAGCAGCTTATTACCTGCTGATATATTACAGGTAAATACACCTTTATGAAAATTCCAAAATTTTTTTTATCTGATGTTTATTTTAAGAAACAAATGTATGTAACACACCTATTTTAAATATATGAATATTTCTTTTATCAAAAATAATTTTTTGAGCCCTTATTTAAAAAAAAAAAAATTCATACAATAAAGGGTTAATTTTAATTTTAATCCATTCCATGAAAAAAGTACACTTTCCATTTAAGAAAATATAACTCTCATTCCCCCGTTACATCCCTTAATTATTTTATTTAACTAACCGTATAAATACCTGCCTACAATTGTATATTATTTGCTACTTACTTTGCTCATCTAAAAATAATAAAATTTTCGCAAGTTAAGCAATACTGCCCGCGGTTAGTAGTTGGATGGGTGACCGCTTTGCGAAAACCTATACCAGCGAAAACTGCGTGCCGTTGTCTTGTCACACCACCGAAAACGAGGTTTCGAAGCCACACATAACCTCATCAGTTGAGATCGCTTAATAATAATAATAATAAAATTTTATGTTGGTTTGAATCAATTTATTAATTACCAATAATTATTAAAAAATATTAAATACTAAAATATTTAAAAAAACTGAAATTTATTGTCAGATGCAGAACTGGATCACCCCGAATTACTCAATACCCATCTTAACATCTCCTCACCGTAATGCAAAATGCAACTAAAATATGATTAAGTATTCTCAGTTATAAAACGCCCCGTAAAAGTCATAACCTATAAATCATATACAAAATGTTAATCCAGTTATTACATGTTACGTATGTATGAGCTGTGCCTCGAGCTGTGCACAAGAACTAGTATAGAGGATACAGAGAGATGAGAGAAAGAATGCAAGACAAGGAGAAGTGATGTTGCCCAGTCGGAACATCGTTGTGTAAATATATCATTGTAAACACTGTTGTTTCTGCAAAATTTCTGCCACATGTACGTGTAAACATGCAAAAGATCTTGCTAAAAATTAAAGCGGTTTGTTTTAATTAATTTTGTGTGAGACTGCTAAATTTTTCTGTGGTTTAGCCATTTTTTCTGTAAAACATTTACACTCTCTAAATTTTTTATAATTATTTTAAAATCTAAACAATTTTCTTCCTATAATATAAAATCTAAACATTGACATAAGCTATCAGAACTGATAATAAAATAAATATTCTATATTTGGGTAAAACTTCTGTATAAATTTTAAATTAAAAAATTTAGGGGCAACGGCATGACTGCGAGCGTTTATTCCGGTTCACTCGATAATGCATGTTAAGCAAGGCTGCCCGCGGTTAGTAGTTGAATGGGTGACCGCTTTGCGAAAACCCATACCAACGAACACTGCTTGTCGTTGTCACACCACCGAAAACGAGGAACCGAGGCGGCATATAACCTCACTAGTTGAATCCGCTTTACCAAAAACAAATTTATACAGAACTTTTACCCAAATTATTAAAATCAACCTATTAAGCTCATTTTACCACTTCTAAATTTGAAGTCACGATAACATTTTAAAATAAAACAGAAGGAATCAATATGAACTATGAATTGTTCTTTAATTTTTTATTTATTTATATTAATGTTACTTTACAAAATACCTGCATAATAAAATTAAATAAATATATCATCACGCCTTTTACCCATTATGGGTGTGGCACTCTGCTTGCGCAGATCTCGGTAAGTGATATATTTTTGCGTATGAAATGCGGTTACCAGTCGTCAAGTCATAGCCCCCAAAGCTGTTAGTGGTGGGGGAACCACAGGGGTAAATTTAAATTGATAACTGTCAGCTGTGGGATTCGAACTAAGGAACTCACGATTCACAGTCCGACGCGTTACCACGGAGCTATTTATAATATATTTATTAAATGGTTTTGTATCTAATTCTATTAAATTTATTTTATATTTAGAACAATTAAAAATACAAATTAAAAAGTGGCTGATTGGAGGGATTTTTGAAAATATCCCTTTTTTTTTCTTGAATAATTACGAATTTAATAGCAATGTATTAAAGCATCTTTTTAAAATAAAACACAGTGAATAAATTTAACTGAATTATAATATTTAAAGATTATAAGAAAGTTATAAAATAAGCAAACTAAACAGCGAAAACATAAACAATAATAATTCTAATTCGGAAAATATCTGGGAGTGCAATTTTAATCTATTTCCTTGAATATCTCGAAAACAATGAATCGTAACATCTTCAATTGCAACCCCTATTTTTTATTGAAGATTCGGAAAGAGCGTAAAAAATTATGTAGGATTTATCCGAAAACTTTTCTTATTCTTAAACAGGTGGCGATGTAATCGACAATATATATTTTTTTCTCAAAAAATTAGTATAGTGTTAATAACTCGATAAATTATGACGTTAGTTGTTTTAAAAATACCCAACTCTGCAAAAATATTACCACTTAACACCCAAGGGAACTGGGAGAAACTTTAAAAGTCGTATCAAAACGAAATAATCATTGAACACAGCAATAACAATTTATGGGGTAAATAGCTCTGTGGTAACGCGTCAGACTGCGATTCGTGAGATCCTCAGTTCGAATACCACCGCTGACAGTTTTCAATTTAAATTTACCTCTGTGATTCCCCCTCCACTAACATCTTCGGGGGCTATGATTTGACGGCTGGTAACCGCACTTCATACGCAAAAATATATCACTTACCGAAATCTGCGTAAGCAGATTGCCACACCTATAATGGATAAAAGGCGTGATGATATATTTATTGTATTTTATTTTAATAACAATAGGAATAGGAAATAGGAATTGTGCACTAAATAATTTAAATTGACATATAGCAGTTTTTGTTTCTCATAGCCTACTGAAATACCTATAGCTATAAAAATACAATTTATTTAAATTTCAATTGAATTATTTTCAATAAAATATTAGAATTGATAAAATTTTGAGAACTTCTGGGTTAATACCTAGAAATAATGTTTTATTTTATAAATATTATTGTATTCTTGTAGTCTATATACATGTTTCAAACCTATTAATTAGGAACGTTGCTGCAAAATACTTGAATTATTTCGTTTGCAGTCAGTAGCGCGGGGACTTTAACAGTGATTGTGCCGTGTGCTGTGTGTTCCATGGAGAATGCTGTATTTCTATAGTAGAAGCATCAAAATGTAAGTGCATTTAATTATTATTTAGTACTTTACTACATCTACATACAGTCAGCTGTAGTTACACCCCATTAATTTAACAGAGCAGCTGATATTACTCAGTAACCTATACAGTTTATAGACATATAGGCTGGTATTACATCTGTATTTGGTTGTTTAAAGAGCAGTGTTTTTAGCTCGGTTTGAGCGCTGTACAATATTCTACAATTATTTTATAAAAAAATGCTTTAAATAAAAGTTACAGAGAAATGTATTATTAACTACTGCACAAAATGAGCCTAAATGTATTGAAATACAAATAATACATTTCTGTTATGAGATAGATGTAAAATAAATTTTATAATTTTTAGCTATTTCCAGAATGTCATAGTAAACAAAACATGCAAACAGTCGTACTGTTTGAGTTTGACAGATGACATTTGGCATAGTTTCAATGATTATTGACGTGTCTAAATTATTTCTCAGTAATCATGGACACATTTACCATTTGTAAATAATTTAAACAAGTCAATAATCATTAAAACTATACCAAATGCCATCTGTCAAACTCAAACAATACGACTGTTTGTATGTTTTGTTCACCATGACACTCTGGAACCAGCTTAAAATTATACATTTTATTTTACGTCTATCTCATGACTAGAGAGCGGATTATATGCACGAAAAAACTGAATTATATGCGCATATATATGCACTGATTTTTTGGGAAATATGCACTATATATGCATAAATATGACAATATATGCAAAAAAAAATCTTAAATTATTAGATAAAAAGTATACATGAATGCATTACGAATTTTATTGAACAATACAATCTTAATCCTGATCCACAATTAACAAATATATTACTAGTATAAATATAAACTAAGTCTAGAAACTTGATATTTTAAGATTATGACATATTTACAAAATTACAATAACAAATTATTCAAAATTTTCTAAAAAATAAAAGTGAAACATAAGTAAAAGACATATCCAGATGAGAATTCTCGGTCTTATATTCATTGTACCCACTTTTACCAACATTCGGGTACACAATGAATACCTACCGTTACCGTTGCAGGGATTCCCATAGAAATATTAGAGTTTACTGGTTTGTGTATTTCCTTATTGTATTGTTTATTGCTTTTTCCGTTGCATTCTTCTATTTATTGCGGCCTCCTTCAATATTTGGGAATTATCAATGTGCATTACCAGAAATTTCAGATTGTCTATCACTGGTCAAGGTCTTAAAAATATTAAAATATGCAATTATATGCAACTTTTGTAAAAATATGCATAAGAATGCCCAAACATGCAATATATGCAATTAATAATTAGCATTACTTAACTCTAAACAATGTAATTCGTCCAGAAAATTGATTTTATTTAAAGATATGCAAAAATTAAAATATATGCACTTTGTATATAATCCGCGCTCTACTCATGACAAATGTGCCACATCAATAAATTTGGGCTCATTTGGTGTAGTTTTTAATTCTGAACATATTTTGTATTGACACTTATGTTCTAACATTCATAAGGATCGAACTATCGCCTAATAAAAATTTGAACATTGTATTTCTTGTGTCATATAAAAAAGTAGACACCCTGTATATGCATTCTTTCTACCTTTTTAAAAGCTCTAAAAATATATAAAAATTTCATATTTTACATTTGATATATAACGGAATATGCTTATTGGATACCATTTGAAATTATATATCTGCATGGAACAAACTCCACATTATAGCTTTCAACCGCTATGAATACCTAATTAAGTATATTAAATATTATGCACTACATTATTAATATATTGCTTCGGCGAGCACATGAAATAAGGGCTTTGTGAAATGCAACATACGTAAATTATAATAATAAAACTAAAACAGTAAATACGTGTGCATGAAATCTCGGGTTATTTGTTATAGCACACCTACACAAACTTATTATTAAACTATCTATCTCTCAAACGTTGTTTGCCTGATATTAAGACCTAATTAGTTTTTTATATACTATGGTTTTATTCTAATCATGAAATAAAAACCTGTAAAAATAATAATACATCAAATACATTACATTAGCCATATTTAAAATCATAATAGAACGACAAACAACAAAACAAAACTGACAGCTATATGACACATTTTATATCATATACGTCAATATGAACTCAAAATGTCGCTGCCAAATAATATATTGTGTTTTGAATGTTTACCAAAACATGTTATTTTATTAAACTACTTTAAATAATATACTTATTTAATTTGAAGTATACTGGGTGTCCCATTATTAATTTACCACCTTAAATATCTCCAGGAATATGCATCGAGTGACAAAACGTCCCAGAAAAAAATATAATGATATGGATTTTTCGAGATATTACAGCATTACAGGTGGTACATTAAACTGGAGCACCCGGTATATTACAAGTGAAACAAATATTAATTATTTCATATGTACCTAATGCCTGTTTCATACGACTCAAATTGGCAAAGATTTCTTGTCAATTTATTGTTGCGTGAAATATGACTCCGCGTTAATTTTGCCTTCACCAATAAATTGGTCAATTTATTGAAGTATTAGAGCATGTTCTATTTTTCGAAATTTTTTTGGGAATACTAGGGTATTTTAATCATTACCAATCAGTCATTTTTGTGTGTTTTTATCTTCCGCCACATTCTGTATAGGATTCATGCTAAAAAATTCGGTAGTGAGTTTTCAGTGGATGAGCACGTTTTAGGGTTCCTAGAATACGATTTTACTAGTTCCGCGATGATGTCTGTGTGTGTGTCTGTCTGTCGGTATGTGTGGATCTCTGGAGTTACGGTTTCTCAAAAACTACTAAACTGAAAATTTTGATATTTTCTATATATCTATTGTATCAAATTGGGAAGAGCTGATTAGTTTTTGGTGATAATCTAATAACCAGAAGTGGTAGTTTACTTGAAGCCCTCTCAAATTATTTTGAAATATCTCAGTAAATTATGGTTTAATGACTATTCTTGTTATTAGAATAATGTATCAAAAATTATTATCTACAATTGTTGTTTGAAACAATTTACTCTTACTGTCTTCATTTACGAATTACAACAGCTTCAAGAAAAATTAACCTGTGCTTTTTTAAAAAAAAAAAAGAAAACAAACAACGGTTGAAAATGTCATTTTTTGACATGTGTCATAATTTTTTTGTAGGGATGAACATTTCTTGATAATTGTGGTCCGTGTTCCTGCATTATTTAATAAGAAATCTTTGGCGGGAGGTACTGTGGTGCCCACAACAAATTTTTTATTAAGCTAAAACAGACCATAAATATTTTAATGTTATTATAAAAACAATATCAATAAACAAAAATATTAGTAGCATACGTGACAGCAGTAGTTAAACAATGACAGGTGGTATAGTGTTGGTACTACTGAAATTGTTACAATAAATTGTTGAAAAACTTAATGTGTCTAAACGAACGACAATATTTTTGTTCTTGGCAATTTATTGACAAGAAATCTTCACGAATTTATTGACACATTCCTTGAAAATTTTAATCAAATTTCATTAAAACTAGTGACAAATTTCGAAATGAGTCAGGTATTTACATTTTTGGGATATTAATCTGGGGTAATTTAATTTTTCGGGATTTTATTTGAGTCTGTTAAAATGTTTTGTATTAAAAAATAATTACTCAGCTCTTTCACTGAATTTCTCCTCTTTGTAAAGTACAGATATCTCCAAATAATAAAAATAAACTTGTAATATCTGACGGTTGCGGTCTGAATGTATTTGATTTCTGCTAGTGTCAGAGCACGGCAGCTCGCAGCTCTTACTCCTTTATAACATTTGCGATCTTTGCTTTTCGCTATTCGTCGACTATTTCTATTTCTATTTCTATTTCCAATCGCCGCATCCGAGAGATCAACATGGACATTGTACGATTCTGCAACGTCTTCTTAATGTGGCTTTACGATAATATTGAATTTAAAGAAGAGATATATCTATTTAAAAAAAAAATTATTTAACGGAACTACAGTCTATGATAAATTTAATTTAATAATGTATTCTTAAGCTTACAAATATACATTAAACTTAAAAAAGTTGAAAATTG
Source organism: Poecilus cupreus (assembly GCA_963942605.1). Lineage (NCBI taxonomy): Eukaryota > Metazoa > Arthropoda > Insecta > Coleoptera > Carabidae > Poecilus > Poecilus cupreus. The sequence continues at coordinate 20,248,741 of OZ012715.1, forward strand.
TATCTCTTAATCTCAGATTTTGAGATTCCATATTTAGAAAATTATAAAAGTAAATTTGTTAAAATTATTATTTTCGTTTGAGTATTGAAGTACGTAAATAACATCAAATGGAAACAGAAAATTTAATATACTTTATCAACATATTTGCTACATGAACAAAAAATGTTTGAAATCTTCTTTTACATTTAACTAAATAAGTATGATTATAATTATCTTTATTAAAATTTTATATATTTACGAGGTACATGTAAAATGTATAAATATTTTTGCTATATAGGGTGATACATAACGTACGGAAAAGATTTAAAGTGTAGCTAGGTTGCTAAAAATAATCTTTACCTTAATAAACTTGTGGCAAAAACTTGATAACAAAAAAATTACAGCACTGGCACTAGTTACCAACTACGGCAGTTATTTATGTTTTAAACAGAAACTGGGAATACTTTGAAGTTAGTAGAACAATATTTATTAAAAAATAATTATAGTAATGTATTACTACAAAAGTTACGAATATTTAAATTTTTCTTTTATTGTACAAAAATTACTGTCCACATATGGTTGAGAGAGAAAACAAAATGCAACTGGAAAACTAGTTGCCGTTATAATTCATTTAAATGTCAATTCTTTAAACGTCAAAATACAATAAAATATAATTAATTGCAATATCAATCTATTCCGTACGTTACGGATCACTCTGTATATCTAGAGTTACAAAACGTACATACTTTGAACAGCATTAGGTGAAATTACACTATGTGAAAAAAAATACCTATCTTAATTCGTTTTATTATTTATAAAGCAACAGTATTAATACAAATCATTATTAGGTATACGTCCAAAAATATTTACTACAATTTTCACATATTCAAAGAAAATATTCGCTCTGAATACAAAAGCAAACATTTTACTTACAATAATGATTTGCCTTAATACTTTGCATTAAGAATCGGAATATTGTATTAATAAAGTTAGGCAGAAAAAACGTCATTTTGTTAAATGGTGTTATTAACGAAACACTTCATGTTCAAAATAAGAAAAACCATGACATCCTGTATAAGTATATTCAAGTAATATAAATTTCTGTTTCGTGTAAATTCAAGAACTTTTAATATACTTAACCGTAACTAAAAATACAGTCTTCTTCTATTTTATTTTTAGTATTTCCGCGACGCATAAAGTTTTTAAACAAAAGTCTACATCTGCGCAGAGATTGTGTAAATAAACTACTTTCCGTTGGTTATAATTGAAAATAAATAAATAAGTAACAAAGTAAACTAATTACGCTTTGAAAACTAAATTCTTGATAAATATAATATAAGCACTGTTAGTCATAGTGTCCATTCAACGACATTTTCTAAACGTAACTCAATCGTTCTAATTAATTAAAAATACGGCGCTATGTAAATTTCAATGTTTATTTTCTTTTATAAAATCTAGAAACTTCAAGTAATTTCTTCCAAGGAAAAATCTACGGTTCTTAAATAGAAATTTTATTTAAAAGATGAAAATAAATATTTCTTTAATATCACTCAATGTTTTTAAAATTTTTTTTTTATGAAACAAGACTATCTACACTTTTAAAAATTCTTAATTGTTATTCATTAAGCCACAATGATTTTTTTAAATGTGACGTCATTATAGAGGTGTTGCTGGATCTCAAACAGTACAGATTGTAAATAATTGTAGTCATATATTTTTTTACTTATTTTATTATTATTATTACAAATAAAATAGAACATTTAAATGACAAAAATATTTAAATCTCTACTGTTTGAGATCCTCCAACACCTCTATAATGACGTCACAACATTTAAAAAAAATCATTGTGGGTTAATGAATAACAATTAAGACTTTTTAAAAGTGTATACAATTTAGATCAAGTTTCATAATAAAAAATGAAAAAAAAAAATGGCGAAAGACCTCATTGTGTTCTATTTTTGAAATCTTTAGTATAAAATGCAATTCTACAATAATACATTTGCTAATAAATTTGTTTAACACAACTTTATTCATTTAAATTTGTTTCATTATTATGTTTCGCTGCCAAACTTTCATAAAAATTAAGAGTAACTTAATTTTTATTTGAATAATTTACCTATAAAAGGTTATATTAACTCAAAGAAAATTTGTTCATAACAATGTTTAGCTTAGATTTGTTTATACATACATGTATAATTGTATAGGTAAATTATTTATAAATATCATTTTAGGTAATTATATTTACAATAAAAAAATTATTAGCACTATATTTTCACGCTATTACATATACCCCATAAAAATATTTCAAATAAACTTTTTAACATTTATACGTTCCTTGTTGAGTACAGGTGTACGTTTTCAAATTAAGTCAATGTACCTATTTTCTCAATGATATGGTAACACATTTACCGTATTTTAATAAAATTATGACTCAATATTTCGACATTAACCCTTTGTCGGTTTAATCAATAATTCCTAATCTTCCCTACAACATTTTACTCGGTTTGTGTTTGTAGCTCGAATGTTGCCGTCTAGCAAATAAAAATAAAGTGTTTCTTTTATTTCACATTATTTGTGCTGCGCTACAATACGATATTAACTTATACGAAACATATTGCTATTCGAACTTCGAACTATACAGGAATTTAGTTTTTAGTTGAACAGAAAAGTTACCTGTTTTCATTTTGCAGATTAATGAATTATAGTAACACGTGAAAAGTCATAATTTGTTTTTTATATGTACTTTAAATATGTACACGGAAAAAATAGATTGTTACATCAAAAATTTATCTTACGTATAGTGACAGCAATTTAGATATTTACAATAACATTTATTTATATTTATATTTATATTAGTAATAATATATTATTTAGATTGTTGTAGCAGCAATCGAAAATGATATCATATTACTAATATAAATATAAATATTATAAATATATAAATTGCTGTCACTATACATAAGATAATTTTTTGCTATTTTAACAATCCATTCTTTTCATGTATGCAGAAATATAATTCTCATAGAAATAAATGGAATATACAAAATATAAACAGCCTAAATTTTGAGAAAAAAATTTTCAATATTTAATACAAAATTTGTCTTAGTGATATTTTAAATTTTTTGAAATAATTTAAAAAACTAATATTAATTAATTTTGAGAAAGGATTCAAATGTTTTATACATATAAAAATATCTTTAATCTTGAGCTATCTAAAAATATTAATACAATTAAAATAAATATAATACGGGAACTTTTATTTATTCGTGGTAAAAATACTTTATTTCCAAATATATAGATTGTATCAATATCATTCAAAAATAAACCTACAAACATTAATCTACTTATAATGAAAAAGTTGCTTTTGATTTTTTTCAACTTTGCTTGGTATTTATGGTTAGAGGTCAGAACTTTTATAAGTTCTACCTACATACTTAAGAAAGTGTTTTAATTTATAAAAAAATTAGAATAATTTAATGATTTCGAAAAATGTAATTACAACTATTTTTCAATTTTATACTGATATATTACTTTTTAACTTGATACAAATGAGAAATACATATTTAATTATAATTTGATTTTATCATTTCGAAATTGCAAATATTATATATTTGCGCCGATATAGCCAAATTAAACTTTAAAATAAATGAGAAAAAAAAATTAAATTATAATTGTATTTTGTCTCGACAGTGTCTAAAATAATTGTAAGTATTCGTAATGGTCTTCAGCAGCCAGAGGTAATAATATTTTGCATCAGACCACGAAGGGACAGTAGTGAAATATCCAGTATCCAGCGTAACCTAACACCAAGTGTGCGCTTAATGCTTGTGGACGTAACTTACTGTTAGAGCTGGAGCTAGCAGTGGCCGCCTCCGCCGTGACCAGGAGCGCCAGGTACCCCAGGAGAACGATCATCATCATCACAGCACAAGCACCAAGTCACAGTCACGTCACCAGTCACATAGCACGCCACACGTTGCCGTGGAGTTACGTTTGAATGTCGCGCGTTGTACGTCCTGCCAGATCCGACGTCGAGGGTGCACTGAGCAGGAGCGCTCGACGCTCGGAACTCTCAACTCTGGGAAGCGCCAAGCCGCCAAGCGCCAAACTACAGAACAGTAGCGCCGAAGCTCCCGCGGTGTGGAGTCGTGCGGACGGCAGCCGCCAGCCGCCAGCCGCCGCGTGCTACCACCGCACACATGCGCACCCAAATCTGATGCCGGATTTAACCAATGGCAAACCGCAAAGGCCACACCAATAAACCAATAGGAAAACTTAAAGACGTTACATGGGAGGCGCCGTGACACATAAGATATGTAATTAGAATTGTAAAACACAGGTGAATCTACCAGCAGCGCGCTTCTCTGCTCAGTGCTCACTGCGCTCGCACCACCCCAACTCAGCTTCCCACGATCAACAAACTACTGTCCACAATCCTAACAACTACCTATATCTCCTACTTATGACAAAACCAATACCTGCCAGTCTTCTCACTAGTGACTGATATATAATTATAATTGTAAAACACAGATGAATCTACCAGCAGCGCGCTTCTCTGCTCAGTGCTCACTGTGCTCGCACCACCCCAACTCAGCTTCCCACGATCAACAAACTACTGTCCACAATCCTAACAACTACCTATATCTCCTACTTTTACCAATACAAATAGCTGTCAATCTTCTCACTTGTAACTCTTCAACTTTATTTAACCCTAGACAGTCCTACTTGATTCACAGTTACACAAATATCTCACTTGCGACTGGAAACCCCACGAATAGGATAAATACTTTCCCATAACCGGATGTAATTTTTCTAGGAATTTTACCTATGGAATATTTTTTTAGGTTTATAAAAAAACAATAAACAGTTAATAACCTTTCAAAACACAGCATTTTGCTAAAACTTTTTATTTTGGACTACACATACGGATTTTACATATAGAATATTTGTTTAGGAAACTGAATTTAAAACGAAGTAGCATCGAAGTTATGTGAAAACTGCGCATATGGAAATTTTGATGAAAATGGTAGAGTTTCTTAGACACCAATGTATCATTCCAAAATTGAAAACTTGTCCCAAAATTCCTTTAAAAGTGTGTAAATGTACAAATTTCTCAAACTATGAAAGATAAGCAATTTATTACATGTATGGTATAGAAGTTTTGATCTTAAATTATTAGTTTATTCAAAAACATTTATTATTTCATAATAACATGCTAAATTTCTAATTTTTTATATAAAAGTTTAAAAGAATTCACTAAGTGTTAATGTTTATATTTTAAAAATTGAAACAATTTTCCTACTCTTCACTGGAAGATTAAAAAAAGTACAGATACTAAACTATTCTGAATATACACAAGTGTAGACGCCAGGCACAATTGATAGAATTTTCTAATTGGAAACATATAAATGTACTAAAAATTTAATGTACATGTACATGAAATTAAAATTATAATAGACATAAATAAATATATCATCACGCTATTTACCCATTTCTGGTTGTGGCACTCTGCTCAAACCATCCGTCAAATCACGGCCTCTAACGATGGTAGTGGTGGAGGATTATGTGGTGACAATTTTCGAAATTTAATTTCAAAAATTTGTCGGCTGTAAGGCTCGAACCGAGGATCCTATGATCCACAGTTCAATGAACATTAAAATTAATGTAAAAGTACATTTTTTTAAAGAGAAACAAGAGGTCTTTAAAAAATATAAAGGATATTCTATTCAAAAACATATAGTTGCGTATCTTTGGGCGAAAATGGAACACTCGATAGAAAAACGTATGCTAGAGGTATATTATTTGAAAAAATATTCTGAGATATTTAAATTACCTAATCAAGTAACATTAAAACTGCAGATCAAATGTAATGAACAATTGGCAATTAAAAGTACATATCTGACAGTGTTCTCCGTAATGTACAACAATCTAACAAAAAGACTTGTACAGATAGAGTAGAGGCGTAGGTAACCCGTACTGTACAGGTGAGGTCTACGTGGATGTGAAATATTTTGGGGGAATTTATTAACTAGAGCCGGAATTTAAAGTTGCGTTGCGTCCCCTTTTACAGCATCACAATGAGAATGACGAATGCCCCAGCCCGGGGGGCTATATTTTTTACGTTCCGGAATAAACTCTATCTGGCTCTGTTTGATCCCCGGAACCACCGAACCAGCGTAACCCGGAATAAAGTATCAGTTGCATTTGTGCCGTTCTAACGTTATTCGCATTCGCATTCGCCATCCACTTCCACTTCTACATCCACCGTAGCCGTACAATGGTCTATTTAACTTTACCTAGTTACTTTATATAGTTATGAGACTGTAACACTTCAGTCGAGGGACAAGGATGAAGGATAACGGATAAATGACGTCTATCCCTCGAAGCGCCTCATCTGTTACATTTGACTAGGCTCGGAATACTGGAACCACTGGAACCGGATACCGGATAGCCGGATAATGAATCTTAATTACTTTTTTACGCATTTTTTTGTTCGAGGAGCGGGATCCATTCTCCGCAGATTGGAGACTGTCGCCCACTGGTTAAGTGCCGTATTCATTGCTCAATTATTATGGGCTTTGATTCGCTTATTCTTATATAATACAATGTCACTTCCTACTTCCACAGCAACAATAATTTTATTTGATAATGGGGTATATATACAAGCCCAGAATCGTATCACTTGGCCCAATTTAGACTTTTAGAACAACTTAAAAATATTGTTCTGATCTTACAAAGGGAAAAGTGTTATACCCAATTTATTTGTATCTTAAATTCTGTTATATTTATGAATATTTTAAGAAAAAATAACATCTAAAATAATAACAAACTAACAAAAATTAGTAACATAAGGATTTCTTTTGACCCAAAGGTATTGGTTGGTGCCACGAACACTATTTTTGAATCTGATGACAAAATATAGACAAATGTTTCAAATAAAGATTGTAGGTATACATCTTTTTGATTCTAAAGAAATGTGCTCTATCTCATTTATAAAATAAAATAAATATAAATATATCATCACGCCTTTTACCCATTATGGGTATGGCACTCTGCTTACGCAGATTTCGGTAAGTGATATATTTTTTCGTATGAAATGCGGTTACCAGCCGTCAAGTCATAGCCCCCAAAGATGTTAGTGGAGGAGGAATCACAGGGGTAAATTTAAATTGGCAACTGTCAGCTGTGGGATTCGAACTGAGGATCTCACGATTCACAGTTCGACACGTTACCACGGAGCTATTTACCCCATTCTTTATTTACTAAGATATGTCCGAATACCCTAATAAGCCTTTAAATAGTTTTCTACTTACTGTCGATGATAGGTTCCAAAAATCTAATCAATTCGTGACACAAACATAGTACATTCCTAATGTTTATGTATGTGGGGAAGGTCAAAAAATGACAGAATTTAAGATATAAATACGGTGAATTAAATAATTTTCCTCTGTATGATTTCAACGTACCAACTGATGTGATTTTGGGCTACTTCACGCTTCTCTTAAGCCTACACTAATTCAGTTGGATTGAATTCGCAGTAACAGCTCGGTAAACAAATTACCGAATTAACACGATTCGCTGGCATCTCGTCAATGTAACAATGAACATATTTTTGTTTAAGTAATTTAGCGGTACATCTCTATCTCTATCTTATTAAGTGTTGAGTATGGGTCGATGTTATTATAATTTCGAGTATTTTCGCAATGTGACAGGCGGCAGATGGCAGTCGCACCCAACACCCGCTGCCAAACGTCACAACGTCAGTCTGACACCCGCGGTCGCACGGCCGCGAAACGCGAGTGGTGCGCTGAACTTTCGTCGCATGCATGCATATATATTACTAGTATTATATGTCGCCAAGATTAAATCCAACGCTGATTTAATACCGAAAGTTCGACCGTTCAATATGTAAAACATTCGCTCGGAGGACGAAGGAGTAGACGGCTGGAGTGCGGAAAGTGGAGACTGCACTGTTCTGCTTGCTGTTTCCTCATTCCTGGTCAGTCTCACACTCCCCCATGCAAATGTCTTGTCTTGCACGCACTCCCGCTCCGGTGAGGAACTTGTTGGTTCGGGTGTTTGATATGAGAGGTGACAGCGTTGACATGTCATTCTGTGGGGATTCCCCGGGGATTGACTGCTGCGAACTGCGATGCTGCACACTATACGAGTATACTATACCGGGAAGGGTGGTCCGTTGCTTTTTTTGGGATTATATTAACCCTGGACAGTCACTCCTGTTTCACAGTTACACAATCGGCACACTGGAGTCTGGAAAACCCCCAGAAAAGAAAAACTATATTCCCATAACTAGATTTAATTTTTCTAGGGATTTTAATCACACTGATAAAAATGTTTTCTTGGAACAAACACATTCCTCTCAAATGAAGAGACACATTGATTTGAATAGAGCCATCTAATTTCGTTTTTTTTTTTTTAATTTTTTGTAGTTTTAATGTTCTTGTATGGTTCTTGCAACAAAATTAATTTATGCGGTAAATAGCTCCGTGGTAACGTGTCGAACTGTGGACCGTGGGATCGTGGGATAGAATCAGCTGTGAGAAAAAGTTTCAAATGAAAGATGCATAAAAACGAAGCATACTTTGAGATGCAATTAAATGTTTTAAATATAGGTAATGACAATCATATTTTAAGAGAAAATATTTTCCATGCAGTTGACATAATCGGACTTTAGAGACTCACTCGCTCTGCCATAAAATTCGGCTCGTCCAATAAAGAACTAAATTATGTACTTGTTACATAAACTACTATTATTATATTAATTAATGCGTCCGTAAAACATTCTAACTCATTTAAACAGTTGTACTTCAATTTCACGAAATATCACTAAAAATTGGCATATACTTTTATTGTATTTCTATATAATATTCCCTAGAAAACTTACTAGTGCAGAGCGCATCATCATAGCTCTTAAATTTTTCGAGATATGACGGTTTTTGATGTTTTTCGAAGGACAACTTTCACAAACTGCAACTCAAAAATTCCGCAAGATATCAAAAAATACTCTTCAGTTTTGTGTTATTCGTGCATATTATAGCACAATAACAAATTTTTTAAAAATTGAAAAATTTTGATTTTTTTTTTTTAATTTCGATCAGCGATATTTCCAATAATAAACGAGATACGAGCTTGCAAACTAAACCATTGGATTCAGCTCATCGAAATACATAAACCCTAAAAATTTCAGAACATTCGGATTGTGGGTTGAAATTTTAGAGCAAAAAGTCTTAAAATGGCCTTTTTCAGGCCAAACGTCAATGGGTACCCTTTGACGTTTTTCGCCAAAAACGTCATTTTAACACTTTTTGCTCTAACTCTATAATGCGTAATGCAATTTTAATGAAATTTTACATACTCATGTATTTTGACGAGCTGAATCGAATGGTCCAGCCTGCGAGTCTGTATCTGTTATATTTTTCGAGTTATCGCCTATCGAAATTTGGGGAAAAAATCGAAAAATTTCAAAATTTTCAAAATTTGCTAATTTGTAATAAAATGCATGAAACGCACAGAACTGAGTCTATTTTTCAATATCTTTAATAGATTTTGAGTTGCAACCACTCAAAGTAGCATTTCGAAAAACATCGAAAATTGCCATATCACTATAAATTTAAGAGATATGACGATGCGCTCTGCAGCATTGAGTTTCTTAGGGTTTATATTATATAGAAATACAATAAAAGTATATGCCAATTTTTAGTGATATTTCGTGAAATTTGAAGAACTTGCTTAACATATATTTGTTGTCAATGGTAAATGAACTTGTATTAAATTTTCTTATTTGTACAGATATTATAAACATTTTTCAAATTATAACCACAATCCTCGTTTTTAATAATTGGGCGATATTGTGTAGTTCGAGATAATGTAACTATTTACGATCTACAGATAAGTTATCCTCAGAAGTGAAGCATCAATATAAAATACAAAGTAATCTTTAAAATATTATTAGTTGTCAAGAAAATAATAAAAAGCATGTCAAAATATTTTTTTGACAACTATATGTTACTTTTTATTTTCCATTGATGCTATACTTCTGAGGATGACCTATGTAATGCACAATGGTCAAAGAGCATCAGAGATCATCGAAGAGGTCTTCGATAAAACAACAACGAAAACAGCGAATATCTTTGCAACAAAAAAAATCTGGTGTGGGCACCACATTTCTTTCTTATACAAATAAAACCAACTGAACACGTATGACTTGTTCCTTGCGTATGACTTCTATTTGAAAATTATTTGATATATAGATGTTAAACATGTTTAATTTTTGTTCTCATTCTAACTATGAATTTATTTTAAAATAGAAATTAATTAATATCTAGTCTTCAAAACTTTCTAACTAATAATAAAAATATTACTTTTAAAATATTTCACACGACACATATTTTTGACACTTCATAATTATTTGACACGTTTGACATGTCTTGACATAGATATTAAAAATATTTTAGTTTTTGTTCTCATTGTAACTAAGATTATAGAAATATATTCTTAAATATATTTCTATAATCTTAGTCGATCAGCCATATGGATTTTTAAAATTCACTAGGGCAGATTTTATGTGCTTATCAGGCTATACCATTTAAAGTTTAAAACATTGTAAGATAAGTTCATAATTAGTAATTGTAGGCAACAATCAGAAAATATGGTAGAATGAACGTTTGAATGGATTTTAAAATCTTTTTCAAATTACGAATTATTGAATAAACGTGTCATTTACACAATTCTAACCAATTGAACAGGTGCTACTTTGGGTTAATGCCCTGCATAAATCAAATGAAATAAAAGTAATGATACTCTTTTATGAAAATATTGTGTCCCAATGAAAAATTTCGCTGGCCAAGTGATTTAAGAGAAACATAATTTTAAGTGTCAGCGGTGCACTGGACACCATTAGAGAATCAATATTGCTAACAGTTTTCCATTTATATTTTATACATTCATTTCACTGTTGCTTTATATCGGTGTCGCTGTCGTTGATCTCTGTCGTTGTACTGCGTTCTCCTGACTTTTTTCAGAGATATAAGGTTGGTAACATTATTTTAAATAGCGCTTATTAAGAGTACTTGATTCGTATAAATATTGGTGACATAATGTTCCACTAATTATTTTTTGACGTTTCTTTATACCAATGAAATGCTTTATTGTATGTCACGTGTCTACGTTTGAACCAATCCTGTCATTATTATACTGAAAATAATGCTCTTATGATTATTCCCGGCAATATTCTCTTTTGTTGACAGATGACAGATGTCAGATAGTTATCATCAACACAAGTAAAAATGAGCAAAAAGATAGATTTAGTGACGTGCCTGATGATGAAATAAAAAAATAATCTAATTAAATATAACTCGAGAGTTCGATAAATTTGAAAATAATTCTCCAGTATCTTTCTCAAACTTGTCGCCATTTAGCAATAGCCACGAAAGCCCGTAGGGGCAACAAGTTTTCGAAAGATCTGTCAAATTATTTTCAATTTATTCTCACTCTCTTGTTATATTATTACTGAAAAATATTAATTTTAATTTTAAATTCTATTTTTTCATAACATGCCAGGACACCACCTTTTTTCTCCCGAAATAGTGAGGAAAATGGGTTTTTCTTCTCTAAAGAGAAAAATATACAAGTGTTACCAATATGAATATTATATAAATAAATTCCTAATTTTATAAAAAAATCCTTATTTTAATGATATACCTACCTACACACTTATTATCTTACAATTGTGTCTTATATTTTTCTTTTTCTAGATTAAATCACAATTTCACAGCTTTAATTAATATTTAAGTTTGGTTCATTGGCAATACTGTTACACCGCCTTGCGTCTGATAACCTAACCTAACTTTTGACGTGTCAGTTGTATGTTGTGTTGTCAAAGTGTTTTTAGAAACATGTGAAAAAAATGTTGTGTCCAACACGAGAAAAAAGCGATTCCTCCACTCTCGCACGAATTTCCTCATTCGCTGCGCTTGAGGTCTAGTGGGAAAAAGCAGTGCTTTCCTCTCTAGTTTGACAAATAACTATTACCACATATCTTTATCAATTGAAGTATGTAAAATACAGCGCGAAAGATTTTTTTTTTTTAGTTTTAGAGTTAAAGCGATATTTGCATATTTTCACAAGTCAAAATTGCAATTCTTTATATATTTTATGTATTTCTTAATAATTAAGAAAAATTTAAATTTTTAATTGGCGATTGACTAAACGATACCTATATGTACTTCCAAATTGAACTATTTGATTTAGCTCGTCAAAATACACGTGAAGTTAAAAAAAAAATGCCAACGCATTAAAATATTCAAGCAAAAAGTTCGAAAATAACCAAATACCTTAAAAAAAATCTAGAAAATAAAGCAGATAATGAAGATGCAAGTTTCTGTGTTGTTTTCTATGTACTATAGTTGATAAAAAAGCCTTTTATACAGAATTTCAGTATTATAAGATGTTATTGTGTTCAAATATTTGCTATAAAATTATAAATTCTATTTGTAATAGTGAAATGACAATGAACTAAATTTGAATTTTTCGATGGACTTGCCTCGCGTTTGGAATTACAACCAATTACCTCTAATATTTAAATTGAATATATTTCAACGGTGTCTTCGCTATTATAATTCAACTAAAAATGCTTGCTTTATGATCAACATTGTATCCAGATCGTTATCAGTTTATTCAAATGCATTGGAATCATTCTACATAGTAGTGTTATAATGTTTTCGGTGATTTGTATATTGTATTAAATTTGAATCATTGGAAAAAGTTTATACATATTTCCATGGTATTGGTAATAAAATCAAAGCATTTTATGTTTTTCAGTGTCAGTGATGCTTCTGCGTAGTTTATGTCCATATTCGAATTTTATTGGTTCGATGTATTACTGCACATGAAACGTAATTTGAATTCCAAAATTAGAAAATGAATTTTCCGAAATAGTTGCAATAAATGATACATTATATGTATCACAGTAAATTCAATTTTAATAATTGTTCATTCGATAGATATTTAATAAATTGAAATAATAATAATACTTGGAATATACATATAAATTATAATCTAGATAATATGGAATTTAACTATACTTTTTGTTACAGATTTTCTGCTGAATAATTAGAAAAATATTTACTTTACTCCAGTCTACTATAAAGTTCAGGATATAAGGTATTTACAATACTATTTGTATGAAATCTAACTGATACCTTAAGGAATTTAATCATGTGTTTTACTAATCTATTTATTTTTGACTTTCACCATTAAATGGGGTCTTTCACCATTTCTTAAAATTTTTTTTATGAAACTATCTATTTTGAAGACTATCTACACTTTTAAAAAGTCTTAATTGTTAATCATTAAGCCACAATGATTTTTTTTAAATGACGTCATAGTAGAGGTGTTGCTGGATCTAAAACAGTACAGATTGTAAATATATTTTTTTACTTAATTTATTATTTTTATTACAATAAAATAGAACATTTATGTAACAAAAAAAGACCCCATTGGCATCATCATATATATTTTACTTTTGCAACTGTTGTCTTCTCTATTTTTATTTTCATCAGTTATTGTGCGTTTTATACCGCAAACTATAGGAACCATAACAATAAAAGGAAGGTCGGTATTCCATATTAAGGCCCTATTCCATATTTGGTTACTTTTGAATTTTAATAAATTGACATTCGCTAACACTGAATCATCTCTCCTGATGAACGCATCCATTCGAGATCAGATAGCTAGCGTTGTCGTTCACCATCTAGCATACATCCTTTATTCCTTGAAACTTACGACTTACGTTCGTCGCTGGCTGTCGTTCAGCATTCCCATTACAAGGTTGTTGTCACACGATCACTCCTTTGTCATCGTGGACCAGGGAGGCCCCCTTACGTCTTGTTCCTCTCCTGCTTGAACGCCCCAGCCCCAATGCCTTAACGCCACTAACCGTGATACCAATTCACATTAATCACGCAATTTAACAGCCAGACAGATTCACCCGCTACGCGTTAGGCGTTAGGCCGTCACTTCTTCTATTTCGTATATCCGAAAGGTCCGACAAACACAATCAGAATGTTCTTCACACACAAAATCATTTGAATTTTATCATTAGAGATGGCTCGTTTGCGAACGACCTGATCACTTCAGTAAATGATAAGAGTCGGAACACTTTTCAAAGATTTACTTAAATAGGTTCTTTTGAATCGGTTCACTATAAAGACCCATTCAATGCGACCCATTTATTTTGACCCGTTCATTGCTACCCGTTCAAAATAAACATTGAACAATATTGACCAGACGATGTAACCTGGCGATTTGAAGTAATATAGACTTTCTTTGCGATAAGGGAAAAGTTATAAAAACAGTAGTGCTAGAAAATGTTTAATTTGAAGGTACAAACGTTAGAAAAAAGAAAAATTAGTAGTACCTACCTAGTACATACTACAATAAAATGTTTTAAATTGCTATCCTTGCTTGTATAGTGGGATAGATTAATTTTTTTAAGGTCATATTTTATAATACATACGTTTATACATACACAACGTCACGCTATATCCCACTCAGTGGGGTAGCATGAACCCAGCAACACAGTCAACTAATAATCAATCTCCTCTAAACATTCCTATCCTGACACACAACTTTCGCCTCATCCACATAATGCGATTCATATATGCTCGTCTATTCTTCACACTCTGAATCATTCGTTCACGCAACAAACCATCAATCATACCCAACCACTTATTCCTGGGTCGCCCACGCTATCGTTCACCTGCATGTATTAGTTTCACCCATCATTCATTCGGCATTAGCTTAAATGTCCAAACCACCTCAACTAACTCGCTCCCACTTTCTTAACAACATTCTTCTCAATCTCACATTCACTATACACCAAAGTATTCCGGATGCGATCACGTCTCGTATACCCACACACTCCTCTTAAATATCTCATTTCTACAGCAGTTATACGTCGTTCATACTTCTTCATTCACACACAACATTCAGAACCATACTTCAATATAGAAACTAAAACACCATTATAAACACTCAATCGAACATCTCTAGATACATTCACGTTTCGAGCAAATGTACCCAGACCCAGAACTAATACTTTTATAGTAAAATTAAGTACCTATTTGTATTTTCACGTAAAATATTGCAGTTAATTATCTAGAATTGTCTAAATTCAGGTATTAAGTACTGAAGTTCCCGATATTGAAGACCCCGAAATTCAATACGAAGCTAAATTTTTGAATTCCGAAATACCAGGATTGAGAATTCTATTCGATAATAGATGCCCTGGCTAAGATCGTTGAATTTTCTAAATGTATTTTCCTAAAATGGGCTCAATTCGAAATTTGAATAAGTGTGTAACCAGCAAGGAGCGAAAGAGGACGTTCCCACACGCGAAACATGAGATCTCCACGTTCCACGCTTCGTTCGCGTTCCGTGTAGGTTTCGCTACGGTTACGCTAAACGGCTAAACGCTACGTCTTACGCTTTACGTTACGTCTTTATTACAACTAAAAGTTTGGAAATTAATCATCTAGATAAGAGATTATTATCGGAAAATTGGTGTCGCTTACTTACAAATGGAATCATCGTTTTAATCATAATTAGGTTTTTTCCAACGAGCGGCGAAGATTTATTATCGGCCTGTGTTGCTTTCCATTTTACCGACTAAGATGCGATTACGCACCACGCTTACCTGCGTTACTGACAACATTATCTGATGCTATTGTCACTAAACACATTGTTGTCTGACAGAAAAAAATTGCAGCTTACATATCATTACATATTTTCCTCAAAATAATGGGGTCGTTCACTAGAGTCACGAAATAGAAAATAAGTCATTTATATTATGACTAGACCCAAAAATATCGTACTAGATATAACAGAAGTTTAAAAAATATTATTAATTATTAAGATATTTGAGTTTTAAAGACCTCTGCAATGACGTTAAAGTATTATGGCGCATATCTATCCTATTCTAAATTATTTGTACTTCTCTTATCATTGAGCTGTCAAATTGTCGAAATGTCAAAATAGTTGGCAACTAATTTGAAGGTTTTTTGTTTCTCTTTAAATTCGTAAGTATGTTTTAAATACATACAAAATACATTATTTATTTCTTACTAATAAATATTATTTTAGGTCGACTCAACGAAATTAAAGACTTTTTTGTTGAATGACATAGGTTAGCAAAATTTATCAGTGGTAATCAAACATTTGACTAAAATAATCTTACAGTTTATTTATGTTTCTTCCAGAAATAAATGGAATTCATGATTCATGTATATTTTAATTATTTATCAAGAAAAGTTATTTTAATTCCATTTAAATAGTTTTCCAAACAATAAATTAGAACATTCATGTGACTACAATCTCTACTGTTTGAGATCCACCTACACCTTTACAATAACGTCACAACATTTTTAAAAAATCATTGTGGTTTAATGAATAACCAATAAAACTTCTTAAAAGTTCAGATAGGCTTCAATTTAGATATAGTTTCTAAAAAAAAATAAAAAAAATTGTGAAAGACCAAATTGGAATGCAACCTCATATTATGTTTATATCGTTGAAATAAAAAAAAAAAACTCTATGTAATGACCTAAAATATATATATATATATATATATATATATATATATATATATATATATATATATATATATATATATATATATATAGGTTTTTCATTAAAGAAAAATTCATTTTATTCTACCGTTTGACAACCACTGGTTGAATTTTCTCTTTGTATTTCTATTAAATTGGACCTCTTTGCTACTCATTTTTGTACATAACATTTTATCTCTAAATTCATTAGTTTGCCCAAAAAAGTGCTGGTTGTTTTAAAGGAAACACCTTGTATATTTTACAACAGATTTCTTCACTAAGTTAAACAAAAATTAAAACTGAATTAGAATAATGTGCCAGGGCAAAGAAATCTTTCTTGGAACGTCGTAGTTATTTATTTGTTGAAGTTCTTTTTCAAAACAACATTCATTCGATTTACATCACTCAGTATCTGTTTCATGTTGTGATAATGTATACAACTGTCATCGTTTCGTCCATCAAACAGCTCACAAATTAAAAATGATTCTGTTTGTTAATTGCGAAACGGTTTTTGCTTTTCGTTTGTAATACATTCGGTGTAAACAGCTCCGAGGCTTCAGTCTTACCCGTTACCCGTATTCGCGTCACCCGCTGCTGACCTAAACCCTAAATGCCTAAATACCTAAATCGTGAACACTGATATACTGTTAAAATTGGACAATTGCGTTACAGGAAAAAAAAATTAAGTGTAAATAAAAAAAATTGTTTATTTAAATTTAATATATTTTTATTAATTTCTAATAATAAAATATCAGATATATCGTTTATCGACTATACAGTAAAAAATTTATAGTCAAAAGTCAAAATTGACAAAATTTTTATACCCAGACGATCCTCCGATAATTTTTGTTAATTACCAAGTTTCAAATTTGTTAGCAACTAACAAATTATTTTTGTGTATTTCGTAATTAAATATATTTGTAAATACAGTAACATTTATTTTTTTGTAACTATATTGAAGCAGAACAATACATCATAGTTATTATAACAAATTACGTTATCACAAAGGATACAAACTTTCTTTAATAATTTCAAATTGATAAGTTAGCTAAATTTACTTGAGTCTTTTGTTAAATTTTATATATCCAGCAAGTAAATAAAAACAACAATTTATCTTGTTCAAAATTCAGAATTGATAAAATTTTAATTTAAAAATAGTCGTATTTGTTCAAATTGTTAATTTAACTCAATATATATGTCAATATTAACTAGAAATACTTAACAACCGCAAAATTAACAAATCGCAAATCATATTTTTTTACCGTGTGTTATCAATGTTTAAAATAAGTACTCGTATATTCTTTATTAAAATTAATACATTTTACATTTGGTTCAATTAAATTTATTAAATTCAAATAAATACTGAATTAAATAAATTAATTAATTTGTTTTTAATAAATCGCTTACACTTACTTTAAATAAATATTTTGATGCTACTAATTAATTTATATTTCATTCAAATAATTTTTTTCTAATAAATAGATTTATTTAAATTTACTAATTTTTTTCTCTGGGTGTACTACCAAACAAAATTTTCAATCCCGAGATTTCGGTATTCAAAAAATTAACTTCGGTATCCCGTTTTTCAATGCAGAGAATTTCGGTATTTAGACACATAATTAACTGTCTTAAAATTCGTAATATAATAAAGTTTGAGAACCACTGCTATAAATAATATGTTTTGAAGAATATATTGAAGAGTTCTTAAATATAAAAGATTAACAAAAATGTACTTATTTGCGTATTTTAAATTTGTATTTTTTGACTTTTCCAAGATTATTAATTATAAGTAAAATGTTTATGAGGTGTGTATTTCAAATTTGTATTTTCTGACTATTCCTATGCTATTGTATTTTAGTCTCTGGAAATAAAACTATTATTATTATTATTATTATTATGATCTTGAACATAAACACAGTGACAACCAAATATTTTTTATAATACATAATATATTCTTTATAATAAGATTTTCTTTGAGTTTTTTTTTTATAATAAAAATATGTTTTAGATAATATATCATAGAAAAATATGGATGATAACAATTGACGATCGCCCAAATATAATTTTCGGTATTCAAATTGTAAGCGATATTACGATATTTGCATCACACGAGTAGGTATGACATTTTGACTGTGCATCAATATTATGTACAGAGAAAAATAAAACTAATGGGATCAGTGGAGTGCCTCATTACGCAACACTTCTGGGCAAGGACCTGCTATGGTTATTTTAGTTTACATTCATTCGTCAACGAATCCAGGTTGCTGCCTTGCCGCCTCGCTGCAACTGAGTAACTCGCTCAGCGCTCCCCTCCAAGGTTCGGAGTACACCAAGTTAAATAAATTTCACTCGCTTCCTTTCCAATTATAAAAGTTTCCTCTAGATTCCGGGTGAGTCACACGGAGCAAGGAAAACGGGACTGAATGTCTAAATCTAAAGTTTGTTTAACATTTATGTGTAACTACGATTTGACGCTATTCATAACTCTTACATGACGTTTAATATTGTCATCATCTGTTCCTTCAACCATCTATTAACGCTATTGTCGACGAAAACTTAGAGCAGCTAATCGCTGCCATTGTTGCCCCTTGGGAACAACTATGTTTACAAATATCTTCCTAAATTACATTTATTTATTATGTGTATATTCGGATTTTAATTTTTATCTTCCACGAGTGTAGTTAGTGTTTCATCAAGACAAGAGATCAAGAAATTAAAAGTTTCTTATCTTGCTCATTTCGTGGTGACGTATTTCTTGTCTTGTTTAAAGAATTCTTGATATTTCTTGATTCTTGATATTTTATGGGACCCCCTTTTCTATTGCTTTATCCATTTCAAACACTAAGTATACCGGTTGGTCCATCGGTTTGTAATATTTATTTTAAGCGGTTGATTTAAATTTTAACAAAAATTTTATTAAGCAATGTTTATTTTAAATTAAAATCCCTACATATCTGCAGTATAAGTTTTTCTACCGGGTGTTACATTTATATACTTTCTGTGTGTGATATTTATTAATAACAACACGAATAGTTTTTGTAAGTGATCATTTTAGAACTATAATGAATAAGAAGTGTTTTAAGGAAAAACACAAATTCTTTAAAATTTTACTAAAATATATTTCCTATATTTTGTATCGTCTAAGAATTTTAAGAAAGTTATGTGAATTTTGTTGCAATAAGAAAGATGTAAAATTGCAACGTCCAAAAGTTGTTTAGGCGAGAGGTTATGTGTTGGCTACATAAAATTTGTATAGATTTTTATGAGTTAAATCATCACTTACTGGTTGGAAGAATAGGAGTAGGAAAAGTGTAACGATTTCACTTTATTAGTTTTTTCTGTTTTAATTTTAAAACTCATACTGTAAAATATAAATTTTTAAGGAAGTAAGTCTAGAGATGGAATCAGTTAAATCAACATGGTAGGTTTGAATAACATTTGCGATGATAATATTCGCATACTACGAAACTTCCATGTTTCTCTGTCTATAAAATTTACATTAAGTTAATTGTTGCGTAAAATGAACTATATACCGGGTGTTCCAAGAAATGTGTATCATGGACGATATGTTTATTTACCTAAAATTATTTTACATCACTTACCCACTTCAGGGTGTAGCAGTCTACTCTTAGCAGATTTCGCTATACTGGGTGCTCCATCGCTGTAAATTTTTTCGAAGTTTAATTTAAATTAAAATATCCACATATATGCAGTATAAATTTTTCTACCATGTCTTCCATTTTCGCTCAGTGATAAGCAACTTTATATTTTTAAATAGAATATTTTATATATTTTGCCAAATTTTAAAGAACTTTGTTTCTTTTTAAAACAGTACTTATTTATTATAGTCCTCAAATGATCAGTACATAAATTTTTCTCAATGAGATCTCGGTACTATGATATATTTTAGCCGTGAAATACGGTTACCAGTCGTCAAATTTTGGCCTTCAAAGATAGTACACAAAATATTTATAACAAATAAATTTTATTATTCAAATAAGAACTTAATAAAAATATTGCCGATCTCGGTGGTGTAGTGGTTATGTCGCTAGCCTAGCACGCCAGAGGTCGTGGGTTCGAATCCCACTGAAGAGCATGGTCGTTTGTGTTGTTCATATAAATTCATATTCATCTACTCATGAGGCGGCATATGACCATAGTAGTTAGTCCGCCTCTCATCTTCATAATAAAAAAAAAAAAAAAAAAAAATAAAAATATTAGTTTTAAGTAAAAAAAATATTTTATTTTGTTTATTTAAATTCAATATATTTTCATTAGTTTCTAATAAATAAATATCAGAAGTATCGGTAATTGACTATTATCAATATTCAAATTAAATATATTTTTTATTAAAATTTAATAATTTTATTTAATTCAAATAAATTTATTAAATACAAATAAATAGTTACTTACATAAATAAATAAATTTGTTTGTTTTAAATAAATGGCTTACACTTATTTTAAATAATTATTTTGCTGCTACTAATAAATTTATATTTCATTAAAAAAATTTTTGTTTTCTAATAAATTGATTTATTTAAATTTACTAATTTTTTCTCTGAGTGTAGTGATGGAGGAGTCACAGGAATAGAAAAATTATATGTGATGAAAATTTTCAAAAATTAGTCTCACCAACCTTTCATTCGACATTCGGTCAAGACGTCCAAACCTCCTCAACTGATTTACTCCCACTTTCTTAACAGCAATCTTCTCAATTTCACACTTACCATGCACTAATGTATTCCGGATACAATTACGACTCGTTTACCCACACACTCCTCTCAAATATCTTATTTGTGCAGCAGTTATATATCGTTCGTGCTTCTATATCTATACTTAACATTCAGAACCATACATATAGGCACTAACACACTCAATCGAGTATCTTTAGATACATTCACGTTTCGAGAAAATGTACGCAGTGCGAATGAACGAATACATAAATTATATTTTATAAATATAATTCTCGTCGGACTATGTACTTTGTATTAATAAGCGAAGTTAAAGTATATAACAAGTAAGTCATATGACTAGTGATCAATTATGAGGTCTCCAGTGTTAACGTGAAGTAATTTAGCGATTTTCCGGCACATTGAATAGCACCTAGCGGTAAAAGGAACATCCCTAACCTCGAATAACTTGAATAAGAAACCAATAGTCAATCCTTCAAGCTCAAGATCTCATTTCGTAAACTCGACAGCGACACTGAACGACTGAACACTGAACACTGAACACTGAACAGTGAACAGTGAACAGTGGCGAAACCTTGTGAAGTCTGAAGGCCGCGTCACGGCGTCACCGCGTCCTCGTGAAGTCGGGCCTGAAAAATCGCCCACACAACGGGCCACGGGACGAACGGTCATTTACTACACGTCGCGGTGCAATTTAATGACTGTCACAGGCTCACGGCGAGCGGTGGACACTGGACCACTGAACACGGGCCATGACTATAGCCTATAGCGTCGTCCACGCCTTTGCCAACGGCCGATGTAACGAGAGAGTTTAATTCGTTTAACTGGCGAACAACCACCACCAGCATTCTTACACTGTACGACATGGTGCCTCGTTTCGATCACACCCGATTCGATCGAGAAAGTTGCGAAAGAGTGGCATTAATACAAACACGAAACTTATTTTAAATCGTACGACGTATTGAAATTTGATAACTTCAGAAAAAGGTAGAATGAATTTATCGGTGCACCGACTATTGCCGCCTCGAAATTTGATCCCTCGACAATTGGTCTTCGTTTTACAAAAATTGCTTTTATAAGAAATGGTTCCAATAAAAGTGAGTAGGTACTGTGTTTTGAGTTTGTTGGGAACTTGAATTTTCTTTTGAACAATAATTTCATCTTTACGATATATGTAACTACAAATATACATACTTTCTGGTATTGTGGGGGATTAATTATCCGGGGGATTAATTGTTGAGGGTATCAATGAGTAAGGGATCATCTGGCTAAGAGATCACCTTTCCCGGGGATCAACTGACGGGAACCAATTGTCGGGGAATCAAATTTGGGAGGCCAAAAAGACACCGAATCAAATTTATTTACGTATAGGGACTCGTAAGATTGGCAAAATATTTAAAGTTCTGTTTCCATTAAAAGATAGACTAGGTGTTTTATTTAAGTGTGTCACCATTACAATTTTGAGACCTATGAGAGATACGAAGTTGGTTAAATTAGACAAGTATTTCTATTTAACAAGAATAATGCAACAAACCTAAGAAATTTCTAGTAAGAGGTTTCCAAAATATGGATCCCAACTTTTTTATTATAAATGGGAACATATTTTTAATGGTTCGTATGATAGGGTAGAGCATTCAACAATATAAACATTAATATTTTAATGTAACAAAATTCCGATCTCGGTGGAATAGTGGCTATGTTAGTAGCATAGCACACCTCAGGTCGTGGGTTCAAATTCCACTAGAGAGCATGACCATTCCTGATGTTCACATAAATTCACAATCATTCAATGATGAGACGTCATATGACCAAAGACCAAAGTAGTTACTCCGCTTTTCATCTTTGCAATGATAATAATAATTATGTATATAAATATGTTTCACCACGCCATTTGCCCATTTCTGGGTATGGCAACTCTGCTCAAAGCAGATCTCGGTGTTATGATTCATTTTTGCGCGTGAAGTGTGGTTATCAGTCGTCAAATCACGGATTCCGAGAATGGTAGTGATGGAGAAGACGCAGGGGTAATTTTATATAGTGTAAATTATCGAAATTTAATTTCGAAAATTTGTCGAACTTGAGAATCCTCAGTCCGATGCGTTACCACGGAGCTATTTACCCCAGTTATTTTATTATATTATTATTATTATTTACGAAGATGTGAAGATGACGAACTATTTAGGTATATGCCGTGTCATCAGTGGTTGATTGTAAATTTTATAAAAAATTCAAACGATCATGCTCTTCAGTGGGATTCGAACCCACTACCTTTGGTGTGCTAGGCTAGTGACAAAGCTTCTACATCATCGAGATCGACATTTTGTTATTTTAAAGTCTATCGAATAAGCTAATAAAAACATATGTAGCTATTTAAAATAAAAATGTTGGTTTCCATATATTGATAACATCTGGTTAACAAATTGTAATAGTCTTTGTAAATAGAAATTGTTGTATAATTTAACCAATTTCGTATGTCTTATATTTCTCGAGATAGCAATTGAGGCAAAATTAAATGAAACATTGCACAACATTGAAAATTGTACTTCCCTGCTGCGCCAATTATATGTGATATCCCCTACCTACAGTATATAAAAACGGTTAAAACCCGAGTATCCGAAATAGGCAGTGTCGAATTCACCAAAATCTCTGCTCTCAACTGGTCGTTGTGGCAAACGGCAATTGTCTAGTTTATTAGCTGTATTTCATATTTATTGACGAAGCCCGCTAATACAATTTCTTCCACAGTTGTTGAAATTTTATTATCGTGAGTCTCAATGGTGGGAAGTCGCGCAATTGACAAAGGTGCCTGTTAGTTTCTAACTGAAGCTCGGCGGCTTCTTGGCGGAGAAGTGGAAGTGGAGCCGATGTACGTGACCAATGATGAGAAAATAGAAACTATTCGACGCAGAGTCTTAAATAAAACTGTTAAATTAAGAGAAGCCGAATAGCGTTCGTGTTATTGCATTGTTACTTTGCTACAGAGACTTTACTCATTAAGAAATTTTACCTTCTATTTTTTCCTGCAAACTTTCATTGATTATAACGTTTGTATTTCTAGAGCTATTGGTTGATACCACGAGCTCTGTTTTTGGATGTTTTAAGAGAAGTGTTTTAGCCTCGGTTTTAGCGCTGTACAAAGTTCTATAAATATTTTATTAAAAAATTATTCCAATAAAAGTTGCAGGGAAATATATTTTCTACCACTTTTATTTGAAGTATTTTTCTTATAAATTAATTTTAGAATATTATACTTCTCTTTAAACAACAAAAACCAGACATGTGGTACTAGCCATTGTCACGAAAATTTACACTATACACAAATAAAATATGCTGAATACGTTCTTTAAACATAATTGATAAAGATTTGCGAATGAGAGAGTAATAATTCAATATATAAAAGAAATTACAGTGGAGCGCAAATAATTATTTATTCAGGGAGAGTCGAAAAAACTGATTTACTAAATTACTTAAACATAAATATGTTCAACATGATATTGACTATATGGCAGACGATCGCAGTAATATAGTACTTTTTTTACGGCCCAGTTAGTGCATACTCAATCTAACTGAATTAGTGTAGGCTCAAGTGAAGGCTGAAGTAGCATGAAACACTACTACTTTTAAATTTTAAATCTATGCTACGGTTCAAAAGGGATTACCGAAACATTTGTAGCGGTGTTTTTATATTGTTGAAGAAGTAAGTTTCGTTCTAGGTACGAACGGCATTCTATAAGGATTCTAGTAAAGTTATATCTTATTTTTCTGGTGGATTTATCCAATACTACTATTACAAATTTTGATTTTATATTCTCTCTATTCTCAAGTGGAGTATACACTTAAACATTTTTTGAGATTTCTGCCACAATATAAGAATTCACACAGTAGCGACACTTCAAATATTTCATGATTATAATATTTCAGTGGTGCGCAACCGGGAAGATGGCCGCTTAGTGTCCGTTGGTAGGCTGATATCTTAGTAACCATAGAAACTAACATTAGTATCAGTGTTAGTTGTATTTGTCAAATATCAAGCCACAGTATTTCTTTCATCTCAAGTTCATAAATGAAGAGCAAAATATAGAGTGCAGGTGAAATCATATTTTAAAATTTTATCCCTTTTTGTTACTGAAAGCTATTTAAATTTACCGCCGTATAGCGCAACTGGCAATATGGCAGCTCGGCTCAAGTTCATCGCTCGATGCGACGAAAAGATCAAAGGTGTCTCTACTAAGTGAATTTTAATACTGTGTTTCTCTAGTCTCCATTACTTATAATATACTCTAAAATATTTAGAACTTTTTTTAATTATTAGCAAATGGTCTTTGAATATAGTGATTAAAATTAATTTAATTGGATTGTCCTCGCTTCAAAATGCAGTTTTCCCTCTTGTGTCCAAAGCATCTCTTTCCACACTTATTTCACAAATGTGCTTTTACAATTACTTAAGTGTATGAGCAGACCATCAGATTACCGTCTGCATGAATATTTCTATCATATCTTAGTCCGTGACCGCAAGCGGGGTTCACGGTCTCGGCGAATAATTGATTTATGAAGTGCAGAATTGTTCAAAGTACTTGAATGTTGTACACAAGCCGACGTAGACGCAGAAAGAAACCACTACAATATTAACCCTGTCCAATGTCCACACAAAGCGCAGGAACGGGATTGCGTTAGTGTGAGAGCGAGAGCAGTTCGCGTGGTTTAATTGCGGTTAACGATGTCTGTTCTCCTCGGACCTCGACCGAAATAATCGATAAACAATCCGCAAAGTCACCAGTCCACCTTGCTGGACGACGTGCTCCTACGCCCCGTGCGTTTTCGACCAAACTCAAATCGAAACACGACATTGTAATCGTATAGTGTAGCCTACCAAAACCCACAAGATCATAATTAAACTATTACCACACTTTAAATAAAAGGTATAAAAGAACCAGATTCACCCTACAGTACCCACAAGAATAAAAAACACACCACTGCACACCTCGGGCCTCACAGTCTCTGTACTCTTATATCAACATAATATGGATCAGCAAGTAAATCATTGTCATAATGGGGGGAAGCTTCTTCTGATAGTATTATTTTTATTATCCTTATATTACAAAATATCATAGTTCGAATGTAAAAAAAATTAACTTGGATTAAAATTTCCACATTAAAATGATATTTTTAAAAGACCTACACTTTTATTTAACAAATTAGAAATTAATTTTTAACATAAAATTACTAGCAAAATTAATTCAGCTTAAGGCATTCTATTATAATTTTTTATCTACCTCATATATAAAAGTGGTGTGTTTAATATAATTACCACCACTACCATCCTTGGAGGCCGTGATATATCTTAATACCGAGATCTGTTTTGAGTAGAGTGGCAGACCCAGAAATGGGTAAATGGCGTGATGATATTTATTATTTTACACCTATTTATCTCCTATTATTTTTGTTACTCTGTACTAAACTTGAAAAACCACATACATTTTTATTCTCGACATGTATAATTTAAGGTTTCCTTGTAAACATAATAATTGAAGGGTGTTTAATGGTTTTATTACAATCCTTCGGGTTTTGATGAGCTGTACCATACATGCTCATTTTCAACATCACATCTTAATAGATTATATTGAACCACAGATTTCTATATAACACTAGATTGGGCATAGGCCATATTCTGCCATCTGAGAGCGTTCCCAATTGAACGGGTGAAATTGAGGTTTTGCGCACACTCCGCTCGGTACCACCTCTCTTCAGGTGATACCTGTGAACTAACATTCCTCTCTTTCTACATACACCACGCTCGCCACCTCTCTTCAGGTCATACCAATGTTCTTCCCTATCTCTGTACTGCTCTCGCCACCACCTCTCTTCAGGTCATACCAATCACCTAACATTTTTAAAAATTGAAGTGTCACAAATCTCCTATTTTGACCATCAATTGAGAGCGGCTTATGCCCAATCTAGTGTTATATAGAAATCAGTGCATTGAATCCATCCTAATAGAGGTCTCCACAACTTAATAATTACATAATAGATCTCGAAACATATCCATATGAGAAGTTGAGTTTTATTCTCCTTATCATCCGATATACAATCTCCGGCTATTTATTTTGTCATATTATGTAAAATATAACATCATGATATAAATACATAAAAAGATCACTCCGATCTATGTCTATGTTACAGGGTATTATCAGATTTGTAGTGCTGTTTCTATTGCTCGAGAAGAAAGTTTCGTTCCAGGTATAAAGCGAGCGGCATTCTATTAACAACGAAAGCGATTCAAATATATAACTCCCTCCTAGAAGGTATGAAACACACTCAGCTAACGATTATTGAAATGAAAAATAAGAACCTAATCTTCCATAACAGTAACACGACTAGCATGACATTTTCCTAAACCGTCTGGTACTATGGAAATAATTTATTATTATTATTATTAAGAGCATTCTAGTAAAGATATGTCTCATATTTCTGGTGGGTTTATTTATTTTCCGCATAATTGACAAAAATCCTCTTGCAAATTTTTATTGAATACTCTCTTCTTAAATGGCGTATACGTTTTTCGAACGAAACAATTTATTTCGGGGCCCAGGGTAGGCAGGGGACGAATGTGGAAGACACCACCTTGGCGATGGCGAATGCGAACGTTCAACGTTGACCGGCCGTCGCTGCGTTATCGGTGGTGGCGGCGGCGGCGAAGTATTTGCGGTAGCCCGTGATTGGCGCACAGATCACGCTGGGCATACCAAGTGGCTCACCCTACCCTGGAGCCCTAGACCATGCCCCATCTAGATTCATCCGCAACGCAGCAAAGCAAAGCAAAGCTTCTCTATCTCCACTTGAACATCTAGATTTTATTATAGGCAATATGTATCTATAAAGGACGGGACGGAAAAGGAACTCGATCCTCGATCATTCGGAGAATTTACTTTAATTGAATATATTTTACGAATCACTTTTTCAATCAAATGTTAGAGGAAAATATCTGCACAGCTGCAACTTTGTATCTCACCAATAATTATAAATATTTAATTATTGAAATAACTATCCTTTCGAGTTCTTGTAAGTTTGAGATATAATGAAATGCCAAAATATTGAATTTAATTTGTATCATTAAAGGATTTCAGGATTCATTTACATTCGTTTCGGCCTCTATTTCTGCCATTATTCCAGAGTTAATTACTTAACCTCTTGCAAAATTCTAAAATGGAATTTTGGTCAAATATATTATAGAATAAAATAAATAAATATACAACCACACTTTTACACATTATGGGGGTGGCACTCTGCTTACGCAGTGGTATATGAAGTGCGGTTCCCAGCCGTCAAGTCATTTCCCCAAAGATGTTAATGTTAAAAATGAATGGGGTAAATAGCTCCCGTGGTAACGTGTCGGGCTGTGGATCGTAACATCCTCAGTTCGAATACCACTGGTGACAGTTGCCAATTTAAATTTACCCCTGTGGTTCCCTCTCCACTAACATCTTTGGGGGCTATGATTTGACGGCTGGTAACCGCATTTCATACGCAAAAATATATCACTTACCGAGATCTGCGTAAGCAGAGTGCCACACCCGTAATGGGTAAAAGGCGTGAATATATATTTTATTTTAATTAAAAATGATAATAGTCGATTGTGGAATTTGACCTGAAGATCTGAAGATCCACAGTCCGATGCGTTACCATACCACCGAGCTATTTACTCTTATCAAATTATGTAAATAAATAAATATATCTTCACGGCTTTTACCCAATGTGGGCGTGGCATTATGCTTACGAGTATCTGGGTAAGTGAAGTACGTTTACCAGGCGTTACGTTATTTACTCTAGTAAAAGTATTTATTTGTAAAATAATTCAGAAACGTTCAAATATGGTCCATGTAATTTGTAATTTATTTATGTTAGGCATAATATTATTTTCAATGAGCCCATATAATAAAAAAACTATTATCTGTATAATGTGATTTTCATTAAATTTATTGCACGTTTTCTAATATATCAATAAATTATGTTGTGGCACTGATTTGAAGTTTTGGAAAGATATATTGCACGCAGACAAAATGTATCGGTGCGAACCACCAGCGTAAGTGTTAAACAACGCAGACGAAAATTCTATTAATAAACCTTTAAATACATTTACAATTCATATTCGTGTTCCTTTACAATTTGACAGTTGCTAACCACACTTACCAAGATTCATAAAAGAAAAGTTACATATTTTATGTTCGATTGGCTCTGTTCTTTTTCATTTATTTTTTTAATGGAGTAAATAGTTTCGTGGTATTGCATCGAACTATGGATCGTGAGATCCTCAGTTCGAATCCCACAACCAACACCCCCATGGACCTTCCATTACCATATTTGAAGGTGTGATTTGACAGTTGGTAACCGCAATTTATACGCACAAATACAGGGTGTTTCAGGACTAGTGTAACAAACTTTAACAGCTTATTCCTGAGGTCATTTTGAGCCAAAAATGTCATATGAACATATATCTTATTCCATCTAGTTACCAAAATACAAGAGGTTGAAGTTCTATAAATAACACGAAATTTTCTAATTTTTGAAATCAAGGTACTTTCGGAAAACAAGAGTTTTATTAAAGTCATACTTTATTTGTCTTAATTAATTTTATTTATTAATATTAACGAATACAATTTAGAGAACAAAACACACAATTACACAATTAAATAGACAAATAAATATATTCTAAACACAGAACAACATGGGAAGGTTGGCGTCTGTTTGGGTATCTGTCTTGGTATACTCTAGACGCGTAACGGGTATTACCATTACATAATCCATAAATAAAAATCATATCTGCATATTCAGCAGTACTATAACCATCCATTATGAAACAAAAATACAATCAAAATACAATCAATAAAACTCTTGTTTTCCGAAAGTACCTTGATTTCAAAAATTAGAAAATTTCGTGTTATTTATAGAACTTCAACCTCTTGTATTTTGGTAACTAGAAGGAATAGGATCTATATTCATATGACATTTTTGGCTCAAAATGACCTCAAGAATAAGCTGTAAAAGTTTGTTACACTAGTCCTGAAACACCCTGTATATCCATATGGGTAAAAGGCGCGATGATTTTTCTTTTTATGAATATGGGAAGCGGACTAATTTCTTTGGTCATATGTCGCCTCATGTGTGGATGATTGTGAAATTTATGAACAACACAAACGACCATGCTCTTCAGTGGGATTTGAACCCACGATCTCTAGTGTGGTAGCCTAATAACATAGTCAGATCGGCTGGTTTTGTTCTTATTCATTCACCGTATTGGAAAATTTAGATTGCCCAAATATTTTTAATTTTCGACCTGAAGAATTTATGTGGGTTACTTAAATTTAAGTCCATTATAAAATGTACGTGTCCATGTTGTGCAAATAAATGAATCATGGTGGAAATTTCAATCTGATCGTAATTGGTCCCAATTCGTTATCAACGTCGTACTTGTATTTAAAGGTCGCACTCTCCCTTATATGGCGGTCAGTCTCAGTAGTGTAGGGGAAGTTGGAGCATAGGGTGTGCGCCTTGTGTCTTGCGGCGTCTTCAGCCGCAGCGACAAGATGCGCCACGCGTCCGCGTTGCGGCCGTGGCAGCAGGACCTTAATAGCCATAAGTTCTGAAAAGTTCCGAAAGAGAAAACACGAAACCATCGAAGAGCGGCAGAGCGGTCGGCTCGGCGGTAGCGATGGTGGATGGTGGAGACCGACTCCCGCAGGGGAGGAGGCGACGCAATTACGTGCCGGCATCTGGAATTCCGAACAGATTGTGCCGGTTGTCGAACCCGTCCATTCGATTAAAGATACGGTGACGGAGCGGACTGGAGACTGGAGCGCTGGTTGTGCTCTCTTCCCACTTCGGCCGCTCCTGATCGGGCACAATGACATCGAATACTGTTCAAACTGAACTAGAGCTGAAATGAGACAGATCACTTTGTTGTTCTCTAATTGGTCACACGGGTTTCACTTTATAATAGACGTTTTTGCTTAGCATCATTCACTCATAGATTTAGAATGCTGCTCGTTTTATACCTCGAACAAAGAAATAACAAAACACATCCGGACGATGTAACTTGGCGAGCAAAAGGAATGCAGTTAGGTCCACTATTATACACAACTTGGAGATTGAAATTGAGATTTTACAACCTTTTTTTACTCAACACAAAGCATAATCTTACTGTACCGACGTCTTTAATAGACTTAGTGTCTACTACTAATTCTAATTCTATTTCTTTAAAAATATTTTTAACATGTTAGCACTTTTTTATCTACATTTCGTACCTGACATTGTTGTATAAATTTTTTGTGTATAGCAATTAAAACTATGGTTTTATAACCCAGAGAAATTCTAATTTACTTCAACTCGCCAAGTTACTTCGTATGGACAATACAGTTCAGTGTTCATTTTGAACGGGTCTTTTTGGTGAACCAGTTCGACAGAACCGGATCAGCTATGCAAACTGGTCCACCTATTTCTAAACTAAACAGGAGTTTTATTCCACTATTAATAGTATATTCCGAAAACGAACCACGAAGAGGTTACGGTTTTACCACGGTTAGGGTTGTACTACTTCTATGATAAAGAAACGGAACACCTTGATTATGTCAATGTTTGATTTGACATATTTCTTGGAATATGAAGACGTGGTACGCTTTTAACTTTTGTTTTACCGATAGTAGTAACTCTGAAAAAGACGATGATGAGTTTGATTTCAATAGGGACGGTTGACGATATCTTGTTTGACAGATGTTTACCGAGCTAACCGCCATCTGTGAGCGGTTCCCGTGGTAAGCAAAAAATACCCTAAATTTCAGGAACCGCTTTATGAAATCTTACCACTACCCTGAAAATTTTTAAGTGAAGTAAACTCTATTTCGTTTCAATCCTCACTTCTTATTTCGTCTGTTCTCGACGAGATTTCCTCGATGCCCAAAAGGGAACAGGAACACATTGTTCTGATGCGACACCACAACACGCCATCCGACATGATGCTACCTTAAACGTTACTTTTCAAACAAAACAAAACAGTTGCAATTCGCTAATCTTGACGACTAGTAGTTCCTTTGATGAGTGGGATCAAGAAATAAAATGTGCAGCTACTTACTTTGGCTTGAATTTGAAAAATAAAATTACTAGTACGTCTACACATTAAGAAAAAATCTACTTTACTTTAGATTATTGACTTGTCCTCCACTTCCGCTTGTTGACATCCAGTAGTTTGTTTGGTTATGTTAAAATTTGTTGACAAGTTATCAGTAAATACTACAATTCATAAGAGTAGAAAAATCATGGACGATAATTTGAAATTAAACATATTAAATAGCCCTAATTTTGTTCGTTCGAGATGAGCCTGGCCGGAGTGGAGCTCACCCTGGTCCCGCACACTAGCTACCTCGAAAGCTCACCACGCTGATGGCAATGGCATGGGCGTACGTGCGGATGGGATACAGGGGACTTTTACCTGCTTGGCACATCTTACCAACACAGCCATAACCCAGCTGCTAGCACCCACACTTATCTTCAACCAAAGGATTTTCACAGATTTCCTTTTTTTTTTAATTTGTCGTTTTTATTTACTAATTTTAGAAGTTTCCTTGATGAAGTAATTCGCTAGGTTTCATCATAATATTGGGCAATAGTTGAATAATGATTAATACCGGCATTGATGAGTGCTATTTGCCGTTGTTGTAGGATTGTCATTGAAGTGTGAAGTAGCCAGCTAGCGCTAATGTTAGCATATGCAAAATGCAAAATCGAAAACACTTGAGCGCATGAAAATTTCAACAGTGGTGGACCGAACTGCTGATGATGTAGCATTGACTACGGTCGCACTGAGCGTGAGATCGTGGTTAACCAGTCAATGTCAACCTTGAGTGCTATAAAGTGTTTAGCTTGTTACCAACATCATGTTTTAAAAATAACTCACTTTACCCTAATTACAAACACTTTCATTCGCTGAATTAACTCTGAAGACAACTGCTGCGCTTGTCACAAGTGTCACTGAGTTGTCCATTCCATTCCGTGTCGTCGCCAAATTTTTATTCTTTCATTTACTATAATTTTTAGTCATCCACACGTGACGCAAATACAAGAGTTGTTCAATAAGGAAGATTTATTTTTTTGCAAAGACTATTTTGAGCCATAAAGTATCATTCTTCAAAATAACCTCTATCAATTTTGAACCCGATCTGATATAGTATGACTATCGAATGATAGTTGACTTTTAAATAAATTTAGTATTGTGGTTTCTTTTGAAAAAATTTCCGTATGATTTGTATTGAGAGGAAACTGATCTCTATGTATTCCGTTAGAGATAAATCAAAATTGTACACAATCAGGTATGAGAATATTTGTAAGTACCCATTAAATTACTGGACTAATGTTTGGAAAAGCTTCGGATAGAACAGCTATTTGATTAAGTATGAGTCAATAATCCTAACACAAAAAAATTGTACTGCCCTTAGTAAAACTACACGAGCTACTTAAAAGAAACGTATATTTGGAAATACCAAATCAAGCAATTGTTAGCACAGTCATCAGTATATCAAAATTTGACAAATTATTTTATTTATTTTCCAGACAAAAAACTTTTTTGTGTAAGGTTGCCATATGTAATATAATTTTAAAAATACGTCTAAGGAGGAGTTACACATTTAAAGTATTGATATTAAACGATTAGTTACATTAACGCAATTTTACACAATCCTTCTTGAAAGTAAACAGCTATGATATCTCATGAAAAAAATTAAAAACTTTCGTTTAATTTTAATCACAAATTTATATTATGGTTTCGTATGGCTTTACGAAAGACCGTACAAATTTTTTGCATGAGTATTGTCGACTCAAAATTAATCAAAGAATCGTTCTATTTTATGCTTATCACTACTTTTTCGAACTTGCTGTATATAATTTTTTAAGCATTCTTTAATTTAAATACAGACAGTTTAAAAAATTACGCTGATCTCGGTGGCGTAGTGGATATATTACTAACCTAGCACACCAGTGGTCGTGGGTTCGAATCCCATTGAAGAGCATGTTCATTTGTGTAGTATAAAATTCAAAATCATTCAATCATTAAGTGCCATATGACCATTAGTAGTTAGTCCACTGTTCATCTTCCTAATAAAAAAAAAAACCTATCAAATAATAATAATTGTTATTAAGTAGTGAGTAAGTAGTTATTTTATTCGGTTAAATAATTTTTTTACTATGTAATAATTTTCTATTTTGTGTGTTGTTTGTAATTATAATAATAATTACTTTTACTTACGTTTTTATATGGCTATTAAAATGCTATGAAATCTCGTTAGAAACATATAAAAATATGATATATTACTAGAATAATTTTAGAAGTAAATCAAACCTTTTAATTTAAATTTCCTGTCTCATTAATTTAATATGTCATACTAGATTATCTAGATTGAAGTGCCACGTTTTCCAGTAATAACTAATTTAAAGAAAAATAAGTTTCCTTGAAATTTTACAAATGAAAAAGAATAGTAGTATTTTTTCTACAAACAAAATTTCTGAGTAAAAACGCTTGAATCGGCTGTATCACAAGTATGAGCAGGACAGACATATGACATACATACATAGTTTTGTTTCGTATGTGTTGGGGCAGTAGCGCAACAGGGACAGAAGGGGCAGGGGGCAAGCATATGACTGCCAGGATTCTCCAATTTCCGAACCAATCAAACCCTCATGAAATAAAATGGTACGTGCTGTACTCCATTCCCATTCCTTACATTCGAACGTACTGTCTGTTTCACTTGAACATAAAACTGGACAAAGGTACAATTTAGACAGTTTTGATAGTTCATAATAGTGAAGGTAATCGAGAATAAAAATAGAACTGTAATATTTTTATGAGATCTATTTATTGTAACATTTTCTAGTAATAATTTTTGATAAAATTTGCTTTCTTTTGCTAATAATATGATCACATTCCATTTAAGAATAAAGACATTTCAGTAGCGTGCAAATAATTGTTTACTCAAGGATAGTCCGAAAGACTGAATTATTTAACATAAATATATTCATGATGTTAATAATTATGATATGACAGCGATCGCGGTATTATGGTACTTTGTTTAACGTCCTATCACTGCGAACTCAATTCAACTAAATTTGTGTAGGCTCAAGAGACGGATGAAGCAACGCGAAACAACACTTAAATTCAATAATGTAAAAAAATATACCAGGTGTCTACTTTTTTATAGGACAAAGGAAATACAACGTTAAAATTTTCATTAGGAGATAGTTCGTTCCTCGGTTCGTTCCCTTTTAGAACAAAAGTGTCAATACAAAAAATAAAATTCATAATTTTTTGTTATGTCTAGAAGACCATACTAAACAAAACATTCAAACAGTCGTATTGTTTTAGTTTGACAGATAACATTTGGTATAGTTTTAATGATTATTGACT
Organism: Poecilus cupreus; assembly: GCA_963942605.1. Taxonomy (NCBI): domain Eukaryota; kingdom Metazoa; phylum Arthropoda; class Insecta; order Coleoptera; family Carabidae; genus Poecilus; species Poecilus cupreus. The sequence continues at coordinate 20,284,479 of OZ012715.1, forward strand.
TGTTTCAATTATTTATCAATAGTCATGGACACATGTACCATTCAGAAGTAATTGAAACAAGTCAATAATCATTAAACTATGTTAAATGCTGTCAAACTCAAACAATACGACTGTTTGTATGTTTTGAGGTAAATAGTAAATAATTCACTGTATGTTCTTGGATAACATGGCTTTAAATAAATTTATTTCATCTTATATGGTCGTTGACGACATTTCGGTTATGATTACAGCCATCTTCAGTTAACACTGTCAATTAATTTATATTACAAAATGTAAATATCTAGTGTTCAATTCTTTTATATAAACTTAACTTCATTATATATTATGACTTCATTATAAATATATTTTGTAATTTAAATTAGACCTGAAGATAGCTGTAATCACAGCCGAAACGTCGTCAACGACCATATAAGTTGAAATAAATTTATTTAAAGCCATGTTATCCAAGAACACATAATGAATTATTTACTATTTTCCTCAACAATTTTTCGGCTTAATAACCTTTACCAAAGTTTGTATGTTTTGTTTACACTCTGGACATAACTAAAAATTATAAATTTTATTTTACGTCTATCTCATGACAGAAATATATTACAGCAATAAATTTAGGTTCATTTGGTGCAATTTTTGTTTCTGAACATTTTTTTGTATTTACACTTTTGTTCTAAAATTCATAGGGAAGGAACTATCGCCTAATGAAAAATTTAACATTGTATTTCCTATGTCTTATAAAAAAATAGACTCCCAGTATATAATATAATATAACAATCTACGTTTATGTTATGGTCCAAAAGGGATTATCAAAACGTTTATAACGGTGTTTCTATCCTAGTAAAGTTATATCTTATTTCTCTGGTGGATTTATTTGCCGTCCAATATTAGTCCTGCAAATTTAAGTTTATTACTGTCTCATTCCCAAATGGAGTATAGGTAATATTTTTCTAGCACTGCAAATGCACCTTCCTTTTCCAATTTAAAATCCCTTCCCATTCCAATATGTGATAATATGATGAGAGTCGATAGTAGGGCGATTCCCCATCTCCACTTCCCCCAAATTGGGGAAACGAGGATCGAGTCCCTGGCCATATCTTGGCAGGTTTACAAATTAACCCAACATTCACAAAGTTGGTCTTAACAAACTCGCAGACTTCTTCACGAAAAAAGTCAATAGCCAATTGACTGTCCATTCACTTGGTTTTGCTCTGCTTCTTCGCTGTTCCTCCGTCATCCTCTGCTCCCATCAACAGACATTTATGTGAAAAATTTATTAGTTGTTCGGTAGCGGTGGCACCAACATAAATAACTCGTTTGCTATTTAAAATTTCGCTGCAGAAAGCGGAGAACCCACTTGTAAGATGACATGACGAGATTTTCCTACAAGAGATTGCCAGAACAATGTGACATTGTCTTTGATTATAAAATGTTTAAATAGAACTATTTTACCTATCAGCATTGTACAATTTATTTGTCATTGTGAACACAACAGATCTGTTGAATGATAAAATTGCATGTAATTTAATAATTCACAGGAGTGTTTAATTAATTAAATAACAATTTTGTAAAGCAGCGTAGACGGTGAGTCCACGATAAATCAATTAGAAAAGTGCAGGAAATCTGTTGACTTGTAAATAAAACATAATGATTATATCAACTTGGCTAACAAGCGGTAATTACCTCTGCACGCAACTTTAACATGCAATGTAGAAGCGGAACGGAACGCGGGAGAGCCTTTGCCGTAGAGTAGAACTTTGTAAAGGAAAATGCATTTGTCGGTCAGGAATTTTGTTTTCGGAATTTTGGATTTCAACGATTATATTTAAATAGTTCCAATAGTAATAAAGTAGTTAATATTTATTTATTACCTTACGGTATCAAATTTCTACATTATCTACAGGAAGTCCCATTTAAGGTACGAATTTATTGTGATCTCGGGAACCGTAAGAGTACGAGGTTGATTAAATTAGACAATAGTTACCATATAAGTAGGATAGCTTGACCATGTATTTTTTTTTAAGTTGAATACATACTTCACTAGATATTTGACAAAATATTAGCGTTTTTTGTTTTTACTTACGATTTTATTAAGTACATAAAATAATACGCGATTCTGGTTTGCAAATATTTAAATGGTAAGTTTGAAGAAGTACTCTTTTTTTTCTATATCTAACCATTTACGAATTACTGATATCAACTACTATTTTTCATATGGAGTTCATAGTAAGCTATGGCTTTTTTAAATAGAGATTTTCTTATGGTTTACTAAGATATTAAACAGTAATAATATTATAACGAACATAAATCTGTTGGAACTACTTCTACCACGCCCGATCAGTTCGCGAGACCGTTTCTCGTAGCCTCTAGAAAAGCGTAGAACGTTCCAGAACCCACCACACAGGAGTATAAAAGGGGTTGCATGGCTAACGTTGAGCAATCTTCAATGGGGCATAAGTGTGTAATAATCTGTGACCGTTAAGCTTTAATAACCATGAGTTATCCGTAACTGACAGTCTGTGATAAACCGTGAGCCTCTGATAAACCGTGAGTGTATGATAAACCGTGAGACTGTGACACACCGTGAGTCTGTATAAATAAATATTTGACATGTGAAGACTCAGTAGAAATAAATAATTTGTAGAAATAAATAATACCTGTGAAAATAAATATAGTGTGTAAATAAATGTAGTTATTAGTGTGTAAATGTTAAATAAATCAGTGGTAATAAATAAATCATATTTGTTAGATATAATTAAACTTTTGTGTTAATCTTTCAACTTAACGGAACCCGAGTTACGAGTAAAACGGTACAATATATTTTTATAATTAACAAAAAAATTAACGAACGCAATCCCACTGCTTAAATAAATAAATATATCATCACGTCTTTTGTCCATTATAGGTGTGGCATTCTACTTACGCAGATCTCGGTAAGTGATATATTTTTTCGTATTAAGTGCGGTTACCAGCCGTCAAATCATAACCCCCAAGGATGTTAGTGGAGGGGGAACCATAGGGGTAAATTTCGTACTTCAAATGTGACTCTTTGTATTCTTATATTATCTTCTGGTAATATCATTTATTTATAATACTATAAACCTAATACTATGTATAAATTCTAATCTCTTCATCCTTATTTCTTATGTCTTCTGTACAGTCTCTTTTTAAAAGTTTCTCCCACGTATTTCGCATTATCTGCCATCGTCTCTTATCCAGTAATTATTTCTTTTTTCTTCATTGTATATTCTAAATCGTACAATTATTTTCAGATATTTATTTTTTTTTTGTCATAGTGGTCTGCTTGTAGTCAATAAGTATAAATCCTGGATTTTAAATTTATTGATAAATCTTTTCGCTTTTTAACAAAATTTTGAATTGAAACCATTATATTAACCCATTAATGCCCAGAGCATACGTTAAAGATGTCTCACTATACTTAAATGTAAAATATTTTATACATAATTATACTTACAGTTACCAGCAAACAGAAATATAAAATCAGAATAGTTCTGGGCATTAATGGGGTAAATACTTCAAATAAAATTGTTATAAAATATACATATTTCGAGGGTTAGGATTTGAATGAAATAGAAACCAGTGCGGGTATGGCTGAAACTCAGAACTCCGGCAGCGCGATGCTGTTGCTGTTATTATTGATACGTTACCATGGCGACCGCTGACGTTTCACGCCTGCGGGTATTTATTTTTTGGTTACCAAAAAATATGTGATTTTATTTCTCGACATAATAAAAATTTATTTCACATGCCACATATACGTGATTTTCAATTTATCTAATTATTAATAACTTCGAAACGAGACATATGTAGGTAAATATTATATATAGGTGCCGTACTAATACTAAAATTATGCAGTAAAATTTAAAATAATACCATCACGCAGTTTATTTATTTCTTAATATGGCTCTTCATCAAAAGCCTGTAACAATTACCAATTAACAAATCTAGCACGGAAAAAATAAACAGCTTTCCTATGTTCCACATCCTTTGTAAATAAATAATAATAATTATAATTTAGTCTCAACAGAAATCCAATTACAGGGAAATACAATAATAATAAGAAAGTGGGAGTAAGTCAGTTGAGGTGGTTTGGACATCTTGAGCGAATGTCGAATGTAACATTTGTGAAACTACTATATGTGGGTGAACGATTGCGTGGGCGTCCGAAGAATAACTGGTTGGGTATGATTGATGATTTGTTGTGTAAACGAATACTTCCGAGTGTGAAGAATAGACGAGTAGGTATGAATGTGGGCGAGGCGAAAGTGGTGTGTCAGGATAGGAATGTTTGTAGGAGATTGATTGTTGGTTAACTGTGTTTCTGGGTTGGTGCTACCCCACTGAGTGGGATATAGTGTGATGTTATGTATGTTTGTAAGAATAAAGCAAAGAAAATAAACTAAGACAATAATAAAACAATTTCGAAAACAATACAGTATATATCTGTGGTTTTGAGGAAAAACCATTTAAGTCACTATTACATGATTTCGAGTTATTTGCGTTTAAAGTTGTTTCACAAGTCACCTTTATAAGTACCTTAAATGACTCCGAATATCTCATATCATTTGTATTTTCAAGAAAGTATAAAATTTATGTTTTATGCATGCTTTCTTTATATATTGTATTCAATGTTATTACTTATTTCTTAAGGCATTGTTATTTTCTTTACCTGTTTTTGGACAGTTGTCTGTAAGGTTTAAAGTTAAATAAATAAATAAAATGTCATGAACGATGACAAATTGATGTACCTAAATACATTTTAACATAGGTACGCGTAAATGGAACTTAACTAGTTTATCATAAAAAAAATGGCATAACTGATTTTTCCTCAATGAGTTGGATTATATCTGGAAAAATAATTTATAAACTTATTAATAACACTTCGTCCAGTGATTCAATAGGAATCAATAATTTAATGTCGTCAACCTAAACCACAATTGGATAATGAAGGTTTGAATAATTTCTTCATTGAAAGGTAAAAGAAATTTAAAATAAATTAAAAAAAGAATACGTGTTACTAAACAATTCTAGACTATTATTTTATATTTACAAATAGTTTTCTAGCAAATCCGGATGCTTGACATTACAACCTCTGATTATATTAGTACAGATGGAGTCATAATGTCTTGTCCTTTGTTCTATGAACTTAGAATTAAATGTGTTTTGCGCGCAGCTGTACCTTAAGATAGTAATGCGAAAAGTACATGATCCATTGGAGATTAAGACGCTGTAAGATCTCACATTAAATATTTTTATCCTTCCGTAACTCTTCATTTAAATTCACATCGTAACCGCGTGGGTTAAAACTTACGCCATTGTCATAGCAACGTTCCACCTCTACCCTAAGTCGAGTGCCTGTCGTCCTATCTGCAGTACGCAAGGAGCCAAGTTTAAATTCTGAATCAGTTTAATAAATTCCCCCAAAAAATATCTCCAGTCGCCTCATTATCGCTGATCAAACTTACTAATAAGTTGATCCTTCATTGGAAATTCACGCATATCGCAGCTGTCAAATAAATTTTTATTATGATAAAAAATAAAAAGAATATGCCGGAAATATTAATGAAGCTGCCACCAGTAACTACACTGCGTTATGCTATTATAATACTGTATTATGGAACAAGTTTTATAAACGTATCTTTAGTCATGAGTTTTTTAAAGCAACCAATCAGTTTTGCTGGCTAACTAATAACTTTAGAGAAAAATAATATACATGCTTATACAGTAACAAGAAGGACGTAATTGTACGGTTAGAAATAATATTTGGGGGGGGGGGGGGGGGGCGTACTGTTTTTCATTGGAATGGTTAGCTCGAAATATAACATGTTCACAAGGTCACAAAGTTCAATGAAACAACCAACAACACCAACTCTTTGTACCAGTAATTTTTCTCAACTAATTATTTTAAGACTAATTGATTTTGTCATAAAATAAATATATCATCACGCCTTTTACCTATTATGGGTGTGGCACTCTGCTTACGCAGATCTCGGTAAGTGATATATTTTTTCGTATGAAATTCAGTTACCTGCCGTCAAGTCATAGCCCCTAAAGAGGTTAGTGGAGGAGGAACCACAGGGGTAAATTTAAATTGGCAACTGTCAGCTGTGGGATTCGAACGGAGGATCTCATGATCCACAGTCCGACACGTTACCACGGAGCTATTTACCCCATTCATGCCAAAAATAACCTGCTCCATATAAATGGTAATATTTACCACAAACAAACGCAAACCCGAAACCCAAAAAAAGAGGACAAAATTGTGGAATACCTAGGATCATAGGCCGCGATATCCAGATTTAGATGTGAAATAAAAATTAAATAAAAAAAATTATTTTGAAAAAATAAAACAGTATAGTGGTAAAAATGTGTAGTGATAAAAAAGTCTAGGGAAATTCCCCTCCAGTTGGCAACACTGAAATATGCAAAAAATCTATGTTTGTATTTATTAAAAGGGCTAGGAAGGTGCACCTTCCCTACGCCCGTCCAAAAATTAGTCAGTAGCACAACTGACCTGGGCAAAAGATATAAAACTCTGCTGTAAGTCTCACTGAGTTATCCACTTTACGATGGTAAACGTACATGAGACGTAGTAAAATATAGGTGTGTCCATCTATCGGAGTACGGCGAACTATTTTTATATATATTTTTATATAAATGTTTAAACAATGAAATTAATGCCTGTGGTCTGTATAATTACTTATAAATCCTTTAACTGATTATAGAAAATAATATGCAAATAATAAATAAATGTATACACATAATACATAATACTAATGATTAATGAATAATTCCACGTGTTCAAGACTTGACCTGCCCCTTCTACATCTTTTAAATAAGTACGAAAAATTTAAACTGTCGAATGATTTTTAATGGGTTCTTTCACAATTTTTTTTTTATGAAACTTTATTTAAATTGAAGACTTTCTACACTTTTAAAATTAATTAATTGTTATGCATTAAGCCACAATGATTTTAAAATGTTGTGACGTCATTGCAGAGGTGTTGCTGGATCTAAAACAGTACAGATTGTAGATAATTCTAGTCATATATTTTTTACTTATTTTATTATTATTACAATAATGGGGTAAATAGCTCCGTGGTAACGTGTCGGACTGTGGATCGTGAGATCCTCAGTTCGAATCCCACTACCGACAGTTACCAATTTAGATTTACCCCTGTGGTTCCCCCTCCACTAACATCCTTGGGGGCTATGATTTGACGGCTGGTAACCGCACTTCATACGAAAAAAATATATCACTTACCGAGATCTGCGTAAGCAGAGTGCCACACCCAGAATGGTTAAAAGGCGTGATGATATATTTATTTATTTTATTTTTATAAAATAGAACATTTATGTGACAAAATTTTTTTAAATCTCTACTGCTTGAGATCCATCAACACAACTATAATGACGTCACAACATTTAAAAAAATCATTGTGTCTTAATGAATAACAATTAAGACTTTTTAAAAGTGTAGATAGTCTTTAATTTAGATAGTTTCATAAAAAAAATTAAAAAATGATGAAAGACCCCATTTTAAAGCCAGTATGAATTTTTTTTTATATCAATTTTCTGTATCCAATTTTTTAGAACATTTTTGTGAAAGTGAATCATTGAAAGAAAATATTCTTGTATACAACAACGTACGCCAATTTTTTGTTTGACCCATTTTGGTCAAGAAATTCAATCTATTGTGTGTTCTGTTTGTATTTAACCTAAAAGGTAACGTCAGTTGCTGTATAATTTTATTATTATACTTAGTTTATTTTACCATGGATAACGAAGATCTCTTGATTTTAGCTTTAACTAATTTCTTCAAATTATATTTCACTAAATACGAATCACAGCCAACCTAAAATTATACTTTTCAATTGCTCAACTCGTATTTTGTGTCTGCGCATTTCTCTGCGCATTTTATGTACAAAAACATTGAAGCAAATAGAACAAGTTCTATTTTTTCATCATAACCGCGCTCTGCTTTCCAATCCTCCCACCAGTTGGCGACACGTTCCAATATTCATTATTATAATTATAACGTGTTCCTTGAATTCGTAACCACAATCTTGCAGAATCCTTGCAAAGGTACAACGTATCGTCTGAGCGATTACATGTTTGCCTGCTGTAGAATCCCGCTCCACTCTCCACACGTTCACGCGGCATCCAAAGAGAACATTTGAAGGTAGGCAGTTGTCAATTTTAACGATTGGAAGTTTTCCAAGTACACGATTTCCAATTATCTGTATTTTAAATGTTGTACATGTATTGGATGTTTTCAACAACTTTATCGTTGCGTTGCGTAGCGGGGAATTAAAACTTTCGTTTTACGAACGAGAGTTTAGGATGGGAGTTGTAAACAAAGCACATGATTTATTTTCGTATGTCTGAGGTGTAGAATCTGTGATTTTATTAAAAATTTGTTCAGGTACTTAATGGATTATTTTACAAAATTGTCACTTTCAATAAAGGTTTCTATTGGATCATGATTATTAGACATTAGAAGAAAAAAGTATTCTTATGCACAAATCGGTTTTAATTGCTCAGGGATCATACTACAGCACCATCCAGATATACAGGATGTTTCATTTAAGGATGCTACCATTGCTATATCTAAAACTATAAGAGGTACGACGTTGGTTAAATTAGACAACAATTTCAATTTAACAAGACTATTACAATAAGCAAAAAAAATTTTAACCAAAGGTGCTAGAATTATTTAACCCAACTTTTTTATTTTAAATGGCAATATATTGAAACGAATCACTACGCGGTAGCGTGTAGCATTTCTTGTTGGTTCAAGAGAAGCATAGAACGTTCCAGAATCCACAAGGGGCTGCCGGTCTAACGGCGGGCAGTCTTCTATAGACCGAGCGGTTTTGATAAACCGTAAGTCTGTGATAATACGGGTGCTATTGTATAATGTGCGAAAATAAATATTCAACATATAAAGACTATAAATAATCAATAGAAATAATTAATACATGTGTGAAAATGAATGTAGTTATAAGTGTTTTAGTGTTATTCTTTCAACTTCACCAAACCCGAGTAACGAGTACAACGTTACAATATATTTCTAATTGGCTCATTCGATAGAGCATTTTCTTCTAAATTCTACGAAATAAACACTTCGTATTTTAATATAACAAAATAAATGAAAAATGAATGTTAAATTTATATGTATTTTATTTATATTTGACTCTGAAACAACAGTGTTTTGGACAGAAAATAATTGAAAATTTATTCAAATCAAACCTGTGTGTTACCACAATATTACTAAAAATGACATGTACGGGGTGATTCATAACGTACGGAATAAATTAAAAGTGTGAGCAGGTGGACCTAAAATAATGCTTTTTCTTTAATAATCTTTTTACAAAAACTCAATAACCAAAAAGTTACAGCAAATTATAGCTCTTTTACATTAGCGCCCACCTATTGAATACCGCTGAAATTAATCATTATTTTTCGATTACATAGAAATATTTTCTTTCAAATTTGACAATTTGCTTTTATTATATTAGATCACTGATCTAGATCAACTCGAAAGATCTTTGATTTGATCTAGATCGTTTTATGTTTTCTGATCTTGATCTTTATGTAGATCAGAAATACTAAGATCTATGATCTTAAAAAAATATTTTTCTGCATACTGCAAATTATCAGCCAGTGTTGCCAGCGTGTATTTGTCAAATTCCACCACAAATTCGTTGAAATTACGCTACCAATCTGTTTCTTCCAAAATTATGAAATTTTCGCGGAGTTCTGCTACCTCTGGCAACACTTTTGGAAAAACAAATATAAAGTAACTTTTTTTATTTTATTTTGTAACAGTAATTTGTATTTTCTTCTTAGTTATTATAATTGTCTTTGAATACCTACCTTTGGTTATATACGTAATTTGAACTTCTAATTTTGTGTTCTATTTTCTTAATAAGAATTAAAAATTTTGTAAAAAAAAAGAAACACAGAACTAAAATTATATATACAATTACAGATATAAAAAAAAACTTAAATTATTGTTCCCTTAATGATAATAAATACATTTTAAATATTTTTTAAACATATTGGAAATCTTCAACAAATCTTGGTAATAAGTTGTACATATTGAGGCCATAATAAAAAAACAGATTTGCTTGTAAAACTGTTGTTGAATTAAAATCAGATTTATTTCTCAAACTGTAGTTAATTAAATTTATTCTTATTTCAATAAAATCTTTGAGATAAATGGGCACTGATTTTTTAATTTCTAAATCGATTGGTAACCAATCTAAACATTGTAACATATATATGTATGTTGTTGCATATGCTTTAACTATTATCAATGTTGTCTGGGTTTGGGTTTGTGGGATTTTGTGGGACAGCCGGTAGCGGGCAGGCGTGCAGGCTAGACGAAGTGTATTGCGTGCGAGTGAATTAGTATTAGTATTAGCATGCAGCGATAACGAAGCTTCAAAGATATGTATAAGTCTGCGGTCGTTGGCGTTGCACGTTTCTTTGCGGCGGAGGCAGTCCTCTCAGTAGATCCTGCGATGTGAATAAAGCATTAGCGAATTTATAAACATTACAGCACCAGTGTGGACGGCAAACAGCGAACACACCCCAGTGAGCCGGTAACGCAGTAGTGTGGGGTGTCATTAACTACACAGGACCCGCAGAAGAAGGAGAAGAAGTATCAGACATGAATATCATTCTGTGCTTCAATTCAGCTCTTTTGATCATATGTCTATCCCTGTAGTTCAACGCTCAAAGCATAATTCAAAAGTGTAGATATTTTCATTTTATATTACCCCCGAGATATAAAATCCTTCAAATACTTTTCACATTTTTACACGCGCATTGGGGTCCCAGACCACTGACTACCGACTATCGAAGTGCTCTTCCCTCCTCTGTTATGTTCGCCGAACTTCACAGCGGCGCCTCTGTCATTTTTCGCGCCTCCCAGAAACAAAAACAAAAGATTGCACCATTTTTTTATTTTTGATTTTTTTTAAAAGAAACGTCTTAAAAATATATACAACTAAGGATACACAGCGTGTCCCATTAGCCCTTAAATTTCGGATGGGGTTACATTATGGACCCTACTGATGTTTTCTTTGTTGCATTTGTGTCATATGTAACATTGGCAGCCCTACTTTTATACATGTGTCAGTTAACATATTAAGATTATATGCAAGTTGATATGATTAGTTGAATTCAATTGGAATTATTATTATTCAAGATAAAAGTAAATAGACCATAGTGTGCCCTACTCGAAATTAGAGTAACTCAACATAATAATAATAAATAAATCTTTATTGACTCTAAGTCAATGGCAAGGTTCAGCTAAAGGCTGTTCTTTCAACTAACCATGCAATATAAATATATTTTAAACAAAATTAAAGAAATTATTGTCAACTTTTAAACACGTAACAATAGTATACAATGGGGTCTTTCACCATTTTTTTATATATTTTTTTATGAAACTTTATCTATATTGAAGACTATCCACACTTTAAAATAGTCTTAATTGTTATTCATTAAGCCACAATGATTCTTTAAAATATGTTGTGACGTCATAGTAGAGGTGTTGCTGGATCTAAAACAGTAGAGATTTAAATAATTTTTGTTACATAAATGTTCTATTTTATTGTAATAATAATAACAAATAAGTAAAAAAATATATGACTGCAATTGTTAACAATCTGTACTGTTTTAGATCCAGCAACACCTCTACTATGACGTCACAACATTTAAAAAAAATCATTGTGGCTTAATGAATAATAATTAAAAGTGTAGATAGTCTTCAATATAGATAAAGTTTCATAAAAAAAATGGTGAAAGACCCCATTTAATTAATTAAGATTATGATACCACGTTTACATGTCTTTTAAACGAAGTCATAGATAGGAATTTCATATAAAGAGGAATATTATTGTACAAGGTTGGAGCTAAATATGAAAAAGACGATTTAGATTTAGATTTTTTGAAAACGGGTACAACATATAAATCTTTTTCTCGCAGAGTGTAATTATATTAAAATATGTTTTTATTTTTATAGTTAATTATAAAGTGAGCGGTATTAATAAATATAGGATTTTTACTGATGCAGGCTACAAAAATTATTTTTGTGAAGTGATGATGATGAAGCTGAACTTTATATTTTGATCTGATAAATATCTCACGTTTTGGAAAATTTTATACTTAATATATTTATTGTCTATTATAATTAAATCACTTAATTTCTTGTAATTGTAGTGTCTATTGTAAGACACCAATTTAAGGGTTAAAATACGAATGCATTGAGATCTCGAGAACCGTAAGAGCTACAAGGTTGGATAAATTAAACAATAGTTGAGTACTTTGACCATGTATTTGTTTTTTCAATTGGATACATAGGACACTAGATATAGGCCAAAATACAAATTCAGCTATTTTCTTTATATGCCTGTAACTTTATTATATGAAATAATTCGAGATTCACCAATGTTTTCTTTGTTGCATTTGTGTAATATGTAACATTGACAGCCTTGAATTTATATATGTCAGTTAATTATTAAGGTTATTTACAAGTTGATACAATTAATTGAATTCAGTTGGTATTATTATTATACAAGAAAAACGTTATAAACCATAGTACACAACCATGAATGGTTTTTGTAGATAACTAAAAATGAGAGATAAAAATTAAATTAGGGTTCTTATTGGTGCAGAGCTACAAAAAGTAGGTGACAATTTGTGTGAAGCAAGAGAGATCTAATTTATTTTGATGATGCTGGACATTTTATTTTGATTAGGCATGAAATTTTATACTCATACATTTATTATCTATTATAATTAAACTATTTAAACATTTATATAATTATTTATTATTGTTATTTTATCATCCACTTGACCCCATAAGTACAAAAAACAGTTTTTTCATGAAAATCGGTCCAGCCGTTTAGGAAAAGAGGAATTACGTACACCGGAATTTTATAGTTTGGCAAAATATATTTTACTAGCGAGGTCTGTGGCAGGACAACGTCTGCCTGTACTGAATCTGCTAGTTTATTATAAAATTGAATTGAAAATAAGTGAACACCCACTATCTAACTATGTAATTTGAAACCGATATTTTCATTAGATTCTGAGGGGCACCACATAACTTCCCGAAAATTTTTATTCCCAAACGATACAGAAAATAAAAATATGACAAAATTAACTGTAACTCAATTATTTACTGAGATATGCTTAAAAACCCTAATGAGTCTTCAAAGAAACTAGCACTTTTTTATTAACTCGATTCCTCTGTGTGTGACGTTCAGTAATAATTGTATTGTGCGCCACTGGTTCGGCGTCTTTCTCGTTGTGTGCGCGTCAATTCTCCCGTTCGAATGATCGGCTGACGGCGGCGCGGCGCCCTCGCGTCCCGCTGCCCGTGCGCCGCTGCGCCGCCGCCGTGTTAATTCGACTGATGGTTGTGATTTTTGCTAAATTACACTTAATACGTCTGTGCACGCTTTTTTACACCCGCTCGGCTTTGCGTTCTCTGTCTCTATCGCTGTCGTTGTCGCTCTTCTCATCATGATCAACTCGCAGATAAAGATTTGATTTCGCTCGTATAAATAAATCTTTTTTGTATTATTTTTGGATAAATATTTATTTTCATGAAACAAATCAAATTGAATGAAGCAAGTGAATATGTATAAATGAGATTAAAATTCATGTATTCCAACATCGCGAATAGAGTCTGCAGGTGTACAATTTTTGAATCTAGTCAAGTGGAATCTAAATATAGGAATTGGTTCTTTTATGAATCATCCTCATTTTTACTCGACGGATGTTAGTGCTGTAATTTCTGTCAAATATTCCTTTGAAATAATTTAAATCCTCCGCAAATATGGAATAAAATAAAAACAAAATATTTGATGGCTGTATTCCTGCATGGATAATTATAACACGAAAACGACACTGTTTGAAGTAAATATTAATGAAGTTTGCTGCTTCAAAAATAACGCCTTTTTCTTCGTGTAATTTTATAAAGATTATGCATTAGCTTCTGGGCTTCAAGAATTGCTAATTTTCCTACTTTTATTGATTACAGCAACATAGGCTCTCATTAGCCAGTAGCTGCTCTTTGCAAAAAATCTTTTGATCTTGAATATCTTATTCTACTACTAATTATAATTTAATCAAAATTAGTTTCATGACTATAATATTCCACATTCAGGCATTACACGTTTACGTTTTCAAATTTAAAATGGGCTAGGATCCCGACAGAAAACAACTCAAATCCCGACAAATCAAATTCCGGAAACCCATCCTCCCAACATCTTCGAACATTTCATAATTTTTATTAATTTTGCTTTCAATTTTTTTAGAAGGTTTGTGAACTATTTCGTGGTTATTTCATTTGTATATTGATGTTATTTTCTTACTAATCATTTGCCGTGGCATGAATACGCTTTTAGATTGTTAACAATTCTGTATTATTAACATTACAACACATTAACTATAAAACAAAAACATACTAGAAAGATGTGTTGTTACGAAAAGCATTGAATGGTTTTGATGGTCTAGGTAATAGTAGACATATATAGGCAGATTCATCAAAAGAATTAGCGCTAATCCTATTTTTATTATTAGTCGTAACTTCAGTTACCATCCTCAAAACATATTTATGTTAACTAAGGTTGTAGTTACGATAGGTTAACATAAAATTTGACACATTTTGTTAATTTAATTAATTTAGAAATAAAGTTACAGAGGTTGAAAAAATTGGAATTAGCGTTAATTCTTTTCATGAATCTGCCAGATACTGCCTAGGTTAACTTATGCGAGTGATGTTGGATGATACTGAGAAACAATTGAGACGAATGATTGTGAGCATAAATGCAGTGCAACAGGGAAATATTTAAATCTGTTATTGAATGTCGATAAATGTAAAGTGTTGGCGTTTGAGAAGAATGATTTGGTGATTGATTGTAATGAGAATGGAATAAGAGAATGAATTTGTTTATTTGGGTAGTATATTTTTGAGGAATGGATGTTTCGCTCGGGGGATTGAAAGGCGGGTGGCTGCAGGGTATTCGAAATGTGAATGTGTTAGTGCCTACATTAATGTATGGTTCTGAATGTTGGGTATAGATGAAGAAGCATGAACGATGTATAACTGTTGTGGAAATGAGGTATATCAAATAAATATGTAGATTTATGTCCACAATACATTAGTAAATGTACGATGAGTGTGGGATTGAGAAGAATGTTGTTAAGAAAGTTTCAGTGAAACTAAAACATGCGAATGAGATTGAGGTTGAGCGATTAAGTGAGGGTCCGAGGAATAAATGGTTAGGTATGATTAATGGTTTGTTGCGTGAATCAATGATTCCGAGTGTGAAGAATAGACGATCATGTATGAATCGCACTATTAATGGGGGTTTGAATAAAGCAGTTGAGGTGGTTTAGCCATCTCGAAAGGTTGCTGAAACTATATGCGGGTGAGATTCAGGGTGAGTGATTGCGTGGGCATCCGAGGAATAAGTGGTTAGGTCGTATGAGTGAGGATTTGTTGGGTGAACGAATGATTCCAAGTGTGAACAATAGACGAGACGAAAGTGGTAATGTTTGTAGGAGATTGATTGTTGGTTGATTGTGTTTCAGAGTTCGTACTACCCTACTGTTCTTTTGTCACTCCAATCTAGTCGCCTTACGCTATTGCGCTTCCAAAATTAAAATACGCTAACTAGTGGTAGAAAGCTAAACTAAGCATATGGTACATAAATTTCATTGTATTTTTAAATTAATTGTTATTTTTTTAAAATTAATAACAATAGTAGTTATTTTAAGAGTATTCCAATGTAAGTATAACATTTGTTTAAGCCGTATTATTTAAGTAATATGTAAAAAAGGAAAGGTTCATTGTATTTGTAAATTATAGATTAAGATTGAATTTTCTCCAAAAAAAAACCTATAAAAACAGGAAAATTTACAGTGTGTATGGCAACAATTCTGCGGCCAATAATATCAAACTACCAATACTAATGAATTTTACATGTACCTTTTGGGAATTGTGATCAACGCCATCTCTTGATAATTTGAAAGCCCAATACCTAGGACAAATCTTAATAGTATTTAAAATGATGCGTGTCTCATATCCATATTATCCTGATACACTAGCGCCTTTCCACGTCTTCAGCGAGAACTAGAGTGAAGTAAACAACGTTATATTTGATGCTGTTCTGTTTCTGTTTGTGGATCTTTCATTGTTGTTTTGCTTCCTTTGCCTCTTGCCGCTTCTTATCCTCCTGTCTAATGTGCATTTATTAATTCTTGTTCTGAACCTCTGAAGCATCGGCGAATAATGAAATTTGTTTTCGAGATGAATTTCACTTTGGGAATTTTACCAAGACGTAAGATACATCTCAGACGAATATATTCATTTGAGATAGAGAAACGTACAATATTTAACATTACAAAAATTACAGAAATAAAATATTTCCAGGAATATTTTCAGATTTTAATTTCTTGCAATTTTAGATATGGACACCTGACTTACTTTGGAAGAGAGAAGCCAGGATGAAAGTGTTTGGGTCACATTCAATAGTAAGAATTTCAGCAATGATTTCGTAAGTTGAAATGTTTTTTTTTACTACCTTCCGTCTCTCTTCCAAAGTAAGTCAAGTGGCCATATCTAGTCTACAACAAGAAACAAATTATATAGTATCTACCATATAAATGGTAACATCTTTTTGGACAACGCCAACGACAAATATCAATCGTGCTTTGTTCTACTGCAGATTATTCGTTCTATAATTCAATGTTACGAATATTTACCAATTAATTAACTACGAATAATTTTGTTTCAGATAACTAGTAAACCAGTCCAGTACGTACAAAACAATCAGTAGTGTTTCTGAAATCAAAGTGTTCCTACAGTGTATACTGTAGCTATTGCAATACTCGTCATCTATGAAGGTAGGGTTCTTATTATTTTATTTCTTATATTTTTGTGCTACATGTTGTTTTTCTAGTGACTACGTTTTGTACATTTTTACATAATTCTTTGACGAATCTAAAGCTTAAAAATTCATTTTTCAAAATTATTACGCGTTTGTATCAATCTAATCAATAGATAAAAAGTAATACATTATTATATCAAAATGAGACAGAAGCACTTTCTTTTAAAGTTGACTGAAAGAAAAGAAATATATCGTAATATAAAGGGAAAAAATTGTATCTTGTTGATATGGCAAACAAACATTAAAAAAAGATTTGAAAATGGTAGTTCTGATGTTGGTAAAGTCGCAGTTAATAGAAGTTCTTAAGAACAAATGAAGAAAAATTTGTTAATGTTAGAAAAATATAAACCTTTTATTAACATAATTTTAAATCAAAATAAAGCTTGAACAGGCGTTTCATAGATTTTATTTTGAGTATTATACAACACAAGGGGCCAAAATATAAACGTACTGGTCAATTGTAGGTCCAAATAAAAACTTCGTATTTTTCGACAATTTATCTCTACATTCAGGTAGCATTATTTCTTATCTATTGATTAGAATGATGCAAACGAATCATTTAGAAAGATTACTTTTTAAGCTTTAGATTCGTCAAAGAATAATTTTAAAATGTGCAAAATTGCAAAAGATATGAATTTTTAAAATTATCGCTTAAATAGCTAAAAAATACATTTATTTAAAACATCAATATTGATTTTAAAAAAAAATCCTGATGTGATACAAGCAACCGGATTAAAGAAAGGGAAAATCTAGTTTTTCGGACGTATGGTTCTTGTTCGTGTGTGAAGACACAAATTTAAATTTCTTGAACGGTGTTATTTTTGACGTTTCTTAAAACCAATGAAATACCTCATTGTACCTATGTCACGTGTCTGCGTTTAAACCAATCCTGTCATTAATAGAATAAAGCTCTAGTGATTATTCCCGGGACTTATCTCTGTAGCTTCTTTGTTTTTATTGACAAATGTCAAATGTCAGATAGTTATTATCAATACAAGTAAAAAATGATCAAATAAGATAGATTTAGTGGTGTGCCTGATGATGAAATAAAAAAATAATCTAGTTAAATATAACTCGAGAGTTCGATAAATTAGAAAATAATTCTCCAGTACCTTTCTCAAACTTGTTGCCATTTGGCAATATCCACGAAAGCCCTACGGGCTTTCGTGGCTATTGCCTGGCAACAAGTTATCAAAAGATCTGTAAAATAATTTTTAATTTGTTCTCACTCTCTTGTTATATTATTATTGACAATTAAAATTAGATACTAGATGGTAATGTTTCCTACCGTATGCCTACTGCTAAAAACAACTCCTGGTATAACTACCAAAACACACTTATACACACTTATTATTAATAAAACAAAAGGCGCTGGCTTGTGGTTATATTGTATGAGAAATTAAATAAATAAAAAAAATTAAAGGTTGTGTCCTGTGTAGTAGGTAATAGTTTTCTATTTGGAAATCAAACCATTTGAGCGAAAAGTCGCGATCAGATCGCTCTAAGCTATAAAACAAAATTTATTCCAGGTCACGGTATTACATTTCCAAAACAGCATAAATAATTATTACACCACATACAAAATTCATATTTTTATTAAAAAAAAAAAGATTAAAAAATTAGTTAATTTGCATAATGCTGATGAGCACGAACAAGCAACACGGTGAAGAATTTTCACAGAAAACAGATTTTAAAAAACCTATCCTCAAGCGCTTTTGATTAAATTTTATGGGCGTTTTGCACGTGTGTGCAGAGAGAGACTATGGAGGCAAGACCTCTGGATAGGAGCAGTGAAGAGTTCAACTCGCTCTCCTAACGCGGCTTGGGTTACGATTAGTACCGTTGAATTAATTATCCCTTCGAGAGAATCGATTAATTGTGCTTTCACTTTTATTTATTGTTCTTTTATTGGGAAATTGCGCCAGAAAGAAAAGGGATTTGTAGAAAAACTCGCAGATAAACAAGATGTATGTGTTTTCACCGCCTTCGTAGGTAATAGCTTCTTATTAGATTACATATAGTTTCTGGAATCTCGAACGCACATTTTCACGATTTCTCAAATGCGAATGTTTATGTGTTTACACTTATTTATGAATCAAATCAAATTACCCAAAATGCAAAACAAAATCATCATTCTCCCTGAAATGTACTAAACGATTCTTATTGAATTAGAATAATCAAATTTCAGAGAGCTTCACATTCTGGTAAAGAGAAGAAATAATATTCATTTGTCTACATGCCATGTACACTTTTCTAAGTATGGCAATCTGCTTTCGCAGATAATAACAATAATAATAATTGTAAACTGATTTTAGAGGAGCATGGTCGTTTGTGTTGTTCACATAAATTCATAATCATCCACTCATGAGGCGGCATGTGACCATAGTAATTAGTTACGCTTCCCATCTTCGTAAAAAATTATAATAAATTGTCTTTATTGACATCACGTCAAAAGCGTAGTTCAGCCAGAGACTGTTAATTCATCCACCTAAACAGACATAATACAAATTATAATTTATAAACAAATAAATAAATAGCCAACAAAGATGTACATATAAAATAGAAAGAGGGAGATATATATTTGATAAATACAAAAGTATGTTACGTTTGTAACTGACGGGTTCCGTGAAGCTTATTAATCAACAATTAAAACAACAATTGAAAGTCACAAAGAATTTGTTCACTAACACTTATATTTATTTATACAACTTATTTAGTTTTAAACACTTATTAAAAAAAAAAAACAAATCAATAATAAACTAAGAATATTACACAAGAAATATTTATTTACACTATTTATATTCACTATGCAAACGTTTATTTCCATTATGTTCGATATTTCCTGAACAGAGTAGAATACCTCACTGGGTAGTCTTGCGCATTTACCATGGTGGTCTAGAATATTCTCGTTGTTTCTATTCTGCGAAACTTGCTAGAACGATGAGTCACCGTGCGCGCCGTCTATCCAGGGCCGTACTAGCCCGTTACAGTATATTAACTATGTCATACATATAATATCAAAATATACCTATTTTTCCGACGACCACTACGAAAAGTACATAAATTTACCCGCTAAACTATTACTGAAAATTGATCATTGCATATCAAGCAACGCTGTGTAATATGAAAGCTTGTTGGCCAATCAGATGCGTCCTCAACTGTGTGATATGATTTTATCACACGCGCCGATAACTAAGCGAACTAACCTAAAAATTTGTATTTAAAAATTTTACAGTTGCAGATAATTTGATGAATTTACAAGGATTAAGAAGGTTGGGCCCTGATTTATTAGATTTTAATTAATTTTTGGTGAATTCTGATAGCAATGATGTTAAACATAATCTGTTTTAATATTATTATGTAAATTTTATATTTTTTTTTTTTTACTTAATTGTGGTCGTCGGAAAAGTTTCGTGTACAAGACGTACTGAAAGAATATTTCATACTCATGTGAAATATCCAACTTTCAGCACTAGTTATACAATATACTGTTTTGCAATACACTATTCTAAAAGAGTTATACGGTAGTAGGGATTTTGAGGGTATGGGAAGATCATTACATAAGTGGGCGCCAAATATAAAAAACAACAGATATTGGTGATGTTTATGTACAGGGTGTTTTATTTAAGTGTGCCACCATTGCTATCTTGAGAACTATGTGAGATACGAAATTGGTTAAATTAGACAACAATTTCTATTTAACATGACTATTACAATGAACAAAAAAATTTTTAACTAGTGGTTCTTAAAATATGGAATCCAACTTTTTATTTTAAGTGGCAACATATTTTTAATTGGTTTATTCGATAGATTTTTTTTCTGAATTCAACTCTATAATATTTTACTGGTACAAAATAACTGTATAAGTAATTTCTACTTGATGTTTTCTTGTTTTCTCTATTTTCATTTTGCATGGATGTTATTTTAGATGTAATAACCTAAAATTTACTCTGTAATTGAAAACTCATTTCAGTTGGGTAAATAAATATCGTTCAATTAAAAAGAAAAGCTCTGTAGAATGAAGCAATCAAAAATATACATATGTTGCTATTTAATACAAAAAGTTGGATACCATATTCTAAAAACCTGTGGTTAAAAAATTTTTTTTGCTCAATGTAATCTTGCTAAACTTCGAATCTTCTCGAGATTATCAATGGTGACACGCTTAAATGAAACACCTTGTATAAAATAAATAAATAAATATATCATCACGCCTTTTATCCATTACGGGTGTGGCACTCTGCTTACGCAGATCTCGGTAAGTGATATATTTTTTCGTATGAAGTGCGGTTACCAGCCGTCAAATCATAGCCCCCAAGGATGTTAGTGGAGGAGGAACCACAGGGGTAAATTTAAATTTGTAACTGTCGGCAGTGGGATTCGAACTGAGGATCTCACGATCCACAGTCCGACACGTTACCTCGGAGCTATTTACCCCATATACTAAATATAATAACCCCAATGAACAATAATAAATAATAATGTACATTACAAAATCAGTTGAAACACTAATCTGGGTGAACCAAATGTTCATGTTTAAACAAATGTGAAATAAATTTTAGAGAAGTTGGTTTCAGGCCCACTGTTGCGGTCTCTCTCTCCCTCCCTTTGCTCGTTGGTCTCCTGGCAAATAATTCATAAGGAATCAGGCGGAATTGGTTTCATTTGCTTGTTGTTTCTCCTGAGTATAGGGTTTTTAATTGTTATGTAGGACTTGCTCTAATTATCGCAAATTAAAATAACTTCTAACAAGGCAATGACCGTTTGAATTTAATTATACAATAACTTTAAAATTCGGCTACTACAAAAGAGATTACTTAAGGCCAGCAACGCGGTCTGGGACCAGCTAGTACAATTATAAAAATGATGGTTAAATGTGTGTTGTTTTGTATCTCATTCTATAAGTATGTAGTTTTCTTTTATACGGTAACCCGGGATGACGTCACATATCCCCAGTAAAAATATTATATAAGCAATTTCAGTTCGAATTCCATAGCCGACAGTTGCCATTTTAAATTTACCCCTCTGGTCCCCCCTCCACTAACATCTTTAGGAGCTATGACGGCTGGTAACCATACTTCATACGCATAATGGGTAAAAAAAATATCGTCACGCTTTTTACCCATTATGGGTGTGGCACTCTGCTTACGCAGATCACGGTATGTGATATATTTTTGCGTATGAAATGCGGTTACCAACCATCAAGTCATGCATGCCAGGAAACCCCAACTT
This sequence comes from Poecilus cupreus, assembly GCA_963942605.1. Lineage (NCBI taxonomy): Eukaryota > Metazoa > Arthropoda > Insecta > Coleoptera > Carabidae > Poecilus > Poecilus cupreus. The sequence continues at coordinate 20,306,699 of OZ012715.1, forward strand.
TCATTTCCCGAAATAGTGAGGAAAATGTGCTTTTCCTCTCTACAGAAGAAAATATAGAAGTGTCACCAATATGAATGATATTTACAAAAAATATATTGTAAACATTATAAATAAGTTCCAAATTTTATTGAAAATACTTATTTAAATCATCTTACAATTATGTTCCATATTTTTCTTTTTCTAGATTAATTCACAATTAGACAACTTTAATTTTTATTTAAGATTGGATCATTGACAACACTGTTACACTGCATTGGGTCTAATAACCTAATTTTTGAGGTGTCATTTGTGTTGTCAAAGTGTATTTAACGTTCGAGCAAATCGTTTTCAGAAACTTGTCGTAAAAAAAAATGTTGTGTCTATCACGAGAGGAAAGCGTTTCTTCTACTCTATTTTGACAAATAACTCTTAATTTCTTTAAAACTAATAAGAATTCAGAGAAACAAAAATATACGTAATCATATAAAGTAATTGAAAATTTCGTCACATACCCCATTCACAACTTCTCTGCCGGTAAGGCAGGCGTTCGTGTTACAGCAGCGTCGTCGTGCTTATCTGTCGCCTCCACGTGATCTTGACTCTGGCGTCTCTCAGCTTGCAGATAAAGCTCCACGTTACTGCTAGGTTTACGGCTGCTAACCGCCAGTAACCGCTAGTAACCGCTGGTAAGCTCCTGCGGCAATGGTTCGCGCTTTGGAATCCTGGTATAGAGTCGATGTCGATACCTTCATTGACGCGGATATAAAGCGTGACCGCTATTACAGCAGTGGGATTTATAACCATTTTGGAGGAGCATATTAACTTTTGCTAATTCTTTAGTTTATTTCTATGTGTGTAGGTGTATCATTCTACAGACCGTCATTATATAGGGTATTTACTTCAGGGCGCACATTTGGTAAAATGTATTTGGGTTATAGAAAATTATAATTTTAAAACAGAATAATTTACTTCCCGTAAATTTTAATTTCTAACCGGTATAAAATATAGAAAAAAGGAATCAAATTAAAATTGTTGCTAATACTATTCTACATCTATTGTATTATAATAAAGTTTACTTTAACTTAATTATTTACTGAAATATGGCCAAAAATCTTGATAAGTCATCAAGTAAACTATCACTTACTGTAGATGGATTGCTACTTAAATCTAACAAGCATGTAATTTGGCCCTTAAAATTATAAATAGAAAATGATATTTCTACAGACCTGTAGAAACCTGTCGGTGTAACATCACGCCCGATCAGTACGCGGTAGCGTTTCTCGTAGGTCTGCGAAAATTGTAGAACATTCCAAAACCGCCATACGGGAGGGTATAAGGGGCTGCCGGGCTAACGGCGGTCTGTGGTGGGCTGCCGGCCTGTGATGAACCGTGAGTCCGTGAAAAACAGCAATTCTATGATAGACTTAATAGAAATAAATATTGAGCATAAATAAATAGTACATGAGAATATACAGGGGGTTTCCTTTGAAACAATTAGCGTTTTTTTGGACGAACTAATGACTTAAGAGAAAAATGTTATATACTAAAAATGACCAGGAAAAAGGGCCCTATTACATAGAAATAACAAACAGAAAAATAAACCAGTGGTTCTCAAACGATAGAATAAAATTATATTTTTAAAAATAGTAACCTATATAAATTTTTAGTCCATTAGATAAGGAATTGTTTTCTGATTTCAACGATATAAATATGATATGAGGTGGTATGACAATTATTTTGAAAAAAATGGTATTAAAAATCAGAAATAATTTTACAATATTAAAGTATGCTATGCAATATACAACTATTAATAAGATTATGCCTAGGTCGCAACCTTCTTATATCGAAAAATTGTTTTTAATAATTCCCGAATGGATTTAAATTTTTGGGGATAAAGCCGTGAAAATCTTTGTATTGTTGAATTTAATTTTTTTCCATACTCTCCATACATAACAGTAAGATTAAAATAGTCTCAATTTGTTAATGCTAACAACTGTAAAGCCATTATTTATTAATTAGTAATTAAACTATTGTGAAAATAAAAACTTATTAACAACAAAACAATCTGTCACCTGTATCATTTGTTTATTGCATAGCCTACTTCAATATTGTAAAATTATTTCTGATTTTTAATACTAGTTTTCTTAAAATAATTGTTATACAACCTTATATCATATTTATATCGTTGAAATCAGAAAAAAAATCTATATCTAATGAACTAAAAGTTTATATAGGTTACCCTTTAAAAAAAAAAAATTTTATTCTATCATTTGAGAACCACCGGTTTAATTTTCTGTTTGTTATTTCTATTAAATAAGGCTCTTTTTCCTGGTCATTTTTTGTTTAAAACATTTTTCTCTAAAGTCAATGGGTGCGTTCGGCGGGCTCACAGCGGTCGCAGCGGCTGCAGCGCTGTCAAATGTCACTCGTCCAGCGGACCGCTGTCTGCAGCGCTTTTTGACAGCGGCTGCCACAGCGTTCGCAGCGTAAACTAACTACGATTTCTTTACACAGCGTATATCTATCCTTGTCTAGAATTGTCATTATTTTTACAATATTTTCTGTAACTCTATACAGCTTTATAAAATTATTAATAATATCATCTAAATCCATTATTACATTGATTTAATTATTGCAATAAATTGTTTACACTATGTAAATAAACTTTTTTGGCAATTTACTTGAACTGTTGACGTTTGAAAATAATACGCGGGAATTGCGTTCAGCGAATTCGCAGCGGCTGTTACCCAGCAGCTGGGTGACGTCACACAGCGCTTTTAAATCGGCTGCACATCGGCTGTGGCCCGCCGAACGCGCCCATTAGTTCGCCTAAAAAAGCGCTGATTGTTTTAAATGAAACACCCTATATTTGTAATATTAGTGTTAGTTAACGTGTACGCACTCTCATTTGTGTTAGATATAATTAAACTTTTGTGTTATACTTTCAACTTCACCGAACCCGAGTAATGAGTAAAACGATATAATATTGTCATTATTAATATTAATTCCTAAACGGTACAAAACATATACAAATGTTTCAAATAAAATTTTTTTCCAATATTATTCTACATCTTTTTGAATAAAAAAAAATTACTGTATCTTACTTATTTACTGAGATATTTATGAAAGAACCTGTTATTCCTTCAAGTAAACTACCACTTCCGGTTGATGGATTATCCCTAAAATCTAATCAGCTCGTAACACGAATATGTAAAATCGAAATATGAAATTTGTCTATAATTGTAACACACTCCATTTGGAAAAATCTCCATTTTTTAAAAAGAAGTACTTGTGTGGTTTCTCAAATAGGTGATTCCATTATCCGACAGGTTCTAAGTGTAGTTTTCGTTTTTTGCGGCATGGTTCAACGGTCCCAGTACATTTAAAAACATCGACGCTTACGGCGCCGCTGAGACAGCATCGCGGCGGTGGCACTGCCGTCACCGGTAAGAAGTAGAAAGTGTTTAAAAAGGAGAATCGCTAAAACAAATCTCAGGGTGCGAACATGCACATAGCTACATAGCGACAGGGACATAGCGCACACAGATACTCAGCACTCAAGGATCCAGCAGTATTTTACGGGGAACAGTAACATGAGTCGCAGCTCTGTTCAGGCTGATAAACGAGCAGCAATGTAACCATGCCAAGATGTGTTTTATTAGTCTGAAACCTGCGAGGCAATTTATAAAAGTGCCGACACCGAAATTATACTAAATATAAGCAGAATTTATTGGACGTTCCATCTTTATCGCACGCTGGAGCAATTCCCTCACTAGGGTGGAAGTAGAACCCAGGGCCGGTGTCGGTTCAGTACAACCTACTCATGATCAAGGTTCACGTTATTTTGTGGTTGTGGTTTCTACTCATAGGACATTCAAGTTCCCGGACAAATACTGCATTGAAAAATACGAAAATACATCAATATTTCTTGTTTACAATAGATAACTTTACTACTGTTCATAAATACATAAAGTCACGCTATAACCCATTCCGTGGGGTAGCGCGAACCCAGAAACACACGCTGATAAAAATGTTTTCTTAGAAAAAATTTATTTGAATAGTGCCAATCCGATTTCCGTTTTCGTTGAAAATTTGTATAGGTTTGATAAACATTCTTGTATGAAAATTAATTTAGTTTTGAAGGAACATATCAAAGTATTATATGGGGTAAATAGCTCCGTGGTAACGTGTCGGACTGTGGATCGCGAGATCCTCAGTTCGAATCCCACTGCCGACAGTTACAAATTTAAATTTACCCCTGTGGTTCCCCCTCCACTAACATCTTTGGGGGCTATGATTTGACGGCTGGTAACCGCACTTCATACGTAAAAATATATCACCTACCGAGATCTGCGTAAGCAGAGTGCCACACCCATAATGGGTAAAAGGCGTGATGATATATTTATTTATTTATTTATTTTTTATATCAAAGTATTCAACTGAGTTTGAATTGAAAATAAATATATCATCACGCCTTTGACCCATTACGGGTGTGGCACTCTGCTTACGCAGATTTCGGTAGGTGATATATTTTTTCGTATAAAGTGCGGTTACCAGCCGTCAAATCATAGCCCCCAAGGATGTTAGTGGAGGGGAACCACAGGGGTAAATTTAAATTTGTAACTGTCAGCAGTGGGATTCGAACTGAGGATCTCACGATCCACAGTCCGACACGTTACCACGGAGCTATTTACCCCATATAATACTTTGATATGTTCCTTCAAAACTAAATTAATTTTCATACAAGAATGGTGTAAAAGTGTTGCCAATGAACCAATCTTAAATTTAAATCAAAGTTTTCAAATTGTGATTTAATTTACACTCAGAGAAAAAAATTATTACTTATAACTAAGAAATATTTATAACAAATAAATTTGATCATTCGAATACGAACCTAATAGAAAAATATTAGTTTTATATAAAAATAAATATTTAATTTTGTTTATTTAATTTTAATATCATTAGTTTCTAATAAATTTATATCAGAAATATCGGTAATTGACTATTATCAATATTCACATTAAATATATTCTGCATTAAATTTAAATAATTTTATATTTAATTGAAATAAATTTATTGAATTCAAATAAATAGTGATTTAAATAAATAAATCGCTTACACTTATTTAAAAATAATTATTTTGTTGCTACTATTAAATTTATATTTCATTAAATTTTTTTCTATTAAATTGATTTTTTTTTCTCAGTGTAAGAAAATGAAAAATATAAGACATAATAGTAAGATAATTTAAATATTATATCATTAAAATAAGGATTTTCAATAAAATTTGGAATTTTTTTATAATTATTACAATATATTTTTTGGTAAATAACATTCATATTGGTAACACTTCGAAATTTTCCTCTCTAGAGAGGAAAAACGCATTTTCCTCACTATTTCGGTAGAAGAACGGTGGGGTTTCCTGGCATGTTGTGAAAAAAAAGTTACTACTCGTAGTTAACGAGAAGAAAATTCAAATTATTGTGAACACTAATTTCTCAATATTTCCGGCTATCCTGCTTATAGGATGGCCGGATATTCGGTATCCGGCAAAACAACTATCCGTTCCATCTCTTACTATTAACCGCATTTAATTTACGTAAAATGTATAGTTTTATTGTAAGATGAGTATCAAAATATAGTCGTAGTTTTGAGGGATAGACTGAGAGATTTGTTTAGCCCAGGGCTGTGTAATCCTGGCTCCGTCTCTGGGTGGAGCAAGCGAACGAGTGCTGAACAACCCCCCAGTGTGATTATTATTCTCCTTCAGATTTAAATGTAACCACTGAAGGCTGGCGGCGGCGGCGGCGGCGGTGGCTGAGCTACCAGCCTGGCTACATTGTAATGATTTAGCCCCAGGATGTCTCAAGACGCCTGACGCCTGGAACGTCACTCGGTGATCTGTGACTGCGACCGCTTACCGCTTAACCGGTAACGGTTCACGTTGCGGTGAGATATGCAATCTAGTTTTTTAAATACGTTTAAATAACGTTTGGTTTTTGTTGCGCATGGGTTTGATACCGGAGATATAAATAAATACTTTGGTTTTTGTTATTCTAAATACTTCTGGGATTTTTAAATATTAAGAGGAGACATAGCTCACAGTAAACTGGACATGTTGCAATTTGAAATAAATCCTTTTATAAAAAAAAATATTCATTTATTTGTTGCAACAAAATATTTATTTAAAATAAGTGTAAGCAATTTATTTAAGACAAACAAATGTATTTATTTAATTCATGATTCATTTGAATTTAACACGGTGGCCGCCAGGCCTTGTGAAAATTTTGGGCCTCTCTGCCCACAACCAAATTTTATGAGAAACAGCTTTGAGACATGAATTTGATTCAAAATATGTTAGTTTTAGTTTCAAAAAATAATTTTTTACACAATTTTTCTTATAGAAAAATGGCAGAATATCTCTGCCACGTGGCATATTACGGTTTTTTAATCATGCCGTATGGTACACCGTGCCATAATCTCTTCTTCCGTATTCCAACATGTGAACTTACGTGAAGCTACGAAGTGTTTTAGTAACGTCGCCCTCGTGGCACAACAGTTGTGCCACACGGCGTCCATAGAAAATGTACCAGTGGCACATAAGTCGTGCCACGTGGCATAAATAGCTCCGTGCTAACGTGTCGGACAGTGGATCGCGAGATCCTCAGTTCGAATCCTACAGCTGACAGTTGCCAATTTAAATATACCCCCGTGGTTCCTCCTTCACTAACATCTTTGGGGGCTATGATATGACGGGTGGTAACCGCATTTCATACGCAAAAATATATCACTTACCGAGATCTGAGTGCCACACCCATAATGTGTAAAAGGCGTGATGATATATTTTATTAATTTATTTTGCTTTGAGAGTTTCCATATAAATTTTTGCTTAAAATATTAAAAATATTTTTTGCGCGATATTTTAACCTTGTCAAAGACATCAATAGTTATCAAATTTTGCATAAATCATTTCTATCGGATCTTAAGTACACCTCAGAATTTTTTTAGACCAATCTATTCAGTCATTGCAGAATGGCTGACGATCAAAAAAAGTATTACCGAAAAATTTGTCAAACTAGTTCATTTTACATTAATATACCCATTTATCTGCAGTATAAGTTTTCCACCGGGTGTTCTATTTTCGCGCAATAATATCAACAGTCTATGTAATTTTAAGGACATTTTGTGTCTCTTTGAAACTTTTTTTATTCATTATAGTCCTAAAATGATCACTAAAGGAATTATTCATAATCTTGTTATTAAATGATCACACAAACGAATGTCATAGATATTTATTTATTTAATTATTATTTGCTTCACTCACTTAGTTTATCAACAATTCTTTGTTATATTTTGTTTAGTTTGTTGAATTGATATTCTATTCGAACATTTTTCATAAATGTATTTATTGTTTATTATTTAACTTTCTATGTGTGATTCTTCATTAATAAAAATAAGAATAATTTCTGTACTGATTAGAATTATAATGAATAAAACTGTATCAAAGATAATGCAAAAATACCTACCATTTATATATACAAAGTTGCATATCTTTGTTCGAAAATGAAACACCCGATAGAAAAACATATTTGAACTTTTATTCGGTAATTATTATAATAATTCATTAAAATAAAAAATACATACCGATGGACCACGCGGTTTGTAGTCAATCCTGTAAAATAAATGATTTAATAGGTTCGAAATAACCCTCTCTTACTGTGCTGCACTTTTAATTTCATTGCGCGCTGCGCAAAAATGTCTGCGATTAACAATGGCACTGGTCCAACTGGGAACACTGGGAACTATGTAATCCTGACAGGATAATAACGGGAATTGAACACAACTTTAAATCACGCTGGCTAATTAATATGTAGCGCTCTAATTGACGGCCATTCTGCCATGCAACTGCAAATGCTTCCCAATCAGAAAGTGATCTCCATTTTTGTAGCCAACTCCGCGTTCAGTCGATCGAAATTTACAACTTTATTATTTAATATTTTATTCAGTCTCAATTAAATTGAATTTAGAAGTCACTGTTTGTTTAGTTATGAGATAAACAGAGACAATAAATATTATCAAACAAAATTCCCGCGTATTTTAATTGACAATATATTCAAGGTGTTTCATTTAGGTGTGTCACCATTACTATCTGGAGAACTATGACATATAAAGTTTTTTTATTTATTAAATTTATTTTATAATAAAGGATTGTATCTTATGCTAAACTTACTATGTTAAAACAAAAAACGCAACTGTTAAACACGTATTATAAAACTTCATATATTTATATTGATAATACCATACACTCAAACAGCCGCAAATGATTTTTTTCAATTATAAACTTTAATGAATTTTTATATTAAGGGTTGTTTCTTATGCTAAATTTACTATGTTAAAACAAAAAACGCGACTTTTAAATCCGTATTACAAAACTTCATATATTTATTAAAAAAATATAAAGACAATAAATTTGTCAACTGTTTCATAAAAAACAGCCTCAGAATAATAACTAAGTTATTAATTCATTGAGACCGACCAAGCCAATCAATCGGGAACTACAGACAATGAATTAATAACTTAGTTATTATTCTGAGGCTGTTTTTTATGAAACAGTTGACAATTTTATTGTCTTTATATTTTTTAATTATTATCAATTATCAATTTTTTGAAAATTTACTTCTATTGAAGTTTCGGTAGATGGCTCTGGGAGTATTTATTTACTTCTCAGATCCATTTACCAATCTGATGGGATCTTAGATCTCGCCAAGTCAGTCATCGGTACCACTGCCTCACAGCAGCTGGTGGGTTCACTACACTGATGAGCTCCAATAAGAGCGAAACGCGTCTGTAGTTCCCGATTGATTGGCTTGGCCGGTCCTAATGAATTAATAACTTAGTTATTAACTAGTATTACAAAACTTCATATATTTACATATGATAATTCCATACATTCAAACACACGCAAATGAATTTTTTTTACATATTAATTTTAATGTATTTATTTTTTTAAGGGTTGTTACTTAATATTTTAAAACAAAAAACGCGATTTTTAAACTCGTATTACAAATCTTTATATATTTACATATGATAATTCCATACACCCAAACTCCCGCAAATTTATTATAATTATTAGCTTTATTTAGTTTATTTTAATATAATAATATAAAATTACTGAATTTGTAACAAGATGAGTTTTATCTGCTACGCTCTGAACTTTTGTTATCTTGAACTATTTTTAGAAACGATAGTTCAGATGCGATGACACCCCTCTGCATCCCTTAAGACAGACGACCCCTGAAATTCTAATCGTCTGAAATGACAGTATTTCATTGTCCGTGGTTAGTTAAGATTTAAAATGTAGCCGTGCTACGGAAACTACATTTTTAAGTTAATTAAGTAGTTTAATGTTTCATATAAGTTTAGTGCAACGTAAGGTAGTATTTAATTTTTAATAAAGCCAATTTTACATATGTTTTGAGTGACATGATAGAATAGCTAACAATTTAACCACGACTGCTTTTTCCCCTTTCCTTTAATAAAGTTTCCTCCTTTTGTTATTCCTATCCATTCAGTCGCCACCCATTCTGCTACAAACTTCATGATTTACTTTTAAGTACATACGTGTTTTTTACGATTTATGTAAATAAATATATCATCACGCCTTTTACCCATTACGGGTGTGGCACTCTGCTTACGCAGATCTCGGTAGGTGATATATTTTTTCGTATGAAGTGCGGTTACCAGCCGTCAAATCATAGCCCCCAAAGATGTTAGTGGAGGAGGAACCACAGGGGTAAATTTAAATTTTTAACTGTCGATTTATGTTATAGTTCTTATGCCTAGGCTCATGCCCATGAAATAGTTTGCTAATGTAAGATCATCGTTCCCACTAATATAGTTCAGTGAGTGTCATGGCACCTGAGTGTAAATTTATTTGTGTAACACTAGGGCTATGGGCGAAGCATAATGCATAAGAGTGTGAGTAGCACTTGTTTAGGCATCCGGTAACGACATCTAGCAGCTAGCAGGCCGTGTTCAGATACAGGGCCGGCTCGTACGATCTCTGCCATATGCCCGTTAGGCATGTAGCACGATGCATCCGCTTTGCATATTAATACAGGAGGCGGCCGGGCGACTCGGGCGGTTCGGGCTCGGTAGCATCACGTAGAGCGCTCGTTGCTCGTTGCTCGTATCATCATACTCGTATAAGATGCAAGTCGCAGGGCTGTAGATACATCACGCCCAAGCGCGCCGCGCTCGTTCGCCCATGCTGCTCTGTTGTGCGCAAGATAACGAAATTTCATCACACGTATAACGGTGTATAAACGCGCAGCGAAAATGTTACGGCCAAATTTGCTCAGACAATGGCTAGAATAAACTTTATTAGAAGTATCGATTAGAACAACAGATCGTGCACAGGTATACTTGCTTAAAAATTTTAATATTTATGATGACAGAATCTTCATTCATCTCGAACGTAGGGTAGGCAAAGCACGTCTGCGTTTGCTAAGTACAGGTTCTTTGGTTTACATTCTGCGCCCTACATAAGCTCGCCACATTAAAAATTAATTAAAAACAAATCGCATATTTCATATTTCCAAACACTGTTCATTCTTATCTGCTGCTATAACCGGGTACTAGCAACCGGCAATATTGCCGTCCTATCTGCTCTTGTTTCCCATCGTCGATACCGTTTCCGCAAGCCAAGAGCTTTTGCCACTCTTTCTTCATACCTTCATTTTTATTCAGCGGCGGATTTACCAGCAGGTTGAGGAGGCTGAAGCCTAGGTCGGCAAATTTGGGATCAAATTTCTTACAGAAAGATTTATATTTATATACCTAAATGGTATTAGATCCACACAAACAATTCAACGTGTAATATGTATGTATCAGCACTTAAATAAATTTTTCTACAATTTTTGTAATCGCGTTTGGTTGCGACGCGGTATTGAGTGACATGACCGTTCGCTAAGTGTGTCTGGCCCAGAGAAATCGTTAGGTTGTAAAAAAAATGTAGAAACTGAAATGACACAGCAATCCCCTAGTTCACAATCATACTAATAACGGGAAAATGGTGGTATAATTAGGACGATAGTGAAAAAATCATAAAGTTACAATTTCATTGACAAAACAATTGTAATTAATATGATTGTGAACTAGAGTATCGAATTGTAGGGGTCGGTAGGCAAAATATGAATAGCTCACTGGAAAATGTGTAAATCCGCCCAAATCCTAATGAATTTTTTTTAACGACGTGTCAAGAAATCACACCGTTCTTCTCCCGAAATAGTGAGGAAAATGTGTTTTTGCGCTCTAGAGAGGAAAATATAGAAGTGTTGCCAGTATGAATGTTATTCACAAGAAATATATTATAAAAATTATAAATAAATTCCTAATTTTATTGAAAACCCTTATTTTAGTGATATACATACTTTAAATTATCTTACAATTATGTCTCATATTTTTCTTTTTCTTATTAAATCACAATTTGACAACTTACTAAAGATATTTAAGATGGCTACACCGCCTTGTGTCTGATAACTTAACTTTTAACGTGTCAGTCTGTCAGTTGAGTTCTCAAAGTGTATTTTAGGTTCGAGCAAATCGTTTTTAGAAACATGTCGTGAAAAAAATGTTGTGTCTAACACGAGAGGAAAGCTCTTCTTCCACGTTCGAAATGCCTCACTCGCTGCGCTCATGAGGCAAACCTCGAACTCGAGAGGGAAAAAGAAGCGCTTTCCTCTCTAGTTTGACAAATAACTATTGTTCACGACATATCAAGAAACCACACCGTTCTTCTCCCGAAATAGTGAGGAAAATGTGTTTTTCTGCTCTATTATTTCCAAAAAAAAATATATTTCAAAAATTATAAATAAATCCTTAATTTTAATAAAAATCCTTTATTTTTTAATGATCTTTATTTTTTTTTTTCACTAAATTTCATTAAATCACAATTTAACAACTTTAATTTAAATTTAAATTTAATTCATTGACAACACTGATATCACTTACCTACTTATTTTCTATTACTCCATACTAAACTTGTGAAACCAGCAACAGTATTAACAATTTTATGACAGGTATAATTTAAAATTCCTTTGTAAAAGTAATTGATGGTTGTTTAAATAGTTATTTACATACCAAATGCGGAAACCCTTGGTTCCCAGATGAACGAATCCGGGAACCGAGTTCACACAAGAGGTTTGTACAACATTTTTTGTACGAAACGTATAGAACTAATAACAATCCATATAAAGAAACGAAGTTCTTCAAGGAGTTCTTTTGATATTTGTCAAAGTTGCACTATAAATATAAACACACTAATTAATTTGTCTAATATATTAGAAAACAATTAAAATATTTATAAAATTTACCGTATTCACTTGTAAATTTATTATATTTCTTATTTCCGTAAAACATTCTTCTTCACAGTTCATATGATGTAATTCACGAAATATCACTAAAAATTGGCATATACTTTTATTGTATTTCTATATAATATAAACCCTAAAAAACTCACTGGTGCAGAGCACATTATCACATCTCTTAAATTTTTCGAGATATGGCAGTTTTTGATGTTTCTCGAAGTGCAACTTTGAGGAACTGCAACTCAAAAATTACGCAAGATATCGAAAAATACTCTACAGTTTTGTGTTATTCGTGCATATTATAGCAAAATAACAAATTTTTGAAAAATTGAAAATTTTTGAATTTTTTTTCAAAATTTTGATCACCAATAACTCAAATAATAAACGAGATACGAACTTGCATACTAAACCATTGGATTCAGCTCATCGAAATACATAAACCCTGAAAATTTCAGAATATTCGGATGGTGGGTTGAAATTTTAGAGCAAAAAGTCTGAAAATGGCCTTTTTCAGGCCAAACGTCAATGGCCCTTTGACGTTTTACGCCAAAAACATCATTTTCACACTTTTTGCTCTAACTCTATAACGCGCAAAGCAATTTTAATGAAATTTTACATACTTATGTATTTTGACGAGCTGAATCGAATGGTCCAATTTGCGAGTCTGTATCTTTTACATTTTTCGAGTTATCGCCTATCGAAATTTGGGGGAAAAAATCGAAAAATTTCAGAATTTTCAAAATTTGCTAATTTATAATAAAATGCATAAAACGAACAGAACTGAGTCTATTTTTCAATATCTTTAATAGATTTTGAGTTGCAGCTACTCAAAGTAGCATTTCGAAAAACATCGAAAATTGACAGATCTCTATAAATTTAAGAGATATGACGATGCGCTCTACAGCATTGAGTTTCTTAGGGTTTATATTATATAGAAATACAATAAAAGTATATGCTAATTTTTAGTGATATTTCGTGAAATCTGTAATTGTGAAGTACTTTCTTAACATGTATTTGTTGTCAATGGTAAATGAACTTGTATAAATTGAAATAAATTTACTTAAAGCCAAGTTATCCAATAAAACACATAGTGATTTATTTACTATTTTCCTCAACAATTTTTGGGCTTAATAACCTTCTTCATAATTTATTAATAAACGCTTTAGAAATAGGAATGTTTTCGTCGAAATTTCCCGGTTGTCTATCTGGTGGATTCCTGGGGAATGGACATTTCGGACGTTGCTTAGGCAACGCGAAATAACAAATTTCAATGTATGAGTACAAAAAGTTTTATTACGATCCTTTGGGTTTCGATGACACATACCATACATGACTATTTTTTCGAATAGTTACCAAACGTCAAAGAAGAAGAAACCACAATAGTATTTTTATAGATCTCATGATCCAGATAATAAAATCCGGAACGGTTAATATTTTTTTGTTTTTGAGATATAAGATTCTATGCTAGATGAAGATGGAGTTTTAATACATAGAGTGATGCATTCATGCATTCTGTAATATGTATTCATTGTTATGTTTTAAATAAATTTCCGCAACTTTCTGAATCTACTTTCAATAATGGATTAAAATTGATTTAATATTTATGATAAACATTATAATGCATGGAACACGTATTACCGGAAATTAATAGAGTTGCAATATTTGATTTTTGTTCTGAAATGAAATATTTTCCTAGTTGCATAATACTTTAACGCCCTCTAATCATGTTTTCGACAGCGAACAATATTAACTGTTATTAAAATCTCAACTAATCAAAACGTATTGTGCTACAGTAAATAATCTAGCATATGTTAGAGATTTATTTAGTTCATAGTTAACATTTATAATATAATATTATTTCAATAAATTTGTTGAAGAATTAACATAATAGACTATTCCACGATATTTTTTTTATTTTTCTTGAAGTAGATGAAAATATAAGACCACATGTGAAAGTCCGAGTTAAAAATTCCTTCAAATAAATGAGATATTAAGTTCTGAATTTTAAATTACATTGTTGACGTAGGTCGTGTATAATACAAACGGTGGTTCACAGACTTTCAAAAAAAAAAAAATCGGGAAAATTACTAAATAATATATATATTTAAATTGTAATATTATGTTTTATTATTAGAGAAATAAAATAAATAAATGCACTTAATTTATTTCACTTTGTCTCATTTTACAAAAACGTTTTGACATTCTCGAAGTTAGGTAGTTGGTGGCGCTAGTATCGTACAGTTTTGCATTGAATGCTGCATATGAAGCAGCAAACACGCAAATACAAGAAAATCACCCGAGCAGAATCCGAACCGATCCGACACGCCCGAATATGTATATTGTTAGTTAAGGTCAACATGAACATAACTTTTTTGAAACAATATATCATTATTATAATAAATGAAACATATAATGTTTTATACCTACATTTGTAGATAAAAATTTGGAATAAATTTTAAAAAGCTAATTTTGATTGCAAATTATTCATGAACATTATTTTAAAGTAGTAAAATTTATATCACACATTCCCAAGAACGACTACAATCATGTAAATGATTCGTATGTTTATAAATATGATCGTCTACTATAACATACTAAAATTATTTTCCATTTGAACTTAGTATGTTATAGATGACCATCTTTATAAATATACGAATTATTTGCATTACTGTAGTCGTTCATGGGAATGAGAGACACAGTATCAAAGTTCTGAAGTTTTGACCAACTAGACTTCAACTAATATTTTTTTTATAGTTTAATGTTATAGCTATCCTTTTCATTCACATGTATAAATACTAGAATATTCAAAGACTTCACAGTAATAATTGTTTTGATTTCGATAAGAATAATTGTAAGAAATAATTTATTCAAATTTGAATTTGCAAAACAAAATTCATGGGAGTGAACGAACCCAACGAAAATATTCGTTTGAAATGTACTTCATCTGATATTGCAATGTACAAGTCACTGTAAAAAATCTATGAAATTTTGACGGATGGAGGTTGTTGGACCATAAAGAACATGAAAATAAATGAAGAATACAGAATTTGTTGTTTTTTTAAAAAATAAAGGATTCGTTCTTCGACGCGTATGTTTGACCTTAAGGTGGAGTGGGAGCAAATACTTGAATCCCATTTGCTGCACACGTTCTACGTCATCAAAAACAAAACATGCCGTATTTATTAAAGGGAGTAATTTATAATTAAAAATTATGAAATTTTATGTTTTTAATAAACTTTTATTATTTTTGATTATGGTGGAATAGCCTATACCAATTGTCCTGGGTTCAAACCCCGGCTAGACTATGGATGTTTGTAATTGTCTAACCCAAACCCTGAAGATTAAGTTTTCAGCTATGAGAATTAATGATATTTATCTATCTTTGCGCATCAGTTGGTATAAGTCAGCAGACTGATTTAAATTTAAATAAATTTCATCCAGAAATTTCTCTAATCTTTACGTAAACAATACGACTCGTAAAATACTGCAACAGAACACAATGATCAGTTTATTTTTAACACATTTTATACAATTTATCCCCTCAAACAAGGAACAATACCAATTCGTGTAACAAAACACATTCCATTTACATGGATCAGCTTAAAAAAACTAAAAACACAAAAATAAACACGGCGAAAGAGAAACAGACAACACATGTCATTTACGCGGTTCCTTACATGCACCATATTGAAGACAACTCTTTGCTATACGTCGATTCAGTGCAACGCAGCAAAGATGCACGTGACCTGATTCAAATTATACATTATTTGCTACCTCTAAATTATTACAGTTACTAGTTGGGTTAAATGGGGACGTTGTTCGCTCTTGATTAGCCCACTACTCCAAATTTAATGCACATTTTTTAAATATTTAAGTCAAAATGCTGATTCTGATAATGATATAGAAACTGAAGTGTACAGAAATAATACTCACTGACTGTTAAAACTTTTAATTAATTTTCAAGAAGAGCCAACATATACTTCAATTCAATTTATTAATCAGGAGATGTTTGAAAATTGCAGTACGTCACAACTGCTATCTATCCTATTAATATAGGATTATAGAAAAGACAAGATACCGCAGAGAATGAGACAAACAACAAAACAAAATAGTAGATATCAATTTTGATAGCTCTTACTTGCGTATAGGAAAAAGTGTTTTAAATCAAAGTGCCATAGATAAATAATTTTTTCTGGACCACATTTTTGTGGTTATACAGAATGTTCCATTGAAAGTGCAAATACAATAGGATCTCAAAAACCGTAAGAGTTACGAGAATGGTTAGATGGTTAAAAATTGCCTTACTATTAGTGTGAATTGTTTTGCAAATTAAATGTGTAAATTACCAGAAAATATAAAAGCGATTTTTTTTTTTTTGCTTAGCTTCGTAGTAACGTATCGGACTGTGGATAATAAGATCCTCGGTTCGAACCTGACTAATTAGTAAATAAACACCGAAAATTATCACCACATAAAATTCTTGAAGTCCACAATTTGACGGCTGGTAACTGCACTTCACGCGCAAAAACATATCGTAATACCAAGATTTGCTTTGGGTGCCGCACACCTAGAAATTTCCATTCGATTTTCATACTAGATTCTAGTATAGAAATTACGCTCTGCTGTATTTTTCTATTTGAGTTTCATACTAGATTCGACTACGCTTGCGCGCTACTGTCAGAAATCAGAAATCAGGTACACCATAACCTGTTTATTTTAGGCGCATAAACTGTAGACGTTTTGTCATAAAGTCGTTAGTTTTTAATTTGGTGTTTGATAGATGTCCTTCTTTTTAAAGGTTTTTTCTATGTTATCTTTCGTTTAAATAATTTTAACAACAATGTGTCAAAATGTAGTAATTCAGTTTCAGATGTATAGTCAGTATGTCAACTTGGTCTTCTTCAGAAAACGTCGAAATTACTAGATTTCGGACGAATGGTTTAAAATATAGTATGTAAATCGAAGGAAACTCGAATGAAAATCGAACCAGAAATCTAGTATGAATCTAGACGAAAAAAGTATAATGTAATTTATGTTTTGTAGAAACAATCAAAACTTGACTGAATTCGCTATTTTAAGGCGTTTAAAGAGAAATGTTTTAGCGTTAGTTTTAGCGCTGTACAATGTTCTGAAATTATATTATTATTATTATTATTATTATTATTATTAAACCTTTATAACCATTTATAAATGCAAAACTATTATTAAAAGTTTACATATTAATTTAAGAATATTGCATTATATAATATTTATTGTATAAAGTGTACTATGTGTTAAGTTAAATGGTTGCCCTTTGGCCGAAGGTTCCCATATCCTTTTTCAGTCTTCTCGACTTCTCGCCTTGGTTGGCCAGTATATCCCTGCAATTTTTTTTAAATCGTTACTCCATTTTGTCTTGCTGCGTCCTCTTCTCCTAGATTGTTCTAATGGAAGCCATTCCGTAGTTGATCTGCACAGCTCCATTTCAATGATCTTACTGTCGTAATAGCTTTCGCGATTTCTGTGCGTTATTATAGTCTGAAATTATTTTATAAAACAATACTTGAAGTAAAAGTGGTAGATATTTATCTGTAGCTTCAATTCGAAGCATTTTTTTTTTTATAAAATAATTTTAGAACATTATACAGCGCTAAAACCGAGGCTAAAATACTTCTCTTAAAACACCCAAAATAGAGCTCATGGTACTAACCATTGTGTGTATATGACTTAAAGTTCAGCAGAGTCCCACTGCAGAAAGTCTTCGAAGAGCGTATAGCATCCACTCTACATAACAGCTAGCAACTACGGTTCGTAGCTTCGTTGTCGCCGATGTGAATTTTGTTTACGAAAACGAGGAGCGATCGAGTAGCTTGCGAGGGGGTGTGGGGGTGGCTTGTAGTGTGATACCCGCGTAACAAGTTCGACACCAAACACGCGCGTGCGTTACGCAGGGACGGACCATTCACATTTTAACAATCAGTTAGAAGCAAACTAGAGTAGTCAGAAAAAGATTAGTGGACAACTTGTATTCAATTAGTGTGAATTGACAGACAATAGTTTTATTCGGTCTGATTTCTATTCGCTAACGCTTTGTGTGATCAAAAAGTTCCCGGAATGATTTTTTATAAATTTATTTAATAAAATTATATTTTATTGGCCATTGACCACTTGGGAACTACAAAATTTCCCCCCCGCAGTTTCCATTACTTTAAGGACACTGAAAACTCTTCTTCTGGAATGCTGTTCAACCTCTCCAGCGAGTTTATACCTTCCGTACATATATCTAAGGGAGATATTGTGATGGGTCAGAATATTCGGTAGTGAGTTTTCAACGAATAAGCACGGTTTTCCAGTTCACTATGAGTGTGTGCGTGTGTGTGTGTGTGTGTGTGTGTGGTGGTTTTCGGTGTACATATTACGAGCTGACTTTGAGAGCAATCCATCAATCGGAAGTAGCAGTTTTTTTTTATTTTAAGTGGTTTCAACCATTGAGGTTATATACCACCTTGGTACCATGTTCGCTGATATGAGTCACCCATCCAACTATTGACTGTGGAAAAGTAGTTTTTTTTAAAGACAATAAATAAATGAGTTGAAGCAAATTGTGTTATAATAACAAGATACATTTTTTTTTTCAGTCATGTGGTTGACACATCAAATTCTAATGACAATATCATTTTCATAATTCATATTTAGATCTTAGATGCTCAAAACATAAATTGATTAGATTATGGAGGCTGGCCATCAAACTAATGTTGTAGTTTACTTGAAGTCTCTCAGGAAATATATAAATTTCGATATAATAAAAAAGATTTAAAATAATATTAGCTACAATTTTTGTATGATTTGTTTGTTTTGAGTTTTATTTTGTACTGTTTAAAATTTGTTTATGCGGGAGAATATGTGTTGGACACATCAGATTTTTCTTTTTAATTTCGTCAATTGCATAGATGGTTAGTCGACGATTTGATTTGATTGTCTTCTGACGATCTCCGGCTTTCTTTGATCCTCGTAAACCATGTATGACATTTATCCCCAACAGCCTCTTACAACATCTTAAAAGTTTCTGTAAAATTTTTACCCAACTTTCTAGAAACGCATTGCTCTTCTTTTTTGATCATTTAATCGAAGATCATAAAATAGCCAAACACGAAAAATTGTTTCACAAATATAACTCTGTTACTTCACAACAATGCAGATTTAGGGGCCCGTACACTAAAAATAGCATTTTAGACACTCACCTCCCTTTCGTACACTATTGTACAAAAAGCCAGAAACATATATCGAAATATTTACAAATTATGAACAAAATTAAATTACACAAAAAATAATGATGTACGTACAATTTTCGATCACCTACTCCCCCCAGCCCCACCAGTTATGACCCTCCCTTCCCCCTGGGAGCGTGTACGTGTTTTTTTGAATGACCCCTTATAAAAAAATCTACAAAAACAGTTGACCTCAGGAAGAGTCACAACAACTAATGATGCAAACCTTACCGCTGTCCTGGAACTTTTTGATCAGCCTTTTTTGTAAAAGTATGTCCTATTCGTTGTTAATTGTTAGTATTATTTCCAGGGGTTCGCGAAGTAAAGCTGTGTCGCCCCTCGTTGAGTACGTCCCTGGCGTCACGTCGCTACAGCTGTGGCTCCTGTAAGCTTGAGCTTGAACCACCGACACCACGACCGACACCGACACCAACTCCGACACCGACACCGACAGGTAAATAAAGAACAATAAATTATACCGGAGATTTATGGTGAAATTTTAAATTTAGTTTTTAATTAATTTTCCTAGGATGCAATACTTTTCCAGTTTACTTTAAGGAGAAATGTGCAAATTATATTTTCCTTAATCTGCTGACGAAGGAAAAGAAAATGATTGCTTGTTCTTTCGTCGTGATTTTTCTCTAATTTATGTTACTTGAAGAGTATTTATCTTTCGGCTGTCTAACTTCCAACTGTAAACGAAAAATAATCGCGCTGTATTTACATACTCATAAATAATTAGTTGGCCCTGATACTTCTTCAATTTATTTACAGCTTAACTTGCTTAATTATAATTTAAACTACGTTCTCGGTGCCCGTATCCATACCTACTTGTACTTCGTACTTTGGCACACTTACTATGATCTTGAGCTAATTTGTAAGGGGTAAACACGCTCTGCTGTTGAAGCAAATATCTCCACGACTTGGGGTTTGGCGCAGGAAATACACATGACTCAAATTCCCGATAACCACATAAGCATACACCGATCTACTTCTACTGACCCACTGGATTATCATACCCACACATTTGCACTTTTAGTCAGCGCCCTGCTGGAAACAACTATTAATGTTATGCCTGTTTTACACGATACAATTAATTGGTCAAGTTTTCGTCAATTTATTGTTGTGTGTTAGACGACACTTTTGCTCAAGTTTTTCTTCGGTCAATTTATTAACGAATTAGATTTTTTAGGGAATTTTATAGGATTTTCGTCATTGCCAACCACTCAAACTTGTTTATGTTTTATATTTAAAAATATTAGTAACATAGGTGACAGCTAATATCGTGTTGGTACTACTGAAATTGTCACAATAAATTAACTGAAAACTTGATGTATGAAAAACGAACAACAATATTTTAGTTCTTGGTAAATTGTTGACAAAAAAATTTGGCCCATTTATTGACCAATAAATAATAATTAATAATAAGCATAAAGTTAAATTTAGCCATTTCCAGATTGTCATGGTAAATAAAATATACCAACATTCCTATTGTTTGAGTTTGACAGATGACATTTGACATAGTTGTAATGATTTTTCAGTAATCATGGAACATTTAACATTTAGAAATAATTTAAACAAGTCAATAATCATTAAAACTTTCCCAAATACCATCTGTCTAACTCAAACAATACGACTGTTGGAAACATCTAAAAATGATATATTTTATTTTATGACTGTCTCATGATTGTATCACAAGAATAAATTTTGGCTCATTTGGTGCAGTTTTTGATTGTGAACATATTTTGTATTAACACTTTTGTTCTAAAACTCACAGGGAACGAACTGTCGTCTAATGAAAATTTTAACAATGTATTTCCCATGTCTTATAATAAAAATAGACACCCCTTATATTACGGATATTTACAGTCTTTTAATTAGTAAAGATTTATTTCTTAACTTGTGCTGTTCAAATTTCTATGTTATCATGTGGTAATTTAATTTGTTTATAATACTAAAAAACTAAAACTATGTATTAGTATATTCTACAAGTAATGGAATGGCACATATTCCACTCGAGCAAAAAGTTTTTAGTCCGAGCCGAAGGCGATGCCTACGGTTTTGCTAGTGTGGGATATGCCATTCCGTTACATGTTGTAGACTATACTTTCTATAACAAGATTTTGGAAATTATACAAAAAATACAAATATAAAACTGTTGAAAACGTCAAACTCAAAAAATTAAATTAAAACAAACAGACGTAAGACGTAACCATAGTAACAGAATCAAAATACTTTATATATCGCGGCTCTGATTCGTCGAAAATATTCCATATGGAATGTTAGCGATTCCATAACAATTTTTAGTTGAAGTATGCGTAGTTTCCAAAACAGTGTTATAGAAAAATATTTACTCCATGCCCTCTCTTCAACCAGTGTTTTCTTCGTGTAGTACCTGTTGTGTAGATTTATCGTTTCTTAGGTCTTCGTTACAGTCTCTTCTTAGGTAAGTGATTTAATGTCTCTCCCACATATTCTGCATTGTCTATCATCGTCTTTTGTTCAGTATTTCTTTTTTCTTCGTTGCCTATTCCTTACCGTGATTTCAATAGAGGTTTTACCAAATTTGCACTAATTCCTTCTCACTTTGGCCGACCGGAGCCCTCTATTCAGTCACTTAGTCTTTTAACAAACTAATTAGGTAAAAGAATAATGCCTTATTCATTTGTCATAAATAGTAAATTAATTTCTATAAAAAAATAGGGCTACTGTCATTGTTCTGTGTACAAAATGAACAGCCGCTAGGATCGGGCCTGCTTATATCAATAGTTTGATGTTGCTATGAATTAGAATAGGTCTGCAAGACATAGCTTATATTGCTTATAGCGTTACATCGTACTTCGCACCTCAGTATATCGTATCCAGCGCCCTACGTGAGGGCCCGCATAAATACCTAGCTCTGGCCCATCCAGTTTCCCTCGTGCCCTAGTGAAGTAGGGCGTAGGGTTAGTGTACTGAACAAGGCGATGTTCAGCGTTCAGTGTTCAGTGGTCGGTTTGACTTGGACCCTTTTCAATTGTGCGTATGTTATGTGTCCTGCGTCGTGTGCCGTGTGTCCTGCGTCCTGCGTCTGACCCTATGCAGGGTGACTGGGTGTGAATTTGTGGTTAAGTACACAGGGTTGGATTAAATATGATTCAACAAATGTCGACAAGTGATAGAAACAAACATTAAAACTTCTGGAAATGAAAAAAATCATGAGCAGTATGTAGCTTTTGTTTTAAATTTAAATATTTTGTATTATGTTTTTGTTCTTTACTTTGTTAATTATTATATTTTATACAATGTTATTATTTTGTTCTCTACTATGTATGTATATTGGATAATTTTTTTCATTTTCTTATTTTGGATGTGTTCCTGTTAAGAAATAAAGGTTATTATTATTAAATATTTATTTATTTTAAACTTATATACCCATATATCGAAAATATGAATTTTTTCTACCAGATGTTCCATTTGCGCGCAATGATATGCAACTTCATATATTTTAATGTTGTTTCTATTTAAAATAGTTATTATTAATAGGTATTCATTATAGTCTTAAAATGATTAGCGTAGATACTCTTTATGTTTTTATTAACAAATAATCAAACAGAATGAATGCCATTAATTTTGTGTGAATGTTTAATAATTAGACTAATTTCTTTCAGATCTGTAATAATTTCTATTGCTTCTTTCACTTAGTTTATCAACTTCTAGTTGTTTGTTATATTTTTAACCGATGAAAAACGGATGAGGTTCTCTAGTCGACGCTTATATTTCCTTTATATTTTTTATGTATGTTCATGCATAGCTTTTCATAGAGTAGTCCGATTTCTATTTCTTTTTTTACTGGATAGGGTGTACCTACGAGTTGGTCTCATATAAATTACACATCTAAGTTTAAAAAAATAGGGGATGTTTGATTGTTCACCCACTGAATTTTTACCTGTTAATAGATTCTACCACGTATAACTTTGTACTGGGTTATCCGATTATAAAAATTCCACCCCCTAGGGGTAGAGAAATAGCTAGCCACAATAAATTAAAAAATAAAAATTTATTAACAAAAAATGTAACCGACAAAAAAGTGAAAAGTGAAAAATAAAATAAACTAATTATGCGGTTTTCAATTTTTCGTCGGTTAAATATTTGTTAAAAAGTTTTTTATTTTTAATTTTCGCAGTTCTTGTTCCTGTGATATTGGTTGCTGATGAAGGTGTCGTTATTGCAATGACTGTTAAGATTTTATATATTTATTTGAATTAGGTATATTTTTAATACAACCTTTCGGTTATTTATCTGCAATAGTATTTTTAATTCTTGACGGTTATGCTTGAAAATGGTCACGAAGTGGTTGAAACCGGTCGCACTTTTAAAATATTTGGAAAAATAAAATTTTCTTATAGCCATTTACATTTTGGTGATATTTCATAATCATGTTGTATTTATGTTGAAAGTCTTTAATAATTTTATTTATTGTTTTTAATTTCGTAGCATACTTTCTGTGTGTGTATGTTTTTCATTTTAGGACTATAATGTATATGAACTGTTTTAAAGATAAACAAAAGATCTTTAAAATATTGCAAAAATATATGGGATGTTCCATTTCCAAATATAAAGTTGAATATGATTGCGCAATCCGGTGGAAACATACTGCAGGTATATTTATTTATTTTATTTATTTATTAGCTCATTAGCTTAAAAATTAACAGAAAAGGAGAATATTATTATAGAAAGTAATTATTTCAATAACAATATTACTTATTTAGTATATCACAAAAAGAAAATCTATAAATTATTTAACATAATTACAAACTTAATTCCGTAGGTTTATAACAATTAATATTTCGTAGTACATAATATTACACCTGTGAATATACTTTTATAGTGTTGTTATAGACTAAAACTATTAAATATGGACATTATAATTTAAAATAAGCTTTGTTTGAAAAATTTTTTCTTAATATTTAAAATAATCGAGTAAAACAAAAAAATACAGACCGATAGACTAGGCGGTATATTAGAGTATTTTGCTTCTTTATTGAAATAAAACAGCGATTTCTCTTCCTCCGGAGACGTAGCTATATAAAGTAATTTCACTTGCAACAAATCTCAATTGTACGATAGGTAGGAGTAGGAGTAGGAGAATGGGGACGCACTAAACAGCACGAGCGAAGTGAGAAGCACAGCAATAGCACACCAGCTAATAATCTCATTTCTCAACATTCAGCTTTCAGCCTGGCCTATCATTCTTCTTCTTCCACTGTCCGTCCGCTTTGTATTCATCGTGATTATGTCGTACGACCGTACGCCTCCGTATTCGTATTCGTATTCGTGTTCGTGTTCGTGTTCGTGTTCGTGTTCGTGTTCGTGTCCGTGTTCGTATCTCAGACGCAGTCTCGGCTCAGCACTCGACGTTAAGATGGATTCCCGTTTAATTTCAGTTAAAACCGTGAAATGTAATTTTATTTTATGTGATTATAATGACTTGCTCAAACGAAAACCAATTCTACGACAAATTGCGAATAAAATCCATCATGTAAATGCCAAGTGTTGACAGATACGTATACATACAGCATTCTTAGTACAACACTCAACTCACCGAACGAAATGTTGTCATTAGCGTGCGCGTAGATTTTCTATAGGGCGAGCGAACACTTAAAATTACTATACATATAACAAATATTTATAATTAAGTTGAAAAAAACTTTCAGAACTTATAGTATGTTTTCCTGATGAGGAATTATGTACGTACGTTATCTTCGAATAATAGTTTATTTATTTGAAATCAGCATTAAAGTGATCAAAGATCGTCATTAAAACAAAGCTCAGAAATCGTCACTAAAGTAACCCATTATACGACGATTTCGAGCAACGCAGTATTGGCAAACGTTAAATAATTATTGTACAAGTAGGATAATTTTGGCAGATAAATTGACGTACTATAGTAAATTTGGACGTAACATGAAAGAAAATGTGCAAGGAGAATTAACTAATTATTTCCAATGAAGAAATTGAGGACAAAACACATAATTTTGAGTATTATTTACGATAACTTCACTAATCGAGGTTGGCAACACTGAGTGTCAGTTTCAATTGACAACTGACAGATGTAAAAACTTAACCTATATAATTTTTTTTTTACAGTTTTTTTTTTAATTTTCGATTTCAAATAAAATTTAATATGTACCGCGACACTGAAGATCCTTTTTATTACTCACATGGTTTATTTTCGTGATAAAAATTGAAACTTCAGTGCCTTGATACATAAATAACTATTATTTAACTAGGCACTAAAATAAATAAGTGTTATGTGCTGTATTGAACACAACAGTTTTTTGCCGATTTGGAATTAATATTAACCTTAGAAAGTCACACTACTTTTACACTTACACAAACATCACACTGGGATCTGGGAAACGCCCAGAAATGAAATTCTACTTCCCTATAACCGGATGTAATTTTTCTAGAGATTTTACCTATGGAATATTTGTTTTGGTTTATATAAAGACATTAAACAGTTAATAACCTTTCTGAACCATATATTTTATTTAAAACACAGCATTTTATCAAAACTTAACTTTTTTATCTTGGTCTATTTAGAACCAAAACGTAGGGATTTTACATTAATTATTTTTTTAGGATTTCAGAAACTGAATTTACAACGAGGTAGAATAGAATTTATGCGAATGCTGATGAGCACGTGGAAAATTAGATGAGAATCGTGGGGTTTCTCAGCATTGCAGAGTTAAATTAGTGATTATTTTAATACATATTTTGAATGTCATCGCTATCAAGTTATATTGCTATGCGTTTGTTAAGAGGTTGCTAAGTAAAAAGAAAATTTGTTTTTTATATATTCATAAAATTTCATTATCTATGTTGCTTTGTGAAAATTCCTAATCAATTTCTTACATAAAATAGTAAGGTGTTAATACGTTTTAGCTCATTATAAATTATTTAATTAATAGCAGGCAGTAAAAGTGCATATAACAAACTGTTAGCTGTCAAAAAATCACACTTGTCAATCGACAAAACATTATTTTACCGTCTTGATAAATATTTATATAATCTATCAGACTGTAAACTACGAGATCCTCAGTTCGAATCCCACAGCCAACATTTATCATTTTAACTTTAAAATCTTTATTCCAGCTAAAGTTTATCACTTACCAGATCTGCGGAAGCAAAGTGCCACACCCAAATTTGGTACAATACGTGATGGTGTATTTATTTATTTATAAATATTTATTAATTAAACGAGTTCATGTATTATGGTATGTATCTATTAACCCATTAATGCCCAAGCGTATGATAGATCATACGTAAAGATGTCTCACTTTAACATTATATTTCTGCCAGGCTATGGCATTTCCAATTAAATAAACTATGCCATGTCAGTCATTTGAAATTGCTGTGTATATTTAAATATAAAATATTTTTTACAAGTTACCAAGATTAATGGTGAAAAACTTCTTGACTGGCAAGTGTATGGTAAATAAAAACGTGTTTTGGAATTCAGTCAAATTAATATATTTTTAACCTCGACTGGTTTCGAACCCCACCTGGATCATCATCAGGAACTGATGTACAAAAATAATAAACATTACAATATGAAACATGATTTGTAATGTTTATTATTTTAGTATATCAGCTTCTGATGATGATCCAGGTGGGGCTCGAAACCGGTCGAGGTTGAAAATATATTAATTTGACTGAATTCCAAAAAACGTTTTTATTTAATGAAATTAATATTTGAAGTAAAATAGTTCTGGACATGAATGGGTTAATGCCTTGAGATAGAGGAAAATTGACGCCCGATAACCAAATTTTATTGGCAATAATTTTTTTTTACTTTGTTTTTTTTTTTAACAATAAATAATAAAAGTATGTTTAATTCTTAAATAATCTGTAAGGCCTCCTTAAGGCAATTTCAATCAACCGCTCTATTTCTATTTCTTGATCGCAGCCCACTTCACGTGCGCCTCTGCCAAAGAATAATGAAAGCAGGCGTGAGGCAGGAAAGAAGGTCAACTTACCGAATTATTTCGCGCGCGCAGTGCACGAGTTCAGTAACGGCAACAGCAACGGGAACGCAGAGAGATCCAGATGCTCAGTGAACAGCGAGTTCTTGATTGAATTCCCAATTGGTTTCCAATTAAGTTAAATGTATGCAAATTGGTTTAGACTACAATTTCAATTTTGTTTCCGTTCACGGGCGGCGCCGATCGACGTGTGAGGTTGTGAGGCTCTCTGGGCACTGACACTTGAGCAGAGTTGCACTGCACAGTGCACATGAAATGGACCTCTACATAACTGGACTCCAATGTACAACGCCAGAAATCTGGACCCGCAGGTCTAGGGTTCATAATAGAGATGTTTCCGTCACGAATGACCCGCTCTATTTGAACGGGTCATTTCAGTAAACGAGTAAAAGAGTAGTGGAGTATAAAACATTCAGTTTTTATAATGAGTAACCATGGAAATGGAATTGAATTCGAATAATTATTTGAGTTATTCATAATCAAATAAGTATCTAAGTTAACAATTCATTCATATAATATTAGTATCAGAATAAAAAATTGTTAATAATGAAATTTAATTATAGGGAACACAAAAATAAATCTAATCTAGTACCCAAACGCATCTCTATTGTAAGGCAAGCAAAACCCATATCTTTCTTAAAATATTTCCAGGATTATATAGATATATAATAAAAACCTATTAACAAAAATTTGAACCGACGAAAAACTGAAAAGCGAAAAATAAAATAAACTATATTTTTTGTGGCTACCTACCTATTTTTCTATCTTAAGGTGGTGGAATATTTTTAATCAGATACCCTAGTACAAATTTATACGTGGTAGAATCGGTTAACAGATAAAATTTCAGTGGTAAACAATCAATCATCCCCTATTTTCCTAACCTTAAGGGTGTAATTTAAATTGGACCAACTTCGAGATATTCCCTATATCCAATAAAAAAAGAATTATCAAAATCGGACTACTCTGTGAAAAGTTATGCATGGTATACATAAAAAAAATATTAGAAAATATATGCGACGACTAGAGAACTACCTCCGTTTTTTCGTCGGTTAAAAACGAATTTTTTGATATTTTTAATGCCTTTTTTACCCTTTATTAAATAATTCAAATGAAATTTGTTCATTGATTCAGATGGAGATATTAAATCTCTTCAACTTTTAAACTTTTATTAAAACATTTTTGTTTAAAATGATTAATGAAACAGGAAATTGTATAAGTATTATTTAACATGTAAAACACTTATGATAGACTGATTAAGTCACCACACAAACCCGTATATAGGTTACTGTAAAGCCCGAGTTACGGTAAATCCTAAGATTTTCCAGTAAAACCTGATTTAACTACTCTAAATGGTAACAGTCCAACAGTTCTTGATCATCGTTACCATTCCCTTCAATCTTAGGATTTACCTCAAAGACACGGTTAATAACCTAACTTAACCTAACCTGTCAAAGCCCATACCATGCTTAATTTGAGGTTTTTACCAATAAATCATTACATTTACCAACTCATGTAGGTTAATTCTAAGATTTACTGGTAGAACCTAAGATTAACCAATATACGTGCTATTTCAGTAACATATATATCGTATAAAAATTACCTTGTGATATGTTGACATCTCGAAACCTTGAAATAGAAGACGATGGTTGGTACGCTTATTATACAGGTTGTTTCCTTTCAAACAACCAGTGTTTTTTTGGACAAGCTAGTGATTTTAGAGAAAAATGTACAAAAAGTGCTCCATTTAAAATAAGTAGTAAATATTTTATTTGTTACCTTGCATTATACAAATTTCTTCATTATCTGTATTTACATAATTTCTGGTCCATTTAATAGAAATAACAAACAGAAAATTCAACCAGTAGTATATTTGTTACTTGAACTTTATAATAATTAATAATAATCTTCTGAATTTCAATATTATTTAAATCTTCTATTAATGATTTTTTTTACTTCTTTAAACCAATGAAATGCTTCATAGTATGTCACGTGTCTGCGTTTAACCCAATCCTGTCACTATTGTACTGAGAATAAAGCTCTAGAGAATATTCCCGGAAATAATCTCCGTAGCTTTTTTGTTTTTGTTGACAAATGTCAGATGTCAGATAATTATCACCAACACAATTAAAAAATGAGCAAAAATATAGATATAGTGACGTGCCTGATGATGAAACAAAAAAATAATCAAATTAAATATAACTCGAGAGTTCAATAAATTAGATAATAATTCTCCAGTACTTTCTCAAACTTGTTGCCAGGCACTAGCCACGAAAGCCCTACGGGCTTTAGTGGCTATTGGCTGGCAACAAGTTTTCGAAAGATCTGACAATTTATTTTCAATTTATTCTCACTTTCTTGTTATATTATTACCGAAAACACCGACCTTGAAAGTCTGAGCTCCAATTGATTGGATTCAGCTGTATGAATGATCATTCCTGACCCTGTTAACTTAAAGAATACTTTAGTGAAAAGTCTTTAAGAAGTGGGGTGGGAAGTGGCCAGTGCCAGCCCCATTCTCCCGCCACTGGGTCGGTGGAAATCTCCGCAGTTGGAGTTGGTCGTTAACGTTAAGGTGCCGACAGTACTGCAGCCGTATGTTGAATCGTAACGTTGATTAAAATTAAATGTTTAGAAGTACGTGTTTCACTTTTATAGTTTTTGTAGCCACTGCGAAAGCTCTTCGCTCTTCGCTCTTCGGTCTTCGTTTGCAGCTTGTGGCGATGCGGTGGGACGCGGGATATCAGTTAAATTGGAATTCATTTATTAGAGTGTGCAAAAAACAAATTTTATCAAGCAGCGATTGTTTACTTTTATTCTACATGCTGAAAAGAATACAGTAATATTATCTAACATATATATTTATTGCAACTGTTTAGATCGACTTGCTATACTATGCATTGAAATGTGGGTACTACATGATTTCCTTGTACGCCTAATAAATTATACACTTCATTTAAACTTTTTTTTATTAAAAAGGGAAAGTGGACTAACTGCATTGGTCATATGTCGCCGCATGAGTGGATGATTGTGAACACAAAGACCATGCTCTTCAGTGGGATTCGAACCCACGACTCCTGGTGTGCTATACTGACATAGTGATATATTTTTTCGTATGAAGTGCGGTTACCAGCCGTCAAATTATATATAATATAATTTAGTACAAAATTATTTATGCTTTTTTCATTGCCCCATTTTGTAATAACTTTATACCCCTGGGTTATAATATCATTACGTAATTACAGTTCCAAGCTTACAAATATCTCGAACGGCACTACATACATGGAGAAAACGAAACAAAGATAACTTGATTTAGAATCTCAACATGCGCTGACCATGTTCACATCATGCAAACTTCGTCCGGGTGCGTGTGTGTAAGCATGTATGACATCCAGGACACACATTTGTACCTAATTACAATCGGACGTGCTCGGGGCAAAAGCGAAAAGACGGACCCTCGATTTAATCACCCCACACAAATTTCATTCGGATTTCGTTGAGCGTTGCAGCGGTGGTGACGACGCGACGACCGACAACGCGTCGACGCGTCACGTGGTGTCAGGGAGGAACAGGACATGTACCCTGAAAGCCGGAAACGAAGCGATGAAAGTCAAACGTCGTAATTCTGTCGTGATGTCCACCCGTTTCGTGCCGGCCTGATTAATACATGTTTATTTAAACGCTAAATGATGTCCTGAATTCTGAAATCACTATTTGCGAACATCTATGGTTATCCTGAAATACAGCGCGTTTTTCGCTGTATGAGGTTGACTTGCTTACTTCATTCCGTAGTAGGGAAGCTGGAACCTTTCCCTACATAAATTGTAAAGGTCAACTATGTGCATATAGAAGCATATATAGGGTGTTGAATTACAATTAAAAAGAATTTTTTCAAAATTCGCAAAATTATGGACATGCTTCTAGAAGATTACATTTCTGGTGCCACTAGTTGACACCTAATTTTTAATAAATATAATAATGAATTTTTTAATCACGTAACTGATGTTGAATAAAAAATGAATTAATTTTATTCTGACACGTGTCAACCAGTGGCACTAATAATTTACTCTTCTAGAAGCATGTCCACAATTTTGCGAATTTTGAAAACATTATTTTTGATTGTAAATCGCACATCAAAATGTATATACCTTGAATTTTTTTACCCTTTTTTTAACACCCTGTATGTGCAATATAAGAATTAATTAGTACAAATTGGATAAAATGACAAATAAGTCATTTTTATTATAACTAGACCCAAAACAATTGTACTAGATATAATGGATGTTTAGAAAATTTTATAAATTATTAAATATAAATAAATATATATATATATATATATATATATATATCATCACGCCTTTTACCCATACGGGTGTGGCACTCTGCTTACGCAGATCTCGGTAAGTGATATATTTTTCGTATGAAGTGCGGTTACCAGCCGTCAAATCATATCCCCCAAGGATGTTAGTGGAAGGGGAACCACAGGGGTAAATTTAAATTTGTAACTATCGGCAGTGGGATTCGAACTGAGGATCTCACAATCCACAGTCCGACACGTTACCACGGAGCTATTTACCCCATTTATAAATTATTAAGATATTTAATTTATAAAGATAGCAATTCTGGCGTCAAAGTATTATGTTTTTCTGTTTAAGCTTCTCTCTCACACATCTATTCTATTCCAAATTCTTTGTATTTCTCTTATTATTGAGCTGTCAGCTCGTCGAAGTGTCTAATGGTTGGCACGTAATATGAAGATTTTTGTTTTGTTTTGAATTCATATCCAAATAGCATATATAACACTTGTTTGGGAATTCATGCGATAAAGAAACCACGTAGTTAGTTCGACCCAACCAAATTAAAGACATGTTGAATGGCAAGTTAGCAAAATTTTTCTAAATTAATCTTACAGTTTATTCATGTTTCTTCCTTGAATAAATGGTATTAATGTATATTTAGAATATTTACCACAAAAAGTTATTTTAATTCCATTTAAATAATTTACTAAACAATAAAATAGAACATTTATGTATGACTACAATTATTTACCATCCCTTCTCACAACAAACGCCAACACTGACGTCACAACATTTTTTGAAAAATAGTTGTGGTTAATGAATACCAATTAAGACTTTTTAAAACTGCAGATAGTCCTCAATTTAGATAAAGTTTCGTAAAAAAAATAAAATAAAATAGTTAAGGG
Organism: Poecilus cupreus; assembly: GCA_963942605.1. NCBI lineage: Eukaryota > Metazoa > Arthropoda > Insecta > Coleoptera > Carabidae > Poecilus > Poecilus cupreus. The sequence goes on from OZ012715.1 coordinate 20,339,520, forward strand.
CCCCATTGTTGTTTGTTACTTTCCACCAAAATATTTAATCCGACCAATGCATTTAAAACAGCCAACATTCAAATTAACTTAGTAGAATAAATTTTACGATTTTAAAGCATTTCACACTTGAGAAATTTTATGATATTCTTTTGAAGTGTATAGGTATTCTAAAACATACAATTTTTGTAAAAGTGTTGATGTATTGACAAATCCAACCATATAGGTACATGCATGGGTATTTTTAGTTTGGAACGCATTGTAGAGTAAAAATTATCTCCTATAGTCCCTCTGCTTGGGTGGATCGGATTCATATTTCCTGACTATAGGATCATTGAAGCATTACAGATAGGAGGCTCTTTTTAGGACAAAAAGAAACTTTATTTTTAGAATGTATTATCGTTCACCCTCAATCTCACCCGCATATATTAGTTTCACCACGAACAAACCAAAGATGACCAAACAACTTCAACTGACTCACTCCCACTTTCTTAACAACATTCTTCTCAATCCCACACTTTCCGTACACTGAAGTATTTCGGACACTAATCACCTCATTTCATACTTCTTCGTCCACATCCAACATTTATCAATGTAACACTAACACACCATTATAAATACTCAAATAAGCATCTCTATTTAGGGTAAATGTACCCAGTGCACCCAATACCTTATACCCTGCAGACACCCGCCTTCAAATATCCAGGTAAACACGTCTATCCCTAGATTCTTATAGTCTATTAGGATCACAAAATTCGAGGGTTATATCAAAATCGCTGTCAAAAACGTTAAGTTTTCGTAATTTTTTAGTGAAAACATCAAGTTTGACAATGTGTTTGACAGCTGGAAGCTGTGAGAAAAATATTTCGTATAGCACTCGAATTTCGTGATCCTAATAGACTATAAAAATCGTTGATCAATGCAAAACTGTAGAGAACCGAGGCAGATATAACAACCCGTCCTATTCAGAAAGTGTCAAAAATCTATGTTAAAATCCATTTAAATTTCAACTTGAGTGGGGCACGGGTTAATATATATATATATATATATATATATATATATATATATATATATATATATATATATATATATATATATATATATATTTGAACTATTTCATAAACATAACCGGTACCGGTTCAAGAACCGCTGCCGCTAGAGGAAGAGAGACGGAGCTATACAGTGTGAAATGAATTGAATCGTAGCATCGTCGGGCGTTACGGCGGTAATATATATATATATATATATATATATATATATATATATATATATATATATATATATATATATATATATATTAATTGGCTCAAAACATTTCCTTTTTAATGAAGTTTCTTTTGAGAGGTTGCAATAAAATTATTTTTTTTGTGGGCCATCCTAGAAATCATATTAACCAAATATACAATCAGTCACCAAAACATTCTTCTCAAATATCAATACTTTACATTTATCGATATTCAATAACAAATTTAAACCTTCCCCTACTGCATTTATATTCACAATCATACTCAATTGTTTCTCAGTTTCACCCAATACAACATCATCCGCATAAATAACGCAGGCACTATACGTCCACCAATACGTACGTCATCAGAACCATTCAATGCCAATGCCTTCAGTAACAACATGTCTTTCTAGTGTGTTTTTGTTCACAATCATTCGAAATAATTGTTTCTCAGTTTCTTCCAATGTTATATTTATAACAAAATAAATATGGTAGGCCGACATTTTTGCCACTCCATTTTTACCACAATACTTTTACTACTATACATTTTAACCACTATACTTTTTTACCACTATACTTTTTACAACTAATTTTTTACCATTATTTTTTTACAATAATTTTTTTTATTATAATTTTTACATCTAAACTAGATATTGTGGCAAATGGACAAAAGGTATTTTGAAATTTGGTCCTCTTCTTTATGGGTGTTGGGTTTGGGTTTGTTTGATAAATAATACCATCTATATGGAACAATTAATTTTTGTCATGAATGAACAAATCAATCAGTCTTGAAATAATTATTGGTAAGAAATTACTGGTGAAAGAATTGATGGTAAAAAAGTAGGTAAAATGAATTGGCGCTAAAAAAGTATAGTGGTAAAAAGAAATGGTGGAAAAAAATTCTAGAGGTTAAAAGAATTGATAGTAAAAAGTATTTGGTGGTAAAAATGTCGTACAATCAACAAATATTATTGAAACAGCAACACAAATCAGTATGCAACGCTGTCGTATACGGGATAGCCAGAAACACGGACAACGTTGAACCTTGAAGTTCCAAGCACTAAGTAGCACAGAACTTCCCGAGACGCGATGTTAGTGCTCGTTTCCGCCACCGCCGTAACGCCCGACGATGCTACGATTCAATTCATTTCACACTGTATAGCTCCGTCTCTCTTCCTCTAGCGGTAGCGGTTCTTGAACCGGTACCGGTTATGTTTATGAAATAGTTCAAACTTTGTTTGTCTCGCAGCGGTAGAATGGTCAATAACTTAAGAATTAATTTAATATTTAATGCAAAGTAAATAGCCGGGAGTAAATGAAGGAACAAGAAGATAATTAGCGAAGCACCCTTTTGTGATTTCACGCTCACTTACCTGCTAAACACACCAAGAAAAGTCATTTCAGCAATGAATATGTAAATATCGTATTCGTACTAATACGACGGGAGGCGGAAGGGAATAGTTAGAGAAGTGGAAGTGGAAGTGGTTGCTTACAAACCGGTTTACTCCACACATTCATAACTTAAAGATTACGAGTTCGACTTCGACATTTAGAATTCCTCTGCTGCTTCATTTGAATGTTTTGAGATGGAACACTTATCTTGGCAGGACAACTTACTTCATAGATATGATTAGGAATAATTACGCCATTTACCAATTTCTGAAAGTGACACTCTACCTGCATGTGCTATATTTTTACCCCAATATATATATATACAAAAAATTGTCGGCTGTTAGAAACTAATTGAGGCTATTATGACTGAAAGTTCAAAAGAAATATAAATAAATAAATATATCATCAGGCCATTGACCCATTTCTGGGTGTGGCACTCTGCTCAAAGCTATTATGGTCACTGTTGTGACAGATCAAGATCTTTACATTTAATATGATCTAGATCAGATCAAAGATCAATTTTTATGATCGGATCTATTTTTTAGATCAGATCAGGAATAAAAGTTTTTTTTTAGATCATAAAAAAGATCAGTAATTTTTTTCACAAAAGTTTTTATTCTTATTAAGAAAATAGAAAGGTAAAAATTTTAATAACAAAAAATTTAAAACAAAAAATACAAAATAATATCAGATAAGTTATTTACTATTTATTTTTTCAAAATTTTTTTTATTAAATTATATTAATTTAATTTAGAATTTACTGAGGAACAAATTTTAGAGGAAAATATCTGATCTTTTTTAAGATCATAGATCTTATTATTTTAGATCTAGATCAAGATCATTTGATCTGGAGAAAACTTTCAAAGAAACGAAAAAGTGATAATGCAAGCGTAGAGCTTTGTCAATTCGATGTACTCCCTCAGCCTCCTCTCTTACCAGACCTGTGTCATTCTAACGTTTTCGTATTTCCGAAATTGAAATCAGTGCTGAAAGTATGCCGTTTCCAGACTATTGATGTCGTCAAAGCAAATGCGTCAAAGATCTTAAAGGCCATTTCAAATGAAACTATTTAGAAGTGCTTCACGAAATGGAAAATTTTACTAAAAATCCGACGTTTCGACACATCCTTGTGTAACTATAACGACACATTGGCGATAACAATGGTAATTATAACAATTAAAAGATACTTAACTTACATTAGTAATTAATTGTGGTGTAAATAAATTTACATAATAAAATATGGAATGGTCATAAAATATAAATGTGGAAAAGTAATAATCGGGGATTCAGTCAAAAGATCTTCATTTTCTATAACGCCGACGTTTCGACACCACTTGTGTCTTCTTCAAGGCTAGTAGAAAAAGTTATATAATACTAGTCTTGAAGAAGACACAAGAGGTGTCAAAACGTCGGCGTTGTAGAAAATAAAGATCTTTTGACTGTATCCCCGATCATTATCTTTCCATATTACTTCTCCAGTCGAACAATCATCTCTTTATAAAATAAAAATTTTGCAAGTCTCATGGAAAAATATCTAGATGAAACAGTTTATTTCGAATGTTGCAGTGCCCATCAGGTGCGTAGTCAATTGCATCGTCATCTAATTGGACAAGTGTTGGAGTAACAGGAAATCAGAGTAAAATAAATAATAAAGATTTAAAAAATAAATTTCTAATCTTCTGTGAACGGATCTTGTATAGAGGTCCCCGGCTTGTCGCGTAGCTTGTGAAGTTCGAGCAGTATGAGCTCGAACGATGTGAAATGAGTGGTTTTTCTGTCGTGTATGTCGCTTGCTGGTCTGCTGGTGTCGCCAGTCAGCACGTCGTGTGTCGTGTGTCGTCGCCTCGCACCACTCACACTGCCAGCCGCTCATGTGTCAATGTCGAATGACCGAAGGACGGAAATTAAACAGATTAATAGTAAAGGGGTGACCGGGGACAGCAGAGGCAGCAGGGCACATGGCACACTCAATGGACGTGTAACCGTCGTTAGTCGTTAGCTGTGAGCAGAACTCTGCCATCGACTTTCCAATGGGTGGATCGTGGATTCGTGGATCGCGGATTATTCATAAGATTCTTCAAACTTGATTGGTAACTTTGAATTTTATTTTCGCGCATGTAACACTGCCTATTTTGATGGGTTTCCATGGGCTACCTTTTGGTAAATTGATAAAATTACAGTTCAACCAAAATACAATTAATTATTTTTAGATTCTGTGCTGTCTAATTTCGATTACTTTTGCTCTTAAAAAATGATCATAGGTTTTATAATGTTAAAACTCCAACATTTATAAAACGGTGTAAAATGAAGAAAAAGATTTCAAATAAAAATTGTAGCAAATATTATTTGCTTAAAATACCACTTCTGGTTGACAACAAGCCGGCAACATTTAATCTAAATGTGTATGTATGTATTTCCGGAACTTGTACCACATGGGTTATAATATTCTAAGGATGGACAGACCCATTTGCATCTATTAAGTTTCCTTCCATTGCCACTTTTTTCGTTACATAGATGCCGTATGTGTGTTGCCCACCCGGTGCAAGCCCTTGTTGCAACCATTAGCCGGTGCCCGATAGCTTTATAGTTGCAAAGTTAATTGTATTCCAACTTGAAATGGTGACGGGAGTGAGTACCGATCCAAATCAGGCCGTGACAATTTTGCAGATCTGACCAGGATTCGAACCCAAGAACTCTGTGTCCAGAGGCAAGCTTTCTTACCACTGCGCTATACCGTCGTTCAGGGTCTAAATATGAACTTTTAAAATAATATTGTAATTAGAATCTGATGTCAATTCCTAAACGGTACAAAATATAGAAAAATTTTAAAATAAAAATTGTAGCCAATCGTATTAATTATGACAAAATTTACTGTAGCTTATTCATTTATTGAGATATGCCCTAGAAATTTGATTCCAGTTAATATATTGCTCCCAAAATCTAATCAGCTGATAACTTAACATTCATATTTCAAATATAACAGTTAAAGAACCGTCACATACACATACACACACAAACGTTAATAATACTGTATTTATTTATTTATCGTATGGTAGTAATTATACATCATACATCATAACAATAGATATGTATAATTAAACAGAAAAAAATATGAGAAATAAGAAACTAATAGAGTCACAAACATAGAAACTAATTTTTACTGTAAATTCACTTTATAACAAAAGTGTAAATAGAAAAGTTGTTCAGAATTTAAAAGTGCATGAAATAAGGCCCATTTAAGTTACATACCTGTTAATATTTCACGATATGTCAATCAAATTAAAATTAATACAAATATGTCTATGGAAAATTTTTTTTAAAAATTTGATTTTTAATAAATCAGTTTTAAAATTATTTATCTATTTTATTTGCCATTACCATTACAATCTTCTTCGAAATTTCTACAGAAAATAATTCAACACTCTAATAAATAAATCTAGATCTGTTTTCTGAAATATCAAATATTTTTTGGTATTTATTTAATTTTCAATGGCCGTATTACAATTTTTCTAATAAACATTAATTTTAATTTGATATGAGATATCGTGAAATACTAACATTTAGATAACCAAATGGGCCTTATTGTATGCATGAAATTTCTGAACAACTTTTGTATTTACTCTTTTGCTGTAAAGTGAATAGGTAAAAACCATTTCAATAAAAATGTATTTATTATTAATGGCGGACGGCAATTTTGAAGGAAAAGAATCTTCGCGATCCAGAGCGTGAAGTCCGTGGTTGGGGCGTTTAGCGTTAGCTGCAACACCGAGTATTAAACGATCTTTCGTTATTTCCAACTTTTATTGGAAATGTTATGTTTGCGCTGTCATCCACGGTTTTATTTTTACATGGACGTATTTACCTGTAGGATTTTATTCTATTTACTTTATCGCACTACACGACGCAAACGAAAATAAATTACTGCTGTCTGTTGTTAATTTCATGATTAATTGTTACAAATTTTATAGTATGTTGCAGAACAGTTTTGAAACATTTTTATACAGAACAATAAAGTTATCATCAAAATAACTATTCTTTAATTACAGCCAGTGTTTCGATCAGAATTATTCATACGAAACAGAAAAATACTAGCGCTCAAAATGAATAAATCAATGGAAATAACTGACATGATATTTTTACACATTTTATTATAAAATAACCGATTAAAATGTCACTTCGATGCAGCTTTTATAGAATTGAAATGAAAATAAAGCAACGCTATTACCGTGACCATTGAGAGTATTGACAATTCAATTATTTGCACTGATATTATATTTTTGCCGTTTACCAGTTTATGCTCTTTTCAATTTAAAATAAGTATAAAAATATTATATTCCTAAATTATCATTTGCAAAACACATTCACAAAAATTTGATATTTCATAATGATTTAGTTAAAAGTATTTAAAGGAATTATTATTTTTTTAAAAGGTGTAAATAGCTCCATGCTAACGTATCGGACTGTAGTTTGTGAGATCCTCAGTTCGAATCCCACTGCATACAGTTACCAATTTAAATTTATCCTTGTGGTTCCCTCTCAACTAACATCTTTGTGGGCTATTATTTGACGGTTGGTAACCGCACTTCATACGAAAAAAATATATTAGTTACCTAGATCTGTAAAACCAGAGTGCCACACCCGTAATGGGTAAAATGCGTGATGATATATTTATTTATTTTAACAATATTTAAAATTTGTTTTCATTTTTAAATACTTATTTTAGTTCATTTTCTTTTTTTTGTAAAGCGGTCTCAACTGCTGAGGTTATATGCCGCCTCGGTTCCTCGTTTTCGGTGGTTTGCCAACGGCACACAGTGTTCGCTGGTATAGGTTTTCGCAAAGCGGTCACCCATCCAACTACTAACCGCGGGCAGCCTTGCTTAACTTGCGTTATCAGTAATCAGTTAATTTGCCTACAACAATAATACAGTATTCTTATACAATTCAATAAAAAAAGTAGTTCAGTATCTCTTGATACTGAACTACTTTTTTTATTGAATTTTTCGTGTCATTTTTACCAACTGTGAGAAACGATGTAGGTAACATAAATAGGTGCCAAAGTTATTTCTCATCCTATTTTCAGCCTAATTAATGGATAGTTCTTTATTTTTATTTCTTTTTCAGTGTTTTGAAATTTGATTCGTCCCCACTTTAAACAAAAAAATATCGTGTTCAAATTCTTTTCTAACGATTACCATGACAAAAAAATTTCTGCATTTATCAAGCACTAATTTGACAGAACTTTTTAATCATAATTTTAAAAAGTTAGTTTTATGTTAACGCAAGTGACTGGAATATAAATACACATAAAATTACTCCTAAACCTTCCTGTCTATATTCTATTTGAGAATAAGAGAAAAAATATTTATAACAAATAAATTTCATCATTCAAATACGAACCTTATAGAAAAATATTAGTTTTAAATAAAAAAAATATTTAATTTTGTTTATTTAAATTTAATATATTTTCATTAGTTACATTAGAAATATCGGTAATTGACTATTATCAATATTCAAATTAAATATGAAAATTAAATAATTTTATATTTAATTCTAATAAATTTATTAAATTCAAATAAATAAATAAATTTGGGCCGATCTCGGTGGCGTAATGGCTATGTCATTAACCTAGCACGCCAAAGGTCGTGGGTTCGAATCCCACTGAAGAGCATGGTCGTTTGTGTTCACACAAATTATTATCATCCACTCATGAGGCAGCATATGACCATAGAAGTTAGTCCGCCTTCCATCTTCGTTATAAAAAAAAAAAAAAAAATTTGTTTGTTTTAATAAATATTTAATTTTGTTTATTTAAATTTAATATATTTTCATTAGTTACATTAGAAATATCGGTAATTGACTATTATCAATATTCAAATTAAATATGAAAATTAAATAATTTTACATTTAATTCTAATAAATTTATTAAATTCAAATAAATAAATAAATTTGGGCCGATCTCGGTGGCGTAGTGGCTATGTCATTAACCTAGCACGCCAAAGGTCGTGGGTTCGAATCCCACTGAAGAGCATGGTCGTTTGTGTTCACACAAATTATTATCATCCACTCATGAGGCAGCATATGACCATAGAAGTTAGTCCGCCTTCCATCTTCGTTATAAAAAAAAAAAATAAATTTGTTTGTTTTAAATAAATCGTTTACACTTATTTTAAATAAATATTTTGTTGCTCCTAATAAATTTATATTTCAATAAAATATTATTTTTTTTAGAATAAATGGATTTATTTAAAATTACTAAATTTTTTCTCTCAGTGCAACGCTGGATTTTTGTCAGCTATGCGGCAATTAAATCTACCGTAAAAATAATATACCATTACCTAGAACAGGGGTACCCAAACTTTATCAGTCAGCGGCGCTCTTACAGGTTTAGTATTATGTTCCGACGCCCTTTTCGAAATATGGAATGGCATTAATCAGGTACAGGAATGAAAACAACTCTGAAGATAAATCAATGTTTTTTTTGGGCTACTTCGCTCTTCACTTGAACCTACAATAATTCAGGAATTGAGTTCGAAGTGACAGGGCGGTAAACAAAGTACGTACAAAGTACAAAGACACCTGTATAGTGAAGTCTGTCCGACTATTCCAGAGTAAATAATTATTGGCACGCCACTGGAGTGTCTTTGACAAACTGATTTATTAATATCTGACATTATCAAATGGAATAGTTTTTGGGAGTCGTAATGTTCTGCATCTCTCGAACCTAAACTCCGATGTGATATAAAAATCAAGAATCAATTTATTTTGAACAATTTAACCTGGTTACATTGTTAAGAATTTTATTTACCAACACCATTGACACGTTGTTGAGGTTAACAAGACCGATCTGTCGACGCGGTACGTAGCCCGCGTGCTATATCTTACGGACCACAATGCAGAATGTCGATTGCCGATACACGTGTTCCCCGTTCACTCATTCACTCATTCAGGTGAAGTTGCGGTTGTTGGCTGTTGGTTTCTCCTCTCTTCGTCTTCAGTGGATTCTATTGTCGCTTGGAAATCTTTCCAAGTTTGCCACAATGCCCGTTCACATTCGCGGCCGTTGAATCGGGCGGGAGAGGAAGATGTCACCTTTGTGATTCCACTGCATCTACTTTCAACGTTCCAGTTTTAATGAAGAACACACGTTCATATTGATTTATTCATGATTATTACTTTATATTTTCCCAATTCTTACTGTTCTAATCTTTAATATGAGTTTTGATAAGCTATAGAATTTATCTTCATAAGCCGTCTGAATCCGGTCCTGTGCAATTCTATTTCTTTGACAGTACCGAAAGTGTAAGAAATCAGGATGCTTTAAATCTTATGTGAACGGAAATTTTAAAACGAATCATCTTTTGCTTCATATCTATATTTTTATTTCTATTAATTTAATCTAAACTTAAATCTCATAAAAAAGAAAACAGGTTACAGATTGCAGATTCTATTCAGTGGAATTCGAACCCATGATCTCTGGTTTGCTATGCTAGTGACATAGACACTACACCGAGATCAGCATATATTATTATTTTTATTTATTAAGATAGTAAGCGGATTAACTACTTTTGGTCATATGCGGATTAAAGAGTGGATGATTATGAATATATGTGAACAGCACAAACGACCATATTCTACAGTGGGCCACATTTATTTATTCAATACAACTAGTCGTTTTATTAATTTAATAACTTCATTAAGACAAACTGTAACGTGAACTGTATATTATAAAATATTATTATTAATTTAAATATATAACTTAAATTGCAGTCAAATTTTTAAATCTCTGTTAGTGGCAAAATATAGGCTATTTCATCAAAGTTCTGTGTAATCCTAAATATATAATGTTAATGTTTGTTCATATATTTTAATAGTATATCTATTCGCATGAGAGTAAAATATTAGTTTAATTATAGGGGTAAATAGCTTTATTGTGACGCATCGAAATATGAATCATTTTTCCTGTGATCCTGAGCTCGCATCCTACAGCCGACAGTTGCAACATTAAATTTATCCTTATGGTTCTCCCTACATTAACATAAACATTAATGACGCGAGAATATATTTATTTATTATATATTTTATGAAGATGGTAACAGGAATAACTAGTTTTGGTTATATACCGCTTAATAAGTGGATGATTGCGAATTTATGTAACCACAAACGACCATGTTTTTCAGTAGAATTCGAACCCACGATCCCTGGTGTGCTAGACTAGTGACATAATCACTATGAGACCGAGATCAGCTAATTTTATTAAATTTATTTATTTAATAAATCTACCCAAAAGACCAAGTCCAAATAAAGGGTAGTAAAAGAGCAAAACAAATAAGGTTAACAAAAATTATTAATAATGTTTGAGAACTTATTAAAATATTAAATTATAATTGGAAATTATCCACGCTAGAAAACTCCGTAACATAATAATAACACATTCTATAAATAGTGAAATCATAAGATTAGTTGGTTCTGGCTGCTGGTAAGTAAAAGTATTTCTAGTACGAGTAAAGGGAGCATAGAAATGAAGCTAAGAAGTAGAACAGAGATCATTAACACAATTATTAATAAGTTTGGATAAATGAATAACTAAAAAATATTCACGACGTACAAGAAGGCATTTGAGATGAAAAATAATATAAATAAATCTTGTTATTGCAGTACTCTAATTTATTTCATTTAAATATTTTATATTACCTACCCGAATACTTACCAAATCAAAATTCACTTTAGTAGATATCTGAAATATAATGTCCCCAAAAATACCCCAGGAAAAAACAAATAGAAATTAATTTTACTGCTTTATTTATATTCAACAACATTTGAACAGTATTATCACAGAATTTTTCAAATCACAGTACGTGAACAACAAATATTTTAACATGAACAATTATAATTAATGAATGAAGAATTCTCGAATGAATACATTATTTATACGTGTTGTTTAACACAGATGGTTTAATTTTGTAACATGTCCGAAAAAAATTATTTACAGAAAATTTTGTACTTAATTACGAATCATTGGTTTCAGCTTTATAGATAACTTGCCGTAGAGTTCTACCGCTTTTCGTATCCTTGAAGGGTTTCCAATCTCTCGGAACGCTTTTACTTCTGCAATAGATGTAGCTTTTGAGCAGTTCCCTAAAAGTACCGCAGGACTGAACACGGGGGCATGATTCATCATAACGTGCATATGAGTCGTCAAAACGTTCCGTACTTCGTGCGCAAACTAGCACATCAAAGTCTATAAGTCGCGCAGTAGGTGGAGGAACATCGAACAATAAGTCTAATATTGCTTTTCTTTCGAAAGGCAAGTCAGCGGGTTTAATTATAATCGGTTGTTTTACTTTTGGTGTTGATGGTTTTGAGAACCATTCCTCGAACTGTTTCATCGTCATTCGTGGTCTCCGCCGACTACCGTCGTCATGTTCTCCCGAAGATGTGGACTCCTTTGGTACTGGAAGACCAGAACTTACTGTGCTAGCATTAGAGATAGGAAACTTGGGACGTCGTCCATAATTTTCAGGGGTGATAAATGAGCAGCCCTGTTCTACTTCCATTGAAGGTTCGTTAGATGGTGTTTGTGTTACGTACGGTGTTGATACTATTTTACCAACAAGGTTAAAACTGAAATCACTCTCATTTATAGTTGAAAAACTATTATTTTCATCGATTTCAGACTGGCAGTCCTCATATATGTCATTGTCTTGGTCCTCTTCTTGCGTGTCGTCTGCCGCTGAATAATATTCGTCGTCAGAGGCGGGTTCCTCCTCAGTTGCAACAATTTGGCTCTCTTGAAGGGATGCTTTCACATCTTCAATCTGTACTCTTCTTACAATAGGATCGAGATTATCCATAAGGGATTTAACTGCAAGGGAGTACTGGGTGCAGCCGTAATACTCACTAATGATGCACCGAATTGCGTCTTCTAATTCGTTGTGATACAAGGGAGATCCTATCACTTTTTCAAGAATATTAGCAAAGTCTTTTGCAATGGGATCACATATATAGCCAGTTTTCTCATTTGTAATTAGTTCGTCTACTGTAGTGCAATCGGTAGATATGGTGACTTTACCCATCCGTAAACATTGCATAAATAACGTTTGATCGTGATTATGAACGACCGACGTAAACAGTATACCTTTTGAATGCAGGATTAGTGATTTCTTCAAATGATACGTGACATTTGTTAAAAATATTAAATTTTTCACATTCGACCACTTGGTTGTAAGGTGTTCCAGGTAGTCTCGGTGTATCTCATTGTCACATTGTCCACATACAATAAGGAATACTTTTTCTATTAATAATTTATCGGTTGCCATATTTGCCTGTAGAACCTTTAAGCAATTAATCGCTAAATCGAAATTACTATCCGGTATAAAGTCACCAAACGTTGTAAACACAATGGAATCCGTACTTAATAAGCTGCTGATACTAAATATAGGCATAAAATCACCAGTTAAGAATTCCGGCGTCTCCACATTAGGATATAGTACTATTGGATTGATTTTCAGGTTTAAAACCTTGCTAGTTAATATATATTGTTGTGTGCTTGTGCTTACAACAACGCGATCAGCAAACTTTAAATACAACAACTGATTTGCCGGGTGTCGTCTTCGGTAAATTTCCAAGACCTTTTTTTTTACTATCGGTAAATTTCGGATCTCGTCTTCAAAATACAAAACTCTTATTCCGTGACTATTAAACCACGGTATCATAAACGTTAGCTCTTCGACTACTATCATCATCGGTTTTAAAGTGTCTTTGCAAAAAATTATTATCCAAGTTATTAAAATTAATTTAAATAACGCGAGCGGGGTTTTCAAATATCCAAATAAACTGCTCGGGATCCATCTTACAACCTGAACAACAAAATATTTTGATAGAAAATTCAAAAGTGTATATGTTAATGTGAAAGACCGAAATCTGTTGAATGTTGAGTTACACCGGTAAATGTCAACATTCTCGAAGTTGCTTGGAGTATGTCCGAAATATTGATCAAACAGCATTATTTCTAACTTACACCGGCGTATGTCGACATTCAGCATGGACTCATGGTGGATGTTGAAAAGACAATATCATATTTATTGCAACAACTGGAAACGTCCAAAAACTTGTTGCGACATGTCGTTTCCGACATTCACCGGAGCTCATTCGTATTTGTCGACATATACCAGTGAAAGTTCGGATGTATAATAAAATTTTAAAATGTTCTGTCTTTCACTTGGTATTTGTCGGTAATATATATAGGGTGTTTCAGACCACCCATAACCCCCGATTATTTCGCGAACAACAAAACGGATTGAGAAACAAAAAAATACGTCCAAAATATTTTTAAATGTTCTATTGAATGACACCAAATGATAAAATAAAATAAAATAAATATATCATCACGCCTTTTACCCATTACGGGTGTGGCACTCTGCTTACGCAGATCTCGGTAGGTGATATATTTTTTTCGGTTACCAGCCGTCAAATCATAGCCCCCAAGGATGTTAGTGGAGGAGGAACCACAGGGGTAAATTTAAATTTGTAACTGTCGGCAGTGGGATTCGAACTGAGGATCCACAGTCCGACACGTTACCACGGAGCTATTTACCACCAAATGATAAAAGCTTGAATTTTGTACATCACTGTATCCGAATCTGCAATAAAAACTGGCGGTTCCCATTTAAAATTTGGAAGTGACCCCCCTCCCCCTCCAGGGGGTGTGGGAGGGAAACTCTCATTTGGTGTCATTCAATAGAACATTTAAAAATATTTTGGATGTACTTTTTTGTTTCTCAATTCGTTTTGTTGTTCGCGAAATAATAGGGGGGTACTGGTGGTCTGAAACACCCTATATATATATATATATATATATATATATATATATATATATATATATATATATATATATATAACCGTGATATTATTATTATCGAGTTTGAACTATAGACATCATCAAAATAGTCCCCATAGGATGCAATTGGATTCATTCTCAAGATTCTATCATCCATCACAGAAGTTCTGAAACGCTTGCTCAAAATTGACCTTAAAGTTGCTATCGTATTGGCTCATGATAGCATAAATGCCAAAAAATCGCATATTTTACATTACGACAATGGCACAAGCTCTGTTTTAACTTTGGTTTTAGCACTGTACAGTGTTTTAAAATTATTTTATAAAAAAATACTTGAAAGTGAAAGATTTTTTAATGTAATCCACAAAGCTGCCAAGGCATTTATTGTAAACGTGCTATCAGTTTTTCAATAGGCTATTCCATCATAATTAAAAATGGTAAAAGTTTATTGAAAATATGAAAGATAAGTATTAAAGGATGCGGAAAAATCCATGTTTTTAATTATAAATTACTTCCTTTAATAAATACGGCATGTTTTGTTTCTGATGACTCTCGAGGTGTATGGCAAATGGAATTCATGTATTTACTCCCACTCTTCCTTAACTAAGAATACACATATTCGGGCGTGTCGGATCTGTTTAGATTCTGCTCGGGTGATTTCCTTGTCTTTGTGTGCTTGCTGCATAAAAATTATAATTTATTTGCGCTAGTACTTTTTTAACTTTACTTCGTGATATCTTCCCTATTTATAAAGATATTACAATAATTATTTCACATTTAAATTTTCGCATGATCTGTGCGTATAGTAGTACATAAAATCATTATATATCTTGATTTAAAATAGTATATATTAATTAAAAACAATAAAATGGAAATGCGATTTCATGTTTTTACAGGGAAGTTTTCTATCAGCGACAAATTTTTCGTTATTAAGAGATGGACCCTAATATATAGCGACAAAGTTGTTGTACGTATATTAAAGATGTTTCGAATAAAGCGAATGTAAATTTGAAGAATGTTCATTTTGCTGTGCGATACGTGTGGACGTGCTAGCTTAAATGGCAAGCCTAAGTCCTCTTTTGTTACTCGATGCACTTTTTAAGGTACATTCACAAATGAAAATTAGGTTTATGTTTATGGTTTATACTTTAGGTTTATGTACCTTGACTACTTGTTATCTTATGACACCATTCACACTTCAGAATTTAGTTTTGCTAAACCCTAAACATAAAGCTAAATATTGCAATGTCAAATGTTTAGGTTTATGGTTTAGTGTGACGTCACAAAGTTGACAAATAAGATCGTATCTAAAAAGATGTAAAAAAAAATATCCCTCTTTGTTCGTATTCGTTCGTAGCGGTAAATGGCAGTAAACACATGACTTTGGTTAGAAAATGAATCGTAAAAAAATTATTATAAGTGTTTTAACAACTTATTACTATTTAACTATGTTTCTGGACAGTGTAAACATAAACAGTGAGGTGAACTGACAGTTCTACGGTGTTCTGCGGTTCAGCCGGTATCAATTTAGTACTGCTTACCGGTATTACACGGTTGTTGTTGAAGCTGCACGTAGATGTCGCGACATTCTAAACTAAATTAAACTTGTATTTGTGAATGGGGTTGTTAAATCTAAACCATAAACTTAAATCTAATTTTCATTTGTGAATGTACCTTTAGTGTAAATATAATTTATAAACTTTGAACATGGAAAAATCTTAAATATAATAGAATATTTTTAAAATATACATTTATGCAGCAGTCAATGCAAAACTGTACGATACCAGCGCCATAAACTACCTAACTACGAGAATGTCAAAATGTTTTTGTACAATAAGACAAAAATTAAAATAAATTAAGTATATTAATTAATTTTATTTCTCTAATAATGAAATATAATATTACAATTGAAATATTTATATTAGTTTGCAATTTTCTCAACATTTTTTCGAAAGTCTGTGAACCACCGTTTGTTTATTTCTGGCATAATACACCTTTTACGTCATCACTGTAATTTGAAATTCAGATATTAATATCTCGCTTATTTGGAGGAATTTTTAAATCGGATTTTCACATGTAGTCTTATATTTGTATGTACTTCAAAAATAAAAAATTAAAAAAATACCATGGAATAGCCTATTCTGACGTTGTTTCTACCGCAAGAAATCTGAGAAAGGATAACACTACTTCATCTTCATCGAATGCGAACTGTTTTACACCCAAAAATTCCTTTAGCTTAAGAAATAAGTTGAAATAAAGCTCGGTGCTAAGTCATCAGGATATTTTTGGACATACTTCTTGTAGTCCTGACCTAGCACTAACCGATTTTCACTTGTTACCAAAACCAAAGAATTTTTGGGTGGACCTCGCAAACGATGAAGAGCGCAGGCAGTGACACCCTGGCTCAGATTTTTGACGGCAAATTTGGACGATATACCCGAATATTCATTCCAGAACAACTGAGAAGGATGTAAGAGACTACAATGAGTCTTTTGCCCGACAATAATGGTAATTTCTTGTCATAATTAGTAACATATACAATATTTACTTACTGAAAAAGCTCTAGGCGTAGTATCGAAATACTGAGTGCAAGAAATATCCCGAACATCATAATTGAAGGACTTCAGACAGCGTGAGAATACGTCCAAATTCGATGGCGGGTTTTCTGGGTTATATATCTTGTTATGGGATCGAATTATTAGAATTGGTCCCTCCTTATCTTCCATCTTGAATGGAAGACGATCTTTATCCACGATATTCTACAATGACCCAAAAACATCACATACAATGAGATAATAATCTGTATATAAAGCTAACAAAAAAATGGACGTCACATTTTGAGGTTAGAATGCCATTATATTTGTAAACAGGTATAGCTAAATGAATTTCTATACTTACTGACAATACATAGTCATATTGTTCAATTATTAAAACCATTTTATAAGTATAATAGAATTTAAAAAGTATTTACCTTATTTATGGGTATTTTTGCTTCGCAGCGATACTCTTCCTACAGCCGACAAAACAAGACTGAGAAAATTGTTGACTTCCCGTTGCTGAAGCACCTCGATGTTGAAAACAAATCCGTGATTGGAACAAATTTTGTAAATTGCTCTCTAATTGGTGGAAAAAAAAAGTCGAACTGCAGTTACAATTGCGCCATCTGCCGAGTAACTTTAGGACTGAATATAATTTAATAATTAATTAATAATTTATGCATATATTTGTGGTTCCACTGATAAATTATCACTTCGTATACAATTTAATAAATTTTCTAAATTTAAATCAATGTTCTTGCGGTATCCAAAATTAGTATCTTGAACCTGTCAAATTGAAAATTTTGTGTGACAATAATTTTAATTACAAATAATATGCAGCATTATTTCTTTATTAAATCAATTAGTTGTTACCTAAAATATGTGTGTACCTATTATCTGTCAAATTCGTTTTCACATTCATTAAATATTTATAAATTAATAAAATATTGGTTGTTACCTGTCAATAAATGTTATAATTATACTTTATTTCAATAAATATATACATAAATCAATATATTATTGACAAACTAGGATGTTTTTAGTTGAAAAAAACCGGACATTTCTTGTGGAACATTTTCAAACATTTCTCGCTTCGTCTCGCAGAGTTTCATTGATTTCCGACAGGTGACAGTGCTGTACGGAGCTATTAAAATGGCGTCTGTATCGGATGTGCATTCCAAACAACGGGCAGTGATTAAGTTTCTTTTGGCGGAAAACCAGGGCATATCAGATATTCACAGGCGCTTACAGAATGTCTACGGTGATCTAGCAGTGGACAAAAGCACGCTGAGTCGTTTTGCAAAGCGTGTGTCATCATCGACGCAAGGTCCCGCGTGCTGGCCGGCCGTGCACTTCTGTGACTCCTGCAATGTCGTAGCGTGCGTACACTCTCATGCGAGATGACCGACGGTTCAGCATCAAACAACTCAGTGCTCAACTTGACATCTCTGTTGGTAGTGCTATCACAATTGTTCACTAGTTGGGATATTCAAAGCTCTGTTCCCGCAAGACCTCACACAAGTCTTCGCACCCGAGAGGAGCTCACAAAACTTCAGTGGACTGTTCTTCCTCATCCACCCTGCAACGCCGATCTCGCACCGTCGGATTTCCATATGTTTGGCCCAATGAAGGACGCAATCCGTGGGTCGCACTACGCGTATGATGAAGACGTTACTGATGCAGTACGACGTTGGCTCCGACATCAACCAGTTGAATGGTACCGTACAAGCATACAGGCCCTCATTTCAAGGTGCCGTAAAGCCGTAGCATTGAATGCAGATTATGATGAAAAATAGTGTTCTGTAGCTAAGAGATTGGGGAATAACCTGGTGTATTTGAATGCTGAATAAAACAACCCCTGTTTTGGAAAAAAAAAATGTGTTGCATTACTTATTGAACCGCCCTCGCATTTAAATAATCAAACTACGATAACTCGAACCATGACAAATTCGAGATATAAACATTTCGAGTAATCTATATTCTTTTAAATATATTTATGTAGTACAGTACATACCCTGTGTCTGTCTAAAAGGTGTACATAGGAAATCAGTTTTTTGCGTGCTGTAGCTCGGCGTTCTACAGGACAACAAAGATTGTATTATCAATCGAAAGATATCATTTTTCTGAATCAAATGATGTAAAATACATTACAATTTGGTTCCGTAAATTAATTTTTAAATTTTGAAAATCCTCCGATTTATTCACTTTTTATCGAAAATAAATGTATTGTTACCTATGACTGTTTTGTTTTGATTTCTTTAAAGTGATTTATTTGACGTTTCTGTCAATTTGTAAAATATGGTTATTTACAGTAATGATAAGCGTATTATTATAATTTTTGCGTAAAGATTTTATTAAATAAATGAAAGTCTAAAAACCAGTTTTCTTTAAATAATATTAATTTATTAAGAGTTAAGTTATTTAAATCGATTTCATTTCATCTTTATTAGCTCTGTTTTGTATATCTTCACAAAATAGGTACTCTGCCACTTGCTTCGTCAAATGGAAGAAGTTCTTGATTGCAGTGAATTTTGTAGGAATTATAAAAAATTTTTGTTCAAAATAGGAACGATATACACCATTGGGTGTAAGAATCTAGTGCTATAATAAGGATTTACATGTATCATTCCTAAAACCCTTTCTTCCAATAAACCACGTTCTTCTGCTACTTCTGTTCTTGCTAAATTGCAATTACTAAGCTCACGTGTATTTTTCATGGATACTGGCATTTGGGGTTGCACTTGGATTCGGTCGATTCATAAACTTAATAGAAAATAGATCTCGCACTCTGAGCTAACTATTTCCTCCAAAAAATAGTTTTACTATAAAAATACGCTCTTCAGTAGTATAACTAGCCATATTTTTACAAATTGTCTTAAACAAGTCCAAAAGTCAGAAACGTCAAATAAATAGCTTGACGGAAATCAAAACAAAACAGTCATAAGTGACTATATTTACTTACGATAAAAATTGAATAAACCGGAGAATTCTCAAAATTTATAAATTAATTTACGGAACCAAATTACTACTAAAAGTAGTGTATCTTACAACGTTTGATTCAGAAAAATGATATTTTTCGATTGGTACTACAATCATTGTTGTGCGATAGAACAACAACAGCACGCAAAAAACTGATTTCCCATGTTAATCTCCTATGTACACATTTAAGACAGACACACGGTATAAACATAGTACATACATTATACATTAGGGTGAACCTAAAGAGGGGTTAGGTCGACTTTTAACCGGGCCACCCTCTAAAATGGTTCTAAATAAAGTTTCAATCCACTTAATATTAATATTTGACCTTACCTAAATGCACTAGAATACTAGATTTTTCCCAGTTAAATAAAATTGGGTTTTGGCACATTTTCAAACTTAATTTTCTTCCGAAGCAATAAAAAAATATACATAGTGGTAAAATATTAATATAATGATCCGAAAATATTTGGGAAAAATTAAAGGTCCCAATCATTATTCTTAAAATATTTGAATGTGGTCAAACTATCGTTCAAATGGCGGAAAAGTATATCTTCAAATATTTTAAGATTAATGGTTGGGACTTTTACAGGTTAAGAGAGTTTAAATTTTTCATTGTGCTTGTACATTGTCCATAGTTAATTTCTTCAGACAACGGGATTTGAACCAGTGCTACTGCTAGAATCTGTATAATTTTCGTAGATATTTTTGAATAGTCCAAAAATATTTAAATGTTTCGCCATTTAAATATTGGGTTAACAAAAAAAAAAAAACAGTTATTAAATCATTTGAACAACATACAATATTTCTGTTGACATAGAAAAATTATTAGGTACATTACGTGGTTAGCAAACAAATTAAATTGCACCAGCAAGTAAACACATTTAATTCAGTTTAATATTTATGCGTATTCAAAATTAAATAGTTATGAAACAAAAATATTTCTTAGCAGCAGGTTTATAAAATTGATCTGCAACAAAATAATACCCATCTGTGTTTTAATGTGGTATGAATGAGTTGGACGTATGAGAAACCTTGTAGCTAACGCAGCGACACTGGCACCAGACAAGATAGGGTTGTTAGAATAAAGAGTGAGCGCATCCCTGGCTTATGATTTGCCTCTTGTTTAATTATATTGCTCCATATGTAGGTATTTAATTAATAACATAGACAGACCTGTCCGCAACACCGTCTATGACACATGACATCCCATGTATGTAGACATTGTAATATTAATGGTATATAACAAAACTATAATACAAATATAGGCTATTTCGTCGAAGTTCTGTGTAATCCTAAATATATAATATTAATGTTTGTTCATATATTTTAATAGTATATCTATTCGCATGAGAGTAAAATATTAGTTTAATTATAGGGGTAAATAGCTTTATTGAGACGCATCGAAATATGAATCATTTTTCCTGTGATCCTGAGCTCGCATCCTACAGCCGACAGTTGCAACATTAAATTTACCCTTATGGTTCTCCCTACATTAACATAAACATTAATGACGCGAGAATATATTTATTTATTATATATTTTATGAAGATGGTAACAGGAATAACTAGTTTTGGTTAAATACCGCTTAATGAGTGGATGATTGCGAATTTATGTAAACACAAACGACCATGCTTTTCAGTAGTATTCGAACCCACGATCTCTGGTGTGCTAGACTAGTGACATAATCACTATGAGACCGAGATCAGCTAATTTTATTAAATTTATTTATTTAATACATCTACCCAAAAGACCAAATCCAAATAAAGGGTAGTAAAAGAGCAAAACAAATAAGGTTAACAAAAATTATGAATAGTGTTTGAGAACTTATTAAATTATAATTGGAAATTATCCACGCTAGAAAACTTCGTAACATAATTATAACACATTCTATAAATAGTGAAATCATAAGATTAGTTGGTTCTGGCTGCTGGTAAGTAAAAGTATTTCTAGTACGAGTAAAGGGAGCATAGAAATGAAGCTAAGAAGTAGAACAGACATCATTAACCCAATTATTAATAAGTTTGGATAAATGAATAACTAAAAAATGTTCACGGCGTACAAGAAGGCATTTGAGATGAAAAATAGTATACATAAATCTTGTTATTGCAGTACTCTAATTTATTTCATTTAAATATTTTATTTTACCTACCCGAATACTTACCAAATCAAAATTCACTTTAGTAGATATCTGAAATATAATGTCCCCAAAAATACCCCAGGAAAAAACAAATAGAAATTAATTTTACTGCTTTATTTATATTCAACAACATTTGAACAGTATTATCACAGAATTTTTCAAATCACAGTACGTGATAAACAAATATTTTAACATGAACAATTATAATGAATGAATGAAGAATTCTCGAATGAATACATTATTTATACGTGTTGTTTAACACAGATAGTTTAATTTTGTAACATGTCCGAAAAAAAATTATTTACAGAAAATTTTGTACATAATTACGAATCATTGGTTTCAGCTTCATAGATAACTTGCCGTAGAGTTCTACCGCTTTTCGTATCCTTGAAGGGTTTCCAATCTCTCGGAACGCTTTTACTTCTGCAATAGATGTAGCTTTTGAGCAGTTCCCTAAAAGTACCGCAGGACTGAACACGGGGGCATGATTCATCATAACGTGCATATGAGTCGTCAAAACGTTCCGTACTTCGTGCGCAAACTAGCACATCAAAGTCTATAAGTCGCGCAGTAGGTGGAGGAACATCGAACAATAAGTCTAATATTGCTTTTCTTTCGAAAGGCAAGTCAGCGGGTTTAATTATAATCGGTTGTTTTACTTTTGGTGTTGATGGTTTTGAGAACCATTCCTCGAACTGTTTCATCGTCATTCGTGGTCTCCGCCGACTACCGTCGTCATGTTCTCCCGAAGATGTGGACTCCTTTGGTACTGGAAGACCAGAACTTACTGTGCTAGCATTAGAGACAGGAAACTTGGGACGTCGTCCATAATTTTCAGGGGTGATAAATGAGCAGCCCTGTTCTACTTCCATTGAAGGTTCGTTAGATGGTGTTTGTGTTACGTACGGTGTTGATACTATTTTACCAACAAGGTTAAAACTGAAATCACTCTCATTTATAGTTGAAAAACTATTATTTTCATCGATTTCAGACTGGCAGTCCTCATATATGTCATTGTCTTGGTCCTCTTCTTGCGTGTCGTCTGCCGCTGAATGATATTCGTCGTCAGAGGCGGGTTCCTCCTCAGTTGCAACAATTTGGCTCTCTTGAAGGGATGCTTTCACATCTTCAATCTGTACTCTTCTTACAATAGGATCGAGATTATCCATAAGGGATTTAACTGCAAGGGAGTACTGGGTGCAGCCGTAATACTCACTAATGATGCACCGAATTGCGTCTTCTAATTCGTTGTGATACAAGGGAGATCCTATCACTTTTTCAAGAATATTAGCAAAGTCTTCTGCAATGGGATCACATATATAGCCAGTTTTCTCATTTGTAATTAGTTCGTCTACTGTAGTGCAATCGGTAGATATGGTGACTTTACCCATCCGTAAACATTGCATAAATAACGTTTGATCGTGATTATGAACGACCGACGTAAACAGTATACCTTTTGAATGCAGGATTAGTGAGTTCTTCAAATGATACGTGACATTTGTTAAAAATATTAAATTTTTCACATTCGACCACTTGGTTGTAAGGTGTTCCAGGTAGTCCTGGTGTATCTCATTGTCACATTGTCCACATACAATAAGGAATACTTTTTCTATTAATAATTTATCGGTTGCCATATTTGCCTGTAGAACCTTTAAGCAATTAATCGCTAAATCGAAATTACTATCCGGTATAAAGTCACCAAACGTTGTAAACACAATGGAATCCGTACTTAATAAGCTGCTGATACTAAATATAGGCATAAAATCACCAGTTAAGAATTCCGGCGTCTCCACATTAGGATATAGTACTATTGGATTAATTTTCAGGTTTAAAACCTTGCTAGTTAATATATATTGTTGTGTGCTTGTGCTTACAACAACTCGATCAGCAAACTTTAAATACAACAACTGATTTGCCGGGTGTCGTCTTCGGTAAATTTCCAAGACCTGTTTTTTTACTATCGGTAAATTTCGGATCTCGTCTTCAAAATACAAAACTCTTATTCCGTGACTATTAAACCACGGTATCATAAACGTCAGCTCTTCGACTACTATCATCATCGGTTTTAAAGTGTCTTTGCAAAAAATTATTATCCAAGTTATTAAAATTAATTTAAATAACGCGAGCGGGGTTTTCAAATATCCAAATAAACTGCTCGGGATCCATCTTACAACCTGAACAACAAAATATTTTGATAGAAAATTTAAAAGTGTATATGTTAATGTGAAAGACCGAAATCTGTTGAATGTTGAGTTACACCGGTGAATGTCAACATTCTCGAAGTTGCTTGGCGTATGTTCGAAATATTGATCAAACAGCATTATTTCTAACTTACACCGGCGTATGTCGATATTCAGCATGGACTCAAGAAACATACATTTTAATTTTTAACCTGAACTATAAAAAATAATAATGACAATATCTTATTTATTGCAACAACTGGAAACGTCCAAAAACTTGTTGCGACATGTCGTTTCCGACATTCACCGGAGCTCATTCGTGTTTGTCGACATATGCCAGTGAAAGTTCGGATTTTAAAATGTTCGGTCTTTCACCAAGGCATTTGGTATTTGTCGACAACCACATTCACTACTTTCGGACTCTCACAGTAACATTGGATTCATTCTCAAGATTCTATCATCCATTACAGAAGTTCTGAAACGCTTGTTCAAAATTTACCTTAAAGTTGCTATCGTATTGGCTCACGATAGCATAAATACTATCAAAGTTTCATTTAGGTTACCTATATTTTATAAAAAAATACTTGAAAGTGAAAGATTTTTTAATGTAATCAACATGGCTGCCTAGACATTTATTGTAAAAGTGGTACCAGTTTTTCAATTCCGACGTTATACTTTCTACCGCAAGATATCTGAGAAAGGATGTCACTACTTCTTCTTCATCGAATGCGAACTGTTTTACACCCAAAAATTCCTTTAGCTTAAAAATAAGTTGAAAATCGTTTGGTGCTAAGCTCGGTGCTAAGTCATTAGGATATTTTTGGACATACTTCTTGTAGTCCTGACCTAGCACTAACCGATTTTCACTTGTTACCAAAACCAAAGAATTTTTGGGTGGACCTCGCAAACGATGAAGAGCGCAGGCAGTGACACCCTGGCTCAGATTTTTGACGGCAAATTTGGACGATATACCCGAATATTCATTCCAGAACAACTGAGAAGGATGTAAGAGACTACAATGAGTCTTTTGCCCGACAATAATGGTAATTTCTCGTCATAATTAGTAACATATATAGTGATATTCACCTAAGAATGGCATTCTTCGAATTCCATTCTGATGACGTCACAGAAGGGTATGAATTAAGTGATCCACATGCGTTATTAGCAATGCTTTTGTCTGATGTGTTGCTAATGTCACGAAGCGTGTGTTGACGTACGTCGCTACTTACACCGTATAGGTGACAGTTGCATATTTACTGTGTTTATATTCGCATTCAGTGATTGAGTTAAATTTAACGAATAAATATGAGTGGTAAAACATTATCTAAACGTTGCAAATAAATTATTTTGAAAGCTTCGGCAATTTTTCATGAAGAAAAACGTATAGATGGTCCACTAATTCCATTTTTTCTGCAGAAGATGTAAGTTTTATATTGTGAGGTTATGTTATCAATTTGACGTAAATGTTATTATTATCTATTTTCTTATATATTCTTCGTTATTATTATTATTATTATTGTCTTAGGGGATTTGTGCAATGTTGAAATTTGGACGACGCTAGGAAATAAATTTGTAAATACTTATTTCTACTACATTGCCAACAGATGTCAGTACGGTCAATCGAAATTTCAATTTTTATTAGTACCTCATATAAATGAAGTGTGTGACGTCATCACATTGGAATGCCATTCTTAGGTGAATATCACTATACAATATTTACTTACTGAAAAAGCTCTAGGCGTAGTATCGAAATACTGACTGCAAGAAATATCCCGAACATCATAATTGAAGGACTTCAGACAGCGTGAGAATACGTCCAAATTCGATGGCGGGTTTTCTGGGTTATATATCTTGTTATGGGATCGAATTATTAGAATTGGTCCCTCCTTATCTTCCATCTTGAATGGAAGACGATTTTTATCCACGATATTCTACAATGACCCAAGAACATCACATACAATGAGACAATAATCTGCATATAAAGCTAACAGAAAAATGGACGTCACATTTTGAGGTTAGAATGCCATTATATTTGTAAACAGGTATAGCTATATGAATTTCTATACTTACTGACAATACATAGTCATATTGTTCAATTATTAAAACCATTTTATAAGTATAATAGAATTTAAAAAGTATTTACCTTATTTATGGGTGTTTTTGCTTCGCAGCGATACTCTTCCTACAGCCGACAAAACAAGACTGAGAAAATTGTTGACTTCCCGCTGCTAAAGCACCTCGATGTTGAAAACAAATCCGTGATTGGAACAAATTTTGTAAATTGCTCTCTAATTGGTGGAAAAAAAAAGTCGAACTGCAGTTACAATTGCGCCATCTGCCGAGTAACTTTAGGACTGAATATAATTTAATAATTAATTAATAATTTATGCATTTATTTGTGGTTCCACTGATAAATTATCACTTTGTATACAATTTAAGAAATTTTCAAAATTTAAATCAATGTTCTTGCGGTATCCAAAATTAGTATCTTGAACCTGTCAAATTGAAAATTTTGTGTGACAATAATTTTAATTAGAAATAATATGCAGCATTATTTCTTTATTAAATCAATTAGTTGTTACCTAAAATATGTGTGTACCTATTATCTGTCATATTCGTTTTCACATTCATTAAATATTTATAAATTAATAAATTCTTGGTTGTTACCTGTCAATAAATGTTATAATTATACTTTATTTCAATAAATATATACATAAATCAATATATTATTGACAAACTAGGATGTTTTTAGTTGAAAAAACCGGACATTTCTTGTGGAACATTTTCAAACATTTCTCGCTTCGTCTCGCAGAGTTTCATTGATTTCCGACAGGTGACAGTGCAGTACGGAGCTATTAAAATGGCGTCTGTATCGGGCAGTGATAAAGTTTCTTTTGGCGGAAAACCAGGGCATATCAGATATTCACAGGCGCTTACAGAATGTCTACGGTGATCTAGCAGTGGACAAAAGCACGCTGAGTCGTTGGGCAAAGCGTGTGTCATCATCGACGCAAGGTCCCGCGTGCTGGCCGGCCGTGCACTTCTGTGACTCCTGCAATGTCGTAGCGTGCGAACACTCTCATGCGAGATGACCGACGGTTCACCATCAAACAACTCAGTGCTCAATTTGACATCTCTGTTGGTAGTGCTAACACAATTGTTCACTAGTTGGGATATTCAAAGCTCTGTTCCCGCAAGACCTCACACAAGTCTTCGCACCCGAGAGGAGCTCACAACACTTCAGTGGACTGTTCTTCCTCATCCACCCTACAACGCCGATCTCGCACCGTCGGATTTCCATGTTTGGCCCAATGAAGGACGCAATCCGTGGGTTGCACTACGCAGATGATGAAGAAGTTACTGATGCAGTACGACGTTGGCTCCGACATCAACCAGTGGAATGGTACCGTACAAGCATACAGGCCCTCATTTCAAAGTGTCGTAAAGCCGTAGCATTGAATGCAGATTATGATGAAAAATAGTGTTCTGTAGTAGAGGTGGGCGCGGCCCGTGAATTTAGTCAGGTCACGATGGATCACGACGTTACCCGCGTGAGCGTGATCAAATTTTAAATTTCGTACCGTGATCGGGCGTGAGTAAGTTTTTATCGGGCGTGTACACTGTACAGTGAATCATCAAAAGTTCGAAAAGAAAAAAACGGAATGTACATATGTATGTTTTTCACCTGAATTGTAATAAAATATGATCTATTCTGTTTCTAATTTAAGTTAGTTTGATGTTTGTTGTAATTTCAAAATAAAATTTAAAATTTCGTTGTGCCTCGTCGTTCGTGATCGGGCGTGAGTATAAATTTCAATTCGTGAGCGGGCGTGATCGTGAAATTTAAAAAAAAAACTCTCGTGCGTGAGTGGACGACGTAAGTACAAAATTTTAATCGTGAGCGGGCGTGATCGGAGTCGAAAGCCACTCATCACGCGCCCAGCTCTATTTTTTAGCTAAGAGATTGGGGAATAGCATGGTGTATTTGAATGCTGAATAAAACAACCCCTGTTTTGGAAAAAAATGTGTTGCATCACTTATTGAACCGCCCTCGTAGATAAGCATTTAAATAATCAAACTACGATAATTCGAACCATGACAAATTCGAGATATCAAGATTTCGAGTAATCTATATTCTTTTAAATATATTTATGTAGTACAGTACATATACACTTAGCATATTGTACATTAGGGTGAACGTAAAGAGGGGTTAGGTCGTCTTTTAACCGGGCCACCCTTGAAAATGGTTCTAAATATAGTTTCATTTCAATTAATATTATTATTTGACCTTACTTAAATGCACTAGAACACTAGAATTTTCCCAGATAAATAAAATTGGGGTTTCACAGTTTCAAACTTAATTGTCTTTCGAAGCAATAAAAAAAATACACATAGTGGTAAAATATTAATATACTGATCCGAAAATATTTGGGAATAATTAAAGGTCCCAATCATTATTCTTAAAATATTTGAATGTGGTCAAACTATCCTTCAAATGGCCGAAAACTATATCTTCAAATATTTTAAGAATAATGGTTGGGACTTTCACAGGTTAAGAGAGTTTAAATTTTTCATTGTGCTTGTACATTGTCCATAGTTAATTTCTTCAGACAACGGGATTTGAACCAGTGCTACTGCTAGAATCTGTATAATTGTTGACAAATTGAAATGATCTTTATTCTATGTCATTGAAGTACGAATTTATTAAACTATCTGTGTTTTAATGTGGTATGAATGAGTTGGATGTATGTGAAACCTTGTAGCTAGCGCAGCGATACTGGGACCCGAAAAGATAGGATTGTTAGAATAAAGGGTGAGCGCATCCCCGGTGCCCGTCTTGCGCGAAACAACAAATTAATTTTACAGCTTGCCAAAATTTTATTAAATCTGATTTACGATTTTCCTCTTTGTTAGTTATGATGCTCCAAATGTATTTAATTAGCTATAGAAATAACTTTAAAGCCGCCGAATATGACAACTGTATACAGAGTGTTTCTATACTTCTGCACGAAACTTTAGTGACATATATATTTAATTATACTGATTACAGAACAAAAAGATTTTTTGAAATACGCAAAAAATTGAGTATTTTATTCCTATTAAATATTTTTAGTGTGACTGGTTTAATATAAAAATGAGGCATTACATCAGGTTCCTACATTGCAACCAATTAATATATGATTATTTACAGGCAGTGTTTATACTTTTATTCCATTAGTAATATTATTATAAATAATTAAATGTACTATAACACCAGTGACACTAAAAATGTTCGCTAGGTATGAAATACCCTAAATTTTGCGAATTTCAAAAAAAATTTTTGTTCTAGAATAAATATTTTAAATTATACATACACACATAACATCACGCTATGTCCCACTTAGTGGGGTAGCACGAACCCAGAAACACAGTCAACCAACAATCAATCTCAAACATTCCTATCCTGACACACCACTTTCGCCTCGTCCACATTCATAGTGCGATTCATATATGCTCGTTTATTCTTCATACTCGGAATCATTCGTTCACGCAACAAACCATCAATCATACCCAACCAGTTATTCCTCGGACGCCCACACAATCGTTCACCTTCAATCTCACCCACATATATTAGTTTCACCAACCTTTCATTCGACATTCACTCAACATGTCCAAACCACCTCAACTGACTCACTCCCACTTTTTTAACAACATTCTTCTCAATCTCACACTCATCATACACCAATGTATTCCGTATACGATCACGTCTCGTATACCCACATACTCCTCTCAAATATCTCATTTCTACAGCAGTTATACGTTGTTCATGCTTCTTCATCCACACCCAACATTCAGAACCATACATCAATGTAGGCACTAACATACCATTATAAACACTCAATCGAGCATCTCTAGATACATTCACGTTTCGAGCAAATGTACCCAGAGCACCCAATACCTTGCACCCTGCAGACACCCGCCTTTCAATCTCCCGGTCAATACGTCCATCCCTCGAGAACATACTACCCAAATATACAAATTCAATCACTTGTTCCAGTCTCACACCATTCACTGAAACATTACAATCAGTCACGAAATCATTCTTCTCAAACACCAACACTTTACATTTATCGAAATTCAATAATCTTAAATTATATATGTTATTAATGTTTCGTGCAGAGGTACAGAAACACCCTGTATATTTGCTTGCAAAAAACATTTTAGAACTGAGGAAAACCTCAATATTAAGCTGACCGTTTAAATGATAGCCAATAATAAATATGTAATATTCCACTTACTCTCTCACCCAAATAATGCCGCTGCCAAAATATTAGCGAAGTGCTATCAAAATATGTTAAAAATGCCCCCTAACATCGATCCGCAAATATAGACTTACAGACCGGTCAGTGGTCATTGGTTACCGATATACCGTTTACCGTTACCGGTTACCGGAGCGGTGCTGGTCAAATTTGTTTGTACAAGAACATGGTTGCAGGCGACGCCCAGAATAGCGGTGTACCGATAACCGGTACCGGTACCGGTACAAGTTTCACAGATGCGGGTAAATGTTACGATTACATGGTTACAAGCGTTTGCGAGCGGTAATGGTTGCGGTCAGGTTACGCTGGGAACTTTCAAACTCATGGAAACAGGTCGATAAAAATAGATGCTTAATTTCTTTAATATTGTTTATTCTTCTTATTCTTTCCAGCATCAGAATAATATTTGAGCACATTTAAAATAATATATTTGCGTTCGATTGATGCACGGAAAAATGGATTGTTACAATAGCAAAAAATTATCTTACGTATAGTGACAACAATTTAGATATTTACAATAACAATATTTACTTTTTTTAAATGATTCTTGACGGCCAATTGAAAATGAAAAAGAAAAGCAACATTGCTGACAGTCTTCTTGTGCTAACGTCAAGGTTAATTTATATTTCATATGTTTTTGTTTTGTTGTACCGGTTTTGGTTTCCAAAATATAATGTGCTGATTTTTGTAATTTTAAAACTTCTTCCACGCCCTCGTATGTTACGAGACATCAATTCCTGTGGAGAATTTCAATGAGATTGATTTTAAACAAAGATTTCGATTCAGTAATAGTTATATATGTATCAAGGCACTGAAGTTCAATTTTTATCACGAATATGGAATTTAGTTGCCGAGGCCCGTAGGGCCCTGAAAAATAAACCATGTGAGTGATAAAAATGAACTTCAGTGCCGAGGTACATATTAAGTTGTATTTGAAATCTAAAATTCGAAAAAACTGTGAAAAAATTACAATATAGGTTAAGTTTATACATCTATCAGTTGTCAATTGAAACTGACAGTCAGTGTTGCCAACCTCGAGAAGTGAAGCTATCGTAAATAACACGCAAAATTATGTGTTTTGTCTTCAATTTCGTCATCGGAATTAATTAGTTATTTCTTCTTGCAAATTTTGTTTCACGTTACTTCAAAATTTACTATAGTACGTCAATATATATCTGCCAAAATTATCCTAATTGTACAATAATTATTTAACGGTTGCCAACACTGGGTTGCTAAAAATCGTCGTATAATGGGTTACTTTAGTGACGATTTCTGAGCTTTTAATGACGATTTTTGAGCACTTTAGTGCCGATTTCAAATAAACTCATTTTTATACACATTCTTCTGACTTTTTTTGAGAAAGTTCCATTTAGATGTATGTTAAAACGTAATTACATCAACTTGTCAAGTTCGGCATGTTCATACCTTTCTAAAACAGATATAAGATTCGGAGCCATTTTACGATATTTCTGAAGGTGACTTATGAAACTTTAAACGCAAATAGAACATTAAAACACCTTCGACTCCAAATAAAATGTCGAAAAATAAATATTAATATTTCTATATTTCATATAAGTTTAAATTCAAAACGTATGTTGAAGTATCGTTTGCATAGTCGGGTTAATTTAATTATACTCTAATTACAGCAGTTTTATGACGTAATATTAATTATTTTGTATGTGTTTGGCGTTGAATGAATTTATTTCTTGTTTTAAATATAAATACTAGCTAAAGAGATTTTAAGATACATATCTAGTTTTTAATACAAATAGTAATAAAACAGTTGAATGTATCTCACATCGTGTGCAGAAATATTTTTTGTTCTAGAAAGTCGTATAAAATTAGAATATTTAAAGAACAACTCTGATTTTATTTGAATATATATTTATCACAGTCATGGTTAATTTAATTTAGCCACGTGCCGAGTTTAGGTAACTGCAGTTATCAAAATAATTTTAGACAGTTGTAATAAAAACAACCCCAAATTCAAGGGTGTAGTTGTTAGGTTTGTGTCAAGTGTAATTTTTAGCTTTCAACCCTTGGAACTTGTGCATTTTAAAAGAATATTACTCTAGTTTTCTTCCCCTTATAATAAAAATATCTCCTGTAATATGTATATATTATATTCTATGCAACTCAGTGCTGTGTGAATCTGAATAGTTCTGCTCGCTGATAGAATATTGTTTGGGAGCCGTCGACACGACATATGTCGAACGTCTTTGCTAACTTGACAACAACAACGCCGGTTGTTGACATTAGAGTCATTGCGCCATAGTTTGTAAGTTAGCTACACTTAGACAACCACTTAGGTAGGGTAAAAGGCAAGAAAGATGTCAAGAAAAGAAACCATCGTTGAAATCAACATTCAAGCCAACGGGGGGGGGGGGGGGGGGGGGGGTGCTGCGAAATTTTCCCTAACCAAACCATATATGTTTTTTTTCAGGTTCATAATTATTCTTTTATCTAACACATTGTTTTTATGTTCATAGCGCCTCGTAGACAACCGGAGCATTGACCACATTCATCAGTATATCATCAACAACAGCAACATCAGTGTGAGTCACCCCGACCATCTGGGCTTTCATCCACGCCTGGCTTCACATTTATGTGAAGCAGTTTATAGGTATAACAGCTCTGCTAAGGTAGTGTGAAATAAAGCGGAAATTATAATAATATTAATAATTAAACATGTACCATGTAACAGCAAAAATAAATTATCATCGCACTGTACAGCACCTTTTTTACAAATATGTTCAACAAATATTTCCTAACCGTAACATGTATATTTTTTTAGTTTCACAGTTATTTTTTCTCTAATACCTACTTTGTTTTCATGTTTATAGCGATACGTGGACATCGACACCGGAGCCTTGTACACCTTCAACTGTGTCTTCGGAACCGTTATCAACTTTGAAGTACATTATTTACAATGAAATCGTAAGTAAATTGATTTTACAGTAATACAATTATATTCATATATTATTTGTATGTTTATATAGGACCTCCATGGAC
The DNA here is from genome assembly GCA_963942605.1 of Poecilus cupreus. Lineage (NCBI taxonomy): Eukaryota > Metazoa > Arthropoda > Insecta > Coleoptera > Carabidae > Poecilus > Poecilus cupreus. The sequence continues at coordinate 20,373,111 of OZ012715.1, forward strand.
CAGGGACCATCTTCTGCTTCTGTATCATCATCGTGGAGCTGCTGGTATTCTGACCAGTCTCACCGGACGCTGTATCATCGTGGACAACTTCACCAGAGTCAGTAACATGACTGGACGTTTATCATCAGGACCGACGTCCGCTGCAAGCAACATCAATGTAAGAATATTGTTATTGTCGTTTGGCCACGTAATTCATACTTGCAACAGTTAAAATATTAGTTGACAAAAGTTTATTTTTAACAAAAATAAATAATAATATTTATGTGTTCTTTTGCCAAGTATTGTTCTAATTTGAAATATAATTTCATGTTGTGTTTGTAATTATTGTTAATCTGTCTTTGTTTGTTACAGGTTACAGTTGCTATGGCGACGAGGCCACCCTCCTGCTTTAGGCTTTTACATGGATTCCCTGAGGCGACAGGAGGAATTTCCGGGGATGCGATCAGTTTCATTCTCTCAGAGTCAATCCTGAAGACTGATCCAGAATTTTTGTTTAAAATATAAATAAATATTAGTTTATTATTGTAAAATGTACTTCACTATTAAAATAAACATATCCTATAATCAAATTATAATAAATTACCATTACTATAATAATATTAACAGTAGATTTTATTTACATATATAAGCATCACATATTCCAGTATTTATAAATTAATATGTAGTAATAATAAACGAAATATAATAACTTGTATTTGTTTATAAAGATAATAAAGCATTATAACAGAAACCATATGTGTTTTATTTAGTTTGAATATATTTGATACAATAATTTAAAATTAATATTGTCAATTAATAAATCAAAATTCAAAATGTAAATTTATTCTTTTCAATTTTGATACTAGTGCTGCTATCTCTTAGCAAGTTGATCAACTATTATCGCTGTTGGCTGCTGGATTCAAGTATAAAATTCCTGGTACACTGAGGAAATATGATAAGCAATAATGAACCTTATGTACTTACTACATAAGAAATATGAATTGAGATTTTCAAATGCGAATTACCCCAAATTTAAAGGCTAGCGCCAATTTTCGAGACCGCCAGTGAAGTTTTTAGGGCCGAATATATAGGAATCCACCCGTAACTCGAAATTTTTGCGATTCGATTTCAAATGCTGTCCTAGAACACAACCCTTCGTAATAGTTCACAAATATAGTAAGAGATGGCAGCACTATCGGATGTGAATGCGCTAAAATTTGTCAATTTGTTCACATCTGAAAAAGGAAAATTTAATTGATAAGGGTGTGCCCTACGCCCTTGTCCTTTTGATATGTTGTAGAGGGGGTTATTCTACACTAAGGTTTCTAAGTTTGCAAAAAATTTCGTTATTTTTGCGATATCTCTTACCGTTTTCGAGATATAAGGGTTTAAAGTTGTAAAAAGCAACCCTTAGAAAACTACCCTGTTTTTAACTTTTTGGGTGTTTTTTCTCGCTGATCAGATAGAGCAGGGCTGTGTCTCGGGGCGTTTTTTTCAGATCCGCGATATTTCTTACCGTTTTAGAAATATAGCCCTTAGAAAATTAAGTAGAGCAGTATTAAGATTTCAAATGCGAATTACGCAAGAAATACTACCCCCATGCTATTTTAAATCGCAGATTCAGAACCTATAGGCCCTTCAGAGTGTGAATCTGGGATTTAAAATAACGGAGGGGTAGTATTTCTTGCGTAATTCGCATTTGAAATCTTAATACTGCTCTAGTTAATTTCCTAAGGGCTGTATCTCTAAAACGGTAAGAAATATCGCGGATCTGAAAAAAACGCCCCGAGACACAGCCCTGCTCTATCTAATGAGCGAGAAAAAACATCCAAAAAGTTAAAAATAGGGTAGTTTTCTAAGGGTTGCTTTTTACAACTTTAAACCCTTATATCTCGAAAACGGTAAGAGATATCGCAAAAATAACGAAACATTACCGAAACATATAAACTCTGTCTAATATAACCCCCTCTGCAACATATTAGAAGGACAAGGGCGTAGGGCATACCCTTATCAATTAAATTTTCCCTTTTCAGATGAGAACAAATCGACAAATTTTAGCGCATTCACATCCAATAGTTTACAAATTTATTATGAGATGGCAGCACTATCGGATGTGAATGCGCTAAAATTTGTCAATTTGTTCACATCTGAAAAAGGAAAATTTAATTGATAAGGGTATGCCCTACGCCCTTGTCCTTCTGATATATTGTAGAGGGGGTTATTCTACACTAGGGTTTCTAAGTTTGCAAAAAATTTCGTTATTTTTGCGATATCTCTTACCGTTTTCGAGATATAAGGGTTTAAAGTTGTAAAAAGCAACCCTTAGAAAACTACCCTGTTTTCAACTTTTTGGGTGTTTTTTCTCGCTGATCAGATAGAGCAGGGCTGTGTCTCGGGGCGTTTTTTTCAGATCCGCGATATTTCTTACCGTTTTAGAAATATAGCCCTTAGAAAATTAAGTAGAGCAGTATAAAGATTTCAAATGCGAATTACGCAAGAAATACTACCCCCATGCTATTTTAAATCGCAGATTCAGAACCTATAGGCCCTTCAGAGTGTGAATCTGGGATTTAAAATAACGGAGGGGTAGTATTTCTTGCGTAATTCGCATTTGAAATCTTAATACTGCTCTAGTTAATTTCCTAAGGGCTGTATCTCTAAAACGGTAAGAAATATCGCGGATCTGAAAAAAAAACGCCCCGAGACACAGCCCTGCTCTATCTAATTAGCGAGAAAAAACATCCAAAAAGTTAAAAATAGGGTAGTTTTCTAAGGGTTGCTTTTTACAACTTTAAACCCTTATATCTCGAAAACGGTAAGAGATATCGCAAAAATAACGAAACATTACCGAAACATATAAACTCTGTCTAATATAACCCCCTCTGCAACATATTAGAAGGACAAGGGCGTAGGGCATACCCTTATCAATTAAATTTTCCCTTTTCAGATGAGAACAAATCGACAAATTTTAGCGCATTCACATCCGCATTCGTTATTTTTGCGATATCTCTTACCGTTTTCGAGATATAAGGGTTTAAAGTTGTAAAAAGCAACCCTTAGAAAACTACCCTGTTTTCAACTTTTTGGGTGTTTTTTCTCGCTGATCAGATAGAGCAGGGCTGTGTCTCGGGGCGTTTTTTTCAGATCCGCGATATTTCTTACCGTTTTAGAAATATAGCCCTTAGAAAATTAAGTAGAGCAGTATTAAGATTTCAAATGCAAATTACGCAAGAAATACTACCCCCATGCTATTTTAAATCGCAGATTCAGAACCTATAGGCCCTTCAGAGTGTGAATCTGGGATTTAAAATAACGGAGGGGTAGTATTTCTTGCGTAATTCGCATTTGAAATCTTAATACTGCTCTAGTTAATTTCCTAAGGGCTGTATCTCTAAGACGGTAAGAAATATCGCGGATCTGAAAAAAACGCCCCGAGACACAGCCCTGCTCTATCTAATGAGCGAGAAAAAACATCCAAAAAGTTAAAAATAGGGTAGTTTTCTAAGGGTTGCTTTTTACAACTTTAAACCCTTATATCTCGAAAACGGTAAGAGATATCGCAAAAATAACGAAATTTTTTGCAAACTTAGAAACCCTAGAGTAGAATAACCCCCTCTGCAACATATTAGAAGGACAAGGCCGTAGGGCATACCCTTATCAATTAAATTTTCCCTTTTCAGATGAGAACAAATCGACAAATTTTAGCGCATTCACATCCAATAGTTTACAAATTTATTATGAGATGGCAGCACTATCGGATGTGAATGCGCTAAAATTTGTCAATTTGTTCACATCTGAAAAAGGAAAATTTAATTGATAAGGGTATGCCCTACGCCCTTGTCCTTCTGATATAGTGTAGAGGGGGTTATTCTACACTAGGGTTTCTAAGTTTGCAAAAAATTTCGTTATTTTTGCGATATCTCTTACCGTTTTCGAGATATAAGGGTTTAAAGTTGTAAAAAGCAACCCTTAGAAAACTACCCTGTTTTTAACTTTTTGGGTGTTTTTTCTCGCTGATCAGATAGAGCAGGGCTGTGTCTCGGGGCGTTTTTTTCAGATCCGCGATATTTCTTACCGTTTTAGAAATATAGCCCTTAGAAAATTAAGTAGAGCAGTATTAAGATTTCAAATGCGAATTACGCAAGAAATACTACCCCCATGCTATTTTAAATCGCAGATTCAGAACCTATAGGCCCTTCAGAGTGTGAATCTGGGATTTAAAATAACGGAGGGGTAGTATTTCTTGCGTAATTCGCATTTGAAATCTTAATACTGCTCTAGTTAATTTCCTAAGGGCTGTATCTCTAAAACGGTAAGAAATATTGCGGATCTGAAAAAAACGCCCCGAGACACAGCCCTGTTCTATCTGATCAGCGAGAAAAAACACCCAAAAAGTTGAAAATAGGGTAGTTTTCTAAGGGTTGTTTTTTACAACTTTAAACCCTTATATCTCGAAAACGGTAAGAGATATCGCAAAAATAACGAAATTTTTTGCAAACTTAGAAACCCTAGTGTAGAATAACCCCCTCTACAACATAACAAAAGGACAAGGGCGTAGGGCACACCCTTATCAATTAAATTTTCCTTTTTCAGATGTGAACAAATTGACAAATTTTAGCGCATTCACATCCGATAGTGCTGCCATCTCATAACAAATTTGTAAACTATTGGATGTGAATGCGATCCTCTGCGTACCAGGAATTTTAATACTTGAATCCAGCAGCCAACAGCGATAAAAGTTGATCAACTTGCTAAGAGATAGCAGCACTAGTATCAAAATTGAAAGGAATAAATTTAAATTTTGAATTTTGTTTTATTAATTGACAATATTAATTTTAAATTTTTGTATTACATGCATTCAAACTTAATAAAACACATATGGTTTCTGTTATAATGCTTTATTATCTTTATAAACAAATACAAGTTATTATATTTCGTTTATTATTACAACATATTAGTTTATAAATACAGGAATATGTGATGCTCATAAAATAACAGCTTTCTAGTTGAAAATAACATATATGTAAATAAAATCTACTGTTAATATTATTATAGTAATGGTAATTTATTATAATTTGATTATAGGATATGTTTCTTTTAATAGCGAAGTACATTTTACAATAATTAACTAATATTTATTTATATTTTAAACAAAAATCCTGGATCAGTCTTCAGGATTGACTGTGAGAGCAAGAAACAGATCGCATCCCCGGATATTCCTCCTGTCGCCTCAGGGAATCCATGAGAAAAACCTGGAGCAGGAGGTTGGCCTCGTCGCCATAGCAACTGTAACCTGTAACAAACAAAAACAGATTAACAACAATTACAAACACAACATGAAATTAAATTTCGAATTAGAACAATACTTGGCAAAAGACACATACATTTTATTAATTATTTTTGTTAAAAATAAACTTTCGTGAACTAAGATTTTAACTGTTGCAAGTATGAATTACGTGGCCAAACGACGATATGAATATTTTAACATTGATGTTGCTACCAGCGGCCGTCGGTCCTGATGGTGTTTCTGTGAACGTCCAGTCATGTTACTAACTCTGGTGAAGTTGTCCACGATGATACAGGGTCCGGTGAGACTGGTCAGAATATCAGCAGCTCCACGACGATGATGCAGAAGCAGAACATGGGTCCAGGTCCGTGTAGGTCCTATATAAATATACAAATAATATATGAATATAATTGTATTACTGTAAAATTAATTTACTTACGATTTAATTGCAAATAACGTACTTCAAAGTTGATATCGGTTCCGAAGGCACAGTTGAAGGTGTTCAAAGCTCCGGTGTCGATGTCCACGTATCGCTATAAACATAAAAACAAAGTATTAGACAAAAAAATTACTGTGAAACTGAAAAAAAAACCTACATGTTACGGTTAGGAAATATTTGTAAAAAAGATGCTGTTAAAAAATTACAAAGTACATTGCAATGATAATTTATTTTTGCTGTTACATGGTACATGTTTAATTATTAATATTATTATAATTTCCGCTTTATTTCACTCTACCTCAGCAGAGCTGGTATACCTTTGACCTGCTTTACATAATGTGAAGCAATTCGCGGATGAAAGCCCAGATGGTCGATGTGACTCACACTGATGTTGCTGTTATCGATGAGACACTGATGAATGTGATCAAGGACCGGTGAAGTTGTCCACGAGTCGCTATGAACATAAAAACCATGTATTAGATAAAAGAATGATTATGAACCTGAAATAAAACATATATGGTTTAGTTAGGGAATATTTGCTGATGATGATATCTGAAATATAAATTCAAAATACAACATAAAACATGTTATGGTTTGATGGAAAGATGAACATTTTTATATCGCTTGTATCTTCTTAATTAACAGTAATCAATAAAAATATGTGATATTTCTTGATACTACAATAAGTCTAGAGATGAAAATTTAAGATTAGGAAATTTTAGCTCAAATATTATAAGAATAAACAACAATAACAAATGTCCGCCATGATGGACAGATGGTTATTTTTATATCATCTATTTCTTCTTAATTAACAAAAATAAATTGACAAATGTGATATCTGCTAACTCTACAATTTAGCTAGTGTTCAGAATTTTTGACTGGAACATTGTAACTCAAACAGTTTTTAAGAAATTAATGAAATTAAAATTTCAAAATGGCGTCACAACAAACAATTTTATTTCGTTAATAAGTCAATAATGTTTTGTAAAATTTTAACAAGTCTAATAATTCTAAATACTAGATACCGTGTTCCATCCATATTTGCCAAGATTGACGCCATAGCTTCAATTGTTTTTGAGATATTAATAAAATTAAAAACTCAGTACGTCATATCGTACATTTTTATTTTGTTAATATGTCAAATATTTTTTACAAAATATTAATAAATCTAATTATTATTACTGTTATAATTCTCAAGGATAATATAATTTAAATCATTGATATAATAACTTAAGTAGTTTATGAGAAATTAAACAATTGGACATTGTTCCAGACGTGTGGACGCTGATTCTTGACGAAGATGCTGTAGCTGTTTACCTCGAGGTTGGTCGGGTGGTCGTTCTATCACCAGAACTCAGCAGATTCCCGAGTAACCCAGCGTGCAACATTATAATCATTGTATCCTGGAAAGTGTAAATCAAATGTAAATAAACAATTAAAGTTATTCATTTATCAATGTATCTTAGAATAAATAAATTACATCATTTTGAAGTATGAAGAAGCTCCAGAACAATCTTCAAATTTGACAGTTTCTGTTGAGCAGCATTCCAGGCTGTTCTAAAACTATCATTACGGTCATAGAAGATCTACCAAATGGTTCCAGTTCTCTGAAGTAGTTATAATTGTAATCTACAAAATAGATCATAAAATTAGTTTGTGTTTACATAAAAAAAAAATAGGTTAAATGTTTATTTTGTTTTATTTACCTACGTCCTTTTGCTATTTGGCAGACAATCAATCAATGTTTTGGTTACTCAATTCCTTTGGAATTAATACCAGTTATGAAATCTTTATTGCACCTCATCCCGTAGACTCTAATTTGATACTGGTAGGTGAAGATAATGGTAGAAGATGTTGTTGGTTGAGATTTTTATTTGTTAACTTGCAACATTAACTTTCGAGTAATCGACGTGATGATATATTTATTTGACAGTTCGACTACTGTGCTAAAAGCACCCTGAAAGCAAAAGAATTGCCTATTAGGTATAATGTTTAATAACATTCTGCAGCAATAACTACAAACAAAATGACGTAACAATAACATTTATAAACAATACTCATCGTATATGGGAATATTAGGATATCTGTTCTATTTTTTAAGTAATGTTGAAGGTCAGTGTACAAAATTAAAGCACACATTAAATGCCAAACGTATAGAAATACAACTAAAACACTTAAATGTCATCAAACTGTAATGAAATTTATAAACCACGCAGCCATTTGCAATGAAATGTCATTGATAGTTATCCCGGATAGTTATTAAATAATAATTAATTAACAATCCAACAGATGACGCTAAGGTATTCAAAACAATCATTTATTTCAACGTATTTGCAAAATAAACACAACAAAAACATTATTTTGAAACTGAATTCGCCTTGAATCACACTGTGCTCTACTTTTCGTATATTTCAAGGCCTGTTCAGCGCACGAATACATTGCAGCATCTGCATACACCTTCAGCTGTGCATTTACCACAGGTTATGTTTAAAACTGTTATTTCTATTAATAATTTTAAAAAGTATGAATATATATTTATATGTACAATTAATTCAATACAACTTTTGACAATTTCGTACTCTCTTACACATGTCTTAAAAACATTTTTAAATGAGTGATTTGAAATAAATGATTTTAAATCATATCGATTCAAATTAAAACGCATTGCGCCGAATCCAAATTATTGATTTTTGGAAAGAGTGATCTTCAATGCGCATGATCGCACAAAAACAATTCTGGAATTTGAAATATGCGGAAGTAGAACAGAAAGTATAGTTTACAAATTTGAGAAAAGATAGCACAAGGAATCTCGTCCTAAAATTAACCGAAAAGTTTTTGGCGATTTCTGGACAAACGGTTGACTTTACAAAGAAATCATAAAAAAAGAAAATACTCGTTAATTTTTTCTAATATAAATTGAAACATTTACTTATTCGTTGGCAGTTTTGTTTTATTTTTCTGACGATGTATCCACATTTTTTAGTTGGTAATTTGGTTTATTTTGTTGACGATGGGAACATATTTATTGGTTGGTAGTTTATTTTTTTGTGTTGTTATTTTAAGTACATACAATTTAGTTATTTGAATATATAACATTACAATTTGAAATGTAAAACCTCACCTCCGGAAATTCCTCCCTAAGCCCTCCAGGAAAACTCTCAGCAAAACCTGACGTAGGGGTGCGGCTTCATCGCTGCTGTAACTGTATCTGTAAACTCACAAAAGAAAATTAGAAACAATCAAAATAAATACATAAATAATTTAAATAAGCAATATTTAAACAAAATGAAAATTGTGTTTATGAATAAAATAAATTTTCTCACATCGTAGTTACTGGCAGCCGGCATCGGTCCTCATGATTCTGTTGCCGAGGGGTTTTAGAACACTCCAGGTCTAGATGTTGATGTTGATGACGTTGTCCAAGATGATGTAGGATTCGATGACGTTGTTAAAGATAATGCAGGCTTCGGTGACGATGTTCAAGATGATGTAGATTTCAGTGACGATGTCCAAGATGATGCAGGCTTCGATAACGATGCCCCAGATGATGCTGTAGTTCAGGAGATGATTTCAAGTCCGGTGGATGTGCTGTAAACATAAAAAAAAACAATGTATTAGTAAAAAAGAATTGCTAGAAAAGTGAGACATACATAACACAAACAAAAATGAACATTTATCATGAGATCGGCTTCAAAAACCAAAGAATATTGCATTTATTAAAGATAATTAGATTAAATCGTCCGTACACTGCACTGAGTTGTACAGAATATAGACTTGGTTTTCGACAATTTTTAAGACAAGTAATAATATAAATATTAAAGGGGATACATTTGTTATAAGGAGTGGAAAACTTGAGCAATATTCTTTTAAAAACCGCAAGTTTCAAGGGTTGAAAACGAAAAAATACACTAGACACAGACATAAAAACTACACCCCTGGATTTTGGGTAGTTTTTAATACAACTGTCTAAAATTGTTTTGATAAATATTGCGGGATACATTTATTTTGTGAGTAGATCTTATAATCACGTAATTAGAATATAATTAAATTAAACCGACTATACAAACGATACACCAACATACGTTCTGAATTTAAACTCATATGAAATATAGAAATATTTATATTCACCTATTAACATTTTATTTGGAGTCGAAAGATATTATTATATTGTATTTCTGTGCTTGTGCATGGAACTGACTGTTCCAGTTGTCATTATATATTTTTATGTTCACGTTTTTCAACGAGTGCTTTCAACGAATTTTTATCATATTCAAAAGTTAATTCCGAATGTACAGGAGTAGAAAAAGTAGAGTAATATTATTCGGGATTATGGTCATTATTCACACACAATGATTTGCATTGTGTATAATCCCTCATATAATAATATACTATTAATTATCTTTTAGGATAAGAAATATATGTACGATTAATTATTAATTTATTTGAAATCGGAACTAAAGTGCTCAAAAATTGTCATTAAAAGCTTAGAAAAAAAATCATTAAAGTAACCCCATTATACGACTATTATGAGGAACGCAGTGTTGGCAACCGTAAAATAATTATTGTACAAGTAGGATAATTTTGACAGATATATGACGTATTTGAGTAAATTTATACGTGAAATGAAACAATATGTGCAAGAAGAATAAACTAATTATTTCCGATGAAGAAACTTATGGCAAAATACATAATTTTGAGTGTTATTTACGATAACTTCAATGTACTAGGTTGGCAACACTGAGTGTCAGTTCCAACTGACAACCAACAGATATATAAACTTGATCTATATAATTTTTTTTACAGTTTTTCCTAATTACAGATTTCAAATAAAATTTAATATGTACCGCGGCACTGAAGTTCCTTTTATCACTCACATGGTTTATTTTCCTTATTCTTGACAAAAAGTTAAACTTCACTGCCTTGATACATAAACAACTATTGTATGTATTTGAAATATACTTACGAATTCAAAGTGAAACAAAAAAACGTTGCCAACTATTTTGACACATCGACAATCTGACAGCTCAATAATAAGAGAAGCACAAATAATTTAGAATAGGATAGATATTCCCCATAATACTTTGACGTCATTGTAGAGGTCTTTAAAACTCAAATATCTTAATAATTAATAATATTTTTTAAACTTCTGTTATATCTAGTACGATGTCTTTGGGTCTAGTTATATTATAAATGACTTATTTTCTATTTTGGTACTCTAGTAAACGACCCCATTATTTATTGTACTGTGTAAATAATAGTCTATTCTACGAGACCTTTCATTAACGGGACACAAATCCACGTGGTTTCCTGTGCTGTGATTGATCCTCCACACGAGCTAAACACTATGTGAAATACAAACATATATATATATATATATATATATATATATATATATATATATATATATATATATATATTGTTAAAATATCACAATACACTTTACAGTTTTGTGTTATTTGTAGGTATAGCATTGCCCACTGCATTTTTATTCTATCTTGATGCTTCTACTTTGTGTATATTAGAAATATTTATGAAGCAATTTATTCTTTCATTTATAATGACAGTGTACGAACTGGTGGTGGAATTACAGCCAAATGCTTATAATGGTACTCTATTTTTTGAACCAACCACAGAACTATATTTGTCCCTTTAAAGAAAGGTCTCGTGAATAGACTACAGGTTTCATGTATCTGTGTATTTTTCTGAAGATTATTTTACTGTATGCCACGATAGATCTTTTTAGTTCATAATTCTGTAACAGAAAAACGTGCACAATTGTGAACAAAATAATGCAACGTGTCAAACGGCCTTACGATACAACAATACTCTCATTGGTTTTGTAGTATTGTAAAGCATTCTGGAGTATTCTAGAACATGCAGCAAGTGATTTCCCTTCCAGTGCTGAGTGCTGGGTTTGCCTTGGCTGTGCTAAGTTCAACATTATTTAATATATATTACATGGATATACCAAACAAGCTCAACCCAATGTTGAAACGCTAAATTATGCAAACGATATATGCATACATTAGCAGCAACGCCAATCTACGAATGTAGATACGATTAAACAGCGTGTTTAAGATTAGGCAATGGAATCAGGACTCCAGGACGAGAAACAGAACATAACATAACCTTTGCAAGTGGAAAACATTGCTGTTTGCTGTTTACTCGCCACTAATTAAATAATCGCGCCGGACTTACGAATTAAGCCCTGACTTACGGGATTACTTCGAGGTACAAACGACTCATTTTTGATATTAAATTAATATTCCAGGTAATACATTTGTAATGAAAATTGCACTGTGTTTCATCAGACATTTTCTGCTTATACCTGATGTAGAATAGAAACGGGGCGCTATTTTTAAATATTGCTGTAGCTTTTTAACCGACGAAAAAAGGAAGTGGTTCTCAACTCGACGCATATATTTATTTTTATGTAGTGTTGGCCAAATTTTCTTGAATGAAGAGAAAATTGATTTGAAAAGTGTCAATCCGATTTCGTTTTCTTTGAAAATTTTTGTAGGCTTAATAAATATTTTTGTATGATAATTAATTTAGTTTATCCAACATCTCTCAATAAATGCTCTGTAAATATGGCGATTTTAAACAAGGAAAGTAACAGATTACCTATTAGTGAGTATTTTTTTGAGAAAATCCACTAGTGAGTATTTTTTAATTTATAACAATAATAATAATACACAACACCTTGGTAACCATTCGATTGACATTTTACTTTAGACAATTTAAAGTATATGCCACTGTCAAATAATATTTCTTTAATAAATTTTACATTTATTAAGAGATGTTGGATAAAACATTATACTTCACACGTGGGAAAAGTGGAATAACCCACTCAATAAAATTATCACACTCAGCCTTCGGCTTCGTGTGCTAAAATTTCTCTCGTGGGTAATTCCATACTTTGCCCACTTGTAAAGTAAATAACTTTTATCGAAGTATTCAACTAGGACGAAGTAGTTTGAATAGGAGCAGTTTTAATTCAAAATGATATAGTTTTAAATAAAAACATTTTGTTTAAAATTAAAATTATTCCATTTTCATTATTTTAAAAAATAAATTTTAAATTTTTAGTGCAGAAAATGAAGATAAATAAAATTTATATTCAGAATTAATATTTTATTTTAATTGAACCTAATCATTTTGTAAGAAATAAAATTTTCATCAACGAATGCATACAAAAAGAAAACTGAATTATTTTTATGAGTGTACAGATTCTTAATTGATTAAATATTTTTTTATGTATTACAATAATAAATATTATAATTTGCTTTCCTTCAAAAACATAACCTAGACCTAGATATCATTTTATTTCATAATGAAGCAAAAGACAATTTAACTACCATCATATTAAGTAAAAATACTGCACTCATAAAAATAACTTTTTATTTCAAGAAAATTTTCAGTTTTCCTTTTGTATGCATTCACGGAAGAAAATTTTATTTCTTACAAAATGATTAGGTTCAATTAAAAAAATCTTTTTTTCTGCATTGGAAGACAATAAATATATTTTAAATTTTGTTTTTAAAAATAATGAAAAAGAAGTCGTTTTAATTTTAAACAAATCGTTTTTATTTAATATCATTTTGAATTAAAACTACTCCTATCCTATTTAAACTACTTCGCCCCCATAATGAATCTCAGTTGAATACTTTGTTATGTTCTTTCAAAACTAAATTAATTTATATTCAAGAATATTTATTAAACCTACAAAATTTTCAATGAAAATTAAATCGGATTGGAACTATAACGAAATCGGATTGGCACTATTCAAATAAAATTTTCTCTTCATTTAAGAGGAATCTGTTTGTTCCAAGAAAATATTTTTATCAATGTGACTGAACGATAATATTCTTTCTTAGTGCATCTACTTTTGAGTTATGGCCATTTAAAAGTAAGATTTTCTGTGAATGCTTACACCTGCTTGTTGTTAATTGAGTGAAAATATAAAATAGATGATAAAAACGTTGATTTGCATATCTCTAGCAGCTCTAGCAGCACATATCGACCGAAGCAGCTAGAAGTCACCGCGACACCAAGACACCAGCAGCCCTAAGTTAATTGCGGCCCTATTAAAATGTAGCGTTATATCTAGATCGGCATTAAAGATAGTAGCTCCTTGATATTGACATATCTGGCGCACTAAATTCATTGCAAGTCTTGCTGGGAGCGAGCGGCACTGAACGCCTTGCCGAACGCCGAACGCTGAACGTTGAACGCCGAACACCAAACCATAATCCTTATTCCTTAGTTAGCAGATAACGCTAAGAATGGTTGGAATTAGCGAGAGACTTCGTGTTCGAGTGTTCGCCATTCTCCACAGCGGTGGAATCAGGTATTCTTCGCAAACTTTTGCTAATAAATTGAGGTCAAATATCGTTCGTTTAGCGGAACGGCCGCTGAATTTGCGCTGCGTGGATTGACGAACTCATTCAAGCTACTGAAGTCTCAAGTGCCATCCAAGATGAGATTATCTACATTTTTGTCAGGGATATTGTCTTAAGTTAAATTGATGTTAATCTTATCGTAATGATGCTAACGTATATTCTGCAAAACGACAGGCAGATAAGAAAAAAGTTTTGCTGGACCAGAAAAACATACATTCCCAAAATACTTTGCCAATTTATTAATTATAACATTTATATGAAGGATACAAAAAATATATTTTTAATTTAGAATAGTTGAGGCTGCTTGCATTATTTAAAAAACTTTTTTAAAAAATATTGAAACGCGAAAAATACAATAAACCTTTTTAGTGTTAATAACTAAGTTCCTGAACTAATGTCAATAACTAATTTTGAGTCGACGTTGGTTCATTGTTTCTTTGACACCAACTCAAAATTAGTTACTTACATTAGTTTAGGAGCTTAGTTATTAAAACTAAAAAGGTGTATTTTATTTTTCGCTTTTCAGTTTTTCATCAATTCAATTTTTGATAAAAAGTTTTTAATTTTGGTGGCAACCTATTTTTCTATCCTTAGGGATGGAATTTTTTTAATCGGACAACACATTTCAAAGTAATACATTGTAGAGTGGGTTAAGAGGTAATATTTCAGTACGTGAATCACCAATCATCCCCTATTTTCCTACCCTTAGGAAGGGAATTTGAATGGAACCAGCCTCGAGGTACACCTTATCCAATATAAAAGAATAATCAAAATCGGACTGCACTGTGAAAAATTATGTTTTTCGTCGGTTAAAAATGGGACATCTTTTTATCTTCAGCAACGATTTTTACGAGTTTAATGGTAAAGGTAAAGGATTACATTTTGATGAATTTTAAATAATGAACCACCTGAATTGTTGAAAATATAAAAAGAAATGGTTTAGTGATTTGGTCTGTCATAATACAGTGATTAATACCAAATCACGAAGTCATGTGCTTTCAAATTTTAGAACAATTCTGTTGGTATAATTTCAAATTCACCAAAATATTACCATAAAGTACCTTTATATACAACCGATAAGAAAGTTAATTTTATTCTTTTCAAAATCATTACTTAATGTGCTTCATTATTTACCGATAGAAATAAAAATTACAAGTACTCCCTAGGGAAATAAAGTGATTCAAAGCCATTGCCAATGCCACCTAGAAAGAATTTATTTTCTTAGTTAGTATTATTTATTAATATTGATTAAAATATATGTAAATAGCTCCGTGGTAACGCATCGGACTGTGAATCATGAGATCCTTAGTTCGAATTCCACAGCCGTCAGTTGCCATTTTTAATATACCCCTGTGGTTCCCCCTCCACTAACAACTTTCAGGGCTATGACTTGACGGCTGGTAACCGCATTTTATACGCAAAAATATATCACCTACCGAGATCTGCGTAAGCAGAGTGCCACACTCACAATGGGTAAAAGGCGTGATGATATATTTATTTTATTTTTATTTATATATGTCGAAAATTATCTATTATATTTATTTTGAAATAAAATTTGATGATTTTTGTAAAAATAAATTTTAAATAATATAAATTGAAACCTATTTATTTACACATTTTTTTTATAGATGGCGCAAGCTTTTTTTTAAAGCAGTTATTTGGTTTTTTCTCATGTTCTTCACATTCAGTTAAAATTTGACCTAATCTAAAATACTATGTCAAATTGGTGTACATTTGGTAATGAATTAAATATTTGGAATGAAAGATGTAACATTCTTACTAGATTTACACGCTGTTAATAGTGTAGTTTGTTAAATAAATATTTTTCCAGTTATATAAAATATTGTATATAACACGTGAGTAAAGTAAAGCTCTCTACAAATAATGACGCACTTTACTCCCTTGATGTACAAACTACTAATACCATTAAACTCCTAAAAGTAGTTGTTGCAGATGTGAGAATTAACTCCCAGAACGTTCAACTGAAATAAATAGATGTTCCATTTCAAATAATGCAAACAATTTTTTCCTGGATACTTTAAGACTCAACTATTCTAAATTACAAACTAATTTATTAATCTTCATTTGCACGAATGCTATCCTTAAAAACATCAAACATTAAAAACCTCTGCATGTGTGAAATTTTCTACACCCAATCAAGTCTCACATTTTCACATTCACTTAATTCAAAATAGACACGTAACGTTACCATAATGAGAACAAACGTCAGCAATATTTCTGCGTCTCAGTGTTGGCTGCTCGCTGTGCTATGTGCTCGCGCTGCTCTGCACGACGGCGTTAAAACACCAAGTGTGATAGAAGTAAAACATGGCGGTAAACATAACCTCCGTCAGCACAGTAATTATATTCGTCGCGTAAATTATGAACGTGAACGTGAGCCAGCATTGCCAGCAGTGAGCAAGTGAGCTACAATGCTACATACAGCAACTTGGATGATCGCTGTTTCGCAGGTACTACGTTTACACTTGGAAAAATTCCTTCCGCCATTTTGTCAAAGTTGTGAATAATTTCATAATTGCGATTCTCAGATTTGACGGCTGTCACGCTCAAAGTGCTTAAATAGCGCAATGCTATCATTATTCATTTTCTTTTACAGGGTGTAACACAAATAGGTACAATAAATTTAACCAGTGGTGCAACTCGTTAAGAACAACAATATTTATTAATAACTTTTTAAAAACTTCTAGTTTTCGTGTTAACCCTCTATTGCACACTGTTCCCGATCTGGAACATAAAATTTAAAATTCTTCTTTTCTTTTCTTATGCAGTTTACATTCATGGCAATCATGTTGTAACATTTGGAAACATTATATACACTTTGTCAATTGCCAATTACGTCATTCCTCCTAATTTGACCAACATAAAAAAAAGTTGAAGTGGAAAAAGATAATTACAGAAACTGAGATAGAAAATGTAAAATTTGAAGGAAGCAGCTTATTACCTGCTGATATATTACAGCTAAATACACCTTTACGAAATTTCCAAATTTTTTTTTTATCTGATGTTTTCCTAGAAGACGTTGTTTATAAAACAATTTTGTATAGTACGTAAATACGACCCAATAGACCAAAGTTCTATTGTAAGTTGAATTTGTTCATAATGTTCCCAATAGTGAACAAAATTTAAAATTTTTTTTTTATTTTAAGAAAATGATATGTGTAGCACACGTATTTTAAATATAATGAATATTTCTTTTGTAAAAAATATTTTTTTGAGCCTTTATTTAAAAAAAATATAATTCATGCAATAGGGGGTTAAAAATTTTGTTAACATTCGTAAGATGAGATGGAAAACGCTCCAAATAAATGTAACAGAAACTTCAGCAGAATGCTTGTAAACTCGCTTTTCGGAAAATCAGGCACTTTTAAATATTATTACTTTTATAATAATAATTTATTAATTGGTTTATTTGATATTGTCAAAATTTATTTGAAAAAGTTGAAAAGTGATGTTTGGCAAAATCAATTATTTCATTATTATTGATACTGGATCAAGTTATGAAAATACCTTAACGACTCCTCAATTTATGGTGGTAAAAAAAAAAACAAGGATTTAGAAATTAAAGTAAATAAGAAATATTATTCAGTTAATAACCATTTAATTTCTCTTCAGATTTATAAACTAGAAACTCAGGAGATATTGGAACTTTTTGCTGATTGACATTAAAGATACGACATTTTTGACAGTTAATAGTCCGTAAAATATCATTGTTACTGCCTAGGCATATTATACATAGCAACCGCTCAACAAACGCATAGTAAGCGTTCAACAAACCCATAGAAACTGTTCAAAAAACACATGCCCCGTAAAACATTTGATTTTCGATTTGTTAAGTATTTTTAGTTAATATTGACAAATATATTGCGTGAAATTAACCATTTGAACAAATATAACAATTTGTTAAATTAAAATATTCTCAATTCTAATTTTTTTTTTAAATTGTTTCTATTTATTTGCTAAAATTATAAAATTTAACATATAGACTCGTCAGTAATAACAAGTAAATTTAGCTGACTTATGAACTTGAAATTGTTAATGAAAATTTATATCCTTTGTAAGAACGTAATTTATTATAATAACTATACTTTATTGTTCTGCTAATTACTAAAATATTTAGGCAAAAGTACATAAACATAAATGTTAATAATTACAATATTGAAATATATATATATATATATATATATATATATATATATATATATATATATATATATATTAGGGTGGGTCGAAAAAAATAGATTTCGTTCTCTAGGGTCTAAAATGAAAGAGTTCCATCCTAAAAGTTGTGGAGATGTGCTGAAACATTTTTCTGATGAATACCCAGGCAGCACCGAGCACCTCAAAACGCCGTTTTTTGCACTTTTTTTAGATTCTGACCAATAACTTTTTTCAATTTGCTTCAAATTGGCTGAATTTTTTTTCTGGTATTCCCAGATCAATACCGAATAAGTCAATATAACCGACATTGGGGTTTACCTTTTCCTAAAGGCGAAAAACCCTAATGTCTGTTATATTGACTTATTCGGTATTGATCTGGGAATACCAGAAAAAAAATTCAGCCAATTTGAAGCAAATTGAAAAAAGTTATTGGCCAGAATCTAAAAAAAGTGCATAAAACGGCGTTTTGAGGTGCTCGGTGCTGCCTGGGTATTCATCAGAAAAATGTTTCAACACAACTCCACAACTTTTAGGATGGAACCCTTTCATTTTAGACCCTAGAGAACAAAATCTATTTTTTTCGACCCACCCTAATATATATATATATATATTTAATTACGAAATACACAAAAATAATTTGTTACTTGCTGAAATTTGAAATTTGTTAAACTTTGTCAATTTTACTATAAATTTTTTATTGTGTAGCAACAGAATTTGATGGCCATAACTTTTAAAATATATATTAAAAATAATCACCATATTAATATTAATTCCAAAATCGGCAAAATAATAATGTGTTCAATACGGCACCAAACACAGATTTACAGCTTCGGCAGCATTCATTGCCTCGACTTCGCTTTTTTAATGAAACGGCAGCCTCTGCTGTAAATCTGCTATTTTGGTGCCTAGTTAAACAAGTAAATATTGAAAATTGACGTTCAATTCTAGGCATTTCGCAATTTTTCAACTTTTGTAGCAACTTTTTTTTTAATTGACTTCAAAAAATTACAAAATATTAAACATGTTCGCACATTTATTTTAAACATAAATAAATTTACAAAAACTACCCGGCTTGTAATTAATTTAATTAATATTTAAAATGTCAAACTGAACTGTCAAACATGACAAGCAGTCATTCATTTATTGAAAATATATTATTATTTTAACTCAAAGAGATCCTCTCGAAGATCGCCTGACCTGATACTCGCTGACTCTGTTCTCTGGGGTTATTTAAAAGAGAAGGCTAGTGTCAATAAACCTAGAACTTGACAGCTTCTAAAGAACAACATTAAAACAGAAATCAGGCATTTACAGCAAAACATTTTATTTATTTGAAATAAGTTATTTTCTTTTTATCATCTAGGAACTTCTGGGTCGCCTGTATAATTGATTAAACTGCCAAAATTATTTAATGTTATCGCAAGCAATTTCTGCTGAATATACTTTGTCGTTAATTTGTCACCTCAAGTTAAGTGAAAGTAAACATGGCTTCTGTCTGAATGTGTAAACGTGGTGTAGGTACGGTGTACGCTATGTGAGTATCTGTGCATTTGTACGCAGCTGCCAGCCGCGTAATGTTTTATTTAATTTTTAAGCCGCGCGTTAATAAACACATGACGCTTTTCAAGAATGTTTCGCATCGCGTAATTTATACCCCAAAACAATATTCAAATAAGGCAATGAAGTATGGTTGCCCGAACATAAATTGCTGAGGGCGTTTGCATTAAACACGCATTTGTAATTCTGAAATTTGCTAGGTTAGACAGCCTTGCCCCCTGCCCCTTGCCCCAAACGGCCAACGCCGCCGACTCCGTCGCCCTCGACTCGCCTTGATTAGTTTGTCGTTAATCAAGTGTTTCAAAAATTATACGCATGCGTGAACATTTTACGAGGAAATTTCCCCTCAAACAAGTTATTTTTAAATGATGGAAATTTCTTACCATCTTTCAGATTTTATTATATTATATGAATTTATTAATTAATATTTACATCAACTAGATTATATCGCGACATCATCTTAATTACTCCAAGCAAATGAGAAAAATAGTAGCGGACACATTTCTTTGTTTCATTTAAATACATGGTAATTTTATTAGAGGAAAGTAACCAAATATGGAATAGGATCCTAATATGAAATACCGTCCTTTCTCTTATTGTTATTTAAAATTGTATATAATTATTATACAGTTAATTAATTTTTTTAACAAAATACTGTTACTACACTCATAAAAATAACTTCTTGATTCAAGAAAATTTTCAGTTTTCTTTTTGTAGGTATTCGTTGAATAAAATTTTATTTCTTAGAAAATGATTAGATTCAATTCAAATAAAATATTAATTTTATTTACCTTCTTTTTCTGCATTGTATGAAAATGAAAATATTTTAAATTTTATTTTTAAAAATAATGATCATGAAGTCGTTTTAATTTTAAACAAAATGTTTCTATTTAAAACAATATCATTTTGAATTAAAACTGCGTTTCGTTTAATATTAAAACGACTTCTTTTTCTTTATTTTTAAGAACAAAATTTTACAGGAAAAAGAAGATAAATAAATTTTATATCAAAATTAATATTTTTTTGAATTGAATTTTGTAAGAAGTAAAATTTTCTTCAACGAATGCATGCAAAAGGAAAACTGAAAATTTTCTTGAAACAAGAAGTTATTTTTATGAGTGCAGAGAAAAAATTTAGTAAATTTAAATAAACTTTATTATAAAAAAAATTATTTGAATGAAATATAAATTTGTAACAACAAAATATTTTTTAAAAATAAGTGTAAGGAATTTATTTAAATCACACAAATTTATTTAATTAATTGACTATTTACTTGAATTAAATAAATTTATTTGAATTAAAAATAATATTATTTAATTTTAATAAAGACTGTATTTAATTTGAATATTGATATTAGTTGTTTATCGATATATCTGAAATTTATTTATTAGAAACTAATTAAAATATATTTTTTATTTAAAACTAATAATTTTTATTAGGTTCTTATATGAATAATAAAATTAATTTGTTATAAATATTTTTTAGTTGAAAGTACCATTACAAAAAGAAAGGAAAAGAAAAAAAGTAACTAACATGGTAACGACCATGGCAGGATGCGTTGATGCCGGTTCACTGGATAACGCAAGTTAAGCAACACTGCCCGCTGTCAGTAGTTGAATGGGTGACCGCTTTACAAAAACCCATACCAGCGAACACTGCGTGCCGTTGTCACACCTCCGAAAACGAGGGACCGAAGCGGCATATAAGCTCAGCAGTTGAGACCGCTTGAAGAAACAAAAAATATGTTTACATTTAGAAGTAAGAATGCTTCAACTCAACAATAAAAGTAATATTGAATCATGTTACATAAAAGTTTTTTCCCAATACCCGCAAGCAGGAATTACCGGTTTACGGTTATTTGAAACTAAATGGCACCATTTAGTCACCAATGTTGATGTAGAGACTAAATTCGATCAATATTATGTTTGAAATTTCATGCATGCCATCTCAAAATGTTTATCAGGATTTTACATAAACACTGAATTGCATTTATTGGTCGAATACCTATATTTATGTAAATGAAATTCAGATAGTTTGGAATTTCAAATGTTAACATTTGTTCTATTATATTATGGAGTCCATGATGTCAACAATGTATTATTTACTCATTACATTTCTATTAAACCCAATTTGCTTCTAATAAATATTCTAATACATACATGGTTTGCATAAACAATATTATTGCCCTAAGGAAAATTAGTTGTAATGAATAAAAATGTTGTTACATTATGTTTGTAATACGTTCACATATTAAACAACTTAATTTTTTAAATCACGCATTTATCAATAATATTTTATTGGCTTCTAAAAAGCATACAAATTACAAAATCATACAATATAGCGAATGTTTGAGTTTAATTAAAATAAATAAATAAATTTTCGTTAACATCATGCATAATTGGGTGCCGGACAAATATTATTACAATTACAGCAATCTATTTATTTAATATTTGTTAAATTTTAAAGTTTATAACTTCGAATTATTCTATGTAAAGAAATATTTTTTATGTATAAATTGTATATTTCAATAATAAATATTTTATCAAAATTTGAACCACAAACAATCTCGTTTCACTTGATAAGCAAACCGCTGTTTCGCTTGCTTGCATACTTAGTAGTGTTTTAAGATTCGAAGATTACGCGTGTTAGTGCATCAATATATTCCTTTATAAAAAGTAAGTTTTAGTCAGCGGTTTCATTATATTGATTTCCGTAGATCAATGAACATAGATCAAGCAAACGTTTAGTGAGCATGTCACAATGACAATGCATCGATCGACGTAATTTTCATTGCGTTGCCAAATTGAAAATTTATATTTTTACCAGTTTTTGGTTTTATTGTGTTGAAGGTAAGTTACAAAATAATTTATATAATATATATTTTGATGAAAATAAATTGAAGTAATTGTAATAATTGTAGATTTGTATAGGTACTTCGAATGTCCAAAATAAGATTATCATTTTATTGTATATCATATAATTTTACTTCGTCTTCCAAACTATTAATTAAAAAGCAAACATATTTTGTATTAGGTTTCAAAAATTAAAATATGCTAACTAGTAGTAGAAAGCTGCGCTAAACCGTAAGGCACATAAATTTCATTATATTTTGAAATTAATAGTTTTTTTGTTTTAAGTTGCAAGTGAATGAATTTGTATATTTGGGTACCTAGTATGTTCTCGAGGGATGGACGTATTGACCGGGAGATTGAAAGGCAAATGTCTACAGGGTGCAATGTATAGGGTGCTCTGAGTACATTTGCTCGAAACGTGAATGTATCTAAAGATGCTCGATTGAGTGTTTATAATGGTGTGTTAGTGCCTTCATGGATGTATGGTTCTAAATGCTGGGGGTAGATGAAGAAGCATGAACGACGTATAACTGCTGTAGAAATGAGATATTTGAGAGGAGTACGTGGGTATACGAGACGTGACTGTATACGGAATACATTGGTGTATGATGAGTGTAAGATTGAGAAGAATGTTGTTAAGAAAGTGGGAGTGAGCCAGTTGAGGTGGTTTGGATATGTTGAGCGAATGTCGAATGAAAGGTTGGTGAATCTAATATATGTGGGTGAGATTGAAGGTGGACGATTGCGTGGGCGTCCGAGGAATAACTGGTTGGGTATGATTGATGGTTTGTTGCGTGAACGAATGATTCCGAGTGAGAAGAATAAACGAGCATGTATGAATCGTACTATGAATGTGGACGAGGTGAAAGTGGTGTGTCAGGATAGGAATGTTTGGAGGAGATTGATTGTTGGTTGACTGTGTTTCTGGGTTCGTGCTACCCCACTAAGTGGGACATAGCATGACGTTATGTATGTATGTATGTATGTATGAATAACAACAGTAGTGATTTTTAAAGTATTCCAATGTAAAAAAACTAATTTAAAAAAATCAAGATAATTTGCTGTATGTATTAGCTGCAATTCTACAGGATGAGTTTTTTAAAGAAATCAATTAGATTTGCTGGCTAAGTAATAATATTAAAGAAAAAATAAATATACAGGCATACACATCAAGGAGGGGAATGATTGGGAGGGAATGATTGGCAAAATAAAATTCTGAAGGGCAAATAAAAAAAATACCACTTTTTGGTGGTGCAACATCTTCATAACAATTTTATTTTAACAACCATACAATTATGTCGGTCCTTGCTGTTTAAGCCTGTGTATTTATTTTTCTCTAAAGTTATTATTTAGCCAGAAAAACTAATTGGTTGTTTTAAAAATCTCACCCCGTATTGCCAATAAAAGGACAAACAAACTACAAAATTCGCACAACTCTCTTGACAATTTGAAAACCCAATAATATTGAGCCAGTCGACAATGATCGTAGCTATTCAAGCCTAGTCAATGAGAACAGTGTGACCATTGAACAGAACAGGTTTGATTTTTAATCGATCGATCAATATGAGTACTGCCTTACTCGTTATTCTAAAATAATTTTCACAACTTTCGCGGTAATGGTTGTGGCCAGGCCAACACTACGCTATCGGTAAATCATGAACAAATTCATCAACCCGAGTACAAAACCGAAACAATTTCAATTTATGTGTAAACTCTCTCTTTAAATACTAAATTATTTACTGTTAAACCACGGCTGCCAGCAGCCATACAGTCGCAGTCCAACGCCAATGCTAAACCGCCAACAGCACATAGTACGCGTACGTGTTACACTGCTCACGCCATATTCGATAAAACGTCAGTTTTGTTTTGTTGTTAGTATTTTGTTCTTACTACGCAATGTGGCAGTGTATGTTTATATTGTAATTTGAATATAAGCTAATCAATATTTTGTTTTACCCAAATGCTAATGACTACGTTTACATACACAGCAAGAAAGTATACTTTGACTTGACTTAAAGTAGATATAATAGTACATTTACACATTAACCCATTAATATCCAATGCATGAAAGATCATACGTAAAGATGTCTCACTTTAACATTATGTTTCTTCCAGGCTATGGCATTTTAAATTGGATAAACTATGCCAGGTTGTTCTATTGGTGCTTAAAGCAAAATAGTTCTGGGCATTAATGGGTTCAGGTCAAATCTACTTTCCTTTACAAGCCCAGAATCTGATCTTATATAGGACACATTGTTGTACTAAATTCTGTTATTAAGCTATTGCATAGCTTTTATCGCGGGCTTTGAGCGCGGCGACCGAATCAAGAAATTCCGTAACGAAAAAACCTGACACCTCCACTCCGACCGGCACAGCGGTGCGGCGTTTAAAGCCGTGCATCATCTAACGTCGTTTCAGTTCGGCAGACTTCGGCACGGTGTTTGTGTACGTGCGACTAGACGTATGCGTGTAGACTAGCTGCTAACTGCTCATAACTGATTCTATCTCTTTTAGACACAATGCTAAAATTTGTTTTCTTATCGGTCACCACGCTCAAAAAGTGTAACTTGAATTAATATCAAAGAAAAAAATACTGCATAAATAAAATAAATAAATAATAATAATTGCATAAGTTGATAAAAAATGCTATGCAATAGCTTTACCGCGGCAGTCCCCGAGTGCCACACGTATTTTTTTTTTATACTTTAAAGAAAATTAATAACAAATTAACAAAATTAAAAAGCTGTATTTATTGAATACGGGGCCTATTCTGTTACTTCCTAGTTAATTTTTGACTGAATAAAAATTGAAAATTTTATTTGACACATATATTTTGATTGGTTAAAATTTTTAACAGGCTGTTAAAAATTAACAGGTAAGTTACAAAATAGGCCCCATCATCAGTTATTCAAGAAACAACTGAATATATCTGATGAGCAGCGCGGAACTGACATTTCTCAGTTGAAATAACTGAAAATTCAGTAGATTTGACCAACAATTCAATCAAATAAGAGTTAGTTAGGAAGGAATTGACATGGCAATTACGTTTTGTAAAACCTTAAAACTTAAGAAGCATTAAATATTATAATTTGTTTTTCTTCAAAAACATAACCTAGATATCATTTTACTACCATATTCAGTAAAATTGACTGATATATAATTCAGTTATTTTGACTGAATACTTCAGTAACGCTCAAATTAACTGATTACTCAGTTAAAATGACTGAATAACACTATTTTTTCTCAGCTTAATTTGGAAATATTAATAAAATTGCAATGAATTCCAGTGAATAAATACGCGTCACTTAGATGTTCGATCCTCTATGTTAATATGAGTCGGAAATAGACAAAACGCAATAAAATCTTTTAATTCAGCTTCCGCATCCGTAACAGCAGAGATGCTGGAGATGTCGGAGATGCTCTACGCTCTCGGCCTCCCGCAGTTCTCCGCGAAACTGAAGACAACGGAAGAGGAAGAACTGATAAGCGAATAATATTTCCCTTTCTGAGTCCGGGAAGCTTTACCATTTAAATTGCTTTATAGCTCTCCATAAACAGACAACCAGTCCGACATATTTTCCAAATCTCGATAAGGAAATATATGTCTATAAAATATTTTTTACGTCTTCGATTAAAATTCCTGTAATAAAACAGGATTCAAGATATATTTGTTTCGGTACTAATAAAATTGATTGACCTGTTTCACTCAACATTTTTGTCAAGTAAATAAATATATCATTACGCCATTTATCCATTACTATTTTATATTTCTTTCATACTAGGAATACTAGAATTACTTGTATAGTGTAATTCAAGAAAAAGTTAATCTAACTATCGTATTAGAAACGTCATTAAATACTACATCCGGATCCAATTTTGATTCTGTGTTTACCAACCTATTAACCTAATCTAAGAGCCTATTCTGTAGTTTATCTGTTAATTTTTAGCAGCCTGTTAAAAATTTTAACCAATGACTTCACTGAATAAAAGTTGAAAATTTCATTTAACACATACATTGTCAATGGTTAAAATTTTTTAAATGCCCTTAATAATTAACAAGTAAGTTAAAGAATAGACCCCATTCTGTAACTTGTTAATTTTTAACAGCCTGTTAAAAATTTTAACCAATAAAAATATATGTGTCAAAATAAATTTTAAATTTTTATTTAGTGACATCTGTTATCATTGGTTAAAATTTTTAACAGGCCGTTAAAAATTAATAGGTAAGGTATAAAACAGGCTCATTATCTGCTATCTTATTTTGCTTGACGTTTATATTTTGTGTTTTAATGATATTTTTTTTTAATTTGTTCTGTTTTATTCATTTTAGAAACACAACATTCAAAACGTCAAAACTGTTATGTTGTTGGATTGGCAGCATTACTTAGCAAATTACCTTGTAACAAGTATACAACTCTGTTGTGGGCAGCACAATACCTCCCGACAAAGATTTCTTATCAAATAATGCAGGAACACGTACCACCACTATCAAGAAACGCTCATCCCTTCAAAAAAATTAGTTTTCAATCATGACACATGTCAAATAATGACATTTTTCAACCATTGTTTTTTTTTCAAAAAGTACAGGTTAACAGGTTTAATCTAAATTATCAAAATATAATTTTTCTTTAACGTACTGTAATTCATAAATGGCGACAGTATAAGAAAAATGTTTCAAACAACAATTGTAGATAATAATATTTGAAACATTATTCTAATAACAAAAATTGTCGTTACACCATAATTTACTGAGATATTTCAAAATAACTTGATAGGGCTTCAAGTAAACTACCACTTCCGATTATTGGATTATCACCAAAAACTAATCAGCTCTTCCCAAGTGGATGCAGTTGAAATATACAATATATAAAAATTTTCTGTTTAGTAGTTTTTGAAAAAACGTAACTCCAGAGATCCAAACAGTCCGACAAACAGACACACACAGAGACATCAGACCCTAAAACATGCTCATCTACTGAAAACTCACTACCGAATTTTTTGCATGATTCCTATACCTTGCAAAATGTGGCGGAAGGTAAACAGGAGACAATAAAAGTTTCTAAAATCTAGTGCAAGTTTCTAGCCAAAAAACTCAAAAAAGTATAATGTAAAACTGGCTGTAACTACCTTCTATTTTGAGTATACAGATTATAGGGCTATTTCATTTTTATATTAAAGTTTTGATGGTCGCTGCTCCGCTAAAATACTTTATTCCAGTCATTCAAGCCACTTCATTACAAGATGAAGATAAATGTCCGTAAAAATTTCCCTATTTTCATCTAACAAGTATGAGCATGCGCATGAAAAAATCACAGATTCGTGCTTCACAATCTAATTATTATTCACTAGGTGTCCATTCCAGATTTCTGGCAAAAATCCACGTGTAACGTTGAATATTATCCCAATATCCCTGACAAATGTTTCTGTAATCAGCCCAAGTCGCTCGCGTACGCCTGGATTTCCCACGGACCCACAAACCCTGGACGGACCAATGAAGATTACATTTAAAACTAAAATAGGGCCCCATTGTTTGGGAGAAACAAAGTAAAATCTTCGATTTGTTCTAATTGAGCAATTGTTTTTCAGAAACATTTATTGTTGGTGGGTTACACTACGCTGATAAGTTCCAATAACAACGAAACGCGTCCGTAGTTACCGATCGATTGGATTAGCCGGTCTCTATGACTAAATAACCTAGTTATTATTCAGAGACTGAAATTTATGAAACATTGACAATATATTTATAATATATATTGATGACTCTTTGATTTATCCGGATTGTGCAGCCGAAATTTAGGATTTTAAGATTTAGATAGTAATAATCATAGTGGGAAACTAACAAATAATAGGAAATAGAAAAACGGCAAGAATCTTTCATGTAATGAAGCACAGATTCATTGGGAGCGAAGAAATCAGTAGGAAAACAAAAGTAACATGCGAAGTGTTTGTTGAGTTTTCGCAAAGCGGTCACCCATCCAACTACTAACCGCGAGCAGTATTGCTTAACTTGCGTTATCGAGTGAACCGGAATCAATGCACTATTGTAATATTTGTTTTTGTAATTCATCGTTTTGTTTATTATTTTTTTAGCCCTTTTAACGTTTATTAAACTTATCTATTTCTTATCATATTTCAAGTTCGTTTAATTATTAAATCCCTATTCCACGAATCTTTTTATTTTTCAGTAGACAAATCTTCGTTTGTATAAATTAAATATAAAAAATTGGAATTGTGCACTAAGTAATTCAAATTGACAGATAGCAGTTTTTGTTTCTCAAAGCGTACCAAAAAATAGCTATAGAAAAAAAATTTATTTAAATTTCAATGGAGGGTAATGATTTTGACGTCACAGGCAAGAAAGAGAAAGATGAGGTAAAAGGAGATGGAAGTTCATAATACAAACATCCATGATTTGACGTTTGAGATGGAGCTTTAACAAGGTTATGTTTTTATTTTTGAAGTATATTATGTAGGAAACTTAATAAATTAAACACTGACAATATATTCTTTATAATAATAACGGGAGTCACTATTGCACAAACCATACAACCACTTTTTTTTATATTTAGCATCATTTCAAGAACTGTCATTTTGACAGCGTTTTGTATGTATTTCGCCCACGTGAATTTCATCGTAGTTCAATGAAAACATCAATAGATGGCAGCAAGAAAATTTGCTTCTGTATAACCCTCCATTGAATTCTTCAAAATAATACACAGGAAAAAAAAAGGATTGTGACAATAGCAAAAATTTATCTTACGTATAGTGACTGCAATTTAGATATTACTAATATAAATATAAATATTGCCTTATGAATTGTAAATAGGGCTTCTATAATATTAACATCTTCGTAGCCGAAGATTAGATGTCACATCTGCTTTTGAGAAGTCCATATGTTCCACAGTCTACGGTCCGCGAAAATACTGTGGCCGTAGGCCTTAAAGGTTCACTTTCCATTCGCGAATTCTATCGAACTAATAGGATTAACGATCTTGTCAACTGAGTCTTTCTTCCCGGGTTTGTATTTAGTTGTTTGTTCCTGCGCGATTACCCTTCCCCGTTGTTGTCCTTGTCGCACCCTCCGCACGGGGTATAGTGCTGTCCTCGTCGCACTAGTGCACCCCGCACCCCTCGCGAGAGCTACTGACGCCGGCCAGTCTTCATTTTAGTTTTATACGTCGGGAATGTTGCGCTAATCAAAAGAGGGTTCGATTTTGGAAACATATATTACGTGCATTTCATATTGAATTCCTTTCAAACAGGGCCGAATTCAGCGCCGCTTCAGACAGATCACTCTGAATAATTAAACTGCGAACGGAAACAATATTTGCTAATGTGACACAGTATAATAAAGATCCCCGGTATCTCCGAAAATAGAAAATAGAAAACCACACCCAAAAATAGATGAATGACATGATGATATATTTATTAATTATTATATTTAAATAAACAGATTCCTTCTTGATAAGCGATCTTTATTGATGACTACGTTTACACGTAAGACAAACATTTACTTTGACTTGACTTAAAAAGGCGCATTAGTACGTTTACACATTACAAATCTACTCTACTTTAGCTTTAGATTATTGACTTGTCCTTCGCTTGTTGAAAACCAGTAATTTGTGAGGTTATGTTAAAATTTGTAGACAAGTTATCAGGTAAATAATTTATTTAACTGCGTAAAAATAACTATTCATAGTATTTATATTATTTATAGAAAAACCATGAACATTACTTTGAAATTAAACTTATTAAATACTAGCATGATATAAATAAATGACAGCACAAATTCAATCACAGGTTTGAATGCTATATATATTGAGGAAACAAAAGTTGACATATTTCAAATTACGCGGGAATTTAATGTCAGTTATGACAAAGTAAAGTCGATATATGTTGACATGAATCTTCAAAGTCACTTATATGAGTCAAGTCTGATTTATTTCATACGTGACTTTAGGAAGAAAAGTATTTAGTTATGTTTACACAGTAGCAAAAGTCACCTTTTCGAAGTCAAAGTACATTTCTGGCTTACATGTAAATATAGTCAAAATTTTGAATTGGAACAGGGCCTTAGGATCTTAATTAAAATAATTATTTTTTTAAACCATTGAATGCAGACATCATCAGCATATCAAAAAGTCAAACGATTAATTTATTTTATTATAATTGAAAGATATCAGTTTTTGTTTTTCATAGCCTACCAAAAATAACTATAGAAATAAAATTTATTTAAATTTCATTTGAATTCTTCAAAATAATACACACGAAAAAAAAAAGGATTTTTTTTATTATTTTATTTTTTTTATTAAGCAGTGTCAACTGTTTAGGTTATATGCCGCCTCGGAACCTCGTTTTCGGTGGTGTGACAACGGCACGCAGTGTTCGCTGATATGGGTTTTCGCAAAGTGGTCACCCATCCAACTACTAACCGCGGGCAGCCTTGCTTAACTTGCGTTATCGAGTGAACCAGTTTAAACGCAAACTGCC
Source organism: Poecilus cupreus (assembly GCA_963942605.1). NCBI lineage: Eukaryota > Metazoa > Arthropoda > Insecta > Coleoptera > Carabidae > Poecilus > Poecilus cupreus. The sequence continues at coordinate 20,404,296 of OZ012715.1, forward strand.
AAGCTGTTATATAAAAATTATTTTAACTAAGGTCCTAAGGCCCTAGTTCAATTCACAATTTTTAAATAAAAAGTTCTGTGCACAAAATCTATCCAAAAGTTTTTTACATAATTTACTATGAGTTCTGCATGTCAATTGTAAATGTAAACCTTTCAGATTAGTAATGAATAAAGCTTTATTCGCAGATTATGAATTATTTACTAGGTTGTTTATTTAATAATTCATTTTGTTATAATTACATATTGCATTTAGTTTAATTATTTACTGGATTGAAATGGAATAAACGTAAAAATAATTCAAACATAAAGACTACTTATTGAAGAGTATATTAAAATATTTTTAATAAATAAATAACTTATTCCATTTTGGCAATACATTTTCAGCTTTCATTATTTAATTTATTATTGACAATGAAGCTTAAAATTAAAATTTCATTACATGCTTATTAAAATAAAAATGAAATATTTAAACTTAGGGCAGGTTAATTAAATTAATTTCAATTTTGAATTATTTATTTAATTAGTATGCTACGACAAATTAGATAAACTAATTTAATCAACATTATAAATAATTACTTTTAAAATTCTTCCAGATCATTTCCATTCAAAAGAGCCAAAATACTGCAAGCTGTTTACAAGTGACATCATAATGTAAGTTTTTTTTCTTAAAAAGAAACTACTATAATATATTTACATTTAAATTTGTATAAAATACTACAATCGGGAATTACGTATGAACTGTAATAATTACACAAAGAAACGTGTGCCTCGAATTTAAAGATACAGAAATGCTCTTACAATAACACTTATGGTTTCACTTTAATACATTTGAAAGGTTTCCGAGCATTAAGTGTTCTCATGTTAATGAAAACGATAAAAGTTGCCATTGTGAAATTTGCTAAAATTGCGAATACGGCCCTGGCTGGCTCATTCAATAACTGTTACTACACTTTGAAATTACCGTTGTTTTTGTACGGTTCCGTTTGAGAAATACTACGACAGTGTTTTGTCAAAACCTATCTACATTGATTAGTCACACTGAAAATGTAATTGATAAATGTGTTTTGAAATCGTGCATGTCTCAGTACCAAGTTTCAAACGAAAATCGGAAAATATATTCAATCGACATCGCCAGTCATTGCGAAACGCCGGAGGGTGTTTTCGAATTCAACAAAAATATAGCAGTTTAGTCATATTTTGTTTATTGTTGTATACGGCATTCTTCCCATGTTTATTCGTAAAATATTTTCGTAGGCACTGAGGTATTTATCTTTTAAATTAATTAGAATAAAATGTTTATATTACCGGATTATACAACTTTAAAATATCAATTATTTTTTGCAAATTTCGAAAAGGTCGTGTACACTGCTGCGTCAAAATAGTAAATGTCAAGAAATACAATGAGGAGTAATTAGGTAAATGTTTCGTCATTTAAATATTAGGTTAGAAAAAAACCGCTATTAAATCATTTGGGCATCATACAATGTTTTTGTTGGCAGAGATAAAATATTAGTCTCAATAGGTGGTTAACAAACAAACCAAATTGTATCAGCAAGTAAACATATTTAAGTCAGCTTAATATTTATTCATATTCCAAATTAAATAGTACTAAAATAAAATTATTACTTGATCAGCAGGATTAGAAAATTAATCAGCAACAAAATTGTACCCATAAGCTATAATATTTATGCGTTTTAGTATCACAATCACGGGCAGCTAATAAATTAAAATGAGCTTTATTCTATTATTTCATTGAAGTGCGATTTTTTTAAAGCATCTGTTTTTTGTATGAATGAGTTGGACGTATGAGAAACCTCATAGCTCGCGCAGCGACATTGGGATCCGCAAAGATACGGTTGTTAGAATAAAAGGTAAGCGCAAGAAGCGAACTTACAAATTAGTTTTTCAGATTGTCAAAATTTTATTAAATCTTACTTACCATCATTGACTGATCAATATTGTTCTACTTGCTGACCACAAGTGACGGCTCAACAAAACTGAAACAAAACATCAATATTAAACGTACCGTTTAAATGATAGCCAAATACAATGTATCCTTATTCTTTTCAATCAATATAATCCTAAAATGATCAGTACATAAGCTATTCATGTTTTATTAATAAAGAAGCCCATACAGAAAATATGCTATGAAATTAAGAACATTAAATAAGTTTATAAAAGATGTTCGAATGTCTGCATTTTAACAAAACTTCTTGCAAACTAAATAAAATATAACAACGAAAAGTTAAAAAACTAAGTGAAAAAAGCAAATAATAATTATTAAAGATCTGACAGCAACTAATCTAATTGTTTAAACATTCACACACTACTCCTGGTATATTTTCTGTGTGTAATTCTTTATTAATAAAAACATTAATAGTTTCTGTATTTATCATTTTAGGGTGTACTGTAATGAATTAGAACTGTTTTACAGAGAAACTATTAAAAAATATAAAGTTGCATGTTATTGAGACATAATTGAACACACTGTAGAAAAACTTATACTGTACATAGAAAAAATGGATTGTTACAATAGCTTAAATTTATCTTACGTAGAGTGACAGCAATTTAAGCAGAGTGCCACACCCATAATGAGTAAAATATATATTTATATTAGTAATATGATTTATTTTATTTGGTAAAGCGGACTCAACTACTAAAGTTATATGCCGCCTCAGTTCCCGTTTAGCAGCAATCAAAAATAATATCCTATTGCTAAAATAAATATAAATAATGTTATTGTAAATATCTAAATTGTTGTCACTATACGTAAGATAAATTTTTCCTATTGTAACAATCCATTTTTTCCGTGTAGGTATAAACTGTGGATATTTCAATTTAAAATATACTATATTTGAAAAACTTGTCTATGCTGTTAATATTAATAATTTTTATTTATATAAATAATAATAAAATTTCATTATAATTTGCATTGTTGCAAAGCTCTCAGCAAATATTTTTCACTATCTGCATGTTTCATAATTCACATAGAATAAAATTCACTTTAATATGATCGGTATCTCTATATCGCTATATGGAAATATGTGAAAATACGATTTTAGTTCCACATTTGTGTCTAGTGACGAGTGGAAGAACGACCGGGTTCGTTTAGACAGATATACGGCTTTGCAGATATCATCAGATTGCCCTATTATGAATTTCCATGCACAGATTTATCCCTTTTAGACAAGCTCAGAATGGATATCAGGGGAAATAAAAAATTGAAAAATTCCTATTAATCTTATATTTAATGCGTTCTTATAATTTTAATACTACATTAAGAAAAAAAAAAAATTAATGATTAGTCAGTTTACCAAGTAATCAGTCAATTTTCGCGCAACTGAAGAATTTAGTCAAAACAACTTAGTACTTCGAACTTTTTACTGAATATGTAAGTTATATAAGCATTATACAGGGTGGTTTTGAAGTTAGTGTCATAAATTTAAGGGTAAGTATTATGCCGTGTAGATTACGAAACAAAAAGAATTTAATAGTAGTTTTCTAGGTTTATACTAAAAAAATATTTCTTTTAACTAAAAAATATTTAATTTTATTTATTTAAATTTAATATATTTGTATTAGTTTCAAATAAATAGATATCAGAAATATCGATAATCGACTATGATCAATATTTAAATTAATTTTTATTTCTTTTTTAAAATTGAATAATTATATATTTGATTTAAATAAAGTTGTTAAATCGCTTACCCTTAGTTTAAACAAATATGTTGCTGCAACAAATAAAATATTTCATTCAAATATTTAAATAAACAAAATAAAATATATTTTTGTATTTATAACTAATATTTTTCTATTTGAATGATAAAATTTATTTTTTGACGACATGACAGGAAACCCCACCGTTCTTCTCCCGAAATAGTGAGGAAAATGTGTTTTTCCTCTTTAGTGAGGAAAATATAGCTTTGTTACCAATATATTATTTATTTGCAAAAAATTTTTTGTGAAAACTATAAATAAATGCCTAATTTTATTGAAAATATTTATTTTAGTGATATACATACTTTAAATTATCTTACAAATATGTCTTATATTTTTCTTTTTCTAGATTAAATCACAATTAGACAACTTTAATTTATATTAAAATTGGTTCATTGACAACACTGCTACCCCGCCTTGCATCTGATAAGTGTATTTTAGATCCAAGCAAATCGTTTTTAGAAACATGTCGTGAAAAAAATGTTGTATCCAACAGGAGGAAAAAAGCCTTTTTCCACTCTCGCACGAATTGCCTCGAGCTCGAGTGGGAAAAAGAAGCGCTTTCCTCTCTAGTTTGACAAATAACTATTGTTATAAATACTTTTTAGTTGAAAGTAATAAATTTTTTCTCTGAGTGTATTACAATAATTGTTATCAAGTTTAACCAACTTCGTATCTCTTATAGTTCTCGATATATTTTTTGCTCATTGTAGGAGTCTTTTTAAATAGAGATTGGTGTCCAAATTAACCTACTTCGTATCTCTTATAGTTCTCGAAATAGCAAAGGTGGCACACTTAAATAAAACTAATTTTTCAGTTAAATTGATTGAATTATACAGTAAGGGTAATAGAACTACTATTTTTACTAACTCCATTTCTCTGTTTGTATCTTCAATGTTCATTAATATCGTACATTTGTAACGACTCAGTGTATTGAACTGAATAGTAAATACTTATTGATATAGTATAATAATTGACATTATATAAGAGCGATCAAATAAACGTCAGGCCGCTTTGGTGGATACGGGATCTTCGGTTATAAAAGAGAGTTTATTTGAATGATATTGCGTGGACGTTCGAGTTTCCAACATCGCGGCATCGAGAAGTAAATGGATTAACATGATTGATGGTTCGTAGAAGGAAGAGGATAACAGCGATTCCGAGCAGGAAAGTAAAAGTCATTCATGAAAAGAATTATGAGGAGAGCGTAACAGTATGCAGCAGTGTAGTCTGTAACCTCATAGCCTGTATACCTTAATAGTCCATAGACATGTCTGCGGCCTGAGCCGAGATTAGCGCTTCTGAAAAGTTTCTGCTGACTAGCGTATCCCACAGCGAATAAGAAGGATGTTAGTGTAAAATGCAACTAGCGCATCATTCACTTACGATGTCAATAACTAAATTATCTATCTAGCTTCTTAAATATTCTAGTAAAATGTATGTATGTGTGTTCATTCGGAACTTTCAACTTTCCTAGGATGGACAGACACATTCACATCTATTAATTTCTTTTTGCATTACCACTTGTAGATGCCACATGTGTTGCCCACCCGGTGCAAGCCCTTGTTACAACCATTTGCCGGTGCCCGATAGCTTTATGGTAAATTGTATACCAACTTGGAATCCCTCTCTTTCCAGAAGCAAACACTCTTACCACTGCGCTATTCCGCCGTTGTATTTTAGCAAAACTGGAGAGAATTAATTACATGGATAGCGATAATAATTGAAGGAATATTATTTAAGTGCCAGTTCCAGATTAGAATTAAATGGTTCCTTTCCCATCCCTAAACTATGTAATTTTTGCTATATATACCGATTTGCTAATAATAAACATTAAGTTTAAAGTTAGATTCTATTTTTTGCATGTATTGAAATAATAAAATGGCTAAAGTGAACAAAGTTTTTAAAAAATACAAATGATATGAGACAGATATTATTTTAAGATACTTATCGGGGTGATTTGTGAAACTTTAAACGCAAATAACTCGAAATCAAGAAATAGTGACTTGACTGGTTTTTCCTAAAAAGCACAGATATTATTTCTTATGAATGTCATAGTTATTCGCAAACACCTATGGAACTTTCGGTTTTGGTCTGTATGCGCAGATTCAACCAATAGTTCATTTTCGCTACGAATACTGTCACTTCATGAAGATTTATAATTCATGTCACTCATGCAAGTTTATCTATTACTTCTTTCATGCTCATTAGGCTGGACCTTAAAAAGGTTTAAATCGAATTTTAACCGGACCGCCCCATAAAATTGTTCCAAATAAATTTCAAAAATTGTGCTGGCTTTTATTCCGTTTAATATTAATATTTGACCGTGCCTAATTGAACTTGACTTTTTTTCCTTTAAATAACAAAGGGCTGTGGCACATTTTGGAATTTAATTTTTTTCCGAGGCAATACAAGGTTCGAAAAATCTATTTAATGATGGAACGTATGATATAATTATCCGAGAATATTTGTTAAAAATTACAAGTCCTAATCATTATTCTTAAGATATTTAAAGATATACAAAGACCGAAAATCTATATCTCCAAATATCTTGAGAATTATAATTGGGACCTCTCATTTTCTCCAAATATTCTTGAATCTTTATATTATTTATTCCACCACTGAATGGATTTTTCGACGTCTATTGCCTCGCAAAAAAATAGAGTTCCAAAATGTGCCACAGTTCTATGTTATTTAGATGGGAAAAATCAAATACAATTAGGCACGTTCAAATATTAATATTAAGCGGAATAAAGGCCATAACAATTTTTTTTAAAATTTATTTGGAACCGTTCCGGCTAAAATTCGATTTAACCCCTTTTAAGCTCCACCCTTATATGCAGTTTCTTATGATCTGCATTTCGTACGTGACATTGTGTGATATGTAATAAATAAAATATTATTATTTTCTTTAATTTTTGTACATTTATTAAACTGAATTTTTTTCTGGCACGCCAATGGTTTTTATAACTTTTCCCTTACTGCAGAGAAATTCTAAGTTACTTCAACTCGCCTAGATAGATCGTTCTGGCAATCTTCCAGTGGCGGCTCATACGAAGGAAAGTAGGTGAAAAGCTATACCACTAAGAAATATTATAACTAGAACAGATGCAAATAATATTAATTATTATTGTTCGTATCGAATTAAATTTATTAGAAATACCTTAAATAAAATAACTACATCAACAGATGAAGAGCTGTATCAAGAATTATTTAATAAACTGTCTATAACGCAAAATAATATAAAGTGCAGTGCTCACTGCTTTCTCTTCACCTACCGCTTGTATGAGTGGTATGAGAGCTTGGGTTGTCATGCGCGCGCAATGTTGCAGTGATAATTGTAACTCTTCAGTTGATGCTGTTTAATGTTGCTCAATACATACTCGCAATACAGGTCACCGTAGATCAGTGTTTATTTAGTTTTTATTTTTAAAACTTCTTTATGTTTTTAAACATGAAAACTTATTGATTCAAAAATTCTAATTATGAAAAAATATGTATCATCTATCCGCTGAAAAAGTAGGCTAAGTAGCCGCCACTGCATTCTTCCCAGATATAACTAATAGAAAAGAAATCTCCGCTGAAATTTCAGCAGCTTCCTCCTCACTGCGCCACTGATCCTGAAGGCTCGTAACCAGACACTAACCGATACTGTTTTAACTCGGCACTTCCATCGGTTATTAGATACGCCCATTAATTTAAATTAAGTTTCACATATTACGACGTTTATTGCATACCCAATAACGCTTTGTGTCAGATCATTTCCCATCCTTTTCCTTTTCATTGTTTTCACGCCATCATGGAACACAATGCGCCGTAACGGATACGGATATTTTATTTCAGTTATTCGTAATTCGTATTCGTTAAATTGAGCTGAATTATCGTACGCGGCTGCAAATTGGTCTTTTCTAATCGTTTCGAAAGAGTTAATTTCGTTTTTAATTTGACTCAACAATTCTGCAACTGCAGATCATAGTAGACGATTTTTTGGTAGCTCCCTATATAACTAAATAATGATATTTTGACAATGATAATTAGAATATTTATTTTCATGTAAAATATATCACAAATAAAGCGTTCCGTATTAAAAAAAAAAAAACTAGTGGTACCTTTAAAATTTAAAGCATATATGTATAGTTCAGCGCATCTAAACTCGAAGTATCGTAATAAAACTATTAATCGCACCTCAATTACGTTTATCAAAAAACGTATGTAATAAATAGATAACAATAATAAATTACAACTTTTACAATAGTTATTTATGATAGAAGTGTTAAAAGTGACACTTTATGAGTAATTGGGGAAGTTTGTGAAACGAGGCAAAGCTGAGTGAAACAAGTCCACAAACAGAATAAATCACTTTTAACACGTATATTATACAAAATTTTATCTACGATCTTCCTAGTGTGTTAGTAAATACTAAAAAATGAAGAATGATATTTTAACAAGTTATATTTGTTGAATTATTGATACAAAATGTTAGCAAAGTGTTAAAAATAATAATAAAATCACTTTTAACACGTTGCTATGTTACTTTTAACACTAGTGATAAGCTAAGCATCCGTTAAAAGGGCCAGTTTTAACAACGGTCGTAGATAAATATATTTTTTTGGATTTATTAGTATTCTGTATTATAAATATCAGAGTTATTTAAATTGTGGTTTTATTACATTTACACACAATGAATAACCAATGATAATTGGTAATACAATTATACAATATTATTGAAAATGTATTGTAAAAATAAGAAAAGCTCTTCTTTTAATCCGACACAAGAAATTGGAGGTATTCGGTACAAGCGTTGAAAGGTTCTCTTACACTTTTAATTTGCGAGGTGCTTAATTATTTTATTACAATCCTTCGAGTTTTGGTGGGCTGACGTATACTAAACATCAGTTCAGTTTCAATATGCGATGTCAATATTCTTTATTTTTAGGTTTAAATTTGCAATTCAGTCTTCAGTGAAATGAATGCTGAATATTGCATAAATTTTTATTACATATTCCATTTAATTGTTCGTAGTAGGTCCGAAGATAAAGGGAAGGAAAATGAATTTGACTCTGGTTTCATTTAAAGCGCGTGGTTGGCGGTCTGTAAGACAATACAATCTACTCTAAAATGTATTCAATATTTGTTCAAATACAGAATTCCGCCCAGCACTTTACACTTTCAAGCTCTAGAATGTATGGAAACTCTAAATTTGAAATTCTTACACCGCATCGAAATACTGTTTTTGATATGTTGCTATTATTGGAAGAGCAATAATATTCTTTTTTATGAAGATAGTAGCCTCCCGCTACATTCTTGCAAAAGTAAAGTATAGGAATCATGCTAAATATTCGGTAGTGAATTTTCAGTGGATGAGCACGTTTTAGAGTCCCTAGAATACGGTTTTAATAGTTTCGCGATGATGTCTATGTGGATTTCTGGAGTTACGGTTTCTCAAAAACTACTAAACTGAAATTTTTAATATTTTGTATATATCAATTTAATTCCATTGGCAAGAGCTGATTTTGAAATATCTCAGTAAATTATGTTTTAATTACAATTTTTGTTATTAGATTAATGTTCCAAATATTATCTACAATTGTTGTTTGAAATATTTTTCTCTTACTGTCACCATTTACGACTTACAATTAAAACTGTTAGACGAAAAAAAGTGGATTGCTACAATAGCAAAAATTAATCTTAAGTATAGTGACAGCAATTTAGATAATTACAATAACATTATTTATATGTATTTACTTTTATATTAATAATATAATATTATTTTTGATTGCTGCTATAACTATCTAAATAACATCATAATGGACAACGAATTGGCAGGTAACGTTAAAGCCGGATCACTCGATAACACAAGTTAAGCAATGCTGCCCGCGGTTAGTAGTTGGGTGGGTGACCGCTTTGAGAAAACCCATTCCAGCGAACACTGCGTGCCGTTGTCACACCACCGAAAACAAGGTTCCGAGGCGGCGTATAACCTCAACAGTTGAGACCGCTTAATAATAATAATAAATAAAAAAACATCATATTACTAATATAAATATAAATATAAAAACTGTTATTATAAATATCTAAATTGCTGTCACTATACGTACGATAAATATTTGCTATTGTAACAAACCATTTTTTTTTTTGTGTAACCTGTACATATTTATTGAAAAAAAAAACAAATCAACGCTTGAAAAATGTCATTTTTTAACATGTATCATAATTGAAAACTATTTTTTTTTTTTTTTTGAAAGGATGAGCTTTTCTAGATAGAGGTGGTCCGTGTTTCTTCATTGTTTGATAAGCTTGGTTTAAATAATTCACAATTCATCCATTCATGAAGCGGCATGTGACGAAAGCAGTTAAAAAACTGTAATTATTTGTTATTCTATAAGTACTTTTATAAGCGTTGTTGCTATAAATTTTACTTTGTAGTAACAGTTACTATGATTGCAGTGAAGTACAACCAATTTTTCGTAGGTTGCTAGCACAGTAACATCTTTAATAACCAAATTCCTTACATCGTAGCAACTTGAAAGTTACAGAATATTTGAAGATGCTTATATTGTTAGTCACATCGAATTAAGCAACTTCTGTAGTAACAAAAAATTTATCAACACTCAATACAGTCATAGTATTGCGTTTATGTTATTTGTGTAATTTTCAGATAAATTGTATCACCCGGTAGAATATTTTCCAGCCTGCATTAGTTCAGCAACATACATAATCCCCTCCAACATAACTTTCATTCCTTCTCCGTTAGTAGAAAACCATCTTCCCCGCATAAAATAAAATATTCAGTAGGTAAAATAACGACTTCGTACAAAGGTAAATATAGTTAAAAACAATAAAAAATAATCTAAAACACACCCATACTTCCGCAGTCTTATTACCGCTCACCGCAGGGCACAATACATAATTAATTGTTGGCGTAAGTTCGTCAACGAGTAAAATTAGCAATTATATTTTCATTATAATAAATTGTTGAAGGATGTGTATAGATCGCGGTAGATTGCGTTAAGGGCAGAAGGGCGCCAGTGAAGGTATAATCAGGGGAAGTCATTATCGCCGGCCGCGAGGGGGCGGCGGAGGTGGCGGCGGTGGCGGCGGTGGCGGCAGCGGCCACATCCGCACCACAATACTGTATAAACAAAAGCGGTGTACAGCCCCGCGCCCCTGGTCTTGTTACCCCCTAAATGATACGTTAATGTGGTTTCAGCACTTGGAGATTTGTTGATGCTTCTGCGCTAATTAGAATTCGCCGAAAAATATACATACATTAAAATATTGTGCATCCAGTATACACTGAGAAAGAAATCTGATATCTCCCGCTAAAACAACTTTTAAATGATAGAAAATAGAAAAATGTTTAAAAGAAAAATTGTTGCTAATAATGACTTAACTTTACTATGGGTCACAAGCCTGGGACTGCCTATTTACGCATGCGTTAAATTTGTAAATATACTATGGAAGTCAGTGCTACTCAAACGATGCTTCCAACATTCTGTAACAAATATAGACCTGTTGACACCTGTCCGAGTAACGTTTCTGGAAGTTTCGCGAAGGCGCCTGGAATGTTCGAGAGGCCACCACGCAGGAGTATATAAGAGGCTGCCAGACTAACGGCAGTCAGTCCCGTCTAGTCAGTCAGTCTTCCTTAGACCGTTAGGCTGTGATAAACCGTGATTCTGTGATAATATGGGTGATATTGTAAAAAGTGTGTAAATAAATATTTGTCGTGAATACTCGTAAAATAAATAATCAGTATTAGGATTTTTAAGTGGTTAAATAAACATACATACATACAAAACATCACGCTATATCCCACTGAGTGGGGTAGCACAAACCCAGAAACACAGTCAACCAACAATTAATCTCCTCCAAACATTCCTATCCTGAAACACCACTTTCGCCTCGTCCACATTCATAGTGCGATACATACATGCTTGTTTATTCTTCACACTTGGAATCTTTCGTTCACAATGAATATAAGACCGAGAATTCTCAGCTGGATATATCTTTTACTCAAGTTTCACTTTTCTTTTTTAGACAATTTTGAATAATTTGTTAATGTAATTATGTAAATATGTCATAATCTTATAATATCAAGTTTCTAGACTTAGTTTATATGTACATTAGTTGCATATTTGTTAATTGTGAATCAGGATTAAGACTGTATTGTAGAATAAAATTCATAATGCATTCATTTATACTTTTTATCTAATAATTTAAGTTTTTTTTTTTGCATTTTGCTGAATATATTGTCATATTTGTGCATATATAGTGCATATTTCCAAAAAAATCAGTGCATATATATGCGCATATAATTCAGTTTTTTCGTGCATATATAATCCGCTCTCTAGTTATTAGAATCTAATGTGGCCACTACATAAATACCCGAAAATGTACAATTTCTAAACGGTGCAAAATATGCTATTCTACGTCCTTTTTAATATTACAAAGTTTAGGGTAACTCAATAATTTACAGAGATATACCCAAAAAATATTGAAAAAAGCTTGTAAAGTAGTAATTACAAATTATTTTTAAATGTAGAAAAAGAAGTTTTGGTGTCTTAAGATTTCCCTAAAATGAATCATTTGTTTAGGGATACCCTGTGTATATCATGACAGCTACTTCTTCCGAATTATGATTTTTTGATCGTTCCTGCTGCTCCTTTATAAATGCCGTATACCGAGAGTGTTTATTTCTTTATTTAACTTGATTTCTTAAGTTTGTGATTGTCCTTGAGAATTATAATGTGCCGAGTCTCAGGAAAGCAAAGCTGTTTCACTGAGAGCTGATTAAAGTGCGCTCTTCAGAAATGTTCAAGTTTATAATTTTAGCATAAATAAATTAATAAAAATCGTCTCCAGAGTAGTTTGTGTTTAAATATGTATAAGTTGTATACAACTCGAGGTGTATATTTATGAACGCAAAATACATAAATATAGGAAACTAAAACATATTTCACATAATATGTTTGTAAGTTTCCAAGGAAAATATAAACTTGAAACCAGTAAATACAGCAAGTTGGAAAACTTTACTGCAACGTAAATGTAAATAAGTTCTTTTATAAAACCTTAAAAAGCTTTATTTACATCTCCGCATTTCTTACAAATAAACTCAGATGAACATTCGTGCAAATTATTATATCCATATCTGTATTTCAATATGCTACATACAATGTACCAAACGAAGGAAAACATAATTCACATTTGCTTTTTTTCTAGAATTAGTATTTATATAATTAGTAAAATTATGAGTAATTGCAATATAAACTGTCGGACAAAAATTGGGATACTTTTTAACTTCCGCAAACAAATATGTAAGCGAGGTATTGTAAGTTATGATAGGTCAAAATTTTTGGTAGTGAATTTTTAATTAATAAGCATGTTCTCGGTTTGGGGTACATAGAATATAATGACGTTTTCCTGCTCTACTAAAAATCTAATAAATATATCACTTTAAAAATTAATACTTAAAATTATAATGTTGAGGTTAGTAAACTATTAACCGAAAGTAGTAGTTTACTCGAAGGCCTACAAGGTATCTTGAGCATATCTCAATAAATAATTGATATAGACTAATTTTTGTTATAATAAAAAAGATATAAATAAAACTCTTGGATATCAGCCAGAATTTTTTTATTGAATACTACCTCGACCGGTTTCGACGCCACATACGTCTTCTTCAGGAGGTGGTTTTAATATAGACAATTACAAAACATGTAAAAAAATGAATAAATAAATAAATATGAACAACACAACATGGATGAATCTCTTCGTCAGAATTTAAAACAATAAATACATAATAATAAATAAAATATAGTCAGATAAAAATAAAAACGTAACTTTTCCAGCCGAACGGAAAAAATTGGCTCAAGGGACCGGCTAAGCCGGTTATTTATTCATTTTTTAACATGTCCTGAAGGTAGTATTCAATAATAAAATTCTGGCTGATATCCAAGAGTTTTATTTATATCTATAATCCAGCCAAAAAGCAGTCCTTATTTTTAATTGTTTTAGCAGCGTACATGAATATTTCGATTGCCGTTAAATTTAAATAAAATAGTTGATAATAGTATGTGGAAAGTTTAAAGACAATCAGAGAAAAGTGTAATAATCAAGGACAAATAACATTTTAATTCATAGGCATAAATTAAGGCAAGAATTTGTTGAAAGCAGAATATAAAACAACAGTATGATATAAATATGAGGTTTGCAACGAATGTTCAGCTACTATTTGGTATTCGGCCAAATACCGAATAGTAAGCATTATTCGGCCGAATACTGGATAGTTTAGAATGTTGAGAAAAGTAGAAATTTTCAGTATTTCATTCGGTAAGTTTTGTCTGAAATAAAATAATAAAAAGGAAACATACTTTTATACTGAGATAATATTGTAACGGGCCAGTACGGCCCTAGACAGTCAGCGCGCCACGGTGAGTCATCGTTCTAGTAGGTTCTAGGCTATTCCAGAGTAGAAGCATCGAGACTATTCGCGATTACCAACACAACACATATAAAAAGCCGCTAGCCTACCCAGCGACTGATTCGACTCAGACACGTTGTTGAGAAAGTATAGAATCAAGTGGAAATAAATAAAGTGTTTACTTAGTGAATATAAATAATGTAAATAAATGTTTCTTGTGTAATATTCTTAGTTTAGTATTGATTAATCGTTATTTTGTGTTTATTAATTAGTGTGTAAAAATAAATAAGTAGTTTAAATAAATATAAGTGTTAGAGAATAAACTTTCTGTGACTTTTAATATTTGTTTTAATTATTGATTATTAAACTTCGCAGAACCCGTCAGTTACAAACGTAACAATATGTATAAATAGTATTGAAGTAACTGCTAGGCAGAAAGCTAGGGAGGGGTGTTGTTACAGATCTCGCGACGTTTGGCGCCAAACCAGCCGAATATTCGGTATTCGGCCTATTGCCAAAAACACTATTCGTTGAAAGTCTAGTTACTATGATTTAGCTAAAGTACAGATTACACTCTTTCAAAATTATATTTCCACAAAGTGTAGTTTTAAATAAGCAAAAACAGAAAAGCGTATTTAAAAGTATTTTTATCAGCGAACAGCTAAAAACTAACCTAAAAATCGAATTCTGGTCCCCTTGCGTGGAATACCAGTATTTCACGAATGCAAATATTTATTTTTCCTTTTGAAGTAATAAAGTCATTTCATGTGTAAACTTGACCATTTTCCGTGCAAAACAAATGAATATTGTAAACAGTATCATCGCTCGAAAAAATATGCAAATTCGCAAATATCATTTACACAACATATTTCATAATTTTGTCATTCTTTACCAGAACTTAAAACTCCGAATGAATAACAACAATCTCGAGCATGAAACACAGACCCCACGCGTGTGTGTGTGTGTGTGTGTGTGTTTGTGTGTAGGTGTGTGTGTGTGCGAACATGTCCGTGGGTGTAAGAGCGAGTGTAGAAAGTATAACACAGTGTCCCAAATTTACATGTTAATCGGCTAACATGTCCCTAGGTCCATGTGGAACCCTGCGGTACACCAAACATAGCCGTATGCCATAGCGCGACGAAATGCTTCCCAAACTTTTCACGAAATAGGACCACCAGTAAAATTACTGAAAATACAGAATGTTCAAAGTAGACAGCACAACGTCTAGGACTATAATTTTTCTACAACTGTTTTTACCTCCCGATACATCCTGTATAGAAATCATGCTAAAAATTCAGTGGATGAGCACATTTTAGAGTCCCTAAAATATGATTTTAATAGTTTTGCGATGATGTCTGTGTTTGTGTGTCCGTCTATCTATCTGTCTGCCTGTTTGTCAGTCTGTCTGTCGGTCTGTGTGGATCTCTGGAGTTACGTTTCTCAAAAACTACTAAACTGAAAATTTTGATATTTTTTATATATCAATTAAATTCCCTTTGGCAGAGCTGATTAGATTTTGGTGATAATCCAATAACCGGAAGTGGTAGTTTACTTGAAGACCTATCAAGTTATTTTGAAATATCTTATATGGTTTAATGACAATTTTTGTTTATGTTTCAAATATTATTATCTACAATTGTTGTTTGACACATTTGTTCTTTACTACCTCCATTTACGAATTACAACACGTTAAAGAAAAATTAAATGTTGACGTTTCCGTTTAAATCTGCTAACCTATGCTTTTTGAAAAAACAAAATGATATTTGAAAAATGTAATATATGGCATAATTGAAAACTGAATTTTTTAAAGGAGTTTTTGATAGTGGCGGTCCGTGTTCCTACATTGTATGATCAGAAATCTATGGCGGGAAGTATTGTGGTGCCCACAACAGATTTTTTTTCTATAACACAATATTTAGGTTGATATTTACAATACCGGGCAACGTTGCCGTTGCCACACCACCGAAAACGAGGTTCCGAGGGTGCATATAACCTCAGCAGTTGAGACCGCTTAATAATAATAATAAAAAAATTATAATGCATTTGTAATAGCAATAAATAAATTATTAAATTTTCCTTTTCTCCACTGTTCTCATCCTTGCTAGGCCTCTCCCCGAATCTGCAACTACTTCTTCCCAGTTCACTTCCTCCTCTTAATTCTTCACATGTTTGTAGATGTTCTAAAGTCTCTCATTTTTTCCTACACACTCTTCACTCTTCATTTCCACATCTATACCTTGTCATTGTCTTTATTTAGTCAATCTTTTCCCAACTGTTTTTTTAATAATGGTCCACCTTGCAATGTGCTACTTCAACACTGATTTAGATTATTCCTTTTGATTTGTGTCCTATTTTACTTCCAATTAAAGGGAAACTGGTATTAAGTGACGGCCGGACAAAGTTTAAAGGGTCACTTTATTCATCGAACGTGAAACGTGGAAGCGAGCTTATCTTGAGATAAGTTCCATTAAAAATGAGTACTGTGAATGGAGTTTGTCGAGCGTTAATTGTGTAGGCTGAGGGTTTGTTTGTGAAAATTAAACAAAATTTGTATGTTATTGGAAATAGAAATTTTTTTTCTGCGGTACAATAACAATTCGAGTTTTTTTAATATTTTGTGGAAACTTGCTCCCCCTTCTAACTTAAATCAAAACTTTTTTTTTATTAAAATTATTATTTGAGGGTTGTATAAATATTTTCGGCCATCCCCTTTAAATCACAATAAAAAATAATGAGCTGATTAGTTTTTGGTGATAATCTAATAACCGGAAGTGGTAGTTTACTAGAAGCCCTATCAAATTATTTTAAAATATCTCAGTAAATTATAGTTGAATGAAAATTTTGTTATTAGAATAATGTTTCAAATATTATTATCTATAATTATTATTTGAAACATTTTCCTCTTACTGTCACCATTTACGAATTACAACACGTTAAAGAAAAATTATATTTTGATATTTTCGTTTAAATCTGCTAACCTATGTTTTTTGCAAAAAACAAAACAATGGTTGAAAAATGTAGTTTTTTGGCATGTGTCATAATTTTTTGAAGGGATAATGCGAAATATTATTATGGTATAATACCGATTCCGATTCTCCGCTAGTGGAATAAGGTAGATCACTATATTTATGCACTCATTATGACTAAATGTAGTTAGTCCACATACCATTAGCATAAAAAAAAATAGAAAGTTGCAAAGCAGGATTTAAATCAGCAAGTGTGACAGTAGACAGTTTGACAGCCACTGTAGTAGTGTGGAGTGTATACAAGCTGGTCGCTGTGATATGCTTGTGTATTTAGGACTTGAAGGAACAGTCCCGTACTTAGCCAAAACAAAGATGACTCTCAATTAATTACGCCGTTGTGTGCGTCGTGTGTACGTTATTCGTAAATAATGCTCGATTTATTTTCCTGGGTAGCCATCCTGCTGCCTTCTATCCTGCCATCCTGCAGCTCCTTCTGCCCCTGCTGCCCCTGCTGCCCTGCCGCTGCCGAAATTTGTTGAGAGGTCGAGAGTTAATGAGTTTAAAGTGAAAAGGGTCCCGCACGAAAAAGTTTGGGAACGGCAATGAATTTATATTTAGTACTTAGTGGTGGGTTAGTGGCCAATTTCATTATCAAATAGAAACACGAGGTTTTTGTTTGCACACGACAAATTATAATTTCCAAGACGGAGACTTATAGTTGGGATTATTATTAAAAATGTTTTCGAACTGTAGCATTTACCGGGCTCAGTTAAAATACTCATTTATCTACAGTGCATTTTCGCTTTAACTTTTTTAATTTTAAAGATCTTTTGCTTCTCTACATTATAATCCTAAAATGATCAGTACTATTCACATTTTTATTAATAATCACACAAAAATTCTAGCATGATTTGTGTACACAATAAAAAATTTGATTTGCGATTTATTAATTTTGCAGTTGTTAAATATTTCTAGTTTAATATTGACTAATATATTGTATTAAATTAACAATTTGAATAAATATGATAATTTGTTAATTCTGAATTTTTAAAAAGAAAAATTGTTGTTTCTTATTTTTAATTTTTAATAGACCTGTCAATAATAACAGGTAAAGCTGATCTCGGTGGCGTAGTGGCTATGTCACTAGCCTAGCATGCCAAGGGTCGTGGGTTCAAATCCCACTGAAGAGCATTGCCGTTAGAGTTCATATAAATTAATAATCATCCATTTATTAAGAGGCATTTAGTCCATTTACCATCTTCATAAAAAAAAATTAACAAATTTAACTAACTTATTCATTTAAAATTGTTACAACTTAATTTGCTACAAACTGTGCTTTATTTTTCTGCTTCTAAATAATTACTAAAATATTTAGTTAAAAGCACGTAAAAATAAATGTCAATTTTACCTTATTCACAAATATATTTTGTTACGAAATATATATAAATAAATTGTTACTTGCTAACAAATTTGCAACTTGTTAAATTAACAAAAACTAACGGTGGATCATCTAGGCCTAAAAATTTTGTTTATTAATACTATAATTTTTTTACTGTGTATGAATATTTAAACAATTAGATTAGCCGCTGTCAGATATTTAATAATTATTATTTGCTTCTTTCAATTAGTTTATCAACTTTTCTTTGTTATATATTTTATTATTATTATTAAGCGATCTCAACAGCTGAAGTTATCTGCCGCCTCGGAACCTCGTTTTCGGTGGTTGACAACAGCACAAAATGTTCGCTGGTAGAGGCTTTCGCAAAGCGGTCACCCATTCAACTACTGACCGCGAGCAGTGGTGCTTAACTTGCGTTATCGAGTAAACCGGCTTCCACGTTACCTGCCATGACCGTTGCCTTATGTAATATTTTATTTAGTTTGTTGCATTGATGTTGAAGGGTAGACATTCGAACATTTTTTATACATTTTTTTATTATTTTTAATTTCATGAAATACTTTCTCTGTGTAATGTGTAATTATTTATTGATTATTATTTAATTGATAATGTTATTAACAATGAATTAATAATACGTAGTATAATAATCTATTTTACAATTTTCTTTCCGAGGCGTTGTAGCAAAAAATGCATTAACGTTTTCCATAATTAACTCGATGCGAGAGTTGAACTTAAACCTATAACAATGCAACTATTTTTAATCAAAGCTCTTTTCACACAATGCGCAGCCATAACCTGTCATTTCACTCATTCCAGCAAACGAAAACTTGGAAAAAACCTCGCTCCTATATTACATCTTTAATTAATAAACTTCAAGCATAGCTTAAGGTGAAATCACTAACAATGCACGTAATTCTCATGAAAATGATTCTTGGCGCATTATAAAATCATATAGCTGACATTTTAAAGTACCGCGAATAAAAAATTATATCACTTGAGTCATTTCAATATCTCAGCAGTCGTCTTGCGACCGCCAGCACAAAGAATTCAAATCCATCCCTGTCATTATTGAAATACGATTCATTAACTACGAGTTACGCTGCGCAAGAACGTTTCAGCGATATAAGACGTTGACCTGGACACGCATACTACTAATAAGTACCTAAATGCATTAAATGCTTTTATTTATGACTCAGTTTTCTTTACTCGATACAGTAGTAGTGTATACGATTCAATTATCTAAAATATTTGTTAGCTCATTTAGTGACATTTGACATTTCCTGAAACAAATTAAATGTGTTACTGTTTGTCACGTGTCTGCATTTTAACTAATCCTGTTATAATTATAGAAAAATTAAACTCAAATCTAGTGATTAATAAAAAAAAAATAAGCAGTTTTATTGCCAATTATGTGCATGAAAAAACTGAATTATATGCGCGTATATATGCACGGATTTTTTGGGAAATATGCATTATATATGCACAAATATGATAATATATGCAGCCAAATATGCAAAAAAAATTTAAATTATTAAATAAAAAGTATAAATAAATGCTTATGAATTTTATTGCATAATACAGTCTTAATCCTGAATCACAATTAACAAATATACTACTAATATACATATAAACTAAGTCTAGAAACTTGGTATTATAAGATTATAACATATTTTCATAATTAAAATAACAAATTATTCAAAATTTTCTAAAAAAAAAAAAAATTGAAAGTAAAAGATATATCCAGCTGAGAATTCTCGATTTTATATTCATTGTACCCACTTTTACCAGCATTCGTGTTTTCAATGAATACCTACCGTTACCGTTACAGGGATTTCCCTAGAAATATTAGAGTTTATTGGTTTGTGTAATTGCTTATTGTATTGTTTATTTCTTTTTCCGTTGCATTCTTCAATTTATTGCGGCCTCTTCCAATATTTGGGAATTATCAATGTGCATTACCAGAAATTTCAGAATATTTATCACTAGACACGGTCTTAAAAATATTGAAATATGCAATTTTATGCAATTTTTGTAAAAATATGCCTAAAAATGCAATTTATGCAATTAGTAATTAGCATTAATTAACTCTAATCAATGTAATTCGTCCAGAAATTTGACTTTATTTGCATATAATCCGCTCTCTAGTTTTATTTTGAATTTGTAGAGCAAAAATTGATTTACACATATAAAAATATATCGTCACAACACTGACGTAATATAATTTTTTTTATCATTGCAGCTTAATGAATATCAAAACAATTAAGACTTTTTAAAACTTGAATTTAGAAAAAATTGATAAAATTAAATATAATTCGGAAGTTTGATAAATTAGAAAATAATTCCTCAGTTTCTTTCTCAAACTTGTTGCCATTTGTCAAAAGCCACTCAAGCCCTACGGGTTTTCGAAAAATCTGTCAAATTATTTTCGATTTATTTGTATTCTCTTGTTATATTATTACTGAAAATAAACGTTTAGAATTAATGCCGAAAATTAAATTAAATTTTTCTAATATAACCG
The DNA here is from genome assembly GCA_963942605.1 of Poecilus cupreus. Classification (NCBI taxonomy): domain Eukaryota; kingdom Metazoa; phylum Arthropoda; class Insecta; order Coleoptera; family Carabidae; genus Poecilus; species Poecilus cupreus. The sequence goes on from OZ012715.1 coordinate 20,425,318, forward strand.
TATACTGTAGAAAGTATTTATCTGGTTAGTTCCATTTCTCGCCACCGGCATCGGTGACGCTAGTAGCAGTCTCGTGCCTGCTGCAAATCAGATCAACATCCCAATCAGTCTCATACGTTTCTTTGGCGTAAGATGCTACGGGCTACAAAACTGCAGGGTATAGCCTATAATACCCTATACCACTATAAGTTCTAAACGTAAATGTGACTAACGATACTTGATGTAAAGATAACTTTAGGTTTATAACTACTAAATTAGCTATGTCTAAAAATATTCAGTAATAATATAACAAGAGGGTGAGAATAAATTGAAAATAATTTGACAGATCTTTCGAAAACTTGTTGCCAGGCAATAGCCACGAAAGCCCGTAGGGCTTGAGTGGCTATTGCCAAATGGCGACAAGTTTGAGAAAGATACTGGAGAATTATTTTCTAATTTATCGAACTCTCGAGTTATATTTAATTAGATTATTTTTTGATTTCATTATCAGGCACAGCACAAAATCTATCTTCTTTGCTCATTTTTACTTGTGTTGATGATACCTATCTGACATCTGACATCTGTCAACAAAAACAAAAAAGCTACAGAGAAAATTGCCGGGAATAATCACAAGAGCATTATTCTCAGTATAATAATGATAGGATTGGTTAAAACGCAGACACGTGACATACAATAAAGCATTTGATTGGTTTAAATAAACGTCAAAAAATAATCCAAATAATATTGATATTAAATTATCCAATCAACTACCAACCGTAATTCGCGCACTGAACTGAAAAAAATTATAAAATATTATTTATTGGAAAATAAATTTTACAGTGTAAATTAATTCATAGTGTGTAAAATTAAATTCATTATGTACCTATATAGTTTAATTTTGACTAAAGCATGTTTTATATTATACATTTTTTACCTAGAAACTTTGACGAGTTTCGTACTAAATTTACTTGTATAATGTAATTTAAGAAAAAGTCAATTCAAGTTTCGTACAAGAAACTTTTTAAAAAAAATTCCATTCCGATATCCGTTTTTGTTTGACGTTTATATTTCATATATTTTATTGAATCTGTCTTTACCTCCCGCTACATACCTGTAAGCGAGGTATAGAAATCATGCCTCGAATAATGCTAAAAATTCGGTAGTGAGTTTTAAATGGATGAGCACGTTTTAGGGTCCCTATAAAATACGACTTTAATAGTTTCGCAATGATGTCTGTGTGTTTCTGTCTGTCTGTCGGTCTGTGTGATCTCTGGAGTTAGGTTTTCTCAAAACTACTAAACAGAAAATTTTTAAATTTTATATATATCAACTGCATCCCCTTGGAAAGAGCTGATTAGTTTTTGGTGAAAATCCAATAACCGGAAGTGGTAGTTTACTTGAAGCCCTTTCAAGTTATTTTGAAATATCTCAGTGAATTACGGTTTAATGACAAGTTTTGTTATTAGAATAATGTTTCAAATATTATTATCTACAATTGTTCTTTACTGCCACCATTTACGAATGACAACACATTAAAGAAAAATAATATTTTGACATTTTCGATTAAATCTGCTAATCTGTAACAAAACAACGATTGCAAAATATCATTTTTTTGAAATTTTTTGAAGCGATGAGCGTTTCTTGATGTTTGTTTGTTAATGCATTGTTTGATAAGAAATCTAAGGCGGGAGGTATTGTGCTACCCACAACAGTTTATTTGTTGTTGGATTGGCAGCATTACTGACTTTGTAACTACTACAAAACGTAGTTGTGATTCTAGACAAACCAGTTTCTTAAATCAAGTTCCAGTTTCTTAGTCAAAAAAAGTATAATGTCAAACAGGTTTCAGTATTTTTAAAACTTCAAATAAAATTCTGTTCGAAATCTAATCTTTTCTATAGAGAATTTACTACGACAGGCAATTAGCAAATATTTTTGCACATTTCAAGGCCCAATTATTTCTTTTACAAAATTTATAAAAAGCCCAGGGACAAAGGTAAAATAAAATATACTGATACATCTAAGAATCTTGGGATTAGATTTGATTTCCGCAAAGTATACATTAACACAAATTCAGTTAATAATTTAATAACGTCACATCAAAGAATTTTGTTCAGCAACAGAACAGAAAGAGGCACAGATACAGAGAGATGCGCAAATCGAAAGGTAAAGGATCTGGGACCAGTCCATCTCTTTGTATTATGCGTACGGAGTTTCTCTAAATAAAATTAGAATTTAAATTTGAACTCTTACGTTTTTATTCGTATGTATGGGTAAATGCAATGTCTTGCACACGCAAGAGTTAATAGTATTTTATTCGAAGATAATTCAAAATGAAAAAACTCGTGATTTAATATTGTATGTTTTCATAATCTGTCATGTGAATGCGTTATGTAACACACATAATAAAGAACATGTAAGCTCATTTAAATGCGATTTGGTCTGATTACAAACACCTGTTGTATTTTTGTTGCGTGACAAAAGAGAATCACTTATTTCCATACCTCTATAAAATTCACCACACTATATTCATTGCGTCTACTTAACCTGCCAGCATGTACTTAAGTAAATAAATGACGCAGATACAGATGCTATTGAAGAGTGAAAATAGTTTTGAATATTAATACATTTATTAAATATTAAAAACAATAAAGTATACTATCCATATTGAGGCCATTTAAAAAAAAGTTATGTATTTACTATTGCAATAAAAAATATTTGAAAATTTAATACCCACTTTTCATTTATAATTCTATTCGTACAGATAAAATGATACTTCACACTCACACATTCATAAATTCTGCCTGTGATTGAAACTTCGAACGCCAATAATACAAATATGAAACAAATACTAACATCTAGAGTGCGTACACGTTAACTTCAAGCCACCAAGCCTATCAGTTTGTTAGGCTAGGTGACATGAAGTTAACGTGTACGCACTCTACATATTAATACATAATTTAGGTAAAGAGTATCCATCCATCAAGTCTTAAATAAAATATCACTAGAAAAATTACTTCATATTTCTTTACGATTATATGAGCATGAGAGCATGTAAAACGAATTTTAAAATGATGTTATGTGATAAATATATAAAAAGCGAAGCATTACAATTCTTGAAAAAGATTTATTTAATTACAAGAAAACTAAACACAAAAATAATAAATAAAGGAATACGGAAATACTTGCCACTAGTCACATGTAAACAAAATAATCGGGAACAACAAAATATTGCAAGATTGCCAATAGAGTCAAAATAAAACAAAAAATTGAACTGACGAAAAACGGCAAAGCGAAAAATTAGTTTATTTTATTTTTCGCTTTTCAGTTTTTCGTTAAAAAGTTATTATTCTCCAATTTTTAGTGGCTACTAATTTTTCTACCCTTAGGGCTGTTTTTTTTTTAATCGAATAACCCAGTACAAAGTTACACGTGGTAGAATCGATTAACAGGTAAAAATTCAGTAGGTGAACAAACAATCATCCCCTATTTTTCTACACTTAAGGGTGGTATTTAAAATGGAGCCAACTTCGAGGTACACCCGATTTATTAGAAAAAGAATTATCAAAATCGGGCTACTCTGTGAAACTGAACAAATTTAACAAAATTAGTTTAAAAACATCTTTATATCTGATTTATAAGAACGTATTTTTCTTCATATTATTACGTATATAGTAAAACATATTTTGAAAAAAGACTATAAATTGCAAATACAAACTAATTTTAAATGTAGATAGAGAAATCTTGGTTTCTTATGAATTCCCTAAAATGATAACGTGAATCGTTTGGATGAATATCCTAGAACATGATAATTAATTATTACGGTATGCTCTATTGAATCAGCTGTTTGTGTCAATAAATGAGAAGACAGCTAACGAAATTACTAGAAACGTATACAGTACAGCTTTCTTGTGGTGCGATTCACGTCACTATCTTCTTTCTCACTTTCTCCCACTATTGCTGATTTGATTCATACGAATGTGAATGATGTACTAGTACAGCGTTATCATTCACATTCGTATGAATCAAATCAGCAATAGTGGGAGAAAGAAGATAGTGACGTGAACCGCACCACAAGAAAGCTGTACTGTAGTTTCCAATTTGTTCACTAGAGTGACATTACTGTTATTGGCCACAAATAAATGACGTAACTCTGACGTACATCGAGGAAGATTAGAAATTTGATACTGGTTTTGAAAAATTATATCTCGAAAACTAAATATTTGTAAGGCATATAACATGAACAATTTTATGCATTCTTTCATAATTAAAAATAAAACTGAAAATATGAAATGACCCTATTACCACTATTATATCTACCAACAAAGTACACCGAAAAATAAATTGATTTGGTTATATTCTGCTTTATATTTATCCCTAATTTTCCACTAGTTTCTCCGTCTATGCTTTTATACTCAATTTAACTTGATTCCAAAGATAGAGTTCAGCTTCATTATAACATGAGTTCTGTTTGCAAAACGTTTCAATTATCACTTATCGAATGACACTGCGCACCTTTGCTGACAAAGCCGGATTTTTACCAGGGCCGTAACACTGTAAATTGGCTTTCGATAGAGAAAACTAATTGGAACGGTAACTATAATTACTCCACTTACACAGAAGTTTTTTTGGGCTCACGTAAACGAACTGCGAACTGTGTTAGTAGAGAAAAAAAAATGAGTACGCTGCGGTATTTTGTATGATATTTGGGTTTCATGTTCATTCATGTGGTTAATTAATAATGACGAAGTTATTAATAAATTGTTTTCAATGTACAGGGTGGAACACAAATAGGTACATTAATTTTAACCAGTGATACAATTCGTCTAGAACAACAGTATTTCTTAATAACTTTTTTTCTAAATCTTCTAGTTTTCGAGTTAAAATTCTTTATAAATTTGTTACAAATTTGATTACCCGCCAATGGAGACCATATGACTTCATATGTTGATGTCAGTGATTAAATTTTCTTTAATAACATCAATCTTACGAGCCCAACCCTAAATGTATTCGTAACACCTAAAAATATGCTATAATCAAATATAATTATTTTTTTTTTTGTCATATTACTATTGTCGCTATACAAATCAAAATTAATACATAATGTATTGTACTCTTAGATAAATGATAATTCTTTGAAAATTATTTATAAGATTTACTGTCTTAATAGGATCACAATAATTTTTGTAAATATACACCTAAAACTCTTTCACGGGTCGTAATGAAAATATTTTTCAACCATATTTATAATATTGAATGTGTAATAATTGAATACAACATTTAATTAAGTACTTGGTGATTAGAGTTTTGACGTGGACTAATAAATTAGATCTGTTTTAATATAAATAGGAATATTTGTTTGTTTGACGCAGGTTAATTACCTATTTCTCACTGCGTATAAAATATTGTTATAATGCTAAATTTCTTAATAAATAATATATTTAGATTAAGTACACATAATTTAGACAAATAAGCAGTGTGGAAATAAAATATAAATAAATATATCAGCACGCCATTTACCCATTTCTGGGTGTGGCACTCTTCTCAAAGCACATTTCTGTATTATGATATATAAACGGCGGGATAGCGCAGTGGTAAGAGTGCTTGCCTCTGGATACAGAGGTCGAGGGTACGAATCCCAATCAGGTCTGAAAAATTTTCACTGCCTGATTTGGATCGGTACTCACTCCCGTCACCATTTCAAGTTGGGATAAAATTAACTTGGCAACCACAAAGCTATCGGGCACCGGCTGGTGGTTGTAACAAGGGCTTGCAATGGTTGGGCAACACACATATGGCATCTAGGTAATGAAAAACGTGGCAAAGCAATTGAAATATAAAGATGTTAGTGTGTCTGTCCTCCTAGGAATATAACCCCTGGAGGTTGGAAAGTTCCGAAAATATATACACATACATACATACTTTATGATAAATTTTGCGCGTGTTACCAGCCGTAAAATCACGGCCTCCAAGGATGGTAGTGGTAGAGGAACCACAGGGGTAATTTTATGTGGTAAAAATTTACGAAATTTAATAGTGTGAAAATATGTAATTATATTTCATTATAGCAAATTTTTTCAGGTTCAATACATTTGGGGTTGAGTTCATATATAATACAAATACTACTTTAGGTATGAAGTGAATATACTAATAAATTTTATTTATTTATTTACAAATAGGAGGACCAACCGCCCTGACGGGCCAAAAATTGGTTCTCACGAATTAAAGATAAGATATAAAAGTAGTTAGTACAAAATGTAAATGAAACTCTTGGATAGCAGCCAAATATTTTATTAAAATATTACCTCGACTGGTTTCGACGCCACATACGTCTTCTACGGGAGGTGATATTAATGGAAACTAATACAAAACATGTTAAAAGTGCAATAAATAAATATGAACAAACACACATAGATGAATCTCTTCGACAAAGTTTAAAACAATAAATACATAATAAATAATTAAAATATAGCCCGAAAAAATAAAATGTAAGACAACATTATTTTATTTTATCTAACTATATTTTAATTATTTATTATGTATTTATTGTTTTAAGCTTTGTGTTTATTCATATTTATTTAGTTATTACACTTTTAACATGTTTTGTACTAGTTTCCATTAATATCAGCTCCTGAAGAAGACGTATGTGGCGTCGAAACCGGTCGAGGTAATATTAGATTAAAATATTTGACTTTCATGTACATAATATACAATCTATATCAGGGGTGGGCAACCTCCGGCCCGCGTAAAGTTCCAATCCGGTCCGCGAGATCTTTAGAAGAAATAATAAATTATATTTCCAGAAACAAAAATTTTAAATTAGGTTTGTACCCAACATAAAGAAAAAGGGGAGATTTACAGTTTAATTTTCGATATAATTCGTCTAATTTAAATTAAGAAATAAATAGTACTTACTTAATTTTGCTTTATTATTTTTACTTTCTTATACAAAGTATAAGGAAGTATTAGAATCACGAAAAAAATCGCTGACGATATTTTTGCGGAAATACATATTTTGACGTCCACTGAATCCGTTAAGACCAATTTCTCAATGATGTTTGTGTGTGAGGATGGATGGATGGATGGATGGATGGATAGATGGATAGATGTCCGTGAGCGCAATATCTCATGAGTTGATATTGAATGAAATTGAACAACCGGAAGAGGAACTTTACTGGACACAGGAAACAATAAATTCAATTTTATTCAAAAATAGAATATGCTTAGAGACAAAGTTTCAAATAAAAGATGTTAGCAATAATATGTGGAATATAAAGTGTTATTTGCACTTTTCTTGTACATGCTTATAATTTTGAGAAAAACTAAATTATATTTTCAATAATATATTTCAATAATCTTAGTTACAATGGGAAAAAACGAAAACATTTTTAATATTTATGTGTCAAATAATTGTGAAGTGTCAAAAATATGTGTCTTGTGAAATATTATAAATGTAAGTAATATTTGTATTATTAGTTAGAAAGGTTTGCTGACTAGATATTAATAGATTTCTATTTTAAAATAGTCATACGCAAGGAACAAGTTATACTTGTTCAGTTGGTTTTATTTGTATAAGAAAGTAGTGTGGTGCCCACACCAGATTTTGTTTGTTTCTTTTGACAAAACTGAATTATATGTTTAATAAACTAATTTTAATTGCTATGGGAACAAACAAATAACAGAAACTGCAATTATTAATCATTCAGTACAGATTCACATACCGATAGAAAACTCACGGACTATCCTCACTTAAAATTGTAATATTTTTTTATTACATTTCTTTATAATATACGCGCGAAGAAACCCATTATAGCAGAGCGCATCGTCAGATCTCTAATATTTTTAGAGATACATCGATTTTTGGTATTTTCCGAAATGCAACTTTAAGGGCCCGCAATGGGGTATGTGACCATAATCGAATTTCAATGTATACGCCATAGAATATGAATGTTCTTCATTGTAGTTTCTTATTACATCAATAAAAACTGTAAATTATTTTGTAATAGTAAAGTTATTAGCAATTTTGTGTTTAGGAGAAGGGATATGTGACGTCACTGTGGCCGTACGCATGACCCGCTGATATATATCTATTTCTTTCCTTTACAGTATCTCGGTCTTTTTCTAGCACCATACCTACCGCCGCAATCTATTCAGAAGACACAGTGACGTCTCACATCCCCTCTCCAAATATTTAGAAATTAATTTCTCGTTAACTATAAACAATTAATTGATTTAAAAAAATACGGGTATTTTATTTTTGTATCTAGTATCATGTAATGTCAGAAAAAAAAATTGGTCACATACCCCATTCAAAAACTATACGAGATATATAAAAATTCTCTTCAGTTTAGCGTTTCTGGTGCCTTATATAACAAATTAGCAAATTTTTAAAATTTTGAAATTTTTTTGTATTTTTGTTCAAAATTTCGATCGGCAATAACTCGACAAATATTAAAGATACAGATTTGAGGTGTTCACCAATCGCTTCAGCTCGTCGAAATACATAAGTATGCAAAGTTTCATAAAAATCGCTTTACGGGATGGAAAGTTAGAGCAAAAAGCCTGGAAAAGGCGTTTTTTGTCCTAAAAAGGCAAGGCTGAATTTGGCGATTTTCAGACTTTTAGCTCTAACATTTCAACCGGTTGTCCGAATTTTCTGAAATTTTCAGGGTTTATGTATTTCATCGAGCTGAATCGATTGGTGAACACTGCAAGTCTATATCTTTCATATTTGTCGAGATATCTCCAATCGAAATTTTGAAAAGAAATTCAAAAAAATTTCAAAATTTTCAAAATTTACTAATTTATTTTAAATGGCACGAAAAACACAAAACTGGAGATATTTTTCGATATCTTGTATAGTTTTCGAGTTTCAGCCCCTCAAAGTTGCTCTTCGGAAAATATAAAAAATCGTCTTATCTCGAAAAATATTAGAGATATGATGATGCGCTCTGCTGCAATGGGTTTCATGACATGAATATTATAAAGAAATGTAATAAAAAAAATTTACAATTTTAAGCCATATTTGGGGAAATTTCCGTATTTTCAAAAATGTTATAAATCGCCATATTTCGATAAATATAAGACATATTACGATGCGTACAACAGCAATGAGTTTATTCATGTTTAAATTATACATAAGTAATTAATAAAGTTAAGTTTGGAGGAGTATTTAATTTATTTTCTAGTAAACAATTTACTAGTACTAACCTTTTGATACTTATGTTTCTTTCTTAATTTAAATAATTTTCTTAATTAAGAAATAAATGTAGTACATACTTAGTTAATTTTGTTTTATTATTTTTTATTTATATTTTCAGAAAAAAATATAAGTAACAAATATGTGTCAATTAACAACTACGGCCCGCGTACGAAACGTAAATCTTATTCTGGCCCCTGTTATACAAAAGGTTGCCCACCCCTGTAGAATCTATATGATATTCTATTCATTAAATATGTTATTTATTATTTTTAATTTATACTGAATTAAACAGATTTTTAGGGAATGAGATATGGCTTAAAGGCTTAAATAGTTTATGAATTCGTAAATAAATTTAACATATCTCATTCAATAAATATGCAACGGCTTATTTTCCTCATCAATAAACATATTTAAAATAATTAATTATAATACTTATAAATTTGTAAAATGAAGTGTGAAAAAAATCAATGAGCCCAAAACTAGAGTAATATTGTGACATTATTCTATTTATAGAAGAATTCGTGTGTTAGTTCTCGTGAGTGGAATAAAAAATAAATTAGTGGATCTAGATTTAATGTATTTAGCATTAAATTTAAAACTATTTATTATTAAATTAGTGAATAATGAATGATTGAATACTTTATATAGAAATTACATATGTAGAAGAACTCTTATTATTACTATTATTTATAAGTAATTGGCGAAACCCAAACAAGAAAAGAAGTGTGTAGAGATTAGCATCAAAACTCATAAGCCGGTAAGATGTCAGGGTTGAGATGATTATTAGCAGTGACAAGCCGACTCCGTGAGTCGCGTCATCAGGGTTAAACGTTCAGCAAACACATTATCAGAATTCGATGCCGGGACACGTTTCGATTTCCCCGAACGGCGAATATGGAAATTGCGAGCGATTCGGTCGTTCGCGTCGTTCACTGGCTGGTCGACATCTTGTTGCTCGCACGCATAATGTAAACATGTTTTCCAAGACGCACGATGTTTTCACGTAACTGACTTCGAGTCCTGAGTCCTTGCCCTGCTTCCTGTGTTCCTTCCTGCTTTCCTGCTTTCCTGCTTCGCGCGAACTTTCCAGCGCACCGAAAAGAAAAATATGTTGTGGAAAATGGCCAAATTGATATTAGATTTATGGTGATGAAATCTTAGAGAAAATTAAACTCTTTTAGCCCCCTGTCCTTCCCAGTCATTTGTTCCCTTGCCGTACAACCTAACGGTGTTAAGGATTATTTCCTCTGCAAAATGCTGCCACACCCCAGGGCCGGTTTCGTACTATTTTACATAACATCTTCAAATGTTTTCTAGTTAACTACTAGCAAATATTTATTTTCATTATCAAATAGTAATTTCATTTATTTATAATACTATAAAACTATAACTATGTACAAATGTTTAGATCCTTCTTACATGATTTCAGTGGCGTGGTTTTAATTCTTGTACTTTTGCTCTAAAATATACAGGAGAGCCAATTCCCGCCCATTTTTAAAATCCCATGTTAAACTCCTATATTCCACGTTTCGTTGAACATACTGTATAATAGATACCACAGTTTAAAATATGCTCAACTCGAGCCGAATAAAATCATTTAAAGTTTAGCATATTTTGTTAGATGTCCATTTTAATCGCATATTAATCAGAAAAACTACATTTTATAATAGTTTTATTATTCCACATGATAGGTGACTTATCTTGATTCGCCGCCATTTGCATAAACAAACAAAAAATTATGATTGGTATAAACTTTTATAAAAGTGTATTCATTAGACATAAACATATGTAATTTTTGAATACACAAAATTTCAAGTTATATAATTTTAATGACAATTTTTCATAAATATCTAAATTGATACCCTAGTGTCACCCCTAAAATGGTGCACTAAGGATATACCTAAGAAAAATTTTCTGAACATTTACCAAACATTTTGGTAAATGATACATATTTGTTAATAAACAATCGTGTTTAGTTTCTTAATTGTTATGAAATTTTCAGAAAATGCATCTTATTTCCTCAGCTTACCGAAACTCGGTCAATTCTACGGTATTTTCTTTTGTGTACGCTCATATTGACTTGTTTTACCTAATCACTTAATATAAGAAAACAAATTGTTATTGTTCTCTCGTAATTGTATTTAATTCTTATTGTCCGTACCAACCTGTAATTGGTATTTATTTATTGTTGATTTTTCTTATAAATAAACAAACATATGCGTAACTTTTCCACGGTATCCTTAGGTGCTTAGGTTTTCTTCATATTTCATTGCTTTCTTACTTGCTTCTGTCTTCATTTTATACCGTTCGTTTAACTATAAATATTTATTAAAGAAATATTTTTAAATTAAGTACTGTTGTACTGCAGGCACAATTCCGGAGGTATTAATTTGACGACTGGTAACCGCTCTGAAGCTCGGCATATTTGTAAAAACTGAAAAGCGAAAAATAAAATAAACATTTTTATTGTTAATAACTAATCTCCTAAACTAATGTAAGTAACTAATAAGGAGCTTAGTTATTGAGACTAAATAGGATTATTTCATTTTTCGATTTTCAGTTTTTCATCGGTTCAATTTTATGTAAATTTTGTTTGTGCTACTTATTTTTCTACCCTTAAAGGTGGAATATGTTTAATCGGATAACCTAGTACGAAGTTATACGTGATAGAATTGGTTATCAGGTAAAAATTCGGTGAGTGAACATTCAATCATCCCCTATTTTCCTAGCTTTAGGGGTGAGATTTAGGGGTGTATTTTAAATGGGGCCAACTTCAAGGTGTACTCTATCCAATAAGAAAAGAATCATCAAAATCGGACTACTCTGTGAAAAGTTATGCATTTACGGACATTTTCTCAAATTATGTCAAATTATTTTTAGGTGATTAATCTATGGATTAAATTAGGCCGTTTTAATCTGGGACATCCTGTATAATCATACATAAAAATATACTCGTCGACTAGAGAACCTCCTCCGTTTTTCGTTGCTTAATAGAAGACGTCATTTCGACTACCTGAAACCTGTTACTATATTTAATTTAAAACTGAGATCTAATACAACAACCTTACAAATAAACGTGACAGAAACAGCCATATTCATCAAACACAATGTGGAAAATTGACTTATCTAAGCATAATCAAGTTTATCTTAAAAGATTCACATTGTAACATGGAACAAACAACAACAAAAGACAGTGGTCAACTCGCTTCCATTCTACTTCGTGTTCTGCTCACCGTGGGTATAGAGCGGCCAGCACAGAACCCTCCTAGCGCTAACAGGAACAACGGACGAGAGTCTAGGGTCTGGATCCGGGCGGGGAGAAGGAAGCGAAAAGTTTTAAGCACGCAACACCAACGAGAAAGGATAATAATTCAGTTAGCAAAAGAAGGACGACTCTGTACGGTGGTGTGCTTGTGTGAGGACCACAGACTTCACAAGATATGGATGAGAAGAAATAACATGACCAACTATTGAAGAATTTCCTTGCTGGAATTATTAGTTTTAGTTATTTTCCGAATACGAAGTATAGGTATATACATTAGGGTAGTTCTAAAAAAATAAATTTGAGACGGGTAGTGAAATATTGAAAGTTTTTGTGATTCTAAGAAGGGAGAGTGACGTGGTTTTGATTATGCGTTCACACCCAGCCAGTGTACAGGCCTAAAAAATGGCCATTTTTGATGGTTTTTTTTTTTAAATTTCATCAATTAGACCATATTACTCACATTATATATGTAGTTTTTACATACATAATTTACTCTTGGGACCTTAAGCTTTAAGTTTAGTATATGGGGTTCATCTTTCGATAATAAAAAAGGTCAGTTTTTGCCAACTGAACTTTTTGGCTTAAACTGGTGAGACGTTTATTATAATGATAAATGGGTTACAATTGGCTCTAAACTACTCTCCATAGAAATTTAGCATTTACACTTTACCGTAAGCTCGTCAAATTAACTACCGACCTAAGTAAATCTTCGTTTTACAGGTCTAGTATCACTTTTTGGCTTAAATCGACGATAAAACGTATAACTCATACTATAATGTTAAATGGGTTACAATTGGCTTCTAAACCACTCTTCGTATGAATTTAGCATCTTATCTTTACAGACGACGTACGAGGTAGTTGGTTTTGAGATCTAACGGGCGCCAAGTTCCATAACAGTTCCTTTAATCATAGCTGTAGGAATGTACAACATTCTTCAAATCATTTTTTTTTTATGAAGATGAGAGGTGTACTAACTACTATGGTCATATGCCGCCTCATGACTGGATGATTATGAAAGTATGTGAACAACATAAACGACCATGCTCTTCAGTGGGATTCGAACCCACGACCCCTAGCGTGCTAGGCTAGTGACATTCAATTCATTTAAAAAACAATTTGTTTCTTTCTTTCGAAATTAACTTTCTATATTTTCCATCTAACTCGTTACAACGTTATTATTAAGTGGATGGAAATTCCGCGGTGGGTGATGCTCGATATAAGTATTAATTTCGTTTAACATCGACATAATGTAGTTTTTTGTAGTTTTAGATTAAAATTAAACCAAAAGATTATAAATCCGATCCAAAAAATAACTAATATTTATTGATCAATAATTAAATCTTCATATTATTATAAATACAAATCTTTCAGTATCATCATATACTTGATTAGGAACTTGAATAGGATTAGAATAATTTATTATATTTTATTCCATTATTAAAAAGAAAAAATAATTCCTATGCACAGAATTATCTTTTAAAATCTATCTTGATGCCAAATTTCAAGTTTCCAAGTCACTTAGTGGTCGAGGTTTTTCATGAGAGAGTCAGTGAGTCAATAATAAAAATGCCCTTTTTCAGACCTTAATAATTCCGTAACTATAAGAGGATTCATGAAATTGGGATTATAGATGTTCAAGAGAGCTCTATTTGATATACAAAATTGCAAGTATGTAGGTGTAATGGTTTTTGAATAATGAAAGGGTCGAAAGTAGTTTGAAATGGTTCGGGTAATAAACAAACTGGCCGATTTCGCCCTTTTCTTTACCGAACTTGGCAAACACACTAACGTATGTGTATTCTTTCAACTTCACCGAACATGAGTACCGAATAAAACGTAACAATACAAAACAGTGTTAATAAGTATTTACAATTACTATAAAATAGAAATAAAAGATTTCTTCGAACTGCAATCAAAATATTTATTAATTTTCTATAAATCCGACGGTTAGGTCATACTAAGACTTTCTTCAGGGAACTACAAAAAAATTCAAAAATTTAACAACTAGAAATACAGATTACCATGTTTTACTTACATTTAGAATCTTGAAAGTATTTAAATTAACATATAAAAAATTTAAAACTATAAAATTTCGTCGTCAATTGCTGATATGTAGAATGTGTTTTCGTTTCGTTTTCGTCAGCAGCATTAGTGGTCCAGTGAAGAGAGGATCTGTGGATGCCTGTGTGGCCACTCCGTTAAGAAAGGAGAAAGGAGAAAGGAGAAAGGAGAAAGGAGAAAGGCGAAAGCAGTGCTGAGGACTGTGGATGTGGACTAAGGGCTGAACGTACGTAATTTAATGTTGCTGGTGCTGTTAGATAGAGAAGATGTGGATGAAGAGCAGTTCGCTTATAAACTTCAACAGATTTCAGCGGCTTTCAAGAATTTCACGCATACCACATGTGTAACCGATTCACGCACTGTCACACTAAATTACTCGTGCTGGTTTACATTTAATTTTATTAAGTACGGCTCTTTAAAAGGGCTTAATAAAAAGTTATTGATACAGAATTAATACAAATGCCCATATCACTTTTTTACCGCGAATTTATATTTTTAATGGACCATCCTCAAAATTTTAAAAATCTTTTGTTTTTCTTTAAAACATTTCGTCTCCATTATAATTCTAAAGTAATCAGAAACTATTCATGTTTCTATTAATAAATAATTAGACTTAGAAGGTATGCCATGAAATGTATGCTTAAACAATTAGTTTAGTTGCTGTTAAATCTTTAATAATTTTTATTTATTTATTTTCACTTATCTTATCAACGTTTCGTTACCATATTTTATTTAGATATAAATTTATTTATTGTACTTAATTTCTATGTGTGATTCTTGATTAATAAAACATGAATAGTTTTTTTATTGTTCATTTTTGGACAAAAATTTTGAAGAGAAAATTGTAAAATGTGTGGGTTGCTCCATTAAAATATATTAATTTGCATATGATTCCGCGAAAAATGGAACGTCCAGTAGAAAAACTTAAATTGCAGATATGTAAACAATTACATTTAAAATGAACTTTGATAAAAAAAATTTCGGTACTATTTAAAATAATCGAGAAAAATAAAAAATAGAAACCGCTGGACCATGCAGCAGCGTTTCTCGTAGCTTCGAGAGGAGTGTAGAACATTCGGGAACCCGCCATGCAGAAGTATGTATGTCTTCTACAAACCGTGACTGTATGATAAACAGTGAGTCTGTGATAACCGTGGCTGTGTGATAAACCGTGAGCGTGTGCTAAACCGTGAGTCTGTGATAAACCGTGAGTCTGTGATAGACCGTCAGGTTGTAATAAACCGGCAGTCTTTGCTATACGGTCAGTATTTTTAAATAATTATTCGACATGTGAAGATTGTAGAAATAAATGATCGGAAGAAATAAATAATAGGTGTGAAAATAAATGTAGTCTTAGTGTTATAGTGTGTAAATAAATGTATTTATTAGTGTTTTAGGGTGAAATAATTAAGTGAATTAAATAAATTATTTTTGTTAATTATAATTAAACTTCTGTGTTATTCTTTTAACTTCACCGAACCCGAGTAACGAATAAAACGTTACAATATATAGAATTAAACAATTTTCCTTTGTATGATTTTAACTGGGCCAAATGATATGATTCCGAGCTCCAATTTTATGTTTGGGTAATACACAATTTAATTATTTTTTTTATTTATTTACCAAACTTAGTTTAATACATTAAACCAAAATTCACTTTATACCAAAAGTAATTTAGTCTTCCAGGATATAGGATGTCCGGAAGCTGGTTGTCGAGATTTTGTCGGGCACTCATTCTTTATATGAGGTTCTTAAATAGAATTAGCTTATAATTTTATTAGAAACTAGCGGAACCGATAGAAAGACGTTGTTCTGCCACAGACCTCGCTAGCAAAATATATTTATTGACATAAAATCTTTTATTCAACTATAATTAAGTAAACAAGAGCTTTTATTTTGCCGGATAAATTTCTGTTTGTCACGAAACCGTGTTACCTAGCAATTTGACAAGAAAACTGTTTTAATAAAATCACGACACCATAGGTGGAGTGATATTATTTTTTAAAGTTTTCGAATCAAATACTATCAGGTGACAGGGTTGAGTTGTCAAACTGAAATTGATCCGAAGAAAATAAAATGCTCGAGTGTAAGTCGGCGAGATAATTTAACGACATTATTTATGAAAAGGTTTATTTTAAAGTGCAATTGGTGAAAATACAATTTAGTATATATCATATTTTTGACATATAATGCAAATGACATTAATGTAGTTAGTATTTGGTCTGGTTGCTAGGAGAAAGGTAAATAACGTTATATCACTTTCAAAAAGTTACCGTTCTATTTATCCGCTGTCATAACGATAAAATTGTTTTTTCTTTATGGCTTACTTTACATTGGAGTTAAATTATCAGTATAATTGAAATACCTAAAATACATTAATGTAATTAACCTAACCTAATATAAAATTCCCGTGTTTGTAACGGCTTGATCGATATTGATGAAAATTTTGTTTTTGTACTTATCCCACCTGGATGGTCAAATGCATGTCATATAAGTCAGGAAATTAAAAAAAAAACTTCTGGATCTCGACAACAGCGCCACCTACTGGTCCAACTGCAGCTAAGATCCATTCAGGTGACCCCATACGTACAAAAAAATTAATCAAAATCAGTAACGTCATTTAGGAGGAGAAGAATTACGAACACACGCACACCGGAATTTTATATCTTGTAACGGCCAGTACGACCCTGGATAGTCAGCGCGCAACGATGACTCATCGTTCGAGAAGGTTCTAGTGCTGTTCCATGGTAGACACATCGAGAATGTTCTCGATTACCAACAGAACGCATATATAAAGCCGCTAGCCTACCCAGTGGCATTCGACTCAGATACACTGTTCAGTATATATAGAATCATGTGGAAATAAATAAATTGTTTGCTTAGTGAATATAAATAGTGTAAATAAATATTTCTTGTGTAATATTCTTAGTTTAGTATTGTTTAATCGTTATTTTGTGTTTATTAATAAGTGTGTAAAAATAAATCAGTAGTTTAAATAAATATAAGTGTTAGTAAATAAACTTTTTGTGACTTTTAACAGTTGTTTTAATTATAGATTATTAAACTTCACCGAACCCGTCTGTTACAAACATAACAATATAAAGAATATATACATATATTTGACAGCAAATATAAAAGTCCTGTAATATCAGTCTGCCTGTATTGGGCAATGAACTTGCCGGTAAACAACTCATAGTGCCACTAATACTTGCAGATGAAATGAATTCACAAATAATGTGTCTCGGTGAGTCCTGCGTTCGCCGTGATGACGTTGTATTGTACGTTGTTAGGATGCTGTAGCAGCAGCAATACAGCAATGAAAACGCCATACATAACAACGTTATGTTATAGCCATTACGCCATTTCAAATTCAACGGGATTAATATTCCTGTACGCTGCAACACTGACGCGTATATCGCAAATACGCAAAATAGGCTTCGCTATGTTCCTAATATGATAATGAGGAAGAGCTCTAAACGTTTAGGGAGGTGATTAAGCGTATAGGTGATTGCTTCGTATGCGGGAAAATTGTTTATAACTGGTGAAGTGAGGACTACATACGGAGAAGCTAGTTATAATTAGGGCTGAAAGTAAATCCGAATACAGAGATAACTGTATATCTGGATATTCTGATTCTTGAGAAATCCTGTTTTTAAAGTTCTGATATACAGATTATAGTCCAACAAGTGTCAAGTTCAATTATAAAATATTCAAATTTTGATTAATATTTATAAGATAGTTGAGTAGTGTCCACGCAAAATTTATTATTAACCCTGGATAGTCACTACTTTCATAGTTACACAAACGTCACATTGAGGTTCTGGGAAACTACTTTCCAACATCCGAATGTAATTTTTCTAGGGATTTTAGCTATGAAATATTTCAGAAAACATTAAGCTGTTAATAACCTTTCTGAGCCATATATTTTATTGAAAACACAGCATTTTGCCAAAACGTAACTTTTTTTTATTTCAGACTATTTAGAACAACACATAGGGAGACAATAAAAATTGTCTACTGTTTCATAAAATATAGTCTCAGAACTCAGAATAATAACAAAGTTATTAATTCACAGAGACCGGTCAAGCCAATCAATCGGTAACTACAGACGCGTTTCGCTCTTATTGGAGCTCATCAGTGTAGTGTAACCCGTCAACTTCTGTGAGGCAGTGACACCGATTGACTGGCTCAGCGAGATCTAAGATCCCAACAGATTGCTAAATGGAACTGAAAAGTAAATAAATACTCCTAGAGTCATCTACCGCTCTTAAACTTCAACAGAAGTAAATGTTTTCAAAAATCGAAAACTGTCTATGAAACATTTATATTAAAAATATAAAGACAATAAAAATTGTCGATTTTTGAAAACATTTACTTCTGAATTTACAACGAGGTAGCATCGAAGTTATGCGAATACTACGCATGTTGAAATTAGATGAAAATCGTGGGGTTTCTTAGACCCCAGTGTGATATTCAAAAGTTAATAATACAAAAGTTTACTGTATAACCTTCAGATGACCAGAGCTTATTTTTTCTTTAAAAATTTTGGAAATAGCTGTAATTTTTATTCGCTTAATTTTTTTATGAACTTTTTCTGCTTGCTTTATAACCCCTTTTTTACTTCGATTATCTCACTAATTTTAGAATAAAAATGTTTCAATGTTGAAGAAAGGCAAAATCAACCAAAACGTGACCAATGCAGAAATTGTAGTAGATCTTCAGACAAGATGCGATAAATTCAAATATTTTGTATGCCGAGAACATTCTACAAAACAAAAAAGTGTGAATTATAATAATTGTATAGATAATAATTCTTTGCAGAATTCAATTTTTGTTTGTTATATTTTTCTTTTGCGAATTATTTTTGAATAATATTTTAAACTGATATTTCTGACAATATAAAACCATAGAATATCAAAGTTTTTTGTTAGAATTTATATAATGCTTAATATAAATGGGATCAATTTTGACCCCACTTGGTCATTCACATCGGAAAAAAATTTGGTCAGCAGAGGGTTAAATTAGACATACATACCGGGTGTCTGTCTTAAAGGTGTACATAGGAGATTAACATGGGAAATCAGTTTTTTGCATGCTGTTGCTCGGTGTTCTATCGGACAACAATTATTGTAGTACCAATCGAAAGATATCATTTTTCTGAATCAAACGATGTAAAATACACTACTATTTAGTAGTAATTTGGTTCCGTAAATTAATTTTTAAATTTTGAGAATTCTCCGGTTTATTCAATTTTTATCGTAAATAAATATAGTCACCTATGACTGTTTTGTTTTTATTTCTGTCAAGCTATTTATTTGACGTTTCTGAATTTTGGACTTGTTTAAGACAATTTGTAAAAATATGGCTAGTTATACTACTGATGAGCGTATTTTTATAGTAAAACTATTTTTTGGAGGAAATAGTTAGCTCAGAGTGCGAGATCTATTTTCTATTAAGTTTATGAATCGACCGAATCCAAGTGCAACCACAAATGCCAGTATCCATGAAAAATACACGTGAGCTTAGTACTTGCAATTTACCAAGAGCAGAAGAACGTGCTTTATTGGAAGAAAGGGTTTTAGGAATGATAAATGTAGATCCTTCGTATAGCACTAGATTTTTTGGAAATGAATTGGGTGTACATCGTTCATATTTTGAAAAAAAATTCTTATTATTCCTACAAAATGCACTGCAATCATGAACTTTTTCCACTTGACGAAGAAAGTGTAAGAGTATTTTGTGAAGATATACAAAACAGCTAATAAAAATGAAATTTTTTGTCATCGATTTAAAAAAGTTAACTCTTAATAAATTAATATTATTTAAAGAAAACTGGTTTTTAGACAAAAATTTATTTAATAAAATCTTTACGCATAAATTATAATAATACGCTTGTCATTACTGTAAATAACCATATTTTACAAATTGACAGAAATATCAAATAAATCACTTAAAAGAAATCAAAACAAAACAGTCATAGGTAACTACATTTATTTTCGATAAAAAGTGAATAAATCGGAGGATTTTCAAAATTTAAAAATTAATTTACAGAACCAAATTGCTACTAAATTGTAATGTATTTTACATCATTTGATTCATAAAAATGATATCTTTCGAATGGTACTACAATCATTGTTGTCCGATAGAACACCGAGCAACAGCACGCAAAAAACTGATTTCCTATGTTAATCTCCTATGTACACCTTTAAGACAGACACACGGTATATACCAATCTTGTGCGGTCCTGAATGTCGAGTGTGACATCAATATTATTATACGATATTCCTTCATGAATAATTTCTTCATGTCCATAATTATTCTTTTCATACATGATGTTTTATTCTTCCCAGTGAGACTGAACGCGGACTTTACTCTTTCTCTAGGAAGCCATTAATCATACCAATCGATTTACTACTCGCTCGTCCATGTAATTTCACGCTCTCAATTTCACTCAAATATATCTTTTTCAGCATCGCGAGCTCCATGTAATAAATTTCATAAAATTCTTAAACTTCACGCAAATAACTACGTACTTCATTCTGAATTATCTTTATCAAATTGAGGGTAGAAGTGAACCATAATATAATGAATATAATTTTGAGAACTTCTGGAGTAATTTGTAAAAGGAATAATATATTCTATAAATAACAATGTATTCTTGCGACTTATTTCAACTTATTAATTAGCAATGTCGCTGCAGAATACAATACATAAAGAATTTGATTGGCAGTAATGCGGGCACCTTTGACAGTTGACGTTGTATTGTGTGCTGTTTGCTTCAATTTCTGCATCAAAGTTGTAAAATGTAAGTATACTTAATTATTTAATTAAAAATTGTGGTACAGTGGACGTACATAGTAAAAAATTTATAGTCAAAATTGACAAAATTTTAACAAAATTTTTAGTCCCAGACGATCCACCGTTAATTTTAGATAATTTAACAAGTTTCAAATTTGTTAGCAAGTAACAAATTACTTTTGTGTATTTCGTAACTAAATATATTTGTGAATATAGTAATTATTAACATTTATTTTTATGTGTCTTTGACTAAATATTTGAGTAATTATATTGAAGCAGAACATAAATCATAGTTATAATAACAAATTAAGTTGTTACAAAGGGTACAATCTTCCTTTAACAATTTCAAATTATGTCGAATATTTATTTAAATCAGGGATAGTAACCGAAACTGGAATCAAAACCGTTAACCGAAAAATACCGGATAAAAGTCAGGGCCGAAACCGAAACTTGAACCGGAATTTGAAACTGATATAAAACTGGAACCGAAAGCAAAACCTTTTTTTTGAATTTTTCAGTTAACCGTTAACCACAAAAGGTTTTCTTGTTAGATAAATTTAAATTGCAAATTAGTGTTTTTAAAATAAAGTAAAGTACCTATCAACTTTATTATACAGGAAGGTCAATTGCTCTGTATTTTCTATTTTATGCGATTATTATTATTACCGAAATTTTTTTCAGGCAAACTTTATTTTACATTAAAATGCCCATGTATCTGCAGTATAAGTTTTTCTACCGGGTGCTCCATTTTCGCGAAATGGTATTCAACTTGGAATGGAACGGCTGGTAACCGCACTTCATACGAAAAAATATATCACTTACCGAGATCTGCGTAAGCAGAGTGCCACACCCGTAATGGGTAAAAGGCGTGATGATATATTTTATTTTTTTATGGAACAGCTTATATATTTTTGCAAAATTTTAAAGATCTTATGCTTCTCTTTAAATAAGTTTTAATTCCCTATAGTCCTAAAATGATCATTACAGATAATATTCACGTTTTTGTAATTCAATAATCACACAAAAACAATGCGTAAAATTGTGTGTGAATGTTTAAACAATCAGATTAGTTGCTGTCAGATCTTTAATAATTTTTATTTACTATTTTCACTTAGTTTAACAACTTTTTTTGATATATTTTGTTTAGTAGTTCAATTCGAACATTTTTTATAAATTAATTTTTTGTTTTTAATTTCATGGTATACTTTCTGTGTGTGATTCTTCATTAATAAAAACGTGAATAGTTTCTGTGCTGATTATTTTTGGACTATAATGAATAACAAACTATAAAGAGAAAGAAAAGGTCTATCAAATTTTGCAAAAACATATAGGTTGTTCCATTTAAAAATTAAAAGTTGCATATCATTGCGAGAAAATGGAACACCCGGTAGACAAAATTGTACTGCAGGCAGATACATGGGCATTTTAATGTAAAATAAACTTTGTTTGAAAAAATTTTCGGTAATATTTATAATAAATCGCATAAAATAAGAAATACAAACCGATGGACCATTTTGTATATAATTTAAATTGATATAATTCATACAGTGTGTTTTTTATTTTGTTAGGATTAGACAACTTTAGTCATGTATACAGTTAAACATGGATGAAAAGACATTGGAAGATGTTTAATTATTAGTTAAATCCAACATTAGTTATTTAACAAAGTAGCCTTAAACTTGTACATTTAGTTTATTACATTATTATAGTGCTAGAGTTTTGATTTATTTCATAGATAAAACAATACTTAGTTCACTTTAGTTTAATTTTATTTGCAATAGCGTAGCTCTTTTATAGGGTAAATAGCTCCGTGGTAACGCATCGGACTGTGGATCATGAGATCCTCAGTTCCTTTCCCACTTCCGACAGTTGCCAATTTAAATTTGCCCCTGTGGATGCCCTTCCACTAACAACTTTGGGGGCTATGACTTGACGGCTGGTAACCGCATTTCATAAGCAAAAATATATCACGTACCGAGATCTGCGTAAGCAGACTGCCACCGGTTCCCCGAAACCGATTGTTGTATAAACCCCGAAACCAAAACCGATAATTTTTATTGTTACCATCCCTGATTTAAATACAAAGTAATTCTGAAAAACACACTCAAGTAAAACTGACGAATAAAGTATTTGAAAGAGTAGGAAGTCTGTCGTCCAGTGTTCAAACGTCTGTGATCGCACATGAACTTTGTTTGTTGCAAATGAATTATAAATTAAGTGGGCGGGCTACGTGCTGATTTCTAGGTCTGGGTCTCGGTCTGGAGAAATACGACGCAGAAAAACAGACGAGGAAAGCTGGAAAGCACGGCGAGGCGAGAACTTGTCGACATATAGACGCAAATAGAGATATATATTGGTGAAGGCGTTCACATGAGCCCCTTCGACTGTCTAGTCGGTAGTCGCTGTTGAGCGCTGAGGATATAGGGGATAGTCAAGGGCGTAACAGGATATTGGTTAGTACAGTGTTTACATCAATGTTTTATGCGGTGCCACGAAATATACTTACGTATGGAAAATATTATTGCAATATTCATCAATATTTAACCCGGCAACTTAGTGCTAGACTTTTTACTTAGCAAATATGTGTGGTAGGGTATAATATATCACAGAATATTAACACATCAAAAAATCTGGTGTGGGCACCACACTACTTTCTTATACAAATAAAACCAACTGAACACGTATGACTTGTTCCTTGCGTAAGACTTTATTTTGAAAATTATTTGATATTTAGATGTTAAACATATTTAATTTTTGTTCTCATTGTAATTTATTTTAAAATAGAAATTAATTAATATCTAGTCTTCAAAACTTTCTAACTAATAATACAAATATTACTTTTAAAATATTTCACACGACACATATTTTTGACACTTCATAATTATTTGACACGTTTGACACATCTTGACATAGATATTTAAAATGTTTTAGTTTTTGTTCCCATTGTAACTAAGATTATAAAAATATATTCTTAATTCTTAAATATAGGTTATCCTCAGAAGTGAAGCGTCAATGGAAAATAAAAAGTAATGTTTAACATATAGTTGCCAAAAAAATATTTTTTGACAACTAATAACATTTTAAAGATTACTTTGTATTTTATATTGATGCTTCACTCCTGAGGATAACATATCTGTAGATCAGTAAATTGTTACATTATCTGGAACTACACAATATGGCCCAATTATTTAAACGAGGATTGTGGTTATAATTTGAAAAATGTTTGTAATATCTGTACAAATAAGAAAATTTAATACAAGTTCATTTCATGTTAAGAAAGTTCTGCACAATTTCAGATTTCACGAAATATCACTAAAAATTGGCATATACTTTTATTGTATTTCTATATAATATAAACCCTATTAAACTCAATGCTGTAGAGCGCATCGTCATATCTCTTAAATTTATAGAGATATGGCAATTTTCGATGTTTTTCTAAATGCTACTTTGAGTTGCTGCAACTCAAAATCTATTAAAGATATTGAAAAATAGACTCAGTTCTGTGCGTTTCATGCATTTTATTACAAATTAGCAAATTTTGAAAATTTTGGAATTTTTCGATTTTTCCCCCCATATTTCGATAGGCGATAACTCGAAAAATATGAAAGATACAGACTCGCGGACGAGACCATTCGATTCAGCTCATCAAAATACATAAGTATGTAAAATTTTATTAAAATTGCTTTACGCGTTATAGAGTTAGAGCAAAAAGTGTAAAATGACGATTTTGGCGAAAAACGTCAAAGGGTACCCATTGACGTTTGGCCTGAAAAAGGCCATTTTCAGACTTTTTGCTCTAAAATTTCAACCCACAATCCGAATGTTCTGAAACTTTTAAGGTTTATGTATTTCGATGAGCTGAATCCAATGGTTTAGTCTGCAAGTTCGTATCTCGTTTAGTATTTGAGATATTGCTGATCGACATTTTGTAAAAAAAATCAAGAATTTTCAATTTTTAGAAAATTTGTTATTGTGCTATAATATACACAAATAACACAAAACTGAAGAGTATTTTTCGATATCTTGCGTAATTTTTGAGTTGCAGTTCCTCAAAGTTGCACTTCGAAAAACATCAAAAACCGCCATATCTCGAAAAATTTAAGAGATATGATGATGCGTTCTGCACCAGTGAGTTTTTTAGGTTTTATATTATATAGAAATACAATAAAAATATATGCCAATTTTTATTGATATTTCGTGAAATTGAAGTACAACATATGAACTGTATTTAAATGAGTAAGAATGTTATATATATCTTATACTTTGTATAAGAAAGTAAAAATAATTTAAACGTTTTAACATTGTAATTAACGTTATAAGTTCTTTGGAATATATATGTTAATAAAAGCCCGAGTTACGGTAAATCCTAAGATTTTCCAGTAAAACCTAAGATTTAACAACTCCTAATGGTAACTGTCCAACAGTTCTGTAATCGTCGTTCATTTCCTTGTTAAATCTTAGGATTTACCCTTAAACACGGTAAATAATCTAACCTAACTTGACAAAGCCTATAAATTGAGAATCCGAGGTTTTTACCAGTAAATCATTAAGATTTACTGGTAAAACCTAAGATTATGGAATATACGGGCTTTTACAGTAACATACACATTAATAAATAAAAACTTTTTAACAAAAAATTGAACCGATGAAAAACTAAAAAGCGAAAAATAAAATAAACTAATTTTCGCCTTTCAGTTTTTCGGTGGTTCAATTTTTTGTTAAAAAGTTTTAATTTTTTTATTTTTTGTGGCTACCGATTTTTCTACCCATAGGGGTGGATTTTTTTAAATCAGATAATCCAGTAAAATGTTATAATTGGTAGATTCGGTTAACAGGTAAAAATTCAGTGGGTTAACAATCAATCATCCCCTATTTTTCTACCCTTAGGGGTGAAATTGAAAGGTGGAATTTAAATGGGACTAACTTCGAGATATATCCTATCCAATAAAGAATTGTAAAATCGGGCTACTCTGTGAAAAGTTATGCGTGTCCATACATAAAAAATAAAAATAAAAATATACGCGTTAACTAGAGAACCTCCACCATTTTTCGTAGGTTAAAAAATCTAATACTTTAAATAAATTAGAAATTTCCACTAATCAAAAAACATTTTTTTAACTTCATTTTTATCGGACTTTGTATCGTGATATCCTCAGTTCGAATCCCACAACCGACAGTTGCCAATTTAAATTTATCCCTGTAGTTCCCCCTCCAATAACAACTTTGGGGGCTATGGCTTGACGGTTGGTAACCGCACTTCATACAAAAAAATATATCTCCTACCAATATCTGCGCAAGCAGAGTGCCACACCCATAATGGGTAAAAGGCGTGATGATATATTTATTTATTTAATTTACGAATATAGAAAGGATTAAAATTATGCAAACTTTTTATCTAACTATATAGGGTGCTCCAAAATTAACACATCAAACGAGTACCAGATACAAGGTTTTCCTCATTAGATTAATTGATCTAAATCAGTTTCAACACTGGGAAGAAATTTAAAAATATATATATATTAATGTGTAATTGCATGCAATATAGTATAAATTTTGTATTTGTGAAACCAGAGGATAACCACCTGCCAATAGCCTGCTTTATTGCCTCGTCCAACGTTAATTTACTATATATCAGGACATACTATAAAGATAAAATATTTGCTAAACTTAAGATATGTAATATGTATTTTGTAGAACTTTTTGTTGTCCACATATTGAAAGTCTGTGATGTGGTAAATGGCGTTCAGATCTCACTGCGGACAGATTCTTATGCGCAATTGGAAGGGTGGACGTGAATCGTAGAAGAAACCGGTTTAGAGCCACTTGGTTGGGTATCACGTTCACCGCTGAAGCGTGATATGCATATATTTGAACTGATTGCGTAAATCTTTTGTTTGACAACTGGATTTGAATTAATTCTTTCACGCTGTCGTTGACTTGACGGATTTTCCAGAATATCAGATTCTATTGTCTCTTACATGTGCTTTTTCAATAGAATAAAGAAGTGTTTGTAATTAAAACTGAAAAAAAAAATCAGCTCTAAAAATAAATGTGAAACTGTACACCTTACGCTGCTGAACTCTGCGTGAGACGAATTAATTATGAGTATTGATTTTGAAAAATTAATTAGTAATTAGTTGATTTTAATCACCCTACTGTGTGCTGTGATTCGATATTTATAACAAATGATTTTTTGAATAGTTTGAATTAAAGATAGAATGCTGCATTTCACCAAAAAAATTCGTTTTAATCAAGGTTCAAACGTTCCGCAGAGTCCGTTCGTAATTTTAAAACAGAGCATACATTCTCGTGTGGCAGAGTTTTATAATATACCCACAGTATCACAAAGTCTCTTCGATGACTTGTACTAGGTAGTTCCAGTGCCGACTCTTTAACACTAAACTAAACCGTTCGATGACAAAAGTGCTATTAGTGCAGCTTGTTCAATGAGAAATATTTCAGAACTAGTGCACACTTTTCTGAACTGACTCTCGAGGTAATATAATTAGTGCAAGATCGAATGGGAGTAAATTAAATGTCACTTATGAATGTTCTTTTAATCGAATTTAATTGAATGCTCGCTGTTGAACTTTCATGTTCTTTGGAAAGGTGGAACTAGTGTCAATTAGTGTATACTACACTGACCTACACTAACTGCACTTTTAAAAATTTCATCGAACATACTTAAACACTGAAGCGTTCTATTAGCAAAGTGCAATTAGTGCAGCTTGTTCGACGAAAAAAATTTCAGAACTAGTGCACACTTTTCTGACCTGATTCGAGGTGGTGTAATTAGTGCAAGTTGGATTGGGGTAACGTAAATGTCAGTTTTTAATTTTGTGTTAATCGATCTAACATACTACTGTATTAATGAATGTTCGCTGTTGTACTTTCGTGTTCTTTGGAAAGGTGAAACTAGTATACACTGCACTAACCTACACTAACTTGCACTGCACTATATTCCCCTTTAAAAATTTCATCGAACATGAATTTTCGTTGTTGCACTTTCGTGTTCTTTGGAAAGGTGGGACTAGTGACAACTACTCTACATTGCACTAACCTGCACTGCACTACACTGCACTTTTAAAAATTTCGTCGAACAGGCCTAATAATATTGATCTAAAAATTTAATCATATTTCGTTCATTATAATAAAATGTTTGTCTTTTAAAAATGTAATGTTATCAACATAATCCTAAATTAACTACTTGTATCATGAACATTAAAATTCCAAATATGCAATTGATTAATGGAATTCCAATGCTATTTTTATATTGCTGTAAATTTTTACCTATTCATTTTAAAGCAAAATAAAAATATAAAAATTGTTCAAAATTAAAAAATACATGAAATAAGGCCCATTTGGTTATCTAAATATCACGTTATATCAATAAAATTAAAATTTATTAGAAAACTCACTAGGAAAAATTTTGAACCGTCACAACATCTAACATACATGTAAGTGTGGGAGATAAAATACTTACGAGTATATTTAAAATATTCGTTGAAATAAGTGCACCTCTGCGAAAATTCAAACTTTACGCCCACGTTATGAGTGTGGAATATGTCATCGTTGCTTGACTTTTTGACTAATTGAAAAACTTTAAACATAGCGGCATTTCTATTTTTATTTTAGTTATCAATCATGATGTATGGATTATAGTTTTTCTATTTTCATTGTAAACTAAACTTGCTATGAAGATTATCATGTACATCATCATTTATGATTTAAGATTTTGCAATTGAAAATTTAATGGAACTTATCTCGAGATATTCTCGCTTCCACGTTCCATATTGAACGATAAAGGGACCCCTTTAACTGTGTTTCAGCGATAATATAACAATGATGTACATGTTATGTTCATGTGGAATTTACCTGTAGGTAAACTCGCTTCGCTCGCACTTTTTACAAACCAACCCTAAGCCTACACAACTCGTGCTCGACTAACTCGAATCACAGTACTCATTTTAATGGAACATATATTTTAGATTAAGGTTTATATGTTTTGCCAAGTAAATATTAGACAAGCAAAAAAAAATCTATTAAATCATTTGGACATCATACAAAGTTTTTGTTGGCCAATAAATTGCATCAGCAAGTAAACAGGTAGGTCAGTTTAATATTTATGCGTATTCAAAATTAAATAGTAATGAAGCAAAATTATTACTTGGTCAGCAGGAATATAAAATTGATCAGCTACAAAATTATACCCATAAGCTATAATATTTATGCGTTTGTACATTAAAATTAAGGGTAGCTGACAAATTGATATGAGCTATATTCTATTTCATTGAAGTGAGATTTTATTGAAATATCTGTATTTTAATATGGTATGAATGAGTTGGACGTATGAGAAACCTCGTAGCTGGCGCAGCGACACTGGGACCCGAAAACTTACGGTTGATAGAATAAAGTGTGAGCGCCTAGAAAACGTCTCTTAGGGCAAATAAAAAATTAATTTTACAGCTTACCAAAATTTTATTAAATATAACTTACAGTTTGCCTCTGTGTTATTTATATTGCTGCAAATGTATTTAATTAGCTATAGAAATAACTGTATATTACATCATTTGTTGATCAATATTGTTCAACTCGCTGACCACAAGTGACGGCTCAACTGAATATATTTGCTGACAGAAAACCTTTTAGAGCTAAGCAAAACCTAAACCTGGCCGTTTAAATGATAGCTTTTAGTTTTACGCAAAATGTGACACATTCATTTTGAAGGTGAAATAGTACACTGACAAGTTGTCCAAAGTCATAAAATCCTAACATCAAAATAAAAGTGAATATTTTTATTTCCTCCCCTCGCGCTTCCGCGTGCGCCCTCCTCCCCCTAACGCGCAGCAAATAGGATCTGAAGTGTCCACGTCAGCAGTTGCAAACAACAGTAGACAAATTAATTCCAACTCAACATTAAATCTCAAAAGAAAAATAATAAGGAGACAATTAAAATCTAAAAGCAGCCATTAAAACTTTTTCATAACCACTCTCATTACGTATAAATTTCAAACGTAGCCACGGCACTGTGACACGAAAATTATTTTTATGTCTTGAAGTGCTCTTGCCGCCAAGCTGCGTTGCTTTGTGAGGGCTGCATTCACATGCACAGCACCCACGGAAATTTACGCCACGCGCATTTTAAATTAGCGAATTCGCTCACTTGTAAATAAACAAAATCAGAGCTCCGGAGAACGAATCGCCTTGCAGATCCTCAAATGTCGTCACATGAAAATAGCAACTGCGGCGAGTTTTAACGACACAAAAACTACTTCAAATTATCCATTTTTTATTTCTATTGATTATTTATTTCGACTGACTCACATTTCCAATATTTATTTACACACTTGATACAATTACTATAGCATCAGTAATATAACAGACTCACAGCCTATCACAGACAGACTGACTGGACTAGATTGCCTGCCGTTCGCTCGGCGACCCCTGTGTGGCGGCCTCTCGAACATTCCAGGCGCCTTCGCGATGCCTTATATTTATCGGGCGTGACGTCACTCCGGTATATTTCAACTGCTCAACTGGTCTGTATTTGTTACAATATATAAGATAGACGTAAAATAAAATTGGTATTATTAGCTATTTACAGATTGCATGGTTAACAAAACATACAAATCAAACAGTCGTATTGTTGGAGTTGATATTTAACAAAGTTTTGGTAATTATTTACCATTTAATACAACTTCATCATTTGGTTTATAATTTTCGTTTATTGCACTGCTTTTCTTATAAAGAGGAATATTTTTTTCTGTTTCGTTAAACAACTTTATAATTCTGTTAATTTTGCAGGTCCTAATATAATGCACTAAATATATTTGGTATTTGGGAGATGGTATAAGTATCTATGATTAATGATTACTGATAAATAATTTAATCAAGTTAATAATTATTTAAAACTTTATGTCAATGACAAATGTCAACAGTCAAATTTAAACAATAAGACGTTTGTTAATCATGGCAAACTGAAAATAGCTAAAAATTATAATTATTGTCTATTGACATTATCTTATTTATTGGTCAATTATAATTATTGTACTGACAATATGCAATTACTTTCCCAGGTCATCTATACACCATTTAATAATGGAGAGAATAATAAAAAAAAATTTGTAAAAATAGTATTGGATTGGAACCACGCGACAAATAAATTCATCAGATAAATAAGATGTAAGTTTACTAAGTTGCTCATAGAAACTTGCTTCTAAAACAATAGAAACATCGCTTTAAACGTACCGATAATCCCTTTTGCACCGTAACATACACGAAGATTTTTTCTGAGTGATTTGTTTAAGTATTTATATTATTATATTGAAGTTTTATTACATTGTCGAATTTAAAGTGGAGGTGTTTCGCGCTACTTCACCCTTGACTTGAGCCTACACAATTTCATTTGGATGGAGTTCACAATGACAGGGCGATAATCGAAGTTCCGTATTACCGCAATTCTCTGTCAAATCGATAATAACATGGTAAAAATATTAATGTTTAAATAATTTAGCTGTATAGTCTATAACACGAGACCTTTCTTTAAAGGGACACAAATCCATGTGGTTTCCTGTGCTGTTATTGGTCCTCGAACACGTGCTAAACACTATGTGAAATACCAACGTGTATATGTTACTGTAAAATTCCGAGTTACAGTAAAACCTACGATTTAACAACTCTTAATGGTAATAGTCATAGTTCATTTTAATTTTTTACCACCATTCCCTTATTAAATCTTAGGATTTACCCAAAAGACATGGTAAATAACCTAACCTAACCTTTCAAAGCCCATAAATTGGTTAATCTGAGGTTTTTACCAGCAAATCATTACATTTACCAACTCATTTCGGTTAATCCTAAAATTTACTGGTAAAACCTAAAATTAAGCAATTTTGTTTCTGAACAATTTTTATTTGAACTCGTCAC
Source organism: Poecilus cupreus (assembly GCA_963942605.1). NCBI lineage: Eukaryota > Metazoa > Arthropoda > Insecta > Coleoptera > Carabidae > Poecilus > Poecilus cupreus. The sequence continues at coordinate 20,457,549 of OZ012715.1, forward strand.
TAAAGTGCTCAAAAATCGTCATTAATGTTCAGAAATCGTCACTAAAGTAACCCATTATACGACGATTTTGAGCAACCAAGTGTTGGCAACAGTTAAATAATTGTTGTACAATTAGGATAATTTTGGCAAATGTTTGCCAGAAATTTGCAAGAAGAATTAACTAATTAATTCCGATGACGAAATTAAGGACAAAACACATAATTTTGAGTGTTATTTACGATAACTTCACTTTTCGAGGTTGGCAACACTGACTGTCAGTTTCAATTGACAACTGGCAGATGTATAAATTTAACCTATATTGTAATTTTTTTACAGTTTTTTAGATTTCAAATAAAACTTAATATGTACCTCGGTACAGAAGTTCCTTTTTAACACTCACATGGTTTATTTTCCTCAGCGCTACAGGCCTCGGCAATTAAATTACATATTCGTGATAAAAAATTGAACTTCAATGCCTTGATACATAAATAACTATTTATTTATACTTTTGTTCAAAAACTATCAACGACGAACTATCGCCAATGAAAACTTTGCCATTGTATTTCCTGTGTCCTATAGAAAAGTAGACAGTCGCCCAGAAAAGAGTAATTGGCATGATGATATATTTATGTTTTCTTTTGGCGATGGTGTCATATTTCCGCACTGACTCCCCACGTGAACCTAGCTTCACGGTTGCGCCCGTAGCGTCTAGTGGAAAAGTAAAACGGCGATTACTTGCGTTTTCCCTTCGTTACGGTTTTCCGGCGGGGCGGCAGCAGTGCGAGCGACCCCTAAACTTTGGTGGCTGCTGTGGTCACCGGCACAATCATACTGCTAGCCACAATGAGCACCCGGTCGCGTCTAACCAAACACTACTTGAGGAGAGAGCGAATCTTGAAAGAATGCTGCCAAGAAATAACATCTTATACTCCATTTGAGAATGGTAATATTTTTTATCGATAACCCTGGACAGTCACACTTCTTTCACAGTTACACAAACATCACACTGGGGCCTGGAAAACCCCAAGAAAAGAAAAACTACTTTCCCATGACCTGGTATAATTTTTCTAGGCATTTTACCTATGGAACATTTGTTTATTTTTATAGAAAAACATAAGAAAGTTAATAACCTTTCCGAACCATATATTTGATTCAAAACACGGCATTTTGCCAAAACTTTTTTATTTTGGATTTTAAAAACAAACACATATAGGGATTTTATTACATTGAATATTTGTTTAGGATTATAGAAACTGAATTTACAACGAGGTTATGAGAATGCTGTGCATGTGGAAAATTAGATCAAAATCAAAGGATTTCTTAGATCCCAGTGTAGCAATCCAGGGTTAAAATTGTCGTCGCATATCTTAAAATCGAATAACCCGATTAAAAAGTATTTTTCCAGCTAGGTTATGTTATTTATAACTTAGCCCGCCATCTTTGAACAAGATGGCAGTGTGGTATTTTTAATACATTTTTAACAATTTCACAAAATTTGCACTAATATACAGTTTCCATTCTATTAAACTAAATTTGAGAATATGAGAGAGTAATAAAACAAAATTTGTAACTACACTGCGAAAATAAATTTAGTAAATTTAAATAAATCCATTTATTAGAAACAAAAATTATTGTAATGAAATATAAATTTAGTAGCAAGAAAATATTTGTTTAAAATAAGTGTAAGCGATTTGTTTAAAACAAATAAATTTATTTATTTGAATTTAATAAATTTAATTGAATTAAATATAAAATTATTTAATTTAAAAAAAAATATATATTTAATTTTAATTTTGATAATAGTCAAATACCGATATTTTTTATATTTATTTATTAGAAACTAATGAAAATATATTAAATTTAAATAAATAAAATTAAATATTTTTTTATTTGAAACTAATATTTTTTAGTTGTAAGTTGTAAGTAATAATTTTTTTTCTGGGTGTAGTATTGGATTTTTGTGAGCTATGCAGCAAATAAATCCACTAGAAAAATAAGATATATAGCTTGTACAAATTTGCCTGGCGATTGATTCCATTAGTGTTTCTCAGCAGGTATTCCATAAGAGGATTAAAGAAATTTATGAGGGACTACTTTACAGGGTTGTACTGGATAATATTTTCAAATGAGTTTTACACAAACAGACACAAGTAATATCAAAATATGAAAAATTTTAATACAATGAATTTTAAATGTCGTTTTCTGAAGGTATATATGTATAAAATTATCTTACTTAACAGTTTTCGGGGAAACAATTGAAAAGATAATTGTATTAAAAATTACCTTTACTAGAATGTTCATAGAATGCCGCTCGCTGTATACCTAGAACTAAACTCACTTCTCGAACAATGGATAACAAAATCTCATATTATAAAACCTACAAAATTTGTATGTTATACTATGCTATGTTAGTTTTTGTAAACTATAATGCAGCTTTAGTTTTGCTGCACGAAAATAAATAGTTCCGTAGAATTTTCTGACAATTTCATAACAATTCCGCAACTAGACACAATTATTTACCAATCAATTAGAAGTATTTACAAAAAATGTTTGGTAATTTTTCAGAAATTGCGTCTGATAACCTTAAATATCTGAATAGTTTTTACTGTACTCTTTTTTCCTTGAGCAGGTATTGATAAAATCTAACAATATGAAGCTAACGCCATTTGATATACCTGTATAGAATAAATCTAAAAATAGATTTTTATTCCAGTTTTATTCCCCAAAAAATATAATTTTTGACCTAGTTTCACTGCCCTAAAGCTAATTATATCCACTAAATGTATATTTTCAGTGCATACGCTTTTAAATGTAAAACGCACTATTCCCAAAATATTAAAAAACCGTGTATAAACTGCGCAACTTGATACACGAAATTCGTTTTAAAACTTCTTTTATTTTTAATCATAATTTCAACTCAGCGCGCTTTGAAAACTTGATTGTCACCTTGTTAACAAATGAAAGTGCAGTCTCCACTTTCATTTTATTGTTAATATATTCTAACAAACATCGTACGCAGCAAATGGGAAGCTGAAGCTGAAGCTGAAGCACTGAACACAACAGGGAAAGAGATGCATAGGCGTCGGCTTCGCCCAACTTCACTTTAGGGGGCAACTTGACAGAAAATGAAAATATATGAAGAGCGGAGATATATCATCACGTCTACTCGCACCCCTATTCTAAGGGTGGATTTCTCTGCGCGATGCGTTATTTATTTATAGGTGATACTTTATTATCCAGATTGTACATTTTTACCACCATTTTTTTTACCACTGCACTTATTTTACCACTAATTTCTACTACTACACTGAGAGAAAAAATATTTTTTAGTAATAATTTTTTTCTCTATTATCTATATTCAAATTATATATATATATATATATATATATATATATATATATATATATATATATAATTATTATTATTAAAAATAAAAAATAAAACATATTTAATTCAAATAAATTTATTAAAATCAAATAAATACTAAATTAAATAAATATTTTGTTGCTACAAAGGAATTTATGTTTCATTGAAATATTTTTTTTTCTAATAAATGGATTTATATAAATTAATCTGAGTGTATGGGATTTTTATTTGGCAGCACTGCACACGTAAAAATAAATCATATACCTATCTGTACTGAGAGAAAAAAAATTAGCAAATTTAAATAAGTTTATTAGAAAAATAATTATTTTAATGAAATATAAATTTAATAGTAGGAACAAAATATTTATTTAAAATAAGTGTAAGCAATTTATTTAAAAGAAACAAATTGGTTTATTTAATTCACTATTTATTTGATTTCAATAAACTTATTTGAATTAAATATAAAAATATTTAATTTTAATAAAGAATATATTTAATTTAAATATTAATAATAGTCAATTACCGATATTTCTGATATTTATTAATTAGAAACTAATGAAAATATATTAAATTTAAATAAACAAAATTAAATATTTTTTTATTTAAAACTAATATATTTCTATTAGGTTCGTATTTGAATGATAAAATATATTTGTTATAAATATTTTTTAGTTGCCAATTTAAATTTACCCCTGTGGTACCTCCACCACTAACATCTTTGGGGGCTATGACTAGACGGCTGGTAGCCGCACTTCATACGAAAAAATATATCACTTACCGAGATCTGCGTAAGCAGAGTGCCACACCCATAATGCGTAAAAGGCGTGATGATATATTTATTTATTATTTTTTTAATTTTTTAGTTATATTATACCTATATTTATATATTTTGTAATTGCACTAGTAATGACGCAGTCGAAAACTCATACTAAAGTGTAATAGAGGGAATGAATATTAAAAAAAAATATGAGAATTACAAAAAAAACTTTTGTGGTGTGTCACAGACGAACGCCACTGGAGTCAGACTATGCTCTGCCACTAATTAAAGGACTTTATCTACGTTAATAATGGAATAAAGAGAGCGAAGCTTAAAATTTGTCTTTCAGATACCTTTTACCAATTAAGGTAATTATAAGTTGTGATGTCTGTGCAAATATTATATTTTCTTAATATCATCTTGAATTCTAATGTTATTTTCAACTTATTCCTATTCTTTTTTATTTATATTTGGCAACGTTAAAAATTACGTTCCATTTCTCTTTTGCAAGAAACTAAAACTCGCAAATTACGGAAACTTACTCGTCGTTGTACATACAGCTGTAAATGTAGTCAAATGAAGTGAATTTCGACTCAAGTAGCCAAGGCTAGGCGAAAGCTTCAATATTGTTTTGCAAACATGAAAACAGTAAAACAGTTCAAAGTGATTTGCTAAAACAAATTGAAAGCAACAAAAAGAGCTTGATGCAGTTACTTTACATGATGAATTTTGTTCATGCTTTCTATTTACTAAATTCGAACTAATTCTTTTAAATAATAAAATCAAAATCAATGTCATTATATAGTTGACGACACCTCTTACTAGGTGGCCAATTTCAGACTTTTTGCTATAAAACTATAAGCCATTCTCATAAAATTCTGAAACTTCCCATACTTATGAATTTCAACAAACTGAATCAAATGGTTTAGTCTACGAGTGAATATCTTTTTTATTTTTCGAGATATCGTCGATAGAAAATTTTGAAATAATCCAAAATTTTAATAATCTCTAAATTAGTCAAATTAGTAGTAAAATACAAAACTAAGGGATAAATTTTAATATCTTACACTGTTTTTGAAGCAGCCTGGCAAATTAAACTTTAGAAAAATTGCAAAAATCGCAGTAATTCTAGATCTAAATATATAACGAAGCTGGTAGCTGGTTCCTGTGTTGTATTTAACGTACATAATGGGCGTCCTTCACTTAAACAAAATTAAACTATCGAAATTGAAGAGTATCTGCAGTTTTAAAGTCTTAATTGATACTTATTAAACTGCAATGTTTTTTTTAAATGTTGTGACGTCAGAGTTGTCGTGTTGTGGATCTCAAACATTAGGGATTGTAAATAACTGTAGTCATATAAATGTTATATTTTATTGTTTACCAAATGTAATTAATAGTTATTTATGTATCAAGGCACCGTAGGGCCAAGGAAAATAAACCATATGAGTGATAAAAAGGAACTTCAGTGCCGCGGTACATATTAAATTTTATTTGGAATCTAAATTAGAAAAAACTGTAAAAAATATATTATATAGGTTAATTTTAAATATCTGTCAGTTGTCAATTGAAACTGACACTCAGTGTGGCCAACCTCGAACAGTGAAGTTATCGTAAATAACACTCAAAATTATATATTTTGTTCTCAATTTCGTCATCGGTATTAATTAGTTAATTCTTCTTGCACATTCTGTTTCATGTTACGTATAAATATACTATAGTACGTCAATATATCTGCCAAAATTATCCTACTTGTACATAATTATTTAACGGTTGCCATCACTGGGTTGCTCAAAATCGTCGTATAATGGGTTACTTTAGTGACGATTTCTGAGCTTTTAATGACGATTTTTGAGTACTTTAGTGCCGATTTCAAATAAATAATTTTTCGTTGCAAGTAATTCAAATATTCTCCAGGAAGAAACATAAATAAACTGTACGATTATTTTAGTCAAATATTTGATATTACCACTGATAAAGTTTGCTAACCTATATCATTCAACATGTCTTTAATTTCGTTGTGTCGTCCTAACCACGTGGTCTCATTATCTCGTGAATTCTCAAACAAGTGTGATTTGTGTTATTTGGTTACGAATGCAAAACAAAAATCATTTGACACTTCGACAATTTGACAGCTTAATAATAAGAGAAGTACGAAGAATTTAGAATAGAATAGATGTGTAAAACAGAAGCTTAAACAGAGAAACATAATACTTTGACTGTGTAATAGCACAATAATAAGAGAAGTGCAAAAAATTTATAATAACTATCTTTAAAACTCAAATATGTTAAATATTAACAATATTTTTGTGTCTAGTTATAATATAAAATTTGCCATTTTATGTCTCTTATAAGTGCACCCATTGACAAAGAAATATGGTGGAAAGTATTTCAAGAATTTGACCGAGTTTTGCCATAAGCAGAGATTTCCACATACTGAAATAGATAATGGCGCGATGATATATTTTTTTATCGAACTTTTTGTATCACAAGCATGTCATTTAATTACCGAAATATACTAGCTGTCACAATGAAATGAAAAACAGCTGTAATGTATTTTATTTTATTACTCCATATTTATGTACATACGAGTAAAAATATGTTCCATAATTAATCTTTGCCACTGCAAAATCTGGTACATATCCCATTTTTTACTCACACATTCCTTTAATCTTTGCGTTAAATAATTTCTCTGCTGTAAACTGGTTTGAGATTTGACGAATTGAAGTTAGTTTTGCCTTTGAGTATTCAGAATGTGAGTACTGAAAAGTTCTTTCAAACCGCTACATTTAACATGATTTAAAGTTACAAAATATAATTCATTGTTGTCAAAAATTCCAAACGATTACTTGGAATTTATGTGAATTTCTATTAGCCGACGAGGAACACGTTCAAATATAGTAGTGTATTTGTGTAAAGAATTCTAACCTAATTCTGGGCTCTTTCATATTTTCAGGAAGCAAGCCGTTGACATGGGCCGTTGAACGTTCGAATTTAAAGGTAAGATATTCTAATAGGAAATTATTTAAACAACAAAGTTATATTTTTAAATGAAGTGGCATTTTCTAAGCTCATTCCATAGAATTTTAAGCTATTGCATAGCTTTTATCGCGGGCTTTGAGCGCGGCGACCGAATCAAGAAATTCCGTAACGAAAAAAACCTGACACCCCCCACTCCGACCGGCACAGCGGTGCGGCGTTAAAAGCCGTGCATCGTCTAACGTCGTCTCAGTTCGGCAGACTTCGGCACGGTGTTTGTGTGCGTGCGACTAGACGTATGCGTGTAGACTAGCTGCTAACTGCTCATAACTGATTCTATCTCTTTTAGACACAATGCTAAAATTTGTTTTCTTATCGGTCACCACGCTCAAAAAGTGTAACTTGAATTAATATCAAAGAAAAAAATACTGCATAAATAAAATAAATAAATAATTATAATTGCACAAGTTGATAAAAAATGCTATGCAATAGCTTTACCGCCACAGTCCCCGAGTGCCACACGTATTTTTTTTTGTCCTTACATAAAAAAAATTCTGAGATAAATTATACATACAGGCTACAGGGTGTAAGATTCAAACGAGCTACCACATAGAACTTCTGTGTTATTTAAGATACAATAAAATACTATAAGAGAGTCTTACAGAGGAGCAAGGAGGACATCCAACTATGAAAGAAAATATTTTTTTAAACCAGTGGTTCTCAAGCTATAGCAGTTATTATTATTTTTTAATGAGATGGTATGTATTTTTAGGCCCTTTCGATAAAGTATTTTTCTCTGATTCAACCGTGCAACATTATATATTCGTACATAACAAAAATATTGAGAAAAATTTAATTAAATTTCATTTTATACACTCCGAGAAAAAAAAATTAGTAAAATAAAATAAATCTATTTTTTGAAAAAAATACATTTGAATGAATTTATTTAAAATAAGTGTAAGCAATTTATTTAAAACAACCAAATTTATTTATTTAATTAACTATTTATACGAATTTAATAAATTGATTTGATTTAAACTTAAAATATTTAGTTTAATAAAGAATGTATTTAATTTGAATATTGATAATGTCTGATGTTTATTTATTAGAAACTTTAAAATATATTAAATTAAAATAAATAAAGTTAAATATTTTTTTTTTATTTTAGGTTTGTATTTGAATGATAGATTTTTTCTTGCTATAAATATATATTTGTTGAAATAAATCGATTTATTAGAAAAAAAATTATTTGTATGAAATATAAATATAATAGCTCCGTGGTAACGTGTCGGACTGTGGATCGTGAGATCCTCAGTTCGAATCCCACAGCTGACAGTTGCCTATTTACATTTACCCCTGTGGTTCCCCCTCCACTAACATGGGCTATGATTTAACGGCTGGTAACCGCATTTCATACGCAAAAATATACTATTTGTTAGAATTAAATATAAAATTACTTATAATAAAGAATATATTTAATTTGAATATTGATAATATACGGTTATTAATATTTCTGATATTTATTTATTGGAATCTAATAAAATTATACTAAATTAAATATTTTTTTTTAATTAAAAACTAATATTTGTCTATTAAGGTTCGTAAATGAATGATAAAATTTATTTGCTTCAAATATATTTTGTTGAAAGTAATAATTTTTTTTCTCTAAGTGTAATTATTTTGCAGTACGCTATGAAAAACAAACACTGCTATTTGACAATTAAAAATATATAGTGTATAATTCCTATTGCTGTAAATTTGTATTGTTGTGTTGAGTGACAATTTTTGTCTTGATATGGTTGGAATTTATACAAACGAAGATACCACCCATGCAAAAATAAATATATCTTGCGCAATTATAGCAACACCCAATTAATATATTAGTCTTTTCCCCAATACAGAGGATGACAACTCAATGAAATACGTAGCAGTAGGTATATCGTAAATTCTTTAGCTGGTACCACGAGCCTAAAACACTGGCTCTTAAAACACCGAAAAACAGAGCTCTTTGTATCAGTGTATGTCTATGACTGTATAGGTTAGATACTGTGTAACATTAGCTGCTGTGTCTTATTAATAGAGTGTATCTGCAGCTGACTGTATGTAGATGTTCTTAAATTACTAAGTAATAATTAATTGCACTTACATTTTGATGTTTCTACTATAGAAATACTGCATTCTCCATTGGAACACACAACACACGCCAACCACTGCTCAGGTCCCCGCACTACTGACTGCAGACGAAATTATTCAAGTATTTTGCAGCAACGTTCCTAATTAATAGGATTGAAACAAGTTTATAGACTGCAAGAATACAATAATATTTATAAAATAAAACGTTGCTTAAAGGTACTAATCCAGAAGTTCTCAAAATTTTATCAATTCTAATATTTTATTGAAAATAATGTGGAATTATTTTCTCAATACATGCACAAGATATGAATGTCACAAAATAATAAAATTCACTGGTTTACTCGCGACGAATTGTCAAAATAATAAAATATTTTGAATGTATCAAATCCCTGATCAATGTTGATAAATATCAACAAAAAGAAATCAATATATGTACAACAATAAAATCCCTCTAAAAATAATACTCACAGTAATTAATGTCACAAACATCATACGTCAAAACAGTGACGTACAATCAAAGGAAAAAAATGGTAAAATTAAATAAATCCATTTAATAAAAAAAAATTAATTAGAATGAAATATGAATTTATTTATAATTAAAATATAGTTTTAGATAATTTAAAAATATTAATTGCAGTTATAGTGTCAAAATATTTTTGATATATGTTTTATAATTTTAATTCTTCACATTTCATATCTTTTAATTTTACTTTTTGCTGATGATGACTTATATGAAAGTCGAAACGTTCGAATAAAAATATACTATACATTATTATCTTTTCATTTTATTGATCCTGAGGCCTACAACAAACTAAATTATTTAATTTTAATAAAGAATATATTTAATTTGAATATTGATAACAGTCGATTATCGATATTTCTGATATTTATTTAAAAAAATAAAATTAAATAATTTTTTTTTTATTTAAAACTAATATATTTTAATAGGTTCGTATTTAATTGATAAAATTTATTTGTTATAAATATTTTTAGTTGAAATTTTTTTTTCTCTGCTGTACATTGAGTTCACAAAACGGGGCGGCCCACAATTATTGAATGGGGGGGGGGGGGGGGGGCGCGGATTGAAACTGCCATGTGAATTATCTGAGAAACAATATGAGTCAGGATTAAATTATCTTTGTCTATTGGTAATAGAAATTGCAGTACAAAATTTAAATTTAAAAATTTGAATTAAGTATTTTACTAATCAAAAAGACTACAGAACTGACATATAAATAATATTTTTAAATATACGTTTTATAATTTATTATCTATATTTTGTTTTCTGTTTAATTATAAAATATTGTAATTATAATACAAAACATAACATATCATCACGCCTATATATTTTTTCGTATGAAGTGCGGTTACCAGCCGTTAAATGATAACTACAGGGGTAAATGTAAATTGGCAACTGTCAGCTGTGGGATTCGAACTGAGGATCTCACGATCCACAGTCCGACACGTTACCACGGAGCTATTTACCCCAATGGGGTATAATATCAAAATAATTTAAATTAAAATTAAGCATAAGCCTTTTAAAACTTTGGGGCTAATTTTTGTGTGGAGGGGGGTCTCTAAATGTCTAAATCCTAGTAACGCCACTGTGTCAAAATATCAACATTTCCAACAAAACTACAAATGGTGTACCGCATATGTACGTGAGGATTGAACAATATACTGACTGTAGGATGCAAAACAATATCGTTTTATTTTGCACCAAAATAGCCAAGCCAAATAAATGCGAATTATAACACCATTGTGTATAGCGGCTTGGGATTTTGCTATTTTATCACCTTTGTCAATATATGTATAAAAAATCCGTATGCGTCACGTCCTACATAAATTCGTCGAAAATCAAATGTGGTATCTGTATTTGTTGAATTCAATCCATTATCCAAATGAATTTTTTAAATCGCTTCAATTTTTTCACACACATACACGCTTTTATTTCAGTTTATTAATAGTATTACTGTTTTACTAAAGAATTTTTTTTTACAATTACTAAATTTTAATGTTGTTTACTCACTCGAAAGAGTGAGCAAAGTAAGCAATTTAATCACTAGTGAGGAAAAAGAAAAAGTAACATATTTTTTCCCACTCAATATTACTTTGTTCACTTAAAATTTTATACTCGTGGGCAAACGTGTATTTCAGTTGGGGCAAATAACATAACATAACCTCCCGCTTCAAACAACAAAATAGAAATAAAATTATTTATTGTACCTAATTAAAATTTAATTTTGTTTTCAATTGAGAAATACCCCAAGTACAGCTGAGGTTCTCATATATTATATAATTAAATATTTCAGTTAAATTGCATGAATAATACAGTAAGAGTAAATGAACATTTTTTTTTTATTGAATTTACAGTTTAGGTGTAATATGCCAATAATAGTATATTATTATATGAGGGATTACAATAGTCATTATTGACGAAGATAAAGTTTGGATCACGAGCCATAGGCCAAGTGATGCATTGCAAATCATCCGAATGAATAATGACCATAATCCTGAATAAAGTACTGTACTTTTTCTACACCTGTAAAATAACGTTTAGCACTTTTGAAAATGATCAAAATCGGTTGAAAACGCTCTTTGAAAAACGTCAACATAAAAATATGACAATTGTCTACACAGTCAACTGTCAAACGGCCGTAGCTTGGTGATCCACATCACGGCTTTAAAAGAAACAGGAATAATTAATTTCTGCACAGTAAAAAATTTAAAGTCAAAATTTTAACAAAATTTTTAGTCCCAGACGATCCATCGTTTTTTTTTTTGTTAATTTAACAAGTTTCAAATTTGATAGCAAGTAATATATTATTTTTGTATATTTCGTAACAAAATATATTTGTGAATATAGTCGATAATTATTAATATCTATTTTTATGTGCTTTTGACTAAATATTTTAGTAATTATGTTGAAGCAGAACAATAAATCTTAGTTATTATAACAATTTAAGTTGTTACAAAGTATATAAACTTACTTTAACAACTTCAAATAGATAAGTTATCTAAATTTTATTGTTATTATTGACGAGTCTACTTGTTAAATTTTATGAATCCAGCAATAAATAGAAACAACAATTTTTCTTGTTAAAAATTCAAATTAGATAAAATTTTAATTTAACAAATTGCCATAATTGGTCAAATTGTTAATTTTACACAATATATTTGTCAATATTAACTAAAAATACTTAACAACCGCAAAATTAACAAATCCCAAATAAAATTTTTTACTGTCTAGTTCTATTATTTGCCGAGTACACTCAGAGAAAAATTTTTTTATTATCAACTTAAAAATATTTGCAATAAATAAATATTATCATTCAAATACGAACCTAATAGCAAAACATTAGTTTTAAATAATATAAAATATTTTATTTAAATTATTTAAATTTAATATAATTTTATATCAGAAATATATTCTTTATTAAAATTATATAATGTTATATTTAATTCAAATATTATATTTAATTCATGTAATAAATTTATTAAATTAAAATAATAGTGCATTGAATAAATAAATTTATTTGATTTAAATAAATCGCCTATACTTATTATAAATAAATGTTTTATTGCTACAAATAAATTTATATTTTATTAAAAATTTATTTTTTTTCTAGTAAATGGATTTATTTAAATTTACTAATTTTTTTTCTCTGAGTGTAGAGTGAATTATGAATCCGTAATTTACTATCGTGAATTAAGACTTCTATAATTAATCGAAAAACTTGAAATAATTGGTATATATTTACACACAAGTAGAAAAAATATTTTCAATGTGTCAGTTTTCTAACTAAAGAACTGTCACGAAATCAGACGAGCACATTTGACAGAAGATTTGTAGCACCCAATAAACAACAAAAATGCGAGCATATTAACGCGGTAGGAAATTATTTCGGATAGGATTTTTAGATTCGTTCTGTATCTATACAGAAGCCTAATGGAGTTTCCATGTTACTATGCAAATGTAAGCGTCAACAGGTGAATGTTACATTACACACAGGCCACATTAGATAGTATCTGTAGCACCAGCAGCACAGCAGCTCTGTCGGTCATGCAAGCACAACTGCACGTTCGCCAGTGTAGGTGCAGAAAAATCATCTTTCTGTGCGCTACAAAGCCGGTATTGTATGCATATCAGATTGCTACTACCGTTGCCGTTGCCGTTGCCGGTATAGATACAATCTCGGAACTTCAATACTGACAATATTTTACTAGTTTATTTTGATATTTTAACTAGAGGGCGTTTCAATGAATATATTTGCAGCAAAATAAAGGAAACAAATAGAGACCTTTCGAAATTATTTGGTTGATATTTACCATAAATCCTGATTAGAGGAAAGTAACCAAATATAGCACAGGTTCTTAATATTAAATTCCGCCAATTAACATTGCACAAATTAGAGACGTTTATTAGTAATCATTAGAGAGAGGATTATATGCAAAATGCATATATTTTAATTCTTGCATATCTTTAAATAAAATCAATTTTCTGGACGAATTACATTGACTAGAGTTAATTAATGTTAATTACTAATTACATATATTGCATATTTGGGAATTCTTATGCATACTTTTACAAAAGTTGCATATAATTGCATGTTTCAATATTTTTAAAACCTTGTCTAGTGATAAACAATCTGAAATTTATGGTAATGCACAATGATAATTCCCAAATATTGGAGGAGGCCGCAATAAATAGAAGAATGCAACGGAAAAAAGCAATAAACTATACAATAAGCAAATACACAAACAAATAAACTCTAATATTTCTAGAAATCTCTGTAACGGTAACGGTAGGTATTCATAGTATACACGAATGCTGGTAAAAGTGAGTACAATGAATGAAGACCGAGAATTCTCAGCTGGATATATCTTTTACTTGTTTTTTTTTTTAGAAAATTTTGAATAATTTGTTATTGTAATTATGTAAATATGCCATAATCTTATAATATCAAGTTTCTGGACTTAGTTTATATGTATATTAGTAGTATATTTGTTAATTGTCAATCAGGATTAAAACTGTATTGTGCAACAAATTTCATAATGCATTCATTTATACTTTTTATCTAATAATTTAAGATTTTTTTTTGCATATTTTGCTGCATATATTATCATATTTGTGCATATATAGTGCATATTTCCCAAGAAATCATTGCATATATATGTGCATATAATTCAGTTTTTTCGTGCACATAATCCGCTCTCTAGTAATCATAATCACTCATACATTTTCGCTTAACTTAGTAATAGTCTTATATTTAAAAAAATCATTAACCGTATAATAATTGTATATATTAGGCAACGACATGGCTGCGAGCGTTTATTCGGGCTCACTCGATAACGCAAGTTAAGCAAGGCTGCCCGCGGTTAGTAGGTGGATGGGTGACCGCTTTGTGAAAACCCAACCAACGAACACTGCGTGCCGTTGTCACCCAGGCGGCATAGAACCTCAGAAGTTGAGTCCGCTTAACCAAAAAAAAAAAAAAAATTGTATATACAGTTACAGATAAGTCCAAATGACAATACAGTATTCCACATTTGGTTACTTTCCTCTATTATTTATGTTAAAAGAAAATAGATAAGAACTGAACTCTTACTGTTGAAGATTTAATAAGTAAATAAGGGGTATAGGAATAAAGTGTAAGCGAATATCTGCAAATAATTTAATTCCGGCATTTTCCGCGCTGTTTTCGTGTATAAACGTACGGATTTCCGCAAAATTCATCAATTACAGAGTTTTAACTTTTATAGTTCTAAGCTTGTTCTTGGCATTTGAAATTTTATTGGAACTTTGGTAACTTTTGATGTTCCTTCTTGGAGATGAAGAACTTTTTAGTATTGCCTGCAGCATATCTCGTCAAAGAATATAAGTAATTCGTCCCTTAAACTCTTTAAAATTGATCGAACAGAAAAATAAATTCGTGTCTTTCAAGAGAAATGCTTATTACGACAATTTTACTGCTATTTATTTTTTATTTCGCATATCTCTGCCTTCAAATCAAATAGCAAATTAAGATTAATTTTAATAGGCAATATTTTTATTGTCGTCAAATTTCGACACCCACAATGGGGTCCTTCACTTAGGTTACAAAATAGATATAATAGAAGTTTAAAAAATATTATTAATTATTAAAATATTTGAGTTTTAAAGATAGCAATTCTGGCGTCCAAGTATTATGTTTCTCTGTAATAATAATTCCTAATTTTCCGCCTACTCTTTTCATCGCTACTGACGTATAGTGCCTGCAATTTGTTTTAAATATTTTAATCTGTCACTGTCAATTTCTGGCGATGGAAACCATTCAGCGTTCATTCCTGTGATGTATTCAGATATTTGTCTTGCACTGCGCCCCCATAATACGTTCTAATAATATTTACACGGTTCTCGACATTTAATGTATTCTTAATGACAGTGACAGATTTAAATATTTAAAACAAATTGTAAGCACTATACGTCAGTAGCAATAAAAAGAGTAGCCGGAAAATTAGGAATTATTAATTACTTTAAATTGCGGTATCAAAATAAAATAAATAAGATGTAGGGATATTGGCAGCATTGTGATATAAAATTTGGATGCATAATTTTTTGCCGAACACTTTTTATTTACAAAAAAGTGATTTTACATGTTAAGTGCCTACGCCAACATTTACGTGGGACACACGATATATTTTCCTCTGTAGAGAGGAAATCACATTTTCCTCACTATTTCAGGAGAAGAAAAGTGGGGTTTCCTAGCATGTCGTGACAAAAATATATATTGGACATCCAAAATTAAAATACTCTAACTAGTGGTAGAACGCGGAACTAACCATAAAGTACATAAATTTCATTTTATTTTGAAGTTAATTGTTATTTTTTTAAAATTATTAACAATAGTAGTTATTTTAACAATACTCCAATGTAAGTATTACATTTGTTTAAGCCGTATTATTTAAATAAAATGTAAAAATGAAGGTACATTGTATTTGTAAATTATAAGTTAAGATTGAATTTTCTCCAAAAAAACTTTTAAAAAAGAAAAATTTGCAGTGTTTATGGCAACAGTTCTGCTGGTAATAAAAGCAAACTACCAATACAGTACGCATTCGCCATCATAAGATATCATTCAAAATGAATTTGACATGTACCTTTCGCGAATTGTGATCAACGCCATCTTTTGATAATTTGGAAGCCCAATACCGATTAACCGCTCGGTCTACATACTTACAGACATATACCTGATGATATATTTGTTTTATTTGTAAGTTGAATTATAAACTTGAACACTTGAAGTATGAATATTGCTAATATATTAGCAATGAATGTGGCCAGGTTGAAGGTCGAATCGTCCTTGTCACTTTGTCAAGATCTCAGTTGAAGACAGCGGTGAACTATGAACGGTCCACGGCTTCCACCCGTCTACGCATCCGTGGCCCTTCGTACTTCTCCCTCTGTCGTTTGTTCCTGAACAAACATTTAATAAACTTCAAGCTAAGTTGACCTGCCTAGACCTAGTGAATTCTGTAGGCTTCACATTCACACAGTTACTCCGCGAACTTAACGCTCAATTTAAACAAGTCACATTCGGTTTTTCCAACGCTCTCCTGATCTGTATTCTTTCGCAGCGTCGCAAATCAAATATGCACTTTATATTAAAGACTAAGTTTCTTGGACACTGGATAGTGTTAATTAATTTTTAATAGTAGTTTATATATCACAGGAGTAAAGTTCGACTTTATTTGTTGAGAGCTTTAAATAATGATACTTTACTCATGTGTTATCACTAATAGAGAGCGGATTATATGCAAAGTGCAGGTATTTTAATTTTTGCATATCTTTAAATAAAATCAATTTTCTGGACAAATTACATTGATTAGAGTTTATTAATGCTAATTACTAATTGCATATTTTGCATATTTGGATATTCTTATGAGCATATTTTTACAAAAGTTGCATATAATTGCATATTTCAATATTTTGAAGACCTTGTATAGTGATAAACAATCTGAAATTTCTGGTAATGCACATTGGTAATTCCCAATATTGGAAAAGGATGCAATAAATAGAGAAATGCAACGGAAGAAGCAATAAACAATACAATAAGCATATACACAAACCAACAAACTCTAATATTTCTAGGGACATCCCTGTAACGGTAACGGTAGGTATTCATTGTATACACGAATGCAGGTAAAAGTGGGTACAATGAATATAAGACCGAGAATTCTTAGCTGGATATATCTTTTACTTTTTTTTTTAGAAAATTTTAAATAATTTGTTATTGTAATTATGTAAATATATCATAATCTTATAATATCAAGTTTCCAGACTTAGTTTATATGTATATTAGTAGTATATTTGTTAATTGTTAATCAGGATTAAGACTGTATTGTGCAATAAAATTCATAATCCATTCATTCGTAAGATTTTTTTTCCATATTTTGCTTCATATATTGTCATAGTGTGTGATTCATTATTAATAAAAACATAAATCGTTTTTGTAATGTTCATTTTAAAACTATAATGAATAAGAACTGTTTCAAAGAGAAACAAAAGGTCTTTAAAATTTTGCAAAAATATTATCGTGTTAAAAATATAAAGTTGTATATCATTGCTCGAAAATTGAGCACCCGGTAGAAAAACTCATACTGTAGATATGTGTCCATTTTAATGTAAAATAAACTTTATTTGGAAAATTTTTCGGCAATATTTAAAATAATTGCATAAACTACAAAATACAGGCCGATGGACTAACTGGTATAAGTCACTAACTAATGTTAGTGTAACGTAGAATCCATTTTGAAATAACATAACTTTAGCACTGCATCAGTTTATCGCTCACAATGTTTTAAAATTCGAAACAATGTGGAACACTGATCAAGGGAAGATTCCTGTAATATTTGCGTACATATTTTACCTGTTTGCACTCATTTTGTCATTTCGTGTCGCCCTGCTACATTGCGCTGATATACTGCCATCAATTTGCGAAATTGAATGGATAACATCACTGAATTTCAAACTGTTTTCATCGTTCTAAACATGGCTTAAGGAATGTAATTCGTAACTCATTCCTATAAGTTATCGTTTTATTTACCAGCACAGTTACATTTACAAAAATTATACTTGTATTCCATTCGAAAATGAGAGAGAGTAAATAAATCGGTCTGTCAAATACATTTCAGTGACGCGCCCATAATTGTTAAGGTCAAACATACGCGTCGAAAGAACGAATCTTTTATTTTTTTTAAAAACAACAAATTCTGTATTCTTCATTTATTTTCATGTTCCTTATGGTCCAACAACCTCCATCCGTCAAAATTTCATGGACTTTTGACAGTGACTTGTACATTGCAATGTCAGATGAAGTACATATTTTCGTTGGGTTCGTTGAATCCCATTAATTATGTTTTGCAAATTCAAATATGAATAAAATATTTCTTAAAATTATTCTTATTGAAAAACAAAACAATTATTACAGTAAGGTCTTTGAATATTCTAGTATTTATATATGTGGATGAAAAGGATAACTGAAACATTAAACTATAAAAAAATAGTCGTTGAAGTCTAGTTGGTCAAAAATTCAGAACTTTGATACTGTGTCTCTCATTCCCATGAACGACTACAGTAATGAAAATAATTCGTATAATTTGTAAATATGATCATCTATAACATACTAAGTTTATTTTCAATTTGAATTTACAGTTTTTGAGAAACAAATAAAAATATACCAAGAAACACGCTTTTTGGTATGTTTTTATTTGTTTCTCAAAAACTGTAAATTCAAATGAAAAATAATCTTAGTATGTTATAGACGATCATATTTATAAATATACAAATTATTTGCATGACTGTAGTCGTTCATGGGAATGTGTGGCATATATTTTACTAGTTTGAAAATTATGTTCATGTATAATTTGTAAACAAAATTAGCTTTTTAAAATTTATTAAAAAACGTTGGACTTTTATCTACAAATGTAGGTATAAAACATTATATGTTTCATTTATTTTAATAATGATATATTGTTTCAAAAAAGTCATGTTCATCTTACGCTATCTTCAGCCCGTATGGTTGACCTTAAAACTTAATTAGTTAGAGATCTACCGCTAAATTACTTAAACATAAATATATTCATCATGTTATTAACGATATAGCAGCGAATCGCGGTAATACAGTACTTTATTTACCGCCCTGTTACCGCGAACTAAATCCAAGTAAATTAGTGTAGGCTCAAGTGAAGGGCGGTGAACTAGCCCGAAAAACTGCTACTTTTAAATTCAATAACCGATACCGATATTTATATTTCCTGAAAAATCGGTAACCATTAACCAAAAAATTTAAAAACCGGTTAATTTAATTTATAATTTGGCCTTAACACCCTGTTAATTTAGTTCATTATTTGGCCTGTGCTGTGTAGTTGAACGCATACCGCAGATTGGTCTTCTGTCCTCTAGTAGTTACTACGTATATACAACTATAAAGAACACTAAGCAAATACCAGTACATACTTTTTTATACCGGTTTTTCTTTGTTTTTTGTAACTGTTTCAATAAACCGGTTTGGTTAACTGGTTTTTTACACCGGTTACTTTAACAGCTTTTTAAAACCGGTTTGTAGTCAGTTAACAAGTTTTTGATCGAAAACCGGTAATAAATTTCGTTTCAATTTTGGTTAAACTTTAGATGATTTTTTTTCGGTTTCTTGCCCTGTTCATTACTCTCCCATTTTCAAATGGAGTTATAGTATTTAAGTGTTTATTAAGCTACGAAACTCTTAAAATAGTTCGGCATGTGATTGAAAGTTGCAAAATAAACAGTTAAAGTGTTCACGTTCAGTGTTCAGTATTCAGTCTCGATGTTAGAGTGTTACTATATCACTGTAATATGACGTGTGGGATCGATTATTCGCCATTCGCTGCGAACGAAGAGCAAAAGAGGGATTAACTTTTTCACTGCGAACAAAAGCACCAATATGATTTATTCCACGTGTGAATAAGGATTTTAAATCTCTGACTACATTTACATTTGTAGCCAGTTTCAAAAGAAAATACATTTTACACGCTGAGTGCTAAAAATATATTACGGAGATTACAACATTCTGTAGAGTCTGCATTCTGTAGTACACTATTCGTGTAGGTATTTTCCAATTGGAAATGAAATTGTTATTCTGAAAAGTAGGATGATACATGAGACCTCCAATATTTTCTATTTTACGTTGACTAAATAACATCCATTTTGCGTAGGTATATATTCTTTACAATTTCTTGTGATGTTAGCAATTCAATTTACAATTCCTAGATACCATCAAATTTTCAAATTTTTTGCAATTTATTCGCGCACTATTGATTTTAATTAAAGCTTCTTCAAGAAGATGCATAGTTACATTTTATTTTATACAGGGTGCATAAGCAGAGTGCCACATCCATAATGAGTAAATGTTTTTTTTTTTTACTTTAAGAATTTACCCTATACAGGGTGTTTCCTTTAAAAAACCAGTGTTTTTTTGGGCGAACTAATTATTTTAGAGAAAAATGTTTTATACAAAAATTTACCAGGAAAAATAACCTCTTTAATAGGAATAATGAACAAAAAATTCAACCAGTGGTTCTCAAAAGGTAGTATAATTATTGTTTTAATGGTAACCTATATACAATTTTAATCCATTAGATAGAGAATTTTTTTCTTATTTCAACAATATAAATATGATATGGGGTTGTATAATAATTATTTCGAGAAAAATGATATTAAAAATTTGAAATTTTTTTACAAGTAGGCTATGCAATAAACAACTATTACATACGATTATTGGCCTAGGTAACGAAAGAATATTATTTTCATATTTGTAAAATTACATGTTTTACTATAAGAAATTATCTTTTGTTTGTATTTGTTTATTTCATAGCCTACTGTAAAATTATTTCTGAGCTTTTAATATCATTTTCCCGAAATAATTGTTATACAACCCCACATCATATTTATATCGTTGAAATAAGAAAAACAATGACTATTTAATGGACTGAAAATTAATGTCGTTTACCATTTACAAACTAATACTTTTATACAACCGTTTTAGAACCACTAGTTGAATTTTCAGTTTGTATTTCTATTAAATGTGACCCTCTTCCCAAAAGTCATATTTTGTACGTAACATTTTTCTCTAAAATCATTAATTTACCCAAAAAAATATCACTGGTTTTTTTAAAGGAAACACCCTGTACTGCACCAAATTTCACAAATTAAACAACCAGTTTTCCAACAAAACACAAATGTAAAATTAGGCAAAATGTATTTCGGTAATATAAACATTAATTAAAATTTTATAATGCAAAAATGGTTGCTAGGCTTAACACATAATAAACCAAAATTCGCTTATTAAAAATTATATTTAAAATTCCAGTTTTATTATTTTGTAAACATGTTTTTGAATAAAAATTTTTTTGATGCTGATTGTTTAACAGGTGGCCTAATAGTTTCTGACTTGATCGTTTTAGGATTATAATGAATAAGAACTTTTTTTAAGAGAAACCAAAGGACTTTAAAAATTTGCAAAAATATATTGGATATTCCATTTAAAAATACGAGCCCAACCATCTGAAAATATAATAATCCTATATAATTTTTTTTTTCACACTTTTATTGTTGTCTTATGTATTGCATTATACTCTAATGCAGGGGTGGGCAACTTTTTGTATAACAGGGTCCAGAATAAGATTTACGTTTCGTACGCGGGCCGTAGTTGTTAATTGACACATATTTGTTACTTATATTTTTTTCTGAAAATATAAATAAAAAATAATAAAACAAAATTAACTAAGTATGTACTACATTTATTTCTTAATTAAGAAATTTATTTAAATTAAGAAAGAAACTAAGTATCAAAAGGTTAGTACTAGTAAATTGTTTACTAGAAAATAAATTAAATACTCCTCCAAACTTAACTTTATTAATTACTTATGTATAATTTAAACATACATAAACTCATTGCTGTTGTACGCATCGTAATATGTCTTATATTTATCGAAATATGGCGATTTATAACATTTTTGAAAATACGGAAATTTCCCCAAATATGACTTAAAATTGTAAATTTTTTTTATTACATTTCTTTATAATATTCGCGCCATGAAACCCATTGCAGCAGAGCGCATCGTCATATCTCTAATATTTTTCGAGATATGACGATTTTTTATATTTTCCGAAGAGCAACTTTGAGGGGCTGTAACTCGAAAACTATACAAGATATCGAAAAATATCTCCAGTTTTGTGTTTTTCGTGCCATTTATAATAAATTAGTAAATTTTGAAAATTTTGAAATTTTTTTGAATTTCTTTTCAAAATTTCGATTGAAGATATCTCGACAAATATGAAAGATATAGACTTGCAGTGTTCACCAATCGCTTCAGCTCGATGAAATACATAAACCCTGAAAATTTCAAAAAATTCGGACAACCGGTTGAAATGTTAGACCTAAAAGTCTGAAAATCGCCAAATTCAGCCCAAACGTCAAGGACAAAAAACGCGATTTTCAGGTTTTTTGCTCTAACTTTCCATCCCGTAAAGCGATTTTTATGAAACTTTGCATACTTATGTATTTCGACGAGCTGAAGCGATTGGCGATGACCTCAAATCTGTATCTTTAATATTTGTCGAGTTATTGCCGATCGAAATTTTGAACAAAAATACAAAAAAATTTCAAAATTTTAAAAATTTGCCAATTGCTAAACTGAAGAGAATTTTTAGATATCTCGTATAGTTTTTGAGTTACGGGCCCTTAAAGTTGCACTTCGGAAAATACCAAAAATCGATGTATCTCTAAAAATATTAGAGATCTGACGATGCGCTCTGCTATAACGGGTTTCTTCGCGCGTATATTATAAAGAAATGTAATAAAAAAATATTACAATTTTAAGTGAGGATATTCCGTGAGTTTTCTATCGGTATGTGAATCTGTACTGAATAATTAATAATTGCAGTTTCTGTTATTTGTTTGTTCCCATAGCAATTAAAATTAGTTTATTAAACATTATAATTCAGTTTTGTCAAAAGAAACAAACAAAATCTGGTGTGGGCACCACACTACTTTCTTATACACATAAAACCAACTTGTTCTTTGCGTATGACTTTATTTTAAAATAGAAATCTATTCATATCTAGTCAGCAAAACTTTCTAACTAATAATACAAATATTACTTACATTTATAATATTTCACAAGACACATATTTTTAACACTTCACAATTATTTGACACGTTTGGCACATAAATATTAAAAATGTTTTCGTTTTTTCCCATTGTAACTAAGATTATTAAAATATATTCTTGAAAATATATTTTAGTTTGTCTTAAAATTAGAAGCATGTACAAGAAAAGTGCAAATAACACTTTATATTCCACATATTATTGCTAACATCTTTTATTTGAAACTTTGTCTCTAAGCTTATTCTATTTTTGAAAAAAATTTAATTTATTGTTTTCTGTGTCCAGTAAAGTTCCTCTTGTTGTTCAATTTCATTCAATATCAACTCATGAGATATTGCGCTCACGGACATCTATCCATCTATCCATCCATCCATCCATCCATCCTCACACACAAACATCATTGAGAAATTGGTCTTAACGGATTCAGTGGACGTCAAAATATGTATTTCCGCAAAAATCTCGTCAGCTATTTTTTTCGTGATTCTAATACTTCCTTATACTTTGTATAAGAAAGTAAAAATAATAAAGCAAAATTAAGTAAGTACTACATTTATTTCTTAATTTAAACTAGACGAATTATATCGAAAATTAAACTGTAAATCTCCCCTTTTTCTTTATGTTGGGTACAAACCTAATTTAAAATTTATGTTTTTGGAAATATAATTTATTATTTCTTCTAAAGATCTCGCGGCCGGATTGGAACTTTACGCGGGCCGGAGGTTGCCCACCTCTGCCTAATGTACATGACAATTTTACGATAGATATTTATATAAGATTTACTATATTAATGGGATCACAATACTTTTTTGTAAATTCGCACCTAACGCACTTCCACGGACCAAAATGAAAATATTTTCAACTATATTTATAATAATGAAAGTCGAAAGTGTAACGATTAAAAACAATATTCAATTATTTATTAACTAGATTTTTCCGTGAGCTAATTAATCAGATTTGTTTTAATGTAAATACGAATATATTTGTTTATTTGACGCAGGTTAATTATTTCTGAAACGCGCATAAAATATTGTTATAATGAGAAATTTCTTAATAAATAATATATTCAGATTCAGTATACTCTGATAATATTATTTATAAAGAAATTTCAAATTTCCCTTTATAACAATGTTTTATGCGTAATTCAGAAATAATTGACCTGCGTTAAATAAACATATTTACATTAATACAGATCTTATAAGTCCACGGAAAAATCTAGTAAATAAGAAATTGAATACTACAGTTTCAATATTACAAATATGGTTGAAACATATTTTCATTATGATCCGTGCACGGAAAAAATTGATTGTTACAATAGCAAAAATTTGTCTTACGTTAGTGGCAGCAATTTAGATATTTACAATAAAAATATTTATATTTATATTAGAAATATGATATTATTTAGGTTGTTGTAGCAGCGATCGAAAATATCACATTATTAATAGAAATATAAATATTAAATAAATAAATAAAATAAATATATCATCACGCCTTTTACCCATTATGGGCGTGGCACTCTGCTTACGCAGATCTTGGTAATCTGATATATTTTTGCGTATAAAGTGCGGTTACCAGGCGTCAAATCATAGCCCCCAAAGATGTTAGTGGAGGGGGAACCACAGGGGTAAATTGAAATTGGCAACTGTCAGTTGTGGGATTCGAACTGAGGATCTCAAGATCCACAGTCCGACGCGTTACCACGGAGCTATTTACAATACAAATATTATTATTTTTTTTTCGTGTGGAAGTGTGTTAAGTGCGGATAAACGAAAAAATAATTGTGATCCTATTACGACAGTAATAAAACACCCGGTAGAAAAACTTATATTGCAGATACATGAGCATTTTAATGTAAAAAAACATTTTTGAAAAAATTGTTGGTAATATTAAAAATACTCTCATAAAATAAAACATACAGACTGATGGACTACCCGGTATACAGAAAAGATTTAAACAAAAAAAGGTTTATTTAGCATATTTATCCTTTAGTTCTCCCGGATTCTCCATTGTTCGCATAGGAATTTTTTGAACCAAAATTTCGTCATAATTCGTAAACCTCATGTTAACTAATAAACTTTAGACAAGATATAAAAATTATCTGGTTTTAATTAGGACGTAGAGTTGCTAATTAGTAGCAGCAAAATACTTGAACAAACTCCGTACAAAAAATCCATTAAAAAACTGGCAATTAATTTGTCGATATCGAAAATTGCTTTTAAAAAGAGTGGTAAGCATATTGACCAAAACACCACGTTTCTATGGATACTAGAAATTATTTTAGATATTTTAATGCAATTCCGCAATATTTTAGATAAAAATAAATTAAATTTAGCAATGGTTTTTTTAGGTATGCAGAATAACCAATAAATAAATAATTTTTAATGATCTGATATTCCAGCACATAGGTAATCTCCCGCTTAATTACAACAATGTATTGATTACAATAATGCACTGATTACAATAATATACTAAATACGATAATAAAAATTCATAAAGTAGAAAAAAAATTGAAAGTGTAGCTACGGGGGCTCAAAATAATGCTTTTTTTTCTAAATAAACTTTTGACAAGAACTCGATAACCAAAAAATTACAGCAAAACAAAATTATTTTAAATTAGCGCCCACTTATTAAATGCCGCTTATAATAATTAATAGAATCATTACACAGTAAAAGAATTGATTTGCGATTTGCTAATTTTGCGGTTGTTAAGTATTTTTAGTTAATATTGACAAATATATTGTGTTAAATTAACAATATGAACAAATATGACAATTTGTTAAATTAAATATTGTCAATCCTGAATTTTTAACAAAAAAAAATGTTTTTATTTATTTCTCGGATGTATAAAATTTAACAAATAGATTCATCAAATAATAACAAGTAAATTTAGTTAACTTATCAATTTGCAATTGCTAAAGCAAGTTTGTATCCTTTGTATCAACTTAATTTGTTACAATAACTATGATTACTAAACTATTTAGTCAAAAGCCTATAAAAATAAATGTTAATAATTACTATATTCACAAAAATAATTTGTTACTTGCTAACAAATTTAAAACTTGTTAAATTAACGGTGGATCGTCTGGGACTAAAAATTTTGTTACAAGTTTCGTCAATTTTGACTATAAATTTTTTACTGTGTATTTCCTCGTTTCGATAGAAATATATTCATTTCAAATTTGACAATTTGTTCTAATTTTAATTTTAAATTATTCACCCAACAAAAATAATAGCAAAAGCGGTGAATAGTAGAAATATTTTTAATTAACCTATTCCTTAAACCATAATTATGTCTACATTTTGCACTTAACATATTTTGACGTTTAATGAATTGACATTTAAATGAATTTCAACGGCAACTTGTTTTTCAGATGTGTTTTTGTTTTCAAGTGGCTCTTAACCTCTCAACCACGTGGCGAATAAATTTGAGCAATAAAAGAAAAATTTAAAGAACTTTTATGATAATAAATTACTATAATTTTTGTTCAGCTAACTTTAAAGTATTCCAAATTTATATTTAAAATACATTAAACCGCTTTTGTTTGTAACGAGTGTTTATTAATTTAATTTGCTGTAACTTTTTTCTTATTAAATCTTTGTCAAAATTTATTAAGGAATACATATTATTTTGAGCCCCCAACTTACACTTTAAATCTTTTCTGTACGCTATGGATCATCCTGTATATATGCGGGAGAAAAAAGGGTAAAGGGTATAATTTGATTCTAAATTAAAAATTCTTCCCGAATGCAGTAGTCGCGTATGAATCAATATTGTCAAAATATTACTATTGTTTGGACCATTGACAAAATAAATATATTATTAAGCAATTTTGCCATTGTGCAGATAGCATGAAACCACAAACATATTACAGTAGCATCAATAATTTACACCTGATGTGCGGTATCAGTGCTATGTAGCATGTAGGGAATACAAATATTTTGGGTTTTGGGAATTGATCAGTTATGGAATTTACATGACTGAATTGGTATTAAATTTGATATTATCCGATGCGCAAATATCTAGCAATTATCATAATTAAGAATACTAATTAGCTATTCTGTTAATTTTGCATGCCTGTTTTTCTTTAACAGTAAATTTATTTCAACATTTGACAAATAAGAAAATTAATAATAAAAATATTATTGACGTAATAAGACCTCAACTTCTATTACGAACAAATAGATATTTATGTATCAAGGCACTGAAGTTCAATTTTTTATCACGAATATGGAATTTAGTTGCCAAGGCCCGTAGGGCCGAGGAAAATAAACCATGTGAGTGATAAAAAGGAACTTCAGTGCCGAGGTACATATTAAGTTTAATTTGAAATCTAAAATTCGAAAAAACTGTAAAAAAATTACAATATAGGTTAAGTTTATACATCTGTCAGTTGTCAATTGAAACTGACACTCAGTATTGCCAACCTCGAACAGTGAATTTATCGTAAATAACACTCAAAATTATGTGTTTTGTCCTCAATTTCGTCATCGGAATTAATTTGTTAATTCTTCTTGCAAATTTTGTTTCATGTTACGTCCATTTTTACTATAGTACGTCAATATATCTGCCAAAATTATCCTAATTGTACAAAAATTATTTAACGGTGTCCAACACTGGGTTGCTCAAAATCGTCGTATAATGGGTTACTTTAGTGACGATTTCTGAGCTTTTAATGACGATTTTTGAGCACTTTAGTGGAAATAGCCGAGCTGAAAGCTGTTGCCAATGGATCTAACATCGATAAGAATTTGTGATTTCATTAACATATTTTTTAAGAATATAAACAACTCCAATCAAAAAAGTTGAAAATTGCAAGTTTTAGAGGTAATTTAACAAAATGGTATTTTTAGACAAGAATATCATCCCAGAGTTAAGATCATGTAGAGCGTGATTGAATGAAGAATCTTCATGCAAATTTGTAGAATGGTTGGTCGATAACTTTTTGAGTTCCCGCAAGTTGAAATAAACTAGTTTCCAGAAAACGTTTTAAAATCAAAGTTACCGAAAACGAGAAATTCGAAGCAGAAATAAACAATTATAAACTGCGTAAGCAGAGTGCCACACCCATAATGGGTAAAAGGTGTCATGATATTTTTTTTTTAATGTTTCATTTAAATAAATCGCTTAGGTACAATTATTTTAAATAAATATTTTGTTGCTACAAATTAATGTATATTTCATTTTTAAATATTTTCTTTTCTACTAAATGGATTTATTTAAATTTACTATTTTTTTTCTCCGAGTGTAGGTTCCCCTAAAAGAAATATGATATTTTTCAATACCGTATATTTTCAGGATTTCAAATTCAATACAAGTGGCGCCATCTCTTGTGTAATTCCCGAACAACACAACAGTAGCTATAGTAACCCAATAATTGTTTAGTTTAAAATGTCTACCTGTCTTGAATAAATATACAAATGATTTTAAAAAAGATATTGCTAGCATTTCATCCTCCAGGTATTATTAACTCAAGTAAAAGTGTTTTTTTTGTAAATAATATATTTTATAGGTCTTGGACTTGTTTACCGTAAAAACAATCAAGATATAATAAAACACATAAACCTTACAAACTTGGATGAAAAGTTAGTGTATAAATTTGTTATAATACTTTAATATTGAATAAGAATAAATTATTTTAGCACAAACACCGTCGAACTGACAATACAAATACTTAAGACTGAATCAATAGAGGCGCAATCTTACAAGAATGTTATCCACAATGGGATTTTGAAAATACAAGAAAAATTAGTTGAAAAAAATAGATTCAGGCAAAGTCAAAAAGCTCTTCTGCATTTTTTGCCAGTAACAAACATTGCAGTTGATAATTCTGGTGACAAGTAAATTTGAAATGCAAGTAAATATTGATTAATTGTTAGTAATTTAAATTGATAGATGTGTTACAGGGAGCTACGATCAAACTGCAAGAATTTGGGATTTGAACACGGGAGACCAACTGCATTCCTTGGAAGGACATGGGAATGTAGTTTTCAGTGTCACTTTCAATGAGAAAGGGTAGGATTTAAGTTCTTTAATTATTATTTTTTTTGTAAAATATAATAACTCTTTTATTATAAGGAATAGAAAAATTTTCTTCATATAAAAGTTTTATTATATAAAATATACTATTTGATGACAGGTACAGAATTTTTTTATAGAGTCCGGTTTACATGATACGACTAGCCACTTTCATTTTTAAAATGGGAACCTAAAATTGTTTTACTAAAATAAAAACCGCTATTATTTGCTCTTTTCAACGATGGATTGCTTGGCATAAATTAATACGAAAAAATTCGAGATAAATAAGATAATTGAGAAATATCAGAAATTATTTTTATTCAAATGTTCTATGTGGCTATCCGAAATTAAACAAAATGTAACAAAGTCCCTATCTCTGTCTATCTCTTATTTCTTTCTGTCTCGTGATGACGTCAGTGTGACACTGAACAAGAAGAAGACGACGTTTACCCATTTTACTAAAAAAACATCGATTTGCAAATATAAATATCTCTGCAATGAATGGACCAAATTGGATAAAATTTTTGTTTCATCTTCAGTTTTATGCAGCCTACAAAATGGTGTAGCCAAAATAAAATTTATTTACTTCCGAATACGTTTTATATAAAAATTTATTATTGTTTTAAAATGTACTACCCACATCTAATTTATTGACCTCTTATTTTATAAATTCTTAGAAGTAAAATAATATAAATATATCGTCACGTCATTTACCCATTTCTGGGTATGGCACTCTGTTCTTTGCAGATCTTCGTATTATGATATATTTTAGCTTGTGAATACGATTACTAGCCGTCATATTACGGCTTTCAATGATGTAGTGGTGGACACACTGGAGCAATTTTATATGGTTTTTCCATGATCTGATTTGGATCAATACATACTTCCGTTACCATTCCCAGTTGGGATAAAATTAACTAGGTAACTATAAAGCTATCGGACACCGGCTAGTAGTTGTAGCAAGGTCTTGTACCGGGTGGACAACACACATGGTATCACTGTAAAGTAAGTGGCAATTTAAAGTAAAAAATTAAAATGTGTGTTGTCATTTACCCTAGGGATACAAATCGTAAAGTTTCACAATTCCAAAAGAACATATTTACAATGTAGTGAAAATTTTCGGACTTTATTATGCCTCTAATGTTAAATCATCCAAATAACCTATATAATAAACATAGAAACATTCTAGACTCGGTTTTTATAACTTGAAAGTGAAACTATCACTATCAATATTTGCCATCTTCCGACAATGTTAAAAAGCATGATAATATCTTTTGACATTTACGGGTTGCAGGAATAAAGTCCTTACTGGTTCTTTCGACAAAACCGCAAAACTTTGGGACGCGTCAACCGGAAAACTCCAACAAACTTATTGGGGTCACTCAGATGAATTAGTCTGCGCTAAATTTTTACCAAACGAAGAAACAGCAGTGACTGCATCAACTGATACAACGTTGCGAATATTTCAAATTGAAACCGCTCAAGAAATTAGAACTTGTACAGGACATACAAAAGATATTGTTTGCGTACAAACGGATAAGGATGGTACATTTATCACATCTGGGTCTTTCGATAAAACCATTCGGATTTGGGATGCTAGGAATGGATCGTAAGTCAATCATTTTATTTAGGTATATTATTTTATAAATTAACCAGCTTAACAACTGGTACCTCATGCATACAAATATATCACTAACCAGAACTGCGAATGCAGAATACCTACCAAAATTTTGACAAAACAGCTTAAATATACGAGCCCAGAATCATATCATTTGGCCCAGTTAAAATCAAACAAACGAAAATTGTTTAATTCACCATATTTATATCATAAATTCTATCATTTTTACCTCTCGTACATACATATATGTAAGGGAAGTATTATGTTCATGTTACGAATTGATTAGATTTTGGGAATAATTCATCGACAGTAACTGGTAGTAAATCTTAGTAAATAAATAAGATGAGTAAATTTTATTGGAATCAAAAAGATGTAGAATAATATTGCCTACAATCTCTATTTGAGACATTTTTGTATATTTCGTTGTCATCAGACTCTAAAAGAGTGTTCGTGTAGCCAATACCTTTGGGCCAAATAAAATCTTTATGTTAGTGATTTTTTTAAATTTGTTATTATTTCAGTTGTTACTTTTTCTTAAAATATTCTTTAAAATAACATAATTTAAGAAACAAATAAATAGAGTACAACAATTTTCTCTTTATAAGATTAGAACAAATATTTTCAAGTTAGTCTTATAGTCCTAATTGAGCCAAATGATATGTTCTGGGCTCGTAATCTCAAATAAGGTTCGAGGGACTGTCTCAAAAAAGAAAAACGATGTTTCAAATCTGTTATAATGGTCGGAATCACCGTGCTTTAGTATTTATTTAACAGAATTAATTTACAACATCAATAAATGCAAGTAAAGGTGTAGAAGTCTATATTGCCTACAAACTTTGTATTTGCTGAACAACTTTTGAAGAATTGTACTTCCTTCTTTGTTTAGACATCAGCACTTTACCACTCATTAAAAGTCGTACAGAAACCATTAAACCGAAAGTGCAATAATTGAAAAACTTTCATTTCACAAGTTACATTTTACTCCCTTCTATCTTTAAGTTAGTATAAATCTTACAACACACTGTACTACTTACCTACTAAAAAAATACAATTTTAAATTTTAGCCAGGCTTAAGGAATTACAAGTGAATAGTTATCTGAGTTAAACTTTATTGGAGGTTTCGGGAGATGAA
This sequence comes from Poecilus cupreus, assembly GCA_963942605.1. Lineage (NCBI taxonomy): Eukaryota > Metazoa > Arthropoda > Insecta > Coleoptera > Carabidae > Poecilus > Poecilus cupreus. The sequence goes on from OZ012715.1 coordinate 20,489,712, forward strand.
AAAATATTTTTAGCAAAAAAATTGAACAGATGAAAAACAACATAAACTAATTTTGAGTTGACGTTCATTGATTGTTTGGCGGCGACTCAAAATTAGTTTTTGCGGCTATTTTTTTACCCTTAAGGGTGAAATTTTTTTAAATCGGATAATCCAGTACAAAGTTATACGTGGTAGAATTGGTTAACAAGTAAAAATCCAGTGGGTGAACCTTATCATACCCAATTTTCCTACCCTTAGGGATGGAATTTAAATAGGACCAAATTCGAGGTATACCCTATGTAATAAAAAAGAATTATCAAAATCTGACTAGTCTGTGAAAAGTTATGCGTCGACTAGGGAACCTCATCCGTTTTTTCGTCGGTTAATAACTAACATGAAACTATATTTAACCTTAATGTTTTTTCTGCTGAAGATAGGAGGATTGATTGCCTTTGGAAACGACCAAAAAAGTTTAACATATGTACCATTTCAAATAACTCTTCACTAGTAATCCTTAAGCCTTGCGAAAATTTAAAATAAAAATATTTGGATTCTTCAATATTATTGAAACATGATTTGCATTATTAAGCAATTTAGTAGGAATGTACAGATCAAGTTAGACTTGATTAAAAGCATATTTCATTTAAAATAAATATTTACCTACCGTTTGTAATGGTGTTCAGCTGCATCCATGTGTTGTGTGGCCACGACGCTGAAATCAGCAGCTGCAAAATCAACGACGAAGGAACGATGCTTGTATCTGGCTCATTTGACGGCCGAATTATTGTTTGGGATTTGCGAAATATGAAATATTGCAAAATATTCCCGACCCAAGCCGTTGAAACAGAAAAGGTATGTGCAAATAATAAAAAAAATAAGCTAAACTCAAAAGCTCAAAATTTATTGCAAAATGCAATGGAGTACCAAAATTTGGAAAGCCATGTCAATATTAATGTTTACCTAATTAAATAAATATTTAGAAGTGATGAGCAGAAAGCCTCACACAAAATGAATAAACGATATGTTTTTAACAAATGTTACTCTCAAAGCAAAGCTAAATTCGACAAAGGTATATAAGCACAGAATTTATGACAGCTATACATTTATTTTGTATAATTAATAAGACTCTTGGATAATAGTTCTGTAAATATTTATATTTAAACTGAACATTTCGAATTATAAAACATAATTCTTCATCAGGAAATAAATGAATAACATTAACAGTAAATAACAACAGTAACTATAAAACAAATGAAGCCTTGTCTTGTTCATTTTGTAGCCTTCATTATGATTCACTATAGATTTCGATAGCTTCTCTTATGAGTCTACCATTGGCACATTTGGATCTTGCTATAATTTTTGTTTCTTCAAAAGTTATTTGGTTAATTAATAATTTCAAAAGTTGAGTTTAAATAAATATAATTTCCTGAAACCAGAACGAAAGAAGTATTTCCCTGACTAGTAACGAAAATGTTTAAAAGTTTTGATACCTTAGAAACGTACTGACGAAAACGTGTTTAAATTTCAGAATAAAATTAATACATAACATTCAGTAAAATGTCTGTATTTGAGTCGTAAAATACTCGGAACAAAGTGCCTCGTTTTTCAATATGGCTCCTCGAAAATAATGTACAATTTTCATGACTCTTATGTAAATAAATATTACAGAAATATTATCCAAGTCTTTAATTAAGAATTAGGGGTAAATAGCTCCGTGGTAACGTGTCGGGCTGTGGATCGTGAGATCCTCAGTTCGAATCCCACTGCTGACAGTTGCCAATTTAAATTTACCCCTGTGGTTCCTCCTCCACTAACATCTTTGGGGGCTATGATTTGACGGCTGGTAACCGCACTTCATACGCAAAAATATATCACTTACCGAGATCTGCGTAAGCAGAGTGCCACACCCATAATGGGTAAAAGGCGTGATGATATATTTATTTATTTAATTCTGAAAGTTTTCTCTACCCTTATTTTATTTGGACCAAAAAATAAGAAAATTGCTTAAGTTATATTCCATTTGAGAATGAGAGAGTAATAAATCAGTCTGTCAAAACATTTCAATGGCGGGTCAATAATTGTTTGTTTGGGGATAGTCGAAAATATTTAATTTGATAAATTACTTAAACATAAATATGTCCATCATATTATGGCAGCGAATCGCGATATTACGATACTTCGTTTACCGCCCTGTCACTACGAACTCAATTCAAATGAATTAGTACAGGCTCAAGTGAAGTAGCGCGAAGTACCATAACTTTTAAATGGGATAATGTAAAAAAAATATTTTATGTAATACAATATGATTTGACGGCTGGTAACTGCACTTCATACGCAAAAATATATCACTTACCGAGATCTGCGTAAGCAGAGTGTCACACCCGTAATGGGTAAAAGGCGTGATGGTATATTTTTTAAATAATATAAATACATAAACCAGTCACTTTAATAAATCATCTACGTTTAAGTTACGGTTCAAAAGGCAGTATCGGAGTAGTTTCGTTCCAGGTATACAACGAGTGGCATTCTATAACCATCCTAGTACAGTTATATCTTATTTTTCTGGTAGATTTATTGATCGCACATTTTTATTTATTATTCTCTCTCATTCACAAATGGAGTGATACTAAATATAACAGTACCCTTGTTGAATTTCGCCCACTTCAACCTGCAATTGCAGATCCTCGACGTTGACTTCCACCAGTCCCTAATAGCCGGTGCCACCTCATCAGGCACCGCTTACATTTTCACCCTTTCCGACCAAGCCCAAGAGCTTGTCGGGCACTTGGACGCCATCCCCAAGGTGTGTTTTAACCCCACATGTCCAGACGAAGTAGTAACGTGTTCCAAGGACCACACGGTCCGAGTCTGGGACCTGAAAGAGTCACGAGTTCGAAGTCTGGTGTTGGAACATCCTGACGAGGTGTTCAGTGTTGCGTACAGCAAGTGCGGCGGAAAAATTGTCAGCGCTTGTAAAGACAATGCATGCAGAGTGTGGAAGAAGTGAGTCATTAATTTATTATAATTGTACTAGGGTTCGATTGTACATTTTGCAATTTCCGATATTTTTGTTGAGTTAGAGATTAATTTTTCGAGAAATGATTTTATTAAAACCTATAGTTAATAAAAAATTACGGTTAATTATTCATAGTTTCAAAATTAGTTGGATGCAAATAATTTTCGATCTGAATTAATGTTCAAAAAAAATTTATTTTATTTGCAAAATATTTTTAATTTCTATGTGCCTCGTTTATCAATCGACTGTTATGATAATCCTCATGTTAAATATAAAGAAATATGTATTACATAACAAGACCAAAATTATATTTCCAAAGTAAAATAATTTTAATTTATTAATAATTATTTGAAAGAAACTTAATTTGAGAAAGTATGAAATGCACAAGGTGAACCCATATAATACTAATCATAATAAAATAACGAAATGTGAAAGTGATCCAAATTGATTCTCATAATGTTTATTAAATACGAATGCACTGCTAAAAAGTATAACCCACAAACAAAACAAGTCTTTCTAGCATACAATCATTATTAGGCTGTTAATAAATATTGATACAAATTTTTCCTTACAAAAACAGAGTACTCAACCCACTAATCTGGGCTACATAACACCACTTAACCCAGAAAACATAGACATAATATACGCGCGTATCTCGCAGGATAGCGCGTGTACTATGTAGCAAATATCCACATATTTTACATGTAATTGTAATTGTAATCGTAATGTTTTAATTGGTAAATTAGTAGTGTAGTTTTACAACCTCTTCGGATTTCTCAATCATCATTATACCCTCAAGGACTATAAGTGCAGTAAAGTCCATTGAATATTGTCAAAATGGACGCAAAAACACTAACTTAAAAATAAAAAAGCTATGCCTACATTTTAACCAGCAATTTTGGAATTATTTTTGAAATGTCACAAATCCAGTGTACTAAATGTTGTGCTTAGAACTAAAACTACATTTCAAGCATATAATTTAGGAATGTTTAACACATAAAAAATAAAATTAGCTTACTATTTCAATGTTTCAAATAAATGTGACGAATTGTTCTCTATATCTACTGAAGCATTTCTCTAAAATAAAAAAAATGTTTTTACAGTTAATATAAGAAACTGTTAAAAACTCAACTAAAAAAGATATGTAGAATTCTTTGCTATGGTATAAATTCCATAGTTAAAACATAATGTGGTAGCTACTGAGGTGTCTGTGATGATTTATAAAATCAGAAGAAGTTGTCTAAACAGGCTGACTACACCTCTACGTTACGGTAGGGCAGGGATGGGTTCAACTGGACAAAATAAAGAAAAGTCACATAACTGATACCGATATATACAAATCACACTTGTATGCTAACTCACAAGCCGCAAGGCGAACGCAGAAGCCACAGCCAGGCAGAAGCTGACCATTGGTTCAAACTTTGAACAGTTAGTACTTTACATGCGCTACGGTGAGAAGTAAAAATTCATTTCAATCTGGTTTCTTCCAAATCAGACTACAATTACTTTACTTTAAGACGGCTTGACGTTCGTATTAGTTAACATCTCATCTATGATGCTGACATTTGATAATAGTAACATGTTTTTGATCTTATGAAAAGCTATAAAAATGTTACACGATGTTAAAATATAATCTTTATCCACAGTAACGTAAATGTAAGATCACATCTGAGATACTCAAACAGTAATATCAATTCCTAATGTTATGACATACAGTACAAACTAGTAAAAGTAAAAACAACAAATACAAATTCGATTCTCGTTCATTTGGCAGAAATTCTTCTTTAAATTTGGCATACATGCGATTATCACATACAAATACCACCTAACATTGCAGTCTAAATTATACAGGCTGATCCTCAATTAGCTATAAGTCTAAATAGATGCTTGGAATGATCGTAAACATTATATGCAATCATTATAAAACATTATTAGTTTATTCATTTCGTTCACATTGTTGTTGTTAGCGTAAGCAAAATCTAATGTTTAACCATTCAAATTCTTCATGATGATGACAACAGAAGTTATAGATAACAAATACTTTATTTTAAATTGACACAAATATGTTAGAACTGGCGGACCAATCAATTATTGTTCAGGAATTTGACAAATTCCTGATGACCACCAGGAGGACCATAGTAGATATTATATTACTCATACGCATAAATACAGGTACATATCTGTTATTAGCCAAAGCTAAAAATTAAGCACACGTACTTATTGTTATATTCGGGAAAATTAAACGTCCAGCAAGATATTCTGCTACTGATAAAAGAATAAATACTATTTTGTGAAAGAGACAAAATATTAAAAGGTAAACAAAACTGCACCGAATGCTTAACAAAAAAAGGAAAACAGCAAAATAAAAGAAACTAGAACAAGATTCTCATGGTCAAAATTTATAACTTGAATTTAACAGAACAAAAAAATCTCTTTCACATAGTCTTATAGAGAAAATTCAATCGGCTCTTTGTAGAGCTACAGATAAAAGTGAATGTTTACAGTTGAAAAAAATTAAAACTGTTAGTTGACTTCAGTATGTAGAGCTAACTGGTAACAGCACAACAACAAAAGAAGAACAATTATTTTCATATGGACTTTTAAGAGTCAAAATTGTCATCGTCTCTTTATAGATCCACAGATAAAACTGAATGTTTACAGTTGAAAAAAATTAAATTGCTGGCTGACTTCAGTATGTGGAGCTCAGTGGTAACAACAAAGGAAAAATTATTTTCACATGGCCCTAAGAGACAAAATTGCCGTCGTCTCTTTATATAAAGTGAAAAAATGTGAGTGGTGACAGCAGAATGATATCTGCATAATAAAAAAATCATACAAACAAAATCCCCATCGTCTCTTTATAGACTTGGCGAAGAAGTCAAGGTGTATTCTTGATATAAAAAGGAACCTGTTCAATATGCAAACAGAGTGGAACTAGTGAGCACTGAACGTGTAGCGATTTAGATACATAATTCCCATTGTGTGTACATCGAGTTTGTGATAAAAGTCATAGTTTATAGTTCAGAAAACTACGAACTGTACAAAAACTAGAAAATAAAATCCACAGAACTTACTTTTTGGCTGTGGGCAAAAGAATTGTAAAAAATGTAAAATTTTCTTTCACATGATCTTAAGAACAAAACATGTATAGTCTCTTTACATAGCTGGTTAAAAACACCTAGTTTATAGTTTGTTTGGTAAGAGGTCTGCTGCTGGAAGATGCAGTTAAAAAACAGCAGAATAATATCCGCATAATGAAAAAATCTTGTTGACATGGTCATAGAAACAAAATCCCCATCGACTCAGAGATAAAATTTCCATCGTCTCTTTATAGAGTACAGATAACAGTGAATGTTTACAGTTGAAAAAAATTAAAATTGTTTGCTGACTTCAGTATGTAGAGCTACATGCCAACAACAGAACAAAATTAAAAATCACTTTTACATGGTCTTAGAGACAAAATTGCCATCGTTTCTTTGTAGAGCTACAGATAAAAGTGAAAAGTTTATGGTTAAAACAGATAAAATTGTTAGTTGATTTCAGTATGTAGAGCTCACTGGTAACAACAAAACAAAAGGAAAAATTATTTTCACATGGCCTTATGAAAAAAATTTGCCATCGTCTCTACATAAAGTGAAAAAAATGTAGACTGGTGACAGCAGAATGATATCTGCATTATGAAAACGTCTTTTTGACATGGTCATACAAACAAAGTCCCCATCGTCTCTTTATAGACTTGGCGAAGAAGTCAATGTGTATTCTCGAAACAAAAAGGAACCTGTTCAATACGCCAATAAAGTGGAACTAGTGAGCACTAAACGTTCTACACATTCGTAGTGATTTGGAAACATATTTCCCATTGTGTGTACATAAGAGTTTGTGTTAAAAGTCATAGTTCAGAAAACTATGAACTATACAAAAACTGGAAAATAAAATCCACAGAACTTACTTTTTCGCTGTGGGCAGAAGAATTGTAAAAAATGTAAAATTTTCTTTCACATGATCTTAGGTCTTGATAGAGCTGGATAATAGTTTATAGTTTATTTGGTAAGAGGTCTGCAACTGGAAGATGCAGTTAAAAAAATACCCGGTTAAAAATGGACAAATTCAGAATATGTTAGATGACAGTCAATCAAAGTGGACTACTGTACAACAAAGTGGTAAGAGATCTGCTACTGGCAGATGCAGTTAAAAAATAATAAGAAGAATACACTACCGTGTAATAAAATTAATCCTTGGATCATTTATCTATTTTTGCGTGTGGGCACATGAAATAAGCAAAATATATTTAAAATATATGTTAAGCTGATACCAGCCTAATTGGCATGGCTACAAAGCATTATAGATGCCTGTAAAACAACAAAATGACTAATCATCGATAAGATTAAATACGCCATTTAGTCTCATTATTATTTGCAACAGACTAAACAAAAGGCAAAAATATAAGTTTGATTGTAATTCAAGCAACGGATGCAAATACTGTATGAGCATATATTGACGTTAGAGGCAAAGAGATATATTCTTTAAAAATCTGCTAATTGGATTAATTAAAGAATTATTTAATACAGCATAAATTGTTAGAGCCTTGGGCTTGGGCAATACTTTTTAAAGATTGTCCACGTCATAATCCTGAATTGTATTACAAGGATTCTGTAATAAGTCTTGTCACAATAGGGTGTTTAGTCTTTAATGTAAAATGTCATTGCTTTTAGGTTAAAATACGCATCCACTGAAAAGTGTACAGCAATTTTAGAATCAGCCTGTGTAACACGCATAGGAACAATAAATGAAAATAATAGTAACTAATAAATTTAGATGTGTCTCAATCTGAGGTAGACTGTTCTGTTCATCTGTTATGCCGAAAGATGTAAAAGAAAAAATTTTCTGCCAAAATAGAAATGAAATCAACAACAACTCTGTATGATGTGTTTGTTACTTATGAAACATCCGTATATATGTATATATGTATTTGTGCACTATAATAATATATTTAAATAATATCTAACAGGATGTATTGATGTTGATAGCAACAACACATTTGTAAATATTGACACAATGAATACTTTAAAGAACCTATAAATACAAACTGAAATTTACATGCTAGATATAAAACACATCGGTACATGAAGTCATTGAAAACAATAAAATATCAGAGCTATTCAGTATCAAATACAAATACCAAAAGCGATTTATCTTATCTGCGGCTAAAATTCCTTTTTAAATATATACAAATAAGTTTGTAGTAAATTGCATTTTAAAATAAAAATGACTAGATTTCAATTTCATCTTACTTGAAATAGCTCTGATAAAAAGCACAATCAAATCAAGAGTGCTGTTCAAATACAGTGAGTTATCAAGTAATTAATTACATATTAACAGTTCAGATTTGTGCATACGCGTAACATATCAGCAGACGTCACTACAGGATATCACCCACAATTTATATAAACACTGAAAGAACTCACTTGAATGCTCATTCACTTGTTCATAGTAGAGTAAAGTTAGATTAGGTTAAAGTCAATAAGTAATGGAATGGTAGATACGTTCGCACGTTTCTTTCTCTTTTTGTTCAGTTCTGTACAATACAACCTGACACTAAATGAAATAATACTGGACAAAATTCAATTTCATTCTACCAAACCTGAAGTCTAGAGGTATGGTAGGTTTGTATTGTATTGTTACGTTTATTTTATATGTTGACATCGTCTATATTTGACAAGTACTGATACTGACAGACTACCTGAAGAAGTTCAGTGTTGAAAACATTGAAATCTAGTTACCATGTAAGCAGTTTGCCATCCGCGCTCACTCTTTCACGCTCAAACACACTAACATTCAAAACCAACGCTCGCTCTGAATGTGCTATAGTTTACACCATTATCACGCACTTTTCTTTTCAGATATTACTTTTCCCAAAACTTTATTTTTCATTATTTCTAAGGGTTTTTTATTTTCAATAAAATCAAGTACATTTGATATGAATATAGTTGGAAATTTGTTTTTGTTTAAAATTATATAGTCAAGAGAGCTAAAAAAATATTTGAATGAATAAAATGTAAATTAAAATTGTAGTTTTGAGTTGAAAGTTTTGAGAAAATGGGTAATATTTCGTGTTGTGAGTCGAAGTGATAAACTATAACAAATGCAATGGAACATGTACACAATGAACAAGCAATGTTATGTAATGTAATAATACCTAATCATAAGAAAAGAGTCTTCATGACAGCAAATCGCTGCTACAATCATCACATGAACGAAAAGAATCATTAATTAAATACTACGTTGGCAAATACATAGCAAACAGTCAATATAAATCTTACATATTAACATGTGTTTCTTATTGTGACCGTATAAATTTTAAATGCTATTACATAAAAGTTTTTACAAAACTGTAAAACCATTTCAAGGCCTTCCCAACGCCAACGAGACAACGAAGATGGACGCTACTTTCTGTGTGTCGTGTATATACATACCACAAACAAGGGACTTAGACCATTACGAAGGCCTCTTTGCCGCAAAAGAGGAACGGGTATTGGTCGATCATGGTCTGCACGATGTCCTCAAGGAACGGCCGCATCTGCTCGAAACGGCCCATGTCGCTGAACTCGATTGGCAGCAGCGTTGGCCACCAGCAGATCGCCAGGTTCTTGCTGTCCATGCTGTTTAATTTCGAATTTTCTGCCACCCTGTACACACAATACATGCAATTGCACATGCATTCATAGCCCTTGCACGTAAGCTAATAGTTTTAACTTTTTGACTAAGTGAACTAAATTTACAATATATTTGGATATAGAATTAAAATGTGGAATATAGGGATTTCAATACTTAATAAAAATTGCTGTAAATTTCCATCTATTCGCTTTACAGCAAAAGTGTAAATATACAAGTTGTATTGAAGATGCATTCAATAAGGTCCATTTCATATAAATTACAACCTTGACCCACAAGGAGACTGACAGCTGTCAGTACAGTACCGAATATTTTGTTCCAAAAATATAATATATTGTTATCTTAACATTGACTATATTATGTGAATTCATTTGGTCTGTGAAGAAGGCTCAAAATAAAGCCGAAACGTCGACCTTTATGAATGAATAAACATAATTGTAATTCCAATTCCAAGTGGCAGTCAAGAATCATTTACAAATTATCTACAAAGAAACGAACTATGTTTGACATTTTATAAAACAGTTTTAGGATTATTTATTTATTTATCAGAAACAAATGAAAAGAAATTAACTCTCAAAATCGTCATTATATCTTCACAATCTTCTACGAAATTTCTAGTAATACATTACTGAAATAAATAATCTAACTCTGTTTTGTGAAATGTCAAATATTTTTCGTTTTTGTTTAATTTTTCCTTGCCGTATTTAGTTTTCTAATAAATTTTAATTTTATTTGATTGATAAATTGTGAAATACTAACATTTCTAAATGGGCCTTATTGCATGCATTTTTAAATTCTGAGTAGGTAAACATTTACAGCAATATTTAAAAAATAGCATTGAAATTCTACATCCTGTATCTAATCGACTTAAAAAAATTATTAGATTGAGACGAAATCTTTTTTATTATAAATAAAAAATATATGTAAAAAATCATTCTTACCTGACGAAGTGTTGGAAGATAAACTTCAGCACCTCAAAATTGACGGGCGGTAACTTGTCCAACATACTCCTCAAAGCCAACAATCTGCAACTCCTGTCGGTCTTCACCTCCAAATTGCCGCTAGTGGTGGACATAGGCTTCAGACGCGTTCCTGCAACACAACCTAAAACCAAAAACTCCTGCCATGCCTCCAAATGTTTCACACTCACCAGCAATGTCCTCGAGTTCTGCCATGACGTCCTCCTCGAACAGAGGAGGCAGGCGTTTGCTGAAGAAGTCTTTTAGGGCGGTAGCGACAGCGTTGACTGGGACGTCGAGTTCGTGTATTCGAACGTTGGGGTCTAGAAAAAAATCAGAGATATAGTTTTGCAATTTTAATAAAAAAATAAATAAATCTTACCTTCATCGAATTTTTGAAACAGCAAGTCTACGTGAGCCCGATTTCCAGGAACTCGATACAAACCCTCAGAATCCAAGCCCTCGTTTTCGATGAATTTTACACATTTCTCCAAGAATAGTGGTACGTAGTTCTTTTCGGACTATGAAGAATAATACTTAAGGTAAAAACTATTTAAAATATTCTAACACAAAAACTAAACTATTTAAACTAAGACAAAAAATCGCGAAGCGAGTCGCGATATTTTCGTGACTACATTATTGCTTGATCTGTCCCCGACTGACTGCCACACAGCTGCCGGTGCAGGAGCTTTTGTCTTAAACCCGCGAGGTGAGGAGAAATCAATTGTTGATTTCTTCATATAGCGATAAGCTTCTTATCGCAAAATGCGAGGTCAATTATGAAACGAGAAAAACATTCTTCCGTATTTGTGTTGTACAGGTGAGACTTGTATGTACCCACAGTACAACTCCTGCCAAATACACTCCATGGCAACACGATAAGAGTGTTATCGCTAATTGCGAGGTCAATTCTGCAAGCGAGAAAACATCCACAGGTGCATAGAACGATTTAATAGCTTCACGGTAAAGCACTGGGTTGTACAGCATGGTACGAGATTAGCGCGTTATCACTAAATGCGCGGAAATTTTGCAAAGAAACAAAACATTTTTCTGCAGGTGAGGCGCGCATACCATCCACAGTACCACAACTGCCTGTAATATAATAATTTAATAGCTTCGGGGTACAACATTGGATTGTACAGCATGGTACGAGATTAGCGCGTTATCACCAAATGCGAGAAAAAATTTGCATAGAAACAAAATATTTTACTGCAGGTTAGGCGAGCATACCATCCACAGTACCACAACTGCCTGTATTATAATAATTTAATAGCTTCGCGGTAAAGCATTGGGTTGTACAGCATGGTACGCGATTAGCGCGTTATCACTAAATGCGGGAAAAATTTTGCAAGAAAAAAAATTTTTTTCTGTAGGTGAGGGGAACCTAAGCAATAAAAACATAAAGTATATTCAATCCGCGGAAATGTGGTTCCTTCATAAAATGTTTAAAATCTCATGGACCAGCAAAATATCAAACGAGGAAGTGTAACTAAATCAAACAGCACAAGACAATGGGGTCATTCACTAGAGTTACAAAATAGAAAATAAGTCAATTATATTATGACTAGTTTTAAAAATATTATTAATTATTAAGATATTTGAATTTTAAAGACCTCTACAATGACGTCAAAGTATTATGGCGCATATCTTTCTTATTTGAAATTATTTGTACTTCTCTTATTATTGAGCTGTCAGATTGTCGAAGTGTCAAAATAGTTGGCAACTAATTTGAAGGTTTTTTGTTTCACTTTGAATTAGTAAATATATTTTAATATAAAATATATTATTTATTTCTAACTAATAAATATTACTTTAGGAAGACTCAACGAAATTTAAAGTCTTGTTAAATGACATAGGCTAGCAAAATTTATTAGTGGTAATCAAACATTTGACTAAAATAATCTTACAGTTTATTCATGTTTCTTCCAGAAATAAGTGGAATTCATGTATATTTTAATTATTTATGGGGTAAATAGCTCCGTGGTAAATGCGTCGGACTGTGGATCGTGAGATCCTCAATTGGAATCCCACAGCTGACAGTTGCCAATTTAAACTTACCCCCTGAGGTTCCCCCCTCCACTAACATCTTTGGGGGCTATGATTTGACAGCTGGTAACCGCACTTTATATGCAAAAATATATCACTTACCGAGATCTGCGTAAGCAGAGTGCCACACCCACAATGGGTAAAAGACGTGATGACATATTTATTTATATTTAATTATTTACCATGAAAAGTTATTTTAATCCATTTTAAATAATTTTTCGAGCAATAAATTAGAACATTCATGTAACTACAATTATTTACATTCCCTACTGTTTGAGAACCATCAACACCTCTACAATGACATCAAATGCAGATAGTCAATTTAAATAGTTTCGTAAAAAAAAAATTGTGAAAGACCCCATTAATAAACCATATTAAATCACAAAATTTAAAATTTTTTCGTCATATTACAAGACAAAATCAAGTTGAATGGACAGTATTCAGCGGACAAAATCCAGGACTAAGAGGAAGAGGTCGAAGAAGAGACAATCTGATAAGTACCATCATGAAAACTTTCAGCGACCTCTCGCGTTTAACCCGACAGACATTTGACGTTCCAAAGCAGTCAACGTCTAACCATCAGACAAGACTCCTGAAGAAGAAGAGGGGAGCATACCATCCACAGTACCACAACTGCCCGTAACATAACAATTTAATAGCTTCGCGGTAAAGCACTGGGTTGTACAGCATGGTACGCGATTAGCGCGTTATCAATAAATGCAAGGCCAAGTTTTCAAAGAAACTAAACATTTTTCAGTTCCTAGTTTCGCAGGTGAGGCGAGCATTCCATCCACAGTACCACAACTGCCCAAAACAACAATTTTATAGCTTCGCGGTAAATCACTGGGTTGTACAGCATGGTACGCGATTAGCGCGTTATCAATAATGCGAGGCCAAGTTTTCAGAAACAAAACATTTTTCAGTTCCTAGTTTCGCAGGTGAGGCGAGCCTTCCATCCACAGTACCACAACTACCCGTAATATAACAATTTAATAGCTTCGCGGTAAAGCACTGGGTTGTACAGCATGGTACGCGATTAGCGAGTTATCACTAAATGCGAGGCTAATTTTGCAAGGAAACAAAACATGTTAATAGCTTTCTTAGGGTTCAATTTATTTTCACACATATTAATTGTGTTAGATTTTGATCATTTGAGACAACGCGACAAATATTCTGAAATTTCATTTTGGGACATCATCCTTGTTGACATATTTATGTACCGGGATAGATTTTATTAATCCTTTGTTTAAACTAAATGTTTTAGGTAAATAGCTCCGTGGTAACGTGTCGGGCTGTGGATCGTAAGATCCTCAGTTCGAATCCCACTGCTGACAGTTGCCAATTTAAATTTACCCCTGTGGTTCCCCTCCACTAACATCTTTGGGGGCTATGATTTGACGTCTGGTAATCGCGGGTAAATGATTAATTCGAAAATAAAATATAAAATAAATATATCATCACGCCTTTTACCCATTAAAGGTGTGGCACTCTGCTAACGGAAGGTGATATATTTTGCGTATGAAATGCAGTTACCAGCCGTCAAGTCATAGCCACCAAGGTTGTTAGTGGAGGGGGAACCACAGGGGTAAATTTAAATTGGCAACTGTCGGTAGTAGGATTCGAACTGAGGATCTCATTTTATGAGTTATATTTATATATTCTTATTATATTTGTTCATTAGTAATAAATTAACTTTTTCTAAAATTACTAAAAAAAATTTTTCACAACCTTTTCAATTACCTTTTCCCTGTGTTTTATTATAAAGAGAGCGTATTTTTAATAATAGCCCACGGGCGCCAAATGTTTAAGGAAGTGTTAGAGTGCTTGGAGGTTAGAGATTTCTATCAATTTTAGAGCTAAATTGCTAATAGTAAGCTTAAATGCAATGCGATTTTTTTGAAGAGAACAAATGAATTGTTTATATTTATAAATCACTCTTTTCCTTGTTTAAAAATGAACATAAAAAATTCATAGTATTTCATATTGACAAATAAATCAGTATCTCATTTAATAAGTTATGACAAAATCGACACAAAAAATAATGGGTATCACACGATCAGAAACTGTTTTGAGAGTGCGAGTGTATTTTGTAGGAATGGGCAAAATAAACCGATTATTTCAATAACCGGTTATATTACGTCGGTTAATCGATTATAAACCGGTTTATTTGTGTTCTATTTAACCTATTACCCAGTTTTTTTTAATCATAACCATACAACGGTTATTATGTTCAAATTTGATAAACAATTCGCAAATATATATTTTAAATTTGCCGAGAAAAGTAATACAGTAGAGCGTCAATAACCCTGACGTCAAAAATCCGAAATATCGATTTTTTATATTTAGTTTAGACTTACTGTACAAAGCAGTATTTTTTCTTCAAATAAAACATGTAAAAATTTTATTAACAATGAATAGTTTCATTTATCCACTCCTCTTCTAGTAATTTATGATCGATTGCAGCAAATATTTTGCGTTGAAGACATCCAAAAAGTATTTTATTGGTTCATTTCAAAAATCCGGATGGGGGACGGTCCCAATTAATCTGGATTATTGACGTACTACTGTATTGGAAATTGTAGATGAGAACTTTGTATAAGGTTATGAATATTAAAGAAAATTGTAAAAATATAACTTTTATTTCTTATCTATTGCTATTTAAAATATAACCGGTTAATTAAATATTAATAAGATATTTTGGACAGGTTCATCGATCTCGGTTAAACTGGACAAAAAAATATACAACCGTTTAACCGATAACCGGTTCTTTTTTTCAATTACTGCCCGTCTCTAGTATTTTGACAAGCCGAGCCGAAGGCGAGACTTGAAAATTACGTGTGCAATTTCTGGACTAGTGATACAAATAACTATTGTAACCGTAACAAAATTTTGAACATTTTCATACATTCTTGTCATTTGTTTTTATCATTTTGTTGATTCACTTTTAGTTGTTAACAATTTAATAGTTTAGTGGAAATGTATTAGGTCGTACAGCATGGTACGGGATTAGCGCGTTATCACTAAATACAAGGCCAATTTTGCATAGAAACAAAGCAATATTCTGCTAATTGTTTTGCAAGTACGCGAACATTCCATCCACAGTTCCACAACTACCAATAATATAACAATTTAATAGCTTAGTGGAAATGTATTGGGTCGTACAGAATGGTACGGGACTAGCGCGTTATCACTAAATACAAGGCCAATTTTGCAAAGAAACAAAACATTTTTCTGCTAATTGTTTTGCAGTTGCGCAAACATTCCTCCACAGCTGCCATAATAAAAAAAATTAATAGTTTCGTGTTAACTGATTGGGTTGTACAGCATGGTACGCGAGAAGTCTGTTATCGCTAAATACAAGGTCAATTCTGCAAGCGAAAAAAATTCTTTCATTTGTTGTTTCTACTCGTAATATAAAAATTTAATAACTTCGAGGCAACGCATTGGGTTGTATAGCATGGTACGCGATACCCGCATTATTGTTTAAAAAAAATGTAAGGTCAATTTTGCAAGCGAACAAAGCCTTCCGATCGCTGTATTAGTTTTTCATTTCAAGGGTCTTTAAAAGTTGTGTCTTTTGCACAATGACGTAAGTGTAAGAGAAATAGATTAACCGACGATGAAACTGCAACATGCGGTACTTTTTCTTAAAAGTTCCTAAAAGATTAGACCCTGTGCGGAATCGTAAATTAATCACATCATTTCTTTATTCACTGATGAATTGCAGATGAAACCTATAATACTCTTTTTCTTTCCAATATATTTACAATAAGATAAATCCCTCAAGTTGATAAAAATTATATTTTGAATTATGTAATAAAAGAAAAATCAATGAAATGTTGAAAATGTCCCCTACCTGAATGAAGTCGGCGATTTTCAGTGGAGCCCCGCTGGAAACAACGCATTTCTGTTTGTGTTTCTGCTTCTTCTTTTCCCTTTCACGTCCCTTGTCACCAACTTTGCGCAATTTCTCCTCTTTTAATCGACGTTTCTCTTGTTTTTCGTCGTCCTTGGCCTTCTGTTTGTCTTTCTTACGTGCCAGCTTTTCACGATCAGCTTCTTTTAATTTCGGCAGCACTCCGAACTGTAATCAAACGCTGTTAGCATTACAAGTTCAAAAATTAAAATCCAGAAAAGAACTAACCATAGGAGAGTTATTGTCTCTGGGCGAAGATACATCCAGGCTTGACTCATCGTCGTGGACGTTGCCAAAAGAATTTAATTTGCCTACAAAAATATCATCGTAGAAATATAATTTTTACTGAAAATTTCATACAGGTGGCCCATCTAAATTTTAAAGTATTTGTTGGAAACAGACAGGGCGAAGTTGAGGGTGAGCGATTGGGTGGACATTGGATAAATAAATGGATACGTACAAAAGATGTTTAATTATAATGTTTGATTGAATGATTCTGCAATGATGAAGACGAGTCGAAAGAGAAATGCTAGGAAAATCCGCGGATATTTACTAATTCTTGCGGATAATTTTATAAACATCGGATCAAATAAATTCGAATTAAGCTCCGTGGTAACGCATCAGACTGTGATCGTGATATCCTCAGTTCTAATCTTACAGCTGACAGTTACCATTTTAAATTTACCCCTGTGGGAACTACTCCACCTTTAGGGTGCATGACAGCTGGTAATCGCACTTCATGCGCAAATATATCACTTACCGAGAATCCGAGATCTGCGTAAGCAGAGTGCCACATCCATAATAAGAAAATGGCGTGATGATATAATTATTTAAAAACGGTTTTTTTACTTTAAGAATTTACATCTATACAGGGTGTCTCCTTCAAAACAACCAATCCCCTTTTGGGCGAACTTATAATTTTAGAGAAAAATGTTTTTATACAAAAAATGACCATTTAATAGGAATTACAAACAGATAATTCAACCAGTGGTTCTCAAACAGTAATATAAATTTATTTTTTTTAAATGGTAACCTATATAAATTTTTAGTCCATTAGATGGATTTTTTTTTCTTATTTCAATGATATAAATATGATATAAGGTTGTATAACAACAATTTCGAGAAAAATTATTTAAAAATTAGAATTAATACGACTATTGCCCAGGTTAGGAAAGTATATTAGTTTCTTATAAATAACAAATTTTGATACAAATTTATCATTTGTTTGTATTTGTTTATTACATAGCCTACTTCATTACTGTAAAATTATTCCTGATTTTTAATATAATATTTTCTTGAAATAATTGTTGCACAATCCCATATTATATTTATATCGTTGAAATAAAAAAATCTCTCTCTAAGGCCACGTGCACATACAACGCGAGAGCGAGCGATACGAAGCGAATCCGAACGATTCGAGAAAGTGTGCAAATTCACTTCGCAAATGACTAGCATCGCTTATAATGTGCACGTCTGAACTCAGTTACATTATACTGTGTTTTCCGCGTTTTTCGCTTGGCTCGCTTTCGCTTTGTGTGTGAAAAGCCTTATGGACTAAAAATTTATATAGGTTACTATTTTTAAAAAATAATAATTTTATTCTACCGTTTGAATTATCTGTTTGTAATTTCTTTTAAATAAGGCCCTTTTGCCTGGTCATTTTTTGGTACATTTTTCTCAAAATCATAAGTTTGCTCAAAACAGCGCTGATTGTTGTAAAAGAAACACCCTGTATTGTATTATAGAATACGTTTTTGTAATAGTTACTTATTCCTGTCCTGTTCTTTCTTTGGAGAATGATCGTAAGTAAGAAATTGTAACATTTATTCTTTCTAATCCGCTGTATACCGCTGTATATATTTATAAATATTGTCAGACTTCGATAACTCAAACCATGAGTGACTTGCCAATAAAAAAGTTTGAATTATCCAAACTTACAGAAATCAAAAAATTGTTTGAATTTTTTTGCATGAGTACCTAATCAAATGTTCGAATTGTCAAAGTCAAACAGTAGCTAAAGTTTTACAAAAAAAAACGTATTTGTTTATAAAACTTATGGATATGGATGAGTATAGGATATGGTAAGCTGTGAATACAAACATAGGCCACCCTGTATGAGATAGAAATATAATAAACTTCAAGTCTAAAATAAAGTAGAAAACATTTATTTTTCAGTTGTGTTCTCTACTTACTTGGGAACAATTCCGAAGAATTGAGCTGTATATTTAAATTGTGCGCATTGTGTAGTTCGGGAGGAATGGAGACGCTAGCTGGGATCGGGGCGCGTTTCTTCAAACTAAATGTACGTTTTTGGAACCGCATGCGACTGTCGTGGGTGCCCGGGTACGCTTCAATGTCGCTCACTTCGCTTGACTCTGAATTTGAATCGCTTGGAACTACGAACAAACACGGAATATTCCAATTGTTATCCGACCAAAGTTGATGTTTTAGCAAGATTTAAAATTGATACGAATAACCCGATTGAAAAGTATTATTCCAGCTAGGTTATGTTATTTACAACTTAGTCCGCCATCTTTAAAAAAATATGACAGCGTGGAATTTTTAACATTTATAGCAATTTTACGATATTTGCACTAATATTTGTTCTCAGACAGTTACCATTCTATTAAACTAAATTTGAGAATGAAAGAGTAAATAAATCAACATTTGTAACAATAGTATGCTCTTAGAATGCCGCATGCTTTATATCTAGAACGAAATATACTTCTCGAACAATAGAAACACCGCTATAAATGTTCCGATAATCACTTACACGTAGATAGAATTTTTCAGAGTGATCTGTTTTTATATTTATATTATTATATTATATGAAAGTTTTTTTTCATTATCGAATTTAAAAGTAGAGGTGGGCAACGGACTGGCAGGTAGCGTTAAAGACGGTTCACTCGATAACGCAAGTTAAGCAATGCTGCCCGCGGTTAGTAGTTGGATGGGTGACCGCTTTGCGAAAACCCATACCAGCGAACACTACTTGCCGTTGTCACACCACCGAAAACGAGGTACCGCGGCGGCATAAAACCTCAGCAGTTGAAACCGCTTAATAAAATAAAAGTGGAGGTGCTGTTCTCGGGGGTGTAGTGGCTCTGTAACTAGCCGAGCACGCCAGAGGCCGTGGGTTCGAATTGTACTAAGAGAATAGTCGTTTGAGCTCAGATAAGTTCACAATCATGCACTCATTAAGCGGCATATGAGCAATAGTAGTTAGTTCACTTACCATCTTCAAAAAAAAAAGAGATGTTTCGCGCTACTTCACCCTTCTTTTGAGCCTACACTAATTCAGTTAGATTGCGTTCAGTGACAGGGCGATAAACGAAGTACATATTACCGCGATTCGCTGCCATATCGTCAGTAACATAATGAACAATTTATGTTTTAAGTAATCTAGCGATAGATCTCTATCGATTTCAGTCTTTTCGACTATCCCTGATCAAATAATTATTAGAGTGTCTCAGACAGACTGATTTATTACTCTTTCATTGTCAAATGGAATATAGAATTTTCCAATTCGACATATCGAAATTAAATTAATAAAATAATTTCTTACCGTTGGCCTTGTCGGTGTCCTGCTCCACGTTAGCAGAAGCATGTACTCCTGGGGGAACACTAAAGTTCTGCAGTTGCGGTACTCGAGGCGGCTGCACAGGGATGGCCGTGCGCTTCTTCCGCGGTCGCTTGTGCGTGGCAGATTTGCGGTTCACCTTGCAGTAGACCTCAGCAGCGCGTTGTCTCCGCTCCAAGGAACTCCACTCGCTGTCGGTGTCTGAGTAAGCTACCGAGCACCAGGTTAGTTGCAGGGGACGCTGATTGGCTATGGCTACGTTGGAGCAAATGATATGCGGTTGATTGAAATTGTGCAGAAGTAGGTTATTCATTTTTTCAATCATTTGAACCCACTCGTTATTCAATATCCAACACCTTCCCGTATTCCCATTTCCAACCCCACCAACTCCTGAACTATCCGAAAATAATACAGTGCCCTACATTTAATTCATTCGAAGAAGATACCTGTGGTTTTGAGGAAAAACCAGTTAAAAGGCTTTTTTGGTCAAATTAAGTTAATTGCAGAATTTGATGACCTCAAAACGATGTTATCTAAAATACGTTTTGCGTCATTTGAACAAAACATAAATCAGTTAAGTGTTATTTTTGAGAAAAAAACCAGTTATGTGATATTTAGATGCATGTTAAAATGTATTTACATCAATTTGTCAAGTTCGGCATGTTTTTACTTTCTTATACAAAGTATAAGGAAGTATTGGAATCACGAAAAAAATCGCTGACGAGATTTTTGCGGAAATACATATTTTCACGTCCACTGAATCCGTTAAGACCAATTTCTCAATGATGTCTGTGTAAGGATGGATGGATGGATGTCCGTGTGCGCAATATCTCATGAACTAGACAAGATATGTGAACGAAACTTGGAATTTACAAGTTTTATGAAAAAATGAAGAACTGAGTTGATTTTGAATGAAATTGTACAACCGGAAGAGGAACTTTACTGGACACAGAAAACAATAAATTCAATTTTTTTTCAAAAATAGAATAAGCTTAGAGAAAAAGTTTCAAATAAAAGATGTTAGCATTAATATTTGGAATAATATGTTAGTTGCACTTTTCTTGTCCATGCTTCTAATTTTGAGAAAAACTAAATTATATATTCAAGAATATATTTCAATAATCTTAGTTACAATGGGAAAAAACGACAACATTTTTAATATTTATGTGTCAAACGTGTCAAATAATTGTGAAGTGTCAAAAAATGTGTCTTGTGAAATATTATAAATGTAAGTAATATTTGTATTATTAGTTAGAAAGTTTTGCTGACTAGATATTAATAGATTTCCATTTTAAAATAAAGTCATACGCAAGGAACAAGTCATACGTGTTCAGTTGGTTTTATTTGTATAAGAAAGTAGTGTGGTGCCCACACCAGATTTTGTTTGCTTCTTTTGAAAAAACTGAATTATATGTTTAATAAATTAATTTTAGTTGCTATGGAAACAAACAAATAACAGAAACTGTAATTATTATTCATTCAATACAGATTCACATACCGACAGAAAACTCACGGAATATCCTCACTTAAAATTGTAATATTTTTTTATTACATTTCTTTATAATATAAGCGCTAAGAAACTCATTGTAGCAGAGCGCATCGTCAGATCTCTAATATTTTTCGAGATACGTCGATTTTTGGTATTTTTCGAAGTGTAACTTTAAGGGCCTGTAATTCAAAAACTACACGAGATATCTAAAAATTCTCTTCAGTTTAGCGTTTCTGGTGCCTTATATAATAAATTAGCAATTTTTTAAAATTTTGAAATTTTTTGTATTTTTGTTCAAAATTTCGATCGGCGATAACTCGATAAATATTATAGATACAGATTTGCAGTGTTCACCAATCGATTCAGCTCGTCGAAATACATAAGTATGCAAAGTTTCATAAAAATCGCTTTACGGGATGGAAAGTTAGAGCAAAAAGCCTGAAAATGGCGTTTTTTGTCCTAAAAGTCAAGGGTACGTTTGGCCTGAATTTGGCCATTTTCAGACTTTTTGCTCTAACATTTCAACCGGTTGTCCGAATTTTCTGAAATTTTCGGGGTTTATGTATTTCGTCGAGCTGAATCGATTGGTGAACACCGCAAGTCTGTATCTTTCATATTTGTCGAGATATTTCCAATCGAAATTTTGAAAAAAATTCAAAAAAAAATTCAAAATTTAATAATTTATTATAAATGGCACGAAAAACACAAAACTGGAGATATTTTTCGATATCTTGTATAGTTTTCGAGTTACAGCCCCTCAAAGTTGCTCTTCGGAAAATATAAAAAATCATTATACCTCGAAAAATATTATAGATATGACGATGCGCTCTGCTGCAATGGGTTTCCTGGCGCGAATATTATAAAGAAATGTAATAAAAAAAATTTAGAATTTTAAGTCATATTTAGGGAAATTTCCGTATTTTGAAAAATATTACAAATCGCCATATTTCGATAAATATAAGACAATAATTGTGAAGTGTCAAAAATATGTGTCGTTTTAAATATTATAAAAGCAAAATTCGTGTTATTAGTTAGAAAGTTTTAAAGACTAGATATTAATTAATATTTTAAAATAACATCATAGCTGAGAACACAAAATTAAACAGGTATAATATCCATATGTCAAATAAATGTCAAAAGAGTTATACGTAAGGAACAAGTCATACATATTCAGTTGGTTTTATTTTCTTTAAAATAAAAATGATATCAAACACATATTATTTTAAGATATTTATCGGGGTGATTTGTGAAACTTTAAACGCAAATAATTCGAAATCATGAAATAGTGACTTAACTGGTTTTTCCTGAAAAGCACAAATATTATTTCTTTTTAATGTCATAGTTATTCGCAAACACCTCTAGAACTTTCGGTTTTGGTCTGTATGCGCAGATTCAACCAATAGTTCATTTTCGCTATGAATACTTTCACTTCATGAAGATTTATAATTCATGTCACTCATGCAAGTTTATCTATTAATTCTTTCATGCTCATTAGGATGGACCGTAAACCAATAGAAAGTTCGAAAAATTCATTCAGTGGTGAAATATATAATATAATTAGAAATCCCAATTATTATTCATAAGATATTTTGAGATATAGATTTTCGGTCTTCGGAGCGATAGTTTGTTTATCTTCAAATATCTAAGAATAATGATTGGGACTTATAATTTTTAACAACTATTCTCGGATCATTATAGTACATGTTCCACCATTAAATAGATTTTTCGAACCTCGTATTGCCTCGGAAAAAATTAAGTTCCAATATGTGTCATATCCTTATGTTATTTAAAGGAAAAAATTAAGTAAACGCAATTATTTTAATTTTATTTGGAACCATTTTAGGGGGCGGTCCAGTTACTTTTTAAGGTCCATCCTAATGCTCATGTATTTACTCCATAAACAATCACACATTTCTCGTACATATTTACACAACACGCCAAGTGGAAGAACTATCTGCAAAATATGTGAGTAAAACAGCAATTTTCTAAAATTTTTAAGTGCGTTGTAAAATTCAATAGTGTTCATTTTAGCAATAACTTCCGCTTGGTTTACCTGTTTTAGCTGATTTCCACTCTTGTCTTTTTACATTCTATTCATTTTCGCAGAGATCATACACCTTATAATTAAATAATATTAGTAACATCAATGGTGCGTAAATGAAAGAAATGAACTCCAACGTAGCCATAGCCTATTAAAAAAACGTAAGCTCGGTAACTTACAGGGTTGTCCCTTCTCCCGTCGTTGTCGCAACTTACTTTTCCCGCTCACAGCGTCCTGAACCAACGTGTACGCGTAATCCCCGTCTCCATGTCCGTACTGCACGAAATCTTTCACCTGTGGGAATGAACCGTTAATACAGTATAGTTACCAGACATCGCGCTCGTATCTCATGCTTTGAGTTTATTACTTGTGAATATTCAGAACCTAAATCGACAACTTCCGGTGTAGCGAGAGGCGCATGTCCCAAAGAAGTATTACTAACCCTAGATTCTTTTCCGCCAACATTCATACGAGCTATTGCTTCAGTCACTACAGAAAAATTCTTCAGATTCAGTTTACCAGGTTGCTGAAAATTAATGCCAACATTTGTAACATTCCTTATCTGTACACAATATAATATTATGAATTTGTCAAGTGAATTCATCATTACAATTTTTGCTGCTATTAACATTATATTAGAGAGATGAAGACTATTTAAGAAGAATCTACAGCCACTTCGCACAGCGCTACAACGCGCTATCCGTATTTTACATTTCTAAGAAATATATCAACAAATTTTAATAAAATCTTTTTAGTAGTAGTTACAAGAATGCGTAATCTATTTAAGTTGATATTTAATTTATAATATTTTTCATCCTTTTATATACTTTACTTTAGAGTTGGCAAATTCACGGGAATTTATTTTTTGAGGAATATTTTTCTGCTTATGGACAAAAATTACATTTTAAAATATGCTAAACAAAATGTAACAAGAAACATAGGTTATGTTAAGGTGAATCATACGGGCTGAAGATAGCGCTAGATGAACATGACTTTTTTGAAACAATATATCATTATTATAATAAATGAAACATATAATGTTTTATACCTACGTTTGTAGATAAAAGTCCAAAGTTTTGTAATCAATTTTAAAATGCCAATTTTGTTTACATATTATACATGAACATAATTTTCAAAGTAGTCAAATATATGTCACACATTCCCATGAACGACTACAGTAATACAAATAATGTGTATATTTATAAATATGATCGTCTATAACATACTAAAATTATTTTACATTTGAATTTACAGTTTTTGAGAAACAAATAAAAATATACTAAAAAGTGTGTTTTTTTGTATATTCTTATTTGTTTCTCAAAAACTGTAAATTCAAATGTAAAATAATTTTAGTATGTTATAGACGATTATATTTATAAATATACAAATTATTTTCATTACTGTCGTCGTTCATGGGAATTAGAAATTCAGTATCAAAATTCTGAATTTTTGACCAACTAGACTTCAACGAATATTTTTTTATAGTTGAATGTTTCAGTTATCCTTTTTATCCACATATATAAATACTAGAATGTTCAAAGACTTCACAGTAATAATTGTTTTGTTTTTCGATAAGAATTATTGTAAGAAATAATTTATTGAAATTTGAATTTGCAAAACATAATTCATGGGAGTGAACGAACCCAACGAAAATATGTTCTTCATCTGACATTGCAATGTACAAGTCACTGTAAAAAATTAATGATATTTTGACGAATGGAGGTTGTTGGACCATAAGGAACATGAAAATAAATAAAGAATACAGAATTTGCTGTTTTTTTAAAAAATAAAGGGTTCGTTCTTTCGACGCGTATGTTTCACCTTAAAAAGTACATTTTTGAAAGTTCCTAAGGGCAAGGAAATATTTGGGAATATTTCATTTTAGAAATTTTCCAATTGGCAAACACTACGTTGTTTAAAAAAACGTTAAAATTTACCTCAAATTCAATGAGCAATTATTCCAAACATAGATGAAAAACATAATACATCTTTTTAACCGAGGAAAACGAGGTATTCTTTTTTTTTTATTTATGACCACGCATAACTTTTCACGGAGTAGTCCGATTTTTATAATTTTTTTTTTTTTTTTTTTTGGATTAGGGTATACCTCGAAGTTGGTACCATTTAAATTCCACCCCTAAGGGTAGAAAATAGGGGATGATTGATTGTTCACCTACTGGATTTTTACCTGTTAACCGATTCTACCACGTATAACTTTGTAGTGGGTTATCGATTTTAAAAATTCCACCCCTGGAGGTAGAAAAATAGGTAGCCACAAACAATTTAAAATAAAAACTTTTAACAAAAAATTGAACCGACGAAAAACTAAAAAGCTTTTAAACTACTAAAATTTTCTATAATTTTTGACAAAACATAAATTTTAAATCGTTTATTTGAATAAATTGTTAACGTCCTTTTCCGTTATTTTGCTGTATGCACTGTGGCGAATCGTGACAATTGGCAAAATGTCTTTTTTAATATATTGTTGGCAAATCTTTAAGCCTAGAGAATTCAAATCATCAAAATAAGATTTAATAATTGATGTGGAAAAGAGATTTCGCTAGCATTTATATCGTCCCCCTTTGAAATGTTAATAACAGCAAATGAGATGATAGTGATAAATGCGACTGACACATGATTTGGATTATTACCTTCAACGTTTGCGAGATGCCTTTCGGTCTAGATTTCGGAGCAGACACATGTCGTCTGCCCGTCGTGTAGGCATGTTGCCCATGACTGTTTAACCATGTACCATGTAGTGAACCAGGAATTTCGCATTCACCATCTATAAGCATCAGAATAATCACCATCCTTCAACACATCACCGTACAGTCACTGCAACAAACACAGCTGCAAAACGTCCTCATGCCACGAACAGTGCCGCAAAATAGCCACAACACACAATTGCAGCAGCGTAACTAGGGGCCTTCTTTATGGACAATACTCTGTTTATTAGTTGTAACTTTCAATTATAAGTTGTAGAATAAGTTAGAAATAGTATAGAGTAGAATGATTATCAATCATCTTGAAACAAAATCATTTTAAAACCTTTCTTCAGATCGTTGTAATGAAATAAACTTTAATCGTCTGTTCAAGGAAAATATAAAGAATATTTCCACTCAATCGGCCATCTTGAAACAAAATGGCGAAAATACAAAACCGTTTTGGAACTTTTTCCTAATTGGCTCAACAGATTTTTATGAAACAAACTTGAAGACGGAATAAGCACCATAGTTAAAATTAGAAATGACCAGTATTTATTATACAAAAGATTAAAAGGTTCCAATAAAATTTTAGGGAAAGCCTGTAAATTTAGTTACGCTACTGTCCAATTGCTAAATAAAAAAACTTAACCGTGTCCCCAAAAACCTGTCACCTATCCGAAATCGCAGTTAAGCGTGTGGTTGTGTCGGAAGTATGAAATAAATCGAACTAAATGCTGCTTGCCAATAAAAATGATAAATGAAAGCCAGAATCACACACAAAACAACACTGAACGAAATAAAAGTGTAAACAGGAATCACCTGAATCATGTGTTGCTAGTGACTCTCGAGATCCACTTATGTCAGCTATACCAATACACAAATATTAAAAGAACCTGAATAGAAATTCAAAATTGTATGCCTTGATCACGATCCACTACATCTAAAGAAACTAAGCTAATTATGTAATTACAAATGAGGAGTTAACCGTATCTTAAATATATTTTATTTGTAGTAAAGTTGGTTTCTTCGCAATATTTTCAAATATAACCAAAACCACGAATGAAGAGAACACAGATAATACGTTTATATACGAGCCCAACCCCAAATGTATTCGTAACACCTAAAAAAAATATAATTAATTATTTTCACACTGCTATTGTCGCTATATTCTTCTAAATTATTACATAAACTATTGGCAGAGTGTACTGAATCTAAATATATTATTTATAAATAAATTCTTTATTTTAACAATATTTTACCGTATTACCGTATTTATGATTAAAAACATAGAATTTTCCGCATCTTTTAACTCTTATCTTTCATATTTTCAATAAACTATTATTATTTTTTATTATGGTGGAATAGCCTATTAAATCATTGTATTTAATTATTATACATTCAATATTATAAATAATATCGTTGAAAAATATTTTCTATATGGTATCTGGACAGCGTTAGATACAGATTTACGTTAAAGTATTTTGATACCATTACGATGGAAAATCTTATAAATATCTTTCGAAGAATTATCATTTACCTAATAATAGTAATAATTTAGATTTAGACCTGTACAGCGACAATAGCAGCGTAAAAAAAAGTAATTATATTTGATTAAAGTATATTTATCAGGTGGGCTCGTACATTTACATAGAACATTTATTTCATAAACGTTTCATTTAACGATGGTACTTTCTTTAAAATTGTAATATTTCTTTAACTATTTAAATGTAAGTCCTAATCTAATTTAAATAATAAGTTGGTAGATATGTCATGTTTGTGTTGATATCCACACAACAGATTTTGTTTTGTTTTACTGAATTGCCGTAGTATCTTAGATATATATTTTTTAATTACGCGCGGTTATCTCCTCACCGTGTGAAAATAATTTCACTTACATGTAATTTCATCTAAGCTAGTCTGCGAGGCAGACAACATTGGCACTCTCTTCGACTGTCTGATGGACGAAAACGGGTGATCGGGCGGAGCTGGCTCTGGGGGCGTCGTTGGTGGGGGATACACTTGAAATCCTGCAAACACACATTCATTACATTTATTTAAAGTTGTACATTTCGTTTTGAATGATTCTGTAGAGCAGGTCTTACCTGCATGAAGTGGTCGTCCCTTGCCGGTAAGGATGTCCCCGTTTTCGTTGCCATACATGTAAATGTGTGAGTACTTGTCGCTGTGATCGCTGGAACTCAAACGCTCATCCGGACCGTTGAGTTCGTAGTTCTCGCTGCCGCTGCTACACACATTCAACATTATAAATTACAGTAAAACTACCTTGGTTCAATAATTAATTTTTGTTTGACATGAGAATATTTCATAATTTATTGTATAGTTTGTTGTGAAAGTGTGGGAACTTTTTTTTTATCATAATCTACTTTAAATTGAAAAGATAATTGCACGTGAAAGTATGACGTCATACAGTGCTGTCACTTTGGTAGGAACATTACCCGTCATTGAGCTTCAAATGGTAGCTCTCATGCCTAGGTGGGGGCATGGGGCCATGTCTCGGCACGCGCTCGATTGCGCCTTCGCCCCCGTCATCAATACCCGCCGGTTCCTCCATGTGGAACGCCTGCTCTATCTCTGGCTTCTTCTCCCACACTTCTTTGAAGAACGGCGTGTAGAATGCAGCTGCTCAACAAACACAAATTTTAACACATTTCTTTGCTAATTTAATAACTTATGTAGTAGCAAAAGAAAATATTACAACCAATTTATTTTTCTGATTTTATTATGCAAATAAAATTTCGACAAGGATGTTTTTATAAACAATGTAAGATACATAATAAATACTATAAGATTCTTACTTTTCTGTTGGCAGGATGAAGTGGTGGTCATGAAATGTGCGTGCAGTCTGTCTGCAGTGGCGTTGCCCTCGGTTATCAGCAGGTGACTCAAGTCGTTGGTGAAGAAGGCATTGGCGCCTCCTGAGTCAGTCACGGCCATTATCTGAATCGGTAGGTTCGGAATGTTCATCGAAAACGCGCTGAAACAATCGTAAGCACTGATAAAATTACTATCATTATGAGTACAGAGTAAATATCTTTCAAATGACTATTTTAATAGTGTTGTTTGAAACAGGGAACATAATTGAATCCAATATAAATAGTTGGTTTATTTTAAGCACATTAAATTCATGGACTAAGAGACAATATTATAGAATGATTTAATTTTAATTTTATGAGCAGTTAGGGCCCAATGATTAGCAAATTAGAATGTTGTTTAATGCAACTGGTTTGAAGAAATCAAGTAAAATAAACTACTTTAACACTTACTTCAACGTAGCTAACGACGCTTTCCTTTTCGCAGAGTACACCAGCACGAATCCATGCACTAACTCATCCCTAAAGGCGTTCGCGCCATGGAAGGACGAGATGATGACCTCCACCTTCCTCTTGGAGTCGCCCAGGAAAGTCTCGAGGATGATGCTGCGCTCACCCGACAGGAAGCAGCATTGATGCGACAACAAAGGAGCCAGAACGTTCTCCACAGAGAACGGATCCCCGCAAAACATACACATGATGATTCTGAAACGGATATTAATTGGTGAGTTCCTGTTTTCTGTTTTACAATGAATATTAAAATACGGATTGTGAAATGTGATAACTGAAAACCTTGACTTCATTTTTAATAAATATCACCAGCAAGTAAAAGTAATTCATGACAATTTATTTCAACTTTTCTGTGGGATTATAAATTATATTTACTATCTACAGCAATTGAGGACCGTTTTTTCAAACCTCAACAAAAGCAAATTTCCTTTAAAAAATAGTGGTTTGTCTAACAATCAAAGTCTAATAAAAACACACCTAATGTCGGGCTCTACACACTCAATGACGGATTGATATATGTTCAAGAATCCAGCCCGATGGTGGATACTTTGGACGAGTTGATGCAAAGCATCAGATACTAGCTGCTCCGGGGTCGTTTGATCCAGACACACGTCCATATATGGACACTGCAAACTACACACAGAAAAATATGTATTTGTGTTTGTTTAAATCAGTTGCTGTTCTTCTCACCTGTCGGCCAAGCTCTGGCCGTCTTCGCGTAGCTTCAAGACATCCTTCTCTTCAATGAACGAATCTTGTAGGAACATTAGGACAATGGGCAACCCTTGAAACGGCAGTTTATCTTCCTGCTCTAAATTCGATAACAACGTTTTCTCTAAACTCTCGCGGATATACTCGAACGATTCCGCATTCGAATACACACAAAAACTACCATGAGGCACAAAGTCAGCAGTTCGGAACGAGTTATGCGGCAAACTAACGTCGCCCGTAATTATTCTGTAATCTAAACTGTACAGTTGGCAATCTATTTCATATTCGTCGTCTTCACATTGCGCCTGCACAGAATTCATAGATAATCATTGATTCCTATAACCAAAATTACTAGTTCTTACTCTGATTTTGGCTGCCAACTCTTCAGCCAGGCCATTTATTCCAAGTATTACAAGGTTGAGTTGATTATTGTCTGAGCTCAGAAGCCACTGGTTATTTCGGTTCCAAGATGATGGTCTGCAGTCAAAAATATGTAATTGCTAAATACGTTTTATAAAACCTAATGCAAAGTAATCTATATTCATATACTTTACGAATTTTAAAAGAATTGTAAATAAAACAACAGTATGTATCCAATATTCTGACTCATTTCATCAACATTCGTACAACATACAAACACTGTCCATAATATTTTGTTATATATTCATACTCAGTCAAACCTATATCTCATTAGTATTCAAAATACCAATCACGAATGACCTTTCATACTCTTTGAATATGAGTGAGGCATAACACGTGTGTATGTCTCATACAATCACACCTGGCATACATCAAAATAATGTATTATGAATTCTCGAACTAGTAACTGACTAAAGCATGCATTACACGATAAAGTTTTTCTGTTCAAGTGATTTTAAAAGTTTTCTCTCTTTCACAATGACTAAGTGCAATAAAGATAGATGAATCAAAAAAAGCATAGTTCTTCAAATTTCCTTCATCGTATAATGCCCCCTTTACTCTT